>OU342661.1:12970000-14358000 GCA_910589605.1 Chrysoteuchia culmella
AGCATCATAGAGCTGGCCGTGGGAAAAACAATCAGACCTTAGTGCGACACCAGCGGATTTCAACGTTTGTCACTGCTACTTATTTATAGTCTTTGCAAAGCACGGGGTCACCCAGGGAACTGTGTGCGTGTGCGCTTGAACTCGAACGGAAAATTGTTAGGGATGAGCGGTATATGCGGTATAAACTCAGTTTCACCGGCAGGACAGCCTGTCAGGATCTCAGCTTCGATAATATTTCTTTGGAAAGCACTTACTTTAAGTCGGGTCCCGTTGCATAATTTTGGCTTAGTAAAATTTCGCAAAAGCATTTTCGGAATACCGACTTTAAGATTGATCTTGTGAGCAGGGAAACCACTCGCTGGAAGTGAATTTAAAAATTCAATTGGGTAATTTGTGGCGTCGTCCCAATCAACTACATTATTAAAGCAAGTGTAAACTGAAACTACTTCATCCGCAACAATTTCCGCTTATCTTGATAATTTTTGGGTGTTAGTATGGCGCGTTCACATAACCAAGAATTTGCCTAACTTAAGATACACTGGACTGGAGGTCCCCCAAAAATGTTGAGTGTATAATTTCCTTTTCTGAGGCAACGACTTTTCTCAGTATTTGGGGAAAACTTACCTGACCATGATGTACAGGGTGGAGTCCTTCTCTAACTTTTGATAATATGCTGAAACTTCTTGGGCATGTAAATGACTGCCTAGCTGCGCTTTCATATTGGTTGTCAATCCAGCTTATGTATCTGAGGCCTTATGGTATATGACCTTAGATATTTTAATGAGGCGTTAGTCTCTTGTCCCCCGACTTAAAATAGGAAGGGTCTGTCTAAAATCTCCCGAGAAAAGGGATGTGATGTACCCATGGGTCTGTTATCTCAAAGTCTGCAGAGAGGAATGTTACAATACTAAAGTATCCAAAAGACCACAAAACACAAACATAATTGCGAACAAATGTCGAAAGCAGCGGAGGCTGCCACTGACACAGGCCTCCTCGAGAGTCTTGTCCCATTGTTGATCATCGTCATGAAGTTGAAGTGCCCTACAGGTTGCTTGAAACGCAGGAAGCTCTAAAGCATAAACTTTCTTATACAAAACTAAAAGAAGGGATTCCTCGAATAATATGGAGCAATAGGTGCAATAATTAGCATTCTTAATTTTTTTTTTGTTATTTTTTCGAGTATTTAAGAAAACGTGTCCTTAATTTTTATATTTCAACAGAAATGACCAAACAAATTTGCTAGGCTATGCGCCATTTCTAATCTCCTACATTGGGCTGTAATACCCATCACGTTAAACAACTTTTGCTAAGGGGTAATTTCCATATTTCTCTAATAGTAGCTGGTCTATTACTTTTCTGGCATTTCCATTGTCCTGAATTGGGTTCAAATATTCTGGATTTTAACAGAAATGCTCATCACGCTTAACAACTTTTGCTTTTGTGACATTTCCGTAACTCTCATAGTTTAGCTGATCTCTTAGTCTCCTACATCAGGATTTACAGATTAAAAAAAAATAGCCTATGTTATGGCCCGACCTATTAGCTACATATCACAACAATTCAGTTCAGTACTTTCGGAGTTTAGCGTGTACATACAAACAGATAAACAGACAGACAAAAATTACAAAAATCGTCCTATCGTATTCTCTTACTTTTTTACGTCGTTCCCAATTGGTCTTTGGTAAATATATTCAATGAACAGAAATTACAATTTTACAGTTTTATTATATGTATAGATAGATGACATTGAGGTTCCTCAAACGTTGTTTTCTCAAAGTCAACCGTTTGAAAGATTTACACTTCTTTGGAAGTTTGGTTAAATGGGTGTCCCCCCCTTCTTACTTTTCAAATAAGAAAGTGAAAAATAAAAATAAAATATATGCTGTAGATCTCTATAAAAACTTTCAACGAAAATTGGTTTGAACGTAATATAGGTAGCAGTTTTAGAGATATAGCACATTTTCAGTACCTAATCGCAAATATAACTTAGTCATTTATACAAACAAACACTATAAAAAACAATGTTATTTATGCAGACGAAAAATGTTTGTGGTATTTTGACTACGAAACCCTATACTGCGCGTGGCCGATTTTATTTTTTATTATGTTGATTTTATTTGTATTAGTTGATTATTACAATACGCATTGTTGTTATTTGATTTTGTATGAATGATTCTTGACTTAACTTCATTTTGTGATTAAAAAGAAACCAATATTTCGTTTTATTTTATTCCTTGAAAACAATTATATATTATCATTAATAACAATTTTACTAGATTAGTCTAGTTTAACAATCATATTACTAGATCGAAACCGTGTTATAATTATATTCCTTGGAACTTAGTAATTAATCGCTTTGGTAGAATATCTTCCGGTATATGACCATATGCCTAGGGATATATTCATATTACGGCTACATCTATCCTAACGTGCGACATATACTTATGTTTAAGGCTGTGTGTATAAAGTATAAATGATAATTCGAATTAGTTATAGAGTGGCTTATGGGTATCTTTCTCAAAGAACGAGATTTTTTTCCAATATCTCGCTTTGAATTGCAGCAAAACTTTTGGATTTACAGTACCCTAACTGAACCTAACAACATACCAAAAAAAATCAAATCTACATCGTGCTTTTTAGCCATTTCTGAATATTGATGTTTACTTAAAAAATTGTGAACTATGACGAGTATGATGATAATACACTAGGTATTATCATCATACTCGTCATAGTTCACAATTTTTGTAAAGACTTAAATAAAAAATACATTAATGTTATCGTCAAAATAAGAATTTGAGGGATTTTTTTTGTGTCGTTTTAATTTGTGTTAGTAAAGTATATTGCAAATATGTTAATTTTTCGTGAATGTAAGGGGGCGGCTTACCTAACTGGCTAAGGGCGCCAAATACCAAGATACGCCGCTGGGTGGAATGACTTTAATGACACATTAAAATGACTTGCCCATTGATGAAGGTCAATCCTTTATCACGAGCGATGGCTCGCGCGTATCGTTGTGCATCCATGAGGTTGCTTCCTTGCACGATTACTTTCGCCCCAAGGCTGTGGCATTTTTGAAGTTTAGCTATCGGTACCGTGTACGGCATCACTACGAACACGGGGATACTCAATTTCGATGCATGGTAGCACAGGGATGCAGCTTCATTGCCTATAGATGCTGTGACGACCCCAAGTTTCTTCTTGTCTAAAGGTAGTAGCTGCAAAGCATTTAATGCGCCCCTTTCTTTGAAACTGGAAAATATATAAACGTTTCTTGAAGTTTAAGAACAGATATAATAGGTTTGAAATGAAGTGTCTGAAAAAATTACCTGCCCGTTTTCTGGAGAGATTCCAACTTGTAATACAGATTCATAACATAATCCCGTTGATGGTGTGATGGCTGGAATAAAAAGTTGAAGTTGAAGAGCCAAACAAAATGGTTTTTACCACAGATATAGATTTAGATCTATGTCTGTGGTTTTTACACATTACAATCTGTATAGTAGAGGAGTTTAGTGCATTACCCTTCCATTTTTTGACACAAGTTTGAAACTTGGCACTACCAGTATATTATGTATATTCTATGCTTGGCACTGTTGTTACCTGGGTAAGCCGATTAAGATCGACAGCCCTCGGTAGTCCCCCTCTGGCGCCGGAGGGGGAGAAAGCTCCGCCAGGCCTCATTCCAAAAATTATAACTGTCCATGTGTAGCTAATAGGTCAAGATTGGTATCATTTTCGTATAAATCGATGACGAGAAAATCATTTCTGGGGTTAAAAAAATTAAATTTTTGAAGTAGGTAGTTTCTTGAAATATACACCACTGTCAGAATTTTCGAAAAAAAAATTCACTTTAAGTCACTATAATAATAAACTAGTGTTTTTAATTGCAATCAAAAAATATAGGTAAAGCCTATATAATGGAGATAAAAAAAAATCAATTTTTAAGTACTTTCATCAGCAATAAGTAGCGAATAAAAATTGGTGAACGTCGCGCGCCCTCTATTTTGATTTTACCGCTAACAAGGAAGAGCGCATACTGGGGGTATACCCAAAACGATTAGTATGAAACTTGGCAAAGTCGTTCCCAGGGTCAAAATAAGCCGGTTGTGATCAGTAGTCTCCGGGGCCCCTCTCTGGTGCCGAAGGGGCCTAATTTTAGACAATATTCCATGTTTTTTGTTTTTTTTTTACTTTAAGTCACTGTAAGTAATAAACTGGTGTTTATATTTACAAACAAGAAATTAAGAAGTAAAGCCTATTTAATGTACATAAAAAAATATAACATTCAAGTACCTTCACCAACACGAAGTTCCGAAAAAAAAATTGTTAACGTCGCGCACCATCAATTTATTTTTAAAGGTAACAGTTCCCTACGCAGTAAGATAATATATTATATAAATATCGAATATGTTACAGCATGCAGTGTGGTACAATTAAATATATATATATATTTCTATCCATATCCACAAAGAATTCTTATGCATTTTAGCAGTTACTGCGGAGCTCGATGGCGCATGGTTCGGGTGGTTCAATTATAGTATACACATTGTGTATGTATATCACTGCAATCAGTTTTGAATTTTATAGGGATATTTTCAAAGAAAAATATTTTGATACTTCTTAGACTTTTCTTAGAATTAATTTATGTGCTAATTAAATCAATATATAGATATGACACAGAGCCATGAAAAATATTTCAATCACCAGAAACATGAAATTCTTGGAAGCAGTTCCTATCCTAATTCATGCATAAGTGCATCTTGCACTTAAGGCAGCAAATAAAAGTAAGTCCTTTGCATCCAATATTTTACACCTTTGGCGGGTCGCAGACCAGTGATTGTGATTGTATGCAATTTTATTATTATCACTACATAGTATAAAGCAAAGTCGCTTCCCGCTGTCTGTCCCTATGTATGCTTAAATCTTTAAAACTACGCAACGGATTTTGATGCGGTTTTTTTTTAATAGATAGAGTGATTCAAGAGGAAAGTTTATATGTATAATAACCTTCAATATAGAGTAGAGAAATACTGTAATTTTTGAGGTTTCTAATGTGATGTCGTAAATGATTACATTTTTTCCGCTTACATTGCAAACGCAGGCTGAACCCTACGAGATTTATCAAAATAATGTACTAAGTATTTGTACACCTCGAAAAGGTCTACAGAAAACTCCGCGGTGGTATATGTTTATCTCTTATGGATAACTCACAATAGCAAAGGTCGTGTAGTCCACGCGGGCGAAGCCGCGGGCGGGAAGCTAGTTATTGATAAAATAGTTCAACGCGATAGGTAAGAATAGTTTTTGTAAGTATATTTTATAAATTAATTTAGACTAAGCTAGCAACAACATGACGTATCACATATGAAAGTGTGCCTTTTTGATCATTAATACATAAGGTACCAAATATGAAACAACCAATTTTTGACGTATCATATCGTATACAATGAAAAAGAACTAGATTACTCGCAAACTATTAATCGAAATTGGCTGCAATTTATTTTTATGACTTCTTTATGAACTAAAGTAACAAAAAATCAGTGTTTGTTGTCAAAGATAAACCGGTTATTTTATTAAAATCGCCGATAAACACGAGCAACTTACCTTTGGATGAACTCACAAATTCAAACTGACACGTATTATTTATTTTTTAGAGCTGGGACACACAATTCACTAATGGAACTATCAAAACATGTTATGAATTTTTTTTTTTTAATTTTGGCAACTCGTCATTACCTCCCAAATTTAAATGAGGCATAGAAAACCAACCAACTTGGCAGAGAATCAAGGCTCCAAAGTTACCTCGATTGTATGAAAATCTGCTAGTGTCGTTAATTATGTGACCAGGGGATACTGTAAATCACTTTGGATAGACCCCCTTAATGCGCTCTTAGCTCCCCTTAAGCGGTAAAAAAAAATTGACGGCGCGTGACGTTCACAATTTTTTTCGCTACTTTATGGTGGTAAAGGTGCTTAAAAGTTATATATTTTTTATTTATACGAAATTGATACCAAACTCGACCTATTAGCTAAACATTGAGTTATAATTTTTGGAATGAAGCCGCGCGGTTCTTTGGCCTTCCTCCTCCGGCGCCAGAGGGGGGGCTACCGGGGACTACCGATCTTAATCGGCTTATTTTGATCCTTATAAAACTATGCCAAATTTCATACTTGTGTAAAAAAATGTAAGGGTCGGGCGTTTTTGTCGCTAAGCTCCTCTACTAGTAAAGGCAATGATGAGTTCTAATTTCCTTTAGTTGAGTCTGAATTTAGGGGAATGAGCGTGTGGGATGGGGAGCGGGGGGAAAGGTTTTGGTTAAAATTTAGAATCGTGCGGCACGATTTAAGGGCTAAAGGGGGTGCGGGGGGGGGGAGCGGATGGAGGGACGATGCCCCCCGCACTACTCCCATTACAAGGTAATACATAGTTATGAAGATATTAAAAAAATAAAATTTAACCTCAAAATGTATGAAAATCTACATGGTGGGCCCCTGCATTGCACTACAAGATTAAGATCATTTTTTTTTCTATAATTATCGTCATATTGGTTTTAATTATAAAAAACATAATTTCTGGCGCTCGCTCGGCTCGCGCGTTTACATAATATACCTAGTCATATGTATACTGTGCCGGTATGCACATACCTATCTGATTGAGATAGGGATTGTTCAGTAGATAATAAATAGTTTTATCTAAAAGAGATTACGTCTGTACCGCTAGCGATAAGTCATAATTATATTTTAGTATTTAAGCGCGTAGTTTAAGTAAGTAAATATACTTCTATACCATCCACTGGAGTATCAATACCTCTCCCGGTCTCGCGGTATATTTGGTGACCCCGACGTGACATACTAGTTTTTTTATGGGCTTCACCGGCCGCTGACGCGACGCGCTCGCTCGTCTCTCACATTATAAATTTATGAAAGTTTAAAAAAAAATTCGTTTCTGGCGCTTCACCGACCGCTTAATGTAGTTTTATTTACAGCCTTGGTGTCATTGTTTTAGGTGACAGCAGACATTTCAGCTTCTTTTTACGTTTTGTTTCACGGCATTGCATAGACAAATATTTTTTTTTATCTTTACGACAAGTCAAACAATGATAATGCGAGGTGAATTAGTTTCGTTTCAGGTTTTAACCGTTTTGAGGTTAAAAATTGATTTTTGTTTTTCTCATAAACGATACATTACCTTGTAATAAGAGTAGTGTTCGGGGGATGGGTGGACCCCCCCCTTAACAAACCTTCCACTTTCAACCCTTAAATCGTGCCGCACGATTCTAAAACCAACCCAAGGTTTTACTACTGCTCTACTTACAATGCATGGCGTGTTTATGATGTGTGATTTCAACCGGTCTGCTGCATCTTGAACATCCTTTTGATTGATAGTTTTTGGGTTTTCCGGGTCGCAGAATTCGTCAAAGTCTTCCTAGGGGAAAATATAAATATAAATTAAGAAAGAGCAGATTCAAGCAGCCTAGCCTAGATATGTCATCGGTAAAATGGGATAAAACTTACGTTACGGCGGGCCATACTTTGGGATTGTAGTTAGTTGACTATTATTCTGAAAATGCTATGTTTGTTATGATTCGGCTATTAGTCATGCATTTTTGGATTAGATTGTATTTTTTGGGTTATGATGAGTTGTAAGTTAGGAGTGGATACATAGTACTCTTTGGAGTGGATTTTGATTAATTTGGCATTGGGTAAACTGTCAGCAGCGGCAGTTGAAATGTCAATATTTCTTCTTCTAGTGTTCTTGAAAACTATAAAAGAGGTCATGTATATCCAACAAATGAATTATCGAAGCAACATTAAATTCGCAATCGAATAATACGAGGGGCGAAGTTTCCGGTAAAGAGGGGGAGGAGTTGGAAATCAGATCAGTAAATAAAAAAAATATTCATTTTTAATATATTCTTCTATAACCCTAACCTAATACATTCCTCAGATCGCTCAAATAATTTGTAAAAATTATCGAAAAAATTGCTCCTTCACATCAAAATTGTCGACTGCACCATTTCTTTGACATCATTATTTTTTCAGGCACCTGATGGCCATTCGGGGTCTGAACTGGGCTATAAAAAGGTTGATGAAGTTGTTCGAAGCCTCATCACAATAAACGCCGTTGCAATGTGACTCTTGTGCGCAGGTGCATTTTTATGCTAAAGGCGCAAACCTTTTCTATTTTTTTTACTTTTATGGAGCCCTCCAAAAGTTCTAATTAATGAAGCTTGGTATCGTTCTATTAACACCGCATTGTACATAGACGATTATAACAACTACCTATCCTAATTTTATTTAGTATCTAATAGGTATTTACTTTATAATCATTTGACTAGATTGATTTACCTCAAAGATAAATTAAGTAAAATAAGGAGTTATAGTAAAACTTTACTTTTTTCCAATCAATTTATTGTTCTTATAAACTGTTCCACTTTAACAACATATTTATTTGAAATTACTATAAGTGAGATACAAATCGGGCATAATAACAGTATAGTACTTACATTTTCACACTGTGACCATCAACCATCAACTAACTGCCAGCAGGAATGAATACCCTTTTTATAATTTTACCCCTTCTCTATAACTCCCGCCAAAACGAACATCATACAGATTAGATTACGTTAAACAACAAGTTGGCAGTCAGTTGAGAGACTTTTAACAATTCACAATCAATTGTAATATTGCTTATAAAACATTCGTATTATAATATAAATTGTTATAAGAAAATTCTATACAAAATCAAATTACTTTTATTCTTTATTTATTTATTTTTTGAGAGAGGAACCTTACACTCGTCCATCCTGACGCGTGTAATGTCCTCATACACGCAACCTTACACTCGGTTTATTCAATCAAACATAATATTTAAGTAAAACAGAACTTGGAAACATAAATCAAAAAGTAAAGTAAGCAGTTGTCCGCTTAGATAACAAAACAAAAAGTTCCACGAGATAAGCAGTTTTCCGCTTCATAAAAAAAATGTGTTGCAATATTGCCTTCACATTTATTCCTCACTTTCTCCGAGGCACTCAGTGATCCGAGTGTTTGCAGAAACCGCACCTCAGGGTAGTTATAAAATAAATATTCAAAACTATTGGCAAAGTGATGGCGTAGTGACATTGCGTAGAATATAGGTTCACTTACATGGAGATTAAATGAAATCCACTGATCTGGCCTCGATGTTTTATTCAATATATCACAGAATATCCATATAACATCTTTAGACAATATTTGACTTATTTCTATAGATGATTGAATTGATTATCTTGGATTATAAAAAAGGTTAACACGGAAAATAATAACAGACAGACATGACGTACAAGTTGCAGGGGAATGTCACGAATACAGGAACCGGAAACATTCAACATATAGACAAGAGACAATTAATCTATGGTAATGTGGGGTGTACACATGCACTTCAACACTCCTCCTTACACCTCACATTGCATTTAACAGATTGCTTACATGGCTCTAGACAAGCTCTACATAACATTCTAACTGGTAGAGCATAAAATGCAAAGTTGACTCTACATGTACACAATACCATGCATGTTCAATAATTAACTAGTATCACAGAATGCATGGCACAAACAAAAAAAAAATTATAAATGTAGCATATTAGTCTTATCATACACATATAGCAAGTCATGCAATCAGAATGTAAACAATATAACATAACACAGTATAACAACACAGTTAAATTTACGCTTTTATTATTTAAGATTAAGTTTTATTACAAAGTTGTTATGTTTCTGAACACATAGCGGCTTAGTCAGTACATCTGCTATCATGCGATCGGTCTGCAAATATCTCACACTAAGGAATTCCTTTTGAACTAAATCTTTAACAAAGTGATATCTTAGGTCTATGTGTTTAGTCCTTCTATGACAATGTTCCTTAACAAGAAGTAGCTTCTGTGCACTTTGACTATCGTTATATACAACTACACTTAAATGTTTGCTGATAATTTCATATAAGAAATTCCTAACAAAACAAATGTCTTTGCATACCTCAGCAATACAAACATATTCCGCTTCACAACTTGAAAGAGCGACACAACGTTGTTTTCTGGATTCCCAGTTTACAACATTATTGCCTAATTTTATGATAAACCTAGTGTAAGATTTACGATCCGATATATCATTCGCCCAATCCGCATCCGCGTAAGCAGTGATATCAATACTATTACTCTTTACAAAATAAAGTTTATAATTGATTGTACCAGCTAAATAGCGCAGAACTCGTTTTGCAGCACGCCAGTGATTTTCATCAAAACAAGTACTAAACATGCTCAGCTGACTGCATGCAAATGAGATATCAGGACGAGTACAAACAGACAAGTACATTAAACTACCCAGTAAATGTCGGTATTTATAGGCATCATCACTTAAATATTCCTTGTCAGACTTTTCAAATTTAGAATTAACAGGCAATGGTGTGGAAACGTATTTACAATCAGACATATTATACTTTTCCAACAAACGCCTTATGTATACAGATTGGTCTAATGTTGTGACACCTTTTTCTCTTTGAACATTCATACCCAAACAATTTTGTAATTTTCCCAGATATCGAATTTCAAAGTTATCCTGTAATAGCTTTAAAACATTTTGAATACAATTGTTATGAAAAATATAAAAGTCATCAACATACAAGGAAATTATTACATATTCTGTCTTAGTTTTCTTTATATAAATGCATGGCTCACATTTGCTTTGTATATAACCATTCTGTGACAAAACTGTGTGTATCTTAACATTCCATATCCTACTTGCTTGTTTGAGGCCATATATACTCTTATTAAGTAAACAAACTTTGTCATTATTTTTAAAACCTGATGGCTGTTCCATAAATATCTTTTCGCTAAGCTCACCATTTAAGAATGCGGTAGTTACATCAATATGATCAATTTCTAATTCCAATTCTGTTGCCAAAGAAAATAAAATTCTCAATGTGCTATGCCTTACCACTGGCGAGAATGTGTCCGTGTAATCTATACCCTGTTTTTGACTGAAACCACGGGCAACCAATCTCGCTTTAAATCTAAAAGGCTTACCTGAGGTATCTATCCTCTTTTTATATACCCATTTGCACTTAACAATGTTTTCATTTTTAGGCCGATCAACCAATGACCAAACATTGTTTTTGATCATAGAGTCATACTCACATTCCATCGCCCTGAGCCAATCATCCTTTTCAGGAGACTGCACAGCTTCTTCATAAGATGTAGGTTCGTCTAGCGAGCCATCTGCCAATATCGACAAAAGAGACATATCATAATCCTTAAGTCGCTCGGGTATATTACCTCGTGTACAGCGTACGGTGCGTGAGTGAGACGCGTCGATAACAGTCGACGGCATCGACTCCCTTACAGATGCAGACTCCAGCACAGAAGACACAGCGCCCAGAGGGACGCAATCCTCTTTACCTTTATCACAACTATCAAGTGATGACGGAGGAAGCGAAGACACAGCGCCCAGCGGGACATCATCTTCATCACCACACGAGTCATCAAATTCATCACCAGTACAGTATTTTTCAGAGAGCGGCGACCACGCAGGTAACTTTGGTGACTCCACATCTGAAATGATACGAGGACTTATTGAGCAAGACCTGTCAGATTTGTCATGTTCATTATTAAAATTCTGTTCGTTATTTAAATTCAACTCATTATTTAAAATTTGATTAGGTTCATCTGAATTTAAATTATTTTCATTATTAAAATTATTGGCATTATTAATGTTATATAAATAAAAATCATCCCCACAACTTGATTTACAATTGTTGTGTTTTCCATAAAAAGTATCCTCAATAAAAGTAACTGCTCTGGAAAATATTATTTTACGAGGATTAGAAGGATCAATCAAACGGTAGCCTTTACAATTCTCACCGTAACCAACAAACACATATGATTTCGCTCTTGGATCAAGCTTGCGACGCTTTTGACTAGGGATATAAGCATAAGCAAGACAGCCGAAAACGCGTAAATGGCTAACATCAATCTCAGACTCAGACCATAAGCGTTCAGGAATACCACCTAATAATGCTCTGGCAGGAGACCTATTTTTCAGGTAAATGGCGCACATGACGCTCTCTCCCCAGTAGCGGTTACATAGGCCGGATTCATGCAACATTGCCCTTGCTTTATCAAAAATTGTTCTTCCTGTCCTTTCCGACAACCCATTCTGTTCGGGGCAATATGGCACGGTGGTTTGATGAATTATACCATTTTTCTTAAGGAAATTACTAAGACTACTATTGACATATTCAGTACCGTTATCTGAACGAAGTACCTTTATTGGCAAGCCAGATTGTTTCTCAACTAGATTTTTAAAAACAATAAAATGGGAACTCACCTCAGACTTGTTTTTCATTAGGTAGCCCCATGTCTTCCGTGTATAATCATCTGTGAAGGTCAACAAGTAGCGGGCTCCACCCCAGCTGCTAACTTGCATCGGGCCGATCACGTCAGAGTGTATAACTTGGAGCTTCTGAGTAGCACGGCTAGTGCCAACGGTAGGATAAGGCGCATTTGGCATCTTCCCCGTCAGGCACGGCACGCAGCTACGCATGCCCTCTTGTTTCTGGAAATGAAAATTCATGCAACTTTTCCCATCACCCAGTACACGCATACCTTTCTCCGACAAATGGCCAAGACGCTTGTGCCATGTTTCCATTGACACACTTGATGCAGACCGAGCCTTCTCTGTCCCTTGCCTATGTAAGGGCTTGGAAGACTCCTCCTTAAAGACAGGCTGCTCTTGCACCTTCACTTTATACAAACCATTTTCCTTTTTAGCATTTAAAACCTGGTTGCCTATAATTTCACATTTGTGAAAGATTTTACATTGATCCTTATTAAAAACAACAGTGTATCCCTGATCTGCGATCTGTCCTACAGACAAGAGATTACTGGATAGGCCCGGCACATGGAGAACATTATTTAAACTAATATTAGAAGTGAGAGCAACCCTACCAGTGTTATCGCTATACAATTTTTCACCATTTGCAACATATATGACAGAATGTTTACCTCTAGAATCAATGAGAAGGTCCTTGTTGGCAGCCATGTGTGTCGTAGCCCCACTGTCCAGAACAAACTGCTGAGAGCTTCTGCTGCATGTGAAGGCATTCTCCGAGGCAATCATTGTGTGAATGTCCTGGTTCTTTTGTTGCTCATTCAGTTTCTTCTTGAAACAACGCTTGACACTGTGTCCTGTTTTCTTGCAATAAGTGCAGACAAGACTCTTCCTCTTCTTATTAGTAAAGTAGGCCGAAGGCCCTTCCTGTTCATTGCTATTCCGCCTGTGATCTTCCTGAAGAAGGCGGGTACGCACCAGTTCCACTGTCAAAGTGCTGGTTAAGCAGGCAGTCTCCATGCCGGATACCAAATTGTCAAATTCCTGAGGAAGTCCGCTGAGCAGTATCTCTGCCACCTCGTCATCTTCTATGGCTTTTCCTATATCTGCAAGCTGTTGTACCAACCGCATCACCGCCTCGATGTACTCTGACATACCGCTGTATTGGTTGTACTCTATTTTATGAAGTTGCCTCAGCAGGAGCACCTTTCGATACAATCCTTTAGGTTCGAACGTGTCCGCAAGCTTCTTCCAAGCATCCTTTGCAGTTGTTGCGTCCCGTACATATTGGTAAAGGCTTGGTTTTATTGCTAAGCAAATTCGTGCCAGAGCACGACTTCCACGTGCTGCGTCGGTGTCCGTTCCTTCGACGCACTGCCATAGATTATCCAGTGTTAATAACATGCGTAGCGAAAACTTCCAATTGGAGTAGTTTTGAATGCCATCCAGTTTCTCGATCGGGAAATGTCCATTACTTTCGTTCGTGTTCGACATAGTTGAATAGATTCGTTGTGGCCAGATTTGATAACCTCAAAAATTGTGATACTTTAAATTGTTTTATTTTATTATTTCACTTTCTGTTATAATATCCAATCACAATTCACAAAAACCTTTTCTGGGCCCATAACCTATTGGCAAAGTGATGGCGTAGTGACATTGCGTAGAATATAGGTTCACTTACATGGAGATTAAATGAAATCCACTGATCTGGCCTCGATGTTTTATTCAATATATCACAGAATATCCATATAACATCTTTAGACAATATTTGACTTATTTCTATAGATGATTGAATTGATTATCTTGGATTATAAAAAAGGTTAACACGGAAAATAATAACAGACAGACATGACGTACAAGTTGCAGGGGAATGTCACGAATACAGGAACCGGAAACATTCAACATATAGACAAGAGACAATTAATCTATGGTAATGTGGGGTGTACACATGCACTTCAACAAAAACAATACAAACAAATATTTGCAGTATCCGCAAATTAATTAATCATAATAAAAAGTAAATAATAATTCAAAGGTCTTGGAAACATAAAGCAAAAAGTTAAGTAAGCAGTTGTCCGCTTAGATAACAAAACAAAAAGTTCCACGGGATAAGCAGTTTTCCGCTTCATAAAAAAAATGTGTCGCAATACTGCCTTCACATTTATTCCTCACTTTCTCCGAGGCACTCAGTGATCCGAGTGTTTGCAGAAACCGCACCTCAGGGTAGTTATAAAATAAATATTCAAAACAATACAAACCAATATTTGCAGTATCCGCAAATTAATTAATCATAATATAAAGTAAAAAATAATTCAAAAGTACATTCCAATTGCTATTTTTTATTTTTATTTTTTTTACATTCTTAATTCATGGTAATATTTATTTATTGATAATAAAACAAATCAAAGCCAAAATTAATAAATTTGAAAGAAAATTATATTATTCAGTCGTTTCTTGTTCAACATTTAAAGCCGCCAAATGGTCCAGGGTTGCATCCTATCAGCAGATATAGTAGCTTCATATATAAATATTAATTTAATAAATAGCTGCAGGCTTCCTATTCTTATCACACTTTTTTTTTTGTGTCTGACTTTTTCCAATAAACGGTTTCGTTTCTTATTTCTTCAATACTAATGTTAGGTCTTGTTAGTTCTAATAAATTATCAAAAGTGCCATTTAGCTCGCAATTCATAGTAACTCCAAACAATAACTTTTTTTGGAATGAATGTGAAGTGAAACTACTCCCTTGATCACAAATTATGCGAGTCGGTATTCTAAATGTATAAAATTAGTCTTGTAATATTTTAATAACATTTTTAGTCTTGGTGTCTCGTACAGTTTTAACGAATACGTACTTTGTGAACGAATCTACAATGACTAACAAGTAAGCATTACCATTTTTACTACGCACAAAGGTACCTAGATGGTCAATATGCAGGGTGTGGAATGGAGTAGGGACTTTGTCAATTGGGTAGAGATATCCTTCTTTGGAGTTGGTATTATCTAAATGGTATGCACAATTTAAACAAGCTTTCACATATTGTTTTATAAAGTGTCTCCTTTTAGGGAACCTATAAGTCTTTTTTATACGATCGTATGTTTTTCAAAAGCAAAATGTCCAATATTATCATAATTTAACCCGCATATCTGCCATCTGGCTCCCTTTGGGACTACCCATCGTAACTCTGTTTTTTGATCGTCAATGTATCTAAATTGTTAATTGTTTTAATGACATAGTTGTTTTTTCTAGTATATTTTCTTGTTTGATATATATCACAGTTACACTACTTGCCCTTAGAAAAGTTACTTCGCTTCCAAGATCAACAAATGCATTAAATTGTACATTATCTACAAGACAATCTTTACAATACTTCAATGAACAGTGCGCGCCAAAACATAAGATGTACGTTTATATACTTGTTAGATTAATTGCCTTCCCTACAAATAGCCATTGTTAATGTTATAGTATTCTGTTTCTTATAACATTTGTCTACTGTATGACCTACTTTATCACAAAACGTGCACTTTATTATTGGCTTCGTGCAATTATGAACAGTGTGTCCTCTTTCACGACAGTTAAAACAGATCTGCGTAGTCTTATTATTTATAATATCACAATTATTTTTGAATTTGTTGTTGATTCTATCTTTAGGTTGGTTGTAAAATTCTTTACTGCTAGACAAGAATTCTAACAATTGTTCTGGTTGCTTGCACCTTAGCGACTGTGCTGTTGTACGTAGTGTCCTATCTGTCAGTCCATATACTATACAATCGACTGCATCCTTGCCAGAAATTTTACACTGATTTAACAACGAAATTTTTTCAAAGTAGTAATTTTCTATTGATTCTCCTAATATAAATTTACGCCTTGTCATGTCGTCTAATGATTTACCATAATTTTGTTCACTTGGGAATGCCAATAACAGTTTATCCTGCCACTCCTGCCAAGTGGATAACATATCTGGTAAGCTATCATACCAAATCTTTGCATTACCCTCTAACTTTTGCAAAGCAAAGTGGATAGTCTGGCGATCATCCCATCCATAAATCAAGCTACACTGACTCTTTTTAACCAAGTATCAACACGATGACCAGGTAAAGCAGGATTAAATGTTGGTACAACATTAGATTAAAAACTAGGTTGTTTACTAAAAGCTAAGCTGCTAATTAACTGCTTAACGTCATTTATTGGTAGATATGAAACGTCTGACCTTATACTTCTGCGTTGTTCCTGCTCCTTGCTGCGCTGCCTCGCAGGTGGTGGACTTTTTGAATCAGGATCACGAACACGCGCCCGACTCCTTCGATGACATCGCCTATCGTCGTCATCGTCGCTCGCAGACGACTGGCTGTGGCGCCGTTTGCGCGCCCGGCCACGAAGCGGGCTAGCGCGCGGCCGGCTTACTCGCAAACGACTACGAGGTCGGCTACCGGAAGGTTGGCGGTCACGTGCACAGCTCTTACGAGCCTGGTTTCCGCGATCGTAGCTGTAGCGCGCTGGTGTACCGCAGTCTTCATTGTTACGATCGCGATTGCGACGGCATCGACGCTGTCGCTTGGAACGGCTTCGTGACTCCACTTCAGAGTCGCTGGAGGGACATTCACCCTCACTACGATGCTGCATCTCACGGTTGCAACCATTATCCCTGGAAACATTTAATAAACGGACAAGAACTGTTTTTGGTGTTTTAATGCGTTCAAATGATCCCACTTCTGAATTATAACAACTACCTATCCTAATTTTATTTAGTATCTAATAGGTATTTACTTTATAATCATTTGACTAGATTGATTTACCTCAAAGATAAATTAAGTAAAATAAGGAGTTATAGTAAAACTTTACTTTTTTCCAATCAATTTATTGTTCTTATAAACTGTTCCACTTTAACAACATATTTATTTGAAATTACTATAAGTGAGATACAAATCGGGCATAATAACAGTATAGTACTTACATTTTCACACTGTGACCATCAACCATCAACTAACTGCCAGCAGGAATGAATACCCTTTTTATAATTTTACCCCTTCTCTATAACTCCCGCCAAAACGAACATCATACAGATTAGATTACGTTAAACAACAAGTTGGCAGTCAGTTGAGAGACTTTTAACAATTCACAATCAATTGTAATATTGCTTATAAAACATTCGTATTATAATATAAATTGTTATAAGAAAATTCTATACAAAATCAAATTACTTTTATTCTTTATTTATTTATTTTTTGAGAGAGGAACCTTACACGATGAGTAAAAGCGCAAAAAAAAACAGTCGCAAAAAAAAATCCGCCTTTTTATCCAACTCGGCCCTCTTGGGCGGCGTAATGCCTTTTTTATGCCATTGTATCGACTCCTTCTTCGACTAGGATTACGTTGGTAAACATAGATTTCATTTCAGTATGAATAATTCTGACTGTATTTTCATTCTTTATTTCGCCACAGAGCTCCAATGGCTGACGAAAACACTCGAAAAAAATCTTGATTTGTTTTTGTCTTCCTTAGCGACTTGCTTGCTCGTTAAATAACTAATAACAAATAGTTATGACCCAATCAGGGCCCGTACCGCGCAACTAGCGTCAGCATCGAAATCGGCTTCATTAGACAGATGGATCAATAGTGGATGGATGGATAGTGAAACATGACACCTAGCGAGGATCTGATTATTAAAACATTTAGTCGCTTTTTTATGGTACCCGCAAGGCCTAGAATCAAAACGAAATGAAGTGCCGTTCAAAATATAGAATGGAAAAAATCTGTGGGCCCTGGATGAACTACCTTAAATCCTTTAGTAAGCTCATTTTTACTAAAAGGAAACATTCCTTTATTTTCAAAAATAAGTAAGGATTACTTACATTCTAAGATTTTTGATAAATCACTTGTCTGCCCCGAGAATCGAACCGGCTTAAATAAAAAAAAAAAAATTACATCATGTATTTTTATGGTAGATACCAAACCAATCGATAGTATTATTCATAAGAATCAGTTTAGTTTAAATAACATAGTGTTTAAAATTAAAGACAAAGCCTAGCAATTTAAAGATCACAGCTAGCTTTAAAAATATTTATTTCTAGGCGTTCAAAACCTTCACAGATATATTCAGATGACGACAAATACTTTGTAGGGCTCATGACTGAATTTACCAAATTTCTATCCACATCTTTAGAAAATATAATTAATTATGCGACTAGTCAAGGTATTAAATTTAACTTTATTCCACCTTATGCGCCTCATTTTGGTGGATTATGGGAGGCCGGAGTCAAGAGCTGTAAGTATCATCTCCGGCGCGTGATAGGTAATGCACACTTGACGTTCGAGGAGTTCACTACGGTGTTGACACAGGTCAAAGCAGTTCTTAATTCACGAACTTTAACGCCACTTTCTTCAGACCCAACCGACTTATTACCGCTCAGCCCAGCTCACTTTCTCGTCGGACGCCCGCTCACTGCACCAGTCTGCCCTGACCTAGAAGACAAACCCATGCATCGATTGTCGAGGTACTAGAGAGTTGAACAAATGCGACAACATTTTTGGCGGCGCTGGTCCTAGGAGTTTGTGTAGGAGTTACAGACGAATTCGAAGTTGAAAAAAAACAAGTCCAATCTCAAGATCGGAACATTAGTTTTCATTAAAGACACTAACGCCCCGCCTCTCAAATGGAATTTGTGCAGAATTGTGGAGATTTTTCCTGGCAATGACGGCGTTGCCCGCGTCGCTGATATACGGACGGCTTCTGGAGTTGTGAGAAGAGCATTCTCGAAGATATGTCCATTTCCGCTAGAAGAGGAGGATTATCATTGAAAGCTTTCAAGGCCGGGGGCATGTTTACGCCACTACGTCTATTTTTTACTCTGTGTACATAATGATTACAATATCCTCTTTGCATTTCATATTTTTAAACTGTGTCAATTATTATCTATGTTCCAAATTCAAATTTACATATTTTAACTTTTTTCTTGATACGATTTTGCCGCCTAATTTTAACTACTTTTTTCTCTCTGCTATTGTTACATTGCAAATTAAATTATACGTTTTTTTATGTCTTGTAAATAGCACTATTAATTTCGAGTTCATTCAACATTATTTGCAAATCCCTCGCCGCTACAATAGGTACTTTTACTTTTAGTTATTAAATATAATATTATAAAATATAGGTAAGTACGTAGATACTGGCGAACTGATAAACTTCTCTATTGAAGACGATAAGATGATAAGAATGTAATTAAATGGTATCATGTGTTAAGTATTCTGTTCAAAAAGTAAAGACTCAATAGCCACTTCCTTTTTTGAAGTTGGTTAAACAGACCGCCTTACCAAAAATTTAGTCGGGAAGGATTGCAAACGATGTTCCGGTTCTCACGCAAACGAAGTTGCGGGCACAGCTAGTTATTGTATAAATATTAACATCATTAGAGCTATAGGAACCAGGAAAATCGCCAAATACTGAGATTTTTATGACCTTTGACATTGAATAACTGACGACGCCGGCGCAAGGACCAGATTTTATGAGACTTTGGAGACAACTTAAGGTGTATAAGAGCTTACAGCTTGTCCTCTCTCATTCCGAGGTGAAACCGTTAATATGACTGGGCTATATCAGTGTGTGATGTTCGAAAGTGACCTGCAACTAAATAACAACTAAATATAAATAAATAATTTTCAAAAAATCAATACTGAATTGGAAAAAATAAACTGCGTCACTCTAAAATGAAACACTTTTTTATTGTTTCCTTAAAAACAGATGCATATCTATTGCCCCACCCTGTACGTTCAACTTGTAACTACGCTCACAGCTGCTGCATGTAAACCTAGTTAAAGAAGAATGAAAGACCAAATGATTATCATCATAATTATATTCTTTTGAATATTATAATATCAATGTTAGCAGAGTTTTTTGGGGAAACAAGCACAAGTGGGAATGGGACTAAAGGGTTCTTCTAGGAATTGGCATTTTCCTGGGAACAGTCGCTCCATCACACGCTTCAAAGCGCAGGCCTGTTCGAGACCGTTGGTTTCTATGATCAGCGTGAGCTAAAACATTGAGAAGTTAACTTGTTTTTCTTTCATTTGATATTATATTATGATTGCATTACACCCCGTTTCCCAGTGGAAACGGGGTGTAATGCAATCATAGTAAACTGGCGAAACATTTACAAGAAATCATGTAGTAAACGTATAATGCGGTCATTAGTGAATGAATTGTTGTACAGCTCCTATCGATAGTCATTGGTCACCCTCTCAGCGGCCGCACTATATTTTGAAACAAGTTTTCTTGTAAATGTCTCGTCAGTGGAAACTGGGGATTACATTCACATTGGGTATTGACATTCGAATACTTACATAGATCGTAAAGAACTCGTCGCTTGTAGTCCACCCTCGATCTATGTAGCACTGGACAATGTTACCCCCTACATTGCCGATTATTCTCAAAACCTTCGCCTGTAGCTTCATTCCATCAGCCGGTAGCATTACCTAGGACATAGAGACTTTTTACCCCACTGGGAGAATACTTTATGGATTCCCCCTAATATATTTTATTGTCTGTGGCAGTATCTTTCGTGCGATCGTCGGCGAGCATATAAAATTCTTCCTCAAGCTGACATGGGGGCTTATCCTGGTACTTTTGTAGTATTCTACATAACAATATCACTAGACACTTTTAGGTATTACATGTTTCATTTAACTACTGTAATTATAATAAAAAAATACATTTTAATTCTCTAAACTTTCAAGTCTTGTACCGTTAACCTTGCCGTATGTTACTTTATGGATTCCCCCTATTATATTTTATTGACTGTGGAAGTATCTTTCGATCGATCGACGACGGCCTGTAGGTAAATAAACTACAAAAATCCTAGCGATGTTCTTCATGCTGACATCCCCATATCAGTCACTACAGTCACTACAAAAGTACCAGGACGAACTCCCGTTCGTCCTGGTACTTTTGTAGTATTTTACCATATCACCAGATACTTTTAGGAAGGTATTACATTTTGACTACTGTAATGACAAATTTAATTTAGTTCTTTAAACTTTCGAGACTGGTACCATTAACCTTACAGTAAGTTACTTTATAGATTCCCCTTAAGTGTTATATTTTATTGAATGTGGGAGTATTATTCGTGCGATTGACGGGGTAGGGTTAATAAACAACAAAAATCCTAGCGATGTTATTCATGCTGTCTTACCATGGTACTTTTTGCTTTGTAGTATTTTTTCAGCAGATTCTTATAAGTTGTTTACATTTTTCTTTGAACTTTAAGTCTTGAAATCTTACCGTAAGCTTTATTAGTCTTCCTTCTACAGCTTTTGCTCGTTCTAGGCACTTTGGCAGTGTGACGACATCCATATTACCTCCCGTTATGACGCATACCACGCTGGAAAACAGCATTGTTCCATTAAGTACTTACTTGTATAGGTATTTGAATCTATAAAAACCAACGTATACTTACTTCTTCTCTTGTAGCTCCGGCAATATATCAGGAATAGCTAAGAGAGCACTCATGCCTACTGCACCAGCACCCTCTACAACAATTTTTTCATAATCTACTAAGTGAAGTACAGCACGGGTTATCCAATCATCATTCACGAGAACCTGTCGATTTTCCGAAATTTTACAGCATAGTAATGACAAACAATACGTAGTTAAGTAAATATAAATTAATTATTTACTTACCATTTTGTCAATAAGTGATTGAGCAGTATGGAAGGCATTGTAGCCAGCAGTAGCCACCGCCATAGATTCGGCTACGCTCCGAACAACAGCAGTCTGGTACGGCCGTTCATTTTCCAATGCTTTGAAGAAAGCGCAGCATTTAACAGGTTCAACGCCCTGTCCAGGAGAAGCATATCGTCATAAAAAATACGTATTTAATTCTGAAAAATAGTTAACTTCAATATATTACTATATACAAAATTAGAATTGCGTCGTCTGTATCAACATTGTCGATAGTACACAATGGGGAGTTTTTAGGATTACAAAAATTCGAATCTTCACGACTATGCTTCATAGCGAGGGTTTCAGAACTACAATAAGTATGAAAATGGAAAGAAATTTTAAACAGTACGTATATAAGAACTTCTGGTTTGTAATGCTTGACTACGGCGGCGATCCCAGCGATCAGCGCTCCGCCACTGACAGGAATAAGTATTGCATCGGTTTGGGGCAACTGTTCCAATATTTCGAGCCCAATAGTTCCCGCCCCAGCGATCACGTGCGGGTGGTCGTATCTGAAACGTACTGAATATGCAATAGTGTTTAACAGTTCAGTAATGTAGATGTGTGAATTAATGTAGAATTTAATGTGCCCAGAGCGCGGTTTTTAACTTCTCTAGTTTAGTTAGGTTAGATTTGGTGGAATTAATAACAATCTACATAAATGGGCTAGTTTCTGCATTTCCCGCATTATCAGAGAGATGGTTTGATGAAATATTATTATATATGTTTCGGTTATTGGTGTATACCCGTTTATGTAAGTAGCGCCATTCTCAGCAAGTAAAGTAAACGCGTGTAGTTTTGCCTCTTCCAGTGAGTTACCCTTCAGTATGGCTGTTGCTCCGTAGTCAAGACATTTTTCCACCACACTAACAAGTGTGTTTTCTGGCAGGACCACAAACACTGGTATGTTGAGTTGGCGACCATGATAAGCTAGAGCCTGTGGGGTTACAAGAAGAGTTTATCTTCGTAGGAGACCGCTAAATTTAGATTGATTGATGATATAAAAAATAAGGTATTTGCCATCAGACTGCCTGACCGCGTGTATACCTAACACGCACGCGCGTATGTATTTGAGCATGCAACTAAACGTTGAGGGTATACCGACTGCGCGTTGTTGCGGGCTTGCGGCAATGCAGTCTGTCTGATGGCAACTTACATAAAATAAGTGACAATAACTACCATTGCCCAGTTACCAATAGAAGCAGTTATTACCCCGATGTTTCGTTGTTTTTTGTTTAACATTTTCAACGCATATAAGGCACCACGTTCGCTAAAGCTATACAAAAATGAAAGAGATATCAATCATTTAAAGTTAATGTAAATGATTTATTATTTGCCGACTAAGTTTATTGCTATTTATTACCTTCCTGTTCGATGAAATGATTCCAACTTATAATACAAGTCCATTTTGATTTGCTTAGTAAATCGAGATAGCTGAAAAAGACCGAGAATATATCTTTGGCAATCCTTAGAATTTATAAGCTCGTAAAAAACATTGGGTTTCAACAACCGTTTACCCGAAATGTTGCAAATTAGATAGGTAACTAGTTACTGTTTTTTCAAAAATATCTTATAAGCCCTTTCTATTTAGCACGCACCTTTAGAGGAGTTTTGGGAATATCTTCTTTGATAGAAGCTGCTGCTTTCATTACATCTTTAGGCACTATTGTTTTTGGGTTATCTGGGTCACACCAGGTATCGAAGTCGATGCTAATTTTCTGTAGAAATACCAACTACTTCTACGTAATGTTCAAACAAAAACTCAAGCTAGCTGAAGAAAATAGACTGTTACCAAGCAAGAGTAGCTGAAGCTGTACATTGTTATATTAATTGCAAGTCATTATAGAGTACCTATAAAGTTGTAATAGAGGTAAGCGGTTATATTAATGAAAACTTAAAATGTGAACTGGTTATATAGGTGGGTCGCAGTGGTAAGTATATTAACCAGAGCAATAGGCGTACAAATTGAAGTTACTTTGCTTTCCAGCTATTAATGATTTAACACGGAAATGACGGTAAACCGGACATAAGTATATCTTTTATTCGCAAATAAAAAATTACAATCATCATCATCTAAAAAGTCTAACCTGACACCATGGACTTGGCGTATTTAAGTCTCGTTTGGCTAGGACGGCTGGCGATACACCCAAAGGTTCTTTGGATTCCATATTTTGTGATGCTTGTTGGTAATTCTTTATTCAGACATTCCAGTGATTTCTCATATTATGATTAGGGCTAAGGACACGACAATTTAGAAGATTCAGTAACATGTGTGTAATTTTATTTTGGTTGCTAAATCACTAAGTAGGTTATTATACATTTTTGTTAAGTATATAGAGGAAATGGAAAAAAGAAATTAATAAAGGTCACATTATTAGAGGAAAGAAGAAGACTATTGATCGAGACATTGACATTTGGGTAATACAGAAACTTTATCTATGCTGTGAGATTAGTTCATGGAGTTAATAGGTGGTACTGTTGTACGTAGTATACCTATTACGTAATTCCATGGATTACTTAGTAATAAAAATAATAAGAGCAATAAATAGACTGCTGCAATAACCAAAAAACATCGTGTTTTACCAGGTTTTAGGCTCGATGTATAGCATCAGGAATTTTTCCGTCCGGAAAAAAACCCGGACAAGCCCGGATTCGATCCGTCACTCAAATTACTTGAATTTTTGCTGCATAGAATACATGGATCAGGGTGGAAGATGGTGTTTGGCCTAGTATTCCTAGTAGTCCGACTCGGTCTTCTTACGCAAACCATATGAGTAATATTTGTATTGACATTTACGTATTTTTTGCTCTGTAATTTTTGCTAATGCTAAATTTGTGCTAATATTCGCCGTGAAAATCTACGGTCGTCACTATAGACGGATACAGCGGAACTACTATCCTCGCAATGTTTCAATTTTTGCTCACCTTTTAAAACTTCCTTGGACTACTACAAACATTTCAAAACCAAAATCAGCTAAATCGGCACAGCAATTTTTATATAATTTGAGCTATTTTACTGCTTAGTTTTAAATAAGCTTCTTTTTAAAAACCTCAATATGATTTGTCAAAAGGACAAGTATGCTTTACTCACTATTTATCTCCATTCATAAAAGCCCAACCGGGATCATGACTCATTACTATAAAATGCGTCATTGTCGTCTCTTGTAATTTTGCTTAAATAATTGGCGGAATTATGTTTAGAACATAGAGCAAGAAGAAGAAGAAGAAGAATTCTTCTTCTTCTTCTTTTTATGTAGTGGCGGTGCCCTTTTGGATTTCGCCAATGTCCAGTTTTTGGCTCAGTGGGTTGTTTTCACAGACTCTATGCCTTAAATAATAGAATAACCAACCTAAACATAATTTTTACGTCAACTAATGCGTCAGTTATACTCCACCTACGAGACGCGAGACTGGATGTTGGGCGATCAGTGTTGCTAATTCATCTACTTCTAACTAAGCTAAAGTGATGTAAAAAATATGCTAAACAAGTAAGTTTTTGTTAAACCTATATAAAATGCCAACATAACTTTAGGTTTTATCTTACTAATATAATAAATGCGAAAGTATGTAAATTTTTTTCGTCGTTCGGTAAAAACTACAGGAAAAGTATGACCAGTAGGCTTATTACGAGTTTGGCAAACTCGACGTTACAGTAAACGTTAATGTAAAATGTAGCTCTGTCTCTTTCATATTTAGCGACTGTTTTACCGACATGAGCAGTGTATCCGATAGTCTACGCTCACGAGTCCTGTAAATGTCATGTTAAGCAAACTCGTAATAGGGGTACAGATTCGGTATTTTAATACTTTTCCAGTGTTTTTATCGATTTTACTGGACATTAGTACTTTTTTACAGATTATGCAGAATTGGTATATTGCAGAAAAGTTGCCTATGTATTAAGCCACTTGTTACTACCGTCGTTGTTTTGTTTAGACTCTCGCCTCGTCACATCGTCTCGCACCTCGCCTCGCCACTCGCAAGCGAGTGTAACTGCCTTATATAGATTTAAAGTCAATAGTTGCCATTCGAAATATAAAAATAAACTAGCGAACTGAATAATTTCTCTCCGGATCGAATCCTGATGCATGTGTCCGCTGCATCAGGATTTTTTCCTGACGGCTAACAAAGCTGTCAGATTTTTCTCCGTCAGGAAAAATTCCTGATGCTTATAGTCCGAGCCTAACCTGTGATTGGTCCTACTGGTTTTTTCTAACTTTGCTAACATGAATTTGTCTGCGTTTTTTTATCATACCAGCGTGCTGATTCACAACCATTGGATACGGAATCGGGATTCGAAATCTATGCCTTGTCTTTCTCTATTTTGAAGTGAGTGACAGTGAAATACGATTCCGCTCTCGGAAAGTTTCCAAAGGTTTGTGAATAAAGCGGCAGACCTAAAACATTCTAAAGTATAAAATAATATCCCACTACACGATACTCGGTTGCCTGCTAAATTTTGTCTCGTTTAAAAAATCGTTGGAATAAGAAATAAACAACAACTTAGGTGATGATTAGGGGCCAAATAAAACAT
The DNA here is from genome assembly GCA_910589605.1 of Chrysoteuchia culmella. NCBI lineage: Eukaryota > Metazoa > Arthropoda > Insecta > Lepidoptera > Crambidae > Chrysoteuchia > Chrysoteuchia culmella. Next base: position 12,996,613 of record OU342661.1, read on the forward strand.
AAGTCTATTATCGGCCTATGGAGGTCCACTGCTGGACATGAGCCTCTCCTAGCTCCCGCCTATTGTGGCGTTTATAGGAGGCTATTAGCCTACTGCTACCACGCTGTACCAACGTGTATCGAGTAGAATAGTATACCATCGTCATTATTATCTACTATTTTCGTAATCGAAGATACCTAATATAATGATAAATTTTAAATAGAAAAATATTGGAAAAAACAACTCGGGCACAAGTGTGAAGTATAAAAATAGCATTGACAAATGCAAACATTTTAAAATCATAAAATACCTAATATAAATTATCTGAGCAGTGTTTTTTTTTTGTATTTTTATCACTATTCAAACCGCCTTGAAAAAGATATCAACGCGTCGTCGTTAGTATAAAAAATACGTAAGGTGTAACTATCTTTAATGTATCGTTGGCTTTCATCATTATGTTTGCTTATTTGTTTTGTATTACTCCCAACCCCGAATCAAATGGACGAAATAATACATGTTATTATATAATGTGTGTAAATACGTTGTGTACACACAAGCAGAAGTGAAGCAGATATGTCATAGAGACGCATTGCGAAAATTGGGAATCTTATAGTGCGTTTCATCGTATATTCCCTTTTTTGTTAGGTTGGTACCTCTGTTGATTTCTGCCAAAAGGTTAGGTTAATTTAGGATAAGAACTCGATGCAGACTTTTTTTGGATTCTGTTTTAAAATAATGCTCGAAACATTAGAAAGCGGTGAAAGTAAAATGGTTTTAAAATGATGTATCTAACATGTACGCGCCTTCTTGACATACAGGGGTACCAACCTAACGGAAAAGGGAATATACGATGAAATGCACTTTAATCTGTAAGACAGGTTACCCTAGTACAGATTCCAGCCCATTGACTTATATATTACTAATATAGCGTAAGGACCCGGCCAACGGTGCTAAAAAGCGTGCCAAATCGTTGGCCCTAAAATATCAGTTTAGGGCCAACGGCGATTCAGTTGTCAGTAAAACGTAGTGATTACATACTCTTTGCAGTTGTCTACGGGAGACTGAAGTTGAAAGACGTTAGCTGTCAATTCATAAAAATGCCGAATTTGTGTAGTAAAATGGTGCAAAAATTATGACCCCATAGTTAACAAGTTCTATGGCATATCGTATCGTCCGTAAATAGCTTTACATTATTTGTATTGCATGTCTAACAATTTTATTTAAACGATATTAACTTTTACAAGAATTTTTCGTAGACAGTCTTAACCCTAGAGTGGTCGCGTACTAAAATTACCTGATTGGTCGCGAGGAATATAGTTGTCTGCCAAATATAAATGATAATAGAAAAAAATATGTTATTCTACCGGACGATAATAATGTCATAATATTGACTGTCATACTAAAATACGAAGTTAAAAATATCGAAGTACTGAATTCAGAAAGTATAAAAGTTTGAGTTACGTGACCCGCCGTTTCCACTGCCAAAACATTTTCAAGAATCCTTTCAAGAATATGATTTAAAAGTTTAGTGCGGCAACTGAGAGAATGCAATATTTGACAGCTCCTATCGAGAGCTATTGCTTGGTTATCCTATTAGCAGCCGCACTTTATTTTACAACATGTTTTCTTCTAAATGTTCTCGCTACTGGCCTCGCGTAGACATTACATACATCCCAGTCCAGTCCAGCGGTGACTTGCTGTCCAGATGAGACTACTGCTCAATCTTGTCTACACGTACCCAGTTACTGGGTCCGAAATTCTGTAAAACTAAGTCCAGTCACTGCCATCGTGTAAATCACGCATTAACTTGAAAGAGTATTTAAGGAGTCGCGCGCTTTATATCCACAATTATAGGTTGACTTCGAGGAATAAACATCTTTAGAATATTATAAACATCACAGATTAGCACTATAAAATGTTTTCGATTGATAGTATTTGACGTTATTGTAGATGAAACAATTTCAAGAACTTAATCCCTTTTCCCGTATGAACAGTAATGCAAAAAAATATATATATTGTGATGTTATTTTACCGGGATCAGCAAATATGTAATCCATGCCACCACTGGCAGGGTTAATGGCAGAAGATCAAAGCACTAGAGATGGGACATTATTATGAACGATTCATAAAAACTGAATGAATGAATCATTAGCCTAGTTTGAAATGAGACGGTTCAAAATTCCCTTGACAAGCAGCTGGCATAATAATAAGAGTAATCAAAGGTGAAGATTCAAAATCCGAATGTCCTCACGTAGTTATTAAAACTCTAAAGCTAACCAACTTTTTATATAAGTTTTTAAAATATTAATGTTTTACTATAAATAAATAAATATTAATTACACTCACACCAATTAACCTAGCCCCAAAGTAAGTACGGTAAGGCTTGTGTTATGGGATACTAAGGTAACGGATATAAATTCATATAATTATAAATATATTTATAAATATTTACGTGTCCTCCATGACTCAGGTACAAATGCTCGTATTCACCATACAAACATTTCCCCTACCGGGATTCGAACTCAGGACCTGACAGGTAGGCGACACCTTGAAACCAGTGTATGTACCGGTAGTCATGAAACGAACGTATTCTTGACATAACGACAGCGCAAACACTTGTAGGCTGTCATTGTCAAAGGAACTAAAACCAAGGGAACTAAGACCAAAATGTAACGTAACTATGAAAACTCAGTCGCATTCACCGATTACCAGGTGCCGCTAGTTTTTATAGGAATACTTGCATAGCGTCAAAGAGTAACTTTTTTTCAGTCGCTCCCACCGTTGTACACATGGCGCTAGTTTCTATGGAAATATTTTCATATCCAAAGAGCCAATAGAGTAAAACTTAAAGTATGTTTTGTGATGGTACGATAAACATATTGTGAAAAATCGGCTAGAGTTAGAGGATTTTTTCAACTTATACCAGTTAAATTTTTGACATTCATTTTTTTCATTCACTTTGTACCAGCTGCATTTTAGTGAAGTATTTCTATGGAAAGCTGAACCGTCTCCTTTAGTTCCATAGTTAATTAACTCAAAGAACGGTAGTAAAGCGAAGATAAAGGTAGGTTACGAACGCCGCATATAGAAGCGAGACAATTGCACGGGTTACGGTGTTATTACCTACATCTAATATGCATCAAAGTTTGTTGTTATTCGTTAAAATGCACTTATTTGGAAAATATTGAAAGTTACTCAATAGTCCCTCTATGCTATGAGATCATAATATTCTTTATAAAATAAAAATATTTTTCGTTTATTTCTATATAAAAATGCAGTGTTGTCAAAATGGGGAGAAAAGATAATTTTAAGTTGAAACAAGCGTGTTTCATTTTGTATTAGTTAAACAATATTAGAAAATTTAAAATTAGTACTAGCTCTCCAAATAAACTAGATAAATGATAGATAGGATAGCTCCAATTGAACGAAATCGTTCACTTCTGTAATCTTTTTTGCCCACCTCTGAAACACCTATGCGATGCAAGAAGTACGAGTGAGTTGCTCACAGATGGCTCTGACTTTACTGGTATGAAACAGTTTTATGTCAAATGTTCAGATGGGCGCATCCTTCCTTTTGAAATCATTGTTCCAGCCTCTCACATTTATTTTGTAAGTACCTTGCTAAATTTAATTTAGCGTCTAAGACACTTTTAATGTAATATTGAATGTGAGAGAAAATAAATATATTTTATTATTATTATTATTTTTATCCTCACAAAATTTCGCATTCATAATAGTAGGATTAGATAATTATCATCATCGTTGTAACTCGTAGGCAGCAAACTATTTTATGTCTATTCTGTGACATTCTGTGATATTCTATATTAGTCTCGTCATGGTCTCGTCAAATCACAACGACACAATGTAAGGTATTTCCGTCTTGTTTACGCAAAATTGGCAAACGGTTATATGAAATCATTGACTCGAGGTGCCGAGCTACACCGATCGTATGATATCGATCATTAGTGCGTATCGCAAAAATTTGTATGTACTCGTGGTCAATTTTTGACGTCGCATTAGCGTTTAGTCGCATAATGCCTAATTCGCGAAATGGCACCCGAGTCCGGAAAGGACTAATTCGCGAAAAGGCTGATTCTTGAAAAGACTAATTCGCGAAATGGCTAATTCTTAAAAAGACTAATTCGCGAAATGGCTCATTCTGTAAAGGACTAATTAGTCCTGACGAATTCGTCAAATGGCTAATTCTTAAAAAGATTTATTCGCGAAATGGCCAACTCTTAACAACTTATGACAGGACAAGCCAGGAAACAAAAATCATCATGTAGAAAATTATTAATAGTTAAAATAAACAATTACCTAGTAGATTATTATTATTATTATTAACTAACGCCATCTAGTTATTTGATGAGTAACTACGTGGTTGGAGTATGATGACAAATGTTAGAAAATAAGTAAAAAATACTCGGTATTTTCCTTATTTATCTTTACTTCATTTGTAATAATAAATTTCTTAGACATAATCGCGCATCACCCTCTAGTCCCAATTTAAATGTCTGGCTTGTCCTGTTATACGTTGTTAAGAGTTGGCCATTTCGCGAAGTCGCCAAGTCTTTTTAAGAATTACCCATTTGACGAATTAGTCCTTTACAGAATGAGCCATTTCGCGAATTAGTATTTTTAAGAATTAGCCATTTCGCGAATTAGTCTTTTAAAGAATTAACCATTTCGCGAATTAGTCCTTTCCAGACTCGGGTGCCATTTCGCGAATTAGGCATTATGCGACTAAACGGCATTAGTACTGACCATAACCCATCTGAAGACCCTATATGGGATGGGCTATTTTGCTATCTGTTTTTCCTACTTGTCAATTTTATTGTCAATGTGTGCAGTTTTCGTCACAGATTTCAACGCAAATTACTATGAAGTTAACATACGTGAGCTGTTTCAAAAATAGTAATAGTGTACCTATCCCTGAAGCAGCTTATAAAATCATAAAGAAATATATCCTGGTCACGGCACCAAAATGTACCTAACCCCGGTGCAGCTTATAAAATCATAAAGTATGAAACCTATACTCTAGAATCTACTCTTGTTTAAATTTTTGCTTATCCTAGCCTAACCTTAATTTAAAACCTACTTTCTTAATATGCTCTTGTATAGTTTGAAAGGGCTCGTGATTTCTAGTGGTTTTCCCTGATTGTATTCCGTAGCATACCCAAATCCTTTCAGCATTGTAACTAGCATTCTATCCCTAATGTCCTAATAATGAATACTAACTTTTCCTATTGTTTCTTAAATATCTCTGCTATTATAACCAATACTTTACTAAACTAGCAATAAAGAATAAAAGTTACTCTAATAGTTTGTCCATGAAAATTGATATTAAGTTATTACCTTTTCTTATGAACCTACCTATAAGCTTATACATTTTCCTAAATGTTGTTATAGCCCTAAAGAAATTACCTATGACAATTAAAAGACTTAGATTCTAGAATAACCTAAGAAAGTATACTAAAATACTCCGATCCTCACAGCTGTTTTAATACATATATTTTATATTAGGTAAAGAATCTTTATGGAAGTTTTAGGAGTATATGCTACAGTGGTAAAAGGTAAGTTGTGAAACATGAAGTTATAGTTACTGTGGAGTTAAGTATGGAGAGTCAATTACTACAACCAAGAGTTTATTTGTTATCTATATCTTAGTGCATTTAAGTTGTTACCGGCTAGGTACGAGCACCTCCCCGCTCAATACAATGGATCTCGACTCCAGACGGGTCAATCCTCTTCCGGCCTCAGCTGGATATTTTTATTATAAATTTTTAGTACTTATCTAAGGTCTACAGTCATTGTCAGTCTGACCTAGTACAATCAATTAAAAGAGGACAAGCAGAGTGCTTTCAAGCGATTTACCAGTCTACACAATGAAGAATTTCTCTTTCCACTGTGGCAGCTGAGTTATAAAATTGAATTTAAATTATAATATGTTTATTTCTAATTCTTTGCTGATTAACATTATATCGGAATGGATTCAACAATACAATCCATACAAAGTAAGGGATACTGGCAAATCTGGGTTCTGAAGGAAGACTCAAGAGTATGCCATAAGGCAAATGGCTTTCCACATCTCACTTTTAGCTAAACTTAAAAATGGGTCACTACAAGTTGGTAGCAATATTAGTATGACTCTCAAAGAACACTAACCTGTACACTAATTGTGCTGAATAGACTTATCTTTTGTTGAATTCAATTACAAGTAGGATTCTATTTGTAGTTTCTTCCAATTGAGTTTGTTAGTGAAACCAAGTTAATATATTTAAGTTAAGTAGTACTTTAATTCCATTATTTGTGAATGTTTCTATTCACTAAATAAATAGATACCTTTTATGGTAAGTACATACTTAAAGAATTGTTCCCTTATTTATCACCATTCCAACAATTGTAAAAGTACACTCTAGCTCTGATCTTGCGTTCCCAAGCCGTGTCCTTAGCATAAGCTTATATAGAAACGCAGGCTACTTCATTCACCTAGATCTTACTGCAGTACACCTTCAAGAATACTAGAACAGTTTATTTCAATTATAAACAGTAGTCTATTCCAAAGTTTCTCATATAACCAACTCAATATAAAGATTTGTTTTCTTAATAGTTTAACCATTACTACAAAGGTAAGTACTGTCCACCATCATGACAGGAATTAGAGAATGAATTTGTCTAACTCTGAGACAATTGTAATTAGTATTGAAACTAAGTAAAGTCAACACAATTATGCACATGATGTTAATTAATGTAATCATTGATTAAATATCCTTCCTAGATTTCACTTAGCACTATTGGTTTTGTCAAAACACATCTGATTGGAATCAGATACAGAATGTTAGCCCATTCACAATAAATCCTATGGATCCTTTTGATCACCATTTTATCCTATCACATCATCACAAGGTTTCCAAATCTTATTTGTTTTCAATCCCATAAATGCTACTTGTGAAGCTTATTGCAAACTTTCTCTCATAACTACTTTTGTTTCAATTAGGAGAATCTATTTTTAACCGACTCCAAAAAGGAGGATGTTCCTAAAGTCGACTGCATAGTAGTTTCAGCATACCGTTGTCAGTCGTCAACCCAGATCTTAAAACCATTTTAATATTTCTACAACTCTTTAGCTGCCTATGGCGGCCATTTTGTTGATGCTAATAATGACCTACAAAACCTGACATTTTCCTATCAATCCTACTAATTTTTCGCTAACAATTCGGCCATCTTGAGGAAGCCTAATGGCTCCCAAGTTACCCAACCCATTCTTATACCAGATGGCCTATCAACTATCCTTTCTCGTCATCTTTTATGACGCTTACCGCGATGTTTGGCGCGAAAGCCCTAATCGTGATTTTACCTGCCTAACCAACGACTAAAATCGATTCCTATGCTTGTAATTTGGCTCTTACCACAGCCAACGTCGCCCCACGCTGTACAGTTCGGGCAGGGACCCTCCTAACACCTCCTATAGCCTGTACGTGGTCAGCTCTGCTTGGGAAGGGAACAGAGCCGACGCCCTAACAAAAGAGGCATGGAAAAAACGTGATCATAGACATCGAATTGTGGCGGGTTACCCCTCACTTTTCGGACCGAAGTTACCACATCAGGATCTCACACACGCTTTTCCCATATGGCTTTCTAGGCTATCTATTAGCAGATGCCCGCTTGACACACCATAATGCCAAACTCTGACCTAATCCCCCCAGGTTTTGACAAATCTCCCCTCGAGACACAAAGCTAACATTATATGCTTAGGCTGCAACTAAATTATCATAATCCTCAACAAATCGCATAACATCACAGCCGCTCCTCCCCTGACATCTTATAGAGATAAGTATGAAAGAGAGAAGAAAACTATGACCCCATACAACCGATGAAAACCGTGACAATACGATAGCAGTCCTATTCAGAACCTATGCCCATCCTTTTGACACTATCGTCAATTTGGGACAGACCTAACTATATCAATTTATGAATTTACTGGGGAATAAACTACATTACCTACTTCGTGGTTTTTCGCAAACAAAATTTACATACTTTAATCTTGAACTTAATTATACCAGTTAAGCTCAGATTAACGCATTTCTAGCAAAAGATCGCGAGGAAATTTGCGGCCTAGCGTCAAAACCTCGAATTTCACTATCTTGCTTGTTTTCTTGATTTAAAGATATACTATTTCAATGATGCTTTCTTACAGAGAAAAGTTGGCGTCTTTTCTCGCTTCGGGGGTCCGTCTTCACACGTCAGTTGCGATGATGCTAAGCGCCCCTATCTAAGAAAAGTGCCCCTTATATAGAGCCATTCCCACGCATGCCCTCTAACACCGCGTCACCTAAAACATTTTCGTTCTATTTTCAAATTCCCTAACAAGACGCGTCTTCTTAAGCTTCGCACCTACATTTCATGGATGCCACACCTAAACTTTTCCCCTCTTCCCAAATATTAGGGTAAATTTTATATCCGTGAATAATAAAACTTTATCATATATTACTATATGGTTACGTATTTACTTTTATGATCAGTAACATAGTCCTATCTTGTCAAATTATTCAATGCTTTCAGCATTGTTCTCACTATGCCCTTTTATAATTTTCTAATTATTACAGAACAATCCCCTTTTTCACACGACAATCTTAATGTTTGTTATAAATAAAGTATTAATCTCTGAATTTCTAAGTTTACAGGGTTTGTGAACCGATGGCGCGGCCTCTTCATTCTCACAAGTGCCTGTATAAGCCCAGATCGAATAAATTATATTGAATTTGAATATTGAATTTACATGTAATAACTATACTAATAAGTTATTATTGTAAACTAGTCAATAATGTGATTTATATATTTTTTCCTCAAAATCAATAATTCGTATGACTACTTTGTCTAGATCCCATCTAATTAATAAATTTCAATTTGCTTTTCCCAGAATGACATAAATCTACTTTTCATATGTGCCTGTAAAAGCCCAGGCTAAATAAATTATACTTGTTGAATTTGAATATTGAATTTACATGTAATAACTATACTAATAAGTTATTATTGTAACCTAGTCAATAAAGTGATTTATATATTTTTTCCTCAAAATCAATAATTCGTATGACTACTTTTGTCTAGATCCCATATTAATAATTTCAATTTGCTTTTCCCAGAAAGACATAAATCTACTTTTCATATGTACCTGTAAAAGCCCAGACTGAATAAATGATACTTATTGAATTTGAATTTACATGTAATAACTATACTAATAAGTTATTATTGTAAACTATCAATAACGCGATTTATATATTGATTTTCCTCAAGATCAATAATTCGTGTGACTACTTTGTCTAGATCCCATCTAATTAATCATTTCAATTTGCTTTTCCAAGAATGACATAAATCTACTTAATTTAGTTCATCAAAATGCCTATTATTGAATTCTGATTAAAGTAACTATCCTATCCTTCAACTATTTTGTATACATTAAAACTATTATTTCCAAACAGACAGACATATCATATGGGTATTTTTGGCATAGCAACTAGAAATTGGCAACACTTAGTCACTATCCATGTTCCCTCCAAGATGCGTCTCTTTTTTCTTATCTTAAAAACTTTTACCGTCTCGCTATTGGCTAACTCTGATTGGTTAGTCGAATAATCTAATGTCAAATTCAAATTCAAATTTTGACATATTAAAAGCCGGGTTATTCCAGCCAACCTTAAGCGAACTTAACTCGAACCGAATCCTATACGTTTTCCTCGTTAAAGTCGAAGTTATCGTTAAAGTTAGATAGCACAATCTATCCTAAAAAGTCATCATTATAATAAAAAGTTTTGTTGTTTATACAATGACATCCTACGTCACCATGGCGATCGATCGATGACGCTACTTATTAGGTTCTGATTTAAGTTAACTTGATTAATTTATAGTGATAGTTGATTCTATAATTCAATATCAGTTTGTAACGATAATCTAGTAAATTACCTTAATATTACAGAAGGATTGTTATTAAAGGTCTTGATGAAATTTATTAATTCCTACTTTCGTCACCCCGGCGCCACTATCTAATATGACTGATCTGACGTTGTCAAACCTATGTTATTGTTTTTTTATAACCTATAAAGCCAATATTATTGGTTTCGTTGAATATCAAGTTTTGCTAAATAAATCGTGTTATGCAATAACCTATAGAATATAGACATTATCTTAAATTTCCTGAAGATGATAAACAAAGTTTGTCTCAATCCTTTTTTGTCAATACAAAGAAATATTTGGAACATAAATATCATGTTTACTTTTTGGACTTTCACAAAGATTTACCATATAAATGGTGCTGTGCAACAATCTACAGAATATAGACATTATAGAAATTTTCTGATGACGATTAAATAAGGTTAGTCTCAAACTTTTTTATGTAAATATAGAGAAATATTTGGAATAAAATAACAGTGCAGTTTTGGACTGTTACAATAGTAAAAAATTCTACTTGTCAACCGGGAAGTTCCCTACTGTACGTCTATCTCCGTATTTATAAATTACCTACGCTACGCGTTTACGAACGCGTAGGTAAATTAAATTATAATTTATAAAGTTGGAGTTAAATCATCTATTGAGAAGCTTCATTTGAACCAGACCCTTCATTTGATTGAACCGAGGAATAAAATAAAAGCAATAAATTATTTGTTATACTTAAGTAGGTATATTGAATTGATTTGGCATTGTGTGAGAATGTTATTTTGTGAAATCAGTGATGTAATGGCTAAAATTAGAAAATGTGTTTTTTTTTCAAGTGAAATCGTTGACCTCTTTGTGGCTAAAGTTAGTCCGGTTGTCGTGCACAACTACTTCTGCATGCAGACAGGGTTAGGCGCGAGGCAGGGCCCGCGGCGGGTGCCGGCCGTCTTGTCCGTGCGCTCGCTCATGTCATGAAAGAAAGACTCCTTGAAATGCTTTTTGACTAGCTCTTGCAGCTCCTTTGTGTGGTCCCAGCCTTTTGTCTCGCAAATCACTTTCAGCTGAAAAAATATTAATAAAATTTAAATAAAAATATCAACTCGGCCGGAGTTGATTTATTCCCATATATTTTTATTTAAAATCCTCATAGGTCTCTGTAGCATAATTGGTTAGTGCATTGGGCCGGATTCCCAAGGATGCGGGTTCGAATCCCGTCAGGGCGACATGAGACTAGCTGCTTTATTCTAGTATATTTTCTTGTTTAATATTATCATCAATTTGATTGTACAGAAGATTGGTTTATTTCTTTATAATATATTCCGCAATAGAGGAAAAATTCATTCATTCATATGTTCAGAAATTGTCTACCGAGTTTCAAAATCTCCTGCGCGATTCAGTTCATTCGTTTCATCCCTGAACGAATGTGAATTTACTTCCATGTAAAATGTAGCTAATGTTAGCTTTACGACAAGGAAAGCTAGCTTTTGTTAGCTTTTGTTATAATTGGCGAATATAATAATATGCTATAGTTAGACACCGTGGAATATTCACATAATTACTACAACAAATTAACGCTGAATAATGTATTACTCCGAGAATCCATATCGCTTAGACGGCACATTCATCACTTTCAGACAAAATCAACAAGTTATTGTAAAAAATCTCACTTCGACACTGAACACGTCGCCTTTAACCCAGGCTCGCTCAGGCACGCAGTCCCGCAACGTGACTCCGATGCCGGCTAGCTGCGAGCACAGATCCGCCATGCCGCCGGGACGGTCGTTGACAGTCACCTTGGGTGCAAAATAATGAAATAGGGACCACAGGCGCCTAAGGTAGCTACCTAAAATATACCATCTGCTCTTAGCATATTTTATGTTTTCTGATAAAAGCTGGCTAGTTACTGGCGCGCCCACTCTTTTGAATATTTATTTATTACTTTAAATGTTTGTTTTCTCCGTTACAGCCGTTTTGTTAATTTCTTTTGTATTTTAAAAGTTATCTATTAGTTAGGGGGATTGAAGACGAGGAACGAGTTCTGTAAAATGCCCCCGGAGATCATAATGGAATAGTAAATTTTGCCTAGGGTCCTAGTAAAAAATGGATTTAGTCACCTTGAACTTTACCAGCCTGCCCTCCGCAGACATCCCACGCTCCAGGGCTCGTGCCAGTACGGTGGTGCTTATGTTGCCCCCGCTTGCGATACAGACTACCCTGCAATCGTGAAGTTGGAAAATAAAACTGGGAGCTGAAATTAGCATTGTTAAAGCGTAGTCCCCTTTTTCGTCCCTGGATAATGCCGGCAGAGTAATATATATTTTCGTGACTATCTATGGTCATTATTAGCATGTCCCTATAATTTCCTTTTTTTTCATAAATTAATAATGAAAAGAGATATGAACGTTCAAAAACAAAAAAAAAATGCCAAAAACAGTACCTGTACCCCTATTACGAGTTTGCTTAACATGACATTTACAGGAATCGTGAGCGTAGAATATCGGATACACTGCTCATGTCGGTAAAACAGTCGCTAAATATGAACGAGACAGAGCTACATTTTACATTAACGTTTACTGTAACGTCAAGTTTGCCAAACTCGTAATAAGCCTACTGAATCGGTTAGGTAAGTTTTGGAGAAGGAATAAAATCATATGAAAATTTTCTTTAAAAAGGATTTTATTAATTCAATCACCCTTGAGATTTACTCTTAAGTGATCTATGTACGAAAAAGTGCGGTCTTCTAGTGATTTTGTCAACGGCTAATAAGGAAATTTTGTTAGTAGTTTGGTGACAAAATTCACGAAATTCTCATTCGTTCTTAAATACGTTTAGTACAGAAATAGGAAATTGCTCCTTACTTTTTTCCCTTTAAGTTGGGGAAGAGGCCGGCCATTATGGCGGCTATTGGAACGGCTCCACCACCTTCGACAATATATCTTTCATCTTCAACTAAATGCAATATGGCTCGTGGTACCCAGTCTTCTTTCACTACGATCTGTGCATAAATTTATAATTATTTCTTAATAGCTTCCGGCCGCGGTTTCACCCACGTGGTTCCCGTTTCCGTGGGAATATCGGAATAAAAATACCGTCCTTTAAACTACATAACTCTATGTCAAAAATCAAGTTGATTGGTTGCTTAGTAAGGGCCTAAAGGAAGGACAAACAAACACACTTTCGTATATTTATAATATTAGTTAGGATTAGGATAAAACACACTACACTATAATAATTTGTATGTCTGTGTTAAACAGTTTTTTTTAAGTTCTTTACCATTTTATCGACAGTTCCTTTAACGGTATGGAAGGTGTTGACTCCGACTATATTAACGGCCAGTCCATCAGCTATTGTGTTGTCGACGTCCAGATATACACGTTCATTTTTTCGTAACGACTCCACCATACAACAAGTTTTATCTGTTGTGACTCCCTGTAAATAGATTATTTTTAGATAGTCATTCATAAATATTACTAGATATCGTTTGATTTAAAAATATAGTAGGTACTTACATAAACTTCTGTGTCAGGTTTCAAATGTTTGATAGCCACGGCGATGCCAGATATGAGACTGCCGCCGCCTACGGGAACTATCACCGCATCCACTGTTGGAACCTGCTCTATTATTTCTATTCCTATAGATCCTTGCCCTTCTACTATGTTTGGGTGATCGTACCTTGATGGAAAAACAAAGATACAGATGATATCTTTGGCTTCAACACAATTTCGGTTATTAGTGTTTTAGGCTATTGCACTTTTAATATTTTTAAGAGCTCTATTACAAACATGCACTTTGCGTATCAGTACTGAGTTCAGATGGCCGGTGTGTATTTTGTAATTTTGCAGTTATATTTATCGTTTTATTGTAATTGGATAATAAATTCTTTTTCATGCTTAAACATCTTTATTCCTCATGATGTCACAATTATTCTGGTACTTTTGCTCAGTAATATTATCGTAGTCAGGAGAAATTCACAGTTAACTTAAAGCGATTTTCGAAGATTATTGGTTTAGAATAAGATTTTTCTATATTAAATCAATGATATTTCAAAATTCCGAGGCCGCTACAAACTATACGACTCTTTATGAGATATCATTCTATTTTTTTTTATTTAATTTGTTTAGAACAGTAGTTCAATCCAGGTGCTCAGAAAGTGCATTCGCGCATTTATGAAAATCTTTCTCTGCAATTATGGTTTTAATTAAAAAGTTAACCAATATTTACAAAAAGCGAGGCCGCTATGAACTATGAATCACAGTCGAGATGTAATATGGCTCTTAAGCATTCGGCGGAAGAATTGATGACTTACCCGTTTACATACATCATTTTCTTTTCCTTGCCGATTTCAAAGGCATGTCGTTTCGCTTCAAACATGTTATTTCCGTTAATTATAACTTTACCGCCAAGTTTAATGCATTTGTCGACTTTGTTGGTGCTAACACTGTGTGGCATGACGACCACGCAGGGCACCGACAGCTGGGCGCAGTGGTAGCACATAGCACTGCCATGATTACCAGTCGAAGCACATATAACGCCATACTTTTTCTGTTCGTCACTAAGCAACATGAGAGTATTGCGCACGCCGCGTTCTTTAAAGCTGAAGGGTAATGAGCATTTTAGTAAGCAATTAGTTCTTTAAAAGTTATATAACATAAATATTAAGATTAAGTATTTTGTAGTCCCTTTACCTGCCAGTATATTGAAGAAATTCTTGTTTCAAGTATACCTCCATTCCCAGTTTTTCAGACATATGCGCTCTCTGTTATTGAAAATGTTACTTAAGCTGATGAGAGGTTTTTACAAAATGCATGGTTAGAAAATTATAATATTGAATTTTTGTCAATATCAATTTAAAGAATTTGCTGGGTGGTTAAATTGATTACCTATTACATCGAATGCGTTCAGTTGTAGACTAATTTTAAGTTGCCATAAATAACTTACTGTGCAAGGAGTCCGTACGATAACGCCGAGAATGCGGCGCGAAGCTGCCAGTATATCGTCATACTTTATTTTTCGGGGGTTATTGGGGTCACAGTATTCATCGAATTCAGTTTCCTTAAATTGACAAAGTAGTTACTTTTTGCTTCGAATGAATGATGAATTTCCATAAAAAAATTTAGGGTTGGATTTAGAATCGTGCGACACGATTTAAGGGTTGAAAGTAGAAGGGTTGATAAGGGGGGGGGGGGGGGGGATTTAAGGATTGAAATTTAAGTTCTTAGTAAAAAGATCGCATTCATCATGAGCTTTTCTAACCTGCTGCTCCGTTATGCTTAATAGTTGTTATGACTAATGTAGGGATACCATATACCCCATCTTCTTCTTTCTTAATAAAAATAGAGCCTCACAACACGTGTTATTACGAAAAGAACTCTGGTGAAACTCCTAATATACCCCAGGTGTAAGGACAATCCTACAGTTCATGACCTCACGGGTATTGTCACTATATTAGAAAAAGTAAACGCTACCTGCCTCGGTAGGTATTCATTACGATGGAATAGGAGTACATATCTATAGGTATATCACTACTCACTCCATTTGTGGTAGTTAATATAAGAAATTCGTCAGAACCGTAATTAAATCTAAATTACTCTACCCCCAAATTATCAGAATAATTGTACTTACGTTGGGCATTTTGAATTTAGTATGGATGAAGCCGCACCACTATTTCGCCTATTACTTTGTTTAATTTAAATATGTCATAATAATGGTTAATTGTTATTTTTGAGATGAATACTATGGATTTTTCGTCATCGTGATCTGTAGTTAGTTTTTTTTTGCAGACGGAAATTGGGACGAATACCGGAAAATAAATTAATAAATATCTAAATGCCAAATTTGATTAACTTGTTCATATTTTATTTTTAATATCTATCTAAAGTATTTAAGGTACTACGAAGGTTTTAGGTAGGTATATCATCACAACTCCATCCACAGAACAAAATGTTTGTTTCTTTTACTTGTAATTTTCTTTCATACCTATGTATTTTTCATATTCTTTCGGTGATTCAGTTGATTGATACAGTTGATTCCAGCTAAGTATATTGTTCAACTGTAACTTCAGCAATCTCGTCGTTCCTATATTTCACATATCCGCTCACCCGGTCAAGGCCTCCCCGCGGATCGTTACGATTGGCCATAATAAATATAACAATGGCCGCTATGTAAACAATTTCCGGCGCGCCATTAAAACTTCAACAGAGACTCTTTGACGTTTTTTGAAAAGCGTACGAATTGCACTTGTAACTTATATAAGTGGGTTTCGACTGCATAATTAAAGCAAAAGCAGCAGTGCACTTTTGACTAAAATTGGCTTGATAAAGAGAAAGATTGTGGAAAACTTCGGAGAAATACTTAGAGCGCTTTCACATACAGGCGTTTTAGTCGCGCAACTGCAGCGCTTCTAAGTCGCGCTTCAGTAGCACGACTGGATATCCATACATATTTAAGGAGCGCGACTGCAGCGCGACAGAAGTGCGAGTGCGATCAGTCGGCGTTAGATCAGTGTTGCGAGTGCATCTGTAGCAAGTTTGAAACTTGCTATTAACTACGTCTTAATCACAAGCATGTTTGATACCGAAACATTTATAGTCGAAATTCAATCTCGGCCTGCCTTGTGGGATCACCTGTGGGTGCCTTGCCAGATGCGATGATTTCAGTTACAATATCAAGAAAAAGAATGCCTGGCAGGAAGCTTGCGGAATATTCACACCTGGTTATGGAAATAATCCCGCGACAAAAAAAATTGCAGCAGGTAATAGGTATATTTTTAAGTACTTACTAGGCGATTGCGTAAAGTCAATCGTATTCATTTGACAGTTCATATTGTATCTTATTCAATGTCATTCCATACAAATTGCAGACGATTGATTACGATATGAACTGTCAAATGAATACGATTACCTTACGCAATAATTGTCTCGTAATTGTAAGAAATGTGTGATTAAATAAAACTTTTTTAATTTACATGTTCATTCACAACGAGTCTTTCTTCTGCTGAAATGCAATCACGAAATTTGGTATTGTGTCGTTCAATTTTATTGTCTAGGAGACGTAATAATTCGTTGAATGATTTTTTGGACAATCAGAGATAATTATAAAATTATCATTTATTGTGTTTTGTTATGTTGCATAATCACCATCTCATCTCTGGATCTATCCAGTACCTACTGCCTCTTCAGTCTTTGTATTCGACGACGATGGCGTCGGAACAAGTGCGAGTCGGTCTCGCCCACCGAGGCTTCCGCACAAATTAGAAGTTATCTAGGTACATAATATTATAAATAGTAATTTTTCAGTTTCTAAAAAAAATTTTCAAGGTTTAATTACAAATGTCTAGTTTTCAGATTTTTTCCTGTACTTGTAATAAAAGAGGGTATTACTTGCCAAAATTCATAGTTCAGGTTAACGGAAAGTACCCTATGAATTTTGATTCCCTTGAGTGTCGAAGTATACGTTTTTGCGGCATAAATGGCCTTAACATTTTTAAAGTTAATTTTGAAGTTTGTTTTTTTCACAGCTTCAAGAGATTGTTAACGTGAATATACGGTTTTAATTTAAACTCGATACCGAAACGCGTACCCGAGTTTTTCGCGAAATTCAGTTTCCGAAACTAAATACTATATTTTTATGATTTAAATACAAATGTATACATTTAGATTTTTTCCTGTATTCGTAGTAAAAGACGATATTACTTTCCAAATTTCGTAGTTATAGGTCAACGGGAAGTACCTACCTCATGAATTTTGATTCCCTTGTGAGTGTAGAAATGTACGTATTTACGACATTAAGGCCCTATCTTTATTTTTTTACGTTAATTTACTAGTTTGGTGTAGTTACCCTTTCAACAGACTGTTGACCTGAATATATGGTTTTAATTTCAACTCGATACGTCCACTCTTTGTCGAGATAAACGAGGACAGACAGACGGACGGACGGACAGGCGGACAACAAAGTGATCCTAAAAGGGCCCCTTTTTTTCTTTAAAGGTTTGGAACACTAACAAAGGAACAACAGTAACAGTGTGTCTCCGTTGGAATCCATATTGGAAGTGAACTAGTCACCCCCACGTTCAACGCGCGTCTGCAGCGCGACTGTCGGCTGTCGCTAGCGCACCGCGCCGGGGCGCGTTGCCAATTAGCCGCGCTACAGCACCTGTAATATGAAGGGATCCGCTGTGCAGCGCTGCAGCCGCGCGACTAAAACGCCTTTATGTGAAAGCGCTCTTAGGTTACTTTGGGTTACAAAGGTATTCTTACCTATAGGGTATGAAATATGGAGTTAAATAGGCTACTAATAATTAATAGTGTCGTTAGATATATTTTTTTTTGTTTTTGCAACCAGTAGGTACTTTCACTGAAAGAATTTGCTCATGAACAAATGGGTTCTTTCAGTCTTTGGTCGGGTGCAGTGTGTCCGGCAGCAGAGACACCTCCTCCTTTATTTATCTTTACAGGATTCTTTCCTTTTGAGGCGCTTGCTATAGCTTCGAATTAGGTATAGGGAAATGAGACAAAATAAATATTTCATTGGTGTGAGACCACCGGCCGCCGCCGCCGTGATGCTCGTAATCGTAATAGACGAGATAAGTATAGGTAGGTACAGCATTAAAGTCAAACGTAACGACGTTAAACGTTTGTCTTTCTCGAGTAATTTTTTTCTGTTTCTCAAGTTCTTGATCCGGGATCCGGGTGAACGCCAACAACATAGGTAAACTTTGTATTTATATATTCAACTCCAGGGAAAAAATTATAAGCCTTTGTACTTACTATCACAGTTAATGTATATTTCTTTTAATGCACTAATTTACAATACCACATTCACATCTTAATTATTTATCAATAGGAACGTTTAATCATAATTAGATTTTTAATACTTAACCTATTGTTAGCAGACTTTGCTTAACTAATAATTTGTAACATTTATTTATTTATACGTATATCATTTTACATTTGAAGGTGAATATAATTGGCCTAAATATAGGTACTTTATAACAATAACTAGCGGCCAGTCGCGGTTTCACTGTCCTGGCGTGGTTCCCGTTCCCTTGAGAATATCGGGATAAAAAGTATCCTATGTTTAAACCATAATGTCTATGTACACCACCCCTAAAGAAAAAAAAAATACTGATACTGAGAAAAATACACCATTTTTTTAATAATATAAATGGTTATTAATAAAAACAAATTAACATTTTTTACTCGAAATAAGGCGACCGTAAAAAAAATGTCAGTGTCACTGTCATTGAGTTCTACTCTGTCTTCTACTGGGCCGCGTTCCGAGGGTCAGGGTGCAGTTGTTTGGTTGTTTTTTATCTCACTCTAAGGTTCGGAACGACCAAGAACTTTAAATGACATTTTTTATTTGACACATATTTTGCTACATGTACAAAGTCTTCGTTTTCCATTTCGAAGATAATTTAACACCCAAAATGGGTTTCACAAAAACCAAAATAACAAATAATGTTTGTCAATGTCAAATTAAACGTCAGAGCGTTTTTCAACAACCGATTTTGATGGTTAAAAAGTTGCAACGCTCTGACGTTTGGAACGGGAAAGTTGTGTCAACCGAACGTCACGCTCTAATGTTTGGAACGCCCCGTTAGAGCGTTTGGTTGCACTTGGAGCGTAGGTTCTGAACGCGCCTTTGTAATTCTATTGACTGATAGTGACAGTGACAAAATGACATCTTCCGCCATGATGTATTTTAGATGTGCTTTTGCAATTTTATTGTTGCTTCCAGAAATCAAAGCGATTTTTAAGAAATTGAAAATTTAGAAACTTTTTATCGTGTCTTTAACTATGTGAGTGAGCCCCCTGGTGAGTTGTCACCGTAACACTTATCTAAGTACATTCACCAATCAAACCCAAACCCATTACTGAAAACCGCATTAAAATCGGACTAGGAGTTTTAGAGATAAATGATAACATTGGGTTTCAAAACAAATGTTTACTGCAGCGCCCCCTAGTGTATTGTCACCGTAACACCTACTTAAGATCATGCACCAATCAAACCCGAACCCATCACTGCCAACCGCATCAAAATGACTAGTAGTTTTGGAGATAAATGGTAACATTGGTTTGCACAAACAAACAACCTCTCACCCCAAAAGCATATACTGTCTCCGTACCGTCGTTGGTAAAAAAAGGACGCGTTCATACACATGATAGGCATTCTTTATCTAATTTTCATTTAGTGCATTTTAATTTTGGAATTATAATAATGCTACAATAACATCCACAAAAAGTATCCAACTGCTAAAAACTCCAGTATATACTCGTATGTAATGTTCTCTGAATACATATTTTGAATGAGCGACTGATCCCGCAAATATTCGTAGTCGTAGCGTAGTCACTACATGTGCTACGGCTACAACCACCTGCTACGACTTTGTCCTCTGCGACGATAGCCTATGCTACTGTCAGTGCGAGACATTGCTGATGGATTCACAGCTGTTCTGTCTAGTAATAGGGTCGGACTCTCCCACGAAACAGTACTCGCGGTACGAATTTGCGATCATATCTCGTAGTTTCTTCATGTGCTCAGGACCTCGAGTCTCGCAGACCACTTTGACCTGGAAATAATATATAGATAAAAAAAAGCCCATTAAGTACACACGACAGCAGGTCAGGGTTTACGATTTGACCTTGAGGACGCCCTCGATTCGCTCAGAATATCCCCTGTTTTCGTAGTGTAAATGTTATAAACCTGACTTGCTATTCAAACAAAGTTGATTTAGAAAAGATTGAAAAAAATTTAGTAACAAAAGTTATCCCTGCTACTAATTAAAGCTTAACATAAAATCAATCAGTCTGAAAATTGTTATTAGCAGTGCTATTGCTATTTTATGTTACTCGTATTCTGATTAAGTATAGTTTGATCACTAATTATTCTTTCTTAAGATCTAGAATAAGAGGACTCCAGTACACGGTAAAGTTGAATTGTAACTTATGTTATGATGTACTGTATAACTACAACATCTCATTCGTTATTATTTTTGTCAATAAATAAATAAAAATAAAATTAAGGTGCTCACCCTGACACTGAAGATGTCTCCGTAGACCCAGGCGCGCTCCTGCATGATGTCCTTGATGGAGACGCCGATGGAGGCGATGAGCTTGCACAGCTCCGCGATGCCGCCGGGCCGGTCGCTCAATGTCACCTTGAACTTCACCAGCCGCTGCTCCGCCGCCAATCCCCGCTCCAGGCATCGGCCCAGGATCGTACTGTCTATGTTACCACCCGACAGTATACAAACGACCCTGCGAATACAAAAAGATTTACTTTTTATTCTTATTTACACTGTATTAAATAAGTATTTCACTGCGGCATCCTGGATTTACACGAATTCAAGGACGGCGCATTTAAGATGGCGATTTATTATAACACGAAATTAACACGAATTCATCACATCACATCATAAATATAATTGTCCGCAGCAAATATAGTTGTTGTAAAGTACCGCTGCGCCATGCCGCCATCCATCAGGCCCGTCCTTATTCTTCGTTTACTTTGTCCACATTAGCAAGACAATATGACGATTACACGTTACCGCCTCAAAATATTAACTAGTAAATAATACTGATATCACAAAATAAACGCTAAGAAAGTTAGAGGAAGGAAAATCCTTATGCTAAAGATATACACTTAAAATTTGCTCTCGCATTTAAAAATAACCTTATGTTTGTTAGTTATTATGTATAAACTAAAATAAACAATAAATGTTAGTTGAGGAAATTCGTATGGCATTGTTGAAATCACAATGATGTTGGATATGCCTCTTTTGATATGTGAGAATATAATAGTGAACGCGCACCGGACAACGCTCCGTGGGTGTGCTCCCGAAAAGTTGTACCGATCTGGTGCAGATCGTGGGAAACCGCTGGCTGCGATGCGGGCAGCGCAGGACCGATCGTTATGGAGATCCTTGGGGGATGCCTAGATATCAAGCAGTGGGTGTCATGCGGCTGTAATAATGATGATGATGACGCATTTATCTGTTGTAAATAGGGCTTCCAAAACCGGGATCCCGTTATTAGTCAATACCGGGATCCCGGTCTTTTTTAGACATTTTCAATGCCGGTATCCCGGTATTAGTGATTTTGTTTAATTTTTAGTAGAAAACTCATTGCAATTGACAATCACTGCCGCATATAAAACGGGTCAATCCCAGCTGTACTACGGCAAAGACAAAGACCACTGCCCAGAGACATCGTGCCCCCAGTGGAATTTCCTGCCTGTTTCTGCATTCCCGGGAGCTTAAACCCTATTCACTCAAGCTTTAAATAATATTTAAAGCTCGAATGAATAGGCGATTTCTAGGCAAGCTCGCTCCATCATCGCCTTAATTTAAATCTAACGATCCAGAATAAGGCCAAGAGTCCTATTCAATGTAGAAAGATTGATTATGGCCGGAATTATGACCATAATTTTTCTAAAATGAATTATAGTATAAAAAAGAAGTCTGTTCTAACTGAGGCGAAATAATTATTGTAATACAAAATGCTTTTTTTTTATTACCCATAACTTTGTTTTTTGTCCTTTCTCATACAAAATCGTAGTTTTGCCGAATGAATTTGTATGACGAGTAAAAAAAATACTTATGCCATTTGAATCTTTTACATGGTCTGATTAAAAAACCTAAAGTTAGTGGTAAATAAACACGTTGATTGTTGACACGTTGGTTGTTTTCCGTGTGGTGACGGCCTAAGAATACAAAGTGTCACCACTCCCATACTTGCCTGGGATGTCGTAAAAGTCGAGACTAAGAGGCACGACGCATTGAACACCTGTGCGAGAGAAGGAAAACTTGAAACAAACCCTTTACCAACCCATCTGGCCAGCGTGGTAGCAGTAGGCTAATAGCCTCCTATGAACGCCACAATAGGCGTGAGCTAGGAGAGGCCTATGTCCAGCAGTGGACGTCCACAGGCTGATGATGAAACACGTTGATAAAAGATTTTGCAGGAAAACCTTTTTTTATTTAGTGGCGAAAATAGCTTCTACATAAATACCTACTTCCAAAAGGTATTGAATAAAAAACTTTCGCTATTAATACCGGTATTTGAAAGCCCAATTTGTAAATAAATTAACTAACTTCTTGTTGGCGAGCTCCGGCACGAGACCGGCCATGATGGCAGCCACCCCCACCGCGCCGCCGCCCTCCACCACGTACTTCTCCTGCTCCACCAGCCGCAAGATCGCTCGTGCTATCCAGTCCTCGTTCACGGTTATCTGCAAAATAAATAAGTGAAAATGAATACTTAACTCCTCACTCAACGAAGCTCGAGGAGAGTTACTTTTTTAAGGAAGGACATATAATCCAAATCGCAGCTCGTGGAGATTTAAATATCCATTCGTCTATTTAGGCATGTAGCTGCAGTCTGTATATTTATACAATTTTAAGCAATATTTACCGACGATAATGAGATTGACAGTAAAGTATACCTTGTAGTCTAGTCGACTCTATCTATTACCGTGTCAACCTACCACGACTTTCAGAACAGCGCGTGTTGCCTAATTTCCTGTCCATTTTGAGTACCAAAATATACCTAAGGTATCCAATTAGGGTTTAATAATAATAATAATAAAATAAAAATGAATTTATTTTCTCTCACACTAAATACTTTTTAAATTAAGAGCCAGGTGCTTACAAATTAAATGTGAAATACTGGTATCTGCACTAGGGTAACCTGTCTTTTTGTACTGGCATCTTCTTAGAGCTCCTTCAAAGTGGACTAGAAGTTAGGGGTGAATACTCATACTATTCCCGAGAACATTGACGTGAAACAGGAATTCTTAAATTTTTGTTTCTCTATATTATAGGTACCAAACCAAGCGTCTACAACTCACCAGCTTATCGATGATGGGCTTGACGGTGAGGTAGGCGTTGTAGCCGACCGTGGGCACGGCCAGCCCGTCCGCCAGCGTCGACCGGATCTCCACGCTCGTCGGCTCGTCGTTCTTCATTGCCAATTGCATGCTTGGACATTTTTCTGATTCCACGCCCTATTGAGAAGAACAGGTAAGATAATAAAGTACAGTCAACAGCACGTTAGGCATTACAGTTTAGCTTGTTGAGAGCGCCCTTACGACGACGCTCGAAGCAATAGTTATTTTCACCTCACACGCTCTGAAAAGGAGGTTTTGTCAATCAGTTTGGGCATAGAAAAATCGCTTTTTGCGGCCTAGCGCGGCAAAGTACTTTTTTAATTTAATACCTTAAAATATGTCATAATCATAATGCGTTCCAAATCGGACTATTGACATTTTTGTTATATTTGATTCGTATTTTAAATAGCTTTAAATTAATTATGATACCGGAGTATTATAATAAATTTAAAGCTATTTTTGTTATTTTTGTTTTATTATATTATTTTAGTTCATTGAATCATAAAAACAATAACAATAAGAATAAACTATTTGTTATAAGAATTTTATATTAGGCTGGGTGTGATTTCACAACCTGTGATTGGATTTCGGAACGTGACATAAATCTTTATTTTTAAATTGTTTTTGTCTTGTACCTCATGTCAGTGTTAACATTTACGTAATCGTTTTTATTGTTATTTATAAGTTACAATATATTCCTACTTTAAATAACTTTGAATTAACTATAATACTCCCTTTTTTTATTATTTTAGTTTTTTATATCATTAAAACAACAAGAATAAGCTATATTTAGATTAAACTTTATGTTTAATGAATTTTTTACCGGAAGTTGACCGCGGAAACAACCATAATGTTCCTCGCTGTTGTGAGGTGAAAAATTGTATGTTGCGCTTGGCAGAAAAGTTTTTAGCGTCTTGTACCTTTGAAATCCTCGCTTCGCTCAGGATTCCAACTTTCCAGCCTTGCATAATATATTTTTAATATATTTTTTTTATAACAAATAGTTTAAATCTTATTGTTATTGTTTTTAATTTTATGATGCAATGAACTAAAATAATATAATAAAACCAAAACTGAGTATTATTATAAATTTAGAGCTATTTAAAATAAGAATAAAATGTGACAATAAAGTCAATAGTGCGATTCGGAACGCATTATGACATATTTTTAGGTATTAAATTAAAAAAGTACTTTGCCGCGCTAGGCCGCAAAAAGCGATTTTCTACGCCTAAACTGATTGACAAAACCTCCTTTTCTGAGTGTTTGAGGTGATAATTCCTTTATTTCTCAAATGAATCAAAACTGCATTTAAAGATATTTGAATTAAACTTGCTAGATCTATTACCTGCTAAATTAACCTGGAAATCGAACCGGCTAAAATTCGAAACAATAACAAATTGTTTTAAGCACATCAATCGATAGAGTCGATAAATATTTCCTTTAAAGAAAATACGATTAGAAAAGTAATTCATGAAAACAATCAAAATAAAATCAAAAATGTAAACATTGCGCGTCGTAATCCGTAAAAGTTGTGTTGTCAAACTTCGCAAAACTTAGGTATTGATTTTTTTTGGTCTCAGTAATCCCACATGTCTGCTTTGTACGGTATGGACATTTACCTCAAGAACGTCCTTTTCAGAGCGTGTGAGGTGAAATAGTTATTTGTTATGCAAGGCTGGAAAGTTGGTTATTTAGCGGCGAGTTACCTCTATTGAAATCTGAGCAAGTGAAGGATTCTAGGATTGAACCATGAGCGTAGCGAGTGGTTCAGAGATTGAATCCTGAGCGAAGCGAGGATTTCAAAGGTACAAGACGCTAAAAACTTTTCTGCCGAGCGCAACACACAATATTTCACTTCACAACAGCGAGGAACATTTTATGGTTGTTTTCGCGGTCAACTTCCGGTAAAAAATTCTTTAAACATAAAGTTGAATCTAAATATGCCTTATTCTCGTTGTTTTAGTGATATAAAAAACTAAAATAATAAAAAAGGGAGTATTATAGTTAATTCAAATTGATTTAAAGTAGGAATATATTGTTACTTACTAATAAGAATAAAAACGATTCCGTAAATGTTGACACTGACATGAGGTAAACGTCAAAGACAATTTAAAAATAAAGATTTATGACACAGTCCGAAATCCAATTATAGGTTGTGAAATCTCACTCAGCCTAATATAAAATTCTTATTACAAATTGTTTAATCTTATTGTTATTGTTTTTATGATTCAATGAACTAAAATAATATAATAAAACCAAAACGGAGTACGTATTATAATTAATTTAAAGCTATTTAAAATTAGAATCAAATATAACAAAAAAGTCAATAGTGCGATTCGGAACGCATTATGACATATTTTTAGGTATTAAATTAAAAAAGTACTTTGCCGCGCTAGGCCGCAAAAAGCGATTTTCTACGCCGAAACTGATTGACAAAACCTTCTTTTCAGAGCGTGTGAGGTGAAAAATATATTGTTACTAAAGTACTCGTAGTACGTATATCAGAGATGTAGTACAAGTACTGATTTAGACGGTAATTAGTTCCTGGGTAAGTATGTAACATCCTTCTATGTTTCACTGACTTTTATAACACAGGTAATTGTAAGTTCTGTTGTGTCACCTTTACATTGTAAATTATGGCTTTGGATTAACAAACTTTTTATTTATTTATTTAATTTATTTTATCCTAGGCTACATCCTGTTTCCAAACAAGATGGTGGGTCAAATACTTGCCCAGTCGCGTATAAAAAATATATTTAAAAAACATATACGCAAGATTATGCATGAGTTATGACGTACATATTATTTACGAAAGATGCTTACGTATTATTATATCGCTTTATCTAAATATAAAATGTGTTTTATTTATACAATTTTGGTTTTAAAAACAAAAATGTTTACTAGAGTAATGAACGTTTAATTATGTATGTGTCTGATTATTAATATAAATAAGATAGGTACTGCATGAGTAAAGATGTTGAGAAACACTGCCGCAGCCTTGATAATTACGTACCTAACCTTTGACATGTTTTTGTACCTACTATCGTCGTGTGATGAATGCATAAAGGGACAACATGTTTTTATCTAAAATATATTATTCCGTCTCGTGCCACTTTTATCCGGAATGACATGAACAAATAATAATGAAATCTTCAATAAGCGGGCCTCTTCAATAAATAAAGCAATTATGATAACAGATTAGGTACACCTAATTATCTTTAAATTAAGTTTTTACAAGTACCTAGCAGTGAGTTACTACGGCAGATTGTTGTACGGAGTATAACTATTGTTTATACCAACTAACAAATGAGTAAGGTAACAATCGTGGACCACGCTCCAATGCTGTACCTACATTTAAAAAAAAATTCCATAAAAAACTTTTTGTTTTTTAAAGTCTGTTTTCATTTTTTTATAAAAAGTTTTTTATTTCACTATTTTTAAATGTAGAAGAGGTCCCGTGCCTACGATAATAATCTTATGTCAACTCTTTATCACCTTTTATAAAATGCTGCTTTTCCGGGTGCAGGGACATTACTTATTGAGGAGTTCTCAGGGTACTTCATCATCAGCTCCACTATATCACATGCATTGAGTTGAGCATAAATTGCTTATGAACCACATTAAAGAATCGTGTCGCTTTTGCGAAATTATAAGTATTTAATATTCCGATGACAATTTGTGGTCTTCATCATCAGTACCACTTCACAAAATGGTGCTTTCCGGAAGCATATGCATGAGTTACTATAGAAAACACCGAAATCACTATAGGAGTGCCTATAATATTTGTAGAGTTCCCTGGATTTTTCCAGGATCCCATCATCAGATCCTGACATGATGACATAGGACCACATGGGAAGTATACCCTTTCGAACAAAAAAAGGATTACTCAAATCGGTCCAGCCGTCTTCGAGTAATCGAGTAACATACATAAAAAAAAAGATTCCGTCGAAGTGTGAACCTCCTCCTTTTTTTTGAAATCGGTTAAAAAAAAAACTTGAGTAATTTAATGCCACTACTGATAACACTTATTCGAACTAGCCACACCTTCTCTAACATGCTATCAACATAAATTTGCCAGAAGTTTGCCATGTTGTGTTTATAAAATGAAACATTTTAAAATTTTCCGGCGAGATTCCTTAAAAAATAGTATTTTCTTCCTAGAATCGTAAACATAATATTTTTCTAAAAACCCCATGAAGTTCATGTATAAGAAACATGAACTTCATGGGGTTTTTAGAAATCTTATCGTTTTTTATGGCGTCATTCTTAGATTCTTGATAGCTAGCCAGGCGGACTTACAACGAGGTCTACCACCAACCAAAAAATAAATAAATAAATATAAACAGCAAAATTAATACAATTACGCAATAAGTAGCTTAAGCTCTTGTGCATACGAATATCGGAACATTAGTAGGTATAAATATCTTAATATATATTTATAATCAAGAGTTAAACGATAAATCTTTTGAGTATTATTGTCCATTTTTTTTTTCAAATACAAAAATCTTTATTTGTAATCTCACACAGACAAAAAAAAACTTAAAACTAGCAAAATCTTAATTAGGTACAATATTTAATGTAAGAGGCTGGTTTCTGCGCTAGGAAAACCTGTATGACAGATAACCAGCCTCTCCATCACTGGACCTGTGTACAATAGTACCTACACCTTAATATTTATTTTTATGACAAATATTTATTATTTCCTTTAATATTTATTTCTTTTTGTGAGGAACTTATGTAAATGTGTGTGGGTGTGTTTGTGTGTGTGTGTGTGTGTGTGTGCGCGCGTGCGCGCGTGCGTGCGTGTGTGTGTGTGATATAATTTACAATTTCTAAGTTATTCATGAAGGGACCTCTAACAATTTTTCAGTGTCTTCGTAGCTTAGACTTTTTAGAACGGCAATAATGGCACTTTTACATTTAAACTTTGTCAAAGCGTAAATATATCGATTTTTATTAATTTTATTATAAAGAAATATGCCGAGACAACCAAAATCTATTTGAGAAGTTTGTGGACATCGGATTTTTTAATTTACAGACTTTAGCGAAGAGTCATATTCTGTCAGTGAATGCTATTTCAAAATTGTATTATGTACAAACACTTGCCTTACAGTAAGAACATCGGATAGGCAATACAGCTCTTTGGTTCAAAAGCGGAAAGGAAGAAAGTTACATACTTTTAATACGGCTCTTTGGGCTCTTTCGAGCTTCAGAAGTTTGGTTTTGGAGGGACCACCCGACACAGTGATGCAGTAGCTTAGTATTGAATGGCACAATGCTAGGTACACCATTTTCATGACGCTTTTGTCGGCAACATAGCGCAGGTTTTTAAATATCAAAAATAATTTACGTGTTCTGGTTGACAGAAGGTCAAGATGTTGGTCAAGCTTAAATTGTTGTCGATTATTACTCCTAGATACTTAATGTTGAGCGTCCGAGTAATTACATTACAAGAACATTCAGAACCAGCCAAACAGGAGTGCGCTACTATAGAGTAGTTGTCATGCACCGACATCGAGAAACTTTGGATGGAAAAAGGTATAAATTTCCTCTTTTCAACATTGAGTGTCAGACCATTATCAATGAGCCAGGAGTATACCCTATCAAATCCCGATTATGCAAACTCATACGTCTGTTTCCAAGTGTCACCATAAAATATTAACGCGGTGTCGTCGGCATAAGTGACTATTTTACCGTTGGTTAACTGAAGATTGCACAGGTCATTGATGAAAGTAAGAGAGTCGGGCCTAATACGCTTCCCTGTGGCACTTCGTGGGTTATGGGCGCGTCACTGCCGGTATATCCACCAATTTTGACTCTTTGTAGCCTATTTGTCAAATAATTTTTGAACAGTTCCAGTTGCATATCTCGGATACCAAGCTTTTCCAGTTTGTCTAATAAGAGTGGTGTAGAGACTGTGTCAAAAGCTTTGGCTAAGTCCAAAAATATTGTAAGGACTTTTTTCTTTTTGTCAAGGTTTAATATAATGATCCGTCAATTCATGAACAGCGTCACTAGTAGATGTATGAGCCCTATAACCAAATTGCGACTTGGATAAGAGATTGTTGGATTCCAAATATTGAACTAGACGTTTATTTAGAAGCTTTTCTGCTATTTTTGACAAAGTCGGTAGTATGGATATCGGCCTGTAATTGTTGACACAGCCTTTATCACCACTCTTGAAAATAGGAATCACGTCAGCCAGTTTGAATTTGTCTGGAAAAACTCCCGTTGGAAAATGATTGGATCTCGCTTGTCCACAATTAGGTCATGAAAGGCTTTTAATTGTTATGGAATATATTTTTTTATTAAAGATTGAAGATTTTATGAAATATTATTATTGTTCCTTTTTGTATAAATAAAGTAATGACCTTTAGTATTTTTTATAATTTGTTAGTACTCTTATACCTGTAGGTATTATGAGTTATCTCATATTTGGATAATGTAGAAAAACCACGATTGGTGGTTTTACCTTACCTACTTTTAGGTACGGTCGTAGGGAAATTTGGCAATGACATTTATTTACTACATACTGCTGGTTTAGATGAAAATTAAGTTTCCGTTAGCTTAGCATTTTACAATTTTACTTTATATGAAAGTACCTACCTGCTTTTTAAACTATTAACAAGTATAGTGTAAGCTTCTGCATTGTAGGCAAAGAATATAATGCCCTTGGTATCATATGCATATTTTGTTTTATCTTTTCTCTAGAATCGAAACATATATTAAACAACGACTCAGGTATTAATGCACGAACTTATTCATCATAGAAACATTTGCCCCTACCGGGATTTGAACCCTGGACCTCAGAGTTAGCGACACCTTGAAACTGGTGTATACTTACTCTCTACCTCGGATTTCGTCATAAAAAAGTACTTAAATATATTACGTGTATTAAATGTGTGAGTGGTCGTACTTATGAAGATGTACTCACATATATCAGGACGTGCGGCTTGAGTTGCTTGATGGCGGTGGCGACGCCAGCGAGCAGCCCGCCGCCGCCGACTGGCACCAGCACAGCATCAACCTCTGGCACCTGCTCTAGTATCTCCAGCCCCACGGTTCCCTGTCCCGCCATTATGTGCGGGTGGTCGTATCTACAACAACACGACCATTTTCAACACCTATGGCAAACCACTTATAGAAAATACTGGAAAAATCAACTCGGCCACAAGTTAATTCTCAGATGGGAATCGAACCCACGACCTTTGGGAATCCGACCCACTACTCTAATCGCTGAGCTACCGAGAATTTCGACGATGGTCCCGTCGAAATTCTTCAATAATTTTATATTTTTAATGTGCTGTAAGCCAGCGTTGTTACATCAATGCTATTAGGAGTATCCTTGCATTCGAAAGAAAAAAAATCCAATGTTTATCGACCGATTAAGATGCAACAGACACACAATTAATTTATGATTTTTGATTGGATTGCGAAAGGTGGTCCGTAAAAAAAAAAACACTTTTCCCACCCAGGTGGGATAGGTGGAATAGGGGTGCAAGTCTCGGTAGCTTTGGGCCGTATTCCCAAAGGTCCCGTCTGAGAATTCACATGTGGCGCCAGTTGATTTTTCCAATATTTTTCTATTTGAAATTTATCATAAGTAGAAAAATAGCATTGAAAAATTCAAAAATCATAATTATGGGAGACCATTTAGGTAGAACCTATTTCTAGAGTTTATTCTTAGACTAACTTACATCCGCCGTTTCACCAGAGTGGTTCCCGTTCCCGTGGGAATAGCGGGATAGAAAGTAGCTCATGTTGCTCTCCATCCTTTCAACTAACTCTGTGCCAAAAATCAAGTCGATTGGTTGCTTGTTAGGGCGTGAAAAAGGACAAACAAACATACTTTCGCATTTATAATTTTATAATAGATAGGTAATCTATGTTTTCTGGGCACTGCTGGTGTCTTGCTAGTAAGTGACGAATTAAGAGTTCGAATTACCCGTTGATGTAAGTTAGTCCTCGTTCCTTGGCCAGGCTCATTGCGTGGAACTTGGCCTCTTTCATATCGTGTCCATGAATGATGACGTTGGCGCCGAAAGACTGGCACTTCTGGATCTTCATGATGGGTGCCACGTTGGGCATGACGACGGTGGTGGGGACTCCCAGCAGGTTGGCGTGGTAGCTCAAGCCCTGAGAGTGGTTGCCCAGGGATGCCGAGATCACACCCCTTTGTTTAGCGTCTTTCGGCAGCAGAAGCAACGCGTTACGGGCACCACGCTCCTTGAAACTGTATTTAAATAAATTGATATCTTTAGTTCTACAACTTCAACTTCAAGCAATGTTCTGTAACATACAGGCTAGGGATAAAAAAAAATGCTACGTATGGATAACTCAGAACTAGTCCTTTGGAGTAATAGTTGATATGGCACAAAAGTTGTAGGATTACTCAAAGTCTACAAAAGTTTTTTGTTGGCCTAAACTTTCATGTTTACGGGACCTATATTACCTATTTATGGTAAATTTTTCCAATATTTTTCTATTAAAAATTTACGATAAGTATAAAAACAGCATTGAAAAATGCAAAAATTACAAAATTATAAACTATATTACCTATATCAATTTACTTCACGTCGTGTTAAAAAAAAGCGGATAGTGTTATTTGCCTCGCGCCGCATACAAAAGGTTCCTTGTATCTGTGCGTGAAATTATTAATCAAATCCACACCACAAAATAATATGAATATAAGACAAAAAATCGGCCAAGTGCGAGTCGAACTAGCACATGAAGGGTTCCGTCTCTCACCCAAGATTGCCTGGAAGAGATTGCTATGTAACAATAAGGCCCCCTATTGTGTGTTCCTCTGTTTTGTCATTTTCTCTGTATGTGTTTGTTTTTGCATCGTGTGCAATAAAGTTTCCATTATTATTATTATATTAAATACACCTACCCAAAATGCCACTATAATTTTTCGTCTGCAAAAATAACTTTGTTTTTCAAAGTATTACATTTGCGGTTTTGGAAAATGTGCTATAGCTCTGAAACTGCAAAATATATTTCGTTCAAACCAATTTTCGTTGAAAGTTTTTATGAAGACCTACAACAGCATATATATTTTTTTGATTTTTCACTCTCTTATTTCAAAAGTTAGAGGGGGGACACATTCTACCACTTTGGAAGTGTACATCTTTCATCTTTTCTTTAGCAACCTCAATGTAATTTTTAAAGACCTATCTATAAATACCCCACACATATAGGTTTGATGAAAAAAAAAAATCAGTTGCATTTCCATGTATCCCCTTAATATATATATTTTTTGTGTAAAATCCGTAAAGCGATTTACAGAATACATCTACCTACCAAGTTTCAACTGTGTAATTCACATAGTTTTGGAATAAAGTGGCTGTGACATACATCGGACAGACAGACATTACGAATCTATAAGGGTTCCGTTTTTTGCCATTGAGCAACAATTGAGCGAGTTGACGATGACGGTAATGGTTTTAATTTAACTTCACCTTGCCTCCTGGTTTTATAACTATTATGATTTATTCAGTCAGAAAATTCGGCACAGTAGATACCTTATCTTCGATTGTATTACTTAGGACTAGATTAGGGTCGCGTACTTGGACGATCGTCCAAAGTCGCGTAGGTATGTCATTTTATTTTGAAAGGACGCACAAAATCGTCAACAAGCAAACAAGCACTAAAATATTTAAGTAAACGGAGCCAAAAAATTGCAATAATTTAATAAGTAGGCCTAGAAAGTTGTCCAGTCAACTCACCTTCCAGTTTGTTGCAGGAAGTCGTTCTTGAGGTAAATGTCCATACCGTACAAAGCAGACATGTGGGATTTCTGAGACAAAAAAAAACAATACCTAAGTTTTGCGAAGTTTGACAACACAATTTTTTCGGATTACGACGCGCAATGTCTACATTTTTGTTTTTATTTTGATTGTTTTCATGAATTACTTTTCTAATCGTATTTTCTTTAAAGGAAATATTGATCGACTCTATCGATTGATGTGCTTAAAACAATTTGTTATTGTTTCGAATTTTAGCCGGTTCGATTTCCAGGTTAATTTAGCAGGTAATAGATCTAGCAAGCTTAATTCAAATATCTTTAAATGCAGTTTTGATTCATTTGAGAAATAAAGGAATTTTCACCTCAAACGCTCTGAAATGGAGGTTTTGTCAATCAGTTTAGGCGTAGAAAATAGCTTTTTGCGGCCTAGCGCGGTAAAGTACTTTTTTAATTTAATACCTAAAAATATGTCATAATGCGTTCCGAATCAACTATTGACTTTTTGTTACATTTTATTCTTATTTTCAATAGCTTTAAATTAGTTATAATACTCCGTTTTGGTTGTATTATATTATTTTAATAAGATTGAACT
Organism: Chrysoteuchia culmella; assembly: GCA_910589605.1. Classification (NCBI taxonomy): domain Eukaryota; kingdom Metazoa; phylum Arthropoda; class Insecta; order Lepidoptera; family Crambidae; genus Chrysoteuchia; species Chrysoteuchia culmella. The sequence goes on from OU342661.1 coordinate 13,030,749, forward strand.
ATTTGTTATAAAAAAAATATTAGGCTGGGTGAGATTTCACAACCTATGATTGGATTTCGGAACGTGACATAAATCTTTATTTTTAAATTGTCTTTGTCTTGTACCTCATGTCAGTGTCAACATTTACGGAATCGTTTTTATTCTTATTAATAAGTAACAATATATTCCTATGGTAAATTTTTTAAATAGAAAAATATTGGAAAAAATGAACTCGGCCACAAGTGAATTCTCAGACGGGAATCGAACCCGCGAGAATTTCGACGGTGGTTCGCAAGTCTCGGTAGCTCAGCGGTTAGAGCATTGGACCGGATTTTCAAAGGTTCGATTCCCGTCTGAGAATTCACTTGTGGCCGAGTTCATTTTTCCTATATTTTTCTATTTAAAAAATTTACCATAAGTATAAAAATAGCATTGAAAAATGCAAAAATTACAAAATCATAAATTATTGGCAGTTGCATCTTAATCGATCGTTAAACACCTGAAAAGATGTTTCTTTCGAATGCAAGGATATTCCTAGCATTGATGTGACAACGCTGGCCAACAGCGTATTAAAAATATAAAAGTATTGGAGAATTTCGACGGTGGTTCGCAAGTCTCGGTAGCTCAGCGGTTAGAGCATTGGACCGGATTTCCAAAGGCGCGGGTTCGATTCCCGTCTGAGAATTCACTTGTGGCCGAGATCATTTTTTCCAATATTTTTCTATTTAAAAAATTTACCATAAGTATAAAAATAGCATTGAAAAATGCAAAAATTACAAAATCATAAAATATATTCCTACTTTAAATAACTTTGAATTAATTATAATACTTCCTTTTTTATTATTTTAGTTTTTTATATCATTAAAACAACGAGAATAAGGTATATTTAGATTAAACTTTATGTTTAAAGATTTTGTTACCGGAAGTTGACCTCGGAAACAACCATAAAATGTTCCTCGCTGTTGTGAGGTGAAAAATTGTGTGTTGCGCTCGGCAGAAAAGTTTTTAGCGTCTTGTACTGTAATTCAATCCTAGAATCCTTCACTTGCTCAGCTTTTAATAGAGGCAACTCGCCGCTGAATAACCAACTTTCCAGCCTTGCATTACAAATAGCTATTTCTATTGAGTACCTTTGACTATATTTCCATTATCTAGAGTAGGTACCCACTTCCTCTCAGATACGTAACTCTTCAGGGATTGTGATTAACTATTACCTACTATTGGAAACTAAACTGGACAAGTGCGAGTCGGACACGCCCACCGAGAGTTCTGCACAAATTAGTAGGTACCTACCCAGGTACGTAATATTATAAATACGAGTAGTTCAGGAATTGAGTTTCGCAGTTTTTTCCGAAGTTTAGTTGCAAGACTAAATTTATCATGATTTAATTACAAATTTCTAGTTTTCATTTTTTTTCCTGTACTTGTAGTAAAAGACGATATTACTTGCCAAATTTCATAGTTCTAGGTCAACGGACCTAGTACCCTATGAATTTTGATTCCCTTGAGAGTGTCCAAGTCTACGTTTTTGCGGCATAAATAGCCTTTCCTTTATTGACGCTTATTTGGTTTTTTTTCCGCAGCTTCAAGAGATTAACGTGAATATATCAATTTCAACTCGATACGTACGCGTTCCCGGAGTTTGTCCCGAGATTCAATTTCCGAAATTAAAGAATATATTTATATGATTTAATAGCAAATGTATAGTTTTTAGATCTTTTCCTGTATTCGTAGTAAAAGACATATTATTTGCCAAATTTCATCATAGTCAACGGGAAGTATACTATGAATTTTGATTCCCATGAGTGTCGAAGTATACGCTTTTGCGGCATAAATGGCCCTAACTTTTTTAACGTTAATTTACAAGATCGATTTCTCTAACCCATCAACAGACTGTTGAACTGAATAATATATGGTTTTCGATACCTCCACGCGTTCTTGAGATAAACGAGGACAGACGGACAACAAAGTGATCCTATAAGGGTTCCTTTTTTTCTTTATAGGTTCGGAACCGTAAAAATATCACGTATCACTGTTTAACTATCACACCGCGGTAACAATTTATTGGTAACGAGCTTAAAAAAAATCACCACATTTAACATCTTTAGATACCTAAGTACCTACATTGTTAATAAAACAAGATGGAAAAACGTTTATGTCTTACCACGCATGGCGTTTTTACTATCCCACTCTGAATGCGGAAGGCGGCAGCGGAGACGTCTTCAAACGAGATCTTCTGAGGATTCTCCTTATCGCACATCGGATCGAACTCGACCGTCTGGAACACCATCGTCGGTTTTTAAATTAATTTCTAAGTTCCTACACTAACATAATACCACCGCGGGCTTTCGCACCCACAGCTACCAGCGCGAGACTGAACGAGCTTAGCCGTTATCATCCTAGAACTTGAGCAATCATTATAAATGTACTGACGGACCAGGGTCAAAGGTAAATTAGAACGATGATGGAATATACCAATCATATTTCAAGATATTGTCACTAATTAACCGAGTGTTAATTAGTGCTACCTAAATAAACACTTTTAAACACTCACAGACACTTTGCAACTATATTGTTCCATTATCTTATTAATACTCGACAAACACTAAAATGTTTATTGTAAGAACTCAAATCAGCAAATGACCAGATTGATAGTTATTTTTAATTTTTATACTTAATGGCAAGATTTTTTTAATTCGAATTCTTAACTGCGCAAAAGGGCAAATTGGTGATTAGTGATTCAAGCGGAAATTTTAGTCTTTGCCTGTTGTTTTTAAAACGTAAAATATTATTGTAGGTATTTGTAACAATAATAAATAAATAATTGCATACAATCACACCAATAAATTATAGCCTACTACGCTAAGTTAATAATAATAATAATAATAATCTTTATTTATTTCTTCACAAACAAACAATAAGTATATGGAAAGTTACTACACCATAGCTTACTTAATGACACAAACATGTAGTATAATTTACTTACAGTTAATTTAAGATTTAAACAACTTTTTTTTTATTTGTGAAGACTGGTGCTTGAAATAGGTTGTATTGTAGTTACATGAAGAACTTGTGTTATGTATGCTAGATAACGGATAAACATACTTATATACTTTTTTTGTAAATACATACATAATATACATATTAAGCACCCATAAGACGACCTGTTTGGCGCAGGGGTATTAAACCAGCCTTTTGCGCCAGAAGTCCCGGGTTCGATCCCCGGTCAAAACAAATATTTATGTGCATAAACATGTCTATTTGTCTTGGTCTGGGTGTTTAATATGTATATGATGTATGGATTTACAAATAAGTATAAGTATAAGTATGTTTATCCGTAAGCGTAAACACAAGTTCTTTATGAAACTTAACGTGGGCTAGATAATTGGTGTGTTTGTATGCAATTATTTATTTTATTTATTTATTTATACCAAGACAAATATTCAATTTTCAGCACAGAAATATTTGTCTTGTCCGGGGACCGAACCCCGAACCTTTAACTACTTAATTTTGATAATGGCTGTACCTAATGGTTTATTATCTAGCCTAAGTTTATTATCTAGCCAGTCTTGTCATTTAAAGTCACTATCATGGAGTCTTAGGTTCGATCCCTATCTGCTGGATTAATATTTCAAAACAATAATTTAGCATAGGTAAGTACAAGGTAAGTACCTACCACTCCATTTTAGATACCGGACGTCCGGATCCGGAGAAAGCATATTGATCTCTTTTAAAGGATATATTTTTCTAATATTATAAATAAATAAAAAAAGTTATACAATTAACCAAACTATCAGGTTGATTTTGTAACGATTCCTAGACTAATAAAACTTCCACTTACTTGCATGGAATATTGCAGCCACCTCTGGGCTCTGGGAGTGGGACAGCTCAGAGACACTTGATGCACTGGGCACGATTCAACGCAGAGCTACGAGGCTCTGAGGCTCATTAGCTACGATAAATTAGTGAAGAGCAAGCACATTGGATTGTACTTTGGGGATTATGCTTAGGAGCTGCATGAGCTCATTGCGCCATTCTCTCCCATCGGACATCCAGAATTTCAGACGCACTGCGGTACCTGCAGCCTTTCTTGTTTTGTTTAGGCTGTTCCTAAATGTCGCACCAAGCGCACAGCAAAGGAGTGGAATCTGGATTGTATGGAACTCCTTCTCTGCGTCTAAATTCACGAGCTTTTTGTCTCGCTCGATCGTAAATTCCGCCCTTAGCCTCCTAATTAGCCCTTAGACTAACATACAAACATCAGACTTAAAACATTGGATTGAGTTTAGAAGTAGATGCAGTGGCGTAGCTAGCCTCAGCGAGGCCCCGTATCTCATATTTTTTGGGGAAAAAATACAATTAAACACAACAATGTTTTCAGCATTGTTGTGTTCCGGCAGTTAAAGATAAGATAGCCAGTTCTTCAGTGATTGGAGATTCCGGGAGAGGCTCGCTTCCATCTTCAGCCTTATCAATACTTAACATCAGGTATGATGAAGGCTAAGTCTCTCCGTACTTCATAAAAAAAAAACGTCACTGAAACGTTGAATTTAAATAAATTATATTTTTAACCGACTTTAAAAAAGGAGGTTCTCAGTTTGTCCTGTGTGTTTGTATGTATGTTTGTCCGCGATTATCTCGCGTTTGGCTCTACCGATTTTGATGCGGTTTTCAGAAAAGTTTTTGCTGCATTTATGTTTCTGTATTAAGTATAGTCGAATTAGCAAAAAGATTGGACGTAACTCGTGTACTTGTATTTTTTAGGGACTCATTAGAAGCCATGACTATTAGTATCCTCTGAGTTTGCACCATTCCAGTTGTGTACGGAACATCGTTTAAAGTTAGGTGTCAACATTAAAGTCCCATTATTTAGAAATTTCATTTTTAATAAAAAGTGTAAAGTTTAGTTATATGTAGATACACCCCTTTGGTATATGATTATACTTTTCACTAAAAACGTGTTTAGGTGTATGAAACACTAATATAATTATTTTTAATTTGCGGCTAAAGGGAAATTCCGTCTGTTGGGCGCAAAATCATAATAAGCTTTTGAAAACATCATTAACACCCAGTTAGTTTTGCACCCTTTTGCACCCCTAGGAAACCATCATTTTACAATATTTGTATATTGTACTTCAGGGCAAAATAGTGTAGTCATGGATTTTTTTATTTGTAAAGTATTTTGGATATATTGCATTTGCACCTATTAAAAATAAGAAATATATAACTGGAAGTTTATAAAAAGATAACGTGGGTAATATGCTGAGCCTCGTGGCGAACGCGGGGTCGAAGCAGGACGCGGGGTGGGTGGGGCGGGAGCAAGTTTGCTTAAGCACTGCACTCAGCTTTAAAATTATGTTAATCGAGTATGTAGTGATGATGATAGTGTACGAATAAACCTTTCTGGTTTTTGTTACACTACATAGCATAAGAAATAATAATGTAAATTTATTGTTAGTAAATAAAAAAAACATAAAAAAAAAAAAAAAAAAAACTCAAAGAACATCTGGGGCCCAATTCTGCTAATGCTTAGTCACAATCGTATTTCAATGGTGTTTCAATGGTAGTCCTGTTTTACACAGTTCTTGTTACAACAGTGTAAATAAACACTACTATTGAAACACCATTGAGAGACGATTTGACAAAAAAATTGCAGAATTGACCCCCTACACTATACGTTGTAAATAACGATCCGTAGTGAATATCAGATTTCGTGATTTGCACTTGTCTGACATTTCACCGGTAAGTAAATGAAAAGCCAGTAATTACATAGTTCTAAGCTCATTTCGTTTATCATAGTTTAGACATTTTTTAGACATCATAGAGTATATAGTGACTCATAGATACTATTTCATTTACCGTATTGTTTAAGCAACTGCATAAACAATACGCTTAAGCATACGTTTATAGAATACATGTATGTTCATTATGTAATGAAAGCGATAGTTTTTGTAAACGATTTTAGTTTGCCGAACCCGTACTATATAGCCCAGTCAATTTAGAAATCCGAAGCTACAAAAACTACCAAAAAGCTGAAAGTTAGCAAAATAAAACGACACTTTTTTGCAAGATTTCCCGAAACTACTAAACAGTTCGAAATACCAAACAATCATCATTTAAGACAATAAACGGACGGAACCCAAAAACAATGGTAGCTCAGTGGTTAGAGCATTGGACCGGATTTCCAAAGGCCATTCCGGGACCTTTTTTTTTTTTTTTGGGAAACAAACAATGTTTTAATACTAATACATTAAATAATATAAACAAACAAAAATCAATTAAGTTTCCACCAAGAGTTAATACATGCTGAGCAGTGTGACCTTTGGAAGCCTTGTCCAATGCTCTAACCACTGGGCTACCGAGACTTGCAGCGGTTAGAGCATTGGACCGGATTTCCAAAGGTCGTGGGTTCGAGAATGCCTCCAAGGTTCGAGTCCCAACTGAGAGTTCACTTGTGGCCGAGTTGACATTTTCCAATTATTTTCTATTTAAATTTTATCTTATGTATAAAAATAGCATTAAAATGAAAATTTCAAAATTCAATAATCGTTAAAAAAAATATTTAAAATTTATCATAAATGTACTTCCGTTTACGTCCTGTAGGTAGAAACGCTGCTCTATATGTCATAATTTTTTTTTACTTTACTTCTTCGATACTTAATCGAAAGTTATTCGTGCTAGGCCTACTGGTGTAATAACGTTTGAATCATTTCAATCGGTCCAACCTTTTTCGAAACCGGTGAACTTACACACAAAACAAACATACATACGAACATAGAAAGAACCATCTCCTTTTTTTAAAGTCGGCTATAATCACTAAACATTCATTGCACGCTTTATTTCCACCAAAAAGTGGGAGGTGTGGCGGCGAGCATCAATGAAAAATAATTAATAAACTATGAGTGTTGAGCAATCCGACAAAAAGCGACCTTCCGCTTGTAGACATAAGCTCGCAATTTGAGCTCTCGTTGTCCCGGTATTTAGCTACTTATAAAGAGCAAAAAAACCGGTAAAAACCGCTTTATTGATTCAAAACCTTTTTAACTTTGCTCTTTCATTAAACCGTTTTTTTTAAGGTTTAGGTCGAGCCAAACCTTATTGAAACGGTTTCTATGTGCTCGCGGCCGTACTTGTTTGAAAATTAACCGGGTAAACAAGCCCTAGTCGAAGTCGAAGGTGACCAAAGCTTCAGTCGGACACTATCTATTATAGTTTTGGATACTGTGCTATTCTTTGTCAAAATCATGCCCATTGGTTTTGAAATGTTGTTTTATGTACGCACAAATGAAAAAACAGGGAGAGCGAACATAAAAAAATATTGAACACGGAACAAAAAAAAATGTATTATAGTACCGCACAGTGACTTTTTAATATAGATTTATGGCTCCAAAAAATGTCAAAGGCGCGAGAATTGCCCCCCAATGACGTAGAACTTTTTTTTGTTATGGCTTTCTTCCGGACGTAGTACTTACTTTTCTTTATTTCTTAATTAGTGGCTTGCTCGCGATAAAATTCGCGAATTTTGCCAATGTCAAGTAAATATATTTTGTAGTATAGAGAAATTGCACGGTAAAATCTAAAAACGTGTAAAAACGCTTATGACCCGCGGCCATTTTTCCGACTCTTATCATCTAGTACCTACTTACTTTACTTTCATTCCATGATGGTGACAGACAGCAGCTGACATTATTACCGTCCGTTTGCACTGCCGATATATTTACAAGAAAACAAAAATATTTTAAGGGCCGGTTTCACCACCGACTGATAAGTTCTGGATAGCTTACTTGGAAGATAATTTGACATTTTTGTCATATTACAATTGTCAAATGATCTGCGATATAAATCTGGTCCAGGGGCCTGTTCAATAAAAAATATTAGTCTTATAATTATTAATAGTTATAATTCTAAGAGTCTGTTTCATAGAAGTACAAACTAATAAAATTTGTTAAGAGTCTAAACTTTAAAATTATTAGGTAGTATTTGTTTTAATAGTAAACTGTTTTATAAACAATTTATACTAATATTATCACATATACTATCAGTTACTTTTCATAAGTCTTTCTAGTTTAATAACTCAATTTATTAGTGTTTCGAAAATACTTTTAAATTAGTGGTTCAAGGTCAAATGAAGAAGATCATGTTATTATGAGATGCCCGAAGATAATTAGAAGTAGCAATGGGCGTTACATGACATAGATAGTTTTACAACTGGCTATTTTACTGAATAACGATAACTTGTTGTATAACTTAAAAAAAAAAAACTATCTATTTTCCACAACGCTCTAAATTCACTCTTATGCCAACGTCACAAAACATTGCATAGTTTGGTTGGCTATGGTACGCAACCCCAGTTCTTTCGTTGCGATACGTTGCCGACTTTCTTTAGTAAGAACGCTTCACATTACCCATCGTGGTGTGATTCTTTTAAGCGCATTTAATTGAATGGCTAATGTAAAGCGTTTTAATAATTGGTTACGGTGAATGAGTGAACCAACTTCGTGAGACTGAAGAAGACTTTAAGACGTTTGCATAAGGGTGAAAATGGTCAAAATTTGTTAATCAAATCCACCACCTATCACATTAAATATACAGTTTCGATACAGTTGACGACAACGTTGTGAAAATAGACAGTTGTCAAAAATAGATAGTTATTACAACGTTATTCACAAACAAATAACGTTTACTTATAACTAGATGGCTGTTTTCATCTTAATCGATAGTCAAACATCTGTAAAGATGTTTCTTTCGAATGCGAGGATATTTCTCTCATTGATGAAGCGACGGTGGCCAACACCGTAGAACGGTGAATATACTAGAAAAAATAACGTTTACGTTTCGTGATTTTAAATAACGGTAACGAAACATCGCTAATTAGAAGGAGTACTCTATACTGGTTTATGTATTCCGCAACAAAGAATTCTATTGTTTTAAAGAAATGCCTATTGTATGGCCATTCGGGTATATAATAAAATACCTGATAAAATAAAAATACTAAGCTAGACTAAATTCAGAACACAATTATTTCAGTTTTTAATTGAGAAATTATATTACTTAATTAACGATTTTCTAAATGATAAATTGGATTAAATAGTTTATAATTGACATTTTCATTAATAGTAATATAATTCATTGACATTGCTTTTATTGTAACTGTAATATTTTTATATAACTCATTTGCATAAGCCAATATTGTCAATATTTTTAATAATTATTTTTCTGACATACGTTTCATTTGACAAGTATTGTTATAAATTTCTTTTTTTATGTGTAACAACATTTTCACGTCGAAGATCTCAACAAAATATGCTAGCGACTTTTATTTTAAAATATCTAATTGTATCATATTTCTGAAGATAAATTAATCTTATCTTATCTGGCATAGAATTTACTTAAAAATTCAACTATTAGGTCCTTAATATACTCACTCGAATGGATGGGGGATGGCGATGTATTTTGTTAGAAGAATATATTTAGGTATACCCACTGAAATTGTGTATTTTCCACCGATTATACGAAATCATGATAAGCATCATCAGCATTTTAATGTCCCCAGTTTCCCACCAGCCTGTTACAAACAGGCCTTGCTTATGGATGACTAATAAGATAGAGGCTCCACAACACGCTCCCAATGCGGATTGGTAGGTTTTAACGACTGCAAATACAGTGATGATAAATTTTAGGTCATCCATCCCGTGCTAAACCACTGCAAAAGTTGATTAGCCGCTACAGGGTGAGCGCGAGAGCCACTGTGCCATCGAGTTCAACCCAAACTTTATTATCACTGTATTTATCGTTAAAATCTACTAATCCGCATTGAGAGTGTGTGGTGGGGCCCCTTTCTTATTACCCATCCATAAGGAAGACCTGGGGGGCTATCGCGTAAAAAATCTGGGTATGGATATGGGCTTCATTTGACAGTTGAAGCTCATAAAATTACCATATATGGTCATTTAACTGTCAAATGAAGCCCATGTCCATTTCCATATTTTTTACGCGATAGCCCCCCTGTTTGTGACAGGTTGGTGTAGAAGTGGGGCCATTAAAATGCTGATGATGTTATTCATGATTTTATATAATCGGTGGAAAATACACAATTTTAGTGGGTAAATAAATAAATTCTTCTAACAAAAAACATCGCCATCAGCCATCCATTCGAGTAAGTATAATAAGGACCTAATAGTTTGTTGAATTTTGGAAGAAAGAAAGAAAGAAAGAAAGAAAAAAACATTTATTAGCCACATACACAGAAGATACACACAACAATACAAGGAGTTACAATTCAGAAGTTACAATATTAACACATAGAAGAAAAAAAATTAATGCGTGCAGGGCCAATAAATACCCCGTCTCAGCATAATGCTACTGAGCCACTAATAGATGTGCAAAGTGACCCAGTAGCGCTGTTATTCTGACGGGGTTATAACAAAGGACACAGACAGTCAAAAACAAGTAATATAATAATAGATAAATAACAAAATTTATAAATAAAATATAAAGCAATAAAATGTATACATAAATAAAAATATAATATTATGGCATTATGTGCACTGTTGTTTGCCGATGACTCGGAGAAACGACAGTCGGTGATTGGTTGGCAGACGGGACAGATTGACAGACTTATAATATGTATGTAAACTCCATGCCAGTGTATAGATATCCTTCTAAATATCTTCGGCTAATGGTAAATTTTAAATAGAAAAATATTGGAAAAAATTAACTCGGCCACAAGTGAATTCTCAGACGGGAATCGACCGAGTTAATTTTTTCCAATATTTTTCTATTTAAAAGGAGATGTACCATTTTTGTATGGTACATCTCCTAATTATTACAGTGATGAAATTATATTTTATGAAAAGAGCACAAAATAAGGAACCTTTCCATGTATTAATATATTTTTTTAAAATACCCAAACATTGTTATTCGTAATACATAGCTAAAAAATATTAAAATCTGCATAGAACATGTGACAGCAATGACAAATGACTGACAGTGACACAACTGACACAGCAAATGACAGCTAGTACGTTTTTAAAAAATATAACTTACTTTTTAAATTAGTAATGCAATGGTACTATCCATTACAGCCAGAAACCGCATGGTTTCATTTTCAGGAAATTGCATTGAAACCTTTAAATACCTTAGAGAATGTTTAAATAGTTCAGCAATATAAAATAAACACTTAAAACTATCATTAGAACTCATTAATCATAAGAAAAGCTTCATGAAGGCAACAAGATATCAAGTTTTTAAATATTTTTTAAACTATGTTGGGGTGTTTTTATATTTTTTTTTCTTTTTGGAAACATCATCTCGGAAGACAGATCTATCAGAAAAACATCACTTCATAACTGTAATAAAATAGGGGCCCACAAAGGAACATCTCCTTTACCATAAGTATAAAAATAGCATAAATTATTGGCAGTTGCATCTTAATCGATCGTTAAACACCTGAAAAGATGTTTCTTTCGAATGCAAGGATATTCCTAGCATTGATGTAACAACGCTGGCCTACAGCGTATTAAAAATATAAAAGTATTGGAGAATTTCGACGGTGGTTCGCATGTCTCGGTAGCTCAGCGGTTAGAGCATTGGACCGGATTTCCAAAGATCGCGGGTTCGATTCCCGTCTGAGAATTCACTTGTGGCCGAGTTCATTTTTTCCTATATTTTTCTATTTAAAATTTACCATAAGTATTAAAATAGCATTGAAAAATGCAAAAATTACAAAATCATAAATTATTGGCAGTTGCATCTTAATCGATCGTTAAACACCTGAAAAGATGTTTCTTTCGAATGCAAGGATATTCCTAGCATTGATGTAACAACGCTGGCCTACAGCGTATTAAAAATATAAAAGTATTGGAGAATTTCGACGGTGGTTCGCATGTCTCGGTAGCTCAGCGGTTAGAGCATTGGACCGGATTTCCAAAGGTCGCGGGTTCGATTCCCGTTTGAGAATTCACTTGTGGCCGAGTTAATTATTTCCAATATTTTTCTATTTAAAATTTACCATAACTAATAAATTGATTTATTGAACTAGACTAGAAAGACTTATGAATAGTAACTCATAGTATTAGCTGATAATATTAGTATAAATTGTTTATGAAACTGTTTACTATTAAAACAAATAATACTAGCTATAATATTAGCGTTTACACTAATCAATAACTAATATTATTAGTTTGTACTTTTATGAAACTGACTCTAATAATTATTATAACTATTAATATTAGTCTTAGACTAATAATATTAGACTATTTTTTTTTTAAACAGGCCCCTGAACAGATCTAATCTGTCAATCAGTGGTGAAATCGGCCTAACGCCCTTTTCACACCACCGCAGCGGAATGAAAAACAATAAGGTTATGAATCATAATTATGATAAGGTTCGCCACACAGAAACTACCTACAGGTTAGAGTGAGAGCGAGCGAGAGCAATTCGCATTCCACCCACACCGGGCCAACGAACGGCAAGGCAAACGAAGGGTTCCTGCCCCCATCGCGTAAAACATATGGATATGGGTTTCACTTAACAGTTGAAGCTCATAAAATTACCTTATTGTCAAATGAAGCCCATGTCCATATCCATATTTTTTACACGGTAGGGACCCAGTTTGGATGGTTTGGCAAAGGCCAACGTTCGTTCGTTGGCGTGTGCCGGCGATTCGAAACGTGGCGGCAACATCAAAAAAAATTTGAACCATTCGACCGAACCCGGTGTGTACGGTGCCCTCCGCTAGGAGTAATAGTATTCTGTGACGGTGGCCGAACGCCAACCAACGAACTCTTATTTAAAGCGAGAAAGCGTAGCGTGCAGAAGTCAAACATTATATATTAAAAAAAGGTATTTCCCGCCAATTACAATATGGATAAAAACTGTAAAGATTGGAGTAACGATGATGTGTGTGTCTACAGCTTCCTCATAAGACATAGAGAAATTCTAAGCATGCCATTTTTTTGTGCATATTAGGAGCAATCAAAGCGTGTCAGTGATATTTTAGGTGCAACCATAACTTCGTTACTAGGAGTTTTTTTTGTGTGTTAGCTGGAGAAACGTGTCCCCAGCTGACACATGCCGTTTTAGGGCAAACCAGTGAGGTTAGGGCTTTAGACTATAGTCAGGAATTTAGTGCACAATAGGAGCAATGAGAACCAAAAAAACTAACCGTCACACTCAAATACTGTTGAAACTACGATCATTAAAGTGTGTGTTAGCTGGAGACCCGTGTCTCTGGCTTACACACACCTGTATCTTCGTAATTATTTGAGGTAGGATTATGTTTTATACCTCAAATTTTTGAGTCGAATTGGAGCAGTAAGCTCCAAATTTTTCTAATCTCTAGCTCGAATAGTTTTTAAGCTACGAACCGATAAGCATGTGTAAGCTGGAGACACGTTACACGTTTTGAATCACTGTAACCGTATAAGTTAGAGTCTCGTATTAAGAATCAAATGATACCTTATAATAGGTGCACACGGCATGCAAAATTTCAAATCACTGGGCTTCTTAGTTTCAAAATTATAGGCAAAAAACTGGTTTCCCGCCAAAAAATTCAAAATAAATGGCTCGGACGCAGCTATAGCGCGATTGCCTTTCCGTGCGCTACACTGCTGCAATCGACTTTGAACCTAACGGCTGGTATTAATTCGAGTCACTTTAGTTTGCGCTTTCGATCGTTTTAATTTCTGTTTTGAGAATTTCAGACCAGGAGCCGTCCGATATATCTACGCTGATTACAAACCATCTATGGTAGTTACTTATAATTGAACTATCTGATTCTCTTATGAAGTAGTTTTTAAATGTTAGTGTTAGAAAATTCACAACATTTGTTGATATAGGGCATGGATGATGGGCAATTTTCTATGGAACCTGGGCGTTAAACCAACAGAAATGGAACTACTATTTAGTACTTAGTACTAGAAAATATTTTCTTGTTTATTAACTATCATAAGCCCCCAGGTTTGCTTGAAAACAACCAGAGCGAAATACACTATTATAAATTTTGTACCTAACTATACTTTTTTCTCTCTTATTAATTCAGTGATCGGAATAGGCTGAGTATATTTACCTATAGTTCATAAAACAAAGACAAAAATCGATAATTAGGTAAATTTAAATTATTAAATTATAAATGCTTTTCGTTTTGACACAACTGCTCAAAAATAATTAGAATGTTTTCATGGTTCACGTGATTTTAATTTCCTAAAATTTTATTAATATTCACCATAACCAGTGATCAGATAAAGTTAATTTTTGGCTGAAAAATTGTGGAAGCAGCATCTTAAAACATTTTGTTTTTTTTATATTAATCCCAGGATTCCAAAAATTTCGGGAATGCAAAAGTAGTCGATAACATAGTGTGGAAACAACGACTTTAGCATTATGGTACTTATTATAAAATAATCCGGGACTCGCGATCCAGGTGTTGCAAAAGGGGTTACATATTCGTATTTTAGTACTTTTATAAAAAAAACTGTCGTCTCTGGAATTTCGCCGGCCACTGCCGCGGCACACTCGCTTTTCTAGCTCGATTCGCGCCTCTTTTTGTCACAGTTCTAACCTAATCTAATCTAGAGGTACCTTAAGTACTGTGGAGATCATACATGTCTCCGCACTACAAGGAGGCCGCAACACCGCCGGTTTGTTTTGTTTTTAATAAAATTAAGCAAGAGAGCCCGTCGTGCGTAGATATGAACAATTGCCATGTCAAATAAATATTTTAAAATATTGTAAAATAATAATATAATTGCTGAATATAAAAACAGTATCGAAGTCCTCCGCTGCTCTTCTATATTTTTTTATATATCTCGGAAACGGTGCATCGTAGCACAAAAATAAGGTATTTTTCGACCCCCTACGTAAACCATAAAACCCCCTTCCAGCATCAAATATCAATAATAATAATAATAATATCAATAATATCGATCGATTTTGTATGGCAAGCGACTTATCCAAATTTTAGAGTGAAATTACTATGGAAACTGCCCCTTAATTGTCTAATTTCAAAATCTATCACAATCCCTTTCAGAGTTATTGTGATTGTGTTATTTTCGTCTGCCACATTTGCTTAGACAGTTCAATTTCGTTTATTCCATACCTTTCAAAACGCGTCCCGATCACAATCCCTTTCAAATGTCAAATAGTGATAGTCTGAAGTATTTAAATATCTTTGAAATGACGAATTGAAAGGGATTGCGATAGATTTTAAAATTAGACAATTAGCCCCCTGGACTTGAAGAAATTTTGAGCTTGTTCTTTTGGACTTTTTATCATGTCATTGAAGCTGAAAGGGGTTTTATGGGTTACGTAGGGGGTCAAAAAATTCCTTATTTTTGTGCTACGAATCGTACATGATTTACGATTCGTAGCCGTCGTCATTTCAAAGATATTTACATACTTCAGGCCATCACTATTTGACAATTGAAAGGGATTGTGATCGGGACGCGTTTTGAAAGGTATGGAATAAACGAAATTGAACTGTCTAAGCAAATGTGGCAGACGAAAATAACACAATCACAATAACTCTGAAAGGGATTGTGATAGATTTTGAAATTAGACAATTAAGGGGCAGTTTCCATAGTAATTTCACTCTAAAATTTGGATAAGTCGCTTGCCATACAAAATCGATCGATATTATTGATATTATTATTATTATTATTGATATTTGATGCTGGAAGGGGGTTTTATGGTTTACATAGGGGGTCGAAAAATACCTTATTTTTGAGCTACGATGCACCGTTTCCGAGATATATAAAAAAATATAGAAGAGCAGCGGAGGACTTCGATACTGTTTTTATATTCAGCAATTATATTATTATTTTACAATATTTTAAAATATTTATTTGACATGGCAATTGTTCATATCTACGCACGACGGGCTCTCTTGCTTAATTTTATTAAAAACAAAACCAGCCAGCAACGGCGGTGTTGCGGCCTCCTTGTAGTGCGGAGACATGTATGATCTCCACAGTACTTAAGGTACCTCTAGATTAGATTAGGTTAGAACTGTGACAAAAAGAGGCGCGAATCGAGCTAGAAAAGCGAGTGTGCCGCGGCAGTGGCCGGCGAAATTCCAGAGACGACAGTTTTTTTTATAAAAGTACTAAAATACGAATATGTAGGGTGATGGAACCAATTATGGACATGTTAAGACCGACTACTCAGGAGTTTTGAAAAAAATCTTATGATTTTAAGTGTACTAAAATTATTATGTAATAAAAGCATATGGAAATATACAGAGAATGGGTAACATAAATGAAAATTGATATAGAATATCAATAAGTAATTTATTTTCGTCAAAATTTTTGAATGTACCAAATCACCATTAATGGACAGCTGATATCTAGTAATGGACAACCAGTTATGGACCACTACCTAGTAATGAAACCCCATTTATGGACATAACAGCCTGATTTTTAAACTTCGAACAACACCGAAATTGAAAAGACAGGATTGGATATCACAAATCAAGTTTATTAAAACTTTAATTAACTGTAGTATTCTCAACAGTTATTGTCTTTAACATTAGTTTGTACTGTTTTGAAGCATAGTTTTAACGAAAGTTTTCCTAGTTATTATTATTTTATTATTTTTTTATAACAAAACTTTCTATAACTAAATGAGAACTATTTACTATTTGTTAATTCACTTCTATTAAAAATAGGGAAACTAATTAACATTCTCATATTTAAACTAATTCTTAAAGTGACTTTAAATCTCTGGCATCAGACTTAGTATCAAGATTTAGACACAAAAATATATCAAAACAAAAGTAAACTTCTAACAAATTCAATGGCACCTTAAAATTATCTAGTTGAGATCTGGTTCTGGAATAGAAATGGAATTTAAAAAAAATCAAAACATAAGCTCACAAAAATACCCCAAAACAAAAGTAAACTTCTAAGAAATTCAATCAAAATATGAGGTTACAAAAATAACAAATTCAATGGTACCTTAAAATTATCTAGTCGAGATCTGTTTGAAATAAAAAGATCAAAATCTCTAGCTAAACTATTACCTTTAGTACTACTATTAATTTTAGTTTAATTTTTCAGCCTCTGGCACCTAAATTAGAATTTCAAAAAATCAATAAGATCACAAAAACACCCAAAATAAAAGTAAACTTCTAATAAATTCAATGGCAATAGCACCTTAAAACTATTTAACAAGTTGAGATCTCTTTGAGATTGAATAATCAAAAATATCACATAAGAAATCTAGAAACATCTATCTAGCTGTCTAGCTAGATAAATGTTTCTTTCTTTTGTAATAATCTTATTACCTAATTTTAATTGTAACTTTATTAAATAGAGTGATCCGAGGGACACCATATCTTACTGCAGCCTTAGAAACTTTCGCATCTTTTCTAACCGCATCTATAGCATTCCCCATTTGTTCAGGGGTGTAGTCTTTTTTTGGCGTCATCTATGAAAAAACAAGATGATCCAATTATGGACAGTCAAAAATATCCAATTATGGACGCTTGTCCATTACTGGAAAGATAACGGCAAAACCAAAATTACAGCAATACACATGGTTATTACCACAAACGGAACAATTTCAGTCAAATTACTCAAACTGTATCAAATAGAATAAGTTTCGACACTTGTCCATCATATGGTATTTGGTCCGTACTCAAACCAGTAATGAACATCGCAAAAAACAAAAGAATAGGTTATATTTCCATTTATCATACAACCAACATTTCTTCTTAATCTCAAACAGTTTCCATAAAATAATATACAATTTCAATAGCGAACAATGCAAAGAAGATATTCAAGAATTAACGTACTCACTTTCTTAAGGATGTCCGTAATAAAAAAAGGATTTTTCGGTAACAGCTGATAACACACTTCTTTCTAGGCTGCCATCTTGAAGGAAATGGCCGACCTTACTTTTTTTTTGGTTTATATGACCGATAATAGTCTACTCTTTATGGTGTAGTGTTGCCACTTTATGCATAGTACTTCTGCTGCTTAATATTTACATTTTCTTTTTCGAACGTCCATAACTGGTTCTTGTTCATTATTGGTTCCGTCACCCTAACCCCTTTTGCAACACCTGGATCGCGAGTCCCGGATTATTTTATAATAAGTACCATAATGCTAAAGTCGTTGTTTCCACACTATGTTATCGACTACTTTTGCATTCCCGAAATTTTTGGAATCCTGGGATTAATATAAAAAAAACAAAATGTTTTAAGATGCTGCTTCCACAATTTTTCAGCCAAAAATTAACTTTATCTGATCACTGGTTATGGTGAATATTAATAAAATTTTAGGAAATTAAAATCACGTGAACCATGAAAACATTCTAATTATTTTTGAGCAGTTGTGTCAAAACGAAAAGTATTTATAATTTAAATATTAATAATAAGGTGTTAAAGTTCGCCTAATTATCGATTTTTGTCTTTGTTCTATGAACTATAGGTAAATATACTCAGCCTATTCCGATCACTGAATTAATAAGAGAGAAAAAAGTATAGTTAGGTACAAAATTTATAATAGTGTATTTCGCTCTGGTTGTTTTCAAGCAAACCTGGGGGCTTATGATAGTTAATAAACAAGAAAATATTTTCTAGTACTAAGTACTAAATAGTAGTTCCATTTCTGTTGGTTTAACGCCCAGGTTCCATAGAAAATTGCCCATCATCCATGCCCTATATCAACAAATGTTGTGAATTTTCTAACACTAACATTTAAAAACTACTTCATAAGAGAATCAGATAGTTCAATTTTATGTAACTTCCATTAATTGTTTTGTAATCAGCGTGATATATCGGACGGCTCCTGGTCTGTAATTCTCAAAACAGAAATTAAAACGATCGAAAGCGCAAACTAAAGTGATTCGAATTAATACCAGCCGTTAGGTTCAAAGTCGATTGCAACAGTGTAGCGCACGGAACGGCAACCGCGCTTTAGCTGCGTCTGAGCCATTTATTTTGAATTTTTTGGCGGGAAACCAGTTTTTTGCCTATAATTTTGAAACTAAGAAGCCCAGTGATTTGAAATTTTGCATGCCGTGTGCACCTATTATAAGGTATCATTTGATTCTTAATACGAGACTCTAACTTATACGGTTACAGTGATTCAAAACGTGTAGCGTGTCTCCAGCTTACACATGCTTATCGATTCGTAGCTTAAAAACTATTCGAGCTAGAGATTAGAAAAATTTGGAGCTTACTGCTCCAATTCGACTCAAAAATTTGAGGTATAAAACATAATCCTACCTCAAATAATTACGAAGATACAGGTGTGTGTAAGCCAGAGACACGGGTCTCCAGCTAACACACACTTTAATGATCGTAGTTTCAACAGTATTTGAGTGTGACGGTTAGTTTTTTTGGTTCTCATTGCTCCTATTGTGCACTAAATTCCTGACTATAGTCTAAAGCCCTAACCTCACTGGTTTGCCCTAAAACGGCATGTGTCAGCTGGGGACACGTTTCTCCAGCTAACACACATAAAAAAACTCCTAGTAACGAAGTTATGGTTGCACCTAAAATATTACTGACACGTTTTTATTGCTCCTAATATGCACTAAAATATGGCATGCTTAGAATTTCTCTATGTCTTATGAGGAAGCTGTAGACACACACATGTAACGATGGTAGCCAACGCTGAATATTGGCGTTGACCTTCGTTGCCCTGGTGTGGACGCAGCATTATCTGTGGTACTATCCTACTTATCCTATCGAGTGCCTTTGGACAACCCCTTGGTGTCCGCATTTTATTTTTCAAAAATCAAAATGTTTTCTTGTAAATGTTTAGGCAATGCAAACGCACGGTTAGTTCTACATAGGATCTAAATAAAAACTAGGCAACATGGTAAGGTCTTCGACCTTTGCCTGTTCATTCATGGAAAGAACAAAAAAAGTTGTGTTATGTCTTCTGTTGAAAATGTCAATGTCAAACTGTCAAAACTCTAATGTCAAAAAACTTTAAAATTTGTGAAAAAAGTAACGCAACGCAAAATCGACGCTTATTTCAATGTTTTGTTAATTTGATAATTTGTATCGACCTCCAATTATTTATTTGTAATCATTGACAGTTTCACGTTTTCCTGCCAAAAGAGAACTGATAATGCCGTACGCAAATCAACCTTCTGTGCATATAACCGAGTTGACCGACGACAATGTGAAGTTTGTTGTAGAAGATACCGAATTGAGTGTGGCTAATAGTATGCGGCGAGTATTTATTGCTGAAACACCAACAATGGCCATTGACTGGGTCCAACTTGAAGCAAACTCGACAGTCCTGAGCGACGAGTTTCTGGCACATCGTATTGGTTTGATCCCACTCATATCTGACGATGTTGTCGATAAAATTCGATATTCCAGAGATTGTATGTGTGCTGACTTTTGTGTTGAATGCAGCGTCGAATTCACATTGGATGTGAAATGTACTGATGATCAAACAAGACACGTTACGACAGCTGATCTAAAGACAAGCGATCCACGAGTTGTACCGGCCACTTCACGACACAGGGATGAAGACCAAGCAGATTACGGTGAAGCTGATGAAATATTAATTATAAAACTTCGTAAAGGCCAAGAATTAAAGTTAAAAGCGTATGCAAAGAAAGGTTTTGGGAAAGAGCATGCTAAGTGGAACCCAACAGCGGGGGTTTCATTTGAATATGATCCTGACAACATTATGAAGCACACGCTGTATCCCAAACCAGATGAGTGGCCGAAGAGTGAACACACAGAATTGGACGAAGACCAGTATGAAGGAGAATTCAATTGGGAAGCCAAGCCGAATAAGTTTTTCTATAATGTTGAATCATCTGGTGCATTGAAACCTGAAAACATAGTACTGATGGGCATAGTGGTATTGAAGAACAAGCTGTTGAATCTTCAAGTACAGTTGGCACAAGAGGCCCAGAATGATGCTCTTGCTATTAATTAATATTACTTTGGTTTATGAATATCATATTTTAAGAAAAATAAATTGCTAATATGTATAACTTATGGATTTTTGTTTACCTATAACAAAATTCTTCTGCAAATAGCTAGTCAGTTCTACATTGATTTTTTTCTGGATTTAGTGGTCCATACAAAATTATTATATTTTTATTCTTGTTTGTTAGTGACTCTATATTCTGATTACTTATTGAATGAAGTCCATATTGTAATCATTCTTTATGTATACTTATATTATAAAGAGGAAGATTTTATTAGTTTGTTTGTTTTGAATAGGTTCCGAAACTACTGAACGGATTTGGATGAAATTTGGTACACAGATATTAGATAGCCTGGTTATCAACATAGGATTTTTATCCCGATATTCCCACGGGAACGGGAACCATGCGGGTGAAACCGCAAGCGGCCGCTAGTTAAGTAATAACATACATACATATTGCAAAACTAAAATTTTACAAACTAGTCTATTACTCCTATTTCCGCCCCCAGCCGGTTTCACCCGCGTGGTTCTCGTTCCCGTGGGAATATCGGGATAGAAAGTAGCCTGTTACTCTCCGTCCTTTCAACTACCTCTATGTCAAAAATCAAGTCAATTAGAGTTTTAGCGTTAGAGGTTTAGGGCGTCAAGAAAAGACAAACAAACACAATTTCGCATTTTTTTTATACTAGATTCCGCCCGCGACTTCGTTCGCGTGGAAATTTGAGAAAATCCTTGGAAAAATGATTAAATGGCCCCTTAATCAGGTTAGTAATTGTTATTAAACTGAGGAAATGTTATATTTTTACTTAAATGCCTCTGTGGTCTAGTGGTAGCACCCCTCCGCTCGGTATCAGGTACAGAGGTCCCGATTTCGAAGCATACATATTGCATTCGGTTTTGTTGGTGGTAAGACTTGTTCTAAGGTTCTAAGTCCGCCTGGCTTGATACCATCATCTTATCTTCTTAATCCAATTTTATCCTCTTATCTAATTCTATCGCCATAGCAACAATGCTTTCAGCGTTGTTGTGTTCCGGCAGTTAATAGATAAGTTAGCCGGAGTTAATAGATAAGTTTTCCGGAAAGTCTTCACTGTAGTGCAGCTGGTATATAGTGAATGAAAATCGGAAGAATGTAAATTTTAGAATTCGTATGAGTTGAAAAAGTTCATTAAGTCTAGCCAATTCTTCATATTTTGTTGTAAAAAATATTTTTTCGTTAATTTACTAGCTCTAGTATCACAAATTGTCACAAAGTCGTTCGAGTGTCTATTTTCACTCGTATTTATTGATGTCACTGTCAGCCAGAGGTGTGCGCCCCGGTGCCGTTTTGACCTTCGGCGTACGCCGATCACAAATTATATAGTAATGTACACGTAACGCCGATGTGTAATATATGTCTGTGCCATCGCATCGGCGCGGCTGGTATAAATGAAGAAGTAGTCAAATTAAACCACTTTTATTAATTTTCTTTCTTTATATAATGTATTCAGCACGGCGGTCTTACGAATAAAACATACTTACAATATGTAATTTTTTTTCACCTCACACGCTCTGAAAAGTATGTTTTGTCAATCAGTTTAGGCGTAGAAAATCGCTTTTTGCGGCCTAGCGCGGCAAAGTACTTTTTTAATTTACCTAAAAATATGTCATAATGCGTTCCGAACCGCACTGTTGACTTTATTGTTACATTTTATTCTTATTTTAAATAGCTTTAAATTGATTATAATACGCCGTTTTGGTTTTATTATATTATTTTAGTTAATTGAATAATAAAAACAATAACAATAAGATTAAACTATTTGTTATAAAAATATATATTAGGCTGGGTGAGATTTCACAACCTGTGATTGGATTTCGGAACATAAATCTTTATTTTTAAATTGTCTTTGTCTTGTACCTCATGTCAGTGTCAACATTTACGGAATCGTTTTTACTGTTATTTATAAGTAACAATATATTCCTACTTTACATAACTTTGAATTAACTATATTACAGGGAGTATTATAGTTTTATTATTTTAGTTTTTTATATCATTAAAACAACCAGAATACGGTATATTCAGATGAAACTTTATGCTTAAAGAATTTTTTACCGGAAGTAGACCGCGGAAACAACCATAAAATGTTCCTCGCTGTTGTGAGGTGAAAAATTGTGTGTTGCGCTCGGCAGAAAAGTTTTTAGCGTCTGTACCTTTGAAATCCTTCACTTGCTCAGCTTTCAATAGAGGTAACTCGCCGTTAAATCACCAACTTTCCAGCCTTGCATAACAAATAACTATTTACTTGTTGTATCATCATCATCTTCTCTCTTGATATCTCGAAAGCTTTTTGACAGGGTGTGGCATGAAAACCTTATTAGCAAGATTCCGTCATATGGACTTTCCACGTTTGTGTGTTCAGTACCTCTATTACGAGTTTGCTTAACATGACATTTACAGGACTCGTGAGCGTAGACTATCGGATACACTGCTCATGTCGGTAAAACAGTCGCTAAGTGTGAAAGAGACAGATCTACATTTTACGTTAACGTTTACTGTAAAGTCAAGTTTGCCAAACTCATAATAAGCCTACTGATATCGGTCGATCGATACGAGTTGTTATTGATTATTGTTGATTATCATCGTCGGGTTGGTTATCAATGTCGGTGTTCCCCTCAGGGCTCGGTAATCTGCTGATGCCCGGTATTTGCGTCTTGGACTTCAAAATCAATGCCATTTTTGAAATCAACATTCCATAAAAGCGCGATAAATAACCCAAGTGCATTACAAATAATGAATCTTTGTTTAAATGAGATTTAAAACTTATTTATTTATTGGCCCAACATCAGGATACAAAGTAACAATAAATAATATAAAATTACATGCATTATTCAAAATGTTCACCCCCACTAACAGTCATGCACCGCATTATCCTAAGATCGAAACACGATTGAGCCCAATTTGCACTCTGCGTATCAGTACGAGTTCAGACGGCCGGTCGGTGCGTCGCGTTTTCTTATATCTAATTTTGCAGATAAAATTGAGTTTATTGAAATATAATTACAAATTCATGCTTTAAAATTATTAAATCTTTATTCCTCATGATGTAACAAATTCTTGTACAAATTTTGCTCAATAATATTATCGTAGACAGGAGAAATTTTCGAAGCGATTTTCGATTTTTTTTGTTTTGAATACGATCTTTTTTCTTTATTAAATCAACGATACTTATTTCAAAATTCCGAGGTCGCTACGAACTATACGACTATAGAGATATCATTCTATTTTTTATTTAATTTGTTCTTAGTTCAATCCAGTTGAAGTGCCTTCGCGCGTTTAAAGAAAATCTTTCTCTGCAATTTTGGGTTTAATTAAAAAGTTTACCAGAATTTACAAAAATCGAAGACGAAATATGCCAATAGCTATTCTGCACTATTGAATAAGTCAAAATTGTTAATGTATTTTGTTTCTGAAATCAAGAACGCCAAAAATGGCCATTTTACGTGAAAATCACAGTCGAGATGTAATATGGCTCACAACCTACCTACATAAACATATCATACCTACCTTGATATGTTTATGTAGGTAGTTATTCGTCAGTTGACTGGCAGAAATTACGCTCGACTTTTCAGTATTTACATACTGCAGGGAGAAGAATAATAAGCGCTATTATTCTACAATTATTGCCGTACAATCTTAAATATACCGAGCATATATAAAATAGGCATTTTTCCCTATTACAAATTTTTTCGTAGAAAAGACATCAACGAGTTTCATAAGATTCAATAATCGATTGAATTTCCTTTTGAATTTTAATGTATGTTTTTGATTGAGTTTTTTCTTGTTACTGTTACATGGAAATCCCTTTAGTCCGTTTTCGCAATTGTGGTTTCACAATTAGCTGGGAAGAAGAATTATTTTTCGCTGTTTCGTAATTAATTGTCAAACAAGAATTTATTTTCTGTTTTCGCAATCAAGTTACGTAATTAACCAGAGATGTGACATTTTGAAAATACTTCTAATAGTATGTAAAAACTGCGTTACAAAAAACCGACTTCAAAAACTAAAAAGCAAAAAATAAGCCTTTTGGAGTCGGTGGCAGCCAAGACATTCTACTTTAAGCTCCTATTCTTTTATTTTTCTTGCCTTGGCTTTCTTTTTTTGTAACGCAGTTTTTTTTTTTACTTTTTAGTGTCTGTAATAGGCTGTTTTGTAAACTACAGCAGGGTTTTTCTAGATTAGATAAGGTTTCATGTACATTATAAACAAAATTATCGTAAATACTACATCGTCCAAGTCAACAATGAAATTAAATATATAAAAATGCTCATAACATAAAAAGTACTGGGTCAAACGAAACCAAATTTTTATGGGACCAATTGGCAACTATTCTGCATCGAACATAAAAAGAATCATGGAAATCGATTCAGAAATCTCGGCGTAATCGGTGTACATAAATTAAAAAAAAAAAATATATACCAACCGAATTGAGAACCTCCTCCTTTTTTGAAGTCGGTTAAAAATGCAAAATACTAAATACAAAATACCTATTTCCATTTTGTATTTAAATGCTTTGTTTTTTATTTGAAATACTTTTTTGGACATATTTTGTATTTGCAAAATGCAAAATACTTTTCGACAAGTTTTGTCAAACAAAATCAACACATTCACGTGAAACTGAATATCGTAGGTACAGAACTGAACTGTTTGTTTGCAAATTGGTTATTGCTTGATTACCGGAGTTAACCAATGATTACCTAATTAATTATTGAATTTTCGTTTTTAGTGCAAGAGCAAACACCAATATTGAAGATATCATATTGGTATCATTTCAACCTTTGAAGGATGATGATGATGTCTGCCTGCATTTACAAAAATAAGGACCGTCTTAAAATATAAGAACGGTTTGCACTGCAAGGGTAGAAAGGCTTTTTCTGATACCCCTTGAAGCAACATGAACGACAGTGCCTTTGAACAAATTTATGAACACTCGGAAGACGCTTAGCTTTAAATTTTCATCATACGTATTGTTAAGTAATGATAAGGCTGAAGGTGACACTTATTAGCGCGCCTCTCCCGGAATCCACAACCACTAAGGAATTGGATAATTTTGATAACATGAATGTTATGGTGTCAGACTTAGATAAGATGCTGGTAGCTAGCCAGGCTGACTAACAACAAGTCCTACCACCAACTAAACCAAACACAAATTTTATACCCCCACTGGGAATAGAACCCAGGACCTCTGGGTATGATGCAGGTGGTGTTACCACTAGTTCACAGAGGCGGTTAAAAATCTCGGTATCTATTTCAAAATTTCGCTATTGAGTTGATAAGGAGCCCGTTGCGCAGTGGTTTGCGCGCTCGGCCTGCGATTGTTGAGGTTAAGCAACCTTCGCAATGGTCGGTCACGGGATGGCTGAACAGAAATTCACTATCTCGAGCTCCTCCGTGCTTCGGAAGGCACGTTAAGCCGTTGGTCCCGGCTGAATTTGCAGTCGTTAAAAACCCACCATGCGCCCATTGGGCCCGCGTGGTGGGTCATCATATGACCCATTCTTCATATCCATCTATAAGGAATACCAGTGGGTACCTACATTAAAATGGCAAATTACTAGTTCATAAAGCATGTAAACTCGTTTAAATAATTCGAAATTTACGATATGAGAATAGGACTTGATAAAAGTATTTTATTTTAAAAAGTATTTTGAAAATACGTATTTGCATTTAGTATTTCAAATACTAAATGAAAAACTATTTTGTATTTGAAATGGAAAAATCAAAAAGTATTTGCATTTTCTATTTAAATACATTTTCAAAACTATTTTGCACATCTCTGTAATTAACTACGAAATAAGTTTTTTTTCTGTTTTCGCAATTGCGGTTTCACAATTAACTTCGAAAGCGTCATAGTATCTACGTTGTGATGGGCGAACGCCTTTATTGTTATTTTTTTCGTTCAGTTTTTGAAGTTAATTATGAAATTCGATTACTAAAACAGCAATAAATTGCTTGTTTAATAATTAAATAATTACGAAGCAGTGAAAAATTATTCATCTTCCGTAGCCAATTTACTACGAAAAAAGAAAAAAAAACTTATTTCTTTGAATTTTTTTTACAGTTTTTGTGATATTACAATCTGATTTATTTTCATAAACGTTCATTTTATTTATTAAATAGTGTGCTTTTGAGTTGGTTTATATTTTTAACTTAATAAATTTAATGAAAAACTCAAATTCAATGTTATCATGAGTTTTGGGTAACTTTGAATATTATTTTTTTCATGATGAAAATCCTTTATTATTCGAATATTTTAAGGTTTGGGTAAGATTAGATGCCATTTTTATATAAAAAAATGCTTATCTATCAACATGACATCTACACTGACGTATAAATATGACAGATAGATTATTCTTGCCATATGAATCAAAGTGGACCAATTTGGTGGGAAAAAAAACTTTATTTTTTATGAATTATTTATTAAATCAAGAGAAACTAGGAAAATAGTGTTTAACATAACAAATTATATATTTATCTGGCTATCGAATAAGATCAAAATCGTAATTAATAGTTACATTTTCTTAAACAAAACTTTTTTTAAGAGAAAGTCATTCACCTCTTTCCATGAACAAAATGTCGTCGTCAATAAAAATTTTGCCACCTTTTCTGGATACGTGCTGTTATTTTAAAATACTTACTATGTTTGACTCATCGATTCGACATATTTCAATTTTGGAAGGCGACGACCACCCTCCTAAAAAGTTTTTTTGTAGCACAGGGTCTTGTAAGGGTCTAACTTTTTGTATCCTTCCTGGAATCAAACTACCCTCTTCTCTAAAGACACAATACCCTCTTTTATTTTCGGAACTTCAACGACTCCCTTGCCTGCACACTTCTCAGTTTTCATAGCTTGTAACTTTCATTAACTAGCTTGTAATTAACATTCAAAGTTACCCAAGTTACTTCGATTTTGATCGTCGTCAGAACTTTACCAGTTTTACACAATATTTAACATCAAATAAAGGACAACGACTTGAAAATAATAACAATTAAACTACATTTTAAAGATAAAAACCAAAACATACCTGTTTACAATGTGTTTTGTATATTTAATTTCGATTCCAAATCAGAGCAACAAACACTTGCAAAAACTTTACTATGGAAAAGGCGTTAATTTAAAAAATTATGACTTTGACAGTTTATTTTTCTACTTTTCGATTGCTACTTAACATTTTGGCGATCCGTTTTACGCAGTTGCGATATTGAAACAGCAAAAGGGTTTCATGAAATAAAAATATGAAATCTTTTCACAACTTTGTTCAAAGTTAAAATGGAATTCAAAGTTACCCAATTGTACGTAGTGCTACTAATTTTTGTTTAGTAATTAATTGTGAAAAAAGAAAATGATGATGTTTTTAGTAATTAACTACGATAGGAGAAAAAATATTCGATTGCGAAAACAGCCAAAAAAATCTTGTTTGAAAGTTAAGTACGAAACAGTGAAAAATATTTTTTCTTTCGCAGCCAATTGTAAAACCGCAATTGCGAAACGGACTAAAGGGAATTATCATATGGAATGGAAAACTATCATCACCTTGACAAAATAGGTGCTATAGACACTCTCTTGACAGAGTGATGAGATGACAGAAGAAGACATTTGTCATAACTTTTAATTCACTAGAAATATCAACCTCGAAATTCTTGTAAAAGTTTAGAAAGAATGGTACCTACATACTTACTTTTTATATTTGTTATTTGTTATACTTTTAGGTTCTGAGAGCATCTTTTATTGATCTTATTGTTTGCAGGCGGAAATGGAAGTGATTGTGAACGAAGCGCATCATGAGCGTGAGCACCATATCTTATCATTTAGCGAAATAAAAAAAGCGGTCGAGAGGCTGGAAGGAGGAATCATACACACTCCCCTTTGTGTACGTATTTGGTTGTGTTCCTCGACAGTTTTATTGTACCTTTATATTTTCTTTGCTTTGTTCCACCGGTACCTACACTGAATTCTAATTTTTTTTACCATATTGCGTCTATAATAGGTACGTACATAACTAGGTTCATACACACAAATATTTGTGTGTATGAACACGTATAAGTATTACGTATGTATTAAAAAAAAAAAGAATTTTATTAGTATGTTTATCCGTTATCTATTTTCTCCATAACACAACTTCCTATAAGAAACTTACCTTGGGCTAGATATTTGGTGTGGTTGTATGAAAATTATCTATCTATCTATATAGAAATAGAATATATATATATATATATATATATATATATATATATATATATATATATACTACATTTAAAAAAGAAAAATCTAAAGTACTTAGGTATAATCGGAATGAATAATAATCCCGGTTGACCAGTAGAGTGTTTTTGGGAGTCGTTTTCTCGGAAAGTAGGTAGGTACTGAGTTTGCAGAAATAATTTAATATTCAAATACCTATTGATGTACATTTTTTTGAGATAATATAAGTTTTCTATAAATCTATTACTTTTTTAAGTAAAGGTCCCTAAAAAAACTCTACTGGTCAACTGTGAAATTCCCCGATTGAACCAATCAAATTTTATTACAGGAATCGAAAATAAGTAAAAATATGGACTACGACATCTACCTGAAATGCGAAAATTTACAGTACACCGGCAGGTAAATAGTTTCCGCGCCACGAAAGAGAGGCGAGAGCGGCGCTGCAGTCTAAGGCCTGAACCGATCAACATTCGAAAATAAGCTCTATTACTAATTTTAGTTCATTTTTATTCCCCGGGACTTCTTTCGTGGCGCGGACTCTACTCATCATATGGTATTTCAAAATATTAAGTCCTACATGGTCAAAGAGCGAATAACTTGTGATAAATATTTAACAAGAAAATATACTTTAAAAAAGCAACTAGTCTCATGTCGCCCTGACGAGATACGAACCCGCATCTTTGGGAATCCGGCCCAATGCACTAACCAATTATGCTACAGGACCTATGAGGACACGTTGAAATTCTCTAGTATATTCACCTTTTCTACGGTGTTGGCCACCGTCGTTTCATCAATGAGAGAAATATCCTCACATTCGAAAGAAACATCTTTACAGATGTTTGACTATCGATTAAGATGAAACAGTCATATAATATTAATTAACTATAACTGACGGGATCCTGTCTGGGCGACATGAGACTAAGCAGTTGCTTTTTTCTAGTATATACATCACATAAAAATAGCATTGTAAAATGCAACATTAAAAAGTTATAAGCGAAGCTCGTAAACTAGGGAGGGTTAGTCCAAAGTAGCATGGTAGGGGTACGCGGGTAGCTCCTGTAGAGTGAATGGATAGTCTATCGAAGGGGAAGAAGCTGCAATTAAAGCAGCGAGACACCAGCTGTTGTGGCACCCAAGCATCACAATACCACCGTAGGCATAATAGCGATGGAAAGCGCGAATGCGTTCTATAAAGTTTACCCATGACTTTTTTATTAAATTAAGACTGAAATTTTATGTTATTTTATCAATATTAGCTGTGCGGAGCGTGGCATTCGTAATGCGTTGCTGTCGAACGGCCCAGAGAACTGCAGCAGAGGCATAATAGTTCCGTCCACCGGTAACATGGCGCTCGCCGCTGCCTACCATGGAGGAACTTTAGGTGTACCCGTAAGTGAACTAAATACCGTATCTGCGGCGAGAACTCCGACGATACCATCTCTAAACTAGATCCTTCATTAAGGCCCACTTGCGCCAAGCTGGGTTAACACATTTAACCCATAGTGAATGTTAGTTTTGTATGACTAACTCTGCATGGGGTAAATTTTACCCTGCTTGGCGCAAGTGGGCCTAAGTAGTTGACTGGTACAGATATGTTCGCTTTCAAGTAGGTAGATTAGAAAAGGAGTAATTTAATACTATAGCGCAGGGAAAATAATCATACAATCATGCACCAAGCATGAATATACATTTTTCTAATTTGCCTGGTTCTTAGGAGAAAAGACATCAACGAGTTTAAAATTCAACTATCACTTTGAACCGCAGGTAACGGTCGTGTTGCCTGAGCGGACTCCCCCTGCGCAAGCGCAACGGTGCGCGGAGCACGGGGCCGAGGTGGTGCTCTGCGGCGAGAACTTTGACGACACCATCGCCTACGCCAAGAAGGCGCAACGAGACAGCAAACAGATCCTGTTAAGGTGGTCTCACCTTTAATTTTCTAAAACGGTAGAGCGATACCTACCTATACTTAGTATAGCACAATAACCTTTAGATGTTGACTTTGAGCACGCTCTACGTTTTCGAAGTGCGACTCCTCCTCGTCCTTTCTACAATAATAAGTATTTTTTAATTAAATTTCTCTCGATCTGAATGTAGCTCGAAAGCCAAGACCGGATCTATGATGGAGCGAGCTTACTCAGAAGGTTAACTTGGTCTAGTTAAGTAAGTAGGTACTTTTACCTATTGATATATTTCATTGAATCTCAAACAAAAAGAGAAGGTGTCGCTAGAAGGCGACTACGGGAAAACCAACCCTCAGGAGGCGGGCGCAGGAGAAAGGCGTACTATACGTCGTCAACCCACCTGCCGAGCGAGCCTACTTATGCTCAGCACCACTGCTGCACCACGCCCACGCGTGAATCGAAGAGTATAGTAGTAAGATCTGCTGCTTGTGTGCACTTTAACACAACGGCAAAATTCTATAATGGTGTATAGTAAAAGTCAAAGTCAATATCATTTATTCAGTCTAGGCTGTTACAAGCACTTATGAACGTCAAAGAAGCTACGCCATCGGTTCACAAACCTACGGCGGGAGACCTTGTAACGAGAAGCACCGGCAAAAAACTAGTCAAGGGCTGTTTTTTTCTCCCTGTCTTATTTCATACCTACAGAGTCGTCAAATTGAAGTGACCTTAACTTAACAGTAAGGTCAATTTCCATCACATAAGAAAATACTAATTATAATATTAAATTTTATGGTTA
This sequence comes from Chrysoteuchia culmella, assembly GCA_910589605.1. Classification (NCBI taxonomy): domain Eukaryota; kingdom Metazoa; phylum Arthropoda; class Insecta; order Lepidoptera; family Crambidae; genus Chrysoteuchia; species Chrysoteuchia culmella. The sequence continues at coordinate 13,062,568 of OU342661.1, forward strand.
TAACCGTAAATAATTTTCAACTGGAAAAGAAAGACTTATCTATCGTACATTACAACATTTCTCGCATTACAAGATTACTGTAGGTACTGCAAGTTGTTGTGAGGTACATACAGGTCAGTATCAATTTATTTTTATATAAAAATATTTAAGCTTTGAGCACAACATTAAGATAAGTATACTGAAGTAGACCCATTTCCGCTGGAGGCACGTTTTGATGAGCATGACGTAAGGTAAAGTTAAGCTGTTTAAATATATAAAATACAATGGCAACAGAAAAAAAAGAAAGATAAAAGTCCATTAATGTAAGACACAACTTACAATAGTAGGCACAACTTACAATAGTACGTAGTGGTACTTATATATTATTATTATAAAGAGGAAATATTTGATTGTTTGTTCGTTTGCATTGAATAGGCTCCGAAACTAACTGAACGGATTTGAATGAAATTTGGTACACAGATAGGTAGATAGCCTGGTTATGAACACAGGATACTTTTTATCCCGATATTCCCACGGGAACGGGAACAACGCGGGTGAAACCGCGAGCGGGCTCTAGTTTAATATAATTATGGTGATGACGGTGATGCTGGTGATTGCCGGACTGGGCACGGTGGGCGTGGAGATCATCACGCAGCTGCCTGAAGAAGACGCCGTCATGGTGCCGGTGGCCATGGGGGCCTGCTGGCAGCGGTGCTGGTCGCCTGCAATAAGCTCAAATGCTCAAGTTCACTTTAATATATGCTGGTGACGTACAACAGCTCAGACGACCCAATGGTGATGGCCGGGCTGGGCACGGTGGGCGTGGAGATTATCACGCAGCTGCCTGAAGCGGACGCCGTCATCGTGCCGGTAGCCACGGGGGGCCTGCTGGCAGCCGTGCTGGTCGCCTGCAAGAAGCTCAAATGCTCATGTTTGGTTTACGTAAGCTTGTGCATTTATTAAGAACGTTAGGAACATAACTAAAAGTGTAACAGTACCTGCCTATTTCAAAAATAACGAATAACTATGTTAAGTACCTATAGGTATGCGATTGATAGAATTCATTCGAAAATGTTTCTTCTTTATTGCTGAAGACAGTTTTTTTTTGTTTAGGTATTTTGCATACAAATACAATATTTTTCATCAAAGCAAACCAAAAAGCACGGGGGTGTGTCCGGAATGCTAGATTTAAACTTATAAATAACTAAAATACTTAATTCCATCTATATCTATGAGAAATTGATAACAAGAGGCTATTGGTAAACAATTTACCTGCGGCGATCGTCTACAAACACAACTACTTGCCGCTGGTGCACAAAAACAGGTTAGATATCCCACGTCTACAGGTGGTTTAAAAAATGTTCCTTTAATTTACGCTTAATATTACTCTGCGTGATACTCTGTATAAAACATGAATCCAACAATTAAGTAAACGAGGAATGATATAGATGGTTTACACTTTGGTTTAATTGTTAATATGGAAAATGTGGCTTCTGTTCAGCCAGACAGGTAGCTCTAAGCCCTATAGCTCAGGAAGCTATCAATTACTTAAAGCTAAGTATAAAATAGACTTTTTATACAGTTTTATCTAACAATGACATCTTAAAATATAATTAAGTGCTGGAAAAGTGCAGAATTGTCATAAACTAGCATTTCAGGGTGCCGAGTGCGCTAAGGTGCCGAAGATGATGAAGGCATTGCAGGCGGGGCGGCCTGTGGCGGTCCCTATCGTGCCCAACCTGGCGGATGGACTAAATTCTTCCATCGTCGGCGCTAATGCTTTCGCTACTCTTAAAGGCAGGCTTGATAGAATGGTTAGCAATAATTATCGTCATTCAGTTACAATTCAATCAATGTAAGATTAAGATAATCCTCATTCTTGCTCTTTATTTATCGTTCAATTCTTCTCGACTTGCCGCCGATGTCACCAAACACAGGAAATTTCTCTTTCCTGGGCCCTAATTCTTTAACTCTGACGGCTTCGATGGGCAACTGAGTTTAACATGTAAACTGTGAGAACTGAGAACATTGGTGTGGTCCAGTGACAACTCCTCCAGTATCAGACCCAGAGGTCCCGAGTTCGATTCTCAGTGGGGATACAAATTTTAAGTATTCGATTAAGTTGGTGGTAGGGCTTGTTGTAAAGGACCGCCTAGCTAGCTTCTTTATCTAAGTCTGACGCCATAACAATGATGTTTTCAGCATTGTTTTGTACCGGCAGTTAGAAATAAGATAACCAGTTCCTCAGTGGTTGAGGTTTACGGGAGAGGCGCGCTTCCATCTTCAGCCTTATCATTACTTAACATCAGACTTATGATTAATGATATAACCGTCTCACCGTTGTGTATAAAAAAGCAGCAACGCTCTGTCACCTTAAGTAGGCAACCTAACTCGGTTGCCTACTGAAGCTGAGAATTACAAAATTTGGTGAGTTGAATCCTTTAAGCTGAATAGTAAGTAAGCAATCACACCACTGCACTTAATACTGAAAACATACCTACTTTTTTCGAAGCTGGTGGTAGAGGAAGCTTACGTGGCGCGCGCCGTGATTAACGTGCTGGAGCAGGAGCGGCTGGTGGCAGACGGTGCCGGCGTGTGCGCCATCGCCGCCGTCATGCAGGGGCTGGTACCCGAGTTGAGGGGGAAAAGGTTGGACTCACTGTAGACCAGGTATTTCAACATTTCGGAGCTGGTGGTAGAAGAAGCGTACGTGGTGCGCGCCGCGATCAACGTGCTGAGCAGTAGCGGCTGGTGGTGGGCGGCGGAGGCGTGTGCGTCTTCGCTACCGTCATGTAGGGGCTGGTGCCCGAGTTGAGGAGGAAAAGGTTAGACTCACTGTAGACCAGGTATTTCAACATTCCGGAGCTGGTGGTATACGAAGTGTAGGTACGTGGTGCGCGCCGTGATCAACGTGCTGGAGCAAGAGCGGCTGGTGGCAGACGGCGCCGGAGTGTGCGCCATCGCCGCCGTCTTGCAGGGGCTGGTGCCCGATTCGAGAGGTATAAGGTTTTTCATTGTGGCCTATTGTCATTAAATTCGTCGCTAACGAGCGGTTGTATAGAACATTTTTATCTAGGCTAGGCTTGTTATTCCGCTATGAGGACCTCGGTGGCACATTGGTTTTCGCGAGTATGACGCGCGCAGGCCTGCGAATATGTGGCGGGTTAAGCAACTTGCGCAACGGTCTGAAATGGGATCGATGGGTGCCCAAAAATTTTCTCGGCTTTTTCTGCAGTAGTTAAATTAAAACCCACCATTTTGGCGTGGTAGAACATAGCCCATTCTCAACATACACCGTTTTAAAATGTCTGATGAATGATAGTGATTTCATTACCTACCATTAGTAATTCTATTATTGCAATTCAGAGCGGTGTGCATGATAAGCGGCGGCAACATCGATTCGGGCCGGCTGTCGCGCACCATACAGCGCGGGCTGTGCGCGACCGGGCGGCTGGTGCGGTTCGCGGTCGCCGTGCCCGACCACCGCGGCGGGCTCGAGCAGATGGTCAAGGCGGTCACAGACGAGAACGCCACTCTCAGGAGCTTGGTCACAGAGCAGATGTGGCTGCACGGCGACGTCGGAACAACTTGGGTGGGTTATTAGTGATATTAGACGCTCCATACAGCACCGGCTGTGCGCGATCGGTCGTCTGGTGAGGTTCGCGGTCGCCGTGCCCCACTCGAGCAGATGGTCAAGGCAGTCACAGGCGAGAAAGCCACTCTTAGGAGCTTGGTCACAGAGCTGCCTTGCTTGCTATTCTGTTAAGTACTTTTGGAAAAACCTTTCGAATTTTGTACATTTCACGTAAGGAGCCCGAGGCGCAGTGGTTCGCCTGCGATTGTTGAGGTCAAGTAACTTTCGCAATGGTCGGTCACAGGGATGGGCGACAAAAAATTTACTATCTGGAGCTCCTCCGTGCTTCGAAAGGCACGTTAACCACCAATCCGCAATGTGCCCGCGTGGTGGGTCATAGCCCATTCTCCTTATCCATACAAAAGAAAGGCCAGTGCCCCAGCGGTGGGGACATAAAAATGGCTAATGACGACATTTCACGTGCTAATTTGAAAGTGATTTTACAAAAGTACAACGGCATCAGGCGTTGCCTGCTGCGCGTTCGTGGACTTCAGAGGTAAATCTAAAGCTAAGTAAAGAATCACTGGGAGCAATTATCATTAATATTCGCGTTTTTTAAATCATCTGATCGAGATAGAGGGGAAAACAGAACCCCTTGGCTGGCGGTTCTGTTTTCCCCTCTATCTCTCTCTTCATTGGCCCGGTGTGAACGCAGCATAAAAAGAACGCTGAAAATTAGGCGAGGATGTGTAGTAGTGTAACCCGTGCCGCCAAAACCAAATGAAACATTACCCCAAGCGCTATCGTGCCTATATTTATTGTAGGAACGCAAATTGATGGTGTTAACACCAGCCAGCGTAGCATGCGAACCGCGACACGCTGTCGACTCTTATCTCGCGATGTCTGCCCCGCTCATATCAGTACGGTGTGAGCGGGACAGACGATGCACTCGCGCGAGAAGTGTCAAGAAAGCTTTGTCGAGGTGCGCATGCTATGCATGCGGGCTCACAAGAATATTGTTTATGGTACCTACCTATCACATAAGCTAAGCTTAATAGCTAAATGTAGCTGCTCCAAAATAGTCTTGTCCTCTACATTACATCTGCATCAGTACTTTCCTTTCAGGCAGTCCAGAATGAACAACTTTTTAATATTGATTTTTGCAGTACTACAAATTTTTTTTTTTCATATTTGTTTTTTTTTTCTAACATGCGATCGGTCCTTGAACCATAAGCAGTTGTTGTGGTCTTAAACAATATGTTGGATTAAAATACTTTTTAAATACTATTTTACTACTTCAAATCCCAGGCAAATGTGGTGGTGGAGACTGCTAATGGAGACCATGCGTTGAGCTTAAAAGACAAAATTAGGAATTTGTATCCGTCTGCAAAATTTGTCACAGTGGATTCATATGACAAGCATAAAATGTAACCAAAGTTACACTGATAAATTATTGTGAACAGAAATAAACAATGTTTTGTTTTAAGATTTTTTTATTTTCTTACAATAAATCCATAACCTACGCAACAGGGTCGTCGCCCTTGGTGGCCCTCGTGTAGATGACCTGCCCGTGGTGTTGCACTACCTGCTTGATGAGACCTGCAAGAACAAATGAAATTATTCAGAGCCAAAATACATTAATTTCAAGTTATCTAAATCATAGTATCAGACTCAATATATCAGTTTTAGCTGTCATAGTTTATCCAGGTAAAGAGATCATCACAAAGTAGGTATTTGGTCAATTGGAACATTCATTTCTCATATTAAATTTCTAGCAGTATCAGATAAAAGCAATTTACAAAAACCTGTGTGAAACAATTGCTTCATTAGTACTCAATATTTGAAGATAGATTTTCATTAGATGAAAACTAATACAAATTCCAAATATCTGAACCTTATTTATCATTGTAATTTGAATGCTTGAGGAAAGAATTGCGACCAATAATCATGATATTATCCTAATAATACTTTTACCAACCTTTTTCTCTGAGTTCGATGAGTGCTCGCCTGGCAAGGGAACCTCGGACCTTCAATCTTTCAGAGACAACTGCAGGTGTAATCAGCTTATACTGTGGGACTTCTTTGTACAGCTTTTCGTAAGTAGCTTTGTCAAACAATACTTGATTGTTTAGCTTGTCACGAACTTTTCCTTTGGACCACTTCTGCAAATATGGAACATGACATATGAGTAATAGATCTTCAATTATACGAAAAATAAAAATAGCACATTGAAGCCATCAGACTCAATATATCAGATTTTACTCTCATGGTATTCAAGGCAAATAATGTAATCACATGGTTTCTCTAGAACAATTATTGCAACTTACTACCTGACCAAGACATGGTACATGATAGCTAAAACTTATTTTTTTTTTACTAAAAACCAACATTTCAAGAAACGGTAATCAATCAGTTAATCACTGTAGTGTTATTAAATCAGATAATAAGAGAATTACGGTGATAGAAGTAGGCTGCAGGTGCCAAAAGTGCAAAACCGCATTCCTAATTGTCTTGGTCGTGTAGTATGTGCCAAGTAATCTAACAGGACAATATATTATAATTGCAGAAACATTTTTTTTTTAGTCTAGATAATCTTTGGAGGAATGGAGAATGTTCACATCACAAACAACATAACCTATAATAAGACAAATCCCAAAGTTGTTTACCTTCTTCTTGGCTTTGCCACCGCTAGATCCCTCTTTTTTCTTTTGAGTCTTCTGCGGCTGCTTGGCCGAGGCCTTAGTGTCCTTCTTGGGCGGCTAAAATCACAAAATTGCATATTGAATAGTGAGCACAACCACGAGGTTCGTGGCAGGATATGTTGTTTTCGTTACCAAATAATAAAATGATTAAGAAACAGATAAGCGAACTAATTTAAAAACACTATTGATTATTTTTGGGAGTAATTTTTACACTTTTTCACATTTTTTACTAATTTATCACATTTCGCTTCAGCTACTCACCATGTTGAAAACCGGAAAGAAACCACAGACTAACTAAATAGATAGAATAGACAGACAGAATGACTGAATGGAATGAGCCGAATGAGTAGCAGTACAAAATTACCGTTTCCCTGTATGTTCCTAATTCCTTACAAATGGCTTGGATGCTATAAAAACCTTTAGTGCCGGATAAACAATGTCTTATTTGGGTTTTCATAACAAAGCATACGAAACGCAAGCGTTTAAGAATTATTGGCATTAAACAGGGGCCTCACTTCGCCGTCCTGCCTGACGCTAAAGATTATGGATGCTGGAAAAAACAAAAACTAGCAAACAAAAGTCTAGTTTCACTCCCTAGATCATTAGTGATGCAAAAATAAATAAAACAAAACAGATCTCAAAGAATCGCTGTGTGGATGGATTTTCATTTGCCAAAATATCAATGATATTCGGATTTTTATTTCAGTAAGCCTGCCTGGAATACATATGCTACTAAATAAGCATTCTCGATTGCTACTAGGTTGCATGCTATTATCATGCTCTCCGAGTGTATACATACATTGTAACATAGCGTTACTGATTTAAAAATACTATTTTGTTAATTAAAATCTGCCTCCCTATCGCGTAAAAAATATGGATATGGATATCCCATGTCCATATCCATATTTTTTACGTGGTAGGTGATCTAAACTCAGTAGTAGGTATAATAGTAATACGTTAATTGATATATTAATTAATGAAACTTATAAAAATATTAAATGTACAAGCGGACAAACTATTTTGTTTCAATATGAATACCTATTGTTCTCAAACGCTCGGCGCGGCGACTCGGTGCCGGCCGCTTTACCCTCCCTTCGCCGCCTGCCCGCGGACACCTGTGCTTGGCTCGGGCGGTGGTTACGCACTTCATTCCTTACTCAGATTTTCAACGTCAAAGCGAGGCCACGCCTGGTTTGAGTCGCGCCCGCATGTGCATTGCACCTCGATCTTTCATTTTCTAAAGTTATCCTGCTAATCGTTAATATTTAAGTGTTAGTTTTTTATAATCCCATACTGGGTAAGTTGTGCAAATAACTTTTACGCTTTCATAAGCATCTGTTGTTGTATTTAGTGGTAATGGTAATAAATGTGTGCCTTTTGAAATAAGTAACCGTTGTGTTTTCAAATCTTAACGATATCATTTCGAGTTTAAAATATTGTTTTAATTAAAGTGCAACTGTAAAATGTTTATTTTAAAGTAGCCATCTGCTAACCCGTTGCTGAATTCCTTTAAACTGTCACCTTGACTATCTTTTCCCCTTATGCTATCTAAATAATAGTAGAACTGGAGTGCCTTATAATCCTTAGGTTTTTAGTAAGGATTTAAATAGAAAAGGATCACGACGAAATTTGTGATTGGTGCGGCTTCAGGAACACCCGTGGGAACGGAATCTTCCTTGGCCCTTATTTATCAGGCCCTTATCCTGATTTGGAGTGTCTAACCTGAAGTCTTATCCGTTTTGCTACTAGCTGCAGTTCTACCTCGACCGGAGCCTGAAAGTCGGAGGAGAGTGTGGTATTTCCGGGTCCAAGACATTGTGCAATTTATGACCTAGGCAACCTAACCATCGACCTTGTTATTTATTTTTATTTTAATGTAAACTAAACTAAAACTAGGAACTAATAAAATTCAGCTATTTTATCACTTTCATTCAATACCCCATCGAGCCAACGTGATCGTGAATTTGTGACAAGAAGTCAGAACACACAAATAAGCAAATCAAGTCAAGTAGCATGCTTGCATAGAGGAGCATAAACATGAAAAAATAGACCGGCTTGTGATTAGGTAGCATCCTTATTGAATGTGCTACTTCATAACATGTGTATTCGGCGCTGTAGAGTGATTTGAAAGGTTGTCAATGCCATTTTGTAAAAATAATGCTGAATCAAAATGTAGCTATATTGATAATATTGAATTTGTGTGCGTTAAGGGAATCAATACTGGGCCCCTGTAACAGTTGCCCTACCGCGTAAAAAAATCTGGGTATGGATATGGGCTTCATTTGACAGTTGAAGCTCATAAAATTACCATATATGGTCAATTAACTGTCAAATGAAGCCCATATCCATATTTTTTACGCGATAGCCTCCCTGAACTGGAACTGGATCTGCGCAAATCGTACTATAAAGCAGGATTATTTTTACAAAGTGACATTGGCACCTGTCTTTTAACTTTTATCTTTTAATTTATCAGCTAGGCGATTGGGTGATGGTGAATCCGCCGATTCCAATAAAACTGATTTAAATTGAATTGTTTTAAAAAATTGTCGGACGGAAGATGTAAAATAAAACTTCTTCTTGTACATAGTATCTCAGATTATACTAATCTGAGACATGACAGTGACAGGTGTTTTCCTGTTTTTTTATATCAAATCAAAATATTTGTCTGTCTGTCATGTCATGCTGTCAAGTTCGTTATCTCGAAAATAAATAAGGGTTTACTTAATTTTATCAATTGCATCACTATAAAATTTGTGATCAATTCATTCACATTCAAAAGAACATCATAACTGTAATTGTTATTTTCAACGTGGCTTATGCAAACTATGAATAATAATTTATACAAGAAACTATGGGTGATAAAATTTTGTTTAAAAGTTGTGTATCCAAAGTTCAACTGCTACACGTTTCTGGTGTTCCTTACGATAAAGTATAGAATCTGGAATCAAAAGAAACAGCTGCATCTTCTACAGGACATGAATTCTTTCAAAATTCAGACAATACCGGCATATTTACAACACTTATTCATCCAAGACTATGTTGAATCTGATTTGCCTATTCTTCAACACAAGTGTCTTATAATATCAAGAGAAGAGTTTATCCAGCTTAGCAGTGAAAACTTATTTTATGTTGATAATGGAGTACTATGGTTAGCTTTAAAATTAACTCCAAAAACAAGGAAAAAGTGTGAGCATAGAAAAAATAAGTCAAAAGATAAAAATTCATTTAGAAACAGCTTAAACTTCTTAACTTCTGAAATACACAAGCAACTGTGGAATGAACAATCTCAAGATAAATTTGCTAATATTAGAATTGTGCCTATAGTAGGGTCAAAATTAGTAAAAGATGACACTGTTTTTACAACTGAACAAGAATATAGCAATGTTCTATCATGCTTTGGTTTAAGCAGCTTTGAAGATATTGAAGTATCCTTCCATCCTGTGCCTTCCTTTAAATGTTCACCTACAATTGCAGCAGTTGCGGAAGTGAGCCTTGTTATCAATGAATATGATGTATCCAATGACTTTATCAAAGAAGTATTGAGTAACTTTTTTGAACTTCCCAAAGTTCTGAGTGAAAATGATATTTTCAACATAGCCCTTACTCCGAATATAACAGCTAAATATCATTACAAGTATTTCGATTTAGTGGAAAATACAGAAAAGCTTTATTTTAAATGCACAAAAATATCTGATGGAAAAGATTCACAAGACAATGATGGCATACAAGACAACATAATAAAACCATACTTCATAGTAAGAGGTGTGACCCAGTTAACCCTGGGAGAAAATTTGCACCTTACAAAACCGAAGGATGAATATTTAAACCCTAAAGACTCTGTAAATGTAAAGATACAACTATTAAGTCTGTGCCCAACAGGATTGAAAAAGAAATTTGATCAAATGCAAGAAATTGTTTTGCCCTTTTTAACTGGTGACATACGTAAGCATAATTTAATTTCTATCAACATTAAACAAACCTTACTTGAAGAGTAAATAAAAGTTAATACTAATAATAGCCTTTTTACAGATGAATTGTCTTCTTCATTGTCTAGTCCTATCATACCCATGTTATTACTGACTGGAATGACAGGGTCTGGAAGGCACACATTAGTAAAGATTCTTGCCAAATATAATGGTATGTATTTTATAAAAAAATATATTTAAGTTTTAATTTGCAATTCAGTTGTGTTTCAGTTTAGAGTCAGCGCAGAATTTTATTACTTACATGTTTTGTTACAGGTATGAATTACATGCCAATTGACTGCAATTCCCTACAAAGCTCAACAGCCAAACAGACGGAAAGTAAAATAAATTCAACTATACAGAAAGCCAAGGCTTCTGCTCCAGTCATTGTGTTAATGGACAATTTTGAGGTAACAAATAAACTTTATGTAGAGAAATTATCATCATCAGACTCCAAAGGGTGTTTAATAGGTAAAAAAATGTCTTTTATTATTGTATTTACAGGTTTTCGCAGTTGATCCAGAAAATAATGAGGACTGTAGAGTAATGGAATACTTTATCAACATCTTAACAGATTTGTATGAAAATTATACTAAACACTCGATTATTTTTGTAGCTGTCACTGAAAATATAGATTTGAAACCTAATGTAATAAGACTGTTCTTAGAAAAGATTCACATACCCCGATTGAATGTACAGCAACGGTATGAAATGCTACAATGGTTTACATCAGTTATGCAGCTTAGCATAAATGGAGAACAATATGTATCCAGAACTAGTGAGTTATTTGAAGAAAAAGGTGATGAGTTCCTGAGTAAAAATTGCAAAGATGTCCTACAAAGAGTGGCTGCCAAAACGGAAACTTTCATGTATGGTGATATAGATACACTGCTACATTTCGCCATGAGAGAATCTTACTTAAACCAACAAAGTGCTTTTGTCCAACTTATACCAAATCCGGACTTACGTCTTGTTAGAGAAGAGGATTTTAATTCCGCTCTAGGTAGTTTTGTATTTCAAAAGGCAATAAAGTATTGGTATTTTGATAAGTTTTAACCATTAAATAATATTTATTCTAGAGTCAATAAGAAGCTTACAGAGTCAGCATTTAGATGCTCCTAAAATTCCTAAAGTCTATTGGGAAGACATTGGTGGTTTAGAAAAGTTAAAGAAGGAGCTTTTGAAGACAATAGAATTTCCAATTAAGTATCCACATTTATTCAAAAATTCTACACTTAAAAGATCAGGTTGGTAATCCAAAGTGTTAATAAACTGTAGTTTATTTACTTACTAGTAGCTTAATTGGTTTCAATATCGGTTTTAGGTATATTACTTTATGGCCCGCCAGGTTGTGGTAAAACCCTGGTGGCAAAAGCTGTAAGCACTGAACTCAATGTAAGTTTTCTAAGTGTGAAAGGACCTGAACTTCTAAATATGTACATTGGTCAGTCTGAAGAAAATGTCAGGAAAGGTAAGTTTCAAGTATTATAGAATACATATTTTTTTTGTACACATTCTCTTTAAAATATCTTAATTTTGATAGAAAAAATGTTTAAAACCTGTACCTTAAATACGACCCTCAATTTAAAATTTGTTACAGTGTCAATATTATTTCTATAGCAACAGAAACTATATATAACGTCCAACCTTATTCATCCATGTTCAAAGTAGGCTTTTTTTTTTTAATGTCGTGTCAAATTGGCCAATGTAACATTTTCTAAAACTAACCTTTATTATATTTGAATGCACACAGAAAATCAGTAACTGATAATTTTAAATATCATTATAGTGTTCGAATCAGCGCGGGCGTCATCTCCTTGCATTGTATTTTTGGATGAGCTTGACGCGTTGGCGCCGAGGCGTGGCGCGGCCGGCGACTCGGGCGGCGCGAGCGATCGCGTCGTAAGTCAACTGCTGGCTGAGGTCGATGGGGTTTCTAGTGGAGAAGGTAACTCAGCAATTGGTTTGTAGTATCCTTGTATTGTATTCTTGCATGAGCTAGACGCGCTGGCTGAGGTCGATGGGGTACCCAGTGGAGAAGGTAAATTAGCGATTGGTTCGTTGTCTCCTTGTATTGTATTCTAGGATGAGTTAGACTTTAGGTCTTCAACCCGCGGCCCGCGGTGAAATCCTTGGTGGCCCGGCATTAGCTCGTCACAACTCGACATAATAAATTGGTCATCCGTCCTATGACCTATTTTTATTGTTGTTTTTTAATCACTTATAATGAAATATTTTGGTTGGGTTGAGGCCCGCCGAACCAAAATCAAGATGAACTTGGCCCTTGACTTCAAAAAGATTGAAGACCCCTGAGCTAGACGCTTTAGCGCCGACGCGAGGAGCAGCCAGTGACTAGGGCGGGGCGAGGATGGCGTCGTCAGTCAACTGCTGGCTGAGGTCGACGGGGTTTCTAGTAGAGAAGGTAACTAAGAGATTGGGTTCTAAAGTAAAAGTTTGCATAGAATTTTTGGATGAGCTGGACGCGTTGGCGCGGCTCGGGCGGTGCGAGCGATCGCGTCTTCAAACAATTGTAGGCTGAGGTCGATGGATTATCAACAGTTATGTATGATAAGAATTTTATGCTAATATAAAGATAACCTAAATAATATCTTAATTATACATTGTTGAAATAATTATTTTCCGTAATAGATGCAGAGACATCCAGCTTCGTGTTCATAATGGGCGCAACGAACCGGCCCGACCTGCTGGAGCAGTCGCTGCTGCGGCCCGGCCGGCTCGACAAGCTCATCTACGTGGGGCCCTACTGCGGCCTCTACGAGAAGACCTCCGTGCTCAAGGCGCTCTGTCGGAAGTAAGTCATTATACTCTGGCGAATATTTGTTGCACTTTTTTGTTACATTGTTTGTTGTTGTTGCCTCACACAACTCAACAGGTTCATGTACGTGGGGCCCTACTGCGGCCCCTACAAGAAGACCTCCGTGTTCAAGGCGCTCTGTCGGAATTACGTTTTCTTTTCCATTATTTGTTGTTGTTGCCTCACATTACTCGACAGTTCATCTACGTGGGCCCTTACTACGGTCTCTACGAGAAGACCTGCGTACTGAAGGCCCTCTGTCCTTTTTTTTAACCTAATAGATGCCGACGGAGCAGTCGCTGCTGCGGCCCGGCCGGCTCGACAAGCTCATATACGTTGGGCCCTACTGCGGTCTCGGCGTTATTGTGCTCTAGTGCTATTTCGATACCTCCAATGAACACTACGCTAACTAAAATTTTGGTCATTTTCGTTTTTTATCTAAACCGACCCACCTTTTTACTAATATTATGCCCCCAAAATTTCATTTTAATATTAATAAAAACAAAAAAGTTTTGAGTTTAACATAACGCCAAGTAAATGTACTTTCGTAAATAACGGGGTGGATAAGCCGCTGTCTTAACATAGCGGTGTGTATTCTGCGCGCGCGATTGCCGGCCCGCGAGAGATACGCCGCCAACTAGGATTGGCGGTGAGACGCGCGGGGGAGCGCGCCGCACGCGCCGCACTGTTTGTTTATGTTTGCGCTAATGACACTTAGCGGCGTGTCGCCCATTTGAAAGCAATTTTGATGTGATAAATTAGATAATGTAGAGTAAGACTGTTAAACATTTCGCAGATTAATAATTCATTTAGAAATTACCTTTAGCATATAATAATTATGTCTCGAAATCGTGGAAGGCATTTGGTCGAATTATGTAATAAAAATAGTGCCCAGCTGACGAACAATGACAGTATAATCTGTGACGAAATGCAAGATTGGAACCAGGAAAGAGGTACTTAAAGTTTATTTACTTATCTATCATTTTACAATTGTTTGAAAATTTACGTGATTTGTTATTTTTTATGCATCGCATATTTATGGCAAAATACGAATGACACTGCGCCATTCGAAGTTGGCGGTATGTATTTCGGTTGCGGTACAGTTCTAAAGGACTTAGCGGGGTATACTAAAATGAAGTTCTTTAATAAATTTGTTTTAAACCTAATTGAACGTTTAATCAAAATATATTTATGTATTATACACTTGATTTACTTAAAAAGTGCTCGGTATTTGCTGATATTTTTAATTATTTAAATTATTATATTCATTGCATTACGATAATTGGATTTTGATTCATATGATTTACATGCCCGTCAGTCAATTTAATTATTAAATTACCCTGCTCACTAAGAGTCGTGGTTTCGAATTCCACCTAGGCCAAATATAATAGGCATAAGCGTTTAAGTATAATATTGTGGTACATTCGTTGGTTCATAAACACAAGCGTTAAGTGAGTGTTACTTTTAGACCGATGTATGTAATTTTAATGTCGTCTGATATTTATTTATTCTATCACCCTTACAAAATAACTTCCTAAGAATAGTATTCTTGCATGCTTCAGGTAGTTTTGCACTTAAACCAAAAAATATTTTCTATTTTGTTTTAATTCTTTACAGTGTCGTCGCCAGTACCAGATGGTGATATAACGATAACTCCACAATTTATGTCCATGTTTAAAGACGTGTTTGAAGAACCCATTGAACAAAACGATGTTTCATTTTCAACAGAACTCATCTCTCCAGGTCACTCAAACCATAACCAGATTATAAAAGATGTGAACATATACACCGTCACAGCAGCTGAGTCACCACTGAATTCTTATACTCCTAATTTAGTTTCTGTTATTAAAAAGCCATCTCCAATAACGTTGTCTCCACAGTCTGTAGAACCCCTGTTTTCTTGTAGCGCAGAAAATGATGATTCTGATTACAATGAACAATCCGTGGAGCCCCTGATTTCTAGTAACGCAGAAAATGATAATCTTTATAATAATGAACAGTCCGTGGAGCCCCCGATTCTTTATAGCGCAGAAAATGATGATCTCAATTACAATGAACAGTCCGTAGAGCCCCTAATTATTTGTAGCGCAGAAAACTGTGAACGTGATACGGACCGTACCCCAATGCCTTCTCCTGATTGTAGCTTTGGAGAAATATCCGATACTAATGATGATACTTTGGTACCAATGACACCCCCTGAAGATACAACACTCATATCTGAAAATGTTTCTCAAGAACATATTACATCTGTTACACCTTTGAGTACAATTAGTGATGAAAAACAATCAGAATTGGATGTTAATCCACTATCTGTTGCTTCCTCTCTAATATCTAGCGAGTGCTCGACATTTGAAAGCAGTAAAACTAGTACTCCAAAAAATAAAAGAATTTCAACGAAAAGATCCGACAAGGGACGTAAGCGCAACAAACACGTAGAAGACTGGGTAGCTACAAAAAGAAAACGTCTATGTAACTTGGGACAGGAGTACACTTCTAGAAGAGGGACATTAAAAAAAGCGAGACAAATGAAAGCAAGTTGTAGTTGTCGTTTACATTGTGATCAAACTTTTACTGAAGAGGTACGCTCAGAACTATTTTCTAACTTTTGGGGTACTGGTGACCATGTTAAGCAATGGGAAATTGTATCAAAATATGTCTCCCAAAGAAATAAAAAATCTTGTACTAATCTTGAAAATGAAAATAATCGTCGATTACATACATTGCATTATCATCTTCCAATAAAATCTAATGCTAACGAAGTAACATTAAAAAAAGTGTGTAAAACGATGTTCCTTAATACTTTAAATATAAGTAAGGATTTTGTGTATACTGCTTTAAAAAAAAAAGTTGAATCTACAGATTTTAATGATTTTATTGATGGCAGAGGTCGCCATAGAAATCATAACCGAGTTGTTACTGAAAACATGAAACAAAGTGTAATTGATCATGTCAATTCATATGCGCCTATGGAATCGCATTATGTGAGAAAAAATTCAAGTATCAAATATTTAGATCCCTCATTGTCATTTTCAAAAATATTTAACATGTATCCAGAATGGTGTGCTGAAAATGGTTACAATAGTAAAGTGCACACTTTAAGACAATATAAAGATATAGTCAATGATAACCTGAAGATCGGCTTTTATATTCCAAAAAAAGATCAATGCGACCTCTGCCATCAATTGAAGAACACATCCGGAGTTAATGACGAGTTAAAAGAAAAATATGCAAACCATCAAAAGGAAAAGGAGTATTCCCGAAAGATTAAACTCGAAAATAAATTAATGGCCGTTAATGACAACAAAAAAGCATGCATTGTTTTCGATTTCCAGAAAGTCCTAAACGCACCTCATGGAAACATTAGTGTCTATTACTACAAGCGAAAACTTAACGTGTATAATTTTACTGTATATGACATGGCGTCTAAAGAAGCATTCTGTTATATGTGGGACGAACAAACCGCAAAAAGAGGGCCCAACGAGGTAGCTAGTTGCCTTTATGATTTCATGTCTAGATTGGCTTCAAAAGGAATTACTGAAATCTATTTATGGTCAGATAATTGCGGGGGACAAAACCGGAACCGGATTGTTTTTTATATGTACTTGTTGGCTGCAAGTAAACTGAAAATTAAAATATGTCATCGCTTCATGGAAAAGGGACACACACAAAATGAAGGCGATTCGGTTCATGCCCTGATGGAAAAATCAGCCAAAGGTAAAGAAATTTATTCGCCAGATGAATGGTATTCGTTAGTTCGATGGGCCAAAGTAAATGGTAAGCCTTATACCGTTATTGAGGTTAAGCAGGATATGATTCTTGATTTTAAAAAGGGCATTGCTGCAAAAAATTGGACAAAAAATTTATGCAATGATAAGGTTTCTTGGAATAAAATAAAGGAGATCAAAGCTTCTCCAGAAAATGAAGGAATTTTGTCGTATAAATACAGCTTAGGTGATGCAGAAAGTCAGCAGATTCAATGCTTCAAAAAATTGGGTACTAGACAGTCTCGTATCGAGCCGTTGCCACAAAAGGTATATAAAAAACTGTTGGAAATTAACAAAGCTAAGTACAAGGACTTAGTTTATTTTTGTGAGAATAACATTGTACCTCAAAAATATCACAGTTTCTACAATAACTTGCCAGTAACAGGAGTTGATCATGAATCTGATAAAAGCGAAGAAGATAATTGATCTCTTCTGAAAAAATGTTTTTTTTATGCCTTTGATTGTTTTTTGTTCAATTATTTTAATAATAATTATTGTGTATTTGCAAGGATAAAAAAAAAGATCGTGCGTGATTGATTAATAAGAAATTTAAAATACTAAAAACGTTTTAATTTTATATTCTACGTTGTCAGAAAAAAGATTATGATGACATAATGTGTAATTTTTTTCTTATAATAATAAGTTTAGTTTTGTCTAGAAGACAAAGACATTCTGATTGATCTCAATATCGCTTTAATAGTTCCCATGTGAAAAGTTCCTACTGTGATTTATAATAATTTAATTAAGTATTCAATTGTAAGGGATACAAACTTTTTGGAATATTTATAATTAAAATAAATACCTATTCAAAACTATGGTCTTCATTCTTATGTTCCTACTACAGAAACTAATTGTTTTAAAAATACGTATTTTAACAATTTAATATCTATTATAAGTCTTATACACATTTTTATTAACTTGTAAATTAAAAGGTAAAATAAATAGGTGCAATACAAAGATTTTAATGCTACTGTTTTGTTTTCTAGTATAAAACAAAACGCTATGTACTTACACAGTTTCAGTTAATCTACGCTATATATTTGTTAGCGGCTTTTATGCGGGCTTAAGATTTTCTTGCTCATCCTACTACAAAACGCAAACTTTACTAAATTCATAAATAAGGATCTTATTATAAAGAAACAATGGTCACAATACTTTAAATTAGTAATAAAATCTTTTATTTATGTAATTATTAAGTTTGTTTAGTCTGGCACGAATTTAATTTAATATTTTGTAGTCTCTATTATTCCCATATATACTCCGCCAATTGTGAATTGGCGGAGTGTATTCGAATCTTAAATTACAGATTTCCGCATTAAATTCCGCTAAGTGGGGCTAATTAAAAAACCAAAAAGAATTGTGAAATATTGTTATGCGGGTTTCAAGCTTCAGTTAATTAGGTACGCACAAAAAAAAAAAGCTTGAAAATAACTTGAAAAATAAAGATTTTATCAACTTTTTTCGTTTAAGAGCTCCGTCTGTAAACCTACAACTTTGAAGTTAGCGTAGTGTTCATTGGAGGTATCGATTGTTACACTTTTATATTAAATTGTTTGTTGTTTTTGCCTTACATAATAAAAACTCATAAGGTATTATACCTACTAATTTTAATATCCTTATATTAAAATTAGTACAGTACATACAATTCATACTAGCGTAGAATCGAAAAGTCAATACAAAACTTAACATTGCTTTACCCGCAACACCCTCAAATAAGGGTGAATTTGTTATGTTAAGTTTCAGTTTGACGTTTCGCTGCGCTATGAGTCGCGCTAGTATGCATTGACCTTGATCAGTAATTTGATTTGAACGATTTGCAAACTGCTCACAATAAGCCGTGTGCTGTTATGTCAATGTGAAATGTATCCGAGTGAATACGACTTTAGCCACATATTGAATGTTTATTCATAGTTGTGTTGAAGTGGTCTCGACGAGCTTCTCTGTGCCAAATTTCATCCAAATCCATTCAGTAGTTTTACAAAAGTAACAAACAAACAAACTGACATACTTTTGCAGTTATTTATTTATTCAGCATTCACAATATATGATTAAGTATATTAATTATTATTATTATTAATATTTATTTCAGAAAACAAGTTCCATAGTTCACATACATTTTCTATACTAATTCATAGACTGTCAAAATAGAAATTAAATAATAAAAATAATAAATAAAATATTAAAGATTTATAATATTACTAGGATTTTATTTTAATTTTCACCACAACCCACCGCCACCGAGCTCTCCTACTTTACTTTTTATTATCCCTATTACGAAAAAACGGGATTTTGCCATGTTTATATTTTTGTCGAGTAAATATCTGGGACTCGACAACAAATGCAAACATGATACCTAAAAATCCCGTTTTCCGTAATGGTGTTAAGTGATTATGACCATGATAGTTTAAAATATTGTTAGTATTTTTTATTATAACACAGCTACAAGGTAACAGAGGAGGTACGGCTAGAAGAGATCGCCGCAGCGTTGCCGGAGCGGTGCACGGGCGCGGACCTGCTGGCCGTGGTGGACGTCGCGCGCGCCGCCGCCGTGCGCGCGCTCGTCAAGGACTTGAGGGCAGGTTGGCACAAGACACTTTTATTATAACACAGCTACAAGGTAACGGAGGAGGTGCGGCTAGAAGAGATCGCCGCAGCGTTGCCGGAGCGGTGCACGGGCGCGGACCTGCTGGCCGTGGTGGACGCCGCGCGCTCGTCAAGGACTTGAGGGCAGGTTGGCACGGGACACTTTTATTATAACACAAGCTACAAGGTAACGGAGGAGGTGCGGCTAGAAGAGATCGCCGCAGCGTTGCCGGAGCGGTGCACGGGCGCGGACCTGCTGGCCGTGGTGGACGTCGCGCGCGCCGCCGCCGTGCGCGCGCTCGTCAAGGACTTGAGGGCAGGTTGGCACAAGACACTTTTATTATAACACAGCTACAAGGTAACGGAGGAGGTGCGGCTAGAAGAGATCGCCGCAGCGTTGCCGGAGCGGTGCACGGGCGCGGACCTGCTGGCCGTGGTGGACGCCGCGCGCTCGTCAAGGACTTGAGGGCAGGTTGGCACGGGACACTTTTATTATAACACAAGCTACAAGGTAACGGAGGAGGTGCGGCTAGAAGAGATCGCCGCAGCGTTGCCGGAGCGGTGCACGGGCGCGGACCTGCTGGCCGTGGTGGACGCCGCGCGCTCGTCAAGGACTTGAGGGCAGGTTGGCACGGGACACTTTTATTATAACACAAGCTACAAGGTAACGGAGGAGGTGCGGCTAGAAGAGATCGCCGCAGCGTTGCTGGAGCGGTGCACGGGCGCGTACCTGCTGGCCGTGGAGGACGCTGTGCGCGCGCTCGTCGCTCACTTGAGGTTGGTACGGGACACTGGTACTGATATAGGTCGGTTACCGAAATTTGGCGCGTTATCAGCACTCACACTAAAGCAATTTCAAAAAACTAAGATACAAAAGTTCACTCTATAGTAGCAAAAGCAAAACAATAAC
Organism: Chrysoteuchia culmella; assembly: GCA_910589605.1. NCBI lineage: Eukaryota > Metazoa > Arthropoda > Insecta > Lepidoptera > Crambidae > Chrysoteuchia > Chrysoteuchia culmella. The sequence continues at coordinate 13,082,860 of OU342661.1, forward strand.
TGTCTCCTTCATACTCATAAGTTGACCGCGCGCAATAGAGACAGGCAGATTGATGACTATGCAGTGCAACGTCATGCCGCGACCTTATTATTGAACGTGCCAGCTTTTGATAACTGAGCTATATCAAACTCAGAAATAATGGGTTTTAATTACTTTTAATGCATGTGATTAGCGAGTTTATTCCTTTCAACATGACATACCGATACGCCTGTATAGCCTTGAAGGGGTAGAGGCACAGTCTATCTATCCATTGACGACCTCCGTGGTAGAGTGGTACGTACACCGGTTTCAAGGTGTCGCCTACTCTGAGGTTTTTATGATGAATACGAGCATTTGTACCTGAGTCATGGACGTTTATATACATATTTTTCTACACATAAAAACTTATACATAGTTATATGTATTTATATTCGTTACCCTACCCATAACACAAGCCTTACAGTGCTTACTTTGGGGCTAGGTTAATTAGTTTATTATTTATATTTTCTCTTCCATACAGTCGTCCGACCGTACGTTTTGACAGAGCAATCGTGCGGGGTTCGCGGGACGAGAGGGGGTGCTAGCAAGCCCTAACTGCCATATTACTCTTTGGGCACAATCACAATGTCCTGTCAAATACTAAGAAGCCTTGTCAAAAGCGGCATTGCGCGAGGTGTCAAGGGCGGGGCGGCGGCGGTGTCCCACTGTTAGTTACTTAGCTACGCTGTGGTAGAGGTGTCAGGCACCTAAGATTCTCCAGCTATGTTTTAGCTGCTTGTAAGTAATAGAGGGCGAGGCAAGCCCATTGCCATCATTAGGGCCAGGCCAAGGAAAAACCTTGAGTTTTAAAATTGAAAAATAATAGCCATTTTTAGTTTAGTTCACCTAATTGTTATGCAATTTAAAATATCAGCAGTGATGTGCACTGTTGATATTAAAAAATATTTAGGTACTAGTAAAAAGATAAAAGAAAAATCAAATACGATATAATAAAAATAAATATATCAAATATAAGAAAACCGCACAAGAACTACTTGACCATCATAGTCTGCAGCAGGGTTGATGATTGACCGCATAGCTCTATAGTTTTCTTTAAGTATGATTCTCGTATTTTCAGGTCTGGTGAAAGAAAGCGAGCTTAGTCATGATTCTGTGATCCTCGGAGTGCCGGAGTTATGGCAAGGAGTCGAGTCATTCCGTCCGTCGGTGACGGATGAAGAACTTGCGTATTATGAATCGCTACAAACACAAATGTAATAATCCCTATTTTATATAGGGGCTCTGAAACCAAAGACAATGGGAACTTTTCTGTAAAATCTTGTGCAATACGTACTTTGCTTTATACTGTATCAAGAAACAACTGGGGAAACATTATGAAGAGAACAAGTGAAAACCTTTGACGAAGGACTATGAGCGTAGGCCTAGGGAAGACCTATCTAACTCCTATTATAAGTGTAAGTCTAGTAAGTACCTATAGAAAAGTGCAACTGTGATTTGTATTATATTTAGAAAAATATATAAACACTGACGCATTATTTCCAGTGCTTTTTGCTCCACAATTAGGTAGTTGGAATCGAAGTGTTTGATGACTTTGTTGGCTGTAATTAATTTATTAGAAGTTACTGTATATTATTATGCTATCTATAGTAATAGCTAATAATTTTTAAAAATAAATATGATAAATACTGTTACTATATTTTTATTTTTCTTCTCAGATACCTAATGTAAAATCGAATTATTCCACGTTTTTCGTTGTAGAGGGTCGGAGATGTGAAATCAAACGATAAGATCCGTGCTAGTATTCTATAAAACTTATAGGATTCGTTAAAAAACTACAATATAAAAAGCAGTTTTTTTATTATTATTTAATTGCATACCCCTTTGGATAGCACGACACATCGGGTTATCGGGAAGCAATGGTTTTTTGCCATGGTAGTAATATGTTAGTACTTATTACTTCCGTGTTTTTTGCCTACTATTTAAAGATATATTTTGTTTTGTCCTGGCAACTTTAAATTGAGAAATCAATAGAATAGAATTCTAGTTTGGTTGTCACATTCGATATGTGTCAAGTCAAAATGATTTGTCGACCTGTTTGGCGCTGGGATACTAAACTAGCCTTCTGCGCCGGAGGTCCCGGGTTCGATCCCCGGACAAGACAAATATTTGTTAGCATGAACATTCCTATTTGTCTTGGTCTGGGTGTTTAATATGTATGTATTTACAAAAAGAAGTATAAGTATGTTTATTCGTTATCGTAAACATAATACAAGTTCTTTATGAAACTTTAATGGAATTATTAAGTACTACCACAGAATACTAAACAGCACAGGTAGTACTACGTAGTACTTAATAATTCCATGATTCAGCTAGAATTCTTCTATAATCTGAGATGTACTTCATGATCGTTTTTTTTGTATTGCATTAAAAAAGAATTTGTGTTAAACATCCAAACGGCATGAAATAACGTGTAAAAGAGACTCAAAAGGGAGTATATAAAATATTTTTAAAAGTAACTGATTACCTCGTCTCTGGTTTAAACTGTCAGTCAGAATGTTTTTTTAGAACTAATAGAATTAAAAAAAGCTTAAAATGTATCTGACTTGGGCATCTTTCAATAACATTAGAATGCTTTTAATGGCGTGCATGCCTGTAGTAATATTTTACCTTATTTGGTTAGTCAACACTTCTGAAGGTATAAGAAGTGAAGAAGGAACACTACTCGACCTAGTTTGTTGGCCTGATGGCAATGCAATTCCCGTAATAATTGCTAGTGGATCTGTTATCGCCGTTGTCATAGAGGCTAGTGAACATTATTATTTTCACTTTTATTAGACACTGCCCTTCCACAGGGGATCTCAAGACTCATACACCCATTTGCACTAAACTTAAGACTCCCCTAAGGATCACACACATCATCAGCCTGTGGACGTCCACTGCTGGACATAGGCCTATTGTTGTGTTCATAGGAGGTTATTAGCTTACTGCTACCACGCTGGCCAGACGGGTTGGTAGAGGGTTTGTTTCAAGTTTTCCTTCTCTCGCACAGGTGTTCAATGCGTCGAGCCTCTTAGTCGACTCTTACGACATCCCAGACATGTAAGGGAGTGGTGACAAGGATATTCTTATATATTTTAAATCATTAATATTAAGAATAGCGCTCGATATTGGGCCCGGAAGCTTAGAATATATAGCCTTAGTGGATTTTAAGAACGTCATACCTATGGTTAGTGCAAAGCATTTATTTTCCTTTAGTTTAGTGCAAATGGGTGATAAGAGTCCGCGCCACGAAAGAAGTCCCCTGAGAGCGGCGCAGCATTCGCGTTCAACATTCGAAAATAAGCTTTATTACAATACAGATAAGCAAATCATATTTTAGTTCCCATAACATTCCGCGGGACTTCTTTCGTGGCGCGGACTTTAGTTTCCTTTCATAGATACCGTACCTTTCTTTATACCTACCCACTTTTTTTCTCGTTGTTAGTACTATAGCAGAGTGTGTGTGTGTGACAAATACCCTCAAGATTTGACGGATATGTTTCTTGATAATGATTGGATAGATCCAACTCTTTCCTTTATAGAATACCATTTCATCGATGGGGTATTTCTACGATCGGTCATCTCATCAGTTCTGGATGAAGTAATATTCCATGATGTCCTATTATAGACGCCAATATAACGGGTAGAGTCCGTCTGACGAAACTCGTTTCCTGAGAGTGGCGCTGCAGTCGTCTTAAACATTAGAAAATAAGCTCTTTACTATAGAGATAAGTAAACCACAATAGTTCATGTACCTAATAAGTTCCGCGAGACTCCTTTCGTTTAGTGACCGTGAGTCTTTTTACTTACATCGATTAGGTAGGTACTGTCGAGCCCCAAATGGATTATTTACGAACCCTATAGACCTAGCTTTCTTGTTTAGTTATATGGACTATATCAGCTGTTTAAAGCGGGACTTCCTAAGAAAGAATATAATGTAACTAATGGATTATATTATTACATATGGTCACTGATTGTGATGATTATAGTGTTCCTCGCAATCATGTTTTATTCAGGACTTCAGTCAACAATAATAAGAGGTAGGTACCTTTATAACATTAAAGGATCATACATAATATTATTAATGTAGCTAAGGCCCTGACCGGTTTTCTGTACGCTGCTACGAAGAACATGTCGCTAGTCGCCATCTAGCGAAAATTCTAGAGATGACGAACTGATGCTGGTCGCTTCGCTTTTACTGGCTGATCTTTTTAGAGAATGCTATGTCTTGCTTATGCTACCTTCTAGTTTAAATATCGTTTCTTTTTTATTGATATTCTCCTGTGAGTACAACGAATAGTTTTAGGTTTGAAATTGCATGCTTGATTTGTTTGTCTAGCAAAAATAAAAGGAGGAATAACCAAAGCGATGTTGCGATATGCCAGCCATCTGCCTTCTAAAGTGGCAATTGATCGGCTCCAGACAAGATTCCACTGTTGCGGCCGCGTAAACTTTCAAGAGTGGTTTTACATACCGTGGTACACGACTGGGGAATTCGTAGATCCGAAATCAATGTTAGTAAACTGCTCATTTCCTTGATTGTGCAACTCCAACATCTACTACAATCGCTATCAGTATGATATCCATTACTGCAGCAGTAGGACCAATTAATCATTGTGACAGACATTTTTATTTTGTATGTTTGTTCTGTTAAATCATTAAGGCACGTGAATTTCAACTTTATTGGTGTAATGACGGGACTCTTCGTGAAATGGAAGAACTGTAGCGTTAGAAATAGGTACTTACAAATATTTAAGTTTAGTGATAGCCAACGTGTTAAAAGTTGTTAGGTACACAGGACAGGATATAAATTTTGTGTTTTTTGAAGAAACAATAAACAACGTCACGTAAACAGAAATCTAGTCACGTATACACTAACGTCTTCAGATATAGCGAGTTATGCTTATGAATATAGGTAGGTATAACACCATTAGTTAGACAATCTTGTAACGATCACCTACGATAGTTGAAACAGTGTTGTTTGCTCAGTTAGATTTTATTCTGTTCCAGTACGAATCGCAAATTTGTAGCAGACAATGTCCCGTATAGTTGTTGTTCGATGGACGCGATGTGGCCCTGTATACATCACGGCGTCACTAAAAAGGGAGCTATTTATAAGTATAACCCTGTGGTAAGTTATGAGATTCTTTCGTGGAAAAATGCTGGCAACTTGACAATAATAAGCATATAATCCATAACTTCTTTATGGCAGAAACAACTTACAATATGGAAAGATGGATGCGAAGAGAAACTGATTAACGAAATGATGACAATTTCTTGGCGGTTCAACGCTGTGATGGCTTTGATCATCTTAGCAATGGTAATAACTTCTGAGACTGTTTACTTAAAGCATCAAATAAGCAAATGTTTCCAATTTAAATCACGATATTACATTAATTATTTCTTTTCACTACTGTATTGTTTCGTCATCTAAATTATTTGAGAAAACGCTTTAATATAACCAATCTAAGTTCCTTTTCATTCAGATACTGCAGGTGATGGCTGTGCGGTTCCTTCACACAGCTTACAGGAACGGTTTGCACGCCGGCAATCCTATCGTTTGCAAAGCGTACTTGTTGCGTTCCCTCACAGACACTGAAGCGCAGTTTAAAGGGACTGTACAGAAGAATGTCTACCGGAAGAGGAAGCTGCGGCAGGTCAGAACCTTGCAGTGGGTGACGGCAGCGTACGAGCCTGCGAGAACGACCTCCGGGTCAGACGTTAACAGTTCTGATGAATTGTTAAAGCCTATAAATGAGTAGTGCAACGTGCCGATGAACTATTTTTTGTAAGTCGGATAATCGTAGTCGTAGCGAGTTTTAGAGAGCATTTTATGAACTACCTACTGTTTGTAATTTGTGACGTCTAGGTTCTAGGCGCTCCAGTACCTATTTAACTTTGTTTTACTAGATGGCGCTTTACGCCGCCAACAAGCGCTAATCGCCCCTCCTACCAGCGTAGCATGCGCACCGCGACTCGCTGTCGACGCTTATCTCGCGATGTCTGTCCCGCTCATATCAGTACGATGTGAGCTGGACAGACAATACACTCGCGCTAGAAAAGTGTCGAGAAAGCTTTGTCGAGATGCTCATGCTACGCATGCTAGTCGCCCAGGTGTCCATATTATGTCTGTAGAGTAGTATGTCTGTACCACAGAACAGAAAAATGTGTGGTCTGTACTGTAGTATAATGATATCATCTTTGTTAAGTAGATTCATGTAATAAAACGGATTTCAATAGATATGTTGTTTGACAAACTTACAAACTAAGTAGGTAGTACCAATAGTATTATTTATGCCACAATCTTGAAAATAAATACGCAATTGGTTCACATAAAATATTTATTTCAAATTATTATATTTTAAAGCACCCATCATAGTATAATAGGAAAATATCTTTTAACATTTCATAATTAATATATCTACAAGGATTTATTTTATTCTTAAGCGAATTCCACCTGTTGCAGACTTAATACTAAGTACCTAAATATGATAATAAGCAAGGACTGAATTCACAGATATGATCGTAAATACCTATTTGTACACTCATGCATGGCCGAATACTCAAACCCTACTCAACTTTAAAAAGCCCTTAAACATCATGGCGTCATATTTATACCTTTGACATTTAAAGCAACAGCATGGTGTTTAACCAGCTCTTAAAGTTAAGTTTTGTTTGAATATTCGGGCGTCAATCTGCCCAAAAGTAAATATTATGGTGGTTACGGTTAAAAATACGGTGGTTTCAACTTCAATACGAAATCAAAATCGGAAAAGTTCGGAGTAAGCCGATAGTTTTGACTGGTTCGTTTACGACGTTTAAATTAGCTTATTAAGTATTAAGGGTAAAAATTAACAATAAAGTACACCAATTGAATGAGGGCTCGTACTGCCTAACTTTGGCGACCGAATGTATCTGCTAAGTTGTGGTCTATTTGATTGTACTGCCTGAACATTACAAATACAAAATTAACAAAATAATTTAACAAATCGTAATTATAATGATTCCATGAAATTAACATTCATAATTCTATGATGGTTCTTCAAAATTGATTAGATCTTTCTCACACTTATGCTCATACATACATACACACAGCTCATCATGACAAAACATCATTAGGAGTTAGAACGTAGCGATGTAGTGATCCTCGAGAAGCCAAATGGTAATCGGAAGATAAAATACACAAATAATTTAATTATCATGCATGACCCATATAAATAATCGGTAGCTCAGTGGTTTGAGCAGTGGGCCGGATTCCCAAAGATCATGGGTTCGATTCCAATCTGAGAATTCACTTGTGGCCGAGTTGATTTTTTCCAATATTTTCTATTTAAAAATTATCATATATACCGACATTATAAGTGAAATTGTGACCGTGGATCTTGTTAATAATGGATACCACCAAATCGAAGTAGAATACCCAGATATACAGTAAGCAGACAGTTTTCAACGTTAAATACCTCAATATACCTTTTGGTTTAAAACAATCGCAATTATGATTTCTCTACATCGTCGGCTATCTTATAGACTACTTACTGAACAGTCGTAATTAGGGTATTTAGATGACATTTTAATAATGACTTTGAGATAAAGTAAAGTTGTGTGTAAATCTGGTTTAAGTAATGTAATTAAGTCTTACTCAAATTTTATGATGGATAATTTCGGACAGAAATTATGTTGTGATTTAAGCGATTTTGGTATCCAGGCATAAAATATATATCTCTAATGAATTAGGTACCAATAAAAATAAAAAATAAATAAATAATTGCATACAAATGCACCAATTATCTAGTCCATGTAAGTTTCATAAAGAACTTGTGTTATGGTTACTAGATAACGGATAAACGTACTTATTTATATACGTTTTTGTAAATACATACATAATGTACATATGAAACACCTAAACCAAGACAAATAGACATGTTAATGCACACAAATATTTGTCTTGGCCGGGGATCGAACCCGCAAGCTCTGGCGCAGAAGGCAGGCTTATGTCAAAATTTAAAGACACTTTCGTTCAACTAAGTGGCCAACAAAAATGGGCGGTAAATGTTATTTTCGTTTTGTGTTGATGATACAATAATTGTTTTCTCGAGACAATCGTGAATTTCAAATATGGAAACAATCAAGTAACAGTAAAAATGATCTTATTCACACAACCATTCCATTTTGAAACACTAAAATAGATAATTAGATAAATAGATTTTTTGCGATAATCCTAGGGATTTTGCGAAAACACGGATAATTAGACAATGGTGTTGTCATTTCTCAATCCAAATGAAAAAAGATAGGGTTTTGCGAAAAAACGAGCTGCCTTAGTAAGACTACGAACAGAATCGCTGGCTATTATGAAATAAGAACACTAATTGGCTGATCGGACCATGCAAAACAACATCTTCTCTGATTGGTTGACGACTTGACGTTTCAAATGTCAAACGATTTTCTCACGTGTAGTAAACTTTCAGTGGACCAATCAGAATAAGAGTTAGCAAGAAAGTAAAAATTAAGGCAATCTGAGTTAAGAATAATCCAATAATCCAATGTTAATAAAGCAACCCGTATTTTTGCAAAAACCCTATCTTTTTTCAGTAAGATTGAGAAATGTCAACACCATTGTCTAATTTTCCGTGTTTTTGCAATATCCCTAGGATTTTTGCAAAAATTCTGTTTATCAAATCATCCTACGACATATATATGATGATGTTATCTTCTCTAGGAGAAGCTTTTCGCTTACCTTTTATAATGGCTGACTATTTATCTGTGTTGAACTTGTTTATCTTATCTGGCTCGGCGAGTTCCTTCAGGCGATGCAAGTTGTCCCACCACAGCTTGAGCCGGTGCCGGCGGATCATGTTGAACCATGGGGTTATGGGACCCTCTAAAGTTGGTAGAAACCTGTCGATAGAGCCACTATTTAAGATACTGATCTGAAGAACTTGTATAAAGTCGCCGAATCCAAATAATAAATAACATTTTAATGAGTGAAAACACTTTGCCATTAATTAAATAGTGATTGGAGCCTCCATTTAAACGAATATAGCCTGTGTTTGGGGGCTCGGCTCTTCCTTAACTAATTATTTTAGATTAACAAAGAGGCGAAATCCCGAATAAAGCCGTTTGCGTAATAGTTGCTTAATATATTAAGTCTTGAAATAAAATATATTTTTTCTAGCGTATCGTAACTATAAACCATAACTATTATAGTTATCTATGATACTAGAAAAAAAAACTATAAACCTAAATTATTGAAGCGGTCATGGCGGCTTTGACAGACTGATCGTATTCGATAACGTTTGTTAAGCAACGTTCGGTCCGGACAGGTGTCGGATGGCATTACAACTGAGCGATTCCGTGCTTCGGAGGGGACGTCAAACCGTTGGACCCAGCTGTTAACAGTCGGTGAGTCAAGTCAGAGGCCTTATAGGCAGCTTGATAAACTCTGACGCCAGAGGTAGCAACTAATCCTAATAAGATAAGAGAGAGACTGACACACCGTAACTATCCGCATAATATTTTTATGCATTCTTAAAAATCGACCTTATAAAATGGAAGAGTCATTCGAGACTTAATAAATAGTACTTACGCATTAAACTCATTCTTTGGTACAAAGCAGTACTCGGATATCTCATCGGAGTTAGGCTTGACTTTCACATCTCCTTGGAAGAACAGGATATGGTCAATCTCATGCTCGCCCCAGACACCGTCGCCGGGGTCATGGTAGTGCACCCGGGTCAAGGGCGTGAATAGTTCGGGATCCATCTGAACGCATTCAAATTCATATTATTTCCATTATATCTTGTTTCTGTTTTATTTAACACTAGCTGCCCCCCGCGGTTTCACCCGCGTGGTTCCCGTTCCTGCCGGAATATCGGGATAATAAGTATCCTATGTACCTCTCCAGGCTTTCAAGTACTGTACCCCAAATTTCACTCAAAATCCATTCAGCCGTTATTGCGTGATTGAGTGACAAACATCCAAACATCTAAACATCCAAACTTTCACATTTATAATATTATAAATATAAAATAATTGTAGTAGGATTAGACTAATCATAGTTACAGATAATGACATGGTTTGATTAAGATGAAACTTTGATGTGATATTGCAATACGAGATTTATCAGATAAAATCTTTAAAGATAATATATAACCACTACATAGACTGACATACTGTCAAATGGTATGATTTATTATGTGTACACATACAGTTTTCAGTGAAAAGAGATGCGCCTGAACCGCAGGGTTATTACCTATCTTTGCAACAGCAATGCGACAGCAAAAATTGCACGATAATTCGTATTCGTATCACCATAGCAATGGTGCCAAGATAGGTAATTACCCCACAGCTTTTTGCTAGTAAATACAACTTCTTTGACATTTGTATGTGTGAAACAGTGTGATAAAGAATTCTCCTAATAATGAAAAAAAAATGTGTGTAAAGCACATAGAACTTTAAAATTTACATTATAAAAAATTCAAGTTTTTCTGTAGGTACTGCTCGTACATTATCTGCTGTAGGTATAATTCAATAGTTACCTGATCTAATGGTATGCCTAATTCATAATTCATTCGACGCCTAGCAGCCGTGATTACATCTTCAGCCTTCTCATCTATATATAATGGATGACTACAGCACGCATTGGAGTAATATTCAGGATATGTCACCTTAAACAACACAATAAATAATTGAAAATAGATTTAAAATTAATGAGATTATTTATGATAACTAGTGTTAAAGTTAGATTTCCTGGGCAAGCATGCAACACCTTAGACCACATCCTGTTAAGCACGATGTTAGTGAAATGCCGGCAAATAATAGAAGTTACTTAATAAAACTAGCTCATCAAAAAAGTTCCAAGAGGTGCGATTGCGTAAGGTAATTGTATTCATTTGACAGTTTATATTGTATTCAATCGGCTGCAATTTGTATGGAATGACATTTAATATGATTCAATATGAATGTTAGGGTATCGCAAAGGGGGTGCAGGACTTAGAAAAATGTCAACTGATTTTGTGAACTGAAAAGAGAGAAGCGGGGGGACGGGGGGGGCGCAAAAAATGTAAAGGTTGTTTTAGGTTAGGTTAGGTTAGGTTAGAACTGTGATCAAAACGGGGCGCGCGAGCCGAGCGAGCGTAGCGAGCGTGCCGCGGCAGCGGCCAGCGAAGCGCCAGAAAAACATTGTTTATTTTTTATTTTTTTATTTTCAAACTCGGACTTGACCATTTTCGATAAGTACATCGGATTGTTCCTAAATACCTCCGGCGATTTATAAAGGGGATAAAAACGACGCAACGTTTTCGAGATATTCTCATTTTTATAAAATTTTATATTTGAAATTTTTACAAGTCCTGGCTCCATACTAAATCAGTCGAAAATTTTGTAAGTCCCATCTTCATATAAAAATTTATTAAAAATCCATTCAAGTCCATTTTAAAAAAAAAAACACTTTTTTTATTTATTTGTCTATCTTTTTTCGAAAGCTATGATTTTTTTACACTTATTGGAAAAAAAGTCAGTGTTTTTTTATGCAACCCCTTTGGGACACCCGGACCCAGTTTTAAGAACATAAGTATAATCTTTGTTACTTTATTGCTGGATCTTCTCTGCAATAACATATCTCCTCTTTTGTTGAACAAAAACACACTAAAGGCTCTGTGGAGGAGTATGCTGCCATCGGGTCCTACTTTATGGCAGTCCCTCTTGGTGGCGGTGCCAATGAAATTGTCTTTCTCATCCACCAGCAGACAAATGTCTTTGTCTAGATATTGTGCCTGAAAAGATAACAGTAAACTATAGTCTATAGCACAGTCTTTATAAAAAAGTACTTAAGCAGGCTAAATTGAAAGAATAACCTGAGCAATATGGAGACTAATTGACTTTTCTAGTATATTTTCTAGTTTAAAAGAAATAGCATTGTAAATGCATAAATAAAAAAAAAACAATAAAATAATAAGACAATTCCGTTACATACCTGGACAGTTTCTACATTATCAACTGTTTCAGGCTGTGCTTTTGTTGGGTCGGATGCAAAACATCGCTTTTCTAAATGCAATGTCTTCCAAAGCGCTCTGGATAGATTTCTGACGAGCATCTTCAAAGAAGTTAAAAAGAGTTATGGTTGTGGAAATCAGTGATGTTTGTTATGGTAATGATGGTGCCTAAAGGTTATCTATATTACAAATAACAATTGACTATGGTTTAGAATACACTGTTAAATTATATGAAAACAATTTGACTTTCAAATTAGATGGTAAAATCATTGAACACTTTTAATAGTATTTGCCTATGGAATATTTTTATATTTTGAATTTAAAGTATGTATGTATTGTAATCACACTATCACTGTAGATTGTATAGTAGTAGGACCTATAAATACATTCTTCTTCTTAGTTCTAATGGGGAAAATCTCACAATCTAATTCCCACTCTCTGACACCCTTATGTTCGGAATATAATTTAGATAATGCAAATACAGGAATAAACTCCGAAGTGAAGACCAATCATAAATCTATGGGGAAGTCATATTTTACTGAAATTAAAAAGATACCATTATGTACTTCAGGGAGTAAACTTACATTTAAAATTTTCTGCTAGTCACAAAAAATTAGGACAGTTTAACTTTTACTTAAATTAATCCTTTGAGAATGAAAACAAAACCCGGATTTTTTTCCAAATTTCCAAAATAAAATGACAAGTTGTCCCGTGTTTTTTAAAACGTCATTAGTCAGCTGTCATGCTCATGTCAACTGTCAATGTCGTATAAGTGTTTTTTCTCATTGATGAATGAATCAAAATTTAACTATACAGCCAAGCCTTCGCTCAGTTATTTACTAGTAAGTACTATTAGTAGTTAAATTGCAAAGAACCCAAATTATAATATATTCAATGATTTATTATACGTAAGAGTTAGAAGAAATGGCTCAAATCATACAGGTAAATGAAGAACAACACACGTATATAACACACGTTTTTCCTTCAGTAAAATTACCTCATTCACCCATTTAGAGGTAAATTATGTATACTATTTGGTAGGCTTAATGCACTCAGGTTATATCTGAGAGCTAAGTCTATTGAAGACTGAAGCATGTTTCGGGGGACTCTGACTCCTGGTTGTCCGTTTGAGAAGTTTCGGATTAAACACTTTCGGATATCGTTCATAAACTTTTATTTAACTTTGCTCCAATAACTTTGTTAAAAATAATGAATTAGGTAGTTTTTTATTTTGCATCGGTACGGTAGCAATGCTTCATACTGCTCGTGGGCTGATTCACAACCATCGGCAACGGAGTCGGATTTGAAATTTATGCTTCTTCTTCTTCTTCTTTATCTTGCTCTATTTTAAAGTGAGTGACAGTGACAAATGCATAGATTCTGCTCTCGGAAAGTTTCCGAAGGTTTGTCAATAAGGCGGCTGATGCGCAAAATTGTTTTAGTTCTTAATTTAACAAAGTCATAAGAACGATCAGTAACTTCGCAAACGGACATCGAACGACCAGTAACTTCGTAAACGGACATCGAGAGACCTTCTGTCTCCTTCTTATTAGCTGTAACCTGTGACTATATCCTTTTGACGCTACGCTACGTTATACAGAAAAAGTACGTACTTTTTAGGGTTCCGTAACCTAATGGCAAAAAAACGGAACCCTTATAGATTCGTGATATCTTGTCTGTCTGTCTGTCCGTCCGTCCGTATATCACAGTCACTTTATTCAGACTAAGGGAAAGATTATCTTACCTCATTATTAAAACACACTGTTAAAATTTTTAATAGTAATGGGTACTAACTGAAAATAACGATTACCAAGAAATGCACGTTATTTTTTTTAACTAAAAAATTATGAGCAGTGACGTTTGGGCCACTTTTAACGTCAAAGCAATTTTGTACTTATACAAAAACTTACTGCCCGTTTCACACCGATAGAGTATTATTAGTAAAATAATCAAACATTGAACAAAAAGTCCCCAGCATAACCAACCAGGAGTTATTATACTCGTACTTAATTGAAAAGTTGCTGCCTACAATTAAATTAAAGCCTTATTATAAAATACTTCTAAAAACATCTGAAATAACTCCTGCCTCCTAATTGTCTAATTTATCACAATCCCTTTCAGAGGTATTGTGATTGTGATATTTTCGTCTGTCATATTGCTTAGACAGTTCAATTTCGTTTATTCCATACCTTTTAAAACGCGTCCCGATCACAATCCCTTTCAAATGTCAAATAGTGACGGCCTGAATATCTTTCAAATTACGAATTGAAAGGGATTGCGATAGATTTAAAATTAGACAATTAGCCCCCGGTTACATTATGCGACCGGTACTTTCAACTAATTTTTTTTTCTAAATTCAAAATTCAATATCATTTATTCAGTCTAGGCTGTTACAAGCACTTATGAACGTCAAAGAAGTTACGCCGTCGGTTCACAAACCCTACGGCGGGACCGGCAAGAAACTCGTCAAGGGCTATTTTTTTTGCTCCGTTTTATTTCTTAGAGTGTCGTCAAATTGAAAAGTGACCTTAACATAATCAATAAGGACAACTTCCATCACAAAAAGAAAATACTAATTATAATATTACATTTTATGGTTATTATTGTAACCGTAAACAATTTTCAACTGGCAAAGAAAGACTTATCTATCATACATTACAACATTTCTCGCATTACAAGATTACTGTACTGGATTATCATCATCAATCAATTATATTTAAGTTTAACATTTTTAATTCTAAAGTACCCATTATTTTCAATTATAAATAGTTACATTTTAAACAATAAATTGTAGTGTAATTAAAACAATTATCTACATTATCGGATATCCTACCGACTGCGCCATGTCATGTTACGGAACAGGGGCGTCAATCAAACACCGGCGTTAGTCTTAGACTGTTATATTCTACGGACACCTACCCACATTACATGAACATAAATATTATTTGATAATACCTACATATTTGACAGTTGAAGCTCATAAAATTACCATATATGGTCATTTAACTGTCAAATGAAGACTATGTCCACATCCATATTTTTTACGCGATAGCCCCCCAGGTCAGTATCAATTTATTTTAGATAAATATATTTAAGCTTAAAGCACAACATTAAGATAAGCAGACTGAGGTAGACCCATTTCCGCTGGCAGCACCCGTTCACGAGCATGGCGCATGAAGCAGCCATCGCTTCCTTCAACCATATTTTAGGGAACGTAACGACCCGCCTCACACGACACCGTGGAAGAAACGTTTGAGTGAGCATGACGTACTTCAAGTAATTATGTTAAACTGTATAAATATAAAAAATACAATGGCAACAGCAATACAATGTTACTAGAAGACGCATCAGCTGGGTCATAATCACAAAGCGTAATTAAAGTAATTTAACAAAAAAACATTTTAATTTAATAAGTATTCGTAACACCCCTCTAGATAGCAATTAGCACAAAAGATCTAGGAAAGGTTAAGTGCGCGTCAATAATTGCGCTTGAAAATGGGTCCGCTTCGAGAAAATACTATCAGGGAAAAGGGTCAAAACAGGGGGAGTATCACAGATTTCAACGAAATTCTCACGGCAGATACAGTTCAAATTACAAAATTACTAATAATGTACTCAGGAATTGGCTATGGTCCGAAAATAATAATTATGGTGTCAATCGAACCACCAGGACTATAGTTTTTTATGATCGGACTACCAGGATTTTAAAGGGTACATTATACATAGTACGATCGGCCTATACGGAAGTTCAAAATTCCGTTAGTTCGATTAGTAGTACTACAAAACTTTGAAAAATCCTTATAGTTCGATCAATAGAACCAATAGGAAAAAAAATCGTGGTCCGATTAATCGAACTAGTTGGTCGGACGACCTGGCCTAAGGGTTATAAAAGATTTTTTTAGGAAACGCAAATATAACTTTGTTAGTCATACAAACACTATGAAAAACAAAGTTATTTTTGCAAACGAAAATATAGTGGTATTTTGAATACGCAACCCTATAGGTACTGCGTGTGGCCCGATACGCACTTGGCCGATTTTTGTTCTACCCCAAAAGGCGGTTAGAGATGTTACAAATCTGTTAATAAGTAAGATATATATATTTCTTTATACCTTTAACTAGATTTTTTAAGTTTCAAAAACACGATTTGATGATTTTGCCTCGACACATTTTTGTTTCGAAAAGACCCCTTAAAAATACGAAAACTCAAGATTATTCTCAAATGTGGAATGGGTAACTATTGAAAATTGGTTAAATTAGTAAAAAATTTGTAAAAAACACCAATAACTTTTAGCATCGCGTGGATTCGTTTCTCTTTAATCGCTATAGTTATTTACTACGAAGTGATTTCGTGGTTTTTCCGCATAAACTGCAAAATCGGGGATTTTTGGACAACGGGGAGACTCTTAGCCTTCATCATTGCTGATGTCGAGTATAAGGCCAATGTGTAAGCGAGCCTCTCCCGAAACCCTCATCACTGAGGAATTGGCTGTCTTATCTCTAACTGCCGGAACACAACAATGCTGAAAACATTGTTGTTATAGCGTCAGGCTTAGATAAGATGGTGGTAGCTAGCCAGACGGAATTATAACAAGTCCTACCACCAACCAAACCGAATACAATATGTACCTCCCCTGGGAATCGAACCCGGGACCCCTGGGTCTGATATCGGTGGTTGTTACTACTAGACCACAGAGGCGGACATCTTTACGTAGAACTAACACCACCAGCATAGTAAATTTCCGAGTTGGTCTATCTATTTATAATTTTACCACACTTTCCTAAACGTAGGAAGTGTGTGGACCAAAATAACTAGTAGTTTACACCGTCGCGACTGCATTACACATACTTAGATGCATTTCGTGTTGATCCTTTTTTTTTTAATTTTTGAATAAGTGAGAATATTAATCTTATAACAAGTAAAACATATTAGTCGCAGTACCTATGATAATATATTGAAGTTTAAAGTAGAAATTAAAAATTAATTTAGCGACAATGTCGAATGTTAAGTTGGGGATAAGAGTTCGCCCTTTTACTGAAAGGTACGGTTTTTAATTTTGCAGTTAAGTAGTTTATGAATTGAATGGATTTTTTGAGCCATTTTTAGTGTTAGTCAGGTTAGTCAGAAATTCCGTTCGCTATGAAAATAGGACTCGGTAAAGTTCTAAGAAACAATATAATTTATTCATCTTTCAGGGAGTTGAGATCGGATAAAGAGCGCACACCTGTAGTGAACATCGTCGACGATAACAGTGTCACCATTACAAATGTAAAAGTAAGAAAACACAAAAATACCTAATTTTTTAACCAAATTAAATATTTTTCTGTAATAATTTATCATAAGTATAAAAATAGCTTGAAAATGAAAAAACTAAAAAATCATAAATTAAAATGGCTGTCATCGTATCGATCGTTAAACATTTGTAAAAATGTTTATTTTTTTTATTATGAATGGGTTCGCTTTTGATCATAGTCTAGCCCGGAGACTAAAGACAGGATCTACGATGGAGCGAGCTAACCCAGAAATTGCCTATTCACTCTTGCTTTGAAAACGGGTGGGTTATAATTATTATAAGTACTCGGAAATACAGACGCAGGGAAGGAGTTCCACTCTTTTGCTGTGTGCAATATAAAAGCTGTTGAGTAGCGCTTGGTGCGACATTTAGGAATATCAACCATGAAAGGGTGGTAGCCCGCAGTGTGTCTGGATGTCTGAATGTCCGATGGTAGAAGGGGATGGCGCAACTCATGAGCACACCAAAGTATAGTCTGTAAAAGACCGATAGACAGGCAACTTTTATAACGTGAGCTAAAGTGTGAAGTTTGCACTTCACCAATTTTGTGTTGCCAATTAGCATCTCAGCTCTGCGTTAGATCGTGTCCAGAGCAGCATTTTTCGAATGCAAGGATATTTCTCGCATTGACGTTCCGACGCTGGCCTACAACGAGCCTACAGCGTATTAAAAAATGTAAAAAGTATTGGAAAATTTCGATGGTCGGTCGCAAGGCTCGGTAGAAGGTAGCTCAGTGGTTTGAGCAGTGGGCTGGATAGGTTCGAGTCATGTCTGAGAATAACTTGTGGCCGAGTCGATTTTTTCCAATATTTTCTATTAAATATTTTTCGTTAAACAGTAAAAGTTTTCTAAATCAGAACATTTGCATACTTTTGTTTGAGTCAAACGCTAACTCAAAGTAACGTATTCGTTCCTAAACTTGTCGAACTCAAGAACAATGATTAGATAAGTACTTTATAGGAAAAGATAATAACTCTTTAGGTTTGTTTAATAAAAAACGGGGAGACGCTTACTTTGCCTTCATCATACCTGATTTTAAGTAATGATAAGGCTTAAGGTGGTTGCGCGCCTCTCCCGGAATCCTCAACCGCTGAGGAACTGGTTATTACCTTGTACTATAAATGTATTCCGTGCTATTATTACTTGTCTTATTTGCTGCCGGCAGGACACAGACGTCGTTGTCGTTAGACTTAGTAGCTTGCCAGGCGAACTTAGAACGGGTCCTACCCACAGACCTAGGTCTGTGGGTTATTAAGTTAGTTATTAAGATAATTGTACCATTACTAAGCTCCTACTCAGATGTCACTCAAACGTTTTTAAGCTTTAAGCATTTTAATTTGGGGCCTATTTTGTTTGAATAAAATCTGAATAGATGGTACTCAGACGTTATTCAGTTTAGTATTCAGCTTATATTCTAAATAATTGCTCTTACTCAACTTTTATTCAGCACCTTTGTGTTACTTGGGCTATATCGAGATAGATAGTAAAAGTGTAGGTACGTACCTTGCGTGCCAAAAGTTTGATCTACTGTTAAAGTTTTACGACCTAAGTCAGTTTGCTTGAGACCATTGCCATGAAAACAAGCGTCACTCAGAAACGAAAATGGTTGATTGAACAGTGCTTCCTTGCAAGAGCTCGTCAATAACATTTTTACACTTCACTAAATCTCGCTCGTGACGTCATCGTAGGTACGAAAAGTTCGACACGCTAGGTTCTCATGAGAACTTCAAACTGTATGAATACAGTTTGAACCGCTCTTTTCGTCTATATCGATAAAGGTCTGTGGTCCTACCAGTCAAACCGAATACAATATTAACTTGACTTTGATTAATCCTTCAACTTTTGTGTCATAACAACTAATGCTCCAAACGACCTACCATACGTATTAATTTTTTTCATGTCTCATATTCTGAAAGTAACTCATAACTTGCCTAAAATGCGGGTTGAAAGTGATATGTGGCGGCCCTAGGGCTGTAATAAATTTAAAAAAAGAATAGGGGGTGTCATGTCAAATCGATATCTGTAATCTCTTTGGACTTTTATTTACCAAAGGTATGTAGGCAAAGGCACAGAAGCCTATACAGCTTACTTTGCTACATTATAAAATAATTTTGTAACATTTTTCTTATTAAATATTTTTTTTAGAATATTCTGTTTGTTTTTACTTTCCTCATATTCAAAATGAAAAGTAGAGTGTTTACTTCGGGTGTATGGACCCATAACAGTCTCGAACTATCAAAACACTCGACTGTTATGGGTGTCATACAGCCCTTAGTAAACAATCTACTATTTTTGTGCCGGCACTTTTAGAAAACGGCCCAAAAAGAATGATCTCCTTTTTTGGTTGTTTACGCAGTCAGGTAGACAATTCTTTTAACAAAAATCTAAATATACCTTATTCTTGTTGTTTTAAGTATATAAAAACTAAAAAATAATAAAAAAGAGAGTATTAGGTATAGTTAATTCAAAATTATTTACAATAGGAATAAATTGTTACTTAGAATAAAAATAAAAAATATTCGGTAAATGTTGACATTGACATGAGGTACAAGACAAAGACAATTTAGAAATAAAGGTTTATGTTCCGATCCTAAATCCAATCATAAGTTGTGAATCACCCAGCCTAAATATACATTTTTTATGACAAATACTTTATTTTTTTTTGTTGTTATTATTATGATTCAAGGAGTGGTCAAGGAACTAAAATAATATAATAAAACCAAACGGAGAATTATAATGAATACAATGCTAGTTAAAATAAATAAGAATAAAATGTAACATAAAAAGTCAATAGTGCGATTCAGAACGCACTAGGACATATTTTGTAGTTTTAAATTAAATAAGTACTTTTCCCCGCTAGGCCGCAAAATGCGTTTTTCCACGAAGAAATTGAATGACAAACGTCCTTTTCCGAGCGTGTAAAGTGAAAAAAATATTAGTAGTCGAATATTTCACATATTTTTTATGAACAACGGGGAGACGCTTGATGCTTGAAGGTGGAAGCCTTTTTGAATTTGTGCATTTTTCAAAGCTATTTTTATACTTATGATTATTTTTATAGAAACATATTGGAAAAAATCAACTCCGCCACAAGTGAATTCTTAGATGGGATTCGAACTCTTTGGGAATCCATCTCACTGCCCTCTGAAAAGTATTGGAGACCGTCAAATTTCTCCATTCATTTTATATTTTTAATACGCTGTAGGCCACAATAAAAATATAAAGGCATTGGAGAATTTCGACGGTGGTGCGCAAGTCTCGGTAGCTCAGTGGTTACAGCAGTGGACCGGAATCCCAAAGGTCGTGGGTTCGAGTCCCATCTGACAATTCACTTGAGTTTTTGTCCGGACAAGCCAGGTTTATAGGGAAAGTACCGCCACTCAGTGAGAGTGCAGCTATGCAGCTTATTCCTGGCTGAATTTATGGTATTCTTGTTCGGTCAGGTGAGCTTGTCGGGCGCAGGAGACAGCAGGGCGCGCGTGCGCCGCTATTCCGCTGACTACGCCTTTGACAGTGCCTGTCCCCCTGCACATCCAGCATACGCCTCTCAATCAAAGGTTTGCAACGATTATGGTATTAAAAAATAATTTATCTGGCTAAAATAGTGGTTTCATCCGAATTAAAACTTTCGATAACGTTTGTGTAAGTACGTTTGCGACGAAGTCGAAGTTTGCGCCAAAAATGGTTACTGTATTTCTTATTGTTTAATGAGGCAGCTCGCCACGAACGAGAATCGCGATGATTAAGTGTCGTTAAAAAATCTGATAAGGTTTGTTTTTAAGTGCTACAAAAAGTGATTAATATTTCAACTTCAACAATCCGTGAGCAAGCCAACACTTTCGTAAGATATCTTAAAGATAAATGTTTTTTTTTAATCCTCTATGGATGCATTTTTATGCAAATAAGAATGCAACGGCCAAATCTATAAGGTTCTTTCACTTTCTGCGAACGTGATTTAATCGATTACAATCGAATTAATTGATTACAATTCAATAAATGTTGAGAGGTTACAGGTATTTGACAAGATTGGTCGGGAAGTGGTGGAATGTGTGACCCGAGGATGTTCTGCGTGCGTGCTGGCCTATGGCCAGAGTGCCACCGGCAAGACGTACACCATGATGGGGTCGGAGGATGACCCTGGTCTGGTGCCCAGGATCTGCAGGGCCCTCGCGACCAATCTGCCGTTTGAGATCACAGTCAGGTACGTGCCGTTGGGGTTTTCATACAGCGGTCTTTATTTTTTCTTCGTTTTTGACATATTTCGTCAGCTCAAATCCCAACCAATGTTCTATGTAAAAGGAGAGTAACTACATATCGGGAAAAATCTGACTTTTCCTCCAAACTTTGGCTGATATTAGAAATTCCAAAGGAACCGTCGATTGTGCGAAGCTGGCAGTGTTAATGAAAAACTTCGTGATTCGATCATGTTTATTTTATTTGTTATCCATCCTTCAGTTTCAATTTACAAGAAAAATAACAGCACACATTTAATTTGAGTACGCATATTTATTTAATAATAATATAATAAAATAAACTTTATTGCACACGATAAAACAAATATACAGAGAAAACACGAACAAAAAGTAGACATACAATAGGCGGCCTTATTACTACGTAGCAATCTCTTCAGGCAACCTTGGGTGAAAGAGAGTATGTATGAGATATATAATAGGGAACTGGGGAACTGGGGGCCTACCATCAACTGTAATGCGATTCATTTTAGGTAACTTTTAGGTAGAAAGAGTAAGACGCCACTATACGCGCCGTATGTCAGCATCCCACTCCTACCACCCTTAACATAACTTAAAATTAATCGCAAACAGTTGATGGTAAGGCCCCTGGTGCAAAAAGAAAGAAAATTAATGAAGAATAGTAAGTATTATATTAATACGAGTACATAAATACTGATAGTGGAGATAAGGTAATATGTAACTATAAATTATGAGAAAGTGAAAGGAAATGACTTCTAACTTGATCGCCAAATGATCTAGGAGTTTGAGCCCTTCTGATACCCTCCAATAGTGCGTTCCATAGCCGAACAGCATGCACAGAAAACAAGTAGGAAGGAAAGTCAGAATAGTGACGAGGAATTTCTACGGAAAGATTAGAAGCAGAACGCAAAGTGAGTGCAATGAGAGGACGAAGAACGAAAGGAAAAAGACTCTTTAAGATAAGGTGGGGAAGTGGGACGGAAAGAATAGAATAGAGGAGTTTGAGAGTGTAATTATTTAATTAGAGCAATGATTTTTTTTTCTTTAGAAGTTCTATAGAAAAAAACATTTGTCAGTCAGGTCGTGTTTATATTTTTTATTGAATATGAACAAGAGGCAAACTGCGGAATATCAATAAAACCTTGTATTGTGACCATTATAGTTTACTGCGTAAAATTTACAAGGGCATCTCAAGATGATCTCAGGCATTGTTACTTTAAAAAGAAAGAGAGAAAGAAAAAAAAACATCATTTACTGAATTTTGAGCAGAACCTCCGGACTTTCATGCGCTGATTAAATTGCGTATTGCCTATGAGGCTATGCCTATGCCTATGCGTTACTCTCAATGCTGCCGCACAATTTATAAATGCAGTAAGGAACATCAGCACTGTTTTGAGAAAAAGGCGGGTAAAGTTAAAAAAAAGTTTTAAGGCGTCTCTCGTTACCTATTCATCTGATTTTCAAAAATGATGTATGTACTAAAAGAGCAAAACACGGCCAACACCTTAGTATACATTTTTTTGTTCAAAACTTAATATTTTGTATTTAAAATAAAAAAAAACTGTTCATATTATGATGTAATTAAGTTTTCGCGTGATTCAAATGATGCATAAACGCCGTATAAGTGTTACTTACTGCATTTATTACTAGATTCTGCTACTTACTGCAAATATGTTAAGAGATGAAGACGAGTTTTTAATATTACACCATAATGTATGCACTGTATCCATTTGTTATACTGCATTTATAACTAGGAGACATATAAGAAATTTCCGAATCTAAATTTAAGTTATGAAGTAAATGGGTGTCATACTGCATTTATTGTGAGTTAATAACATTTAAATTTGGGACTTTGCCAAATAGATAATAGAGAAAAAGAAATAAAATTAGTACGAATATACTTTTAGAGAACATTTATTAAAAAAATCACATACATTTCAATTGACTTTAATCACGTTTAGGCACATATTACCCTGTCAATGTTGCATAGGCACTTAGTCAATCTGAATTTCTTAGAAATAATAAAGAATCAACAGTTATATACTTATCACCAAAAAAAAATCTTTTGAAAAATCTTTTCACTCATAACCACCAATCAGAAACACCGATAGCAACATTTTTTTGATGGAACTACGAGCTCTCTGTGCTTTGCTATTAGCATTAATCTGAATGCCGGCCGCCGTACTGAAATCGCTTTGAGGACTATACTACTACCCATGGGCATTTCAAGATTTTAACAGTTCGGGGACTGTAGTCGCCATGGGCGTAATAGTAGATAAAAGTTAGAAGATACACTTGGTAGACATTTAAAAACCCTTTCATAAATCAAAGAATTTGAAATCCATGTCCATATTAAAATTAAACGTTGTTTTTGTATTATTTGTATCAATGTTAATTCACAATTTGCAAAATGGAAAGCTAATACCTATTAGAAATCAGTCGCAAATTATCTGCATCTATACTTATCGATATCTGTAGTCTATACGATAATCAGGCGCATCACTAATTGAATAGCAAATCTCTAATCAATTAGTGATGCACCTGTGTGTACATACAACGAGAATCCCTGGGAATTAACTGGTACCGATATCATTGTATCGGAGAATTGGTATACACTCTCGGTGCTCAATAATAGTAAAAAACCATTCAAATTAATGTGTTAGATTTATGATTTTTGAATTGTTGCATTTTTCAATGCTATTTTTATACTTATGATAAATTTCATATAGAAAAATATTGGAAAAAAACAACTCGGCCAAAAGTGAATTCGCAGATGGGACTCTACCCACGACCTTTGGAAATCCGGTCCAATGCTTTAACCACTGAGCTACCGAGACTTGCGAACCACCGTCGAAATTCTCCAATAGTTTAAAATGGCAGTGGTGGCGACCCTGCCAATTTACAGTCACGCCTATTATTTGTAAGATAATGGAAAGTGTTCTGAATACCTTGTCGTAGGCTAGGTTTTACCCCGGCTCTAAAAGAAAACTATCTTCAAAATGGGTGAAATAATCGAGAGGTATGGTAAGGGGTAAGCCGTCTTTCATGTCTCGAAGGCTTTTTACATGGTTTGAAAATAACGCCTTATTGGCAAACTTTCATCATATCAACTTCCCGACTGGTTTGTGTGTCTGGATATCGAACTTCTTGAAGTTAGTCAATTTGAGTTCTCATTGCTATTCAGGTTCAATACTCGTTGTTGACTATTTCTGCTACATACTCAAATTAACGATCTGCTAATTCATGTTATTTTCTTCTAATACAGAAATTTAGCTTGTAAGACTAAAAAAGCTTTGCATTACTGGCAAAGGTGAGAAAGTACTTCACGCTGGAACAGTTTGCTCAAACGCAAGCTCGATTAAGCATGGAGTACTTTTCTCACTTTTGAGGTGGTTTCCCAATACAACCTTTACACGCTTCAGTTCAAGAGGACGGTTCACAGTTCGGTCAGTGTGCAGCTGAAATGGTTAATCTCATCCCCATCACCTACTCTCAAAAAGTTATGGATATCTCAAAGACACGCGCTCCGCATTTGTTAGCTTGAGTGAAACTTATTTATCGCAGTCTGTGTTTTGGTATATCCAGGCTAGTGCGATCATCGTAGATCGCATCATCGCTTACCTACATGGTATCAGTGCAGTAACCGCTGTTTGCGTCATATTATACTGAACTGAGATCAGTAATGGCATCACATAGCATGTGGTGCTAATAACAAATATTATTCTATTTTATTCTTACCATCAGGCGAGGTAAAGGTCAAACGCTGACCTATCTATTACAAAATCATGCGACTTTGAACTTTGTAACCTGTAAAATCTAACTTTGTGATTCCTACTTATTTCTTGATAATACTTGTTTTCCTAAAGTTTTCATATAACCACTCATTTTAAATAGCTCAATATAACAAAAATAGATTATTGTTCTCAGTACCGAGTATCGGTTTTCCCGGGTCCATCACCCTTCAGTACCGGTACCGAAAAAAACTTGGAACCGACCGACCCCGGTTATGTATCAGCGATAAGGCGCATCACTAATTGAGTGGCGACCAAGTACGGCGCAAAGCATGCTTTCAGTACTTCGGATTATGCTTAGAAATTTCTAGAAACGGTAAACTGTACATTGAAATATACACCTTAAGCACATAGACGGAAGATTGGATTCAGATTGTTTATTATTAAAAATATTACAATTTAACTTTTTTGTGAAAATAAGTGAAAATAACAGAAAATATGAATTACCGATGATAATGTTATGCCTCCTTTAGACTAATTAGTCTCTCGGCTATAATTTTTCACATCAAAACTGCACAGTATGGCATTTTTCTAATTTTTCTCTATATTATTCCGCGTGGAGGTTACGATCGCGACTGAGTAAGCAAAACGACGATGTACTTGAACATAGGCAAACCTTTGCTCATATGGGGCTACGCGAGTACCGCCCACTTGCGACTTCTACTGTTTTTTCTGTTCTGTGGACTTGACTGAAGCGCGCGGCGCGGCTAGCTGCCGCCCGCCCCTCTCACACCCCTTTACTCGAGTAGTTATAAATGCAGTAAAATACTTGACAGCCTCATGAGTTTTGAAAACGCTTCATTTGTATTCAAATTTTACCCTAATATTAACACAGTAAATAATCTTAAGATAGGTAAAATCGTAAAAAAATGGAGTAAAGGTTCTGCGGGACTTAACATTAACGCCGTAATTTACATTTACTGCGTTTATAATTTGTTACACTCATAAAGGATTATTGAGTAGCCTTACTATTTACGCAGTATAATTGGTAATTACTGCGTTTTTATTAAGTGAAATTCATCGGCTGTTATTAGCAAAACATAACAAAAAATTATTAAGTAAACTTACTGCATTTGTACTATGTGTACAATTTTATTGCCTATTATTAAGACACAACAATAATGCTTTAATTGACATTTAATGCATTTATGCTATGTTGTACCTTTATCAACATATAATATTTACATATTATTAAATCCGTAAGGTACTGCTCTTAAATCATGAACAACAAATTAAAATTTACACTTTACTGCGTTTATGCTTTTTGCTATCTTGGCTTCTATAGGGAGAAAAAAAAAACGGGTCTTTGATTTATATTAAGCTCAATTTTGCGATCTCGAATACATAGTCAACTCATAAACGCAGTAAGTGGTACTTACTGCGTTTATAAATTGTGCGGCAGAATGGGAGTCTGGAATTCAAACTAGTTGCATTTTTTGTTTTTTATTCAGGAAATACCTACTTTTAAATCCAGTAATAATATAATAATACATTTTGTCTATTGAGATAGTGTCGAAAGAAAAGGCTTTTTCAATCAAATGAAATTACCAGGTTTATGCGCTTTCGCATTCGTGAGTGAGAGTAAATTCTATTGTTGTCATTATAGAGTCGCGTGAAGGAGCTATAGATGTTTGGCACGCGATGACACTGGCGGAATCAAGTATTTTATTGCACTGGCTCTCAAACTATGCTTTCTGTCGTCTTGTATACTTTAGGTTTAGACAAAATGCCATCATAGTAACTCAACAATATAATATCATTGTTGTAAGTATTATGTCTGGTAGGCAAATAGAAGCGTAGGTCCGTCCTGAATCAAAATAATGAGTGTGTTGAACCAAAGTTATTTTTACATTATATGCAAAAGTTTCTTAGATTTAAGAGGACTTTTAGGGAAAGAATAATGTAAGCCAGTAACGTACAAAAAACAAACGCTGAAATTGCAACAATTTTGGTAAACTTGTTTTTGGTATGTTTGTTGTTTAGGTCCACCTACATAGTATTTATATAAGGGCGCTTATTGCTGAAATCTAGTGACGCTAATTCTTATTTTTTTTACTTTGTTTAGTTTTGTGCAAAAAAATAGAATATATATGGAAGGATGGACATAGGATGACTCTGACGAGAAAGGTCACTATTACATTTTTTATACTATTAACCAAATTTTTTTATATGATTTTTGAATTATTTCATTTTTCAATGCTATTTTTATACTTATGATAAATTTTAAATAGAAAATATTGGAAAAAAATAACTTTTTCACTTCATAAGTATTTATTAAGTCTTTTTATATAGGTAAGTATTTATATGTTTATTAATCTTTATCATAAGTATAAAAATAACATAGAAAAATGCAAAAATGTAAAAAATCATTTTTTTTTTGCTGTTGCATCTTAATCGTTCATTAAACATCTGAAAAGATGTTTCTTTCGAATGCAAGGATATTCCTAGCATTGATGTGACAACTCTGGCCTACAGCGTATTAAAAATATAAAAGTATTGGAGAATTTCGGCGGTGGTCCGCAAGTCTCGGTAGCTCAGTGCTTAGAGCATTGGACCGGATTTCCAAAGGCACGACCTTTTCGGTTCGAGTCCCATCTGAGAATTCACTTGTGGCCGAATTGATTTTTTTCTATTTATCAAAAGTATAAATAAAATTCCTGACAGTTTGAGCCCTAATCCAATTTTCTGGTCTAATAGCACCATTTGCTTGGAAAACTCCTAAACTGTGCCATATGTGAGCGGCCATGCGGCCGGAAATGCACTGAAAAGAAAACTTATAAATCTTAATTAAAGAAAAAAATTGAAGAAGAAAAGTTTGATTTCAGTATATTTCCTGTCAGCCGTTTAGGTTCGCTGTTCGCATAGTAGCTCGAATTCTTCCATTTACTTTGAATATCACTGTCAGATCAATAATCAATTTGATCAGAGTTCCTATACTATTTTGTAACCGCTGCTTCTTGATGGCTAATATTAGATAATATCCCATTACAAGTACTGCATTGTTGAAACTTCGAAATGGATTGAATTAAGATTGAATTGTATCTCTGTCACAAAATGGCTGTAGGTACATAAATTTTCATGCCTAAATGCAAAATTGTCTCAATATTTTATTTTCTTGCTAGGGCCGATCTGCCATTAGAAATAACTAGACAGTTCTTTACTCCATTTTTATACAAAACAATTTTTCCTTTACGATTTCTTGTAGAAATAACTTGTAATTTTTTTTATCACGAAACGTTCTTTTATCGTAATCATCTCAATAAAAAGAATTTCTTTCTCTTGAGAAACTTGAAAAACTATTTCTTTTTATAGCCGTATCAGGGAAACAATTATATGACAGAACGTTCAGTGTTTCCGGAACAGACTCATATTTGTTTAGGGTATTGAAACTGTATTTTTATACAAATCGATTAAATTCCCCTATGATTTCTATAAGAAATCACTTAAGATTTTTATCACTCCAACTTTTTTTACCGTAACCATCTCATTACAAATTTTTCCATCTTGATACTTCAAAAACTATTTTCTTTTATAGCCGTATCAGGGAAACAATTATATGACAGAACGTTCAGTTTTTCCGGAACAGCGTCGTATTTGTATAGGGTGTTGTATTAAGTTTGAATGGCAATGGCGGCGCGCGCGAGGCCGCGGTGGCACGCGAGCCTCACGCCTGGCTATCGCCGCTAATATCTCACTCCGGTACGACACGACACGCGTTATCGACGGTTATGGGGATGTGGCATATTGCGAGGTAAGGGCGGGGCGTGAGCCGTCTAATTTCTCCGTGAAAGTTACATTTCATCAAGTAAATTGCATGAAGATCTAGTATGATGAATCTTGAATTTAGATATCAGACTTTATCAATGTAGCCAGTATAGCTTAATTTTTTTTAAGAAATCACCTTTCTCGCTTTTCATGGCTGACAATCCAGCCCATGACCTAGACTGAAATGACGAGAAGACCTCAACTGGTTATTTGTCTACTGGCTACCTACTTACTCTTTTCCTTTGATTTTTTAGTATATGAAGTCTCGGTAGCTCAGTGGTTAGAGCATTTGACCGGATTTCCAAAGGTCGTGGGTTTGACTCCCATCTGAGAATTCACTTGTGACCGAGTTGATTTTTTTTCCAATGTTTTTCTATTTAAAATTTTTCATAAGTTTAAAAACAGCATTAAAAAATGCAAAAATTCAAAAATCATAAAATATTTAAGCAAGTTATTGATTTCCATAAACTTGGGCGATTTCTCAAGCAAATCTTTGACGACAGTCTTTGTTTTTATTGTTTGATGTGGCAAAACTTACTTTGCAAGGAAATTTTGGATGAAAATATTAGATGAGTGTAGTGAGCACCAGATCAATCCTTTTAATCTAATCTTGGCTCAAGAAATGCAAATCGCAATCTCTCTATTGCGAACTTTGTACTTTGGTTGAACGGTAGGTAACGTAAAAAACGATGTTTTCAGCTGTCTCAAAAAATTGAATAGAATTTTCATTGGATAATTTCTGCCTGATTTGAGAGTACCAAAACTGAAGTAAATTGTAACCGTAAATAAGCATCATATGTTTTCAACGCCGAGGATTAAAAAACAAAATAGTTATTTGAACCTCCCACCTGGGACAGTGCCTATATTCGCGTGAGAAAAACATGGTAGGTATCGATGTATTATAGTCAATGCGAACTGTCAACGCAAACACACTGTGAGCGAAGGGAAGCGAAAATTCAGTTTCTTTTCGCACAATGGAACCAATGTTAATTTTTGCTGCATGATACTTATGGTAGGGAATTAGCGGCTTATAGCTTGATATCCAGTAAATTAGCATAACCTCTAAACTAATAAATAAGATACTGTAACTGTAGCCCATAATAAAGTCACAAACTTAATTTATCTAATAAAAAAATCGGATTAAAACCACTGAAACTATTCGAATATTTTATACTAGCGGCCGCTCGCGCGCTTTCACCTTTCACCCGAGTGGTTCCCGTTTTCGTGGGAATGTCGGGATAAAAAGTAGGTATCCTATCTTCATAACCAGGCTATCTACTATCTGTGTTCTAAATTTCATCCAATTCCGTTCAGTAGTTTTTGAGTTTTTTCGTTGTAAACAAACAAAAAACAATCAAATCTTTTCTCTTTATAATATTAGTATAGATATTGAAAACTTGAAAAAGCATGTAGGTAATCGGTGAACTAATGTAAAACGTCATACTAAAACCGTGAGTTTGTTTGTAGGGAGAATCTCTGGTAGTACTGAACCGATTTAAAAAAATTGGTGTAAAAAACTGTTGTGGCTAATTCACGCCACAACAGCGAGGAATTTTTTTTTAATATTTCCGCGGTCAACTTCCGGTAAAAAAATATTTTAACAAATCGTTTAATCTAAACATACCTTATTCTTGTTGATTTTCTAATTACAAAAATAATAAAAAAGGGAGTACATATTATCTTAATTCAAAGTTATTTAAAATAGGAATAAAATGTTATTTATTAACCAAACAGTTCAAAAAAGGAGGAGGTTTGGAGGAGATTCTAAATTTGACCGGTATGTTTTTTTTATGTATGTACACCGACTACGCTTAGATTTCGGGACCGATTTATGTTATTCTTTTTTTGTTCGATGAGGAATAGTTGTCATTTGGTCTCATGAAAAATTATTCAGTTAGGTCCAGTAGTTTTTATTTTATAAATCAAAATCAGATGTGTGGACGATGTAATATCACTTTTCTTTGTTTATAATATTAGTTTACAAAACAACATATTACAGACACTAAAAAGTTAAAAACTGCGTTAAAAAACCTACTTCAAAAAACTAAAAAGGCATTCTACTTTAAACGTTTCTACTTTTATTTTTCTTGCCTTGGTTGGCACCGACTCTAAAAGGCTTATTTTTTGCTTTTTCGTTTTTGAAGTCGGTTTTTTTAACGCAGTTTTTTAATAACTATCAAAACGATTCGGTAAATGTCATCAATGTAAATTAAAAATAAAGGTTTTTGTTACGTTCCGTAATCCAATCATAGGTTGTAAAATCTCACACAGCCTAAATAAAAAATTCTTACAACAAATAGTTCAATCTTATTGTTATTGTGATTCAAGAAACTAAAATACTATAATAAGTCCAAAAAGGAGTATTATAATTAATTCAAAGGTATTTAAAATAAGAATAAGATGTAACAAAAAAGTTAATAGTGCGATTCGGAACGCATTATGACGAATTTTTGGTTCTAAATAAAAAAAAAGTACTTTACCACGCTAGGTCGGAAATTGCAATGTTCCACGCAGAAATTTAATGGCAAAATCAAAACATCATTTTCCTAGCGTTTGAGGTGAAAAAATAACATATTTTATGTTCAAGTGATCGCTTAATATAGGTTAGAAAAAATATATCTCTGTTATACATCGCAATTGTTTGTGGCGTGCCCTTTACTTGTAAGGTTTCACACCTCAGCGGGCGAGTGAGGACGCGCCGCCCGCCCTAGCGCCCGTCTTGCGCTGCCAAAGCCAAACTTTTTGTTGTAAATATCGTCGTGTTATTTTTTGTGCCATTATAGAGTTTCTGGTGAGTTTTTTGTCGAAAATTTAAGAATTACTTTTTTTATTTACGTCCTAATAATTGTGATATTTTTAAAATGGACCACTAACTAACGTGAAAAGTGAGGCACAACTAAATTGATTTGGTAAAATGAAATAAAATGGTTATCTACTCTTATTAGTTAGAAAATAACAAAAGAGAGACATTCTCCTATTTTTATTTCTTGACAGATATGTTATTCAATTAAAGATACAATAATTGAGATCGAGACTCATTGTTCTTCGTGCTCTTTTAATGTGTTTTCACCTATAATTTACGATGTAATTCGACTTATTTGTCTATTGACAATATAAGTACTGCACAAAGTTTAAACAACGAACAATCTTTTTTGTATGCACTATGCGCTGTATTAGTGTAATACATTAAAAGAAAGAATGTAGCCTGACCCTTCG
Source organism: Chrysoteuchia culmella (assembly GCA_910589605.1). Lineage (NCBI taxonomy): Eukaryota > Metazoa > Arthropoda > Insecta > Lepidoptera > Crambidae > Chrysoteuchia > Chrysoteuchia culmella. Next base: position 13,115,145 of record OU342661.1, read on the forward strand.
CGAGGTGACGATGTTGAAAAAAAGGTAGGTAACGAGACCCACAAACTACTTTTTCGAAAGCTTTGTAAATTTTACTCAAGAAACAATTATTTTTGCATAAAAATGTTTGTATTGATATTCCACAGGTTTCTTAATATATCAAAAGAAAAAATATAAATATGAAAATAGATAAAAGTAATTTTTAAATTTGCGTACTTACAAAATCTTTATTTTCGTACATATCGTTTTGCAGAAAAAAAAACATTGTTCTAATTAAATAAATATGCATACTTACAAACTTACTTACTTTTGCTGTATTTTAAAATGAAGGATAGCTATCAAGAACAATAAGCATTGCCTAAACTCGGAGATTTTCATTAGCGCGGCATCCCCAGCAAGGTCGAGAAATTTGAAAAATTCTATAAAATGTAAACAAAATCAAACGTATCGTAAACCCGTTCTCACCCCCAAAACTAGGACATTTTACGTATTTCATGAAAATTTTATGAAAAGCTTTACCTAGGTATGTTTCTATGTTTTTCTTTTTTATTTAGGTATGTAATTCATGTCGGATTTTTTTTTGCCGGTCTACATAATATGTAGGTAGTCATTTTATTAGGTTCCATATCTTTTATTATTAATTTCTGCAAAAAGCAAAGATTAATAATAAAAGTGAATGTTCCAGTTTTGGAGGAAATAACAGGGGATTACGATACGTTTGATTTTATCATATTTATCAATATCATAGAAAAAGAAAATTTCTAGAATTTTTAGGGCCGATGACCGGAAGTTCCTATAAAAATGAATTTGCTGAATTCTTACACTGCAAGTGTATTGTGTTATTGTTTTCATGTGTACTTATTTGTATTTTGTAGTTTAGCGAGAAAAACTACAATTGAGTGCGACTGTCCATTTTATTTCAACAGATTTTCCAACTCACTTCGGTTGCTTCCGTACTATTATTGTAAGAAAATCTTTTCGTTATGCAACTGTTATCTAATGTCTACTTTACACACGACATACTCGCAGTAGGTCCGACTTTACATTTCGACCTCGACATTCAGAGCGTCTTTATGTCTATCATACAAGTGGCGGTTTTTGTAATGCAAGTGTGAAACCTGACATGCTGTTGACTGTACTGACTAACTGGATCTTCATTTGACATTATATCTGGATCGGAATAGTCCAAATAGTGTGCGTGCCGTGGCTCGTGTTGAACTAACGATTGTAATTACCTAGTTCGCTCCCAAAAAACGGAGTTTCATTAAAAGGCAATCATCGCGAACGTGACAAACCGTTGTTAGTTCTACAGTCTGCTATAACTATAAAGTCTTGCGGCAGAGAATATAGTGAAACATGTAGGCAGGTATTGTATATTTTGGAATACATAAGTTAACTTTTTTCATTGATTAAAATGGAAGATGAATATAATACTTTTTACATGAGTAACCTCTTTAGTTAGCGAAAAAAAAAATACCATTCAAAAAGCGAGTCGGGCTCGCGCACTGAGGCCTCTGCCTCGAATCTAGTGGGCAGCGGGGCGGCGCGACTGTGGAAACGCTCGCCCCGCACCACCCACGCCGCCGCCGCCCCGCTGCCCGCTAGATTCGAGGCAGAGGCCTGAGGGTTCCGTACTATCATATATTGGCCCCATACATCGGCATCATACATCATATATATATATATATATATATATATATATATATATATATATATATAGAGGGTGAATCAAAAAGTTCTTAGAATTGCCAACAAAGCATCACTTAAATGTCAACAAAATAATTTATTTGTCTACGTTATCTTCTTCTAACTCTATACATTTGGTGTAATGTTTCTAAAACTTTTTAAATCCCTCCGAATAAAAAGAATTTCCTTGACTCTCGAAAATTCCTCCACCGCGGCCATTACGGCGTCATTGTCGTGAAATCTTGTTCCATGAACATGCTCTTTCAATAAGTGAAAATCACTAGGAGTTAAGTCAGGTGAATATGACGGGTTATCTTAAATTTCAAAACAATATTGACGTATTGCCGTGAGTTCAACGTCGGAGCGATGAGCTGAAGCGTTACTATGGTGAAACAAGACCCAAAAGTTTTAATGAAAATATATTGGAAACTTATTTGAAATTACCAAATAAATTCTTTAGGGTCTCTGCAGGTTATTTAAGAGAGTTATCAAGTACCAGTCTTTCCATTTTTTGTCATTTTCTTTGTTTAAAGAGGTGGACGTTCGACCAGAACGAGAATCATCTTCATAGCTCGATTAGCCTCTTTTAAACTCGACTACCCATTAAGCGACCATGGAATAAAGTACAACATCAGTCCCTTATGACTGATGAATATCCAAATAAATATCCGTAGTTGTGAATTTTTTTGCCGGCATTGGTACTTTATCACCGCGCGTATCTCGTTTATATCCTTGTTAGATATACTTTATCAGTTTGTTTTACAAAATAATTAATAAAATAAAAAGGACAAGACGTAATCAATTAATATTTGGCGTAAATACAAAATGATAATGTCACTTGAAAATAAAAATAAAACACTTTCACAAAAATTAGTGTATCCATTTCTAAGAACTTTTTGATTCACCCTCGTATTTCTCTCTTATTTGCGAAAAAGTTGGGCAAATGTCTTCTCAAACTATTCCAAATTTAAAGTTGATAGCATTAAGTAGTAGATCTTGATATGTTGATTTCTGGCAGACAGACTGAGTCGCATGGTGCGACTCAGTCCTTGGTTCTCTCCTGGTACTCATGGTTCCTTTTTACCATTTTAGTTCGGAACCCTAAAAATAAAATTTAAGGGGTTTAAGCATGAATTAAAACTAAGGTTTAAAATTAAGGGGTTAAAGCATGAATTAACACTAAGGTTTTGTTTTATAATGCTATCAAAATTTATTGACTATGAAGAGGACTACCGTAGTCTTCTTCGTAGTCTTTGATGACTACGAAAAAAAATCGAATCGAATATTCGTAGTCATATTCTTTTACGGAAAGACTGCAATAAGCCAATAGGGTACATCGGTAGATTTCAAAGTAGCAAAGTCAAAAATGTTACGAATGTATTGTATTTGACTGTGAAAAATACCTAAGTGTAATGAACTGATTACTTTTGGATCAATTTATTTTTCGTAACTAAGATACCTGATCACCCACGAGTGTTCCCGCGCGGTGCACTTTTGACACAAACGTAAACATTTTAGAATTGAGGACTTTATAAACCCCGTAGCTTCTTGGAGATCTACAACGAGCGCGTGCACGACCTGCTGGCGGGCGAGTCCCCGCCTGCCCCCTGCCACTCGCTGCCCCGGCGAAGGGGCAACGCGCGCAAGGACCTGCGCGTGCGTGAACACCCGGGGAAAGGGCCTTACGTGCAAAGTAAGTGGATGAATCCATTTCTAAAAACTTTTTGATTCACCCTCGTAAGATTACGAAAATTATTTTTCCTTTCAAACATCATTACCCCTTATTAAGAGTTGAAAAAACACTTCATGATTTTAGGCGTAGCTGCTGAATGAATGAATGAATTGAAAGCTTTTTAAATTGGTTACAGTTATCATTTATTGTTCTGCGAAAACAGATCTTTTTGGATAGTCTTTAATTTGTATACACATAGCGTTGAAGGTCGTCACACTCTTTCGCCTTTCCTACCTGTGCGTGCTTGCATCAATTTCAGCAAAACTTTGATTTTCAAGACAGTTTTTTATTAATGTTTTTCTTACGCTTTACAAAGGCGGTCTGGATATTTGATTACAATAGCCATGGCCTTAGTCAGCCACGATTTCATTATTTTCTAACCTACACTTAATAATGCAGATATACATTAAAATAATAAGTAAAGAGTTGTTAAAGATATTTTCAAAGAATAAGAGTAGAATGCGCAAAGTAGCACTCGTATCTCAGGGATCCATCTTGTTTTTGTTTAATGTGGGTAGTATTGTTATTGTTAAATTTATTAATCTTCACTAGTATAGGAGCGTCCTTATCTAAAAATTTAGTAAATGCTCAAAAGTATATCTAAATTGGTGATTTTCGTTATATATCGTATTTATAAAGGTTGTCTGGATGAGATTGCTATGTAGCAATAGGCCGCCTATCGCGTGTTTTCTATTTTGTTTTGTGTATTCTTTGTATTTTATTTCCTGTCTTCTTGTGCAATAAAGTTTATTATTATTATAACTCCTAGGTCAACCATAATAATATAGACGTACACTCTTAATCCCTTATTACCCGGTATTAGTACCTAATAACTCCTAGTTATGCTGCCGGGCAGAGCGTTGGGACCATGGGTAAATGCAGTATTGTCGTTTCAATTACCCATAGATCTGCTAGTTAGTAGTACTAGTAGCACTAGTACAGTGGGACTACAAGGAAAAAAATACTCGTGGTTTTTGTGCAGATCTCCGAAGGGTTGCCATTCACAGCGTAGAAGCTTTGCTTGCTCTGGTGGACGAAGGTGCCAAACGACGGCGCACCGCTGCCACCAGACGCAATACCACCTCTTCGCGATCCCACGCACTCCTAGAGCTCGCCACCAGCACTGCCACCTTGCATCTAGCTGACTTAGCTGGCAGGTAATAAAGCCTAGCTTATCAATGTAGAACGATTTCCATTGTTCTGGTGATAGAATTTATCGAACGTTGCAGTAATTTTGCATCAGATGCGACTACGATTATTGCCATCCCTTGGTTCCTGTAGTATGGAAGCTTTGCTTGCTCTGGTGAACGAAGGTACCAAACGGCACGCACCGGTGCCCCAAGATTGAAGATTGAACACCTCGCGTACTCACGCGCTTCTAGAGCCCGCAACCAGGACTGCCACCTTGCATCGAACTGACTTAGCTGGCAGGTATGAAGGATCCACATAGAAACAATTGACCCATACCTTGAAACAATATTCATTGTTCTGATGGAGGGAATTATCGATCGTCGCAGTAACGTTTGCATCAGATGCTACTACGAACAGTTGCCATCCCTAGGTAGTATGGAAGCTTTGCTTGCTCTGGTGGATGAAGGTGCCAAACGACGCTACGCTGCGACAAGACGCAATACCACCTCCTCGAGGTCCCAAGTACGCTATTAGCACTGCCACCTTGCATCTAGCTGACTTAGCTGACAGGTAATAAAGCCATACCTTAAAATTTGGTGTGGAGGCTTGGGAACTTTTAATTTTTTTCAATATTTGACTCATTGCACTCGCCTTCGAGTCACAATATAATATACTAGAAACCTTTTAAGCGCTGGCTGCGTCACTTAATTACAAAGGTACGTCGCTATGGCTCACAAAGAACATCGTGTTATGGGCAGGTAATTAAAGTATTTACATAACCTTGGGTAAGTCATTAGTGGTTAAATATAATATGCTAAAAAGGAATTGTTTAGTGCTAATAGCGAAAATAATATATTGTGTGCCGTTTTATGATATTGCTAGATAAATAAAATAAATCGTTAAAAATATAAGTAAGATAAAATTCTGCTTATCTCAAAAATAGTTTTATAGTTAAATAATTTTCGAAACTATTAGCCAATACAACGAAGACCCAATCCCGATGTTTACCCAAATTACCTAAAAATTAAAAGTATTAAAGTACAAGGCCTAACTTCACAAATTCTACACCATAGTTAAAATATATGGCTTGGCCGTTTCGTTACTACAAGAACTATTGAGTAGCAGAAAAGTTATGAACACTTAATAATTTTTTCACCGTACGCCCATGAACCTAAAGATAGCGAAAGCGAAAAGGCCAAGCCATATATTTTGACTAAGGTGTAGAATTTGTAAGGCTTGTAGAGTTAGGGCGTGAAGATTTAGAAGCTTGGCTTTACTTGAGATCTGATAACTTTTTGACAGTGCAAGCTATTTGCGAGCTATCTTGGCATAAGGCTTTTTTGTATGATTTACACAAAATCCTGAAATACGAATTTTATTTTTTAAAACAAAGAGTCCCTATATCAAATTTCAGAACTCTAGCATCAAAATTGGCGAAAGTCTCATACAAACTTCCGTCCCCTAGGTTGAGGAGTAAAAGTTTCAAGTTTTATATATACTGTTTGTGTACTAATACTAGGCTAGGGTACGTACCAAATTTCAGCTTTCTAGGACTTCGGGAAGTACCCAAAGAATTTTGATGATCATCCGTGAGCGAGTCAGTGACGAAACCGGGGCTTCTTAGATATCAATAAAATCTAAAGTATAAGAGCTATGCAATTGAAACTTTATATGTTTAATAAGACTACTATTGATTTTGAATCCCGAGAATTTGGTTGATCTATTGTAACTCAGATCGAAGTTGGGAGGCTTCAAAAAACGACGAATCACTCTGAGAAAATGTACGTAGTGTCCTTGCGCTTCGCTTAGTTCTGCGCCACCCCCGTGCCCACAGATCAGCCCAAGTCAAATTTTTAGCCTTTCTTATTCCATTTGATATAACATCACCATTCCAAAAGTCTGCAAATATTTGGCATTATTAATAAAATTAACATATTGTACCTTTCTAGCGAGAAAGCAGGCTGGGAGGGCTGCGGAGGGCGACAGAAGGAAGGAGCCAACATTAACAAATCGCTGGTGGCTCTAAGTAATGTCATATCAGCCTTGGGTGAGTGTCTATACGAGTATTTCCTAGAAACTTTATTATGTTTTCATTCACAACGTTGTTTATAACGACACGACGACCTTTAAGGTGTCCGTCTCAGATCAAATGGTGTGTTTTGTGATACATCCAGGTGCCTTTTATCATTATCTTGACCTTATCCGAATTTATTTTGGGGTCAGCCCAATATGTCCTTGTTCTCCACTCCACTCTGTCATCTGTCATCTCCTCATTTAAACCCTTTTCTTTCATATCATTACGCACACAATCTATCCATATTTTTTGTGGTCTTCCTCTTCCTTCCATCCATCAACATTCATGACTTTGCCAGTTAAAAATTGTTTACGTTTACAATAACCATAAAATGTAATATTTTAATTAGTATTTTCCTTTTGTGATGGAAATTGACCTTACTGATATGTTAAGGTCACTTTTCAATTTGACGACTCTGTATGAAATAAAACAGGGAGAAAAAAACAGCCCTTGACGAGTTTCTTGCCGGTTCTTCTCGTTACAAGGTCGCCCGCCGTAGGGTTTGTGAACCGATGGCGTAGCTTCTTTGACGTTCATAAGTGCTTGTAACAGCCTAGACTGAATAAATGATATTGACTTTGACTTTGACTTTGACCATCTTATAACCTTTCTATAATATTTACCTTCTCATAACATGTTCGTACCAGGCCAGGCGGTTTTCTTTCATCATTTTTATTACTGGTGCCACTTCAACACCACAACTTCCTCTCACGTGCCATTATAAGATTATAAAAGGTTGTTATGTTGCTTATAGTGAGCGGAGGTGGACGCGGCAGGTTCGTTCCTTACCGGGATTCTGCACTCACGTGGCTGCTGAAAGACTGCTTCACCGGCGGTGCCACCACTTTCATAATAGCAAGTACGTCGCTCATCTCTAAAAAAATAACATCAATATTGAGTCCATACTGATTGAGTTGTTATTTTGATTGTAACCCTTACTTATTAGGATGGCAATTACTTATCTACCTAGTAGATTTACTAGTTAAACAAATAGGCATTGAAAACAATATTTCGCATTTCAACAGTTTCAGCTAAGTTTATATAGTTACATACATATCCTCACGCTATTTACTATAATATACTATGTACTAGAAAGCTGCAGCTGGTACGTTATCTATTTTTCTTTTACTCCCAGTCCAGCATGGGAGAGTTCATTACTTATGTGACTATAAGTTTTTATTTAAAGTAAGTAATAGTTTATTTATTTTCATCAAATACATCAATTTGTGTGAGTCAGAATGACGGGTGTACTGTTGCAGAATTGATAAAGTTATACATGAAAGGAATGTACCAGGAATGTACTATTATGTACCTTTAATGAAATTCAATGTACCTCGATGAAACGGAAACAATTATTATAATAAAGTGAGCCGCGGTTCTTACGGTCTGAATGGCGGGTGTATGCTGATAATTAATGTACTAGATATTTTTTTGTCATATGATATTTTCAATACGAATGTACCTAAAATGTACCTCATAAAAATACACAGTCTGAATCAATTGCGACTGGTAATAACGAGAAAATGAAGAAAACAAATTTTAACGCCTATGATTTTTTTCATAGCAATTCTTTGGACTGGTACATTAGGAATCATAATGTGTTTAGCCTTTATAATATATAGGTATACGCCTAATTCAATTTGCTACGAGCAAATTGAATTAGTTGTATACCTATTGAAAATTTAACACAACTTATCAGTAAATAAAAATTAACACAAAATAAAAAATAAAAAAAATTCAAAATTATTACCAGTCGCATTTGATTCAGACTGTGTATTTTTATGAGGTACATTTCAGGTACATTCGTCTTGTAAATATCATATGACAAAAAATTATCTAGTACATTAATTATCAGCATACACCCGCCATTCAGACCGTAAGAACCGCGGCTCACTTTATTATTATAATTGTTTCCGTTTCAACGAGGTACATTGAATTTCATTAAAGGTACATAATAGTACATTCCTGGTACATTCCTTTCATGTATAACTTTATCAATTCTGCAACAGTACACCCGTCATTCTGACTCACACATCAATTTCAACAGCTGTATCCCCAAGTGTCGCATGCTACGGTGAGTCAGCGTCGACGTTGCGGTGGGCTGCGCGGGCTCGGCAGCTGCCGAACACCCGCGCTGTCGTCGCGCCTCCGTCGGTCACACGAGCGGCCCTTCAGGCGCAATATACGCAGCTTTTGTCCGAGCTCGCTAGGAACTACATCCGATACGTGAGTATTTAAAGTCTTAAAGTAGCCTAAAACCTTAGTGTTTCGAAAATATCTCTGGATTTGGAAGTTTTACTGTGTTTGTATATGACATGTACTTTTATCTTCAAAGTAAATAAACTTTTGTTAAGTTATCTCGGCAAAAAAATATTTTTTTTTTTATAATTTCAGGTTCCTGAAACAGGTAAAATCTCGTATGATGATGAGCATTGGAATTTAGATTCCAAAAATGTCGGTTCACCATTGATAATCGATAAAGCTGCCACTATAGGGAACATTATGAACTTGTTGCATCCTAAAACTGACGCTCAATCAGAGTCAACAGCCTCATCAATAGCGAGCGAAAGTTCGGATGTTATTAATAATCCAAACGATAAACATGCAAATATCGATATTACTGATGAAATTGTCCAAGAAGTTGATAACTTATTTATACCGAGTTTAGAAAGAACTCAGAGTATCAATGATTTAAAAGTTATCGCTCCTTTAAGGCACAAACGTAGACAGTACAAATCACAAGAGGTGTTCCCGATTGACGAAACGCTTCATATGAGTCAGTTTACATCAAGCGTTTCAAAACTTAGTGAAGCACAAATTAACGATTTAAAGAATAATATAGACAAATCAAAGAATTCTCAAACTTCAATCCTTTACGATAACAATCAACGTGCAGAAATAGTAGCCTCAGTTACAGAAAGATTATATCAAAAAATTAAAAAGAAGGAAGAGGCGGCTGCTTCCAAAATGGAATCTGTAATAGATAAAAAGATAATGGAACCGCTAAGTGAATTAAGAATTTGTACGAATGCTCGGCAAAGATTAGTCGAGCTGAGTCAAAAAGCACTACGAAATAAACGAAGAATAGGAATACCAGCTTACACCCAAACACGTAAAATAGTAACACGTGTGAGAGACCAGAGCATTGACGCACAGACAGACTTAGAAGCTTATTTTCCTAAAACTAGTCACAACTATATTTTAAGACGCGATGTTGCTACTGAAACATTACCAATAACACCGAGGTGCAAAGAAGCAGCAGTTGGGTCTAAGTACGGCATGATTCATTTTAGTGATAGATCCACTGTTACAGAAGAAAAGAAGATCATTCACAGAAATTCACTTGTTATGACTGACGTTGTTAGGAAAAATGATAGTTTTACACAAACAAACGTCGTACCTCCACCGAGACGAAAGAAACATGGATGCTGTTGCAAATGTTCGAAAGCAGTTGATAGAACTACAAGTGAAAATAATAGAAATGCTTCAATTATAAGTATTAATATTTCTCAAACATACCCTGCAGACTCTGAAACACAAAGTTCTGATGAGAATTCAGAGATTCCGGTAGAAAAAATCGACAAACCTTCATCTGTAAATATGACACCAGATTTACTGACTAATCATAATTCATCTGACTTAAAACTAAATGTTAGTGAAACTATCGTAGAATGTAAAAGTGTTGCCACTAATGAATGTACCGAAAGAGTTGTTTCAGAAATGACAAATGAGAAAAATGGACCTCTTATTGAAAAAATAAAGTTGGATAGTGACTTTTCGGATTCCGATGAATGTAGCTTACCTCGTGTTGTAGTTGATGGAACAAAACGAGCAAACCCGGATGAAATTAGAGATTTGATTTTGGGGCGTAATGAGAATACGTATCCATATAACATAATTTTGTCACCACCAAGAGATAGAGATCAGTCTAAGATAATAGTAAAATTTCAAGATAGGGACATACTTATGTCATCAAAAGAATCACAAACAATATGGGGAAAGAGTAGTGATCAATGTGTAGACGTTAACATTGAAAACAACGTGGATATATATAATGATCACAGCGACTATGTAGTTAGTTGTTCAAACTCTACTGCGTCAAGTAAAGCAGACTCTGATTCATTTGTATGGCAAAATAACTTAAAAGAAGACAGTAACCCAAAACATAGACTTGGACGTAGTTACAACCCAGTATATAAGTCTGGCAATCCCAAGTTTAAGAAATCGAAAACTAAAATGTACAAAGAATTCTTAGGTTTGGACAAGGAACGCGAAATAACATCGAGTGATAGTGCAGAATCACGCGACATGTTTAGGCGAAGAAGAAATTATTTGGAAAGTATGTTAGATCATAAGTCAAGTAATGGCCATTTCAGTACCATCGAACGGGAACTATTGAATTCCTGTAATAGTTTGGATAGGTCAGTGAATAAGTACGAGAAATATATTGTTAACCATCCTAATGCTACTAAAAATTATACGCGGACTCCCACTGAATATTTACAACACCTAGTACAATTAAGAAGGGAAGTAGTGAAAGGGGACTATGATACCGATAGTTCGATTGGATACTTGCCAGGACAGTGATGCCATATCCATAGCCCTGATCATAAATGGAAAAACTTTTTATAAAAAAATGAAAACCGATTTCAAAAAACTAAAAAGCAAAAATATACCTTTTGGAGACGGTGCCAGCCAAGGCATTCTACTTTGCGGTGCTACTATTTTATTTTTCTTGCCTTGCCTTGCCTTTTTGAAGTCGGTTTTCATTTTTTTATAAAAAGTTTTTGTTCACCAAATGGTGCATTCCGGAAGCATATGCATAAGTTACTATAGAAAACACCGAAATCGCTATAGGAGTGCCTATAATATTTGAAGAGTTCCCTGGATTTCTCCAGGATCCCATCATCAGATCCTGACATGATGATAATGGGACCACATGTGAAGTAGGTATACCCTTTCGAACAAAAAAATAATTACTCAAATCGGTCCAGCCGTCTTCGAGTAATCGAGTGACATGATTCTGTCGAATTGAGAACCTCCTCCTTTTTTTTGAAGTCGGTTAAAAAGTATTACCATCTCATTCTTTCAAATTATTATAAATACGTTAAATACAAAGAGTATCATACTAGCCGTATTTTAAAGGGGTTTTTCACAATTAACTAATTATAGAATGAAATTAACTTATTAACTTATTAATTATGTTGCTTGTGTACTTATTTCAATTTAGAATTAATTAATAAATTGTAAACCTTAATATAAAAATAACCCCTGAAACTCAACTATGTCTTAAGCTAGTAATTTTATTAATTTTAAGTAATTTTATGAAATAAATGGGTTTTGACAATTAAAATATGTGTTTTATCTTGTTTTTAACTAAGTCTGTACCTGTAAGCCTAAGGTACCTATAGAGTTTGTACATTTTTTTGACCAATTATCTAGCCCACGTCAAGTTTCATGAACTAGGTACTTGTGTTATGGATACTAACGGATAAACATACTTATATACTTTTTTTGTAACATATTAAACACCCAGACCAAGACAAATAGACATGTTCAAGCACACAAATATTTGTCTTGTTCGGGGATCGAACCCGGGACCTCTGGCGCAGAAGGCGGGTTTAGTACCTCTGCGCCAAACAGGTCGTCAATTCAGTCAACATTTTTATTTTTCCTGGAAATCGTAATTATTTCAATAATGTGTGACTAATTTGTCGTAAAGTTTTTGGACATTCACTATTTCTCCTATTACTGATGGATTTCTTCAGAGTGACGCGATTAACTAGCTAGTCAAATGAATGTTTTATAGTTGTAGTGGCGAAACGATTTACGTAATTCCGTCACGTCTCCGACACGTAACCTGAATCAGGATACGTAGAGAACTAGGTATTACAAATACCTACAAGATGTCTTAATTTGACTAGATATAATTACTAGTTTGACTGATCCAGTACACAGAACTGATACCTAAACTTAATAATAAGTATATAGTTATCTTTTGACCCGCATAAGGCCACTTTGAACCTTGACGATATAATATACGATACTCATACTTTTTATGACCAATTTCATTTCATCCCTATGAACCTATGTGCATAAGGATGAAATGAAATTGTTCATAAAAAGATGCCCAGACCTCGTCATTTACTAATTTCATGAAGTCATATTATAGTGTCTCTCCATTAAAATTATGAAATACAAGCGGCCGCCCGTGGTTTCACCTGCATGGTTCCCGTTCCCGTGGGAATATCGGGATAAAAAGTAGCTGTAGCCAAATGTTTTAATCCAGGCTAGGCTATCTTCTATCTGTGTGCCAAATTTCATTAAAATAGGTTCAGTAGTTTTTGTGTGAAAGAGTAGCAAACAAACAATCTGACATACTTTCACATTTATAATATTAATAGGATAGGATTTGTATAAATCGGGTTCTCAAAAAGGTGTGATTTCCGGTTTCTTTTTAATTTTAAAGAACAGGAAATTAGTAAGCTACTCGTAATTTCGAAAAATCTAATTATATGTGAAACAATCGTAAAATGCGCGACCGACTAGCGACTGCGCTAAGGTTCAGTATATTCCGCTCAAAAGTTCCGCTGAGGGCTTGATATAACTATAAAATCACAGATTTTTTGGTGTAGTGTCTAAATTAATTTAGAAAGAAGAAAGTGATTAAGTTATTGCACTTAATTTTATTTCACATAATCACGATTTTTTGGATATTTTTTATTGATAATTGCAAAAATGACTTTTTTAAAACATTTCGCGCAGTGCGGAAACAAAGCACATCTAAGCAATTTCGGAGTTTGTGTATACTTTAGAGGTTTTTTCCTAAGGGAGTCAAATGTGCCAAAATATATACAATTTAGTAATATTTAATAAATGGGCCTTGGTTTATTGATGAAACTTATTTGCACAATTAACATAACAACGAATAATCAGAAGCGCAATTCAAGTTTAATTCACAAACAACCGAATTGACCAACACGTTTTACTTTTAAGTTCAAAAACTTTATTGACGCTTATGCTTCTATCAAGTCTATCCAAACTCTATAAGACGTATAAACTTATAGAGTTTGGATAGACTTGATAGAAGCTTCGTGTTTCTTGTCGTGAAATTCTAAATAGAATAAGTATTTAGAATTTCACGACAAGAATTAGTAGCCGACCTTCTCCAAAAATGTGTTTATTGGGAAGGCATAAAAGCGTAATTATTTAATAGCATTAGTATGGATAATAAAAAATGTTAACATCAAGGTGAGTAGGTAGGTGTGATCGAATACGGAAAGTTTAATTGAGCGCAAGAGAAAAGTCTAAATATATTTATGATATATTCGAATAATACTGTAGATACACCCATCGAGACTTATATTAAAATTGATGCTGATACATTATGAAAATGTCGATGATACTGATGGGTTTTTTTACAAGGAACAGGCATTTGATCACCATCTTGCTTAGTAAACAGGATGTGGTCTAAGGTGTAACATGCTTGCCCAGGAAATGCCTATATCTTATAGGCATCATCCAAATCAGATAGTAGGTAAATATAGAAATTTATAAGAACATTTAGCTGCTCTCAAATTTTAGGTCAATGCTATCAAAGATATTATTATATATTAGCGGCCGCCTGCGATTTCACCCGCGTGGTTCCCGTTCCCGAGGGAATATTGGGATAAAAAGTAGCCTATGTGTTAGTCCACTATTTGAAGTATCTACATACAAAAATTCATCCAAATCCGTTCAGAAGTTTTTGCGTGAAAGAGGAGTACCTAAACAAAAAAATTAATTGACATACTTGTTTACGCATTTATAATATAGGTATGATTCATGACACCCCATCCGAAAAGGGCGACAAACAACAGAATGATTACAGACGGTGACAAAAAAAAAGGAAAGTACTTACACAAAAAGTCGGTTATGATCTTTGATGATTAAATAATATATCTAAATTAGGCTAATCAACTTTGAAATACTTACATGTAATAATAAAAAAAATACTTACAAATTGTATTATACTAAAGCATAAGAATAAAGGAGGGGATTTCTACCATGACTAAGAGTATCATTTAACGTCCCGTCACCACCGCTCTTATGGCGACAACCTTACATTACAGGTTGCGGACCAGACTGCAAGACTGCGGACTATTGAGATAAAAAGTATTTTTAAAATGTTTATTGAAATAACAGCAATAATTAAGTTTTGAATTCTGTTGTTTAAATCCCTAGGTCCCTTGATACAATACCTGTTTACTTGCAGCACCTTTTACAGACAGAAACTTACCATTTTTACAATTTTCGCGAAAATTACGAAGAACGTTTCTTTTTCCTTGTGAATGCACGCACGTTTTAATTGGTTGTTCTTGTTTTGTCGAAATTCCTTCGAAACGTCAGCACTCACGTGTGTACAGTGACCTCAGCGTAGTATATTTTGAAATGTTAACTTCATCGTATGCGGCAGCCGCTCAGAGCCTTCGCGGAGACCAGTTAACACTGTAGGCGGCACTGCAATCTCACTGCACTTAGCACGAATAATGAACAAAATAACATTCTTACTACAATAATTTATAATAAACAAACGAGTATTATAAAGAAAAAAGTGGTCAATCAAAGTGAAGTGGATTAAAAAACAATGGCATTTTTCGCCATTTTAGCAGTTTGCGCTTTTATTTTAATATACATGTGGTATCAATTTAAATTCACATACTGGTCCCGGAAAGGTGTTTTCGGTCCCAAACCAGTTTTCCCTTACGGTAACATAAAGGATGTTATCAAGAGGAAAGCTCAGTTTTTCCAACCATACTGCGATATCTATGTGAAATACAAGCACTTGCCGTACGTGGGCATGTATTGTTTTCACCGGCCAGTGTTATGCGTCAACGATTTGGAGCTGGCAAAGCATATTCTCGTGAGGGATTTTGAACATTTCCAATCCAGAGGGACCTACTCCGGAGGCGTGGGAGACAGACTGGCTGGCAACTTGTTCAATATTCACGGGACGTTGTGGAAGAAATTACGGCTGAAAATGTCACCTACATTTAGTTCAGGGAAATTGAAGTCCATGTATCCTATGGTGGAAAAGATCGCGAATGAAGCTCGAAGTTTTGCGGATTTGTTTCATTCGAAGGGAGAATCGGTGAATTTTTCGGAGCTGTACGGCAGATACGCGATGGAGATCATTGCAAACATTGGTTTCGGAGTGGAATGCAACGGTTTTAGGAGTGACAAATCGGAATTTTATGACAGAGGACGTGAATACTTCAATCCTCGGACTTTATACTGGTGAGTTTTAAACTTAATGTATGCTAAACTGTTGGAATTTCTTAAGCTATAGTATCGTTTTATTCAGAAGTTCACTTATTAGTAGGTGCATATAGTATTATGCTCGGTATCGTATAAGTATAGTTAGGTACCTAAGAAGACAAGGTACATTAGTAACTTTTTTCATTAGCGTGAGAGCTTAATAATTTCCATTGCGCAAGTTTTTTCAGCCGATGGATGCTTAATTCTTGTTTTTGTTTCCTAGAGCTAATCTCTGAAACTATCTAAGTACTTTGGATTTTTTTATTTCGATTTCGATTGTCTAACACTTTTTCAAAGATAATGGACTATTTAATATTACGCTGTACTATAAGGTACGTCTACTTTTCATTCAGCTTTTGAGTCAACAGTTAAACTTTGAGAAACTATTTATTCAAAGTAGTTAATGTTCTAATTTTAGTAGTGCCGTTAATTGTGAATAGGTGACGATCTAATAATTGTAAACAAACGCTTCAAGTGCAGTTTCATGATCAGTTCACCTAAACACTAGACTACGCTGTAGCTACAAAAAGCCAATATCAATCTCAAAAATTTAATCTAAACAAATTTTCAGGACAATCATAAGAGCATTCTCTTTCATAGCGCCTGATGCGTTTGACAAACTAAAAATGAAACGCATAAGCTCCAGAATTGAGAACTTCTTTTATAGTTTAGTGAAACATACCGTGGATCATAGACACACGCACTCGTACAAGAGGAACGACTTCCTACAAACATTAATAGAATTGAAGAGGGAACAAGCAGAGAGAGGTAAATTATTATCACATAAACACGACTTTACTATATCTTTGTGACGCAACGGGCGAAATAAAATTTTGATGATTACCTTTTTTTTATAGAATGCCAATTACTTATTCCTCTAATGTTCGCTAGTCCCGGTAGAATTCTAACGATCTATACTTACTTATTGACTACTTACAAAGTAAAACTCCAATTAAAATTTTCTACTAAGAAGAGAACTGTAGTTAATGTCATGACCGATGTTTTACTATAAAATAAAAGTGGAAATCAATCAGTCTACCGAAACCAATTTGTTGAAATTCTATTATTTATTTGTAGGAATTACAAATCCGCACGAGTTTCCGTTTACTATGGATGATCTAGCAGCTAACACTATGTTGTACATGATCGCAGGGTATGAAACTTCAGCCACCACAGGTAATTTTGGGTTTTTGTAACCTCGCCACAAAAGTAAACTCGTCACGTTTTAAAAAGTTCCATACATTGAGAGTAAATTCACCACTATTATGGAATTTATGTGTAAATTCGTCACTGGTCACAAAGCAAATATTTTTAAAATGCTACCTGTGGTGAGATTACACATTATTTTTTGCCGTTTTTCTGATGATGAATTAACTTTGATCGCGAGTTAACAATAACCCGTAATTTTGAACATGGGCCCTCGTATGACCTCTTACATAATGGCGGTTTTCTGATTTCCTATACCTAATGCCAACCCTTTTTCTTTGTATAATGAGGAAAAGAGATGTAGATACAATGATAACAACTTAGAAAAAAATTGGAAATACGAGGTTATAGGAACCAGTAGTCTGAAAAAATAGCTATAATTAACTTAGTTCATCTTTGATTTACTTAAATTTTTAGCACATTACTGAGCTAAAAGTGCCTTAGCTACGAAGCTGGATGAATTCGGTTTAATAATTATATCGTTCTTTCTTGGAGTTTTATAGGCCCTTAGTTGACTTGGGTGGACTTTAGAAGCTAATCTCTATTTACCAAAGAGCGCTGAATGAATCTGTCGCAAGCAAAAAGCAAACTTCTTTTTTTGTAAATCACAATTATTTAATATCACACAATTATTTTGTTTATTCAGTCTCAGGTCATTGAATTACAATTGTATTTTTCACAAAATATATTTATTTAACATCGATCGTAGTTAATAATACTTAAAATTAATTCTTTCTTTCTTATCGTATGAGGATTAGTGGCCACCTCTAGTGTCAGAGTTTATCAGGCCGCCTTTAAGGCCTCTGACTTGGCTTAACGACTAACAACAGCCGGGACCGACGGTTTAACGTGCCCTCCGAAGCACGGAAGCGTTCAGTTATATTGCCACTTTACGGTCACCCCTCCGACACCTGACCGGGCCGAAAGTTGCTTAACGAACGTGATCGAATACGATCAGTCTATCAAGCGCGGCCATGAGCGCTGAAACTTGAAAACGCTACTTAAAATTTAATGATTCATAGTTATAAAATGTTTTGGCAGGTCAGTTCGCGGCATATCAATTGGCCCTAAACCCACATATTCAAGACAAGGCAAGAGAAGAAATAATTATAGTTTTAAATAAATATGGCGGAAAGTGCACCTATGAAGCCCAGAACGAAATGGTATACTTGAATATGGTGCTTGAAGGTAAGAAAAACTAGAAATAATTACGCGTAGGGACGTATGGTCCCCGTCCAAGAAATAAGGTAACATTTAGTTATATTATTACCAAACAAACGTCGCATAATCAGATATTTAAAAAACTTGTCCATCTCGATGAGGACTACGCAAACATGAACGCGAAATAATTAATAGTTGAATTGAACGTCTGCCCCTTAATTGTGTAATTCCAACAACAATCACAACCGTTTTCATACTTGAGATCCTTGAGCTTTATTGAAAAATGTATGGAGTTTCGTTTACAAACATTCTTTCCGTGAAAGCTTCCAATAAATTCGATGACTCAGGTCAAAAATACGAGTACATTGCACATCAAAACTCATGATTTATATTCATAATTTTTGAAGTGCAAATTTTTTTTTTTTAATGAATGAGACTAACACCCATATTCTAAGTCGTTCCTCCAAAACTTACTCGTCCTCGACTTAACGAAACCTCATTGAAAACCTCTTCAAAATACTCCTCGAAATCGGTATTCTAAGTCATAACTCCGTAAGGACCTGGAGGAGCCAAAGAGTACGTAGCCACTCCGTGTTAGGCCTAGCGCACACTACCATTTTTATCCACGACGAGGTTGAGTGGAGTGTAAAAAGTTTTGGAGGAACGACTTAGAATATGGGGGTTAGCCTTTATCATACCTGATGTTAAGTATTGATAAGGCTGAAGATGGAAGCGAGCCTCTCTCGGAATCCTCAATCACTGAGGAACTTGCTATCTTATCTCTAACTGCCGGAACACAACAATGCTGAAAACATTGTTGTTATGGCGTCAGACTTAGATAAGTTGGTGGTT
This sequence comes from Chrysoteuchia culmella, assembly GCA_910589605.1. Taxonomy (NCBI): domain Eukaryota; kingdom Metazoa; phylum Arthropoda; class Insecta; order Lepidoptera; family Crambidae; genus Chrysoteuchia; species Chrysoteuchia culmella. Next base: position 13,134,263 of record OU342661.1, read on the forward strand.
GCTAGCCTGGCGGACTTACGAGTTCTTCCACCAACCAAACCGAATACAATATGTACCCCCGCTGGGATTCGAACCTGGGACCCTGGGTCTGATACCGGTGGTTCTACCACTAGACCACAGAGGCGGTTCATAATATCATACAACATACATCATCCGGCGATTCACAAAATCACAACCGTCAAATAAGATCCTACTAATATTTTAAATGCGAAAGTTTGTGAGGGTGTTTGGTTGTTTAGGTGTTTGGATGTTTCTTACTCGTTTACGCAAAAACTATTGAACCGTTTTTTGGATGCAATTTAGCACACAGATAGAAGATTGCCTGGATTTAAACATAGGCTACTTTTTATCCCGATATTAGCACGGGTGAAACCGCGGGTGGCCACTAGTTTGTTCATAGAAACATACATGCACACCCTAGTCCTCTTCATTTACCGTAAAAACTCCATTCAAAATAGGATTCTAGTATAAAACACTTGCGTAACTTTAGAATAAGTATTTTTATAATTTCGCACAAAGGGAAAGTAAAAGTTCATTGCCGAAATTAATTTACCTGTCGTGAATAATCTCGTCCTGCGTTCGTCAGAACTGGTCGGCCTTGCATGTGCATAAATAGGTACTAGTTGTTACCACTATACTATTCAAAATTAACTAATAATTTAATAACTATTATCTCATTTGAGGTAAATACTTGGTTCTTAATGATCGTAAGCGTAAGGACTTAGGAGCTTAACTTATGTTAAAAGAAATAAAATCTTTAATTTTGCTGCAAATTCGCGAGCTTTTTTAATGAAAAGTCCACAGTAATTGCTATGTTAGTGTCCTAATACATTAAAAAGTAGTTATTTATAAAAGAGTGAACGACATATAGAGACGAAATGATAATAGAGTTAAATCAGTATAAATATAGTAAGTCGCTATTAAAATCCCCTAACATATTTATTTATAGCAACATACTCTAATGATTAACTCTGCTGGTATATTTCACTGTTGACAGTAAATGGATTAACTGAAATTTCAGGGCTATGTCTGTAAGCAGACCTCACGAGGTTAATGAACGTTTATTTTTAATTAAAAAAAAAAAATTCCAACATTAGCTAGTTCACTTTTCACTGGCTTTATTTGTGAAAATAAGTCTTCTTAATAAGTCATTTGAAATGCTTGCGTAAATATTTTTTTAAGAATAAATTTGTTTTTGTGATGTATAAAACTTTTGTTTATAATAATACTTTAAGCTAAAGTAACAATATTCATGTGGCAAATATTATTAGGCAAATCTTTAAAATCCAAGTATTTCTCTATTAGCTAATATCTGTATCATTTATGTAATCTATTTCTCGATCAAAGAATTATAGAATCCAAAGATTAAGTCATAGACATTCCACTTTAATTTAATTTCGAAATGACAATATTTTATCGCAACGAATAGTTTGAAAACAACGTGGCTTTGATTTTAGAAACGATGAGGATGTACCCGTCTATGAGAGCCATCTTCCGGAGGTGCACGAAGAACTACCAGATGCCAAATAGCGATCTGATGATAGAGGAAGGGACACTGGTGTTCGTGCCTTGCGAGGCGATACAGATGGACCCGGAGATATTCCCGGAACCGTACAGGTTTGACCCGGAACGGTTTACGCCGGAGAACAAGGCTAAACTACATCCGTGTCATTGGATGCCTTTCGGAGAAGGGCCCAGGAAATGCTTAGGTAAGAGCGAGGACGAGGATGTTAGATGATAGATTTTAAAGATTTTTTCTCTATCGTTACCTACTCTATTCACAAAGACAATTACGAAAACCTAAGTTCACGTGTGACAGCAATAGATTATTCGAAACTGTTACGTGGTTAATAATCATTCTAGATTACTAAATAAATGCACACTTTATTACATATTAGTTATGTAATAATTGCATCTTTTGCTATTTATAAGCACCACTTACCGATCATTTGTATCAAAGTAATTAGAATCTCATTTAAAAACGGAAATCCTAGTACAATATGGTTATGTACACAAGCCTTCACCCAGAGATCACAATGGTGATGATGAGGTGTTTAACTGAGCACAGAAGCTTTGCAATAATCGTTGTTTATATTTGCTGGAGTATTTACAATTGATAATTTGCGATTGTTTAACTTCAATATGTTAGTGTGTTATGAGTTTTAACAGCACTTAGAGTAAAGCAATTAAAGATGATTCTGAAAAATATTAGTAATTGTTTTCAATATTAAATTTTTCCTTTTAATTTTCTTTTAATCAACGGCTTCAACAAATCTATGTTTATCTCCAGTTAGTTAAATATCTACTCTGCTTTTATTTTAAAATAAGATCTAAGCAACGAGGTTCGTACGTAATAGTCCTACCTCTTACTGAGAGTAAGTTAAAGCTCTTATCTTACTGAGAGTAGATTATTAAAATCGCCCACAAAACGTGTTATAAATAATTGACTGCTTTCATAACTCCTCTTTTATTCACAGGCGTTCGGCAGGGTTACATACAATCAAAATTGGCACTCGTAAAGATCCTCCAGAAATACGAGCTGATCCTGGACAAGAGGACGCTAGTACCGATGAGGATTAAGACGACGAGCCTGGTGCCCCAAGCTGAAGGGGACGTCTGGCTTAAACTACGGAAACTAGATGAAGCCAAGACGGAGGCGTAGGGCCTGTGGTTGTTATATAGTATTTAATTTAGATCTAAGACAAGGTTTTGTAAATGTTTGTGAATATAAGTTTTAAGAAAAAAGTTCTCCTTTTGTTGAAAGTTTATTTTCATCAAACCAGATGAATCTTAAGTTTGAGGGGTCCATTCAAGTATCTATTCAAAATCACGTGTTTAGACAGCTTTCAGTAGAATTTAATGTCATGGGTTATATCCAAAACTATTTTAGCATTGATAAAATAGGTGTGTTAAGTTAAATTTCGTAATTGTTTTACATAATGATGCAATTACTTGAACTAACACACGAGAACAGGACAAGGACGCAGCATCACGTCATTTAAATAAATCATACATCTTGTAGGCATTTTGAGTACCTAATGCAGCCAACAAAGTATATTAATATGGATTTACTGAACATTCGCACATTCTGCATCGCTAAGTATGTTACTAAATATTTTTTTTTTAAAATGACTGGATCTATTTTTAATTCCGTATCTAATCGGCTTTACCTAATAACTGTTATATTCATCAACATATTATAATACGAAGGGTTTAGAATTACTTTCAACAATTAAATCGTGTTGTGAAAGTTATAATTTTATAATCAAAAGTTATGTTATGGCTATAAAGTTTTAAATTGACCCTGGTTCTCATACAATTCGCTGCCACCAATTTTATCAAGTGCACGAAGTATAAACAAATGAAGAAAACTACTAAGTAGGCACTCATGACAGGTGGGTAAGTATTTGGCTTTGGACTAACTCATCATTGAGCCGAGTTGTGTAAGTGAGTCAAGTTCACGTCCGCTGCGATTCGACGCACCCAACTTGCACAATTTACGTAAGAGTTTAAAACAGAACTAGTGTTTTATGCCAACTTGACCTTGCCTTGTCTGTGGCAATTTAAAATAATGTAATCAACCAAACGTTTGTAAACAAAAATCTTTTACTCAAATTTTGCTAATATCTATATTCGCTTGGGTAAAAAAACATATGAACCCAATTCTGGGGTATGGAAAAAATTTAAACTGTTTAAATTTAGGTAAATATATTCTTAAACCTAAATAATAGTTACTTCGAATATTCTTCAATAAATGAAAGTGGGAGAATGGCGACAATACGCACCAGTGGTCATCCCACGGGACATCAAAAACAATCGGAAATAATCGGCAGGGCAAGAAGCATCAACTTAAAAAGAAACATTACCCCTCAGTCTTGTTTTTCCTTTTCTTTCTTATCAATACTTTGCGTTTCCTTATCCGCATCCTGCATGGTTTCAGTGGATGTATTCAAGCTACCTGGTTCAGTAATTTGTACTCTCTGCGAACGAGATGGTCTTGGCTCTGTTTGAGCAGATGCATTTTTTAAGGCAGGTTTTTTCCTAGGCTTTTCTTCAGACTGCTCACCGGTTTCATTAGAAGGAGGCATCAATCTAGTGTCAATGATGTTTTTCATTTCTTTGTACAAATTGAAGTCAGACGAATGTGTTACTGTGGCACCTTTATGGTGTTCGTATATGTTACGGTCATTCAACATTGCATTGACTGAATCCTCTAAAATTGTTTTAATATCTTGTGTCGTTAACGTAGCTTCGTCGAGTTCTTGCAATTCTGTCTCAGAGGCTTCTAAGGGTCCAAAAGAAACTTTTGTTATTTTGTCTTGAGCGTATTGTCGAGTAATTTTCGTTATTTCGGTGTCTGATGCTAATGATTCAGATGAGTCTTCCGGAGATGAGTCAGATTCAATCTCATAGACTGCCAGGAGTAAATCATAGACTATTTTTACTATAAACTGTTTTCCTTTTGGGTACTTTTGACTTGCTGCTAGACGAGCTAGTTTATGACGTTCCGAAGGGACTAGAGAATGCTCCGATTTATGCTCTTTGGTTTCGGATATGAAGAGTATGCTTGAACTGTATGCTTCATCGATATCATCGGCTGTCGCGGCCGTGTTGGCGTCTGTGAAATGCACCGAATGCGCTGGTACAAACATGGAAGTTTGTGAAGAGTAGTCATCGTTGACCCATAAGTCTGGCGAAACTGTTCTTAATTGGATCTCCTGATGCTCCTGTGAAGCATATTTTTATTCTTAGGTTATTTTAGTGTACATCATTGTACAGTCAAGGTCAAAGATATGTATACACCACAAGTTGCCACAAAAAACCTTCTAAATTACTATAGATATGGAAACAGCCAAAACTACAAAAATAAGTATACAACAATTTGAACATTACGAAGTAAACAGACAAGTACAATAATATGTATCCATAGGGACCTCATTAACTTAGAGACAAACGTACGTAATATATACCCACATGATAATAAGTATAGATTTTTCAATAAAAAAATCAAGTACTAAGACTACTAAGGCTAAGCAAGCACTACAAATTTTAATTGTTGCGAATAATAATTGTTCTTCTGTGGACTATACTTACCTAATATATAATAAACTATTAGAGTCTAGGCATGGAACATTTCATGAATAGCATGTGAAAAATCACATTAAATGATTTTCATTATTCACACCTGCTTCTCCCTTCACATCGACTGCTACAACTACTATTGCTATTACTACTTGTTTCATTGTTCAATCAATGTGATGTGTCGGGTGAAACCCTTGAGCGCAAGCGAGCGAGTATGATTTGTGTGCTTAGGGAAATTAGAAATTAGATTCATTTATTTGTAAACACAGGTAGTAAATTACATACAGATGGTGTTACTAAAAAAAGTATCACTATGCTTGGTCATTATTAGGCGTACAAATTTGGATTGTTAATTACCTATGCTTAGTAACAATAAGTATTAAATTATATTGAAAGACTTAAGAAGTTACATTAATACATATAAATTAAGTCAGGCGCATCACGTGTCAATCTTTTAAATTATTTAAATAGGGCGCTTACGATTACGATATCCGATAAAAATGAATGTCGGGAAAACAATAGAATGTAGGAAAACATTGTCTAGTGATCTACTTATAGTAACAAAAACAGATGCAAGCAATTTTCGACCTTATTGACTTTTGAAATTTGGTGGCTTTTTCATATTCTCTTTCACTTTCTTAGCTGTTTCTATAAAATCTTTAATTTTGATAAATGTCAATAAGGTAGAAAATCCCTTGCACCCGTTTTTATTGTCAAGTGACCTATAGTAAATAAAAAAACAGGTGCAAGCAATTTTCGACTTTATTGACGTTTTTGAAAGAACATTTTTGGGCTTTTCTGATAGGCCAAAAAAAAAAAAACTAGTCGTTTGAAGCAATAGTTGATATGGCATAAAAATTTTAGGATTACTCAAAGTCAACGTGCAGAGATTCGTCATTTGTAAAAAATTCGCAGTGCGCGCTTATCCTTGCTCAAAAACAATGAAAAACAGCAATTAATTCAAGATTTTTTTTGCTTGACTGATGACGTTAATTGAAATAGACAAAACATCATTGATACGAGTAGGTAGGTCTTTTCGGTGATTGTCAAAATCCAAATTTCGTACCTGTTTTCATTGTAGTCGATTTAATACTGTATATCCATAAATATATTGAATTATTGAGTGTATACATATTAATGTACTCTAAAGTGAAAACATAAATTAGTGTTTTCGATTGCTTATATATTAATGCACATGGTCTACATATTTCCAATATTGTATACATATTTATTTGAATTTAGAAGAATACAATTTTAAGCGACTTTAGATGAGTACTTATATACTGTCAAGATACTTGTATCTATATTTTTGACCTTGACTGTACAAGAATTTGAGCAGTGAATTTGTATATTTAAACAATTTAAATTTTAATTAAATCTCATGTTTTATATTTAAGCAGGTGGAAATACTTCTCTAAAACGAATTTTTGGGGGGAAGATAGGTAGATATTTTCGTTTTCATAGTTAAACAAAACACCACAACTCCAAGCAGCCTTCTACTAGAAGGAATCGTAATTATGTTTCTATGTAGTTCTTTTTCCATCATCTTAGTCGTAGCAACTACAAGGCCAACTAACCAACATTTTGTCGATGTCTCCGACAAGGGAGACGCTTATTCGCACTAGTTGGAAGTCCACTGCCAAGCCGACCCTGACCAAGGCCAGAGTGGCTGACAGCAGCCAGCACATGGTGTGTAGCCACGCCGATATGATGGTGAGCCGAATGGCCTGGTACACTCCACGAATGCGCCGCTCGTAAGCTAGGGTGGCAACGTTCACGGTATACGAGCAACTAAAAATGAAAACGTACCTATTAACAAAATTTTCTTAATAGCCGTGTGGTGACGGCCTAAGAATACAAGTGTCACCGCTCCCTTACATGCCTGGGATGTCGTAAGAGTCGACTAAGAGGCTCGACGCATTGAACACCTGTGCGAGAGAAGGAAACTTGAAACAAACCCTCTACCAACCCGTCTGGCCAGCGTGGTAGCAGTAGTGCAGTAGGCTAATAACATTCATAGGATGAACGCCACAATAGGAGCGTGAGCTAGAAGAGGCTTATGTCCAGCAGTGGACGTCCACAGGCTGATGATGGAACAACATTTTTTAGAGTAGGGATACTCAACTTGTATTGAGAGATAATATTGTTTATTGTGGGACTTGGTTTCAAGTGCTCACCCGCTTCATACATACGAGTACCCATCTAAGTATCTATATCTAGTATACTTAATAAAAATGTAATGGATAGGGTAGTCTTGGTCACTTTGAACCTAACGATTTGGAAATTGGAATTCATTGAAGGTGGTTTGGGTGGAAGGGTGGCCATAAACGGGGCTTAGAGGGGCCATAGTCGACTCGAGTACCCTACCTCCAAAAGAATATAAAAGTGTAAGGGCCTGTTTCACAATCTAAAAGGAAGTTCTGAGTAGCTTACTTAAAGGAGGATTTCACAGTTTTGATATGAAAAATATGTGAAATTATCTGTCCAATAAGCTACTCAGAACTAACTTTTAGATTGTGAAACAGGCCCTTAGTATTATTTTGCTATCAAAAGTACCTATACTTGATTAATATCTCGCTCGTTCATATAAGCTTTACCTAATAAAATAAAATGTAGACCATACAAAATATAAATACAGTCACAGCCCGTTCTCTCGTAAATGTTCTATTAGAAGTTTAGATTAGCGATCAACGTTCGCTTAAAAAAATTACAAGGTCTATATTTTTTTTGTTGTAACATAGATAATATTGTATCTAAATAAATGTTTTCTACTGAATATTTATATTAATTTAAATAACGACCGGTTTGTGAAGAAATTCGCCTGTTGCGTCGAAGCTGGTGTTTCGTAATTTCAAGTTGAAGGTCACTCGGCTCGATGGATATTTTAGTTTCTTTGGGCTTAGTTGCATTCGCATGGCACGAATTTCCTGTTCCCGAGTAACTAATCGGGATCATGGTATTCAAAATTTCAAAACGACCAATGACAATCTGACGAGCACACAATGTAAGTTCGGGTCCTCGGTTTTTCTTTTTTCATAAATTAGTTGGTATATATTTTGTTTGATATTTATATGACACTCAAATCATCCACGGTCAGTTCACTTAAGCACTTGTCTTATAGGTTCCGTCTGGGGACTCTGTAGGTACTATTTATGGTATAATTATTTACATACCGTCGTCAGTGCTTTATGTTACGCCTAAACGGGCCATAATGCTCTGAAATGTGTGGCAGGCAACTAGGTATATGCATCTTGCTCTTGCGTCGTCATAAAGTCATAGTCGCCAGCCAGAAATTGCAGAAAAAATATTTCCCGTTTAGGAACACCTTTAAAAAAATGCCTAACACATTAAAGTGAGAAGAAAAACACGCGCACTGAGCACACGTCTGTACATACTCCTTATTACTAGTTGGATAACTATATTCGTTATTGAAAAAAAATCTCACTAGACTCTACACTAGAGCACCGGATCCTTAACATATAAAAGATTTACCCCGCTGAGTTTAAAGTACCGCTAAAAGCCGCTCATGATAGAGCTACGGGTAGTAGATTTTGTTTATTACTCACGTAGAACTACCAGTGATCTCTCCCAGCTTGAGGCACAGCTCGTTGAGACCGTAGTGCGCGACGGCCGGGGAATACTTAGATGCAGACGCCGCTCATCACCAGCGAGAACACTAACGCTGGTGGTAGCACTCGGGAGTAATAGTTAGTATTCTTTGCATCGGAGATTAGTAGTAGATTTTGTTCAGACTCACGTGGAACTGCCAGTGATCTCTCCCAACTTGAGGCACAGCACGTTGAGGCTGTAGTACGTGATGGCCGAGGAGAAGATGCAGGCGCCGCTCATCACCAGCGAGAACACAAACCATGGTGGTAGCACTTGGGGCTGGTCGTAGATTTCGTTCAAAATCACGCGGAGTTGCCAGTGATCTGCCCCAGCTTGAGGCACAACTCGTTGAAACTGTAGTGCGTGATGGTCGAGGAATGGATGCAGACGCCGCTCATCACCAGCGAGAACACGAACACTAGTGTTAGCACTTGGGGCTGATCGTAGATTTTGTTCAGGCTCACGTGGAACTGCCAGTGATCTCCCCCAGCTTGAGGCACAGCTCGTCGAGGCCGTAGTGAGTGATGGTCGAGGAGTAGATGCAGACACCGGACATCACTAGCGAGAACACAAACACTGGCGGCAGCACTCGCCATGGGCGTTGTAAACTGAGAGAAGTAACTTGTATTAAAACATGAGCTTTGTGGTTCGAAGGATTCACTGTGGATTCGAAAAGTGTACAGGGGTACCTACGCCACGTCATACTTTGTACCTACTAATCCCCTACCTATCCTATTATTTAGTGTACCAGGGCCCAGTAGTTGGGAGCGCAATAACTTCACAATTTTCTGCCTGATTTGATTCCTGTTCGTTTTATGTAGATAATTAATGTGGTTTAAACAGCCGTAGCGTGCCGACAGTTATAAATTTCTAGATAGTTTATTTAAAAAACACAGTATGATTGAATAACTTATTCATAAGGGAACGGATCGACTACGTCGTTGACCTTTCCCATTATTGTTACTTTCACGTTGATATTCAAGGCTGTTAAAGGGAATCAAGGAAGATATTTTCACAAAACATTTATTACGGCATTTATAAGAGGTGACAAGCAGCTATGATCATACTGTGTACATTCATTATTAAAGTCTGAGAGATTGTGGTAATATTGCTTTTCCTGATTCAATTATAAAAAAACCCAGTTCTTTTCGGTTTGTCAACTCTGTGAAAACTCTTTTGTAGAGCAATCATCTACGCTTCAAAGGGTGTTACATAATTGTATCTGTATTTAAGTAGTTCAAATTCTTATGTGCGATTTATGCTAATTATTAACAGTGGTACCGATATTATGGAAGCCAATAATTAAATCGACAAATTAATGTTACATGTTTCAAGATGCTTAATATACTCTAACAGTTATTTCAAGAGTGAAAGATTATGAGTCTAAAGAGGTAATTTGTACAAAAGGCGAAAATTAAAGGTGTCCATTGAATGTACCCAGTATGTGTCCTGGGGCCAGTGGAGCACATAAGGAACATGGTGGTCCACACGAGGCCGAAGATGCCCGACACCAAAGGCACGTAAGTGGGCAAGTAGCACGCGCTCTTCTCCACCCACTGACTGCTCAGGAAGTCTACTGGCAGCTCTGAAGATCATGATAATCGTGTAAGTACAAGCTCTTTTCAGAAACGCAAAACACTTTAGTAGATAGCTTATTATTGTTTTAGTTTTGTTTTTGATCTGAAATGAAAAGAAACACAAAGAACTGAGTAAGAACTTTAAGAACCTAAAGTATCCTCCCGCCTGAGAATAACTTGTGAGCCGAGTTATTTCTTTTTTGTTTTTCCGATCAAAAATTAATAAAAGATAGCATTGAAAATGCACACTTTAGAAATCATAAACCTATGAAGTGTTATAAAAATTTAACTAACATAAACAAACATGTTAGCCATTTTAATTGTGATTGTACAGGAAATAAAATGATTTGCAGAAGATTATAGTTAATGCATGATATAAAAAACGAAAGTGGGCCTAAAAACAGGTTACTAATGAAGCCACCGTTGCATCTGCACCGCACAAAACGGCTTTGACGTCACTAATCCTTGAGAAAACTTCCGTGGTTTATGCATCAACGTAAGCAACCAAGTGATTGATTGTCGGATGCAATGTTCCTCGCATCTGGAGGGCATGCACCTTTAGCATCGGCACTGAACTTAAAAATGACTGTAGGGAAGTACATTTTGTACCGTGCTTACTTTAATGGGCGTCAAAAGATTTTACTTGTGGTGAAATTATCTCACAGTCAAATATAGCCTATGAAACTTAAGAATAATGTAGCTTTTAACTGGAGGAAGAATTTTCCAAATCGGTTTAGTAGTTGAAGAGATCCTACAAACAAACTAATGAACTTATATTATTTTCTAATAAGTAAAAGTGATAATAACATACCTACTTATATTTCAATAAAATTTATATTTTTGACGACTCTGAATCAAACCATTCAAGTGGTGAACTGCCCATCATGCAATATTGAGTTCCGTTTCAACAGTAGGTTTATGTATTTCTTTTGATGTAATTCTGCATAATCTCACAGATACACGCACACAAACTAACATTTTAATATCGTCTTAATGCGCCTACCTCAAGGCTGACGGCTGAAAAATGAATGTTTTGCTTCCGGGGGAAAAAAGTATTGATAGATCTTAAACTATTTCCTGATGCACATACTTAAATTACTTGTACTCTGTCTATGAACACAAACGGGTTTTTATAATCACAAATAATAAAAAGGGGAAAAAACAATACTAGCTAACTTACGATTAGAATCTTCTTTGTCGACGGGGATGAATTCATAAATGACATTGTGTTTCAATGACGTCAGCGATTGTAGCTTCGGGAATAGTACGCACTTCTCGTCAAAGAGGTACATCAGCATGTGGAAGCAAAATGTACAGAAGGAACCAAACACGAACGCCATAAAAAAGAGGAGCAGATGAGCACCTGCAAATACCAGAGAAAATTTAACAGGTACCTACAAAAAGTTTAGGGTTTCCGTGCACTTGGTAGTCCAAATCAAAGACAGACCGCATATACATGGAACATGTCTATGAAACTTCGTCCTCAGGAATACACGAAAATAATAGTTATTCATAGTTTCAAAGTTCAACCGGCTAAAGGCGTGGCTAGAAATTTTGGCTTGACAAAGGCGCGACAGCGTTTATTATTTCCCATTTTCTCCTAGAAAAATTGTAAGGATAAACACTTGGTTTGTGGAAGTAGCCAGGAAGAAGACTAAAAAATCTATTTACAAAGATTTTTTTTAACATAGTAACATAGCCAAATAGTTATGAATTCATACTGCCAATAAAATATCTGCTTAGCAAATCTAACTTAACGCTCCAAAGTACTTTGTTTTTTGTTTTGGATATATGGATTTCAGTGCTATAGTTACAAAACCATTATTCGCTGTGTTTATTTGACCATTTCAATCATAACATTTAAAAAAATAAGTGTTGTTTCTAAATTTAATTTAACTTAAAAATGCCGCTACTAAACCTTGTCCGTAAAGTCTTCAATCAAAAGAAGGTCGTACTTTCGCAATCGGTGCCAAATAAATATAATATAACAAGTTAAATAATCAATTGGAAGTGTAATATATACAGAAAACAAGATTGTTAATGTAAAAATATTACTTACTTATACAACTTATGAATCAATGTTTTTAAAATTTCAAGTTTAAACATTGATTCATAAGTGCCTAAACTGATAAGTACTAGGTAATTATCATTCACGCTAATGAAACTGATACGACCTAAAGCAAATTACTTTTTAACTAAGAGTAATCAGCTGGTGCTTTTGTTTTTCGACCTCGTAATCATAGAATAAATATATCTGCAAATGATTCGACCTTCGATTGTCACTTGTTATGAACCATGGGCTTATGACCAGCGCGGGTCTGTTAGAAATATATGCTTTATATTGGTAACACTGAACTACTTCGACTTCCTTTTGTCAAATCGCTCTCATGTTTTTTTGTTCCGTGCTCGCTTTACCTGTATTAAATAGAAACCATTTAAATCCTGTGTAATCTTAAGATATTCATTGACAGATATCTAATATTTGTATTATGGAAAATACAAGATGTGCAGATAGATTACGTGACCTTCTTATTTTCGCCACCTCGTTGCCCTCGCCTCGTCGATAAGTCAAAACGTTACCTACTGCGCACGAGTCTCTCGGGCTACATCTGCTACAAAGGTTATTTGACCCAGCACAATCCACGAGGTGAGAAAAATGGTGGACCCAGAGGGAAATGAAAACCCTCAAATGGAAAATCGACCAGCGCCAACAACAACAAGCGCGCCAGGTAATATTTATAACCTAGAAAAACTAGAAGGCGTACAAAATTATCTTACATGGAAATTTGCAATGAAAATGGTACTCCTGATGGAAGGATTATGGGACTGCGTGGAGGGCCACGTCGCAGATCCCCAAATACAAGCTAGAGCATTAGGACGCATTTGCCTTTCTGTCAAGCCTTCTTGCTTTCAGCATGTCATTAATGCCAAGACGCCTTTGGAAGCATGGCAAAATTTACAAACCACATTTGAAGACAAAAGTTTGTATCGGAGGGTGGCACTTCTTCGTCAACTACACAAAGTTGAGCTCAACACATTTAGCAATATGTCAGAATACATAAACCATTCTATGACCATTGTCCAGCAGTTGTGCGAAATGGGAAGAAAAATTGAAGACGAAGAGGTAGCAGAACTTCTACTGAGTGGACTTCCAGCCGAATACGATACTCTTGTGACTAGCCTTGAAACGGCTTGCATGACAAACAAATTGTCGACCGAACTCGTCCGGACCCGGCTTATTCAAGAAGAGCATAGAAAAAATATGAGTGATGCATCATCGTTGAATTCTGCTTTAACTTCAACTTCGCTAGCTAAAAAGAAGCCCATAATCTGCAGTTTCTGTAACAAAAAGGGTCATGTGAAAGCAAAATGCTTCAAGCTCCGAAAACAGAAGAAAGATTCAAGCAAAAACATTGAGAAAACGATGACTGCTTCGAGCTTCATGGCTTTGGCGAACAATAGTGAATGGATTGTGGACAGCGGATGCTCATCACATATGTGTAATAATAGAGATTTATTTTGTGAATATAGAAATTCTAAAAATTTAATAACTATTGCCAATGATTCTACATTAGAGAGCTGCGGTACTGGAAATGTAAGTATGAGTTTCTTAAACGGTGATGAAAGGAAGGTCATGAATGTTATGCATGTGCCACAATTATCCTCGAACCTTTTGTCTGTAAGTAAAATGACTGAGAAGGGCATGACAGTGATTTTTAATAGTGATGGATGTTTAATTTACGATGAATGTAAAGTGGTAGGCAAGCCTGTTTGTCGTGCCGTTTTACAGAAAGGTATTTACAAGTTAAGTGGGTCTGTTGCACATCAAAAGGAGCAGCATTCTTCGGCACTCCTACAATCAGTGCAGGGGGCACGAGAGGATGCACAGGTTGCTGCGCATGCAATATCTGGAAGCTTGTGGCATAGACGGATGGGTCATCTGAGTATTTCAGGTATGTACGATCTTCGGAAACATGCAATGCCAAATCTTCTCTTTCAGGACGAAGAAATTAAGAATTGCATCCCTTGTATTGAGGGGAAGCAGTCAGCTAAACCGTTCCCGAAAGGAGAGGCCAAAAGAGCTACTGAGAAGCTGGAGATCGTGCACTCTGACATCTGTGGACCCATGAGAGAGTGCAGCTGGAGTGGTGCACGTTACCTACTTACTTTTACCGACGATTTCTCAAGAAAATCTTTCGGATACCTACTGAAGCACAAATCACAGGTAATGTCCTATTTTCTTAAGTTTCAAACTTTAGTTGAGAAACAAACTGGTTTAAAAATTAAATGCCTAAGATCAGACAATGGTGGAGAATATTGTAACGCTCAATTCTCTAATTACCTTGAAAAGAATGGTATCATTCACCAGACCACAGTCCCCTATACGCCACAGCAGAATGGTGTGTCTGAGCGTTTAAATCGTACCATTTTAAATAATGCTAGATGTATGCTTAGGGAATCAGGCCTCAGTCAGCGATATTGGGGAGAAGCAGTCATGACTGCCATGTATCTAAAGAATAGAAGCCCTACATCTGCTTTGACGGGCCGTCTACCCCAAGAGGTTTGGTCCGGTCATAAAATTGGCCTCGGTCACCTCAAGGTTTTTGGATGCCTTGCATACTGTCTTTTGCCAGCCTGCAAGCGTAGTAAATTGGATGCCAAGTCTGAAATGTGCATCTTTGTGGGATACTGTGATACGTCTAAAGGATATAGGCTTATTAAACCATCCAATCCATCACAAGTAATTATAGCTAGGAATGTGCAATTTTTAGAGAATAAATTTTATAATAATTTTAATTTAATTGACACATGCCAAACTGATAATATTGAAATTTATGACAATTTTATTTATCAGAAAAATAATTTAAATATGGAATCTAATAATGAATTGCCTATGAACTGTAATGAATTTAATAATGATATTTCTATGAATAATAATTCTAATAACAATTCTATTATGAAATTAAATTCAAGCTCTGATAAAATTTCAGATAGTGACCCAGACGACTTCATCACGGGCGGAGAGGACTCCTCCTTCGAGCAGTCACGAGATGGCGCCTGTGCTGAGATTCAGCGGCTGCCTGTCCCGTCGCCAGCCGGCGCGCCCGCTTCTGCTACGGAAAATCCTGTAGTTGATAGTGGTCGGCCTGTGAGGGCAGCTAGAGGTAAAATGCCCATAAGGTATGAAGACTATGATCTTTCTTTATATACCTATCAGTCTGTCTTTGAGGATCCACAATCTTATGAAGAGGCTATGTCTTCCTCCAATAGTGTAGAATGGAAAACAGCCATGCAGAGTGAGTATCAATCATTGTTAGATAATAATGTTTGGAAATTGGTAGACAAGCCCTCCTCTACCAATATCATAAAATGTAAGTGGGTATATAGAACCAAACATGATGCGTCAGGTAACTTCGATCGCTTTAGAGCTCGCTTAGTTGCTCGCGGCTTTACTCAGCGCGAAGGTATCGACTATACGGAAACTTTTTCTCCTGTGGTTAGACACTCCACTATGAGAATTTTATTTTCTCTCGCAAATGAGATGAATATGTCTATTGAGCATATAGATGTCGCCACAGCTTTTTTAAATGGCGATTTGGATGAGAGAATATATATGGAGCAACCCGAAGGTTTTGTGAGAGACGCTAGTAAAGTATGTCTGTTGCAAAAGAGCATTTATGGCTTGAAACAAGCCAGTAGGCAGTGGAATATCAAGGTTCATGAGTTACTTTCAAATAATGGGTATGTTCAGAGTAAGTGTGAGCCGTGTGTATATGTGCAAAAGAATGGCAAGGATCTTACCGTTATAGCTCTCTACGTAGATGATTTCTATATTTTTTCGAGTTGTTCTACTGACAAATTATTGAATCTGTTAGAGAAAGCTTTTAATGTGAAGCATCTCGGTCAGCTAAAGAGCTGCTTAGGTATGAATGTCATTCGTAACAAAGACTCTCTAATTCTAGAACAATCTACCTATATCAAAAAATTATTAATGCGTTTTGGAATGTCAGAGTGTAAATCAGTATCCACACCTATGATGTTAAATTGTAAATTATATAAGTCTGAAAAATCTGAATCTAATAATACTCAAAATGAATATCAGTACAGACAGTTAATGGGCTGTCTAATGTATTTATCAATATGTACAAGACCTGATATTGCATTTGCTTGTAGCCAGTTATCTCAATTTAATAATAACTATGATAAAAGCCATTGGTTAGCTGCTAAAAGAATTTTAAGATATTTAGCTGGCACCATCAATTATGGTTTGCATTTTTATAAAAGTAAAAACTTAAATATAACTGCCTATACAGATGCGGATTGGGCCAATGACCCCAATGACAGGAAGTCATATACGGGCTTTGCAATAAAATTGGGATCAAATGTTGTCAACTGGGAAGCCAGAAAACAAAGATGTGTAGCGTTATCGAGCACTGAGTCTGAATATCTTGCAATAAGTGATGTATGTAAAGATATCTTATTTTTGAAAAACTTTTTGTCTGAAATTGTTGATAAAGAAATTTCTGTTAAAATATTAAACGATAACCAAAGTGCTCAAAAATTATTGTTGTTAAAGGAATATTGTCATAAACGCACAAAACACATAGACTTAAGGTACCACTTCATAAAGGACTTGGTACACAATAAATTCTTAAGCATTGAGTATGTACCTACTGATAGCATGATAGCCGATGTCCTCACTAAACCTATAGCTAGAATTAAACATTATAATTTTATTAATGACTTAAATGTAAAGCCTTATTAATATTTTTTATTTTTAAAAATGGGCCCGAATGTTAATTTGAGACATAATAAGAGCACTGTATGTAAACTAGCATGTGTTTTATCTATTTAACTTAGAATGTGATAGAGTGATAGGCATGATATGATGTATGTTATGCTTTACTGTTGATTCTCTTATGCATGAATATTTTTTTTGTATAATGTTTTTTTGTTGGCATTAAGCTATTTATCATGTAAATGTAGAGTCATTTTGATGAATATAGAGTCACTTTGTCACAAATGTAGAGTCGTTATGTCATGAATGTAGAGTCATTTTAAGAACTTTTCGTGACGAAATGTAATAACTTGAAATGACATTGTCTTCAAATTGCAATGTAAAGCATAAGGGGAAGTGTTAGAAATATATGCTTTATATTGGTAACACTGAACTACTTCGACTTCCTTTTGTCAAATCGCTCTCATGTTTTTTTGTTCCGTGCTCGCTTTACCTGTATTAAATAGAAACCATTTAAATCCTGTGTAATCTTAAGATATTCATTGACAGATATCTAATATTTGTATTATGGAAAATACAAGATGTGCAGATAGATTACGTGACCTTCTTATTTTCGCCACCTCGTTGCCCTCGCCTCGTCGATAAGTCAAAACGTTACCTACTGCGCACGAGTCTCTCGGGCTACATCTGCTACAGGGTCAGGCTCTTACTATGATTACCGTTATTGTACAACTTGACATTGAACGATGAACTTCAAGTGAACTCCAAACATGTGGCAATGATATTTTTGATGATACGTTAACATTGACATTTAGCTAATGCTATGTAATAAGGTGTAAGTTACGTATTAAAGACAAAATATCATTGATACGGTATCACTATGATTTGTCTACCAAATTATAACTATAGTTAATCACTTAGAGCTCGCTACTCATTGAATAATACTATAATTATTGTTTCATTTGACTAACAGAATGTTAAAAGAATGGTCAAAAGCCGTCCATAAAGGCATTGTACGTATTTCATGACCACTTGCTGACTATGGGCCTTTGCCATGGATCTCTACGATTGTCGGTTCTATGCTGTCCAACATTCAACGAATTCTCGTCACCAGCTCATCGTCATCCCACCTAGTTGTTGCGGGTAGCTGATCTTCCAGCCAAGGTAGCATGAGCGGCGCGACTCGTTGTCGACTCGACCCCTTTTCTCGCGATGTCTGTCCCGCTTATAACAATACGGTGCGAGCGGGACAGACATTGCGCTTGTTCGAGAAAAGTGCCGACACAGCTTTGTCGAGTTGCGCATGCTACGCCTGCTGGTTTACTAATGTATGCCCGAATTTCAAATGCAATAATTACGTTTGACATAATTTCATTTGCCATAATTCCATTAGAAATAACGATTCTGTTGCCATAACTATCAAATTACATAAAATTGATTGCTATAATTACATTCTTCATAATCAATCATACGCCATAAATACTTTATTCCATAATTTTATTTGCTATACATTTCATTTTCAATATATTAAATATCCATAACAATCATTTACCATAAAACTTATACTGACTATTTATTTATTGACTTTAAGTACTAGAATTGTATGCAAACCCCTTGGACGAATGCAAACCCCCATGCAGGCAGACATGCATTATGCAGTCAGGCATGTGCAGCATGTGTCGGTTTTGAATATTATTCGTTTTTTTACTAATTGGTTATCTATATAAAGTTATCTAAAAATAAACGTTTCAAGACGTGCATTTTTATGTCAAATAAATATTATGTCGAATGATAATTATAGCATTTGTTAATATGGCATCTCATTTTATGGCAAATGAGAGTTATAGCTAGTAAATGATTATATCATGCGTTATTAGTATAAATTAGAATAATGCAAACGAATATTATGACCGAGGATCATTATGGCAAATGAAATTATTGCAAGGATATTATGAAAAACAAGACAATACCGATCTTCCTATAGCTTCGTTTTTCCTGATCAGCCTGCGCGCCTAGGCTTTATAGGTAGCCGTTTTTTCCTAATGGCGGAGTAGGTGCATAGAAGTAATGTACTGAGAATTTCGATAACTTAGTGAGGTAAAGGAAACTGCAACTGTAGGGATTGAAGGACAAATAAATTATGTCAGTGTTGAATCTTTGTTTTGATAATAGTAACAGATTTTTTGTTTTATTTTCGAGGGATAACAATTTGCTACATATTCCCTCCACTAGTATTACCTCAACCAGGAGTTCTGAAACGGCAGGTAACGTGCAGCAAGTACCATAACAGAAAAAAGTGAGGATCTCAACTGACCAGGGGCCCAATTCTGCTATTTGACAATTAGCGACCAACTATTTCCATTCTATCGACATCCTATTGACATTACAATTCCATTGTGCTAAATTTTGTATTCTGCTAAAAGTTTTTAAAATCTCGATGTAATGTCGATGGAGTGTCAGTTCAATGGAAATGGAATGGAAATGGACTGTGAATGGAATGTGAATTAAATACGTTTTAAATAATTTTTGTGAATTTTATGCATTAATATCGACAAATTATATTTTTTTACGTTATAAATATCAACGTCTATTAAAAATGCATGTTTATTGTTAAAAAAAAAGATAGAAAACATTGGTAGAGTATGGCTGTGATTGTATTGCAATTGCCCTTAATAAAAACTGTGTTCGTCAATGACATCAATGTCTTCATGAAGTTTTGAACACAAGTTTGAAAACTTTGAAGACGAAGAAGAATTTGTGTAAACAAAAATTGTATTTTAACAATGCAAGTGTTGAGGAACCCGTATCGCAGTGGTTCGTGCGCTCGCCCTGCGATTGTTGAGGTAAAGCAACTTTCGCAATGGTCGGTCACGGGATGGGTGACCAAAAATTTACTATCTCGAGGTTCTCCGTGGTTCGGAAGGCACATTAAGCTGTTGGTCCCGGCTGCATTTAAAACCCACCAATCCGCATTAGGCCCCCGTGGTGGGTCATGGCCGGTTCTCGTCATCCATCTATAAGAAAGGCCAGTGTCCCAGCAGTTGGGACATAAAAATAGCTGATGACGAGTGTTGAGCAATTAACTGCTCTTAGCTTGACCAGTACTATAATTTCTGTAAACATGCCATTTACTAAAAGTTAATAGTTTTCGTTTTAATCAACAAATCCGGAAAAAATAAGTGTTTTTATTTTTATTTTGCGCTTTCTCAATGTTCCGGCACGATTTTTTAGCAAACCTCAGATTCGATTTCGTTACCCCAAAATAAATATAGAATCGAAGAAATCATAACTACCCCAAAACTTTTCTAGTAAAAACACAATTTGACTTATTGGTTTACCCATTTTTAAAAGTAAGATTTATAAGGAATAGAAATATTATTTTTACAAACTTGCCTTGTGAAATTAATATGATATAAAGTCAAATTTAGTAAAATAAAGATAAATTGTATCGAATAAAGCTCTAAAAAAGGTGTCGTTGTTCGATGGCAGTTCAATGACCAAATGACAACTGAAAGTCCATTGATAGAAACGTTAAATAGTGAATAGAATACCGTTTGCACCAACAATTACAATTCCATTCAAATATAATAGATAGCAGACTACCGAAAAGATCAATAGCAGTTCGATGGAGTGTCGGTGGAGTGTCGATAGAATGGCTTCGGACTTAAACAGTAAGAGAATACCAAATGCCAAAAACCATTCAACTGAGACACTATCGACACTCTATTGAGACTCCATTGGTGTATTTTTATTTAGCAGACTTGGGCCCCAGTGAACTAAGCAATACTTTTGCAACAATTGGTCACTTGTTAGGACAACAACGCACAGCCAGTATACAGCATACCTAACGAAAATGGTACCTTTCCAAGCGCCACTAACTTCTGTTTCATCGCGTTCGATGAATCTGAATTCTTCAAACAACGGGATTCTATCCATTTTATAAGGAAAGATATAGTTATATGGAGAACGGCCTATCAAATTATTGTAGGTAAGGTATCACATTCATGAACAAAAATATGAAAAATAATCAGAGAGAAAGGTAATCACCAAAGAGTATGTAATCGCTACGTTCTGTAATCACTATAAACAAAGAGTATGTAATCACCACGTTCAAACTATGAATCAAAGAGTAAAGTAATTATAATTATGAAACATTAGCTATTTCCATTGACTTGTAAATATATGGACCAGCCATACCTACAAAATTAGCGTGCATACCTATATTATGTTTGGCGCATAATATGGCCGCTCACCCTAGTGTTGTACCATATTGAATAGCTGATATCGAAATAGTTACAATTAAAACTTATAATAAATATACGTTTTAAATATTAATTTATACTCCTCAGAACAAAAAAAGGCCGGCTTATGCCCAGAAATGGATTTAAAACCAACTACTTCACTTGCTTTTTTAAGCATTTATTTGGCAATTGGGGTGGGAGGTTACATAATGTAGTGCGAAGTCCATCTCCAATAGTCTTACGTGATTATGTAATTGGGTTTAGCGCGTTTTATTAAGTTTAATATATAGATAAATAATTATTATAGTATTTCAGATCTTTCGGGCCGACAGTTCGTACGATAGACGTTAAAAATTTTCCCACTTGCGAGTATCGTTCCGAAGTAAGCACCAAAA
This sequence comes from Chrysoteuchia culmella, assembly GCA_910589605.1. Taxonomy (NCBI): domain Eukaryota; kingdom Metazoa; phylum Arthropoda; class Insecta; order Lepidoptera; family Crambidae; genus Chrysoteuchia; species Chrysoteuchia culmella. The sequence goes on from OU342661.1 coordinate 13,155,906, forward strand.
GTGTTAGCGCGCTAAAGCATGTGGCCGCACTTGCGTGTATCGTGGCATTGTCCGAAGCTTCGGGGCGATACACGTAGGTACGGCCATAGCATAAAAAGGGGCTAAATTTAATAATCAAACTCATACTTATGGAATCCGTTTGAAAGGTAAAAGCATTTTTTTTCTAAAGAAAACAGCTCATTGTCTATGTATGCCTATTTTAAGCTACATTAAAAGTAATTATTACTTAAGCAATTATTTTGTATGAAAGTAATTGTATAAGTTTGAATTACTTTTACTCAAGAAGTTAGTTGCCTTCTATTATAAATACGAGAGTTCACACTTCTATTTATTATAGTCAAGTGTAAGTAACTACCTACCTAGTTAATTAAAAGTAAATTATACTTATGCATTTTTTTCATACAAAATAGTTACTTAAATAATTACCTTTATTGACGTATTACTCACATTACACTTGACTATAAACACGTATGGTATACAGGAGTGAGAGGAGGAAAAATAAGTTACGTTTGATTGTTTAAAATATAGTATTGCTTTTTTATTCATTTCTAAATAATACCAATTTAATAAAATAATTTCTAAACAATACTGTATCACAAATTTTTTAGCATGGTATCGGAACCTAAGATCGAGATAACCTTGATAATCGATTTAATAAGCAGTCCATCCATCCATCTCCAAAGATCCAAAGATTCTTTAGTAAAGCCAGTTTCAACATTTACATGTTGGTACCATTTACTGAGTGTCCGAGGGTGTGATAAACAAGTGTTTTAGGTTTTCCTCATAAAATTTTAAGTTTTTGATAATTATAAATGGAGAGCAAGGGCGAATTTCCTGTTTTCTTCGCCATACTTTTCAAAGGTATAAAGATTTGGCTTTGGCAATTTGCCTCTTCAAAAAATCTTTTGATCCTGTACATTCTTCCAAAATAACAGTTTCATCAATATTAATTGATTTTCTTCTTTGAAGATCTTCTATTACATTAACGAATATAGCAATCTTTTTATCACGTCTTCATACCCTTTCGTTTAAATTTTTTACTTTCTTCTTTAAAAGAACACTTTTCTGCAAGACTTAAATATATTTTTTTTTAATCTGAAAATAAAAGGAATGATCAGGTTTAAAAGACTACTTATAAAACTAATAATAATTAACCTAGCCTATACATTATACTATTACATTAAGTCAAATATTATACAGTTTATTTATACTGACCATGGCATTGATTATTGTGAGATTGACTTGTTAGTATTTGTTTTTGCCTGGTTGGTTGAAAAATATTTGATAGGCTGAAAATGAACAAAAGAATCATTAATTACTTTCAATTTAATTTGTTAATGATAAGGTCATGTGTGTAATTTTTTTTATCACTATTATATGTACTAAAGCTATGTTTAATAGCAATTTTATAGCTACGTAAAGTAATATCACACATAGCTTATGTACAGTAAGTCAAACAGTAAAAAACAATCAATTTAATTCTTACTTTTACTAAGACAATTATAAAACATATCCTCACCGTAGTAGATGTTGACGCACCTTCTAGTGAACTAGTCATTTCTCGACTCTTTGATTCTTCAAACAGATTTGATTAGGCTGAAAATATATAAATAGCTTTGATACAACTTCTACAAACTATAATAGGATTCAGAATAAGATAGAAGAATACACTATTCTGCTTTATAAAATTATTTACAATGTGAAAATCACTTACCAAAAGAGTCACGCAATCTTGTTACATCGAAAGTTTTCATCAAAATGCATCAGTGCAAACATACCAAATTTTATGTCGTGTGTTTATATTTTCTTGACCAATAGCCTCTATCCATTTCTGCTTCGAAATTTTGTTCGAAGGAAATCTATTTGACAAAACACCATTGATGAATAAAATGACAAATGTATCGATATTTCAACACAACCCATGACATCACTAATTTTACAAATGCAATACAACTCGAACTTAATATGAAAAAAACTTCGAAATACCACAACTTAAAACAATATATGTTCTTATAATCTTTCAAAACAACTTTTTCTTATATTTCATTACACAATATCGTTTTAGATTCAACAGTAATTGTGAAAATTTAATACTAACCTATGGAGAGTCAATGAAGGTTGATTAATGTTTTTCCTTGCACCGTACTGCTTAACACAACACGAAGGCATGATGTTCCCAACTCTAGCAAGGCTCTGAATGGAACAGAACCAGGTTTTTGTGCGTATTTATCAAAAAATAAACAAAACTGTTGAGAGTTAATAAAAATTTGACAGCAGATCTACCACAGAACTTGGAACTAAAGATGGCGATGCCGGCACGCGTCAAAACGCTCATGACGTCACATGAAAATGTTGCCAAAATGTGTACTGTGCAAACACTATCCGTCTCTTTACCCATACGCAAACATAGGTGAGTTAGAAAGAGACAAACATCGATTTGATAAGAATGTATCGATTTAATATATATTTGTATAAGCAAATTTTATATAGATCTATAGGGCGCCTCCATAGTTCTGTTGTATCTCTATGGCTATTTCAGTGTTTGACACGTCTGTCAGGGTTTGTCATACTGGAAAGAGCCAAACGGAGAGCAATAAGAAATTACCAATTCAACAGAATAAAAAAAAACATGCTATAACAATCCAATGTGCGACCAAAGAAAGCTACTATATTTCATAAGAAAAAATACTAGAAAATGTCGATTGGACTCATCAGATGTTCTCATGAAGGATTTGAATCCGCAATCTTTGATAATCCGTTCCACTGCTTTCACCAATAATTGAGCTATCGCAACTCATTTCTCCTTACTCTTTTCATCAATGAGATTGTGACTCACAAAGGACATCAGGTAATCTCCATACAAAGTTAGTCTAAAAAAAAAAGTTAGCGGCCAGACCCAAGATTATTTTTAATAGGTAGTTCATAATAATATAAAGACCTATAAAGAATTATATGGACTTAGCCTGAGCACGCACTGCGATTAAACGCGCACGTTTAATCGCAAGTCTGAAAACGTAATAAAATATAACACAAGGCTTTCTATACGAGCGCACGCACTTGGTGACTTTTTCAGTGACTGATTTTAAAAACGCAACTTGCTACATTTTGTTTGCGATTTGTAAACGCGCGGTTTTTTCGTGTCCCATAGTAAATGTATGGAGGCGCAGGCACCCCGATTAACCGCAGAGTCAGACTGATTTTTTGTTCAGTCTCGACCGAGCGGTCGCTGAGGTAAGTCGGCGCTTGCAAAGTTTATTGAGCGGAGGTTGCGATGTCGTACGACTCGGAAGCGGCGACTTCTTTGGACATTAATAAAGTTTAAAAAAAAAATTTTTCGAAGTAGAAAAAAGGCCGGCACTATATTATAAAACCATGAATCAGTACAGAGATAGAAATATTAGGACACGGCTTTGGCAGGAGGTTGTAAGTGGATGAATCCAGTACCTATGGCGACGACGACGACGTGATTAATGTTCCCTGTTTTTTTAGTATTAAAGCTACGACACCCGCGGCTCGCCAGAAATCCAAATAATTAAGGGTTAAGTCCATATATTTTTTCTTAGGCCTTTATATGAACAACCTATTGAAAATATTCTTGGGACTGGCCGCTCACTTTATGCGCTGACAGGGTTAAGTCCATATATATTGTTTTGGCCCTAAATATGAACTACCTATTGAAAATAATATTGGGTCTGGCCGCTTAATTTTTATTGTCCAGATTTTTTAACTTGAAATAGCACCTCAGTTCATGCGGTGACAGGGTTAAGTCCATATATTTTTTTTTAGGTCTTAATAGGAATGTTTTTGGACCAGAATGCCTTATGTCCTTTGTGAGGCAAGTCGATGTTTTCTATTACCTAATTTTTTTATCATAAAACACTTTTTTTTGCGTCTGTCTGTATCTTCGAGCGAATTTTTCGGAACACCACGGACTGATTTTGACGAAACTTTCACTTGATAATGAGTAACTAGGCCTAATTTTAACTAAGTCCAAGGAACAAAGTGGCGAGCGGCCGCTAGTGTTTCTAAACGATGAAATTGTGATTTCTGTATTATCATCACATCAGTATCACAGACGCATATTAACCTAAAGTTAAGGTGTTGGCTCTTCTGGAATGCACTTTTGTATCGAAAAAAATCCCGGATTTTGATCGGTTTTGTATGGACCAGCGAATATTCGAGTGAAATTTTGAGAACTTTTTTTGGATTATTGATCTTTTATTACCTATGTCAAAGGGGGTTCGAAAAATATCTTATTTTTGTGCTTCGATGCACCGTTTTCGAGATATATCGAAAGTTTCTGGAATCCCGGGATTTATATAAAAAAAAATATATTTCAAGAAGCCTTTTCCATCATTTCCTAGCCATAAACTAAGTTTAGGTAAATAAATATGCATCTGATTATCCGATCACTGATTGTCATCCATCAAATAAATAAAATCAAAATAAAACAATACAGCGTGTCACTTTCATTTACATTATCGGTTTGGATGTAAACCGTGTTTATCGTGTCAGTTTTGTCAACAACATGTTACTGGTATCAGTAACTTGAGATGAGCAGGCAACCGATACGACGGCACAATACTATTGACTATTGAACTGGACGGCAGATAATTGGCGATAGTGCTGTGGCTCTGTCGAGGTCGAGGTTGCTATGTAAAATTAATAGAGGGTAGAAACTAAATGCTAATGAAGAACGGAACACAAGACGGGGTAGGAAGAACTTTTTTCCAGGGTGAAGTGCCCGCGCATACCACCCTGTCTGTGAAGACAGGATGGTTATGTGGGACTCGAACCCACTAAGATCCTCTGGGTGTTCCAACCACGTGTTTGGATGGGGACTACCGAGACAAGGGTAACAGTCTACCGGGTCTGCTCCCTTGGGGTACCCTCTTCGGGCCGATAGGCTTACCCTAGCTCCCACTACTGATATGGCGCGTCGGAACACGTGACGCGGCCAACCACCACGAGGTCCTAACTGAACGACGGGATTCCCCATCCCTCCGCCCGACCCCCATTCTTAACCCACCAAGCCTCACTGGAGAGGCGCATGGAGTGGCGACACTTCGTGATTTTTTGGGGACTCCAGCTCCCTGGCTGTCCCCACTCTCCGGTCGCTGAGCGACACGATACGTCCTTGAACGGGGTAAGAAATGTGATAGTATAGAAAACGTTAATATCACAAAAAATCTATATACTTAATTCAGGTTCGCAAAATTTGTGACGACTCGATAGGGACTTTGGCGCGTAGTACGCGACCGAGTAAGGTATCAAATTAAAGGTACTCGAGTCTATTTGTTCCGAAAACTATAAAATATACAAAATGTTAAACGTGATGATCACAAACTGCAATTAAAGATTTTCGCATAATTTGGAATTTTGGAACCCGAGTATCGGGTTGTAACCGCCCTTAATTGGTATTTTCATTAATTGGTATTTTTATACGAATAATAAATAATTCTTTAACCTTATCACTTTTCGAAAAAACGTTTCCCATAGAAACTCGACCGGCCCCCCGGGAAGTTCCCCGATTCGACATCATACTTAGAACATAAGAAAGAGGTAAGAAGAAACAAAACCCTCGTAAACGGGTACTTAGGGTAAATGGAATGCTTCTATGTGTTTTGCGCAAAAGGTAGCACGTGCTAGCCGAGTCTTCTTTCTCTTTATAGGTGTTTACCGAAACAACCCTAACACTATAGAACCTTGTCGCATCTAAATTGTGCTAACAAAAACACTAATAATATTGAGAGATAATTTATTCTATACACGAGGAAGACCTAATATTAGAAAACTTCTATAAATAAAAATCATCTTTGTGTGTTTGTTTGTCCTCTATACGCTCTGAAATCATTGATCAGATTGTGATGAACTTTAGTAGGTTGTTCTGGGAACTTCTGCGAGGGTTCCTGACCCAAAAAATCTATATAACTATTTCTTTATACCTCACGTGGCATTGCAACGCATGCACCTAGCATGCGTTGCAATGCCACGTGAGGTAGGCTTACAGCTTTCCATATTTCATTCCATAAAATCAATGCTGCCTCAATCAATTCCATAAAATAAGTATCAGAATGAAAATTGTTTTATGGCCGCAATCAATCGCTACTTATTATCAATAAATTTTTGTCTTCATATTTTCCTTATCGATACTGCGGTTGGTCCGGTCTATAACAAATTAATGTGTATCGAATGAAATGTTCAGTTGAGAATGTGCGGTTAATACATGCCATCCAACTACTAATATGAGTGTTACTTCTTATTCGTATGTTAAATTTTAAACAAAATAAGAAACATGAAGTGGATCATAATTATTTCAGTATTTTTCTTATGTAGCAAATTTAGAGGTGTGGAAAGTGTTTTTCGACAAATAAGTTTGGATTCAGTTAGTACCGTTTGGACTTTGGAAAACAAAAATGGATGTAAGTATTGAAAACTATATACCAGTAATACCTACATACTTACATTGTATATTCCGGCATTTGCAATGCTATTTATAAGTGATCAATATTGTAAAAATTCAAATATACAAAAAAGGGTCACGTCTGAGCGATACCTACTTATAACTTTTTTTTTAATGTTTTACTCCAAGTTTTAAAGTAATATAGTTATTTCCTTGAGTTTAAGTTCAATATTTCAAAGCAAAATAGCATCAAAATAATAAAATACGTTTAAATTTCGAACTGGCTTGCAAATAAAAAGCTGTTTAAGAAAAAAAAAATCAAATGAACACTTTAACGAGGAAAAAAATGTTGTTGATAGTTGTTCGTCTGATTTCGATAAGTAGTTTTAATTACGACATCTTAAATGTAGTAGATTTACTTGACAAAACTATACCTACTCAATTTCAGAAAGAGTTTCTCTCTTACCATTAGGTAAGTATTCTATTAAGAAAGGTAAATTATTCCAAAGTTCTCAAAGGAATTTCAAACCGACTTAATTTCTACGTTTACTTCATCAATTTTCAGCGATCAAGGTGCCCGGTTCGGTACCCGGTGGTGTTTATTCTGATCTGATGAAGGCTGGTGTCATCGGAGACATCCTGTTGGGCTTCAACGACGTGCTCACGAGATGGGTCGCCTACGATACGTGGACGTATACAGGAACATTCAAAGGTAATGTATGATCCTTCAATCTTGCCTCTGTGGTGGTCTAGTGGTAATGGTAACCACCAACGGTGGCAGACCCAGAGGTCCAGGGTTCGATTCCCTGTGGGGGTCCCGGTATGTGTACTATGAAACAAGAACAATATTTTGTTAGCGACAGTTTTGTATGGTACACGATAGCTGTCGCTAAGTTTTGAGAATTCTTGGTACAGCCTCTGCTGTACCAAGAATTCTCAAAACTTTACGAGGTGAATGTCACTTTTTGCAATTTTATTTGGCACGGACTATAGATAAAAACTCATCCCCAGCAGCCCCGCTAAGGGAAATCCGAGGTTTCTTTACTCGAATAACAATCGCAAAGTTGCCGAATTTTCGGACATTCATTTTCAGGGAAGAAAGGAAGAAAAGATGTTATTGTTGAAAGGAAGAGAAGTTATAGTTATAAGTAAAGACTGTAGTAGTAGTGAACGTAGAGACCGAAGACCAAATCAAAAAGTTTTGATTTATCTATTATTTACTCAAAGAAAACCTAACTTCCTTTAATCGAAGCACTTTGCGAACGTGATAAATAATGAATGGAAACATCTGTTTGTCAGGTTTTTCGATTGTACTTATATTAATAAACCTTACTATGTTTTTTAGTAACTGAAGACCATTTGAGCTCAGCGGTAGCTCGGCTGGTTTTATATGGAGTGGATACCATTGCTTACATGGAAATCAATGATAGTCCGGTGCTACAAACGGATAATATGTTTGTTAGATACACAGTCGATATAAAGGAGCATTTGAAGGTAGTAAAACTTCTTTTATTTTACATATACATTTTCGAAGGCAGTTGCTTTTAATTATTGTAAATACCAATCTTCTTATTCTCTGCTTAGTTTTATGCCAAACGATTGTTAGCCGAGTTTTACAGAAAATACAAGAATGAAGGATTCGAGCTATTCTAACATTTGAAACTTTCATTATAGGAAGCACACATTAAAAAAAACAAAATACTAGAAAAAATCGACTCGACTCGAAGTTATTTTCCTTTGAACCTTTGAAAATCCGATCCGGCTCTTCCAATTGAGCTACGACGGAACCTTACCTACTATATTTTCTTTCAGGTGGGACCAAACGAGTTAAAGATAAGTTTCGAGTCGCCAGTGGAGGCAGCAAAGAAGCGTTCTGAGAAGCACTTCACGCTCCCCGCATGCGTGCCGGGCGGGTACAACGGAGAATGCCACGCCAACCAGCTGCGGAAGATGCAGGCCTCGTTCAGCTGGGATTGGGGACCGGCGTTTCCATCGGTGGGGCTTTGGTACGGTGTATTTACTAAATGTACATATATTGGATTATATTTTTCTTGGCAATTACTAGCGTACCTAAAGGCCAGTATGTCCCGATGATTTCTCCAATTTTACATGCGTGATGTCCACATTTTTTTATTAAGTAGTAGGTTTTGTGGGTGAAGTTATAACTAAGCGTTTTAAAAGTATTGAGTTGATAATAGCTAAACGGATCTTCGCGTAGGCAGGTAGGTACCTAGGTATGCGACATAAAAATATTCTGTAAATTTTTCTCCAGGAAAACAGCTGAAATAAATTTCTTCGATAGTGCGATCATAAGATCTATGACAACCCATACCAAAAAGAAGAAAGATTTATGGGTTTTAGATATTAAAACTTATTTGGAGTCTAGTCAGGGTGTTAAAACGATCGCGGTTGACATACAAAGCAAGCTAAATGTGGAAGGAAATCAGACGAAAACAGTGGCACGTGTTCAGAACGTCACAACTGCCATCGATGGTTCTGGTGAAGTTAATATTCAGATGATAATTAGTGATGTAAGTACCCATGAATTACGACAGCAGTAATTTGTTTTAAAGTAAAATTATTTATTTGCTCACCGCATCGCTCAGAAGATTGGACTACTTCATATTACGATTGTTAATTATCTACAAATGACGTCACTAAAGTCATTAATGGTAGGTGACTACCTGTGTAATTCTGCAGAAGTCCAAACTATTAAAATTTATTATAGAACAAAATTGCCCGTAAAGGGTCTCTTATTACACCAATTTCAATATCGTATTGTATCTCATTACGTAGGTACTTGTGCGTTATTGTAATGTAAAACGCACGGTTTATACCTAAAGATGCTCCATCTCAAACGAACGGTACTTTTTTAATCTTAGCAAAGAGTTTTTATGTCAGAAAAGAGGTCAACATTTTATGAATAAAATTAACTTTGGGAGATAAAATATAATAAATAAACATTAAATTTTTTAACTTAATACATTTTGACAGTAAATAACAACCATTTATCTGTAACAAAAACACAAAAAAAAAAATCGTTTAAGAAAGTCCGATTTTTATTTATTTCCTCGCAAATATGATATAAAACGTCGTATGACATACGTGCGCTTTGATAATTACAGCCTCTGCTTTATTATAGCCCTCGCCTGCTGCTCGGGCTAGCAATATCGCCTCAGCTGTAATTTTCAAGTTACCGTAATGTACATAATAATAATCATTCATAGTGTACTATTAATAAATAGATATCTACTACAGAAATAAGTACCTACAAGCTTTACTGATGATGAAATCAAGTCTTTTTTCATATTATTTTAAGAATGTTGTAAGGCTCTGGTGGCCGAACGGTTATGGAAGCCAAATGCTATATGAACTGCAAGTAACTGTCAGCCAGGGGAATGGAGAAGTGTCGGAGAAGCGAATGAGAGTTGGGTTCCGCACAGTGGAGTTGGTACAAGTAGATGTCTCTTCAAAATTAAGTGAGTGGTTCTTTATTGTGTTATTCATTAATTAATATCAAAGATATACTTGGTAATAGAGGCAGGTTAGTATTTATTTGGCGTGCTCTATGGGAAACATTAGAAATCATCATCATCATCATATACGTAGGTGTAGTTACCGCTGCCATAAGACTGCCAGGTTTAAAAGGCATGCCCCAAATTGGAACCTTCTCTGCTATTGCTACGCTTGGCAGACGAGACTAATTCAGAAATTAGTCATCTCCAACAACACCAACAAAATGAGATGCGATAGTTTTATTATTCTAAGCTAACCGTGAAAATTAAAATCTTAAAACTATAAACTAAATATGTTATAAATGGCCCTTCTTCAAAGCGTCTATAGATACTTAGATCTCTTTTCAAACATAGGTACATAAACATACATTGTTTTTGTTTAAGTCAGAGTTATCTGCGTCCACTATTGTTTACAGGTAATGCTACGTTTGGACAAGGCCTTACTTTCCATTTCGAAGTGAACGGCTATCCTTTATTCATGAAAGGCTCCAATTGGATTCCTGCGCACGTTTTGCCAGAGTTCGGCTATGATAAAGACAGAAGTAAGTATCTACTCGTATGACACGACAGTATTGTCCCATATTTAATAAAGTTCAATAACGTATAAACTTTGTTGTTCATCAGATATTTTTAACTGATATACAGACAGTCAAAATTAATTGGACTATAATATTCATAGGAGAGCCACTTCTTAGATGACTTTTACCCCTTAGTAAAAGGTGATAAATATTAAAAAGCCGCTCTGCTCTTCCCTCTCAAAGAAACATTTAGCGCGACACGATCCCCCGCTACGAACAGTTTCAAAAGATGAAGAGGTCCAACTCTTGGTTTCCGAAGCATGCAAACAAGTAATAATCGAAAAATTGGTATGATTTCAGTTTGTGATTAAAGTATGACTTACATTACAGTCGATGACCTCCTCCTGTCGGCGAAGGAAGCCCACATGTCGATGCTGCGCGTGTGGGGCGGCGGCGTGTACGAGGACGACCATTTCTACGACCGCTGCGACGAGTACGGCATACTCATCTGGCAGGACCTCATGTTCGCCTGCAGCATGTATCCCGCAGATACAGACTTCTTGAAGTAAGTCATTACCCCTCAGCAATATCAATTTATTTCAGATTTGCAATCAGTTTGAAGTGTCAACTCCTCCGGCGACGGACCACTGATCCATTTCTACACGTGCTGCGACGTGAATTGCATACCTACTCATCTGGCAGGATCTCCTGTTCGCCTCAGCATGAATGTATCCCGCGGATTCTTAGAATAAGATTTCAGATTTGCAGTTAAGTTTGAACATCAACCCCTCCTGTCGGGACGGACCCACATCTACGACCACTGCGACGAGTACGGCATAGTGTCATCTGGACGGACTTCTTGAAGTACCGAATTTATTACCCCAAATAGCAATATTAAGTTATTTCAGACTTGCAAAAAGTTTGAAGTAGTTAAGTATAAACTCCTCCTGTCGACGAAGGACCACATGTCAATACTGCGCGTGTGGAGAGGCGGGGAGGACGATCCAGTAAAACTAATAAGAAAATTGACTTTTCCCCTTTCAACTAAGTAGGCTAACCTAGGTAATTAAAATACAATTTCAAGATATTTCTTTACCGAAAATCGATTTTTTACAGGAGTGTGAAAACAGAAGTAGAACAAAACGTAATAAACCTGAGGAGCCATCCTTCCATAGCTCTGTGGGCGGGTAACAACGAGAACGAGGCAGCTTTAGTAGGCAACTGGTACGGCACACAACCACAATTCGATAAATACAAACAAGAATATATCAAGCTCTATGTGGATAGTATACGACCCATTGTAGAAATCTTAGACGACAACGCTTACGTCGTCTCGAGTCCCTCCAATGGCTTGAAGTCAGAAATGGATGGCTATATAGCAACCAACCCTTACGACCCCAACTATGGCGACACTCATTACTACAATTACATGGCAGACAACTGGGACTTCAACATCTACCCGAAAACCAGATTTGCTTCCGAATATGGCTTTCAATCAATGCCATCTGTAGCTACCATGCGGCAAGCGACACAAAACCCTAAAGACTTTTCGGTAGACAGCGCTTACTCCAAGCACAGGCAGCATAGTCCTGGTGGATACGAGGCAATAGAAAACCAAATATATAAGCATTTCCAGTTAGACAAGGATGATAAAAACTATTTTGAAAAATTTGTGTTCTACAGTCAGGTGAGTGATATCGAAACTCTAACCGTCGCGTCGGTTGCACCAGAATTCGTTTTTCGAATTCGTAAAAGGAATGAGAAAATTTTCTCCTTTTATTAAATATATTTCAAGATTGTAGATTTGTGTTTGGCAACAACATGTTCCATTGTAAATGTTGTTGTTTCTGTTAAGGCTGATAAGTTTCTTGCGGCCGTTCTTCTTATCAGTAAAAAAAATTTCTGAATGGCTGGTAGGGAAAAAAAAAATGGTTGGACTATTCGAAAGTAGGTACTTATCTATAAGTCTATTTGAATAAAAATCTTTGACTTTGTATAATGTAATTGGCTTGTCAAAGCTGTCAGATTTCAAACCTTTTTAACAGCTTTGTCAAGCAAATTACTACATACTTTTTATACGAATTCGAAAAATGATTTTTTGTGCAACCGGCCATAAGTCCTCTAATTTTTTGTCCACTGAATTGATGTTACATCTAAAGTAGGTTATGTATGAGTAATTTTAATATTCGTGGCTTAAACCATAGAATACTAAATAAAAGGAAGAAACTTAGGATTCGTAAAAGATTCATTGCACAATAAATGTATGAATTTTATTTTATCACTTCGTCGGTTTTAATTGCAGCGCAATATAACTTACAAATTTAAATACCTACTTCTTTGGTGCAAACAGCATGAGCCTAGGTTTATAGGTAGTTTTAAGAGATAGATGTTTATTTCTAAGTGAACTAAATGGTATTTATTCAGATTTCGCAAGCTATGGCGATGAAAACCGAGACAGAATTTTACCGTCAAAGTCAATATGATTGGTACACCATGGGTGCTTTGTACTGGCAGCTGAACGACATATGGCAAGCACCTTCATGGGCAGGAATAGGTTAGTATTACATAACAAAGACCTCACATCAGTTAGTTCATTCAGACATAAGATCAAGGAATATGTTTTAAATTGCCAACTTGATTACCCTACATATTGATATACCCATATCTGAACTAAAACAGTTCATCTAATAATCAGATAAACAAAAATATTTCACTGATTAATTACTGTTATGTATTTTATAATCATATTGTAATATGATATATAAAAATAAATATATGTTCATGTGCACTTAGTGTTTTATTATAAGTATTTATGTAGGTTGTATAAGTTTGTCACAACAGATAGCAAATTATTGAATGTTTTTTTATATTTAAGTTTAGTTATAAGTCTTTTTTTACAAATGGGTCCAGCTGAAAACCAGCGTTGTGGCTATAAGCTACAACAGAAGCTGAGCTGGTCAGCCCTTTCGGATGTTTTCATGTACCTACTTAATAAAATTAATCTTTAATATACATTTAATTTTGTACCTCACTGTGTTAGATTAAGTATGTTATGTTTTTATGTGAAACTCCGAATAAATGATTACTTTACTTTACATAATTAAAACATATGAATCTACTAAACTAACCGGCTTCGTTTTTTATTTACAGAATATGGTGGCAAATGGAAGATGCTCCATTACTTTGCTAAATCTTTCTTCGCGCCAGTATTGGTATCACCCAGACTCCTGGAGTCCGGAGACGTAGACATATACTTCATCAACGACAGATTCGTACCTATTATAGACGCTGACATTATTGTAGACGTGTTCAACTTCAGCTCTATAACACCAGCTAGTACTCAAACGTACAAAGCAAATGTTCCGGCACTTTCTTCGAAGAAACAGGTTTTCAGCATTAAGCTTTGGAACCGGCGGACAGATGAGATCTTCTTGAGGTTTTCGTTGAAAGCTAATGGAGTTAAATCATCGCCTTACAACTACGTCTTTCCTAAGCCATTGAAAAAGGTGAAAGGACTGACTAAACCTAACATCACGGTAAGTCATATCATTTTTGGCACTGTTGTTCCGTATTCAAAGGCTGTTCGTAACCTCGGTGTAGTATTCGATGAATGCTTCTCTTGGATCCCTCAGGTCGAAGCACTTAATAGACTACGCTGACGTCTGTTACACGGACCTGTCAGGAGCTATGCTTAACAAGCTGGAGCGTCTGCAGGATAATATGTGCATCCGATATATCTTCAATTTTCGCAAATATGACCATGTGTCGCATTTCCGTTTCAAACTGAATTAGCTCCCAATTGGCCGGCGCAGGGACTTACACACTCTTACACTTCTTTATACTATACTCTTCCACCCAACTACTACCCATCTTAAAGAATATTTCCACTACCACACCTCTTCCACCCAGTACACCCTACGTTCTTCCTCTAACCTTACACTTGCTTTCCTCCTAATTCAACTGATTTTCTCTAATCTTTCTCTGTGCATGCTGTCCGATTGTGGAACTCCCTTCTAGAGGGTAAAGCTCGCACATAGAAATCTTTGGCGATCAAGTCAGAACGCATTTCCTTTCTTATACATAATTATCTCGTTTACTTTTGCATATTATATATCCCTATCTCCTATATTTTAAGTTTAACTTTATATTACGTACCTACATTCTGTTCTTTCTCATTTATATTGCAGCCGCTTCCCCCTCCCCTTTTGTCCTCATCCACTTACTACTCAAGGTTGCATGGAAGAAATTGCTACTTAGCTATAAGGCCGCCTTTTGTGTGTTTCCTTTTACTGTCTTTAATGTGTTCCTTTTTTTGTGCAATAGAGTTTTGTTTATTATTATTATTTTAGCTTTATCGTCTCAGGGATTTCTACATTTCGAAAAGAATATAACAAAAAGTTGCTAACAATATATAGGTATATTGTTAGCAACTTTTTATTATATTCTTCATATTCGTTGACAAAATGCTCACTAGGGTGAGCATTTTGTCAACGAATATGAAGATAGAAAGAAGAAAATCTGGCAATTAAAACGAAATGGCTTGTTTCGTAGTAGTTAGTTTAGAATTCTTTATGAAGTATGCCGAAAATGTACGTCTATTACGAGAATTTAGCAAACAGGGGGTCAATTCTGCTAAATTTTTGTCATAATCGTCTCTCAGTGGTATTTCAATAGTAGTATTAATTTACACTGTTGTAACAAGAACTGTGTAAAACAGCACTACCATTGAAACACCACTGGAATACCATTGTGACTAAGCATTAGCAGAATTGGGCCCCAGGATTGCTGACATTACGTCTTCTTACAGATTACAGTTTCCAAGCAGTCGAGATCCGAAAAAGGCAAAGAATACCGGTATACCGTAAGAATACGCGTGGACAGAGTAGTTCTGTTCCTGTGGCTAGAAATTGAAGGAATAAAAGGAAGGTTCCTGGATAATGGTTTCATAGTTACGACCCCATCTTTGAGAGTGACATACATCAGTACGGAAGACGTCGATCCTCAAGAGCTACAGAAGAAGATTAACTATCAATATTATGTCAATTCAGCATAATGATTGTAGGGAGTGTGCCCCTGCGCCAAGCTGTCGTATGCTTTATTATTCTTCTTAACAGTTAATTTTCAAAGGCAAGACTGTGAAATATACTCTGTAATAATTAGGGTTTATGTGATGGATTTTTATTCAAAGTAAAAAAATAACAAACAAATTAGCAAATCATAAACTTTTATTTCCGTTCAATATTGCATGTAAGCGTTGGGCATTACGAACTAAGTACATAATAATAAATATTTGCAATTAATACAGCATTTAAATAGTGCGGTTAAATTAATCTTTGGACGACAATTCTTGAACTGGTAAGGGCTTGTTGAATTCCAATATACAATATTTGATTCTAAATTATTAATATTATTATAAAAGCTAGCGTGTAAATATCGTATCGTATTATACAAATTTATAGAGCATTTGCTCCGAAATAAATAATTATAAAATCCAGATCATTGCTAACAAATTTTGCATTATTTCTATAGGTACAAAATCAGAGTGATTAGTGCGAGTTTTTTCTAGTCATGGTATATAGTGAGCGCGGTAGGTTTTTTGAATGGCGTTGGTTTAGTCCGTGGCGTAATCCGCTAGATGGCGGGCCGCTAATTTCATACAAAAATCTACGCATTTACTATAGACCGTGAGTAGAAAAAACTCGCACTAAGCACTCTGGGATCGTATAATTTGACACTTTAAAAAGTAAAAAAGATTATAAAGCTAAATAAATAACAGTTTCAGCTAATTAGTACTATCAACAGCACTGGAGCATATTTAAGACAACACATACGAAGACTAGATAGACACATTAGTTAGGGAATGAGTGACGGACCCGTAATAAATGTTTAAATAATTACCTACTACATAATTACATGTTTCATCGAAACTACGTGATCCAGTTCTTTATACAGTATCTAGTATCTAAAACATCAATATAAATAATTTTAGTTGCGTGTCGTCCTCAGCAGTACGCCTAATATTACCAAGGATAATTAGTCAGAGCGTCAACTAAAAGCATAGAGCAACGCGGCTTTCGTTCCGGAAGGAGTAGCCTTAGATACTAATTCTCTATACAAAATAGTTTTTTTTACAGAAAATGTGCACACAATTTGCAGTTCTGTATAACATGTACATACAAAACAACACTGTAGACGACAAATATATAAATTAAACAAAACAGCAAACATTTGAGTTTTTAATAGAGAATCATAAGGGCTGTACTCAACTGTCGATGCAGTAATATCGATAAATTTCAGGAGGAATAAAGGTACCTAACAAACTGTAGGAAAATTTTATGTATATAATATTGTCCTTATTTATTTCCATTATAAATTATTATTTATGTAGGATCTTACTAACAACTTTTGATATCTTCTAAAGTAGGTACTTTATTCCCTTTTACATGTAAAGGACAATGCAAAAATATTTTGTACAAAAGGGCTTTGAAAATGCAGACTAAATGCAGCTGATGGTAATATACATCCCGTAGCCACAATAGGTCTCGATAGGAGCTGCCAAATAATGCATGCATTCTCTAAGTGGCCGTATTATACGTTTACAACGTTATCTTGTAAATATTTCGCCAGTTGAAAAGGGGCGGTTACATATAGATATACCTAATTTATGGATTAACGAGACTTCCGGCGACTGAGCCCGCTTCAAACTCGGTCCGCCTACCCACCGCCGGATCGATTTCTAACCGGGGCCCACTTTCGAGTCGCCGGATGACTCGGATTAACAATCAATTGGAGAACAGTTGATTATGTAACTGCGTGTTTGCTTATCGAAAACAAAATGTTTTCATTATTCATCAATTCAATTGGCCACTGTAGTCGTTATCGATCGGGCGGGCCTAATATTATGTATTAAAAAGAGAAGTGGAAGCAAATACTACGGAGATATATAGATATTAAAAATATTGCTCATATAAAAATAACTTCATTTATTATGAATAATTGTTTACATGTGATTAATAAGGCAGGCGCCCCACCCAAATTTATCGATAAACATTATGAACGGTAAGATAACAGTTGCCTATCGCCAAAAAGCGTTCGCTTGCGCGACTGGACTCGGCCTGCCGAAGAAATCCGAGCGCAACTTGTTTTTATAAACCCATATGCCCAGCGAACCATGCGAACATGACAGAGGGTAATGCTTATAATATAATGGTAATATGGCTACTCCTTTCGACTAGGAAGCCGCGTTGCTCTATGACTTAAAGTATAGAAAACATTTTGAAATGTGCAAATAAACATTGATTTTTGTGCCATATAAAAATGAGGCATACATATAGAAAGTATATTGTATAAACATTTCTAGCGTCACGTTTCGTTGCATGATAAAATATAAACATCTTAAAAGTAAAATTTATCAGTTAGCAAGTTGATCATGTGTCAACTACATTTCAAAGTTTAAAGGTTTATAACCTGGAAGCATAATGTTTTCGTTCTGTGAGCAAGTCTAACTACAAAATACGTATCAAAATTAGGTCTGCAGTTACAGCGCAGTCAGGTTGACACGATGCGAGATTTCAAGCACGAGTAACATGCGCTCTTCTCGAACGAGACAACTAGCATTCCATTCGTGAAGCGTTCGCGCTGCGTTTGTTTGCGTTACGTTCGTGCACGCATGCGAGCTTTTGAGAATTGTCTAGAAAAGCATTTCTCGTGCTTGAACTCACATCGTGTCAACCAGACATTAGATTCACTGCCGTATGCATTTTTTGCATTATCTACGTGCATTTAATATGTACCTTATGCTTAGGCTTAAATTGCGAATTAGCTTACCCAAAAGCGTTCAATTTGGCCACTACATGTTGTTTCATAAAAGTTAATAATTTGGTACTTTTAAAGCATTTTTAAATATCTCAACATAATTCTTTCTATATACTCGTACAATTGACAACAATCATAGGTACTATAAAACATCTTTCAAAACCTTTGAGTCGTTCGTTGCTACTTGGTTGATAGAAAATTAAATACATTATATAAGACATTATAATTAAACTTCCAAATTCATTTAATCATTAAAGAGGTTTTATTTGCTTCGCTTTATAACTTGATTAAGACACATCGGATGAGTATTTCTTAAACTGTTTTTATACATAAGATTTCATTAAAAGACGAATAAAATACTTTATAGAAACGTTAAAACAGAACCAAAATAATTGGTCATAAAGATTACATGATTTCATCACTTATCTTTTTAACCAATATATTTATATCGTCAACAAGTTGATTGTTGGTACTGTAAAATAGCCACCAACGTATATTCTATTCACAACACTTTTCACTAGATGAAATTTGATATTTGCCAGCCTCATACACCCATATTCAGAAACCAATCTTTACTTTGGCCATTTTACGGAAAGATGCAAATAAACGGCCCATACTTGACCTCAAAAGTGTTTTTTATTCCACGTTTTAGAAATATGTGCACTTCATAAATAGCTTACTTATGTTGTCCAATTTAGTGTAAAAAATCTCAAATTATTAAAAAAACTTTCCGTAAGATGGCAGGACTATAATCGTTAACAGAGAAACACATTGCATTCTCATTGATTCATTGTATGCAATAGATGAGATTCAAAATAACGCAACATTTATATAACATTAGTATATATATAATTATAATAATAACAGTCATATCATATTTCAGATCCGTAACACGAAGTGCTTTTAATCTATATGCCTACAAAAATCATGTCAATGATCTAATTAAAATTCTAAGTATATAAAAATACCGTCTCATTTGATTTCGGCAGATAAATATCTACACAATCATTTTACAGATACTTTCCGTATATCTTACCATATGATGAACATTTATAAGCAACCGGTTTGATTCACAATGCATACGTAGGTACCTACTCAAAACGTTGGTGTGCCATTTTAAGCGATTGCTTATAGAATTGACAATCACAAGGTTAGTTGTTCATGCAAGCCCATCAGAGATAAGCACCGAGCCTGTAAAGAAACATCCATATGTTATAGAGGGGTGTGAATTATATGATTAAGGAAATTGATATCTATGATTTGACATTTAAGGTTTTTATTTCTTTGTACTCATTTTTATTCATAGGTCGTATATTTTTAATCGTGTATAGAAATGTTATCGAACAGAGCACAAGACAAGTTTTACTTCAATACTCCGATTAACGCAGCATATGGTTTAATTTATTAAATTTAGTTCAATATATTATCCGCTGGGAGGCGCAAAATGAATGCGCAATTTACGTTATGTAAGGAAAAAGGAAACAATATGGCGAATATATATTACAGGAAGAGTGCTATGACTGAAAGACGCGCTCAATTTTATTATAAAGAGACGTTTTAACAACTTCAAGTTATATAATTATTTTATGATATTTTAATATGTAAAAACGGCAAGAAGATTCTTGACTATCGATACGAAAAGAAACTATAAAAATATACATTTTTAAATGCGAGATGTGAATGATCGTGATAAAAAAATAAGTAAGTGATAGCTTAGGACATTCACAAAGCTATTTATAAAAGACCACATTAAAATTTTAAACCCCAACCAGGACAAAAAGTGCAGATTTAGATAAGTTTCGATTTTAGAAATTGTAATATAAATACATAATTATTACAAAAATGGGCAATATAATTAAAATTACTGCTTAAGTAGTGTTTATTCATGCGGTATCCATAAGTAACACTTGCATACATGCAACTTGATAAGTTAAGCCAGTAACGTGCATTTAATAAAATCACAAAAACAATGGCTCAGTTACATACAGCCACGGAAGTTGTCGGTAGACCACTTTAAGGCGATATAAGCATACGCTCGATTTGGACAGTCGTATAGGCTTACGACGTCACGGCAACTTCCGTGATTGCACATGACAAAAACTTATCAGGAGCCGTATTTTTAAGTCACTCGAATTACATTCGCATACGAAATCGCAAGATTCAAATGCGTATTCCTTTGTTTAACACCGCATTCGCATGCGAATCTTGCAAGACTCGCATGTGAATGTAATTCGAGTGATTCAAATATACGACTTCAGGTTAGTAACCATAATATATGAAATTTCCTAAATCGAACTTTACGCCAACAAAAAAATATTTACTAAACAATTTTGGACTACTTAAAAAGTCGGAATTCGTTTTTATCACAATTAACTGACTTAGCAAAACAGAACAACGAATCAGTGGCTAACTATATACGACACGTGATTCTCGATTGCTGGCCCTTATAGCGCTAGTCTCAATGAATCTATCGATCTTCTGTATATAGAACAAGACAAGATTGACTAGAAAGCTTTCAACAAATTCGTTTACATGAGCAGACTATTGTAGCTGTAGACGATAACCTGTCACCGAAAGTGACATAGAAACTAGCGCCACGAGCAATCTATAGTCAAATCAAATTGTATACAAAATTAGACAACTGGTTGGCATATCGCTGTAATAATTATGGCACTTAACCCTCAATACTAAAAAGTCAATTTATTGTACCATCGTTCCCCGACGTGCTAATTTCGTACAAAAATATTGTTGTATCATAATTACAAATAAAAAGTCTGTGCAGCACACAAATACGAGAGCAGAAAAGTGCATCAAAAAGCTTCTAAAACACAAAGCGAGACACAAATTGTACACACCTTATTACTTAAATAATCCCAATAATGTCCTAAATCAACAGAATATCAAATCTATATAAGTATTCGAAACATTTTTTTTGCTAAATAAATAAGAAGAGAGTATTATTCAATTATAAGCTAACGAATGAGGTATTTTAAGAACGCTTGTAGTTTCAAATTTAAGTAACATCGCAATTTTTTTATTTTCATTAAATTTGTGTTTTTTCACTCTAAATATTGATACAAAAGTAATTTTCATTTCAAGTGTGGTAAATAAAGCATAATCAACGGCTACCTGGTCTTATGCAATATTTAAAATTTCTTCAAACAATTCCAAGCACAACGGCTATCGTATTAAAGTTCAAAGTCGATTAAAGTATATTTACAGTTTTGTAAAGCCCGACCTGCTGTTGCCCGTAAAATAACTTTTGATATAAAAAAAGTATTGTTACTGAATCAAAAGAAGCAGCAATGCCTCATTCGTATTACAGAAGAGTAACAGGGTATCATCAAACCACACATTGATCAAACAAATAACCATTTACACAAAGGATAATCTATTCTACCAAACTGTAACCAGGGCCCTTATTCACTATGACCACTTAGCGCCACGCCACTCAAACCACGCCAATGTCGTACTTGGTTTCGACATTTTCAAAATACGTTTTCTCTATAAAACTAACAAATTTTAAAGTTATTTTACTTGTTCAATAACTATACAATTTGTGACTGTCATGTACTTGTACAATAACTCTTTAAGTATGAGTATCACAGGGGCGTGCATTAGTTTTCCAGCGTAGTAGGCACTGTAGATCTAACTAGTAACTTTGCAAATATCCTATCCTGCAACCGAATATTATAAGTTTGTGAGGATATTTGGATGGATGAATGTTTGTTACTCTTTCACTCAAAACTAATGAACTGATTAAGATGAAACTTTACAGCAATGTAGCTTATACATCAGAAAACCACATTGTATGCAAATATTTATAATTATCCTGATATACCCACGGTAACGGCAACCACGCGGCGAGTGAAACCGAGAGCGGCCGCTAGTCATAAATGATAAGGGTTCGTAATATTTAGTAGGAATATTAAAATGCTGACGAGTTTGATTGTTTGAGCACGCTAATCTCCGGAACTACTAGTTCGAATTGAAAAAATATTTTTGTGCTGGATAGTCCATTTATCTCGGAAGGTAATAAAATATTTAATATCACGCTACGATTAATAAGAGCAGAGCATTAATGTAAAACGTTGCAAAAACGGGGAAAAAATATTACTTTTGAGAGCTTCCGTTGCGGACGGTGTGTAAACGGTTAAAGTTACGTAAAAATCATGTATGACGAAATTGTTCACCATCAAAAGTTCTAAAAAAAAGTACGCGACATCATATGTCTATGTTTTATGGTTAACTCACTATAACCATTTTTAAGATAATAAAATTTGTTCTAAACTAATGTATAATTTGAGAAGATGTTTTCATAAAGATGATATTAATCCTTATCTAAATAAGTACATTAATCATCACAAGTATTTAATTTTGAACAAAATTGTCCTTTATATCATTAAATTTTAATGAATATCTTAGGAAATATGATAGTTTTAAAATAACTCCTCAACAAAATAATTCGCGACCAAATTCATTCGTCAGGTAAGCTTGCTTACTTTATACTGATATATTCCGGAAGTTTATGCTAGAACGTTACACGTACAAATAGCGCTCTTCTTGCCGTGGGCGGTTTATACTTGAGCAATACTTTTTCTAAATAAGTTGTATTCTTGTATGAAACGCTGCTTGTTTCGAGTAGGCAATTTCGAGACTGCCTACCGGTAGGTAGTCAGTATTTAGCGTAAGGAAAATCTAAGTGGGTGAGTGTTGAATAGAAGTTTAAACTAAAATAAATTACTTTAACACTTATTGTATATTTATTTAGGTTTTGAATGAGGTAGGCACTGCCTAATTGCCTATATGGGATGCACGCCCCTGGAGTATCATGGAGAAAAAATAAAATTGGTTTTGAAAATGTCAAAACCAAGTACGACTTCGGCGTGGTTTGAGCAAGGAATCGCTAAGTGGTCATAGTGAATAAGGGCCTAGAGAGTTTTTGTGTGTTCCAATAACATTTAGAGTAAAATTTTACTTGCGGTCGTCACAGTCACATATCTATAAGGAATGTGTTTACGGTCAATTATGCTTAGAGTTAGTTTTTAAGTAGTTTTTTAAATGTTTGTATTAGATGGAAACCAAACAAGAGTAGGTGTATATCTAGTCGGCCCCTTGGACCAACTGCGTTGCACAACCAGTTTTGCCATGAATACATATTTTGAAAATGTTGACCCGTGACGTTAAAATTACAAAAACGAAGACCATTAGTTCCTTTTTTCATTATTATATAATTTATCACCAAACTTATAAATTTATTACAACTTTTTATTCGATTTAGTAAAATTGTAAGCCATCTCTCAATATTTATAGAACGCACAATCAATCCTCAAGAAAATTATACCAGTACAGGTTTTTACACTATCAGATCAGAGGGTATAATGCGTAGTTCACACTCGCTACTATTAAGAACTGGTTTATTTGACAAATCGAAAGTTTTTTAACAATTGATGAGTGAGTTTACCTGACGCGCGTGTGCAGTGCTGCCCTTTCTTCCGAAGGTGTGTCTCTCAAAAATGTGGATGACAGATTCAGTACGACCATGAGGCAGCAAAGTAGCAGGGGGCCTAAGATGGCGCCTTCCGGCCCGAGGTAGAATATGCCACCCGCTATGGCCAGACCTGTCACGTAAGGGTGACCACCACTGCAAAAAGAAAATGATGTAGGAAATGAATAAACGGTCTATTATGATGCGTATTCAAGTGAGTTCGTCGTGATTAGGGATATTTGCCAAATGCATTTGATTCAAACTAAAAGTATTAAATTGTCTTGTTTCTCTCTCCACTAGCACACGATTCAATGGAACATAATATTTATTTATTCATTCATATTTTTGGACTATGGAATGGAGAGTTGGATCAATTAAAAAACGAATTCACTAACGATGGACCAAACAAAACCTATTCAGATTCAGAGTGGCTGTGCGTAAGTTCCAGACAAAAATGGTTCTACTAAAAGTGATTACTGACAAAAATAGATAAGTACTACTGCCTGCAGTATCGACGCTGGCATCGGTCAGCAATGTGTTATTTTCATCATTCATTCATCATCATTTTTCTTTCAAGTTATTAATTAGGGGAAACTGATCTTGTTACTTACTCCTTAATCTCAGCGTAGACAGCAGCGTCGAGGAAGGCAATAGGCGCGGCTTGTGCTATAGGGAGTAATAACGCCGACATAGGCCGGCCTTGCAGCCACACGTCTAGCGCCGCGGGAAGTCCCGCTAGGTAAGGTCCAAGGAAGGGCGCGGCGCCGAGAACAGCGGCGAGCACTGCAAAAGAATACTTATTTTGTCACGTAGACATATAGCCAGCGACTTTTCGCTTTTTTGAAGCGTTTCAGTAGCAATGCTTTCGCAGGTTTTATACCCTCACCCATGTAACGATACTGCGTTAGCGGCGATAGTGTGACGTCACTAAACGCCACCGCGTGAGTGACTTACAAATACGTCAATCAGGCGATATTCAACAAAACACGCTATACTAAAAGTCGTCGTGACACGTCCTCGTGGACACCCATGTGTGCCGTCTTCAGTACATAATTTCTTACAAAATCTTTACCTACTTTAGGTGTGGATTTCACTTGAAGAGGAAGTTATGACGAAAGCCAGCTGAAACCTCTAGTCATAAGTATACCATGGTCTATCTAAAGAATACTTGGTTTAATATTTTACATATTGAGCTTCTGCTGAGGAGTTCTCGATTAAATCAATATTCTAAGGAGTTATTTTTTATATTTTTATTGTGTGTCTTTTAGGGCAGTATGTTTGAATCACAAATATTTTTCCTTTAGTTAACTAACGATTTAGTTTTCATGGTAGCTGAGTCAAGTACAGGATTACTATTACAAGTGAAATGTCTTTAAAAACTTATTCTAATTAAGAAACTACACCAAGCAAAATATAACTACAATCGCAATGCAGAAAAAAAATTAATATGTTTTTAACAATAATATATAAGAGTTCATTGGACAGCAAAATAAATAAGGGTCTGCAGTTTAAAAACTTATTTATTCAAAAATATTAAGTTTTCTTTTTCTTGAGGTCATTCTGCCTAGGTGGTCGCAACTGGGCGTACAGGTATTTGTAAAATTCTAACGCTTTCTGCCTGTCATATGCAACAGAATTTCTACACTGGTTTCCCACGCAGTTAGTCGGGTGATCTTCTTTAGGTGGTGTTCTAGGCGCTTCCTGTGGTTTGCTACGAGTCCCAGTGCTTCTCAAAGTTTCTACAAAGTCTTTAGAAGAGTCGAAATAAACTTTAATAGTAGTTCTGTTAGTCATGTTTAAGTGGCTATCTCTCAACAGATCATCTTTGTCAATAGCTGTCATCGCAGCACTCACGTCGCTATTGGAACTGGCTTGCCTTATCAAATAGAACGTATTGGGCGCGGGTTCAGTGACTTCTTCATCAGTAGTCACTTCGTTGTGATTGTTAGTAGGCTTCCTATCGTTATAAAGCAAACATACGACGCGAGGGTCAAGGTTTAACTGACACATGTCACTTTCTAATAATAGCTTGACAACCTCGACGGGCAGCGTGCACGGCACTGATACGCAAGTGTTGTTATTCGACACATCTAATATCATTTTGTTTAGGTCCGTATTCAAGGCCGGCGAGGTCAGATATGAAATATTACGACATTTGCAGTCGATTTTGTTTTGACTCACTCTAACTGTAGTACCGGTGGATTTACAACTTGCGAAATCAAATGATAAAGATTGTGGCTCCAAAATCTGGATCTTGTTATTAGCCAAAATAAAACGTTTATTAATTAATCCTCTTCTGACACATTTAACATCGACTAGTGCGTTACGTTTTAACATGTTTATATTATTATTTAAAAATTCAGTATTGGCTGATTTCAATATAAGACCATTGGAATAAATGTCCTTGATTGAATTTCCTGTTATATGTAAGTAATCTGATGATATATTTATGGCATTTGTAACTATATTGGCAAAAGTGTTGGTGTCTAAAACGGCCGTCTTGCTTTTCACAGTTATTCCTTTGTATTCTAAGTTTTCGATTCTGGAGTTGACAATAGAAAAAACACTGTTGTCGTTTCCCATAATAGACTCAATGCCTTGACTTTTAACGTTTCCTATGGTCAAATTTTCAAATTCTATATTCTTTATACCAGTAACGTTGAAGATTGCTCTAGGTTGGATGGAGTTTATTTTACTATTTGAGATACGGATTTTCTTCAAAGAATTTGCTCCTAAACATTTTAATTCTGTATTGGTCACTGGAGACTTGAACATTTTCTTCGGCAACGACACAATTTCTCTGATATTTTCCATCACAACCTCGGGAGGCGTTTGTAACAACGAAGTGCTCGACAGAGTCACGAACTCTACTCTGTCGCAGTCTTTTATTATAAACCGTTGAAGTTGCGAAGGTCTTTGCAGTGTAGGGCAATCGAGTACAACTCGAACATCTCTGCAATTTTTCACTGTTAAACTATTTATGTGATCCGTGTAGTAATCCTTGAGGTGTATAATGAAGTCCTAAAACAATTGCAATGTCACTTTACTGATATTCACTATTTCACAAATTATGTTAGGTAGGTATTTTGGCATTGGTACTTACGTTACTCGGGACGACTGAGCATGTATAAACGATATCCGAGGGCACACTATTTAGACAAGTCCATTCATTGTTTTGACAGCTCGTGAAGTTAATCCTGACTCCGATAGCCGATGCAAGAAGGATGACGAAACATATGATTTTAACGAATGCCATTTTTAAATGAACAAATACATTTTGTCAGTACCGCAGACTCTACTGTAATAACAAGGCATAGCGGACGCGCGTGGCATCATCCAGAGATAATACTTCGAGGAATAATATGACGTGATGTAAAAATGCGCAGATTTATCGGTTCGAACGAAATTAATAGTTCGATGAACTTGGGATATCGATTAACATAGGTATTGCCAAATAATTATGTCTGTTTTTATAAATTATGTTCTATATCATCTTCTTTTAAAAGGATAATGTACGCAACTGCAACTAAAAATGTTAGCTAACTTCCGTCTTTTTGCATTTAATGAAGATAAAATTTTCTCCGTCAACTCTCTTTGCTTCATGATAAAAAAAGTCGATGCTCAAGCTTTAATATAATAAAATTAACATTTGCCATTAGTAAATTGAAACAGATTCATTCCATGCAGTCTGATATTGACTTCATGAATAATCTAGAAAAACTTACCCGATGGAAGATATACCACTTTCGCCCCAAAGAAATTATGCACCAACCACGTCCACAGGCCGTAGAAAACTGCCATTTTGAACGATGCTCTGAATACCTGAAATTTTTTAATAATCGATAACTTTATCGACAAAATAAAGCAGCGGTGGAGCGGAACTTTATCGATATAAAGGGGCAGCTATGGAGCGGAACTTTATCGATATAAAGAGGTAGCTATGGAGCGGACCTTTATCGATATGAAGGGGCAGCTATGGAGCGGAACTTTATCGATATAAAGGGGCAACTATGGAGCGGAACTTTATCAATATAAAGGGGCAGCGAAACTTTATCGATATAAAGGGGCAGCTATGGAGCGGAAGTTTATCGATTTAAAGGGGTAGTGATGGAGCACAGTACACTCGGACTGTCACTTTACTTTATTATTATTTTTTGTACTTCTACATTATGGTTTTTAACACCTTATCTGCTTAAATGGCCCTTATTCACAATTTTCTCTTCTCTCTATATATTGAATATTAAACTCATTCTTATATGACCCAAAAGTGATACATGGCTGATGATGAACAATACCGTTATTAAATTAATTCGTCATTTGCTGGCAGGACACCAGTATCCAGAGAATAATGGAATATCTATTGTGTCTCATAACCCGGGGCCGGAGAAGTTAAAATATAATCATAGATCCGAGTATACCAAGTGAATAATCGGCCGATTAACGTTAAACGCCATTTAAATGTCATCGCAATTCAGTCGTTTGAACCTTATAGTGATGGAAAGATGTTATAAACAGCGATTATCTAATCTGCAGTTAGTGAACTCCGACCTTAGTATTATTTATTTGGAAAATACCTGATTAATAGCAACAGAGAGTGCGATGCCGAGCCGTGGCCCGAAGTTCGGTTGTATTTGCGTGATCACTTCGACGGGCTTGTAGAGCGCGTTACTCGACGCCAGCAAGTAGAAGAGGGTGGTGAAAAACACGATCTGGTAAAACGATCAAAACAATTTGACATGTTTCGTAGTAAGTATGATATCTTGCTGTTGTGGAACATAAATTAACAAAGATCTAGCGACTTCGTTTAGTCCTCTCACGAAAGAAGTGCCCAGAGAGTGGCGCTGCAATCGCCTACAACATTCGAAAATAAGATCCATTTCTGTGGAGATAAGCAAACTACGTTTTAGTTCCAGTAATATTACGTGGGACTTCTTTCGTGAGACGGCCGCTAATCATATTTTTACCATCTTTAAAAAAAGGAGAATTTTATAAAAGTATTCCATGTGAATATACCTATTTAGTTTTAGTTGGAGATTTGTTTTACGAGTTACGAGTTATGATATTTTACGAGAATCACCTCCGCAAAAGAGAGCCTGCTAGGAGCGACACGTTGCTCGCTAGCGGCGGTAAATTAAATGCCTGAATAATTGCTTACCAACTTTATAAACATGTTGGTGAAGGCGCCATCTGCACATAGCAGCAAAGAAGTGAATGCGCCCACCGAGCATATCTTGGTAACGTTACTTAGCAATTGCTGTTGTTTTGGACTGATTAACAAAAATGTTTAACAATAAGGCTCAAAACCGATCGTTAGAGATTAAATAATACACTTACCAAGTTTATGAATATATTGATGACGTCTCCACTGCAAAGCAGCAGAAAGGTGAAAGCTTCCACCGATCCGCTAGGAGCGACACGTTATTCGCCATCAGCGGTAAAATAAACACGACTAAAACATAGCTTACCAAGTTTATAAACATTGAAAATGGCGCCACCTATGCACAGAAGCAGTGAAGTGAACGCGCTACTGATCCCGCTAGAAGAGATACGTTTGTCGCCAGCGGCGGTGAGTTTTATCACATTAACGATTTACGAACGTTACCAAAGCGAAACGGAGGCGCAGCGAAAGCACCGCTCCACCCCAAAAACGCTCACAAATTGCTAGTGTGTAGTAACATGGCTATAAAATAGTTTACCAAGTTTATGAACATGTTGATGATGGCGCCACCTCCACACAGCAGCAGTGAAGTGAACGCGCCCACCGAGCCCGCTAAGAGCGACACGTTGCTCGCTAGCGGCGCCCAGACGCTGGTCGCTATTGCACTCAATGTGCCCACATTCGCCTTGACCCACGCAACGATCCCGGAGTAATCAAACACACCTGAGACAAAACACTGTTTAAGAGGGCGCATTATGCACACTAGAGCCGCCATTGAAAAAATCATAGTGCCTCAATATAGAAGAAATTGTAAATTATCTCTCCGTAGTGCACTCCGGTTAGATATGCGATTTTTTCCAGCGTTAAAATATCATCCCAAAGTGATCACTCATCGCAAAAAAAAAACATTTAACTAAACGACAAGAAGAAAATATTGTTTAAGGATAAAAAGTAGTACAAAGCTTCTTCGGAGTGCACTGCAGAAAGATAATTTACAAATACATATTATTTATAATATTAATTCCAATGGCGGTTTTAGAGTGCAGGATACGCCCTCTTAAGTTCTTACATCGACTCTTAAGCCGACTCCAACTCAACTTACAGTGTTATTTATGATTTTTGAATCTTTGCATTTTTCAATGCTATTTTTATACTTATGATAAATTTTAAATAGAAAAATATTGGATAAAATAAAAAAAAATATAAGAGCATTGGACCGGATTTCCAAAGGTCGTCGGCTCGATCCCCATCTGAGAATTCACTTGTGGCCGAGTTATTTTTTCCAATATTTTTCAATTTAAAATTTAGTGTTATATTGAAATGCGGGCTTCGTATCGTAATACTTAAAGAGTGTGTACTGTCACAGGAGAGCAACGCGTGAAACACTTCGTCAACGCATCGTACAGTCAACAGCAGCCACGGTTTTAGATATCTGTCAAATTTCTACAGACAAATCTGAACTCAACGGCATACATCTTAAAGTCCATAGTCGATAGGAAAAATTTGACAGATAGTCGTAGCTGCTGTTGACCGTACATTTCTTTCAATTTAATGTTTAAGTATTCAGTCTAAATAACATGATACAAAGCTCATATTTCAATACCCTACTCGAAGTTGCTCTGAAATGCAGTTAGGTCGATGTAAAATGCGAAGACTGGTGTTAGAGTGCCTATCTATTAAAGTGGGGAAGTTTTCATATATTTGGCAGTACAGCTGATTTCGCTTGTCATAGCAAATGTATAAAAACTCCGCTACTCTCCACTTAGACAAGCAGACTGAACTCAACTGTAAAGGGTTCCATACGCCTTGTATTGGAGTGTCTCAAACGGTAAACTTACTTCTTGACGCATGGCATCTATAGAAACATACAGCTCTATATAAGATATATTCACGTCAAAAACTTGTCAAGATTTACAGACATCTAAACCTTTAGCTACATTGTTTTACATTTTGTTTTTTTTACACTCACCAGGGGTATTAGAAACGTCGTTAACGAAGTTATCCCACGAGTCTTGAATGGCGGTGCTGTCAACCTGTGGTCCCGATCCGGACGCGAAGTGACCAGACACAAAACTCTGGTACACTCGGTCCCATATCTCTAGTATCTGCTGTTCCACTCGACTCACTTTCTCAGGGTCGCCTTCTTTGAGAATGCTCTTAATCTGGAAGAATTGCCAGATTGAAAATGTTTCTCAGTTTGTGGCAATTTTTATGGCGGTGGTGAAGTTAACTGCTATTCGCAAAGACGTGTCCCGTAACCTCGCCTTCCTTTACTCTGACATCTTAATTACGTATTGCCTAATTTTCCACTCATCCTAAAGATCACGCAAGACTTAAGAGAAACAGTTCTAAGGATGACCTGCGCAGGCAGCTAACTTTACAACCGCACAATTGTTATAAATCCTACTGTACCACAATATAGTTTACTTCCTTAGGTTAACTTTATTGCAGTACACGCAACGCATATTATCAGTGACTGTTTATGTTAGAAATTGTGGTATCCCTGAGTGGAGAGCAATAGATCTCGCTCTCTTCTATACTTTCATGATTCAAGTCAAGTGGCTGTCGTAATATAAAGTGCTTATTAATTCATTAGGCGTTTTATTCAAGATACAATAAAATAATACAGAAAAATTGCATTACTATTATGATCATATGGTGCGTGTGTATTTAAATGATGTGAATATTGCATATGCATTTTATATTCTTAAATATGGAAGGTCTGTAGTGATATAAGTAAGACTCTATAATGTTAAACAATTCATAATGTTAAAGGTATTGAATTCTGGGTTATGTTGCATAATAGAATATGGAGTGCACCACGCCTGATCTAGGTTAACGTGCGTAAAACTAAACACGATTAGTGGCTTGTGTTAAAAACGTGCCAAATCACTGTTCATGAGGTCGAGTATTGCAATCTACTTGAGGTTATTTTACTACTTACATAACTTTTTATCTGAAAGTGTGTCCAATGTTAGCATGGTAAGTGGTAAAAAAATACGTTTTATATATCATCAGGTGAACTGTATGTCATTCATTGATAGAACAATAACCATTGAATATGGCAATAAGATTTGATTATTTGTTTTTTTTTTTTAATTATTTTTTATTCAGACATATCATTATAATAGAGGTTTTAACCATTGGTTAGCAATTTGGTCATCATAGGCAAACATTTACCTTTAACATTAGACTTTAAGAAGAAACACACCCGTACGTAGGTACTTGTAGTCAATTTGACGTCTCACGTGCACGTGCACGTCTTCGCGTACACATACGGTACAGTATTTTACAATATATAGCAAAAATAGTCCCAATTTTCCAATGCCTGCGCGTTATCAGCCCCCCCAGACAAAGTAACAATTCAAAAACGACATCGGAGTTCGTGAATAATTAAATGTGTGGAATTGGAGGAGTGGCTTGGCATATGCCTTGCAAAATTATGTGGTCTTACCTAAGTTGATTGGCGCATATGGACGAATAATGAATTTAACACTTAAACGTTCATGGTCACTATCACTAAAATTATTAGGAAAAACGGGATTATTACCATGTTTGTATTTGTTTTCGAACAAATACAAACATTAGCCAACGTATTGAGACCATTGGCAGGACAATCTGTCTGTGTTCTCTTTAACGTTTTGTTCGATCCACTTACCCCAGAATACTTGAAGGCTAGATTTCAGTTCTTGGGTTCTTCTCATCCACGTGACCTTCGCTCTAGCAGCAATCTCATTTTAAAAATTCCCTCCCACACTTCTGGCTTTCGTCTCCTATTCTTTCTCCCTTACTGCAATTTGACTCTGGAACGCCCTCCCCTTGGACATTCGAAAACCCCCCAGCAAGTTTGTGTTTAAGATACTGGTCCGTGAACACTATCTTAAATCCCTACGCTGATCCCCTTCATCTCTGACATAATGAGTCCTTATATATTTTATGTTTACGCCATTTCCGGCTTCCCTATTTTAAATTCGCGAGCTTCATGATGTGGTTCCTTACTTCCTATTCCTTTCCTACTCACACCATCGTGCGCAGAGTGAGAGAACTAATCAAGCAGTGCATCGTGATTCGTCGCGTCAGTCCTTACGCTTCGACAACCGCACCGCGTCGCCACGCACGATGTGCGTGCGACTCCTGATATAATTTAAAATAAAATGCATTAACCGCAGCTTGAATGAATTATAAACTGTGTAATGAGTGATTCAGTGGTCTAAAGTGTGTGGAACTTAGCCGGCCGGCAGAGTAACCTAGGCCTAGGGTTCCTGTCCATCCGGCATGTGTGAGACAGTGAGTGGCGTTTCCTGAAGTGCAGCTGAAGGCAAGATACTCCAGAAGCTGAATCGAACTGCGCTCGGTGAGTCCCCTTCCCTCTCCATAATATCTAAGGTCCACATCATTTTTTTTTCTGAACCACAAATCACAAACCGCCCCGCTATGTCGCTATACAGTCCACTTATATTACCGCCATCGCATTTTATATGTATGTATTTATGTATGTATGTTAAATATTTATATTATGTAGTATGATTATGTATTATTTGTTAATTAAATACCCTTAATTAGCTATTCCCACTTTTGTTACAATATTCTGAATTATGTTTTATAGTACTACTTTATTGCCGATACGGTAGGTCTAACACCTTTTACTGGTTGACTGGTAGAGAATGCCTGATGGCATTAAGTCCGCCATTTTCTGTATTTTTTTTTTATATTGCAATAAAGAATAAATAAATAAAAAAACAAACGATATTACATTTAAATGAGGTATAGAACTAGATCAAATCCGAGCTTATGCATGCCTAGTAGCTTCCAAAAAAAAAGAAATAAACTTAAACTAGAGATTTCTATTTATAACTTATTAATTTTGCATTTTACAATGCTATTTTTATGAGATAAATATTAAACAAGAAAATATACTAGAAAAAAGCAACTAGTCTCATGTACCGTCAGGGCGACATGAGATCTCATAGAGGTTTCTACATAAAATAATGAGAAAAGAAAAAAAATACATTGTTAATAAATAGGGTACAATTAAATTAAACCAAACAGTAAACAATTAAATTAAATTAAAAAGGGTTAGAAATTGGAAAATGACAATTAAATTAAACAGAATTGAAACTAAGATATACAAGATAGACAAAAAAAAAAGAATACGATACCCACCTCAATCAGGTGTACAGTAGTGCACTTGCAACTGTCGACGAAGTAGAGTTAAGTGGAAGATATCGATGTCTCGGTTAATGTCAAGAACCTCATTGTATTGGCGACACATCCTCACTATATGGTTGTAAAAGGAAGTGTTGTTACGGAAGATATGTAGGCTGAAGATGTTAAAGTTACGGTTGCGAGCTCTGAATTCGTCTATTGAATGTTATTAGAGAAAGAAGGGCAGAGGAGTCGAATTGGCAATGAATAATTTTGTAAAGGAGGACAAGGTTCCACATTAAAAAACTTCAGTCGCTCATCATAAGAAGTAAGTTTACGACCCATTCCGCGTCTGTAACCTAGGATTTTCACAAAACGTTTCTGAACACTTTCAATTTGTTTACTATGGACATCGTAAAAGGGAGACCAGATAACAGAGTTGTACTCCAGAATACTGCGAATAACAGAGTAATAAAGCAAGACCAGACTCTTGTCTAGGCGGAACTGCTTAGTAGATCTTACAATAAACCCAAGAAGCCTCCGTCGATAATATTATTGTAGTGTTCACGGAAGCTCCGTTCCTCATAGAAAATTACTCCCAGATCTCTGGCAGAATGTTTGCAGGTCAAGATTGCAGGCTATGTATCAAGACTTGTATGAGAAGCAATTGAAATGAAAAAGCACAAAAATAATTTAATCGTGAGTATGGGTTTAAATTGTTGAATGTGTGGAACCTAGTAATTCGGTTATGTAAAAACCGTTTCTGGAGGTGACACTGTGAGTTATGTGTGTCGTAAACGTGAACAATTCTGAGTCGAGTGTGCAAATCTCATGATGTCACCAGTACGAACAATATTGATTTGAATCGGCTTAATAGCCACTTCTCCTCGTCTGTGCCTTTTGATGGCACCAGTAAGAACTCTGTCTTTTCTTTCAAGTCTACCAACTCCTGACTCTTCCTTTACTCTAAATCATTTTGCAGAATGTGATGTTTAGAGATGTACCCTATCGATCAATTCTAATGCTGTGGGTGCTAATTCTATAACTCGCAAAATGATCCTTCCTATAATCGATATCCTTACTCCCGTCATTACCAATATCCTTAACACTTCCATTAAAATTGGTGTTTTTCCTGCTTCTTGGAAAGATGCGTATGTTATTCCAGTTTCCTAAAAACGTAATCCTGCAACGTTTTCTGAATATTGTCCTATTTCCATCCTTCCCTTCCTGTCAAAAGTCCTAGAAAAACTTGTTTATGGCCAGCTGACTACCTATCTCAATCAATATCATATTTTCAATCCTTTTCAATCTGGTTTCCGTAAGGGCCATAGCACATCTACAGCATTGATTAAGATCACGGAAGACATACGCCTTGGAATGGAAAACCGTCAACTTACGCTGACATTACTGGATTTCAGTAATGCCTTTGATTCTGTTGATTTTGACATCCTCCTTGGCGTGTTACAGTCTCTTAACATATCTCCAGCTGCTAATGATTGGTTTCGAAGTTACGTGCTAGGGCGAAGGCAGCGCATTTGCTTAGGAGACTCCTCCTCTGCACGGTGCGATATTAACGCCGGAGTTCCTCAGGGTGGTGTCTTATCTCCTCTGCTTTTCTCTGTATTTATAAACTCCATCACTCAGTCACTTTCAAGTTCCTATCACCTTTATGCTGACGATTTGCAAATTTATACACAGGCACCTCTATCTGCACTCCCCAATGCAATTGCGACTGTCAATACCGATCTCAATATTATTAGTAATTGGAGTAAGTCATTTGGGCTTACGGTCAATCCATCCAAGACTCAGTCCATCATTATTGGTAGCCCACATTAGGTATCGAGGATTGACTTTGGACAATTACCTCCTATCACCTTTGACGGCACTATTGTTCCTTATTAAACGACTGTTAGAAACCTCGGCGTAGTCTTCGACGAATGCCTATCTTGGATCCCTCAGGTCGAAGCGCTTAGAAAAAAAGTATTTGCGGCGTATGGCTCTCTGAACCGTTTACATAACTTTCTGCCGACTAAAACGAAAATTACACTTGCCCAGTCTCTCCTCTTTACCGTTATAGACTACGCTGATGTATGTTACACAGATCTCTCGGAGGTTATGCTAAACAAGTTGGAGCGTCTGCAGAATATGTGTATCCGATTTATCTTCAATCTTCGCAAATATGACCACGTGTCGCACTTTCGTTCCAAACTTAATTGGCTCCCAATTCGCCGGCGCAGGGACTTACATACTCTTACGCTTCTCTATTCCATCCACTTTCATCCATCTTCTCACTATCTAAAAGAATACTTTCACTATCGTTCCTCTTCCACTCAACGCACCTTACGTTCTTACTCTAATCTCACTCTTGATATTCCTTTCCATACCACTGATTTCCTCTCCTATTCCTTCTCTGTGCATGCTGTTCGAGTATGGAACTCCCTTCCAGAAGGTATTAGAAAAGCTCGCTCATTGAAATCTTTTAGCGATCAAGTCAGAATGCATTTCCTTTCTCATATTTAATAAAAAAAAATCCTTTCCCATTCCTACTATAATGTTTATATATTCATTCTAAGTATGATTATTTATAATGTTCTATATTTATTTGCACCCACTCCCCTCTTTCCCCCTTTTATTCTCTTCCTCTTATTTCTTTACCACTCAAGGTTGCCTGGAAGAAATTGCTACCTAGCAATAAGGCCGCCTTTTGTATATTTCCTTTTACTGTCTGTTTTTTTTAATTTTTCTTTGTGTTCTTATTATGTGCAATAAAGTGTTTTATTATTATTATTATTAAATATTACACTCACACCAATTAACCTAGCCACTGTAAGGTTTGTGTTATTGGATACTAGGGTAACGGATATAGATAAATACATATAATTATACATTTATAAGTATTTATGTGTCAAATATATTTAACCGTCCATGACTCGGGTACAAATGCTCGTATTCATCAAACAAACATTTGCCCCTACATGGATTCGAACCCAGGTTGGCGACACCTTGAAACCGGTGTACGTACCACTCTACCACGCAGGTCGTCGAACTTAACTTCATTCACTCCGTGATTTTCCTAATAATGTTAGAAATAACGAATTTATTTTTCGTTTCGCCACTTAACGATGTTACTTTGTCTGCTGGCCCTGATTCCTTATTCCTAGCAACAGATTATTGCTGAATACGGATTTAGAAAAGCTGTAGTATTGTTACAAGCTTGGCACTGACAAGCATTCGTACTACTTACCCCCGTTGAGATGCCCTCTCTTCCATAGGTGTATGCGTTATCGATGAGTGAATCCAACTTTTCTTCCCATCCTTCAGGCAAATAGGCATGCAACTCACTGTTCTGAACGAAAGTACTGTTTAGTAGGCTTCCACTTAGCTGGACCACCACTATTGCTTCTGAATAGATCTGGGAACAATCATTCAAGTAAAATTACATTGACTATACTAGATACAAAGACTAGCGGTAGACGATGCCATAAATCACATTTGTAATAGAGATGCGAACCCGTACGTGGACTGTCGTTAAAATGCAATGTGCACTGAAAAATACCCCAGTTAAGGCCCATATTGGTATAAATAAATATACGTATCCAAACAACGCGCATCTCTACGTATTTGTGACATCACCCATAAACAGTGGTAAGTGTGGGAGACGAACATGACGTGCGCTG
Organism: Chrysoteuchia culmella; assembly: GCA_910589605.1. Classification (NCBI taxonomy): domain Eukaryota; kingdom Metazoa; phylum Arthropoda; class Insecta; order Lepidoptera; family Crambidae; genus Chrysoteuchia; species Chrysoteuchia culmella. The sequence continues at coordinate 13,193,625 of OU342661.1, forward strand.
TCTCATGCCCACGTTTTACGAGTCTTTGTGTCGAGTATGATACAATTTTACTGAACTTACGAGACATAAACCAATTTAACTAATTACAAAGATGAACTATCAAAATAACTGTAAGTATGACAAAAAGTAGACTGCTTAGTGCTTCTCCAGGTACTGACAAGATGGATAGCAAAACCAGATATGCAAGAAGTTTATGTCAACTTGAGTAGACTCAGTTTGCCACAATTAATTAAAAAAAACCACAGTAAACATGCTACAAGCGTAGTTCTATGTCATTTAAATTTCGTTACTTTTGATTTTACCCACCTGTATACAAATAAATATAGTAGCGATAGTAAGGAACATAATGAGGCCCAGAATGACGATGCAGCTGGATACAGTATCGACAGAGTCATATGCTATCTGACTGAATCTGTTGTTACATATCGAGGCCATCTTGCTGACTCCGCGAATATGAGCAGGGACTAGTGCAGACTGCCTGTAACAATAGTTATACCTACTTTACCTAAAGAATAGACAATGTGATAGTCTGTCTCACGAAACAAGTTCCATAGAATATTACTTGAACTCAAATATGGCTTACTGATCTTCATAGTAATAGAGCTTATTTTCGAATGTTGAAGGCGACTGCAGCGCTGCCGCAGTCTAAACAAACAGCCTTTGCTATTTATGCATCTGGATTGAGAGATTGACAACCCTCAATTCAGTTAATTTGCAAAAACGCTATGTGCCAGTTCTCGGTAAATAAGGTCTCTATGTCGGAAAGTTTTATACCAAAAATGTTTACTTAATTTGTCACCAAGAAACAAAAAGCACTCGGAAGTATTTCCAGGAAGCTATGACGCTTTCAAAGGAGCATTCAATTCATAACATATCTGGATTGAGGTATCCTTGAAATACCGTTGTAAGTTGTTGTTATCGTTTTTAAACACGATTTATATATTTTTTCATAAACTTTAAGTTTAGACAAAAATTGTAGGTACCATAAAAAGCAGAACACATTTATTTATAGCTAGCGGCCGCTCGCGGTTTCACCCGCGTGGTTCACGTTCCCGAGGGAATATAAGGATAAAAGTACCCTATGTTCATAACCAGGCTATCTACTAACTGTGTAGGTACCAATTTTCATCCAAATCCGTTCAGTAGTTTTTTGTGTTTATTCGTTGCAAACAAACAAACAAACAATCAAATCTTTCCTCTTTATAACATTAGTATAGATTATCAATGTATAAGCAGTTTTATATTTTTAAAGTTGCTGAATTGAGGGATCTTTAAAAATGCATGTAGTTAACTAGCCCCTTTATAAAGCTTGACAGTAATTTATGGAAAGACATTTCCTAAGACCTAACAAATCTGACCCAAAAATCGATTAGGCTCCGGCGCAGATAAAAAAATATGTTTATTACAATGTGTAGAATAAATGTATATAGTTTGTTTATTTCATTTCAATGGCTATCATGCAATATATTGAACTATAACATATGCATAAAATAGGTGATTTATTTTCTAAGTTTCGTAATGCCTTTAAATTGTATGAACAGTGAATAAAACTAAGAAAAAGATTTTTTTTTTGTTTTGGATGGATTATTATAAGCAAATAATAATATTACTGTCAAGCTTTATGAAGGGGCTAGTTAACTACATGCATTTTAGGGATCCCTCAATTCAGCAACTTGAAATCATGTATAACAACAACTTACAACGATCAAGGATCCCTCAATCCAGATACCTATGTTATGAATTGAGCGCTCCTTTGAAAGCGTCATAGCTTCCTGGAAATACTTCCGAGCGCTTTTGTTTCTTGGTGACTTTTTGTGACAAATTAAGTACAAATTTTTGGTATAAAACTTTCCGACATAGAGACCTTATTTACAGAGAACAGGCACATAGCATTTTTGCAAAATGTCTGAATGGAGAGCTTCACATATAGGGTTCTTCCTTTAAGAGTGACAAATTTTTTGATGTGTTTTATGAACTTTGTCAATTTGAGACAAAATTTTGATGCAAATTAAAAAAGAATTAAATCAGTCCTGATGCACATGTCTTTGCTTTGCCTACAAACAACCGAAATGACGTACAACGTACTCACACAGATACGCCCCGCTACATGCGCGCCACCTCGCGCTCCCCAACCAGCACATGAGTGAAATTTGCAGCTTTTACTTACAGCTTTAAGGTCTTAGACAGTGGCAAAAAAATTCAAGCTTCTGGATTTATAGCAGCAAATGTAATTACTCATAACTTCAAGGGGAACCTAAGATGTTTTTGTGGCAATTTATATCACTATTAACTGCATAATAGAGAGGATTATACTTCTTTTACAGCTTTTACCCGTATTATGTTCATGCATAGCAATTTATGCAACTATTAGTTGCACAATAGGTAAAAATGCCGCCATTTTGACACTTGATGAATTTTTACCGTCGTGTGTACATTAAGCCACGAAGGGCTATTAAGATAGAACATTGTAAATCTTAAACTTCTTGTAGTGTTTTTTTCTGCATAATATGTAAAATTCAATCCAGATACCTATGTTCTAGCTCATTATTATTTTTAGTAGAATTGATAAATGATCATGTTATAACAATGTTTTCTGTAAAATAAAGTGATATGATAATTTAACATATTTTTTAAGTATTAAAAATAAAATATCATGATACAATATACTTATTGATAAATGATCACGATAAAATTATCATAATGATAAATTGATTACAAACCCAATTTTTTTTACCTATAGGTACGATTCTAATTTTATCACGCGATCCTCGGGTCTGTGACCCTACATTGACGTATTTATCTATATTTGTCACTACTAGCGCCCCCTTGAAAGATGTTTTTTTTTGCACAACATGTGGAATGCGTGATATACTAACCGTGTTAGAAGCACTAATAAAATATAGGCTAAATTGGTCTAAAATGACTACGCGCATTAGCTGTCACCGCTAAACTTCCGTGTCGCGCCGCAAAATATACAGACTGTTCATTTGATTGATTTTAATCTATTTAAATTGAGCCGGTCGATGGAAGACTTTAAAAGAAAAAATATTGAAAAATATTATAATCGTTATAATATTTTTTAATATTTTTTCTATATTTCAGTATTTTGACCCGAGGATCGCGTGATAAAATTAGAATCGTACCTATATGTAAAAATGTGGGGTTTGTAATCAATTTATCATTATTTTAATTTTATCGTGATCATTTATCATTAAGTATATTGTATCATGATAACTTTTTATATTTTTAATACCTACTTAAGAAAATATTCATTTGTTTTTGTGTTATCATATCACTTTATTCTAAAAAAAACGTTGTTTTTATCATGATCCTTTATCAAATCTACTTAAAGTTATAATGAGCTAGAGTTTTCCCTTTATGTATTACAGAACCCTAAAATGTTGACAGAGAATATAGTTCACATGCAACTTTAGCTTTAAATCATAACTAATTGTAAGCCCAGGTTTGAATATTCACTCTGTTGTATCTTATATAAAGCTAAAGGTTCTTTAACTACGAATTTAGCAGCTAACTTGAAACAAAGAGCTTTTAAAAGGGGCATTTTAGCACTGCGATCTGCAAAAGCAGTACTGAGGTGAATATTAGATCTTATGACTGCAACAACAAATACGCCATTTTCTAAAATATATGTTTTACTCTTCTTTTGTTTTATGTTAAATACAAAAAATTTAATGTATTTCACACACATTACACATAGCGGTTTAGCTTTATTTCATTGCTGGGTCTCTTTGCTATTATTCATTGGTTTTTTGATAGCGTTCATTCAATTAGCGCTTGTGTGGTACTTAATAGGTTGGAAGGCTGCAATTTTCACTTTTTGAACACCCTACAATATCTATTAAGCAGCTTATAGAATTTCTCAAATAGGTGCTATAAGGCGCCCCCCTTGCAAGATGCAAGAGGTCTGCTGAGCATGCTATGCAGTTAACTCTTCAGCTTTTAGTTGCAATAGTATACGCTATATAGCTCTTTAGCAACCTTCTTGTGCTGCTTGGGTCGTAACTGATTTACCAGTAAGGCATTATCATTTTTTTCATCATTTATATAGGATCATAGTCTTGTTTTCTCTTTCATACTTATCTCGGTAAGGTAACTATTATCCTATATAAATGATGTAAAATATGATAATGTAATAGCAGGCTGAGATCAAGGGACCGGCCGTGTAGCGATAGCGAGCGGCGAGTGTGTGTGGTGTGTGTGCACGTCATATCGTCTGAGTGCATTAGACTGTGGTGCTACAGTCTTATTTTATGAGACAGACTCTAACTAATAACTGTGAGCATATCCAACTAATAAAGGAAATCTGCACCCTAATTGTCTAATTTCAAAATCTATTACAATGCCTTTCATAGGTATTGTGATTGTTATAGCGATTTATGGAATTGTGTAACTTAAAGTCGCAATCACTTTCGGAATGAATGATGTTTTAAATGACACTTCTCCATACATTTGAAAGATATTTTCGTCTGTCACTTTGCTTCGACAATTCAATTTCGTTCATTCAATACCTTTCAAAACGGGTCCCGATCACAATCCCTATCAAATGTCAAATAGTGACAGCCTGAAGAATGTATCTTTCAAATGACGAATAGAAAGGGATTGCGATAGAGTTTAAAATTAGACAAATAGCCCCCTGCTGCGTGTCACCATTAAGCTAACGCTAAGTCCATATCAATTTATTTGGCAGAATATTGATAGAAGTTGTGAAAATAATTCAAAACTTTCTTACCTGTCTCCCCACCATTTTTTGATCTTGTTCATAACATTATTATAGTGGTTTTCGAAGAATAACCATACACCAAAATAGTCCAACAATTTCTTCACAACATGAATTGCTAAAAAGAAGAGCATCACTGGTAATAGCCAAATATGTTTCCATACCAGCATACAAAAGCATGCGAAAAACAGTAGCTTGAAATACAAAGCTGTTTCTTCATCATTATCAAAATTATTTCTCATATAGTTTTCGTCTAATGATCGCTGTTTGAATGAAGCGATAAGTCGATTCTCGAAAGCAGTTTTCGTTTTTGTGTTTGAAAGTGGTAGAGCTGACAACGTCCTGGTTTTGTACAGCATTTTGGCATGTCGTGGTGAACTTTGAATAGGTTCATTTCCTGTCCAACTTCCGCTCTTTGAGATAGTGTCAGGGGTGGTAGGAGATGGCGAGTCCTTTTCTGGAGTGGACTCTTGCTCTGCAACCGGTTCCGGTTCCTCCAAAGGCTTCTCTTCGACTGATGGTGTGTCATGATTGTGACCATTTGTCAAGACATTATGAATGGCAACTACCATAGAAGCTTCAGGGTCTAAAAACAAAAGATTATTTATTATACATTGGTTGCTATTATTGATCTGCGACAAAAAATGAGTGGTGATAGTTTTAGTAAAATGTAGCTCTTTTACAACTAACCTTTGGCAAGCAGCTTCTTGTGTACATCCAGGATTTCTAGTGCAAAGCCGACCACACAGATGATTTGAAGGAATACAAATGTGTACACTTGAATAGAACCCGTGAGGCTAGCCATGAAGCTTGTGATGACTAGCCAGAGCAGCTGGGAGGTGAACCTGAAGAGACCTGATCTATGCGGTGTCCATAGGATATAGACACTTATGAAGTATGCCACAGCTATTGTGAGAGTCTGCAATACAAATAAGTAAGAAAGTACACTCAAAAGTAGTTAGTTATACTAGAAGCAGATTCAAGATAAGATGTATGAATGAAGATAAATAATTCACATGAACTTATCCAACTCCTTATCAAAAGAAGGTATCACTAATCCGGAGGAACTGAATAGTCATTTTTACTCTTATTTCAGTTCCTTATTTATTAATCTCGCAGAGCTCGGATTATGGGACACAATAAATATTTCATTGTTCTCTGGGAACCAGTGTCCTGCTAGCAAATGACGAATTAAGACAAGTAATAGTTCAATATTTAGTTTATAATTGATTCACTTTTATAGCCAGGGTAGCATTATGTAAATGGTATCTTAAAGGAAATATTATAGCGACACAAATTGTTTAAATCGGATGAAACTTACAATATAAGATGTACATAAATTGATGAGTAGAGTTGTAGAGAATCCTACAAAGTTGGTGATTTGCCAGAATATGCAGGCAAAACTCCTTGGAACAGAATTGTACAGCCATGGCAACACATAAATAGCTGACAGCAGCCCTATCACAGTCTGGAAAAGGATTACATGAACAAATTAGAATGTAATTTGTTATTACTTGAATAACTAAGTATAGGGACAACTATTTGTTTACTTGTTTTAAATAAAATATCCAAAATTGTTGTTACTGGTTAAAGTGAAGTGTGGACCAAGAGGGTTCAAGGTTTTTCTTATAACTGCCTGGACATACATTTTTACGAATGGGCCCGGGAGTTGCAAAGATTTTGAACCTAAAAATACACTTTTTATGTTTCTAATAATAATAAAATTAACTTTATTGCACACAATTAAACATACAGAATACAGAACAAATCACAACAAAGAAAATACACAATAGGCGGCCTTATTGCTACATAGCAATCTCTTCCAGGCAACCTTGGGTGAGAGAAAGAAATATACAGTAGAATATTAGGGGAATGGGTGCATGAAAAGAATGGACAAATATACGTAAATGGAAGTAGTAAATGGTTTTACTAAATGATGACTAGTCCTGCACCCCTTTTGCTACATAATAACCCTCTTTACATATATTCGTAAACATCAAAATATTATGTCAGACTAATAGTTAAGTATCAAAAGGATAATAAAAAATAAAAAAAGTTCTTACCTTGTAATGCTCTCTAAAGTGCTGACCCACAGTATCAGATACCGAGTTAACAACATTCACAGGAATAGTTATCAATCCAACTATCACTGAAGTGTGCGATTTGTTAAGGTCCTCAAACCATGTTTTAATCTTTTTGGATAGTCTGTACTTGAAAGGGTGGAGAATAGAACCGACTAGTAACGCCCAAAACAACGGCTTGAAGAACGGCTCTAGTATTAGAAAGAGAACGTAGACTGCAGCACAACAAATGGTTAAAATAAATAACGCAAAAGCATTGTAGAAACCGTGTTTCATAGGCTTTTCATTGCCTTCTGATAATCCACCTATGATATTGAATATATTTTCAAACGGCGATTGCTGCATTTTTTGTTTAATGAAGAACACTAACACAATAAAAATCTTCCCCACCGAGCTATAAAAGATAACTATCCATGAATAAATGTATGAGATCACAGTTTAATTTCTTTGTAAAACATTTTTGGCTGCAAGAGTTAAATGTCAATGTCAAAATCAGCACCAATTTTTTTTTTTAATAATTGTTCCTAAGAACAGGCTAGGGTCATAGACCATACTGCCTCAATCAGCACCAATCAGCACACGGTCGTCGTCGGTAGGTAGGTAGGGTAGGTACGGCCATAGATTTAGATTTTTTTCGCTCTTCAAATTCTACTTAACTATGGGTACGGCAGGTATTGTAGGTACAATCGAAATGTCAAAATGCCATTGACATTTTTGAGCGTTTCGTTTCTTCCCGAATCCTTCCGATTCAAACCCATTTGTATACTTGAGGAGTGGCGAAATTTTTGTGATCGCGTCGTTCTGTCGCGAGGGAAAGGTGAGGAGATTGTAATAAGGCCGTTCATCTCGCATTTGCAAATCCACTATCTGAGGATTGTATAATCCCAACGGATTGAATCTCAGTGGATTTGCAAAAGCGAGATGAATGGCATATCACAATCTCGACGTCTTTTCGTCGCGATGGAACGACGCGACAACAAAAGACGAAATTAGTGGCTGTATTGTATGCTTTCAATAATTTCTTCAAAGGGCATCAAGTGTATAAATATAATTCTGCTACCTTTAAACACTATATCTTATTAGAATCATGAAGCAATAGTAAGTTAATTTTTTAACTGCTTAGATTAATCTATACTTATAATAAATCTGTAGAGAGGTCAATTCTGTACATGAAATATATTTTCAAAATAACTATCGGGGGGTGATTAGTGATCGATACTGATGCCAAAAATGCAATCAGTAAAATTTTTGTCTGTTTGTCTGTCTGTCTGTCTGTATGTTCCTTATAGAAACAAAAACTACTCGACGGATTTTAACGGAACTTGGTACAATTATTCTTCATACTCCTGGGCAGGTAACAGTATACTTTTCATCACGCTACAATCAATAGGAGCAGAGTAGTGAAGGGAAATGTTGGGAAAACGGGAGAAGTTACTTCATTTTTTAAGCTTCCGTCGCGTGTGCAGCCTTAATGGTTAAAGTTACATAGAAATCATGTATGACAGAAATATTCTACATAAAATTGTCTAAAAAATATCCCGCAACAGCATTATATGTCTATCTTTTATGGTTGACTCACAATAACATGTGTAACTCCTGATAGCTTAGCAGTTCGGAACATTCTGATTATATTTGTTTACTCTTACGTTTATAATACTCTCACTCATCCCTAATTTTAAAAAGTTAACATTATTACCTATTCAATTAAAAAGCCATCGCGCCGTCGCACGTGAATACTGAATCATGCTATAAGGATTATTTTTGTGTAACGGTTGCCGCGCTCGACACGGGTCGCGGCGGTCGCGGTAGGGTATAAAAAGGCGGGAGGTCCGAGAGCGAGCTTCACGGGGGCCACGCAGCAAACTCCGGTGGGGGCAACCACTCGTCACTAGACGGCCGCTCAGGCGGCACCCAAGCACCATGGGGCAGTGCTCCCCATGAGATGACGCCCGGGGAAGGAGCAAAGGCTCGAACCCGTTCCAGCCAAGGCTGACGAACCCGATGATGAGCGAGCTTCATTCAATATTTGGCTGTTGATGCGTTCAGAGCGTTCGACCTTATTGACAGACAATAATTGATATTGAGAAACCGTGCTTATCAGCGCGACTTTTAGTCTTTAAATAGTTTATTTGAATTTCTTTTGTTGTTATTTTGTAAAATAGGTATTAGTTGTTTTGGTAGTGTTTAAATATTCGTTCAAATTAAAAATTATTAAGCGTCGGTACTTTTATTAATTAAAGTAGTTATAAGTATTTATTTTTAAGTGAAGTAGGTATAGGTAGATAGTATTGCACAGGCGTTTCAGCTTTATTTTCATTTCTTTTTTGTTGTGAGTTGTATATATTTCTGGGTATAATTCTATTAGAATATTTTAGTGTAAATAGTCATTAAGATTTTAAGTGTAAGGTAGCTAAAGTTAGGACCTCTAACGTAGGTTATTTTGTTAGGTTATTAGGTTAACTGACAGCCTTTTCGTTACCGTAGATTATTACACAATGCCACCTAAAAAACCATCATCTTTATCTCGAACTTCGAATAAAGCTAAGAGAATGAGAATTACGCGATCTCAAGAATCGGCAGAGGAAAGAGCAAATCGGTTAAACTCTATGAGAGTTAGAGCCTCAACTTCTCGAGCCAATGAAAACTCTCCAGAGAGAGAGATGCGATTAGCAGCTGACAGAGCAAGACGAGCTACATCACGGACGTCTCAAAGCTCTTCTCAACGAGAGCTAAGGCGTACCATTGACCGAGAACAACATGCGTTATCCCGAGAAGCTGAAACTGCTGTACAACGAGAATTACGTCTCACAGCTGACCGCGAACGGCATACATTATCTCGCGAGTCAGAAACCTACACTGAGAGGGAATTACGTCTCACAGCTGACCGCGAACGGCATACATTATCTCGCGAGTCCGAAACCTACACTGAGAGGGAATTACGTCTCACAGCTGAACACGAACGGCATACATTATCTCGCGAATCTGAAACTTACACAGAGCGGGAATTACGGCTTACAACTGATCGCGAACGTCATATTTTATACGTACATCTTATGTTTTGGCGCGCACTGTTCATTGAAATAAAACAACTTTTACGGATATCAAACGCGCTATATTTCCACGAACTAAGTTGTAATTGTCCGTAATTTTTAGGTTTTTTAGGGGTTTTTTGATTTTCCCGACGTTTCGGCACCTTTACAGCTGCCGTGGTCACGGGATGACTAACTACTTATAAGTCTACCCTCGAAAAGTTAATTTATTTTCGTTCGGATACGGTTAGACATTTACTATGGCACAAATTATTATTGATTTGATATTTTTATTTAATTGTTATTTTAATTCTTTATTATTAAGAAAAGAGAAAACTAAAGACTCTACTGGCAGTTCACAAATTGGGAGGACCTTCGAAGAAAGAAAACTGCCAAGAAAACTTCGAAAGCGGGCCGACCTCCATCTTTATAAAAAATATTAAAAAATTAGGATATGTTGTCTCAAAAAACCCCTAAAAAACCTAAAAATTACGGACAATTACAACTTAGTTCGTGGAAATATAGCGCGTTTGATATCCGTAAAAGTTGTTTTATTTCAAGTCATATTTTATCTCGAGAATCTGAAACGTTTACTCAATATGAAGACCGTTTGACAAATGATAGGGTGCAACACAATATTATTCGATCTCTTGAAGAGGAACATGAGCATGAACAAACTAGAGTCGGGGCGCGATTATTACAATTCTTCGAGACAAGAACGATTAATAACTTTGTCTAATGAAAGATTAAGAATTGAAAATATTCGGTCTCTTGAAACAGACGAACAGCGAGAGGCCCGTCTTACTGCAGACAGATTTCGACATAGTCTTAACGACTTAGATGTACACATAGAAGATCAAGCTACATATTCGGTGGCGTGGTCCGACAAATATAAAAGTGGGTTTGCTTATAACCTCTCAATTGATTACAGATCATCTTCTGTAATAGGCGATATGAACGTAGTATGTTCTTTTTGTAATGCTTTAAAGTGGGGGAAGGAGTCTGCTGGTTTCTGTTGTTCTGGAGGTAAAATAAATTTGCCTTCGTTCGAAGACCCACCGGAACCTTTGAAATCACTACTTCTAGGGGAACATGTGCAATCTAAACAGTTCTTAGACCATATTCGCACTTATAATAGTGCATTTCAAATGACATCCTTTGGTGCTCAACAAATCACAGAAGGTCCTTTCATGCCTACTTTTAAGATACAAGGTCAGGTTTACCATTTGACAGGGGTCCCTTTTGCCTGAAGATAAACCTAAATTTCTTCAAATATATTTTATATCCGACTACAACGAACAGTCGAATCTAAGAAATCAATATTTCCCGAATTTAAATACTGAACTCATTTCACAACTCCAGAACATGTTGCATCAGGTTAATTCGTATGTATGCAGTTTTAAATCGGCATTAGAAGCTCTTCCTCAAGATGGTGATAACAATTATAAAATTGTTATAAATGCCGATAGGTGTCCAACTCAGGAACACCCTGGGCGTTATAACGTTCCATCCACGAATGAAGTTGCTGTAGTATTGGTCGACCAGGAATGTGATAGGCGTGATATCGTTATCCGTTCCAGAGACAATCGTTTGCAACGTATTTTCGAAACCCACAGGGCTTACGACAGTTTGTAATATCGTTTGATATACTGTCGAGGGGAAGATGGTTATAATTTCGCTGTATACCAAACTGATCCGCGTACAGGAGCAATTAATTATAATAAAAAGGTGTCATGCCTTCAATTTAATGTTACCACTTGCAAGTGAGATGGAATAGATTTGTATACTTTCAACGTTTTCGTGGCTTATTTAATCAGTTTATTGTTGATATGTACGCAAAATTTGAAACCGAAAGATTAGTTTATATACGATCTAATGATCTAATCAAAGACAACTGCGCGCTGAAGAATACGTGCACCTTCGCGACGCCATGCAGCAAGATAATGATACTGTGAATATGGGCCGTTTAGTTATTTTACCCTCTTCTTTTACTGGTGGTCCACGCTACATGCACGAACGTACTCAAGACGCTTTTTGTTACGTAAGAAAATATGGACGTCCCGACTTATTTATTACTGTAACTACCAATCCCAAGTGGGATGAAATCACTCAGGAGCTTCTTGAGGGTCAAGCACCGCATGACCGCCATGATATTATCGCAAGAGTTTTTCATTTAAAATTAAAATCAATGTATAATCTACTTACCAAAGATAACATTTTTGGGGAAGTATTGTGTTATATGTATAGTGTTGAGTGGCAAAAACGCGGCTTACCTCACGCACATATCTTGCTTTGGTTAAAAGATAAGGTTCCACCTAATGATGTAGACAGTTCAATCAGTGCTGAAATTCCAGATCCGATTGCAGATCCCCTGTTATATGACATTGTTAAAACTCATAATTATGATACATGGTCCATGTGGTGCATTTAACAGGAATGCGAGACAATGGTGGTTTTACTGTTGAAAAGCGAGTGTCTGGACAACAGGTTACTTTAGATAATAGGTGGGTCGTTCCGTATTCGCCTGTGTTGTCAAGAGCATTTCAAGCTCACATAAATGTAGAAATGTGTAATAGTGTAGAGTCAATAAAATATATTTGTAAGTATATTATTAACAAGGGCAGTGACCAAGCTACGTTTGCGTTGAGAAATGAACATGAAGTTACTAGATTTCAGTCAGGCAGGTATATCAGCTCTTCAGAAGCTGTGTGGCGGATCTTAAGTTTCAACATCCACGAAAGATATCCACCTGTGACCCATCTGGATGTTCATCTCGAAGGCGGTCAACGTATATATTTCAACGCCGAAAATGTTACAGAACGATTAGAGAACCCTAGACAAACAACTTTATTAGCATTCTTTCGACTTTGCCAAATTGAAAATTTTGCAAAATCTCTTTTGTATGAGGAAGTTCCGTCGTATTAGATATACTGACGATAAGCAACGAGGTGGCAGGCCTGTAGATGGCGAGTCAGGTATTTTCAAAGAACATGTTCTTGGTAGAGTGTATACCGTTCATCCTAACAACGCCGAGTGTTTCTATTTGAGATTATTATTACATACAGTGCGAGGACCAACATCACTTGTTGATTTGAGAAAAGTAGACGATGTTGTTCAACCAACTTATCATGCAGCTTGCCAAGCGCGTCGTTTGCTTGAAAATGATTAGCATTGGGATAACGCTTTAGCAGAATCCTGTGTTAGTGATAATCCACGACGGTTTCGTCATTTATTTGTATCATTGCTCACATTTTGTCATTTGTCAGATCCTGTCCAATTATGGGAATATAAAGAAAAATTTGCAACTAATAATAATTTCCGAGATCTTGCCATAAATCAGTGCTTATTAGCTCTTCAGGAAGACTTAACAGCAGTAGGCGGTAAATCACTCTGTGAATATGGTTTGCCAACACCAACCTCAGTCGGAGAGCTTACCAATAGGGAATATTCCGCAGAGATTGGTTACAGCTCAATGGAACTGCTAGCAACATTAGAAAACGGTGTCCCAATGATGACTGCAGAACAACGTTCAGTCTATGATCGCGTGTGCGAGAGAGTTCAAAATAATTTGGGAACAATATGGTTTTTAGATGCACCTGGAGGAACTGGGAAAACCTTTTTGACTAAATTAATATTAGCTTATGTTCGAAATCAGCGTAAAATTGCTCTTGCCGTGGCTTCATCAGGTATAGCTGCAACATTGCTACCAGGAGGAAGAACTGCTCACACTATGTTTAAAATACCAATTGATTTAGATCGCACGGAAAGTCCAACCTGTAGTATTTCAAGAAATAGCGACAAAGCTAAGGTATTACGTGAGTGTAATTTAATCATTATGGGATGAATGTACGATGGCCCATCGAAAAGGAGTAGAAGCGGTAGACAGAACTTTAAGGGATATAAGACAAAATGATCGACCAATGGGCGGTATCACAGTTTTATTTTGTGGTGATTTCCGACAAACCTTACCGGTAATACCACGGGGAACCCGACCTGATGAGGTTAGGGCTTGCCTGAAAAGCTCTTATTTATGGCGTGATATACAATCTGTGCATTTGACTATAAACATGCGAGTGAGAACTGGAGATAACCCGGATGATCGTGAATTTTCTGATATATTATTAAAGATCGGTGAAGGTACCTATCCACTGCTACACCAAGGAAAACTTATTCTGACACCTGAGTTATGTTGTATAGTGCAATCCCAACAACATCTTATATCGTCAGTTTACGGTAAATAAATTAAAAAAGGACAATTCTTGGCTATGCGAAAGGTCCATTTTAACTCCTCGCAATGACAAGGCATCTGAGATTAATAATAAAATACTGTCGAATATCCAGGGGGAAAGCAAAGTTTACAGTTCAATTAATAGAATGGTCGATGAACAAGAAGCCACTAATTACCCGATAGAATTTTTAAATTCTTTAAATATGCCCGACTTCCTTCTCATGAAATTTGTTTAAAAATTGGCATTCCGATTATTCTGCTCCGAAATTTAAGACCACCACAACTTTGCAATGGAACTCGGCTTAAAGTAACCCAGTTGCAACAAAATGTAATCGAGGCTCAAATTTTAACAGGTTGCGGTGCAGGAGAAACCATCTTTATTCCCAGAATTCCCATAATACCAAATAATTTTCCATTCCAATTTAAAAGAACGCAATTCCCAGTATCGGTGTGTTATGCAATGACAATAAATAAGGCTCAATGGCAGACTTTTCGTGTTGCTGGAGTAGATCTCGGTGTCAGTTGTTTTTCACATGGTCAGTTATATGTCGCTCTTTCCCGGGTTAGCAGTTCTAGAAATCTTTATGTTCACGTGCCGGACGGGTCAACTTTCAACGTAGTTTACCGGGAAGCTTTGCGCTGAAGTATTTTCATTCTATATGTACTTAAGCCTCATGTGAAAGTGATCTAAACAATATTACCAATACATTAACATAATAACATACAAGGAGTTACACGCTGATGGTCTCGGAGCACAGCTATTAATAATAATATTCTGCGGTTCCTTATTGCGATATTTTTTAACAGTATTGTGGATTGACATATTATATTTCCCTACTAAAATACGAAAGTTAATCTGTCTGTCACATCAAAACCACTGAACCCTGAGGAAGGACATAATGCTACTTTTTTACGAAAAACGACGAAAACGCGGACGAAGTCGCGGGCTAAATGCGAAAGTACGTCAGTTTGTTTGTATGTTCATTTGTTACTCTTTCACGCAATAACTACTGAACCGATTTGGATGAAATTTGACACACAGATAGAAGAGAAGCTGGATTAAAACATAGGTTACTTTTTATCCCGATATTCCTACGGGAACGGGAACCACGCGGGCAAAACCGCGGGCGGCCGCTAGTTTTTAATAAAACGGTAGTAAATAGATAAAACGGACACCATTTTGATTACTTAGGCACATTAAAAAATATAATGTCGACGTCACATTGATACTATTGCAGCCAAACAAAAATGAGTTCAACACTGTCACTGTTACTGACAGTCAACTGCCAAAAGCGTTTTTGTTTCGTACAACGCTTCCATTTCAGCTTTTCTTTAAAAAGTTTCAAACATAATAAATAACTCACAAAATAAATAATTTTATAAAAGGGTGAATATTATCCTTTTAATTTAAATTAAACAGAAATGCTATACATTTTGGGTTTTTTTTTCATAGAAAAGTACAAGATCTAAGCTGAGCATCACACCTTAATAATTCATAAATACATGCGCAACTAACTCGTTTCAGTTATTTGTTTGCGCAAAATAAAAAAAAATGTACTTTCATACATAAATCACGAATAAACTAATATCTTATAATTTCAAGCATTCTACGTATGTGTGTGTGACTCATCGCATTTATATACCTCATGTATGAAGTACATTTTTACATAAAAAAATTAAAATGCTGCCACTAAGTCACTATTCCACGCGAACGAAGTCGCGGGCAGAGCTAGTAATAAATAAAGAAATGTCAAGTATCCAAAAATAACCCTCAATTAATGTCTACTCTTACTTTTATAAACAGTTTAAATTGACATTATTTAATTTCTAATGACATTACTCGAAATTTCGTTTAACAGATATAATTATTCTGTCATTTTATAATTTGAATTATTTAAGTCTATGCCACTTTAAATGTTATAAGTGACATGTTAAATAATTATTTATTATGGGCAATATTAAAAAAGATATATATACTAGAACAATGACCCTAAAACTAAAACCTTAAAAATATAATGTAATAACTAAAATATATTATTAAAAGGAGTCCCTTTAGGCAAGGTTCCGAAGATACTGGCAGCGTTCCCCCTTTGAATAGCTAGACTAATTCTTTGTCCGAGGTAGTAACCAGCGTTTGCAATATTGCATAAGTACTTATATTTTATTAACATTAAAATATTATTTTATTAAGTCTTTTCTTCAGGAGTGTACATGGGCAGTCGGCCGCCATTTGTGTTCATCTTTCGTGAACCGATGTATACTTAGGATTGATAACGAGAGAGAAGTAATTGTCTTGCTCAGATTATAGGTACACTAATATGACAAAAGGGGGGGGGGGGGGAACATTTTACCACTTTGAAAATGTATATATATTTTTAACGACAGGGAGACTCTTAGCCCTCATCATCCTGATGTTAAGTATTGATAAGGCTAAGGATGGAATCGAGCCTCTCCCGGAATCTTTAATCACTGAGCAACTGGCTATCTTATCTCTAACTGCTGGAACACAACAATGCTGAAAACATTGTTGTTATGGTGTCAGACTTAGATAAGATGGTGGTAGCTAGCCAGACGGACTTAGAATAAGTCCTACCACCAACCAAACCGAATACAATATGTACCCCCGCTGGGAATAGAACCCGGGACCCCTGGGTCTGATACCGGTGGTTGTACCACTAGACCACAGAGGCGGTCGAATCATTCAAACGGTTGACTTTAAGAAAATACTGTTTTAGGAACCTCAATGTAATTTTTAAAGACCTATCTATAGATCCCACAAGTATAGGTTTGATGAAAAAAAAATTGTTTCAGTTTTCTTTGGGAAATGTGCTATATTTCTAAAACTGCCAACTATATTTCGTTCAAACCAATTTTCGTTGAAAGTTTTAATTAAGCTCTACAGCATTTTTTTTTTTCACTTTCTTATTTCAACCGTTAGAGGGGGGACACATTTTACCCATCTTTCAAACGGTTAGCTTAGAGAAAACATCGTTTTAGAAACGTCAATGTATTTTTTAAATACCTAAAATATATATTTTTTATTTTTGTGTAATAACCGTAAAGTTGTTTACAGAATACATTTACCTACCAAGTTCCAACTGTGCAATCCTCATAGTTTTGGAATAAAGTGGCTGTGACATACATCGGACAGACAGACATGACGAATCTATAAGGGTTCCGTTTTTTGCCATTAGGCTACGGAACCCTAAAAAGAGTAAAAGATCATAATATTTATACTAAATATTTATTTAAAAATCATTCTATATCTTATCATCGTCGTCGTGTTCATCATCATTATAAGTATTAATTTACAGTTTAAACAACAAACTCAAAAAAACACAACAATGGATTTTGTACTAAAAAATACATATGCATTGTGGTAATAATATACCTAACCACTATTATTCCAGTAAAAGAAAAACTAATTTCCTTATTAATTTTAGGATGCTAAGTAAAAGATTGAACTATTTGTTGTCAGAATCTTCAATTTAGGGTGGGCGAGATTTCACAACCTATTATGATTGGATTTGAAATGAAAAACCTTTATCTATCTATACTATATAATATTATAAAGCTGAGTTCGTTTGTTTGAACGCGCTAATATCAGGAACTACTGGACCGATTTAGAAAATTCTTAGACCATTAGAAAGCTACATTTCTCCCGAGTGACATATATTTTATCCCGATATTCCCAAGAAAACGGGCACCACGCGGATAAAACCGCGAGGATCCGCTAGTTTTCTAATAATTGTCTTGCACCTTAATATATTCCGAATCGTTTTTATTGTTATTAGGTTTATGACAAGAATAAAGTATATTTAGGTTAAACTATTTCAAATAGTTAATTTGTTGGATAATTTGGTGGTTAAGTTGGGTTTCGCGGCGAGTTACTTCTATTGAATACTGAGCGTAGCGAGGGTTTCATAGGTACGGCTAAAAACTTTTCTGTCGAGCGCAGAAAAGTTTTTAGCATCTCTCTTTTAGGTTGTTTGCGTGGTAAACGTCCTGTAAAATATATTTTCACAACTCGTTTGATCTAAATATTACTTTATTCTTGGTGTTTTTATGATTTAATTTACAAAAATAATAAAAAGGGAGTATTTTACTTTATTCCAAAACTATGAGGATTACACTGTTGAAAATTGGTAGGTAGATGTGTTCTGTACACCGCTTTACGGTTTTTAAACGAAAATTAAAAAATATATGAATTAAGGGGTGGCTTCCCATACATGGAACTGCCACTGAATTTTTTTTTTCATCACAGCTATACGTGTGGGGTGTCTATAGATAGGTCTTTAAAAATTTCATTGAGGTTTCTAAAACGATTTTTTCTCAAAGTCAACCGTTTGAAAGATGTACACTTCCAAAGTGGTAAAATGTGTGTCCCCGCCCCCCTCTAACTTTTAAAATAAGAAAGTGAAAAATCAAAAAAAAATGTAGACCTTTATAACTTAAAACTTTAAACGAAAATTAGTTTGAACGAAATATATTATGCAGTTTCAGAGCTATAGCACATTTGCCAAAACCGCAAATATAACTTTGTCATTCATACAGACACTATCAAAAGCAAAGTTATTTTTGCAGGCGAGAAATTATAGTGGCATTTTGGGTAGGCAAATACACCTGTATTTAATTAATTAATATAAACTTTATTGCACACGATACAAAAACAAACACATACAGGGAAAACACACAATAGGCGGTCTTATTGCTACATAGCGATCTCTTCCAGGCAACCATGGGTGAAAGACGAAACCCTTCATGTGCGAGTTCGACTTGCACTGGCCGATTTTTTCTTTAGAGGTTCGGAACCCTAAAAAGGAATTCTTATAATGAATTAGATACCTATTGGATAGGCAATTTTTTTTTATCAAGTCAATACTTAATTAAGGAAAATCTACAGTAATAGGCAATTACAGATCGACACTCGTAAATAAATACTATAAAGGATAAAATATAGCCGATCCAAAGAACATAGAATACTTCCAAGAAGTCGTTTAGTGTTTCCGGGGATCGCCCGGCATCACGAGACTGCATAAATTTCAAACGCTCTTCATATATTAAATTATTTAAATGTTGTCTCAAGATCAAAGATTCCTGGAAAATAGAGAGTAATCGAGAATAGGATTTGGCAACCGGGATACCTCGACGAAAGTATATTACTCTGTACATATTGTTCGCTGGCTCAAGTATTGGATATATTTGAAGTTCCCCAGACTCATCAACAACCTTCCATGCCTCTGACAAGTAAGTTAATTCCGGTATTACATTGTACAATTTCTTATTTCTATCTTTTACTTTAATCAAACAATCTAATATAGAATCACAATCAAAATTAGGCACATCCTTTGGATGGAAAACGGTTTGCCAAACCCAACTCTTCAAAGGTTTACATTTGGTCAACGCTTCACTTAAATGCTTGATCTGATGACCTCTCATCGGGTTCGCTGTAGCGCTTAGAAGATATGCTTGGATTAAAAACGAAAGAAAAAATACAAATAAGAGCAAACAACAGACAACTAACCGAAGCGAACTGTGAGTTTTTATGTATTTGTATCGCATATTACCGCACAGATAACCAAAAACGATGAGAATACCGCGTACCACATCCTCTTTATTTTCGCTAAATATAGAAAAACGAATTACAGCGTAACAAAAAAATAAAACGAACATAAAAATAATTATCATCGAATACCAAGTGAATTGTAATGAAACGGCTCTCCAGTTAGTCAAGAAACCAGCTTTAGCTACGATTATAAGGGCGCGGTCAATGGAATAAGGGTAAGTGAAATCTAAAAGTTTTGCTCTGTCATATGTTAAAACGTATCCTCCTAGAGCACCTTCTACTTTCCCTTCTTCTATCCATTTGAGCATCCCAGTTGCAGTAAAGTTGTCTAAAACTCTCCCTAAATTTCCACCTTTGTCATACTCCACTACTTCAACATCCACGCCAGCCCATTCACGCCATATTTGTACAGCTTTAATACTGACACCAACCCTTTGGCGAGTTTTTTCAAAGCTTAACCAAGGCCAATACTCTTGTCCTGCTAATTTGATGTGACAGCCCTTAAAACTTTTTGGAATTTCAACATTAAAAAGGTTATTAATACTATTTAGCTTCGAACAGAGAGTTGCAGATATGAGAGTTTTGATTGCTGGTGTGCCACAGGCGTCCAATTTTGAATTAAACGTGAACAGCTCGTAATCTTGTTTTTCTTTCTTCAGAACAGTTACATTAAAAATATATTGCTCCATTAAGTAGGATGATAGTGCGTTTAAGCGATCTTTTAAATCTCTTATGACAATGATGAAATTTGCTTTCGGGTTCCAGTGAAAGTCTCTCTTTAAGGAATTGATGCCATTTTTCAATTCGATATAATTGTCACAATAAATTATATACATCGAGTTTCCCAATGTATTATTAGGCCAAAAGAATGATCTGGTAACATATCGTAGTCCGTTGATTTTGAGCAATAAACCGCTCAGAGCTGCCGTTTTGGAATTAACAACGGTCGCGTCTCTTTTGAATTCTGGTAAATCAATATGAGTTATTATTTTTTGTAAACATTTACCGAGAAATTCATCGTTTTCCAAAAGTTTTTCATTGAAGCGGTTTTGAACAACACAAGTCGATCGTCCGATCAAACACAATGCGATCCAGATCTTGAAGCGCATTTTAGATGTTTCACAGCTCCGAGCCCAATATTGGAATTAAGTGACTGAAGCTCCAGTCACAACCATCAATAGTGAGTTCAGTTATATTATTTGTTTGTTAATTAACCGTTAAGTAACGCATGATGTATCCATAAAATTATACCTTTTTAACTTTTTACTATAGAAGGTAATTTTATTTGAGCAGTGTTATTGGATTTGACAATTTATCATAGTCCTCAGGTTATGATTAGTTTATTTACTCTACAATCATTTCTTGTCATCCACGGATTTACCTATGATTTTAACGATGTCAACAAAATTACTTACTTTAACTTAATTGCTATCGGGAAACACAGTCTATAAAGTATAACAACATTAAAGTGTCGTGCAATATAAATGTATTCGCATTTAAAATAAATCCAATCTGCATATGGGGAAACAAATAACGTGTTTTGCTAATCAAGATACAAGGAAAGACCATGCTTCAATTCTAGTACGCAAATAACATACGTATCAAAATATACCAGTAATCATAATGTTTAAGAGATATAAAAAACAGAATAAAATGCATTTTTGGAATTAAATAAATAATGAAATAACAACATCACAAAGTATGTAGGAATTAAGCTATGAATAAGAACCAACGATGTTATATTAAATAAATTTTTATTAGGCTGCAAATGCAGCTGTGACCTAAAGCATGTAGTGCTTAGCTCGAGATAATTAATTCTTGTTCACCAATCCCACGACCGAACATTGTGAAAGTTGAATTGCAGATCGATCCTTAATTTAGCTTCCGCCCGCGGTTTCAACCACTCTCTTTAATCTCTAAAAATTTTAGTTCGTTTATAATTTTTCGTACCACTTGCTCAAAAAAGTGACATTCTTAATCTGTTAAAAACAGGGAAAGAAAATTGTACTGAATTTCATTCATCCTCTAGGGGGAGAATGTGATTTAAATTTGGAATACTTACCGAAATTTATACTGAACTACATCTGTGTTTACACCATTGAGTTTGTATATAAAGCATTACACATCTTTTTGAAAAAGGAATACGCATTTATATACAAAATTACGAAAACCGACGAGGCCGTATGAGCTTGATGCCTTTGCTTTTCCGACAAAAAAATATTAGTCTAGGAATTTGCCGCGTTTTTGTTTTCTTCAAATACATCTCATATTATTATTGTGTTAATTTTTTCGCAAATGGTACGAAAAGTAGAGTATTTTCCTGGGTGATAAAGCTGTCTTAGTCTTGGGTGAATTTAAATCCCTCGCTACACTCAGGACTCGTCTTAAATCCCTCGCTTCGCTCGTGATTTAAGTTTTTAACACCCTCGTTACGCTCGGGAGTAAACCTCGAGTCCTTCGTTACGCTCGCGGTTTAAATCGTCACCCGCGACAGAAGACACTGCTTTATCCCCTTGGTTAATAATCTACTATTTTAAGCGACTTCAAAAAAGGAGGAGTTTATCAATGTGTCTCGAATACAAGTTGTATTTTTATGTAGTCAACAGCAGGTCAGGGGCACAATTCTCGGGCCTTCGACATCTCGAATTCGACATTTTTTAGGGTAAAAAATCTGTATTAAAAGCTCGCTGAAAGCAATCTTCGACATTATAGGATTATCAAAGATAATTTAAACTAAAGGTGAGCTTTTAATACAGATTTTTGATAGCTCCCCTGGGGCCTGATTCTCGCGCCTTCGACATCTCGAATTCGACATTTTTTGGACCCAAAAATCTGTATTATAAAGTAACTGAAAACAATCTTCGACATTATAGGATTGTCATAGATCATTAAAACTAAAGGATTTTGACAGTGGTCGAGATTTTACTTACATTTTCACCATAGAAATTATGGTTTGAAAAATGTCGAATTCGACATTTTTGACATACGGTCAGTATAGTCATTATACATACAATACATACTGACATATACATACTGGTAACTAAAAGTAACAATCTTGAGCAACTCCGTTAAATTCGAAGGCGTGTTACAAAGCCTCATTGAAACATGGCTGATGAAACAAAATCACAGGCAAAGGCTATCTAATTATTATCATCACAACAAAAAAAAAAAGATTTCAAAAAGACTTTCCATTTTAATAGATAGTTTTACTTTTAGTTCTGTTATAAAATATAGGTAAGTACGTACTATTATAAAATACGGTACTGCCGAATTGATAAACTTCGCTATTGAAGGCGATAACATATGTAATTAAATGGTATCATGTGTTAAGTATTCTCTTCAAAAAGTAAAGAATATAGGCGACTCAATAGCCTCTTCCTTTTTTGACGTTAGTTAAAAAGACCGCCTTACCAAAAATATAGTCGGGAAGGATTGCAAATGCTCCGGTTCTCACGCGAAAGTTGCGGGCACAGCTAGTAGTTAATATAATTTAAAAAATCAAGATATCTACAAAAAAAAGTTTATTTTAATATTAATGAAATAACAAATTTTCTATTCATTATAATATTCAATATTGGTTTTATTGTGTTATTTTAGTTTCTTAAATCATTAGAACAATAAGGATAAATATTATATAAGCTTAAACTATTTGTTATAAGAATTTTCAATTTACGGGGGATGAGATATCTATTTATTTATTATTTATATCTATCTATCGAGAGATAAATAAGCGTCTGGTACCTTTGAAACCCTCGCAACTCGCCGCCAAATTCAATTTTCCAGCCTTGCTTAACAATACAAACCAGTAACTGATAACTCAATTATATGACTTTACCGTAAGAAAATTTCATAATCAAAAACAAATTAATTTTCTTCTTTTTTCTTCCTTTCATTCATCATGTTTTTATTTAATTCATATTCAATTCATGACTTCGAAGTTTTAGAGTCAGTGCCAGCCAATCGATGATGTATTCTAAATTAAATACATTTCATTCGGCTCTTGCCTTGTCTAGCAGCTACCAAAAAAGCTGTTTTTAACCGACTTCAAAAAAAGAGGAGGTTCTCAAGTCGACTGCATATTTGTTTTATGTAGGTACTAATGTTTTAAATAATGTCGTCACTTGTCAATCGATGTCAATAACTCTTTTTTTATCTGAAAGAACATAGTTCAAGTGTGGTCCCAAATTTTACGAAGATCTGGTGGAAGAGTTTTTCATAATCCTGAAAAATATGACCTACGTTTTAACAAATAGTCGTTATCTAGATGACATCATTGTAACGGCTGATTTTTGGTGTAACTACGGAATATATAAGGAACATATAATGTTGGTTACTAAAAATTGTGAAATAAAAAACCTAAAAATAAAAAAAATTAAACTTACTTCAAAAGTAAAAAAAAAACTTTAAGAGTCGGTGCGAGCCAAGGCAAGTAAAATTAAATGAAAGGTAATAGAAGTGCAATGTAATAGAAGTGAAGTGCAATGCCTTGGCTGGCACCGACTCCAAACCTTCCATTCCATCCATTAGAAAATTTACCTTTAACTCCTTGAATAGCAACAGCGCCCGCTACTTCCCACCGCTTAAAATCTCTGTTTTTTTTTTTTTTTTTCAAATTAATTAAAATCTATAATTTAATGCAATGACAGTTATCTGTTTTCAATTTTATCCTACATGCATGACATGTCATGTCAACCAATACCAAGTATACTCTTTTTACCAAGTAGATTCAGCCATGCAATTATTAAGTACTAGTACGTAGTACCTATTCCATGGATTCTTTTTACATTATGATCTTTTTAATAAAATGATCATAGTGTAAAAAGAGTATACATTTTAAAAAGATTATTTTAATTACTAAAGTCAGAATATTAACATAGGTTTTTTTTGGTTTCAGTTTAAATTAATTGAATTGGAATTATTTACACAATTTGTAATTACAAAATGTGAAAATGGATTTGAATACAAAAAAAACAATCCAGAAAAAAAAACAATACCTACGTGAATTCATGAAGTGCGATAGTAAGACAGTATTATTTTTCTATCAGCTGACACATAAATTGTCAAAAAGACGTTCCGAGTAGGTAGGTCCGAAAAAGTTGAGCGCTACTGTTGTTTGTATTACATTGAATTTACGATTTAGTTTGGTAAAAGTAAAGATTTGTGTCTTAATTAGTTGGGACCATAATGATTCAATTACTAGTGAGTGACCTATAGAGCCTCCGTTTTTAATATTATCCCCGGTTGTATGCCCTCACACGGTATAAAACTATCTCTATAGAAACGTAGCCAACCGTTAGAAATTAAGTAGCTTATCTTATAAAACTGGTTTAACTACATAGTTAGTATACTAGATCAATGTTTGGCTGTTGATGTTTTTGCCATTGGATTTTATAGACATAATTTAATTAGTTTATTTAAAGCAAAATTTGTCATTGCAAAATAAAACACATCGCCCGCGGTTTTACCCGCGTAGTTCCCGTTCCCGTAGGAATATCGGGATAAAAAGTAGCCCATGTTATTCTCTGTCCTTTCAACTAACTCTTTGCCAAAAATCAAGTCGATTGGTTGCTTAGTTAGGGCGCGATGATAGGACAAACAAACACTCTTTCGCATTTATAGTATTAGTTAGAATTAGGATTAGTGTTATTTTTCCAAGAAATAGAAATGTTTTCAGTTCTAATCGTAATCATCGGATCTGAGAGTTCTGAGAACGTTTAAAGCATTAGCAAAGATTACTTAAACTACATTACCTAGTTTGTAATATGGCGTCTATTTTATAAAACAACTAGCGGCCGTTCGTTTTACCCTCGTGGTTCCTGTTCCCGTGGGCATATCGGGATGAAAAGTATCCTAAGTTCATAACCAGGCTACTATCTGTATACCAAATTTCATCCAAATCCGTTCAGTAGTTTCGGAGCCTTTTTAATGCAAACAAACAAACAAACAATCAAATTTTTCCTCTTTATAATATTAGTATAGATAACAGTCTATTGATAGTAATTTTAATTACATCGCTTAAACATTTGATTTAATTATTATTTAGTAATGAGTACACGGCGTACTTTTAAGTTTTAATAGTTATTATCCAGCGCAATTAAAAAATAAGAAAACAACCAGTAATCCTAATCCTAACTAAATACATATTATAAATGCAAAAGTTTTTTTGTTTGTCTTTCCTTCACGCCCTAATTACGCTAGTTTCCGTGCCTTGAGAGTGGCAAAGAAGTGGAACACTCTGCCTTTCATTCGTTTATTTATATGGCTATATTATTATATGTTGTATATTAATATCTAATGTATATTAATTATATTTTTTAATTTTGTGTATGTATATGTAGTTATTTCCCTCCCCAACCATGGTCAGTACATCCTCATTGGTCTTCTTTTCAGTCCAGCTAATTCCTTCGATTCTTCTCCAACACCACATCTCGAAGGCCTCTTGTCGTTCCTTATCTCTTTGGGTCAGCGTCCACGTTTCGCATCCATACAATGCGATGCTCCATATGTAGGTTTTTATTAGTCGTTTCCGGATTCCCTTGGATATTTTTGCTTTAAAAAGATGGGGAGGGAAGAAATTTACTTGGGGAGATTGGGAATAGAAGGGGAAAGATGCTGGGCCACCTGTTACGACATGACAGTTTCATTATAAACATACTGGAAGGGAAAATGGAGGGAAGGAGAGGGAGAGGTAGACCTAGAATGAGCTATATTTCACAAATAAAGGAGAAAGTTAATGTTGTGTCGTACCAGGAGGTGAAGTCATTGGCAGGAAAAAGACAGGAATGGAAAATACTCCACCGACAAGAGCGCAGCTCTTAAATTTAAGAGAGAGAGAGAGAGAGATATGTAGTTATTTATTATATTATTATTATTTTTTTCTCTATTTTTAGAACGTCAGACGTAGCATCCTGGCAGAATAACAGCGCTTCTGTGTTTCATTCCTCCCATCTGAGAATGGCACAGAAGCAAAATGCTGAGCCAGGATATTTATTGGCCCCACATCTGCATATTCCTTATGTTATAGTTTGTAAGGTATGACTTTAAGATTTTTTATTTTTATTTTTTATTCTATAGTGTGTGTGTGTGCCAATAAATGTTTTTTCTTTCTTTCTTTCTTTCTTTCTAGTGGTCCTTTGTAGGTATTCCTTTTCATATTTTGAAGTGCATTCAATCCGATTTTTAAATGGCAGGTATGCAAATTTCAACAAAGATCTACATTATTTTACTTTATCTACATTCTTTAGTAGAAAGATTGACCTATTACCATGAATTAATTTTCTATTGAAAGATACAATCGTCACTCGGGGTTTTCCTCAATGTCAATGTTTCAACTACATAGTTCCCAAACGTACAATGTTTCATTCTTTTGTTTCGTCACTAATGTGACTCACAACTTGTCTCAAAAGCCACGGGTATAGTGACACCGGTAATTTACATAAAAAATACATTTATCTCGGTGAGTAGTATAAAAGGGCACGCGGATCAAAAGTAAACACATTTGAGAACACGCATCAAAGACATAAGGTTCGCAATGGATTCGAAGTGGATCGCAGTGTTTTGTTTGTGTGTGGTGGCGGTCAGTTGTAATGTGCTAGTGATGCCAGGAACTTTGGGAAGATTGCCGTCGGAGTACAAGGACAAAGAGCTGTTTGGGTCGAATCCGGACATTTTCGCAGAGGAACTTTTCGGTGGTGACGGTGGAAGGAGAGTGTATCGTAGGACCAATGACAAACCTGTGGCCCCTGCAGTGACCGCGAAAAAAGGTGCCAAAATACCTGATGATGTACCTGAGATAGAAGATCGTTTCGCTGTGAGAGGCGGGAGCTGTCCTGCGGGATATGTAGCCAGCGGTGGATTTTGTTTCCCCGATTATGACTAAAAACAACTTGTGATTTGATTGTGCAATATTTTTTAGTCGTGACAGTGGTTTATTTATTAATAGATTGTAGTTTTTTCGTCTTGTAAGTGCTATTTATTACTGTGTAAATTAAATAATATTTTGTTAACTTAAATCTTTTATTTCCCAGTGTCTTTGAGTATTTTTTAGGAATCGTAGTAAATTGTTTGAAGTAAAATTTAAGGACAAGGACTAAGGGTGGACTGCACCATCTAACTTTAACAATAACTTAAACGGTGGAAAAATGTATAGGATTTGACAGCTTTGACAACCATAAATCGGGTAAAGCTAGGTAGTGCAACTCAGCCTAAGTATTCATATTTATAAGAGTTGTTGACAGCACAATAAGTATACCTTACCATTTAATTAAGTACAGTAGGGGAACTTCCCGGTTGATCAGTAGAGTTTTTTATGGAGCTATATTTAAAGCGTAATAGATATGTAGAAAACGTTTTTAGCACAAATAATAGAACTTGAATAGGTATTTCATTTGAATAATAAATTATTTCCTTAACCTTAGTACTTTCCGAGAAAACCTTCCCCAAAAAATCTCTACTGGTCAACCGGGAAGTTCTCCGATTGTACGTAATGAGAATCGTTTTCGTTATAGTGCTACTGTTAAGCTGAATGTAAGTAGATACATATTATAGGGTAAAATTTAATCGATCAGCAAAAAAACTCTAACCTAACCAATAATTGATTGTTCAGCAAGAAAACCTATTTGGTCAGCAAGTACTAGGTAAGCCGAAGAGAGTTGCTGACCAAATTGTTATTTAGCTGATCAAAATATTTATTCCTAATATTATATAGTTAAATAATAAGAAATATGAAGTCCTTACACGAAGTTATTGAATCATTATTCAATCAAATAAAATATTAATGAGTTTACAGATAGCTTCGATTGAATAAAAAAACATGATTGTCATAATACTTGCCTACTGCGCAGAATCCGACGCCATTTGGCCGGTTTTAATATTTTTCTATAATTTTCCTTTGTCTTTAATCCGCTTAGGTTTTAAGTCTATGTTTCTGAGGTGTTTTAAAGATGCACAAGGTAGACAAATTTAATATTACTTTAAATATAAGACAGGTTTCCCTGACACCGGTTTTTGAATGACCGTGATACAAGGCGGTGTGGTGTGACGCAGACCCAATGTGGATTGGTGGGTGTAAATTTATGCAAATGCAGCCGGAAACAAAGTGCATTTCGAAATATGGAAGTGTACGAAATTTCGCCTATCCCGTGACCTGTCATAGCAAAAGTACCATATCTATATTTTTAACTGTCTTTGTGACCTAATGGTAACAACCACCGTTATCAGATCCAGAGTTCCCGGGTTCGATTCCCAGCGGGGGTACATATTGTGTTCGGATTGGTTAGTTGTAGGACTTGTTGTTAGTCCGCCTGGATTGCCACATTTTATTTAAGTCTGTCGCCATAATAAAAATAAAAAAACACTGTTGGGTTCCGGCAGTTAGAGATAAGAAAGCCTGTTCTTCAGTGATTGAGGATACCGGGAGAGGCTCGCTACTATCTTTAGCCTTATCTATACTTTACATCAGATATGTTGAAGAGTCTCCCCGTTATTCATAAAAAAAAACTATGTAGGCCGAACGCGCCAACCACTGCGCCATCGCCACCGGGCTTAAAATGAATGAATGAAAGAAATAATTATTTATTCAAACGAACTTATTACAAGTAGGTCCTACTTAGTTATGTATTTTAGAATTGACAGTTTTATTAAAAATCTTTTAGCTGATAAGAAAAAACGGACGCAAAGAAACTTACCAGTCAAACTAATCAGTCCAAATAAGTCTGTGTTGGTGCTTTTTCGTTCTCTGCCTTTGGGGAATATTGCTGGAGTCCGGCTTTAATGAGCTTTCAAATAGGTACTGATACATCATGGGACAACTGTAAATTAAAATCCTATTAGTCCCGTTGTGGCCACATGCTGGGACGACTGAGACAACAACATGCCATAGTCCTACTCGGGGCTATTTAATGGGACAACTGAGATTAGACCAGTGTTTGCCCTACGATGAACAATCGTAGACTAACACGTTAAACACTGCTCCATTTCCGCCGAACCCAGTCCGAATAAGTCTGTTTTTAGGGTTCCGAACCTCTAAATAAAAAAAAGGAACCCTTATAGGATCACTTTGTTGTCCGTCTGTCCATCCGTCCGTCTGTCGTCGTTTATCTCGAGAACGCGTGATCGAAATTAAAACCATATGGTTAACACCTCTTTTAATGTTCTGTGGTTAACAGTCTGTCGAAGGGGTAAAAAATTAAACTTGTAAATTAACGTAAAAAAAGATACAATCGTTTAGGTTGCAAAAAACGTAGATTTCGACACCCTCAAGGGCATCAAAATTCATAGGGTACTTCCCGTTGACCTAGAACTATAAAATTTGGCAAGTAATATCGTCTTTTACTACAAATACAGGAAAAAAAACTATACATTTGTAATTAAATCATCTTCAAAATCAACGTTAAAAAAGGTAAGGGCATTTATGCTGCAAAAACGTGTACACTTCAACATTCTCAAGGGAATCAAAATTCAAAGGAAAATTTTCCGTTGACCTAGAACTATGAAATTTGGCAAGTAGTGTTGTCTTTAACTACAAGTACAGGACAAAATCTGAAAACTAGGCATTTGTAATTAAATAAAAAAAAATATTCTTAAGTTTTGGAAACTGAATTTCAGGAAACTTCGGAAGAAACTGCGAGACTCAATTCCTGAACTATTTATAATATTATCGAGGTAGCAGTGGCGAGGGGCGAAGCGATATGGCGAAGGTAAGCCGGGCCCAAAATTTCTCCAAAAATTCTTGGGCGAGTCCGATTCGCACTTGTCCGGTTTTTTTTCTTGCATAGTGAACTCCTTTTTTTTCACATTTTTCAATGCCATTTTTATACTTATGATAAATTTTAAATAGAAAAATATTGGGAAAAATCAACAAGGCCACAAGGCCACTCAAGTTCCATCTGAGAATTCACATGTGGCCGAGTTGATTTTGTCCAATATTTTTCTATTAAAAAATTATCATAAGTGAACTCTTTATATATGAAAGCTATGAGTGGGCTAGCCATTTTAAGGGCGGGGCAAAGAAAAAACTGCTTATATTTTTCCCCAAAGACGATTCGAAGAATTTTAAAATGTAATTTGTAGTTCTACAAGCTCGACAGGGGTTTCGAACACATTATCATTTCGGTCAGAAAAACAAAAGGGTTTGACAAAATTGTCCCAGCTCCAGAAATCAACAGGTTAGTATTATAAAAAATTTGGTAGGCGATGTAATTATCAGTCTAATTCTTTGTGAAGACCAAGAAAAAATGTTTTTCTTCATAAAATCAAGCAACTTCGTCAAAGTACAAACAGCATCGTACTTCTACTTACTAGGGTCACTCGTGCAGAAATAACAAATAGACTGTATAACATTTATTATACAAAAAAAATACTTATGTACGAAGAAAAAGTTGATATAATAATCATAATCCTCTACATACGTAGAGGATTATGATATTATATCAACTTTTTCCTAGTATCACACCAAACCCAACGAAAGGGTTTTTTCAAACACTAATATTTTTTTAAAATTTACAGCATACTTTGAGATCCCCGTCAATTGTTTCCTTAAAGCCTCTGTCCTCTGAATCAGACAGTTTATTCAACAATTACCATTTACCTTATTACATAATATAAAAAGGACACAAGTGGTCGCACCGCTACATTTGAAAATTACAATCAAAGCCATCACTTCAAATGGCTTTCACGCGGATTGCAGTGTTTTGTTTTTTCATTGTGGCTGTGAACTGCCACGTGTTGCTGGCACCAGAAAGATTTCAATTAGATAGAAAAGACAAAGGACTGTTTGGTCCTAATCCTGAAATTGCGAAGGAAATTAATGGCGAGGTGGAAAGGGTCTTTCGCAAGTCCCATGATCTTCCCTTGCCACCAGCAGTGCCTGGAGTTGAAGAGAATGAAGATGATGCCTTTCTAGAAGATCGTAGCGCATTCAATAGTGGACACTGTCCAACAGGATATGTGCCTAAAGGAGTGTTTTGTTTTCCTGAATACGATAACTGAACAATGTAAATATCGTGTACCACGTTTTACTGATAAAATGGCTTGTAAATAAATATAACATCGTTAACTTTGTTTTTCTATTATTCTAATCACAGAATTTGTATTGGTCACAGTTCTATCTAACCTAACTTTTAATAAGCTACATCCATTTCAGGGGTCAGTGTATCTTTTGGTGACCTATTCTGATCTGCAAGTTTGTAAGACTACAGAAAGAAGGATTCGGATGAAATGTGGCAATGATGTAGTTTTTTTTAAGTTTTCCATTTTTTAATGCTATTTTTTATACTGATAAATTTTAAATAGAAAAATATTGGAATAAATCAACTCGGCCACAAGTGAATTCTCAGATGGGACTCGAACCCACGACCTTTGGAAATCCGGTCCAATGCTCTAACCACTGAGCTAGGTACCGAGATTGGTGGTTAGCTGTGGTTAGTTAGGTGGCTCAGTGGTTAGAGCATTGGACCGAATTTCCAAAGGTCGTGGGTTCGAGTCCCATCTGAGAATTTATTTGTGGCCGAGTTGATTTATTCCTATATTTTTCTATTTAAAATGTATCATAAGAGTATATGAGAATTTTAACAATTTGCAATCATTAGGTAACTGATACTGTATTTCCTCTTACTAATTGAACTTTGATTCATATAGAAAATTACGTCGACGCCCCATATCAGCGGTTGAATGACGGTACCTAATATCGTACGTAATTAAATTAGGATAGCAACATACGTCAGCAACTTGACCGAGTTTAACGCAACTTTTTAACTATACTGCGTAGGCGCTGATACTGTTATGACGTCATTATAAGTTTTGCTGGTGCAGTTTTGAATCATTCTGATGAGAAGTGTCGATTAAATAATGATGGCAAAGTTAGTTCTAGTAGTAACCGGCTACAAAAATTTAATACTTTTAAAATATCATTTGGGTTACTCGTACTTAAGGTAGGTTGTGATAAATATTAAACAAGAAAATATACTAAAAAAAAAACAACGAGTCTCATGTCGCCCTGACGGGACGGCGACATGAGACTGTTGTTGAGAAAATAGCATTGTAAAATGCAAAATAAATAAAAAAAGAAATTATAAAGGTAGGTTCTTTTATTTTCACTTTTCTGATTTTTCTTACATTGGCAAGGTAGGAAAATATCTGTTTGACTTCACTATTTCTGCTTTCCAGGGAAGTAACAAGTAGCTCACTTCGAAGTCGATGAGATCCTATTATCCTACTAATCCTACTATATAATATTATACATGTGAAAGTATGTCAGCTTGTTTGTTTGTTACTTTTCACGAAAACACTAAAGAACGGATGAAATTTGGTGGATGGGGTTTCAAGTAGTGGACTAACACATTTATAAGCTATTTTTTATCCCGATATTTCCACGGATCGGGGCCACGCGAATGAAACCGCGGGCGGCCGCTAGTACAGAAATAAAATATCTCTTTAAACCTTTCTATATTAAGTAGAACCATTCTATAGGAAAAAATAATCCTAACTTATTGATTTTGATGATTATGTCGATTTCAAAGGTCATCAAAAGGAAATACCTTGTGAGTTGTGACCCTTGAAATCTGTAGAAGGGACGCACTCGTCGGATGCGTTAGGGTCGGTCCTTACCGAAAAAGTAAAATTAATATTTCGAAGGTAGACTTATAAGCAGCAAGTCATTCCACTACTTGACCACTACTTGAAGTTCACTTGTCCACTAGTTTCAGTCTTGACACACCAAATTTTATCTAAATCACTAGGTTTACCTAGTACAGGCCCCAGTCTCCCACAATAGATTTAAGTTGAAACTGTACCTTACTTACTACGAACTAACCTACTTTTTAACCGACTTAAAAAAAAGGAGGAGGTTCTCATTTCGATGGAATATTTTTTTTTAGTTAGTTTTCTACCGACTTCAAAAAAAGGAGGAGGTTCTCAATTCGTCGGAAACTTTATTTTTATTTTTATGTATGTTACTCGATTACTCGAAGACGGCTGACCCGATTTGAGTAATTCTTTTTTTGTTCGAATGGTATACTTCCCAAGTGGTCCCATTGTCATCTTGTCAGGATCTGATGATGATCCTCGAGAAATCCAGGGAACTCTGCAAATATTTTAGGCACTTCTATAGCGATTTCGGTGTTTGTAGTAATTCATGCATAATTATGTTTCGAGAAAGCACCATTTGGCGTATGTTAAGTTATGTGATCGGTATGTCAAATGAAATTATATGAAATGTTATTATATCAACCGCAAAAAAATCGTCGAGTTGCGGAAACCGCCCGTATTGTATGAAGTATGTATATTATATCTGATCGTTAGTTCATGTAAATTTATGTCATACATTACACACCCATTTCATAGTACTTCAACATTTGGTCCTGTCAGTTTTCCTATATTATGTTTGATGTGTGTCTGTTGAGTTAAGTGTATAAATTCGTTGAGTCATGGTTCTTTACCGACTTACTTATTTATGTTTTAATAATAGTCCTTGATATTTAATTTATGTTATTATAATAATTATTTGCATGTGACTTATTTATAGAATTAGAAGTCAGGCGACTATTACGGTATTTTCGTTTCGGTAAGTTTTGTTGTAAGAGCACGTCATCAAAGACCTCATGTCAGTTCATATGGAAGAGAGTCCCGTTTAGGCAGTTAGAGTATTTTTTTTAAATACTCAAATAAATTCTAATATTAAAGACAAAAAATTGGTAAAAATAGAAAAAAAAAAACAAATTAAAAACAAGTCATTTAATTTTTGCTCATTACATTAATTAGTATTTTAGAAATAGGTACCTATTTTTATCAACTGAAACAATGTCAATATAAGTACTTATCTCTCAGCTGTAGCCTCTATTTACGGATTTTTCATTTTGACAAGCAACAATGAACCAATAATATTATTATCTATATAAAATGACAAAATAAGTGACTGATTGACCGACTATCATACCAACGCATAAATTACCTCAACAAAAACTCAAGCCTTTTCCTGGCCACCAAAAATTTTAACAGGTTAAAAACCCGTTTCTTTAAAGTCATAATTATATACAATTACACTTTAGGAAGGTTCGTAAAAATTATGAAATGTCTCAGGAACATTGAACTGTATTACGCACAAAACAGAATCTCAACTCATATGAGTCAGATCGACGTCTGCGCATCGGGGATTTTATTACGTAACAAGGGGAATTTTGCGTAGACGCGTGCTCGCTGACTAGTTCACTTGTATAAAAAGCTCGAAGTATGGTCATTGACCATCATTAACAAATCGACCACCGACAGTAAACATTGTAACTTGCGACCCTAAATAAAAGTGGTTAGAGAATAACAATAGAAATAATCGAAATGGCGTCGCTAATAAGTCTTATTGTTCTGTGCTTTCTATACACCACCATCGAAAGCCGAGTAATTAGAACCAAAGAATTGGAGTTACCTTCACAAGGATTGACAATACAGATTGTTATTAAGCCGAACGATGAGGGAGTGGATCTGAAGGTGCGGACTATAGAAAAGCACAAGCATAGGAAAGGGCATAAAAGTGTTGAAAGTGATAAAACCAAAGAGGATGCAGTTGCAAGAGTACTTAGTACTTCCACGACAACAGCGGCACCAGTATTGGAGAACCGCCTTGGTATAGTTGGAGGGCAGTGTCCAGAGGGCTACATCGCCAGGGGCGGATTTTGCTTCCCTGACTACGATTAAAAAAAAAACTTTGAGTGTGTGTGTGCTGTGTTGTTTTTGTAAATATTGTATGGCTGCTAATTTATTAAAGATGATTGTTTTTTGAATTCACTTGTTTTATTCCTGTTACACCTATATATTTTATTACAAAGAGTAGGTATGATTAATCAGCAACTATTTGGTTTTTATGCCAATTACTACTTAGAAGCCTTTTAGAATACGCTTATCAGTGTTGTAATTTGAGGCCGAATCTATAAATCATACTTATGTGCTAAAAATAGTCACTACTTTACAATACATACCTACGATCCTTCCTAATTAATTGTTATTTGTAGAACATTGATCGCAGATCATCCATGGAAGTATTATGTACTAGTTGTACATAGAACCTATTCATTCAATGCCATTATCAAATACTATACACACTCTATATCATTGACTATAGACATTCTGTCAAAATTATACTTTTTTATTGCATATGACAAATCTCTCACGACTGTATGACTGTTCTTATTCTTATTTTCTTTTCGTTATTCCTGTGAGAAGGCTTCCGCTGTGCTGGTTTTGGTTCGTATTTTTATATATTATTATATTACATAATTATTTATGTACTTACCATCTTACACTACCCCGATACTACATTAATACTATGTCCTACCCCATACCCCATAATACAATACCCCATTGTTACAATCATGATCAGGAAATGCTGTGGTACAGGTCTTCACAAGCTTTACCTTTTGAATTGGAGAATTTTATTACCTATTATGAAGCCCAAAAACACACATTAACTTATATACCTCCCATGATCAAGCCGAAATTTGCAAATATTTATAGAAAGTATTTTAAAATTGTTTTGTTGGTATACTTACATTTAGTAGAATACTAGTAGCCGACCGCGGTCTCATCCGCGTAAATCTCGTTCCAATGTGGGAATTCCGACACATTCATCAGATTCATTTTTCGTCAGAATAAATTATAACTTGATTTTTTTTCTGACGAAGAAAGAAATTCCTCTTTGGAAGAAAAAACTTAGGTTAATTTTTGGTTCGCCACCAATCACGTTTCGGCCCTTGAGAGAGCGGACAGTACTTCAAGGGAACCTCTTTGCTACATTGAATATAAGAGGAGGAATGGAAGGTAAAAGAAATGGGGTATGTCCCACGGTAGATGACAGTATGACATGTGATGAGAGTACAAGAACCAAGAGAGTTCCTAAGACAGTAGCATGTGAAAAGAACAGCCTACTCTTAAACTTCTCAGCCCCCGGATTATGAGATACAATAGATATTCCATTATTTTCTGGACATCGGTGTCCTGCTAGCAAATGACGAACTAACTAACGGGAGAAAGCCGTGATTGTATGTATAAGTAATGTGTGTAAATGAGTCAAAAAATCATAAAGGATAATAAAATTAATTACGTACTAATTATTCAATCTATTATCCAATAGATGACTGGACTTGGAATTCCGTAATTGTGACGCAAACTCAAGAGACAGGAAAACGTTGCAACGCCCAACTTCGAACAGACACATTTCGACAGAAACAAGTGGTCCGACGAGGAAAGCGGTCAAGAGCTAGATTATAAAAATAAGAACAAATATTTCAATTTCGTGAACAATACGTAAGAAACCAGCCTTAACATTGCGAATATTATGAACATGTATAAGTTGGTGTTACTTTTTGTGCCTTTGGCGTGTTGTTTTGTTTGCATCGGTTGTTGTCGTTCGACATCGGCATCGGGGCATCCGAAGGCTATTGTGAAAACTGAAAACCTTCAGATGAATGAAATCGAAGCATCTACGGATTCTGGTACTATGAAGAATTTACCTAAAATAAGACCAACGCCTAGAAGTAGGCGTCCTGATAGTGGAGAAATTGAGAACACTTTTCCAGACGAAAAATTCGAGTACACTATGAGGTTGACAGACTCGGAATTAGAGGCTAGGTTTGGCATTAGATCTGGAACCTGTCCCAAAGGTTATACTCTCATGGGAATATTATGTATACCAAACGAACAGGATGGTTATTTCGATTATGATGATCCCACAGAGCTATATCGAGATTATCGAAATAGCGTGTAAAAAGTTTGATCCACGGTCAAAGTTTTTCGACCTAACGCAGTCCGCTTGAGATCATTGATTGCCTTGAAAACACGCGTCACCCAGTAACGAAAATGAAAAATGGAAAATAGTAAAAAAAATACTTGCAAGAGTTCGTCAATAATATTTCCACATCACTAAATCTCGCTTGTGACGACTTCGTGTACTTACATACTAAAGATTCGACACGCTAGGTTCTCATACAGTTTGAAGCGCTCTTTTCGTCTTTATCGATATAGGTCTGTGGATGATCATTTTTATTTAGCTAGATCATGAGCAAAAATGTTCATTCACCAAAACTACTTAATGTAAAATTTAGAACGGGGGGCCCAGTGTAAGTTTGCAAATGCCCAGAAGTTACTATCGCGCTTAGGTTAAGTTTACTTCTTAATTTTATAAGGTGTAAGTATCTGTCAAAATTTTACTCTTACGCAATGATAACGTTTGAACATTTGCAAACTCACACCTACCCACCCTCTGAAAATAAGTAAAGATGTGCTTTGAAAACTTATTATTAGTGACATTATAGATACTACATAAAGTATATAGCATTAAAATATCGTTGTCTTTTTAATTTTTATTTGTTTATCATATTATCCTAAACCGATTTTGTAAAGCTTTGGTTAGATTCTAATGATATACCTAAATACTCTTTGGCAAAATTAATGTACTTGCCTATTCTTTTAAAAGTATTGTAGAGTGAGTCAGTATATGCCTGACACACTACACATAAATTAGGAAGGGGGTAGAGCTAATACCTATTTGACAACCCTAGTGCCCTAACAGCCCTAGCCCTAACCATAAGTTTAATATATACACATATAAATAGTAAAGGATACTTGTACCAGTCGACCTAAGATAACAAGTGGAAGTTGATAGGAATCAGGTATAAGGATTGGATCTTCTCACTGCCAGTCAAGCAGGCTCACAAGACTGATCAGATATCTGACGGCTAAAGGAGTCTTGGCCGCAGTGAGAGGATTTGTCGATGGTCGATCTGTCAACTGACAGAATAACAATGTCTTTAGTCCAGTTACTTAATGTCTGTTTATTCTTAACTTACAATCTATTTTATACAAAATTATTTACTTATGTGTGCATTAGTCTAGTCACATGAGTGTGTACTTAAGATGAGATGCGACGTGATTATTTTTACCACCCAGCAATATTATTTAATGTCAGGTAAATGCTGTAGCTGCATGTTAACGGCACGTGAACAAGTATGAATGGGTAAAAGGTAAATCTTAAATAAATACTTTTAAAATATCTACTAATAATGTTGCTGTAGGTTATAAAAAACCGGCCAAGTGCAAGTCGAACTCGCACATGAAGGGTTTCGTCTCTCACCCAAGGTTGCCTGGAAGAGATTGCTACGTAGCAATAAGGCCGCCTATTGTGTGTTCCTCTTTTTTGTGATTTTCTCTGTATGCGTTTGTTTTTGTATCGTGTGCAATAAAGTTTATATTATTACTAGCTTTGCCCCGGGGCTTCGCTCCCGTGGAATTTCGGGATAAAAAAATAGATAGTAGCCGATTCTCAGACCTACTCAATACGCTCACAAAATTTCATGAGATTCGGTCAAGCCGTTTCGGAGGAGTATGGGAACGAAAACTGTGACACGACAATTTTATATATTAGATTATTGCCAAAATGCCACTACAATTTTTCGTCTGCAAAAATAACTTTGTTGTTCATAGTCTTTGAATGACAAAGCAATTATATTTGCGGTTTTGGAAAATGTGCTATAGCTCTGAAAGTACTAAATATATTTCGTTCTAACCAATTTTCGTTGAAAGTTTTTATAAAGATATACATTATATATTTTTTTAGATTTTTCACTTTATTATTTTAAAAGTAAGAGGGCCCCCCCTTCTTACTTTTTTCCACTTTGAAAGAGTATAACTTTCAAACGGTTGACTTAGAGAAAATACTGTTTTAGAAGCCTCCATGTAATTTTTAAAGTATAGGTTACACAAGTATAGGTTTGATAATAAAAAAAAATCAGTAACAGTTCCATGTATAGGGAGCCCCCCCTTAATTCATATATTTTTTTATTTTTGTGTAAAAACCGTAAAGCGGTTTACAGAATACATCTACCTACCAAGTTTCAACTGTGTAATCCTCATAGTTTTGGAATAAAGTGGCTGTGACATACATCGGATTGGCCGAATCTATAAGGGTTTCGTTTTTTGCCTTTATGCTACGAAACCCTAAAAATGAAGAAAACTCTTGTAGACTTTTTACTTACATTTCACACTCCGAGAAGTGGTGTGATTTTAGAATTGTTGTAACAATAAATTCTTGGAAAGAAATAGGAGGGAAAGAAATAACAAAAAAAAAACTGTATTTCGTGGTGTGATTACCAGTGACGAGAGGTCGAAATGTGTCAAAAATATCTACAAATCAGCCAATATTAAACATGGTAAATAAAACATTTTGTTTACTTTGCAAACGGCATACTTAACTAATTGGTGACAATAATTAATATCATTTTTAAGATCTGCTTGGTGAATCGCTGGGGAGAGATTAGGTACTAAACGGGAAGACGGGGCGCGAATTAACCTAGCCCCAAAGTAAGCACTGTAAGGCTTGTTTGATGGGATACTAGGATAACGGATATATAAGGTAAATGCAGGTATTAACGACCCCCCAAAAAACTGCAGGTATTACCGAGGTATAAATTATTTT
The DNA here is from genome assembly GCA_910589605.1 of Chrysoteuchia culmella. Lineage (NCBI taxonomy): Eukaryota > Metazoa > Arthropoda > Insecta > Lepidoptera > Crambidae > Chrysoteuchia > Chrysoteuchia culmella. The sequence goes on from OU342661.1 coordinate 13,233,722, forward strand.
CTTGAATTTAACTATTAACGAAGTGTATTTTTATACAAATGAATATACAGTAATAAAACTTATTTGTCCTTTAATTGTATCGTCTATACCAAAAATTTTTTCCACTCTGGCAACCCCACAAAAAATGGTTTAATGTGCGCCACCCGCGCATCAAGTGCTTTAGCCATAGAAAGCGTTCTCGCCGAACGTAAGCACATACATTTTTTTTCTTAAGAGTTTTTGATCATTTTATTATATTTATGCCAACGCCTATTTGACAAAGTCGTTGCTTACTATCTTCCAAATACAAAAGAAGCACGTTACTTGTATTTTAGTATGTTTTCTTTAAATACAATGAATAAATATATTGCCGCGGTGATAGCTTTCAGGATTTGGCAGTTGCTGCTATTTACCGTGGTACCCGCGGTAAAAGCAATAAGTGAAAGCTGAGTTTACTTGATTTTTATTCTAGAATACGGTATTATTTGTCAATAAAAACAGTTTCATGATACCTACTTTAAAATATCTAATAGAAGTTTTGAGCCATTTCCGTGGTACAGTTTATTTGCTAGAAATCTTAATTTTTGGCAAGAAACATCAAGCATAAAAATATAATTTCTCCAAAGTTCTTAAACAAAAAGGACTTTTTGCATTGCAAAAATAATACTTATTTTTACTAATTTTATTTCGACATTAATCTCAGATTGTAGAATGGACATTTTTGTTTCCATTTTTAGATTTTATATAACACAGCTGGCATTAATTTGTGGGTCGGTATAAGATGAAAGCAAACCTGTTACCGAAGCTATTACCGACCGAAAAAATAACAACCCTCGTTAATAGCACGTATGAGAACCTAATTACCGAGTGATATGGGTCGGTAAAACATGCTCATAGTTAATGCATTGCTTTAACATCGAGTGAATAAAATTTCTTCGTCACTCGGAATTCGCTTCCTATAAGAAGCTATAACCGATATGCGAGTGCCTACCCTCGGTAAGTCCCTCGGTATTTAGCTGATCGGCATATGGGGACCCTCGGTATTACCTGCAGTTGACTTTCTGACTTAAAAAAATATTTTTCAGTTCAAAAGATAAGTATATTGAACAAATTTTAGTATTAATTAGATAGAAAATTAAATAAACTTTAGAGAAAAAATATTTGTATGGACTTAGCACATTTACTTATGCGTCTTATTATACTACCAATTTGAAATATTGCTTAGCCCCCTCGTTAATACCTGCGTTTACCTTAGTCTTTATGTGTAGAAATATATACACTCACCAAAATGTGAATATGTTTCTGCAAATATCTGTATGGTAATGTGTAGGTTAAACGTTCGACTGTCCAATCAGCAATTTTATTGAGTACCGAAACCACTGCAATTTTTTATCGCTATCACCATAAAAGTGTTCTCAAATTCTCCACTATCAGGACGCATACTTCTAGGCATTGATCTTATTTTAGGTAAATTCTTCATTGTACCAGAATCCGTAGATGCTTCGATTTCATTCATCTGAAGGTTTTCAGTTTTCACAATAGCCTTCGGATGCCCCGATGCCGATGTCGAACGACAACAACCGATGCAAACTAAACAACATTTGCCCCTACCGGGATTCGAACCCAGGACCTCATAGTAGGCGACGCCTTGAAACTGGCGTACGTACCAATCTACCACGGAGGTCGTCAATATATATATATATAATCAATATATACTTTGTATGATGAATGATTACAAGCATTTGTACCCGAGTCATGGATGTTTATAAACAGGATGGAAATTTAAAACGGGGCGTTAAGGGCAGGAACCTTAACTGAAGAGTTTGTTTGTTTGAACGCGCTAATCTCAGGAACTACTAGACAGATTCTAAAAATTCTTAGATCATTAGAAAGCTGCATTTCTCCCGAGTGTCATAGGCTATATTTTATCCCGATATTCCCACGAGAACGGGCACCACGCGGGTAAAACCGCGAGGATCCGCTAGTTTTTTTGTGTCGAAACAATATTATAATTCTTAACACCGCCATATAGAATTTATATCAACAAAACACGGGCCGCACAGCACCTAATATAACATCACTCATAATGGTACTCGTATACAATAAGACATATTTTCTTACATGATTGATTTTTTCACAGCTTCAAAAGAGTTGATTTGAATTATATGGTTTTAATTTTAGCTCGATCGCTGTACGCGTTAGGTCCCCATACATGGAACTGAAACTGAAATTATTTTTTCATCAAACCTATACGTGTGGGGTATCTATAGGTCTTTAAATATTACATTGAGGTTCCTAAAATAGTCTTTTTATTTCAAAGTCAACCGTTTGAAAAATAGAGATAAGGAACCGCCCACGTGGTTCCCGTTCCCGTGGGAGTATCGGGATAAGTAGCCTATGTGTTAGTCCACTAATTGAAGTTCCTAAATACCAAATTTAATCCAAATGCGTTTAGTAGTTTTTGCGCGAAAGAGGAAGAAACAAACAAACAAACTGACATACTTTCGCATTTATAATATTAGTAAGATTAGTATGACTAGATATAGTACAGTATCTACAAATAATTGAGAAGAATTCCAATAATATTATTGTCACTTCCCCATCACATTCGATTTTTACATTTGTTGTCGTTTTTATTATCGTTGTTGAACAAACTATCCCACTTACGGACATATCTAGTCTCAAAATGAAGGTGATAAAATGTGCTAAAACTTCATTCCCCATTAATTTCCCCGCCGATACCACTTTCCCTCTTTACCTTATATTTTGGTTGAAAATTTTCCATTTGCTATAACCCAGGGCGCTAACTTTTTTTAATTTTTTATTCACAACCGGGAGACTTACGACAAAACATTCACAAGCTTCTTGACGATCATCAATTGTATGACGAACATTACTCTTATTTTAGACAAAATTTTTATTGAAGATATTCCCACAGTTGTATTGTAAAAACGATACACAAATCTACAACGCATTCAAACGACTCGAAATCTCATAAAGATAAAGATAAAGATCATTTATTTGCTAAGAATAGGGTACAAATAAAGATGATTACAAATAAATTGGTAGTTTCACCTACTCAGCCATATACGCGTATCAACGCGTATGTTCATACATTCCATTAAACGAATTAATTTTGTCTGATAACGGTATTTCAGCTCTCGAAGAATCAGCTCAAACAATGTTAGAGATCGTTTCAGGTGCACATTTGTGGCAAAAGTAAAAACTATGTAAAATCCACTGGGATGCAAATTATTAAGTACACATAAAACGATATATTAATATTAGGTAGTCGAAAAAAGTTCGCGGCCTTTTTGAACGCATGAATTTTGCCTGTTATATTTTTAACCGCCTTCAAAAAAAGGAGGAGGTTCTCAAGTCGACTGTTTTTTTTTTTTTTTTTTTTTTAATGTATGTTCCACCATAACTTCGCCAGTTGTTAACAGATTTTTACAATTCTTTTTTTATCTGAAAGAAAATGGTTTATGTGTGGTCCCATATAATTTTTACGAAGATCTGGCTAGTAGTTTTTTCATAATCTTGAAAAATATCAATCACCTTTTGGCAAGTAGTCGTTTACCTAGATGACATTGTTGTGTATGGGCTGATTTTTAGTGTAAGTAACGGCACATGATGTTACTAAAAAATCTGAAATAAAAACATTTTATAAAAAAAAAATCAAACCGACTTCAAAAAGTAAAAAATAAAACTTTTGGAGTCGGTGCTAGCTAGCTAAGGCCAAAAAAAAATATAGTTAATAGAAGTGCAATGTAGAATGCCCTGGCTGGCACCGACTCCAAAAGTTTTATTTTTTACTTTTTGAAGTCGGTTTGATTTTTTTTATAAAATGTTTTTGGTAATACTACTAATACTGAACTTAGGCGGGAAAGTGATATATTGACAGCTGACTTTATGGTGATAGCGATAAAATTGAAACAAATTGTTAGGTGTCTTACTTATCAATATTTTTAATCATATGGAAATAAAGAATATGTTAATAAAGAAAAAATTTGATAAGTACGTTTTGCATTTTTTTTTCGATAAGGGTATGAATGCTTCTAGTGCTCGAAGAGAGATTTGTAATGTTTATGGAGAAGATGCTTTGTCCGAAACTACCGCAGAAAAATGGTTCAGCAAATACAGGGGGCTAATTGTCTAATTTTAAAATCTAGCGCAATCCCTTTCAATTCGTCATTTGAAAGATATTTACATACTTCAGGCCGTCACTATTTGACATTTGAAAGGGATTGTGATCGGGACGCGTATTGAATGAACGAAATTGTACTGACCAAGCAAAGTGACAGACCAAAATATCTTTCAAATGTATGGAGAAGTGACAAATGAAATGTCATTTAAAACATCATTCGTTCTGAAAGGGATTGCGACTTTAAGTTACACAATTCCATACATCTCTATCAAAATCATTTAACATCAAAATTACAGAATTATGGGGCAGGTCTGGTAATTTTGATGTTAAAGATGTTACTCGCTGTGGTCATCCTATAAAGTAAGTGTTGATGCTAATATTGAAAAAATTGAAGAAGATCGACACCTAAACAGTCACCGAATTGTAGAAGAGCTTGGCATACACCACCCAACAGTTTTGGATTACTTGCATAAACATGGTTATGTGAAAAAGCTAGATATTTGGGTACCACACGATTTGAGTGACAGAAACTTGGTAAACAGGATTTCCACCTGCGAAACATTGCTCAATCAAACGAAATAAAATTAGGCACGGGACCTCTTCTACCTCTCAAAATTGTGAAAAAAAAAACTTTTTTTAAGCAAAGAACATATATGTTACGGTATATATTAATAATTTTCAATTACTAATATTTATCAACAGTTATTAATAATTATCATTATAAAAGGTAAAAGTGATTAATTAATTACTTTTGCCGCACATTATTAATAATGTTCGAAAAAAGTGATAAATTTCATAGTTTTAATTATACTGACCAAATCATGAGGTCAGCATTAATAATGACCGGATATTATTAATAATTTTCACACTATTAACATTAACCGTAACATATACGAAACTCAAGGGAATCAAAATTTATAGGGTACTTTCCGTTGACCTAGAACTTTTGGCAAGTACAAAGACAAATATAAGGAAAAATCATTTTTTGTAATAAAATCATAAAAAATACATGTAGTCACTGCTTTTGGAAACTGAATTTCATGAATAATTCGGAAAAAACTGAGAGACTCGAATGGTGTCTGAACCAGTATATGTAAAACTATATAAATTTGTACGGAACCCTGGGCGAGTCCGACTCGCACTGGTCCGTTTTTTTTTATAATATTAAACAAGAAAATATACTAGAAAAAATCAACTTGTCTCATGTCGTTCAAACGGGACGGGACGGGTTTTCTAGTATTTTCTTGTTTTAAAATTTATAACTTGAAAAATAGCATTCTAAAATGCAAAAAATACAAAATATTAAAACAAAATAAAAATATTTCTATTTATAGAGATTTTTTACACAATTTATCAAAGATTCGGGGCAAATTTTACAGTTGAAAACGCTTGGTATTAATTTATTAAACATGCATGTGAAAATGCTTAAAATTTTTGTTCATTAATGCTTAAATATTTTTGTGAAGTTTTTATCTCTATAGACACAAAATGTGGTACTTACCTAGAGGTTGATCGCAGTGTGACCTAAAGAGACTCGGAACGAACTTAGTTCCGTTTCGTTTTGGTCTCAATATGTCCCATCGCATTTATCGCCCGAACAAATCAATTCGTGGAACCGATTACACGGTTTGTTAGGCACGTCACATCACCTAGTGTTTTAGCACCAATAGTGACGTATTTTCCCAAGTGTCCTGTTCATAGACCTATGTCAAGATAGACGGTAAAAGTAAGTACCTAAGTCAGTCCGCTTGAGACCATTGCCATGAAAACACGCGTCACTCAGAAACGAAAATGGTTAATTGTGCAGTGCTTTCTTGCAAGAGTTCGTCAAAAACATTTCCCATCACTAAATCTCGCTCGTGACATCATCGTAGATATGAAAAATTCGACACGTTCTCATACAGTTTGAAGCGCTCTTTTCGTCTATCTCGATATAGGTCTGTGGTCCTGTCGCTCGTAGAGAGTTGCTATTGTAATGTTCAAAGAAAGTTTGCTACGTTTACTATTGCATCATAAAAACAATCTAATCTTTCAGAATTAATTTTAAATAGTTTTTTTTTATTATTTTAAGATAATAAGCTATCCTATAAAAGAGCTTGCAATATTCTAACATCACAGGGTGGGATTTAGAGAAAAGTAGAAAAAAATATTAAAACTTTATACTTACAAACACCGTACTTTTTCATTTAGGCATAAAAAAGTAGTTTAAAACACAAAATGATAAAAAATATTGTTTGATAGTACAGACCGGGAACTTCCCGGTTAACCAGTAGAGTTTTTTTTAGGAAGCTTTATTAAAAAAAGTAAAAGACATAGAAAACGCTTATATCACAAATAATAGTACATTAACAGGTATTTCATTTTAATAATAAATTATTTCAATCAATCAATCAATCAATCAAATTTATTTATTTCCAAAATATGGGTAGGTACAATTAAGGTCTTACAAGTCATAAGAACGCCATATTTAACCATTCGGCATGCAAAACTTTCAAAGGAAAAAAAAACACGATACTTATTAAAATATGACATATCAAGCACAATAGAGTCGAGGAGTATTATCGTGAATAATAGGTAATACTTATAACTAACAACAGTCACATATTTTCCATATTAAAAGGGTAATCAAAATTTTTATTTTTTAACATTAGATTTAAAATAATAATAATAAATATGTAATACAATAATAACCATGTCATGCAAATGTAACCAAAAGTCAAAAAAATGTAAAATAAATTAATCTAAAAGAATAAAATGTCAGTTGATATTTATATAAAAATTTGTTACATGTCAATATTTTTGTCTGTAATAAATTCATTAATGGTATAATACGTTTTTTCAATAGTAGTACGAGTACTTTCCGAGAAAACGTTTCCCAAAAACCTACTGGTCAAAAGTTCCCCGATTGTACCTGCCACGGGTACCACACTTACTACCTACTACGACTAGGTATGCTGCGGCATCTAAGCATTCGCTATAAAAACAAGAAATAAAATGTAACCCTTTGGAACTCAATAACTATGGGACGGAATCATGTACGGTCCGCATCAAATATAGCTGAATACTTTGTTGGGCACTATGTTACGCCAATTTTTGATTTCAAATCATAAGGTTGAAAGCTGATTTTTTTACTTATTTACAATTATTTCGATTTAAAAAAAAAATCATACTTCGAGACGAGTTTCTACGAGACAGTTGTTACGTTACAGATTCTAATTCGAACTTAAAAAAAATTGGATACTGTTTAAAAATAACCCTGTATCTTTTTGTTTATCTCCAAAAACAAAAACTTTTTGTATGGAAACAACCCTAAAATTGCGAAATAAACATCTTGAGGTTTTAGGTAAACGTAAAATATCTGATAGTCAGTAGCTTTATTACGAGTTTTGTCAACGATCCTCGCTAGCGTCTAACGTATAGACATTTGTATGAAAAACTGTTCAGAGCCCCAAGCGCTGAGTAGCTGAACTAAAAAATGGTATTATGAGTTGACAACGTTGACATTAGGTGACTTAACAGCTCCTGTTACGTAAGCTTCACGATTCGCGGTCACGTTTTTCATACAATTTGGTATTATAAGTTACTAATTTGGCAGATGCTCCTGTAATTTACGTTCACAGGAGCTGTTACGGCACTCACGGCATTTCTTTTAGTGAGAAGGTATATTATTCAATTAAAATTAATAAATACACGACATATTTTGAAACAAATTGATGACAAGGCATTTTTTAGGTTATAAAATAATTTACGCGGCTGAACGAAACAAACAACACAATGAATTAATTAATTTGTATAGAGGCAAAATATCGAAAACGGAAAAAATCCTAACATTGATTTGTCCTTCCAAAAGCGACACACAACTTTAAAATCGACGTAAAGAATTAAACGAAGTCGTAAAAAGTAAAAAATAAGATGATATATCTGTATTTATTTTGCAATGATTCCACGTAATAATTATTATGGAACTTATTTAGTAACCGGCGCCTATGGGCTTATTAATTGAACCGTGGATAACCAAGGCCCTTTTCGGGTCTTGGGATGTCTCTTTTCTCTATAGAAAGTTTTCTATTTTAGCAATGATTTTTTTTTAAATATTTTAGATTGTCCATAATTTCATGGATTATTTTTAGGTAAGCGGTCTATTGTTTTAATGCAAAATATATCAATTTATCGTCGGCATAGTAATTTCATATTCTCAGCTGATAATGAGCAACTACATAAAGATCGATTATTTATTTAAAATCAACATTTTAGTGTATGTTAATACACTGTGTCCTTGTACTATTAACTTATTCTGTGTCTGTAATGACACTTGACATTTGACTGACTCGGATACTATGATAAAATGTAAAAGGTCATACATAGTCAGGCAGTGAAGCTTTACTTCACATTTCTTAATATAATAGGGCTATGTCGCCATGAAAAATGTACTCTTTTAATTTATCTATTTTTGGCTCGATGGTAAAGGTGTCTTTCTTTCCTTATCCTCATCATATAGACAGAAAGAGATAGTGACAATTTTACGTTACGTATTCAAATTTATGCCTCGACGCTGCCTTCTCACGTATTTACGTACCAGCTAACGTAGCGTTTACAAAAACTCATAATACCGATACGATAGTCGGCGATTCGAGCACCGTATTTACGTTAACAGCAGCTGTCACGTCACTTACGTTTACAGGAACAACTCGTAATAGAGCTACAGGCATTACTTGGCGGAAATCCATATCTTAGTAGAAAACGAAAAGTATCTAGCTTAATTGCGCAAGAAAAACACATACAAGAAGCACCCCGCCCGCCCAAATAATAAATTCAAATGCAAAACACACCTTGCATCTTTACCGACCACTCTACACGTGTTTCGCCCACACACGGAGCATGACGAGTTGTTCAGGAGTTGTTAGACCGTTTTCTACTACGTAAAATATCGTTTAGAGCGCTTACGCACTGCGTCCGAATCCGTGAAAATACGGTCCGTCATAGCTGTAGAACTATTTGTATGATATCCGTTTTCTTCTCTCCGCCATCCTTGAATCTCCATGACGGACCGTATGAACAAACTGTTTCCCTACTATAACACTATTGTACGTGAAAGGATTAGTTAGTATCATGGATTCCACTTGATTCAACCACCTCGGAGAACATATTAATATGCATAATTTTTATTGATTGCACTTTTTTTTTTAAAACAGAATCAAAATCGCGAGCCGAGTAAACAAACATGGACACATGACAAAAACTCAGTGTCTCGATTATATACTATTGTGTTGTTAAAATCAATAAAAAAATTGCAAAAATTTGATCTACGTGGTGGTGGAAGTAAGTGGAGGCCAAGATCATAACTTATCCTTTCACTGATAGGAAGTTATGTATCGGATTCGGATCCCAGTGCGTTAGCGACATCCGAATTCTGTCCGAGTTTTCTGGATCCGTTTTTTCACGGATTCGGAGGCAGTGCGTAAACGCTCTTACAGTTTTAGAAATGACTGCAAACTTTTGATGCTGACTGTACTACCTTCTTATTTCTGCCTAAACGACGTCGAAAGAGATATGATGAAAGACAATGCTACTTTTATATTTTTGTCTGACACTGACCCCTTTCGGAATATTTGGACAAAGGATTGTTCAGGAAGTTGGTTTATTTGATTGCAATGTTATCTACGTTGATTTAGGCCTACCGGAGAAATCAATTGAAAATATTTTCATTGTTGTAATAAATTGGGTTACATGTCAAAAGGAATGATGAAAATATTTTTCTCTTTATAAGTCTTAAGTTTCATCGCGCACTCATAATTGAAATAAAAACAGCTTTTGCGGTGTGCTCTATTTTTACCCAAAACATATATTTGGTACTATAATTTTGGGTCTTGCCGTGGTCACGGGTTGACAGTCAACCCGTGTTTCTCTTTCCATAAGATTGTTATTGTTCTTTAGAGATATTATAATTTAATTAAATGATATTCAAAAGAGTGAGAAACCAGCAAAGTGCATTAGTAAAGTAAATTGATACAAAAGTACTTTTTTTCTTCAATTAGGTAAGTAGGTTCTAGGTTATAACAAAGACAAACCCATAAAACATATTTTCTTTGAAATTAAATTATCAACATGATTATGTATTTCTAACAAAGTCCACGAATTTCAGCAAGGCCAACTAATAGTTTGTTTTAAATGAAATTTCACGTGACCTTGTCTATCGCATACGTGTCGTTACAGTAATTATTTTAACAAAGACATTTGCCGGCGCTGGCAACGTGACAAGTCGAACATTCACATTAATTAGGACACCCATACAGATGAAAATAGACTCTTTTTAAGGAATCCCTAATAGAATTGACATAATATAATTACTGACGCTGATAACAACGTCGCCGCTAACAACAGGCCGATAGCAATCAGCAGCTACTTCATGATACTGGTGTACGCCGACATCCCAGTGCTTGGGCCAAACGCGTATGATATGAAATTGAGGTAATAAAAACCGACCACAAAACTAAAACCGGCCAAGTGCGAGTCGAACTCGCGCACCGAGGGTTCCGTTTAAATTTTTCAAAAATATTTTTTGTTATATGATCTAACAAAAAATTTACGGATTTGGCAATTTTTCCTTTATCTGTACTATAAGACGTTACATCGTACCAAATTTCAAGATTCTAAGTTCACGGGAAGTACCCTGTAGGTTTTGATTCCCGTGCGAGTTTCAAAAATGTGCATAAACGGCTGTATCTTTTGATTGCTTTGTCTTAGAAGTTTTATTTTTTCACAGCTCCAAGGGACAGTAGACCTGAGTATTAGATATAAATTTCAGTCTGATACCTCCACGCGTTCCTGAGAAAAACGGTCTTGACAGACGGACAGACGGATGGACGGACGCACGACGAAGTTTTTTCCTTTTGAGGTACGGAACCCTAAAAAGCATAAAATAACCCTTTTGGTTAAAAAAATAAAAGAACAGGAGCTAAAATGCCTGGCTGGCACGTACTCCAAAGGGGTATTTTTTGCTTTTAGTTTTTGCTTTTCGATTTTTTACATAGTTTCATAATTTTTTGGGTCGGTAATAGGTTGTTTTGTAAACTACAGTAGGATTTTTCTAGATTAGATTAGGTTTCATGTACATTATAAACAAAGTGAAAATTACTTTTGGGACCTAACTAAATCAAATTTTTATGGGACCAATTGGCATCTACATATCTCACATCGAATAAAAAAAGAACTACGTAAATCGGATTAGAAATCTCACCGTAATCGGTGTACATACATTGAAGAATTGAGAACCTCCTCCTTTTTTGAAAGTCAGTTAAATATCGTAACTATATCTATTAGGTTAGTACCTCAATAAAAACTATGTTCATTACATAATTATTTGTCCTGGGTGGTTGGTGGTGATCGTATGCTCTGCATAAAGTAAATTTATTAAAGATAGAAAGATTAAAGATTGGCCAAAATATAGAGTTTTGTTTTAAGGGAAATTCATACTAAAAAAACATATGACGTTAATTGATTCAAACAAGAGAAATATCTTTTCGAATTCAACAAATGAAAAAAAAAATAATTACAATTAGATACTGAAGGATATAAAAGTGCGAGTCGAACTCGCACATGAAGGGTTCCGTCTCTCACCCAAGGTTGCCTGAAAGAGATTGCTATGTAGCATAAGGCCACCTATTGTGTGTTCCTCTTTTTTGTCATTTTCTCTGTATGTGTTTGTTTTTGTATATTGTGCAATAAAGTTTCTATTATTATTATTATTATTATATTAAATACACCTACCCTCTATATTTTTTCGTCTGCAAAAATAACTTTGTTTTTCAGTGTTTGTATGAATGAAAATGAAAGACAATTATATTTGCTGGTTTGGAAAATGTGCTATAGCTCTGAAATTGCCAAATATATTTCGTTCAAACCAATTTTTGTGGAAAGTTGTTATAAAGATCTACAGCTTATTATTTTTTTTTGATTTTTCACTTTCTTATTTTAAAAGTTAGAGGGAAGTTATGGGGGAAGGACACATTTTACCACTTTGAAAGTGTATATCATTCAAACGGTTGACTTTGAGAAAAAAACTGTTTTAGGAACCTCAATGTAAATTTTAAAGACCTATTTAAAAACCACCCAAACCCACACGTATAGGTTTGATGAAAAAAAATATTTTCAGTTTCAGTTTCATGTATGGGGAGCCCCCCATAATATTTTTTTTAATTTTTGTGTAAACACCGTGAAGCGGTTTACAGAATACATCTACATACCTACTAAGTTTCTACTGTCATAGTTATAGAATAAAGTGGCTGTGACATACGTGGGACAGACAGATATGACGAATCTATAAGTATTCCGTTTTTTGCCATTAGGCTACGGAACCCTAAAAACTGTTAGTTATATATCTAATAACGCAATGGATCGGTATTAGAAGAAATCTACGAAAATATGTTTCTAAAACCGTCTCAATTTAAAAATAAATTTAAACCACAAATAACAGTCAGAACGGTTATATTAGGTTATAGTAGATCGTAATACTTTGTCATTGGCATTGAATTACGATTGGCATTTTAAATGAGTTGATTTCCTTAAGTAAAAAACAAGTATCCGTATGTGCTTCCGAGTGCAACAGTATGAAAATTGCGTATGATTCGGCCGCGCCGGAATTACTGTCCGATTACTCAATTTGACGGTTATTTACGCATACAAACTTTAGAATTTTCATAAGTCAATAAACATACCTAAAATATTTTGAGGTTCCAATTATTCTGGAGTTTATATTATTTATAACTAGCGGATTCTCGCGGTTTTACTCGCGTGGTGCCCATTCCCGTGGGAATATCGGTATAAAATATAGCCTATGTCACTCGGGAGAAATGTAGCTTTCTAATGGTCTAAGAATTTTCTAAATCGGTCCAGTAGTTTCTGAGATTAGCGCGTTCAAACAAACAAACTCTTCAGCTTTATAATATTAGTATAGATTGGAAAAAAATAAAATAAAGCGGTATTAGAATACAAATTTTGGGGGGTCGTTAATAGGAGCACTTACGTTAGTTTTAACGTTTTAATTGTACGAGTATATTTGTTTTAGTAGTCTAAGTACATCTTTGCAAGGTTCAAGTGGATTTTTTCTTCTATATCAACGTTATGCTGTTATTATGAACTTTGAAGTAGATATGATGACAATGACAAGTTAATATTTATCTTGTATTATTCATAAGTTAAACTTCTAATAAATTGAATTTAAACAACATAATTTAGTCTACATAATGATGTTTATACTCGTAAATCATTCATTTATTTCCAATGTTTTTCAATAGGAATCAGAAGAAAATCAAAATATATGTTGAAAGTTAAATTTAACGTTCCTAGATACATAAGTAAGTGGAGTACTACATATACTGAAGTTTACACTTGTATTGGAAACACCGTATCACCTTGTTCATTAAGAAACACCCCTTTTCTTAACTTTCCTTACGAAAATTACTAACTAATCATCTGAGTCGAGTAAAAGAACTGCTAACAAGGACCCGTATTGTGGATATACAGTGAAGGATAAAGTAAAATGAGCTTTATTTATTAACTCTTTAGATATATTTTCAATTTACGTGCAGTCATCAGTTGAAGAAATTGATTCGGCTAATATTTCTCTTATTAACAGTTCTCTGCGTTCTATTAACATCTGGTCGACTAATTTTGAGATAGCAGTGAATCCGTCTAAATGCCAGGCGATGATAGTCGACGGGTCTAAGCAGATCGCCAAGATTGACTGCAACACTGTACCACCTTTTGTTCTGGATAACACAGCAATACCTCTCTGCTCCAGCATTAAGAACCTTGGGCTGTATATTGATAGTACGCTCACTTGGATTCCACAGATTGCTGAGGTGAGTAGTGGTGGAGTAACAAAAATGTTGGAAAGCTACACCAGACGCTGGATAAAGATTGAGAACCCTGACACCAGTTCAATTATAACGATTACTCAAATCGAATATTTGAACTTTGATAGTTTAATATCACACTTAATAATAAATCTAAGATATATAATAAACAGTTTATGAAGTTTTTTTGCGCAAAACGATATTCATACGGCAAAGGTTTAATGGCAAGTTTTTAAGACGTTATTATGCCAGCTGTTAAATAAGTCATCTTTACCAAAAGTCTTGGAATGGAATCCTCCCTCAAGAGTCTTAAAAATTTAATTACTTGATCGGTGGACATCATATTGTTGCATGATTTGTAAAATTTAACTTTTGGTAGAGTGCATTCTGTGCTTAAGATTCTAAAGCTTTAGAAATAAAACAAAAAATCATTACTGACCAACAGTGCGTCAAGATTATGAATATTATGGATATTTTATTGTTGTCTATCTCTTTAACCGCCTCTGTGGTCTAATGGTAACACCACCGGTATGAAACCCAGAGGTCCCGAGTTAGATTCCCAGTTGATACATATTTTATTTGTTTAGGATAGTGGTAAGACTTTCCGAAAGTCCGCCTGGCTAGCTACCACAGTCTAAGTCTGACGCCATAACAACAATGATATCAGCATTGTTTAGTCTTGGCAGCTGTTACAGAGATAATATAGCCAATTCAAGCAATTTAATATAGCCGATTCCGGGGGAAGCGCTCTTTCACCCATAGCCGTATCATCACTTAACATCAGGAGGAATCAGGATCAATTCAGCTAAATTTTTGTCATAATCGTCTTTCAATGGTGTTTCAATAGTAGTGATTATTTACACTGTTGTAACAAGAACTGTGTAAAACAGCACTACCATTGAAACACGATTGGAATACGATTGTGACTAAGCATTAGCAGAATTGGGCCCCAAGTGTGAAGAAGGCTACAAGCCAGTTGCACTAAAATTCATTTTACGAATTTTTTAAAAAGTAAATTGCTTCTCAAAGTTGTTAAAAATGTATGTAATTTTAACAAGCTAATTACGTTGCAACCGGCTAAACGTGCTGTTGTTCATAAAGAAAGTCTTCTTGCTTATTTCAAGGATGTTGTCTACGATATGTCGTCGCATGTACAGTAATTCGAGCCGTACCCTTGTCTCGGTGGCTGATAGCTTTCTCTTGTTTGTCTTAATTGTTTGTAATTGAGCACTAATCGAGAGAATTTTCGGAACTCCAAAAAGTCTGCTAATCTAGTCGTTGGAAAATTTATTAGCTTTCGTTCGTAATTATGTTCTAACGTTGTCCGAAATTAGCTAAAGATCGTGATTAGATATGGAAATCATAATTCAAATTACATTTTTATTTTACTTAAGCAACTGTCAAAAGTCAAAACATTTTTTTGTATTTCTTTCACTCATATAGCAACTCTGGGCTACGGGAGACTAATTGATCTTTTTTGGTATAAAATCTATTGCCCATAGTAATTTGTTGAAATGTCGGGAAGTTAAATTCACTTTAAATAGGACTATAAAAAAACAATAAGAAAAAAAAACAATACTATTCTAAAAGAAGCTTTTTCTTTTTGAAGATTCGTTATGAAGTATCTTACTGAATTTCATATAGCCCGTCAATTATCAAAGCCAGGGTGAATAGGCACCTTCTTGGTAATAAGTTAACTCGATAGTAGATTCTGTCTTGCCTTCAGGCTGGATTGGAAAAAACCCATTCAAAATAATATAATTGAAAATTAAATATTTTTTAACTGATTCACAACAAAGAAAATTGTGTGGTTAATGCCTACTCATTTCAAACAAAACTCAAGACACTAAAAAGTCATTAGCTAAAGTTTATTCAATTCAATTCATTTATAGCAATTCAATTCAATGCTTTGAAGCATTCAAAGGAAAGACAAACAACGTCTGCCCTTGGAGTTGCAGTAGGCCAAAAACGTTGGCGCCATTTGTCAATTGATTCCCAATATAATGAAGGGTACGTTGGTGCAGAACTGTCATGGGGTCGGCATAGATTTCTCACAGGTTCGAGTTAGCAGGCGTATTCGAAATGAAAAACAAAATCAAAAAGTAAGTTTATGCTTAGGTATATGTCTTTCAAAGGAAAAAAAACAACGTCTGCCCTTGGAGTTGCAGTAGGCCACAAACGTTGGCGCCATTTGTCAATTGATTCTCAATATAATGAAGGGTACGTTGGTACAGAACTGTCATGGGGTCGGTATAGATTTCTCGCGGGTGTGAGTGAGGGAGGCTGGGGGTATCGAACGCTGCGTGCGCACCACGTCTTGTCATCTCGCTCCAACCACTACTCTCTCATGCGTGCTAAACAGACGGAACGCAGTACCTTTGCTTTGTTTTTTCATTTGGAGACCGAAAAAGTTTTATGAAAGTCATGTAATTTTTACAAAAAAGAATTTTGTAGTTTTTGAAATATTTGAGTATTTATTACTTGTGCGTTGTCATTTTGCACCAGCCACTACTCTCTTATCGTGGTTAACAGAATGGACGCAGTAAGTAGCTTCGCTTTGCTATTTAATTTGGGGACTGAAAAAGTTTTGGAATGTTATGTATATGATAAATTTTAAATAGAAAAATATTGGAAAAAGTCAACTCGGCCACAAGTGAATTCTCAGATGGGACTCGAACCCAACCTTTTGAAATCCGGCGCAATGCTCTTACCACTGAGCTGCCGAGATTTGCGAACCACCGTTGAAATTCCCCAATTTTTTTTATAAGATTTTAATTTACGTATATTATTACTTGTGACTCCATATTAACTTGTTTATAATAAATATTTTTTTCAATAGATTTATTGAAATAGATGAGGTTCAGTTTGAAAATAAAAGCAATTAAAAGTTGAAACACGTCTTTAGTAGGATTTAGAACTCTGTAAAGTTATTTGATTCCTTCTAGTTTAAAAAGTTTTTATTTACAAGTTGCAAAGTTCATCGTGGCGCTTTGAAATCGTTGTCGCCTTTAAGATCTCTGTCATGATTGCCTTTCGTAGTTAGGGTACTGGTTTGTTCTACATTTTGTTGGCGTTGCGTGCTGTTTGATCAGATGACACGCGTCTGTGTGCCCTTGTTTATATCGGACTTGATGCTACTTTAAATTGATTAACACAGCAACACCTTCGATTTCCTATGACAGTTCGCCTTACGGGAGGTGTGACTTTGGGAACCTCTGTTATCTATTTTTATGATAAAGGTTACGACACAATAATTGACCAATTTATTTAAAAGTTTTCCAGCCAGATTTAAAAATTATTATAACATCAAATCAAAGTAAAATGGAACTCCAAACTCATTTGACCCAAATCCAAATCATTAATGGGTAGGCTTCCAAAGACGCTGAAAATAAATTGAATCTTTACCCATTTATATTTAGGTATCAATTTATTTTTTGTGAATACATAGACACGTAAACGGTCGATTCACAGACACGGTGAAAGTTTACCTCACGATATTCAATAGAATCAATTAGGGATTCGGTGAAAATAAATAAAGAAAATCCGCGTGTTTGTGAAAGCGCCCTATAGAGAGTTTTCCCAACTCACTAACACCTATCCGACGATCGTAGCACGCAACTTTTCACGCACACACGCGTGCGTAGCAAAATAACCGACTGAAACTTTAAGCGGGACAGACAAAATTATTTTCATCCCGTTCTCCCGCAGCATCCCGTCCTATTTCAACAGGTTTCGTCTTTCAGCAGTTGCAGTGTGGAAAGCGTGCCTCTAGTAACAGAGCACAAACAGTACGAGGTACACACGTCGCACCGGAAACCCGAAAACACAGTTTCACTGACAGCTTCGAAATCACCTGACATTCGTCGTCGCTCCGTACGGCGGCATCGCGAATCAACGAAATGGGCCCTCACATAGATAACTATTTATAAATGCATAATCTGTGGCGGCGAGATCGGTGGACGGCTTTCAGTAGCGTGATTATCCCGCGGCAACGTAACGTGGTCGGGCACGTGCGAGCGATGGACATCGCCGAAAACTTGCCGGGAACGAAAACCATCACATAAAGGCCAAACAAAACATGAAGACCCCCGCGGGTTCGGCCTCAGAGTGACGTGAATGTGGATGCTGGCAGTGAAGACGCCGATAAAACACAATGTAAATTGGATGTAATCAATGTTTACCTCTTCAGTGTTGTGAATGCCTAGTATAATTTAGAATAAAGTGTGAGCTATGTAGCCGAAGACGTAGAATGGGTGACCTAACTATAGACTATGTTTAATTGTAAACGGTTGTGATAAAGTTTAAAGCGGAATGCGGTTCGTCCCTCGGCAAAAGACTTATCAATAACAAAATCTGGTTGTAATCTCTCGTATGTTGTGATTAAACGTTAAAAACAAATATATTTACGCACGATTCGGTGACTAGCTAAATTAAGTATTTATGTAAATATTCTATTGTGTTCTGGTGTTCACGATTTCCATTGGAACCGCCTATGACGGTTTGTGTATCCAGTAAAACTAAGTTTGCCGCCGTAATTTCCCCCGAGGTTGTGAATGGCACAGTGAACTGAAAAAAACTTAGATGCTCCATTATCATTCAGATGTACGCGTGGCAGAATGGTGTTGTTTACATATTATGTGATACAGTGAATGGACTTGAACATACTTCGACTTTGTTAGTGCTCGACGGTGTGGAAGTATCGAGAGCTAATGCAAGAGGTAAGTACCCACAGTCTGCGTAAATAGTTAATATTAAAATCAACTGAGGTGGGTAATTAAATAGAACGCTAATTTAGGAAAGATAACTTTTTAAATGTCTTCTTTGGGTAACAATAATACTCATAAATTATTATTTATTTGCATGAATATGGTTACATAAAGTTGTTAGGTACTTAATTTATTTTCTCCAACATATTGTATCGTGCGAGGTCGATGTGGAAATATTAAATTTTTGCGATTTTAATTTTGTTGGTATACATTGTTATTATAAGTTTATAAAATGTCATTAGGTAAAAAAGTTTAAATGTTAATTTCAAATTGGATGTAAAACAATCAATTAAATATGTGATATTATATAATAATGATAGTATAAAACATAAAAAAAGCGGACTTCAAAAAGTGAAAAATTAAACTTTTGGAGTCGGTGCCAGCTACGGCATTCTACATTGCACTTCTATTAACTATATTTTTATTGCCTTGGCTGGCACCGACTATAAAAACATTTTGAAATCGGTTTTATTTTTTTAATAAAAACAGACATCATCATTGTACTTATTGAAATACGTAGGTAATAATTTATAAAAACAATTTTATTTTACAATTGTTAGTTACATCAGGTGGCGTTACTTACACAAAAAAACCGCCCATTCAACAATGTTGGCATCTAGGTAAACGACTACTTGCCAAAACGTAAATTATATTTTTCAGGATTATGAAACAAAAGATCTTCGCAAAAAATATATGGGACCACACTTGAACTATGTTGTTTCAGATAAAAAATAATTATTAAAATCGGTTGACAACTGACGACGTTGATTGAGGATTCCGGGAGAGGTTCGCTTCGATCTTCAGCCTTGATTGGCTAAGAGTCTCCCCGTCGTTCATATAAAAAAAAACATAAAAAATACAGTTGACTGGAGAACCTCCTCCTTCTTTTGAAGTCGGTTAAAAATATATATTTAGGCTAAGCCGCTGGAATCCTGAAACCAGCCCAGACGGGATACTAAGTACTACTTAATCTATATCTATACTAATATTATAAAAAGGAAAGATTTGATTGTTTGTAGGCTCCAAAACTACTGAACAGATTTGGATAAAATTTGGTACAGATAGTAGATAGTCTGGTTATGAACATAGGATACTTTTTATCTCGATATTCTCACTGGAACAGCAACCACGCGGATGAACCCGCGAGCGACCGCTACTCTTATATAAATTATTCAACATAGAACTCAATTACATTTTTTGCTTCATATTCGCTTAAAGCTCTTCAAGAGCTTGGAATATCTTCAAAGTAAGGTCAGATCAAACATAAATGATTCCCATTTTATAACACGGCGGGAATGAAGTAGCTTCTTCCGAATAAACAATGATTATGAATAAAGATAGACAATGAAACTAAAATGTAACTGCACAGTTGTGGTAATACTCGTATGTCAGATAAAGAAGTTTGGTGACCTTTAGGTGCTTTATAAACCGCATTTTGGCTAAAATAAAAAAGAATAAATTTCTTCTCATACGAGGATAACCTTATGATATATCTCATAACGTGTGTCATTGAAAACAACTAAATTGTTCATCTAATAAACAATAAAAAAAATGTCCCAATTTGTCCGATACTAAACAAAATCGATGTCGTGGGCACAGTGACGTTGACAGCTTGCCGAAAACTAGTTCGCCGTGTAGCTAGGATAGTATACTTTACCTGTGCATTGCTAGAGGGCGCATAAGTAGTGAAATAGTAAAGTAATCAACATTGTCCCATACTATACGCTGTCCGATAGAATACTACCTTACCTACTTATAACTTGCAATTACCTATCCTAAAACTTGCAATTATTCATAAAATTAGAGAAACAAAAATCAATCACAACGGGCTCGTACGTAACGCAATAACGTTAACATTATTTCAAAGATTTTATGAAAAAATATTTAAAAAATTATTTATATAATGCACTCTTTTGTTAAAAATGAAACACCGCTAAAAATATGTTATCTTAACTTTTTTAATAAGTTATATTTTACTAGAAAAAATATTGAAGATAACCAGTAGTTTTTTCTTTAAATATAAAAAAAAAACAATCATTTGATAAAAGTGGAAAACCTTTGAATTTTACCATAGGTTTACCATAAAACATTTATATTATATTGTATTAGGCACAAAAATCTAAAGTCTCTTAAAAACCTTAGTACATAGTAAATCAAGGAAGCGGTATTTATTAGATCATTGGTGTAACAAAAGGTACCTTTCATGAAGTTTTTATCTATATTTATAACGTCTAACCAACACGAAGAATGAGTTTTATTTTAATAATCTTCATTGTAAGGTAAAAAAAAAATTATGACTAATTTTCTTGTTTGAGCGTCTGATATATGTGTGAACACTGCACTGGGTCACACAAGCTAAGTTTATGTGACTACTATATTAGGTGTTTAACGCCGTCTCCCTTTTACAACCGCAATAACACCGCTATAAGAGCTTATGGCGAGGCTGCCAATAATAAAGGCGCAACAACAAGGGGCGCAACAACAAGGTTTATTGTTGTTGCTTTTTCACGATTTTGTATTGAAGAAAATTTTCCATTCATCATGATATTTTTCTAAGATAAATTTAATAGTAGAAAAAACAACTACCAACTTTCCCAACTGAGCAAGTTGTTTTTCTTCTAACAGAATATAAACCTTAGAAAATAACACTGTGAATGAAAAATATAAAGCATAATAGAAAAGCTATTTATTCTTACATCTATCGTCAAACAAAACAATTAAATACATATTTAAATTTCAAATGTGAAGTAGTGAGTGATAATTTCTAGAAAACTCCTACGAGCTTTTTGAAATCTTGCGTAGCTCAAATTAATAGATAGGTACTTTACTATTGGCCCGGACAGTCAACGGTTGTGGATACGTGATCCGTTCGAACAAATTGGAAACAGGTTTTTTCTTCTAGTAGAAATAAATATTAAAGTCTCAGTAAATACTCAAAGCTTTGTTCTACAACTGGATGACTTCAGTCTTCAGCGTAATAATCATGACGGCCTCCATAGTAGAGCGGTACGAATTATTAACACGAAGATAAGATAAAACAAATAAAAATTAAAGTAGTAATCAAAAACCACACGTAGTAAAAAAAAATGTGTAGGTAGTTTATCTTAAGAAATATATACTTTCTAGTTGACCTAGCAAGCGAAGCGTCTCAGTTTCGACAATGGATAAAAATCCTTTTGGCTATCTGTCAGTCTGTCTGTTCTCGCCTACAGGCCGCATTTTCTAACCGATTTTGATGAATTTGGCGCACATGTTCCTTGATTTATAAAAAAATAAATATCGACCGCGATTTTTGATTTTGAGTAAAATAGAGGGAAAAGAGAGGAAGTTACTGTAGCGTTATTTATCGACGGATTTCAATCAATTTTTAGAGGCACACTAAGGACTTCATTCTGCACAAGATGCGAAGAAAAAAAACAAAAGGGGGGACTGGAGGGGGGAAATTAGGGGAAGTTTGCTGTAGCGTTACATATGGACGGATTTAAATTTTTTAAACTTTCCGAATTTTATTACCCAGTCTTCTCCGCCTTAGCGTTAGCAAGACAACCCCGTAGACAGACTGACTCGACCACAGACATAGATCTATGTCTGTGGACTCGACAGACAGACTCGACCTCCTAGAACCAAGGGAAAAGGTATAATCGCTAAAACTTTTACCCCTTTTTTGCTCAAAAGTCTACATAGGTAAGCCTTTTGGAAAATTCAAGCACCTAAAATACGACTTAAAATTTGACTTTCTTCAATACCTACTGTTATTGCGCAAATTACTTTATGTGAGTATGAAAATTTGCATTAAAATATGTATAGCATTTGCAAGCGAGGTATACTGTTCTCACAGAACCGCTAATATATGTTTAAAAAAATGATATAAAAATGGCATTGTAAAATGCGAGAATTTCAATCATATAAAAGAAGTGCCTTAGAAACAGGCACGTTGCTAAGACAACGTGAAGAAATTCAGAAGGAAAGGTACTGCGTCTGTATTTCGATGGCGACGCGTGACAAACAACTTACTACTTCTTACCTTTTTCGTGTTTGCACTACACACCACTGCCTTTCTGCCCTATAGTCGATTAGAGAGCTTACGCACTGCGATCGAAATCCGATCCGAATCTGATACGTAACTTTAAATTTTAACACTATCACTGAAATGATAAGTTAGAATCTTGGCCTCCACTTACTTCCACCACCTCGTAGAACAGATTTATGCACAACTTTTATTGATTTCACAACACAAATTTCTTAAAAAGATTCCGTCAAATTGAGAACCTCCTCCTTTTTTTTGAAGTCGGTTAAAAGCACAAACAAAATCGAGTCGAGACACCGAGTTTATGTCAGCCATGTTTACTCGACTCGCGATTTTGATTCTGTTTTAATTTTTATGTGTTGTGCAATCAATAAAAAATAATGCATAAATATGTTCTTCGCGGAGGTAAAAGTAAGTGGAATTTAGGATGCAAACTTATCCTTTCAGGTATAGTGTTAAAATAGGGAAACAGTTTGTTCATTAAATAATCTTCTCCGGCATGGAGACTCACGGATGACGGAGAGAAATCGCATTACGGAAAACGGATTTAATGCGTAAGTTACCATACAAATAGTTCTACGGGTATGACGGATCGTAATTTCACAGATTCGGATCGGATTCGGAACTTTTAGACTAGTACTTGGTAGCGATCGGTTCTCTAGTTCTTATTCCTATTATGTGTTTTGTTCACTGCCACCTTTTACTTAGTAAAATAGGTACCAACATATAATGAAATAAAAAATATTTTGCGAACTATTTAAGTAATGCACTTTTATTTACCGCAAAAGTTGTTTTATTTCAATTATGAGTGCGCGAAGAAATTTAATATGTGCTTACCAACATATATTTTCTTTTAATTTTGCTGTCGGCTTGAAAAAGAAATTGTTCTATTTTAGCAGGCAATATTATAAAAATAGTACTTGAGTATGATGAGTAAATAATTTACGAATTATTATTAAATTTAATGGTCATTATACAAACAGGAAATAAATTTATTAAGATAAATGTTTTGTTTGCGGTAAAATTGAAACTCTAAAATTACATTATTATATAATTTTAACAAATTATTATTTAATATTGTAATGTAAATAAACAAAGAACAATGAGGACACTAATAACGATATTATGTGACTATCCAATTCAAATTCATGTAAGTAGTACGAAAATTATTAGTTTGTATTTATAGGAACAAGTGGCATCTAAGTTGTCAATGCTAATCCTCAGTGGTTGAAGATTTCGTTCGCATTGTCCAATGTGCCAAAATCTGACGCACATTTGATTGTTTAGGTAAGTACAGTACCACATAAAAGAGTAGGAAACGGATTTTAGAGGAACTAACTACCAACTTCAATGTAAGGCGGGCCCTAGACGCTCAGTAAATACTGTGATCCATCATTATGATAATTAGTGATAAATTTGATTTCATTATCTGAGTGAACAAGACGGCCTAGACATTCAGTATTTATCACGTCAGTTTTGCAAAGTTTTTCATACAGCACACACGCGTGAAATTAATGTGGCTACCAAAAGCTAGTGGAAATACGCCTGGCATTAATTGTCATAATATGAAATTGTATAACAGATTTGGCATAACATAACTACGCATAACATTGTTAACATAACATTTATTGCGCATAATATTGAATTCTCATAATTTTCATATGCATACCATTATTAACTATAACTTTAATTGTCACAAAATAAAACAAGCGAAGCTCTCGCCACCTTCGATGTTAGGTATTTTTTCTTCCAGCTCGATAATAAATATTTTCACATCCCAATTGACTTGTCACTATGAAGGTACCTACATTTTTAATGTGTAAAATTAAAACGCCTACTTTGCCTTATGACTGTAGGTCACGTGATAGGTAAAAAATTTAAGTAAATAATAATAAATAAATAATAAATAAAAATTTCCATACAATCACACCAATTATATAGGCCACGTTAAGTATCATGAAGAACTTGTGTTATGGATACTAGATAACGGATAAACATACTTATATACTTTTTTTTGTAAATACATACATAATATACATATTAAACACCCAGACCAAGACAAATAGACATGTTCATGCACACAAATATTTGTCTTGTCCGGGGATCGAACCCCGGACCTCTGGCGCAGAAGGTGGGGTTAGTACCCCTGCGCCAAACAGGTCGTCAAAAGTAAGTGTTACTTATATTACTTTTTCGTGGTTATTTTTTAGCCAACAGAAGTACTTGTTATTAATTTGCTATATATATTTATATCCTTTAATACTTGTGCAAAGTAACGTTATGCTTATTACATTTATCTCAAGTCATCATTATGGCAATTCCGTAGTCAGTTACGCAGAATAATGCTATGCGTTTTTTTTATAGTAACTGGGCTGCCATTTAACTACTATCGTGCCCAAGAAGCGCCTATTCACTCTCGCTTTGAAGAGGTCAAGGTTGTAGGAATCGGTGAACACATGAGCAGCGCATTCCATTCATGAAATGTGTCAGCAAAGCGCTTGGTACGGATCGCTGGAATGTCAACGACGTACGGGTGATAAGCTAACCTGCGTCTGGTACCCCGATGGTAGAAAGGGGCTGGAGAAACAAGGTCGTGCAGTTCTCTCGCACACTCTGAAAAGTGTATCCCATAAAAAACCGATAGACATGCAACTTTGCGGCGCCGGTGACTAAGGCTCTGTTCCGCCGCGGCCAATGCACGGTTTTCAATCGATTCCAGAAGCTCTAGCTGAAATTAAAAAATTGCGTTATAATTTTTTCCAATTTGAATAAGAAGTAGTACTTTATGCGAATTAATATAGACCCGTCAGTGTTTATCACAACCCGCCAATACGGAATTAAGAAATCAAAAAATCCGCAATAAATACTGACAGTCGTCAATACATTGAAACAATTTTTTTTTTTTGAAACGATTTTTTTTATTGCACATTAGACTACACAATCAGTATATATCACAAAATCAAATAAATAATGTTAGAATTCAGTATTTACTGAGCGTCTAGGGGGCGCCCAAACCTTTCGCAGGCAATGAACGAGACACAATAGAATTAATTTTTATTGTTGTAAGTTATGATATGTCTGCTTGCCAGTACAGGGGTTGGTAACATGACGACTGTCAAGATGGTAATTCTGCTGTCAAACCTTTAGCGTCTTCATAATAAATAATTAAGTTCTATTAAGCCCCGGAAATAGTGAAATATTTGCTAGATGGTTGCTATTTATTGACTAGTGGCGTCCGCAATTATTTTTTGCTCTTTTGTGTCCACTGTATAATCCGTTTTTAAACTTTGAAATAATATCTAGCTATATTTATTATTTTTGCAAAGACTAGTGCTTATTCATATAAGTGAACAAAATGTTTTAGCGTGATTTCGTAATTGCGCATTTTTCAATGAGACTGACAGTTTTTTTTCAATAAAAAGTATCCATATAGAATTTCTTTAAACAAAATTTTCTTAAAAAGTTTCAAAATTACTCTTACTCTACACAAAATTTTCTTAAAACGTCTAGAATTTTTTTAAAAGTATTGGAACGAATCTATTTGTTTGGTTTTTGTGTTTGCTGAGCAGTGTATGTACCTATGTGTATTCTTTATTGTATCCATTACACAAGCTCTGAAGTAATTTATTATATTAATATTAAGTATTTTGTTTTTATACCTGTTTAGATGTTGACTCTTAACGAACACTGCTTATTAGGATTTCCTATTAATGTTAGCATCAAAATCAATTAAGTAGTGAGTGGAATAAAAAAAATGGCTTCATCGTGATTTTATATCTGTTTCTAAAATAAAACTTCATACCATTAGTTTTTCATACGTAAACTGCTCTACAAGGAGTTTCTATTCTGTATTTTACTGTGTGAGATAAAACTTTTTTGGCAGCCTAACTAGATAGTTTGGTCGTCATGCTCTTTTTATTCACTGGCAAATGAGGTCACGTATCGCAAGAAAGTACAGTGTCACATGTTTGTAAAGATTTTTTTCATTCTTTTCAGCAGATTGTGGACCAATTCGATCATTTGTACGTTTGTCGTAGGATACTAATTTTAACCCATGTAGACTGGCTGAATCCTACTAATATTATAAATGCGAATTTATGTAGATATGTTTGTTTGTTTGTTTGTCACTCTTTCCGACTAAAAGTACTGTACGGATTTCGATGAAATTTTGCACAGAGATAGAATATAGCTTGGATTAACACAAAGGATATATATACCTTTTATCCCGATATTCCCACGGGAACAGAAACCACGCGGGTGAAACCGCGGGCGGCCGCTAGTCAATAATAATTTGCATTCACAATGCTATTTTGTACTGCTAAAACCTTGGACCGTCCAAGGCTAAAACCCACTAGTATTTAAAGCTCTTAGACAGATCAAGTCAAAATATTTTTTTTAATTAATACCTGCTCGGTATTTCCCTTTGACGAATTTTGACAGGAAAGAAGGTCACTGCACACGGAAGGATAAAATGTTCCGAATATTTAACCTTGTTGTTGTTTTTATCACAAAAACAAATTAATAATTAATTGAAGTAATTTGTATGTGTTATGCAAACAAATATATTATTATTTTCATAAGTTCTATGATGCGGTATCTCCCCATATTTTTATGAAATGTTACGTAAACTAAATTAATAACTATTGTAGCGATTGTAATTTTACTGTCAAAATGTACAATTATTACATCTTTAATTTATTGTTTTTTTGTTAGGAAAGCAAAATTGGTTTTGTGTAGACTACGGGATAATATATTCTTCAGCCAGATTTATATCACAGAGTAAAAATTATTATTGTTAATTATTTCTAAGTATTGAGGTCTAATCAAAGAAAACTTTAATTAAAATACTTGAGTAGCCTGTGGCATTCGCAATGACTAATTTATATTATAGAGTTTTGTAAAATGTTAGTTGGTACATAACTTTAGGAAACACTCTAAAGTTGGATATTTTTTTTGGGTTGTATTAACTATCATACTACCTACTAACCAATGAAAATAGCTCAGTTCTTACCGCATTTACCCCATTGGCACTAAACTTAGGAATCACCTAAAGCTATTCTTAATTATTTTAAAATATTAGTATTTAAATAAATAAATAAATATTTCCATACAATCACACCAATTATCTAGCCCACGTTAAGTATCATGAAGAACTTGTGTTATGGATACTAGATAACGGATAAACATACTTATATACTTTTTTTGTAAATAGATACATAATATACATATTAAACATCCAGACCAAGACAAATAGACATGTTCATGCACACAAATATTTGTCTTGTCCGGGGATCGAACCCGGGACCTCTGGTGCAGAAGGTGGGGTTAGTACCCCTGCGCCAAACAGGTCGTTAAATTTAAAAGAATAGTTAATATTTAAAAGAATAGTTTAAGCTTTAGGCGCTCGATATTAGACCCGTAAGTTTAGAATAGATTTAATGGATTTTAAGAAAGTCATATGGTTAGTGCAAAGCAATTTTTTTTATTAAGATTTAAGAAAGATAAGAATAGCTTTTGGCGATTCTTAAGTTAAGTGCAAACGGGTGTTAATATTGTAACTTTTCTACGATTTGGTGTGCATTTAGCTAATTGGCAGCAATAGGTATCATAAACTTGTTGTACTCAAATAATACTCAAATATATTTTACATTTATTTGCCTTTTGTTCTCACTTTATGAGTTATTAACATCTGTCAATGTTTTAAAGCTCTAATAATTTATGTTGTCACAAGTTATTTCTGTTTAAACATAACATACTATCAGTATCAATGTCCGAGACAGAATAGATATGTCATCAATGTATCATCGGAACTGGTTTAATAGCCCACTTTTGGCACACGCACCAATGACTGACTGCAGACATTTGAACAAGACGACATTTAAAAATAAACAATTACCTGATTACTCACTACTTGTAACCAAAATAGGTTTATTTTCGGTGACAATAAATTATACAGCTTATTAGCTTAATGTATTCTGAACAAGAAAGAACTATGAAATAGTTATTTTCACCTCACACGCTCTGAAAAGAAGGTTTTGTCAATCAGTTTCTGCGTAGAAAATCGCTTTTTGCGGCCTAGCGCGGCAAAGTACTTTTTTAATTGAATACCTAAAAATATGTCGTAATGAGTTCCGAATCGCACTGTTGATTTTTTGTTATATTTTATTCTTATTTAAAATAGCTTTAAATTAATTATAATACTCCGTTTTGGTTTTATTATATTATTTTAGTTCATGGAATCATAAAAACAATAACAATAAGATTAAACTATTTGTTATAAGAGTTTTATATTAGGCTGGGTGAGATTTCACAACTTGATGATTGGATTTTAGAACGTGACATAAATCTATATTTTTAAATTGTGTTTGTCTTGTACCTCATGTCAGTGTCAACATTTACGGAATCGTTTTTATTATTATTTATAAGTAACAATAAATTCCTACCTTAAATAACTAACTAATAACAGCCTTGCATAACAAAGCATTTTCTACGCCTAAACTGACTGACAAAACATCCTTTTCAGAGCGTGTGATGTGAAAAATAATTTACGGATCATAACGCGCTCTGACTATTAGATTTTGAGATATTTTTGTTTGGTTTCTGGATTTCCGCAAGTTTCGTCTAACTTTAATTTTTCCGTCATAAACCTCACAACCAATCCAAAATTGCATCGTAATTGTTATGCCGGTGAAATCCCTACCGTGTTCCCAGCCGCGATTAGCTACGAATTTAATCATTGAGCTTGACGAAACGAATTTGTGTCGCTGCACCCGACATGAATTCAATTCGTCACATTGTGTATGGTTTGCAAAAGATTTTTCTAGTGACACATTAGAAAACCATACTTGTCACACACACGAACAAACCAGTCACAGAGCCCGATTACTTGAATAGGGATTTGTGATACGTGCGTTTGTGTGTACTACTGATTCAAGTATTGTTTGTGAATGTGGTAAGACTGAAGAAGCAAAAAACACTTGTAAAACTTTAGACCATCGAGTAAACATGGCGGACAATGTCGACTCGCGATTATGCTTGTGTTTTATAGAAATTTATGTTGTTAAATCAATACAAATCGTGAATTTATATGTTCTACATGTTGGTAGAAGTTATTGGAATCCAAGTTAATATATAATCTAACTTATCCTTTCACTTAAAAACAAAATTAATTAGAAAGAGAGATAATTCTCTATAGAGTGAGATAACGCTACATAGAATTTACTTCAAGTAGGTATTCGAAGTATGTACCGTACGTATTTTAATATAGAACATAATCTATATTTTAGTACACGAAGCTACATTTTGTTCACAGACAATAATAATTTTCTCTGATTGATGGAACGGAACAAAAACTATTTTCCTACTGATTGTTTTGCAATAAAACGTCAGAGTAATTTATCGCTTGCACATGTCCATTAAAATGGAGTCACGATTTAAAATATCCCCGGACAATTTACAAGCTTTTTTAATAGTTATACGATGACAAATGACTAGCGGCTACATGGTTTTAAAACGTTGGAAATTCATTGGGTGTACGACGAAAATGACTTGAAAACATGTATTTTTGTGGGACTTTTTTTAATTCTCGTCAGAGCAGATAAGTTTTTAAGTCTGAACTGTATGTTTTATTCGTTACTAGCTTCCGCCCGCGGTTTCATCTGCGTGGTTCCCGTTCCTGCGGGAATATCGGTATAAAAAGTAGCCAATGTTACTCTCCGTCCTTTCAACTAACTCTATGCCACAAATCAAGTCGATTGGTTGCTTAGTTAGGGCGTGAAGGAAGGACAAACAAACACACTCGCATTTATAATATAACTAGAGGCCGGGCGCGGTTTCACCCGCGTGGTTCCCGTTCCCGTGGGAATTTTGGGATCATTTATAGCCTATGTTACTACTTGGGGTCTAAGGATTCTCTATACCAAATTTCGTCAAAATCGGTCCGGTAGTTTTTGAGTTTATTCGTTACATACAAAAATACAAATCTTTCCTCTTTATAATATTAGTATAGATATTTGTTAGGATTACGATTTCAATAATTACTGTTAAAAAAGGTTTCAATAGAAAGACATTTTTACAATTTTAGAACTTAGAATCAGAAAACTTTTCATTATTAGGTATATATATATTTTGCATTAAGTACATATCTTTGATAATTGATTTGATTTGAAACTATGTTTTTGCCTGAAAACAGGGATAATATTTTATAATCTAACTTATATTAACTACAATACTAACTTATATCAACTAATTTTGCCTATGCTAGTATGTCTCTCAGATGTCTATACGCGACTCTTCGTTTGTCTTTGAGCCAAATCTCTACTAGAAATGTCGGATCGTCTGCCAAAGCGAATTTTATCTCTGTGACACACGTTGACCTTCTATTGTTTACTTCTAGGCATTTTTCAGATAGTAAGTATCGAATAGGAAATGAGAAAACCCTTTTTCTTTCTTGTTTTTTTTTTGTTTACGACACTGGCAAAGTAAGAAATTATTATTTAAAAATAATCTCTTGTTTCAGTGATAAACGACAAGTTGTTTTTTTCCACTGAAGAATGAACGTAAACAATAGGACTGGGAAAGCAAAAAATACACAATTTTTTCAAACAAAATAAACAATTTTTAGTTTATTTTCAAATTAAAGAAGCTAAGAAAGCTAGCTTAGAAAGCTATTATAATTATTATTTACGAATTTAAGATATTTTGTTAACCTACTTTTTTACTTTGTAGAGGTAATTTTTACGTTACGGTTAATTAATTATATACATGCGGAAATCTAAGAAATAATAGCCATCTTTTCTATTCTAATTATCATAATTAGGAAGTACCTAAATAAATAACTCGAAAATTAAATCCTAATTACTTTCAGCAACACAACTGAAAGAGATCTCACATACGAATGTTGAGCAACTAAGATAAATTTACTTTTTAAAACAAATGCTCATCAATCATAAAGTTTAAGATCTATCTTCATTAAAGCGAAAACAAAGAGCTTGTTCATTGTTTCCGTAAAGTCAAGGCCGGGAACGAGTGTCGAGGAAAAAAATCTCAGAAATAGAATGCTCAATGCGTTGGTATGAAGTGACAAAGTATTTCAGTATTGTTCCAGTGTAGGCGAGCGACAACAGTATGACCGATATGCTTAATGATTATTAGGACACATCAGTTTCGACTGGGATTTCGTCCTCGTCGAGTTATGTTAGGACAGCGCTTTTGACCACTATCCTGACCCTCTCCAAGGTCTGATGCATCATTGCTACAACGGTTTAGGTGTGAAAAGAAAAAACAAGACCCTCATACCACAAATAATTCCGCGTGGGATTGGCAGGGCATCAAAGTTTGAAATTAAAATTTAAAAAAATAAAATTCTTAATTGTTTCCCATAAGTAGTTTTACAATCTTATATTTATACATAAGTTCGGACTAACAAGGTAATCTAAATATGTATCTGCTGCCAAGCTAGGCATAAGGCTGTATTACGGCAAACAGCGCCGGTCTCCTTGGAGCAAGATCGTCCAAGGCAAGATCATGTAAGTCCAATTTGGATAAAAAATACTTTAAATGTAAAGAAAGAAAAACCTTTGGGTTTCCTTTCATTTACCAATACAGTATATATATTAATCAATAGTGTTTGAGTAAACTATGTGTGTGTGTGTGTGTTAGAGTGAGTGTGGTGTGAGGTGTATGTGACGCGGGTGTGTGCTTGCGTGTTTGAGTGGGTATCATGTCAAGCATGGGTTTGTCTGACAAAGAGAACATAATAACGCTTTAGACTTTTTACTTGGTTATTATCTAAAATAGTAACTTATTTGCTGATCTGTAATAATGTTTCAGTTTCCTCATTTATCATTCATCAGTCCTCTTACGTAAGGGTTTTCAACCATGTACTGGTTATAATTTTCAAATTTATAAACTTATGGCTCAAAGCAGTATAAAACCTGTCACTAAATCTGTATACACATCACTCTCCGAGCCACATGTAAACGACGCCACATTTGGCATGGCATGGGATGGGTCTAAAATGTTATCCGGAAACCGAAGTGATAGGTCGCGCCCATCGCCTACATTAATTTTAGAATGCACTCTGTCCATTAATAGGCATTTAACATCTGAGGTACTAAAAAGGACGCAAACGCAATAATAACTCATGCTAAGTGAATTCCCTAACAATTCATTTAACTGTTTATCTTGTATGGAGTTAGAACTGTGTCAGTGCTGCTACACTGTTGCAGAATTTGCTTTAAATTTTTTGAAGGCAATAAAACTTTTTAAAAGCATATTCAAAGGAAATAAACAAATAAATGAATTGTCAGCGAATTCACTAAGCAATAATGCGTTTGCGTCCTTTTTAACCCCCCTGCACTGGAAAGTTAGCAGCAAAATCTTGTTTATGTAATAGGTCACATTTTATGCGTCATCAAAGTAGGTACTCGTGAGTACCCAAAGCAGTGACTAAACCGAGTAAAAACCGAATGGTATTATATTGCGTTGTAAAAGGGTTGATGACCTTTTGTTATCCTTAATAACATTCATGCCCTTTCTATTTCGTTCTAGTCTTATTTTGTGTGTTTTTTATCCATGTTTCGAAATATGTTAAAACTCCTCATGAAAGATTGAACGGTTTAATTGTGTAAAATAGGTACAGACAAAAGCTTAATTACCTTCTTATTAATATTTTAATAATGATTTATGTTTATGTTACACAATATTAAGAGTAGTTATTAATATACAGCTGATGTAGGTATTATTCTAATTATAATTGGCTGTAGTTGTCTCACCAAAAGCATAACTACTCTCTTAGACAATATGACTGCAATTTAATGCGGTTAAAAAGTGCTAAAAAGAGTATTTCCGGATTTAAAAATTTGTGTCATCGTGTGAAGACGAGATCGAGTAGTACATAAAAACCACGTGCAACTTCGGATGATTGTATGTTTCGCCTATAATTATGACAAGGTATTGTTTTACATAAAAACGTATCAAAAAGATGACCCTAGAATTTGGAATTTAGAACAAATTTGCCAGAGAAGAGACCAAAGAGAAGGCCATGATGGCTGTAGTCACAGAACAAGGAAAAGAGGTGTAGCCGAGTTTGTCGGTAACACCGTGTGATGGAAATATCTCCTGGGGCTGTAGCTAGGGTTGCCAACTATTTTTCGGAAATTAAAGTATATCTATCTCTGTCAAGTATAAAAAAAAACTATTTGAAGAAAAAATAAAGTATTTTCCAAATCTTTTTATTTAAATGTTTAAATAATTTATGTTTTCTTTGTGCCCTTGGCAATTACTATTTAATCATTATAATCGTTTTTGAAATGGCTAAACGAAAATAATCTTAAAATCATTTCAAGTTTTCATTACGATTTCCAAATCAATCCTATTTTGTTTTGTTAAAAATTTTACATGGGCGATCTTGAGAAAATTCTTCTTCTAGTCTTTTCCCTGAAACACAATAAAAAAGAGGCGTCATTATTTTAACTGTGACCCTAAACAATCTATTATTTAGTATAAAAATAATCCAGATAGGGCAATGTTTAGTTTAGTTTTTTTTTAATGGACGACCTTTAACATCAAAACTAGACAAGTGCGAGTCAGACTCTCCCACCGAGGGTTCTGCACAAATTTGTAGGTAGGTACTAGGTACATAATATTATAAATAGTTCAGGAATTATGAATAGTGAGTCTCACAGTTTTCCCGAAATTCAGTTTTCAAAACTTAAGACTAAACTTTTCATGATTTAATTATAAATGTCTAGTTGAAATAAAACAACTTTTCCAGATATTAAACGCGCTTCACGAACTATGATCTAATTGTCCGTATTGAAAAGTTGTTGTATCTTTTTTGACGTTAATTAACAAGTTTGATTTTTTACAGCTCTAACAGACTGGACCTGAATATATGGTTTTAATTTCAACTCGATACCGCCACGCGTTCTCGACATACCTAATCGAGGACGGACGGACAGATGGACAACAAAATGATCCTGTAAGGGTCCCTTTTTTCTTTAGTTGTTCGGAACCCTAAAAAAGTCTTTAATGAAAACCTACTGTTACACTGCGCTACATATGTATGCTTTTGTCATTCGCGCCTCGTGCGCTCTCCGCGGGTAATCAAATGAACTAATTACAACAAACGAGTCGCGGCGGGGAGTTACCGTCATGTCAAGCAAAATAACAAAGAGCTTTCAGGCCACGCTATTTTTGCTGTTCTTCTATTACTATTTATTGCCAACTCGACAGACGGGATGGAACTGAGTTGTTGAATCATTGGTACTAAGGCTCACACCGAAAGTTGTCATTTCGTTTTTTTTATGATTTTTGTAATTTTTGCATTTTTCAATGCTATTTTTATTTTTACGGGAATCGATTCCCGTCTGAGAATTCACTTGTGGCCGAGTTAATTTTTTCCAATATTTTTCTAAAATTTACCATAAGTATATTGTCATTTCGTTTTACTATTAATTCTTTCAATTACTTATGCCGTTTTATATTTTATCAATCACCAGTGATCAGATAATCGGATGCAATTTTACCTAAAGTTGACGTGTTAGCTGTTATGGAATGCACTTTTATATTGAAAAAATTTATCGATTTTTTATTAGTCGAATTTTCGAGTGAAATTACTATGGAAACTAGACTTTTAGCATTTGAAATCAGAAATTTGAGCATGTTTTCTTTGGACTTCTTATTTATTTCTTAATATGTTAATTGATGCTGTAAGGGGGTTTATTGATGGGTTATGTAGGGGGACGAAAAAAAACTTATTTTTGTGCTACGATGCACCGTTTCCGAGTTATATCGAAAAATGTAGTAGTATGATTCCCGAGCTTTTGTTTTTTTGTTCAGTCTTTGATGATTTCTCACATACAAAACGGTTACAAGCAAATGTGAAAATGCCGTTGTCTCATTTAATAGCTATACGTTCGCAATTCATTCGTCCGAACGGTTTCCAAGGCAAATTATCGCAGCAACAATAAAACGACAATAAAACCGACAGGCGGGCTACACCGCGAGTAAACGGCTCGTTAACCGTTGACAGTTCTGCCGGTTCTTTATTAGGCACACGTGGTTTTACTGAATGTTGTCTCAATCGAAGAACTCAGGTGAAACTTTTATTGAAATATAAAAATTCTACGGATATACTACGAGCGAACCAGTGGGCGTCGAACTGCCTCCATATCTGGAATTCAGTCTCAT
Organism: Chrysoteuchia culmella; assembly: GCA_910589605.1. Taxonomy (NCBI): domain Eukaryota; kingdom Metazoa; phylum Arthropoda; class Insecta; order Lepidoptera; family Crambidae; genus Chrysoteuchia; species Chrysoteuchia culmella. The sequence goes on from OU342661.1 coordinate 13,269,689, forward strand.
CTTTTTAATTTAAGACTCGTGCACCGACGACGGTTCCGTAAAATATTTTTTATTATATGATGTAACAAAAAAATTACGGTTTTCGCAAATTTATCCTTTATCTGTACTTTATGACGTAACTTCGTACCAAATTTCAAGATTCTAAGTTCCCGGGAAGTAGTTCCCTGTAGGTTTTGATTCCCGTGCGAGTTTCGAAAATTTGCAGAAATTTGCAGCATAAACAGAGCTGTATCTTTTTATTGCTTTGGCTTAGAAGTTTGATTTTTTCACAGCTCCAAGAGACAGTAGACCTGAGTATTAGATATAAATTTCAGTTTGATACCTCCACGCGCTCCTGAGAAAAACGGTCTTGACAGACGGACGGAGGGACAACAAAGTGATCCTATAAGGGTTCCGTTTTTTCCTTTTGAGGTACGGAACCCTAAAAACATGGTTATCTTTATTGGTTGTAAACTAGTATAATTATAAATTATTGTCAAAGCGGTGTATGATTTGTTTTTTCCGTAGACCGACTGAATAAACTGTTTATGACGAAGGTTATTTGAAATGATAGGAAGCTCATAACAAAGTAAACAAGATTGACGTCCTAATTAGCAAATAAATTATCTTTTCTATTCTATTCTATTCCAAATTTAACGACTAACGTTCATTCATACTTTTGTTTTTGACAGTGATAGTATACAATATGTTAAAAGATCCATCATAAAATGTGAATCATTAAGTACCTATGTGCACAGAATTCACGCTCAATTCTTCCTTAATCGATTCTGATATCTGTAATACATGTTTTTAAGCTACTAATTTTAAATCACATCAGAGGGTCTAAAAAGGGCACTAAAGCAATATTGCTAATGAATTTCTTTACAATTATTTATTTGTTTATTTCCCATGGAGTTTGCTTTTAGTAAGTTTTCATGCATTCAAATAATTAATAGCAAATTCTGCTACACTGACACTGCCACAGTCAAACTCGATAGAAAATAAACAATTACCTAGGGATTTCACACTTAGCAATATTGCGTTAGCGCCCTATTTAGACCCTCAGTTGAATTCAGTTTAGTTTCGGGCTAAAAACTGAAATTATTATATCACTATCGTTAAAAAGTTTAGGTACTTAAATATTTTAGTATAGTGGCGAATCTGCAAACAATTTGACGCAATGCGGTAATACCTAAATAACTGGTTACAGGTACGACACCGTTATACTACATAACTAGATTTGGAGAGCTCGTAAAACTGTTTTATGACGTATGGTGAAAATTTGCGATGAGTTCGCCACTTTTATTGCTTTTCCGCATTTGGCGCGAATGCAGTATAAAAACTTAATACCTTTCGGTCTTGGCAACATACTGTATTATATTGATTTTGTATGAGCTCTAAATAAGTAATATAACTATCTTACTAATTGAAAATAAGATAGTTATATTATAGACGTTGTAACAATAAAACACTATTGTGTGTCGTTCACTGACAGCGAAAGTGTTAACATATTAATTACAAAAGGTACCGATTGTAATAAGCCTTTGATCGGAATTAACCTACTTCAACCTTAGTTAAACCAAAGTTCTTTTTTATAAATAAGCTAGACATGAAGTAGACTACAATCATACTAAAAAGGCATCAATTCATAGACCATAATAAACATCTTTAGTCTACATATAACCACTAACTTCACGTATGCATTAATAGTCTTAAAGCAGTGCCAACATGCGAACATTACTGTCTCTAGAGCGAAATGAAATGTCACAACACTAATTTCTATAGCTTCCAAACACGTCTAAAACAGTGTACCGTAATTGGATGGCACGTGCCGTCTGAATGGCAGACGAGCATTGCGTAAGAGACATTCATCACGCCGCCGAAGCGAGCGAGCGGAGCGAGCAACATAAATCATTAGCGTCTCCCACCCCCACCCCGAGCCACAGATTTAGAAACAAAACACGAATTAATAAAAACAACAGCTTCTCATTTCGCTCAACGCCACATCGCTAATATTGTAGCGAGTATGAGTAATTACTTAGACGCGTGACGCTGATTCGTTGTAAAGTAGGCATTCGGAATTCAACGTTTGTAATCTGTGGTTTGGCGGTAACCGTAGACGGCAGTTCAACCGCAATCTCATGTAACTACTCTTTTTGTTTATTTTGTAAACCGAAAACTGAAAACAGAGTAGAACAACTACAAGTAGTGACCACAATTCCGATGATTTACGTGGATTTGATTCTCATTTCATACCTATAAACCTATATCATGTTTTTTATTGTATTTGTGGTTAAGAACTGACTGATTTACCGAAAATATGGTAAAATTGCCTAATAGGAGTGTTAGAGGTTCATTTATGTCATTTTTAACGTTTACCAAATACCAGAAACTGAACGAATAAAGACGATACGAATAGCGTATTAACGGTGAACCCAACTGCTAAAAGCGTTGCCGCTGAAAAGTGAAAATCCAACAAACTTTTGATAGCACGCATTACATTATCCCCTTGTCACTTACAAGCAGCAAGATTTGAAACGTAAAGGGTGTTTATTTTAATCTGTGTAATGGTTAATCAGCATAAGGCCCTGCACTGACCCGCATCGCGCGTGACGAGGGTAGCTATGCAAGATTTAGTGGCAGTCCTTATGGCCGGCCGGCCTCTTGCCGTATTTATCTTCATCCTGTCAATTTTACTTGTGTTATTGAAAATTCAAATCCTACTAATATTATAAATGTGAAAGTATATTAGTTTGTGTGTTTGTTCCTCTTTCACGCAAAATCTAATTAACGGATTTGGATACTATGGTACAATCGGGGAACTTTCCGGTTGACCAGTAGAGTTTTTTTGGGAAACGTTTTCTCGTAAAGTACTAAGGTTAAAGAAATAATTTATTATTCAAATTAATACCTGGTCATGTTCTATTATTTGTGATATAAACGTGTTCTATATATCTATAACTTTTTTAAATAAAGCTCCCTAAAAATAATTTACTGGTTAACCGGGAAGTTCCTCGACTATACAACGATAGTAGAGAGCCTGCATTAAACATATGTAGAATACTTTTTATCCCGACATTCCTACGGGAACGAGAACCACGTGAAATGGCGGGCAGCCGCTAGTACTTTATAAAAAATCGGCCAAGTGCGAGTCGAACTCGCACATGAAGGGTTTTGCCTCTCACCCAAGGTGGCCTGGAAGAGACTGCTACGTAGCTATAAGGCCGCCTATTGTGTGTTCCTTTTTTTGACATTTTCTCTGTATGTGTTTGTTTTTGTATCGTGTGCAATAAAGTTTCTATTATTATTATTGCCAAAATGCCATTATAATTTTTCGTCTGCAAAAATAAGTTTGTTTTTCATAGTGTTTGTATGAATGACATTTGCGTATGTATTATATTTGCGGTTTTGGAAAATGTGCTATAGCTCTGAAACTACTAAATAAATTTCGTTCAAACCAAATTTCGTTAAAAGTTTTTATAAAGATCTACATAATATATATTTTTTTGATTTTTCACTTTCTTATTTTAAAGGTTAGAGTTATGTGTGTCCCCACACATTTTACCACTTTGGAAATGTAAATCTTTCAAACGGTTGACTTTGAGAAAAAATCGTTTTAGAGACCTCAATGCAATTTTTAAAGACCTATCTATAGATACCCCACACGTATAGGTTTGATGAAAAAAAATTGTTTAGTGTCAGTTCCATGTATGGGGAGCCCCCCTTAATTCATTTTTTTTTATTTTTGTGTAAAAACCGTAAAGCGGTTTACAGAATACATCTACCTACCAAGTTTCAACTGTGTAATCCTCATAGTTTTGGAATAAAAAGGGTGTGACATACATCGGTTTGGCCGAATCTATAAGGGTTTCGTTTTTTGTCTTTAGGCTACGAATCCCTAAAAATGGTCCTTATGGCCGGCCGGCTTCTTGCCGTATTTATCTTCAATCTGTCAACTTTACCTGTGTTATAAAAATTTAAATACTTTATCAAAAAATATATAAACATAAAAATAACGAGTGCTTACTTCATATTAATTTATTACTGTAACTTTTGCCTACTTCGTATTTCCATTGAATTGTAATGTAATTTTAAAGTATACTTAAGATGGACGCTCGAGCTACGTTAATTTTATGAAATTTAAGATAAATTAAAATTAAACAATAGTTTACTTATCACTGGATGTCTCTTAAAATATCTGTCAATTTAAGAAAATACAATGTTTCGATAAATAACAGTCTAATACCTTCTTTACTTAATTAACTAACTTAATTACTTAAGTAATTTCAGCGTTAGTAAATAAGTCGAAATTTAACAGTAACTAAACGTAAAGTTTCGGATCAAATATTTGCGATCTCGTTTGGAATCGGAGTGCTCCGATACCCCATTGGAAAGTCAGACTTATTGGCAAAAGTGGATCTATGTTGTTAGACGAATAAACTTGATACTTATTATCAAAGATAGTACAGATTCTTAATTCATCATTTGCTTGCAGGACACCGCTGTCAAAGTGTACCGACGATAAAACTTGAAAAAAACTTTAAACTATCTAAATGTGTACATTTGGCACTTCAAAAAACCATTAAGTTTTGGATTTATGAAGCGATAAATTATTGCGCGTGACGAAAATTAGATTCGAAGTGGCGAGAATTAAAAAATTGCTCAGTAAACTATGATTTTTTTTAAAGGAGACATACATAATATATAAAATCTGCAAACAAGTAATTTTTCAGATGTATTGGCCAAAAGGTTGCGTACTGGTTGTGTGAAATAAGAAAAAGAAATACACCCTAAAGTTGATTTTTTTATTCAGTAGAGTAATTTGAGATGACAAATTCATTAACCATGTTCACTTGTCAGCAAATAAATCGAGCCACTGCGTTATTTTCATTCAAACATACTCACTGTACAGTCTCATAATTCAAAACAACTTCGAAAAAAAATTTATGATATTTTACCAAATTAAGAGAATAATTATAATTCCATTTCTTATGAAATGATTGCTAGAACTAATCCCAAAAAAAGAACAGCCCCGAAAAATTAAAGACTTGTAGAGTAAGGACGGTCAAAAATCAGGTCAGCTTAGAGTGACCGAATTATTGAGTTGTATGAATTTTATTATTAAGTATTTATTCTATCTATTGTGGCTGCGTTAATAGAAATAACTCTATGAATCAGTATCAATACGTTATAAATTGTACACATATTTATAAATTGTATAAATTGTTCATGTATTTTTAATAATCTCAGATATGGTTTTTAGACACAAAAACAGTGTTAGATAAAATAAATTGTAAAATTACTTAATTAATTGAATATAAGAACAGTACCGAGATAAAGCCTTTTTTATTTAAAAAGTAGCGCAAACGCATTACAATACTTCCCTGCATTTTACGATTTATACAGGAAAATTTCAATACCCACAGCAGTACCCAGTGCAATATATTTCATTCGCATCGAACCCCCAATGGGTTAACATAACACCTAAATCGCGATGGAGATAACCCATTGCTATTTCTAACGCGTGTTTCCCCAAAGACACCCCGTCTTAAAATTCATGTTCACTCAACAAAATAAAAAGATTAAACGAAAGCTCTGCAGTAAACAAAGCTTTTAAAAAAATTGCTACTACACACTCGGCTACTTGCGACTGCAATAAAATTCCGATACTGTTATTTTACTAGGAAAAGAAAATTTACTTTCGGATTAAGCAATAAAAATGGTTTATGGTTCACTGCTACGGAAGCGTTTTAATAATTTTGAATGAATATCTATGCCAAGTGTTTGTAATTTAATAAATAAGACATAGATGGGTGAGACTGGGAGTAAACAGAAAAAGAGTAACTTAGGTTCCGTACTACAAAATTAGTTTCAATGCAATTATTTTGGTTTTCAGGTGTCCGGATATGTTTGATTTCATTATGATTCACCGGTTATTCAATAGAAAACGAGTACGAAGATCAACACACACTTTGTGCCTATTGACAAAGCACTGATTGAAGTGAAAAACTTGCCGGGAACAGGAATTCCCGAAAAGATTATACTTTCCTCGAAAACGGGAGCACGCGACATTGTTCATTTTCATTGGTCGTTTGCCTGAGTTCCATTGACAGCCGAATAGCAAAGCCATTGAAATGTGATGATCAAGGGATTCAATTAAGTACAAAAAAGTAACAAAAAACACGAGCCACCTGTTAGAAGCTAAACAAAGTGCTTTTTGCTAAGTGATTGCAAATCCTTTTCCGTGAAATAAAAAATGTATACCTAAAACACCTGTGCGAAAAGGCCGTTAATAAAAACGGTCAGGCCCGTTTTTTATTAACATCTGTGATTCCGCTAAGTACAATCACGACCACATTGTATGTAAAAGATCAATAAATTACGCTTCCATTCAGAGTGCCTCAGGCGAGCCGCTTTTCACATTTAAATATGGAATCCTAAAAAGACGAAATGGAGGCGCGAAGCCTTGAGCAATAGCCGTTTTGCCCGCTTTACGGACGAAACAAGTGCTCGCTCATTTTAATATTTCCAACTTTCCCCAGTCCATGGCGTCATTAGGCGACGGAAAGAAAGCGCAGCGGGGGAAAGTGGGCCAGCAGGGATCTCCCTTAAAACCCGCCACTCCATTGTTATATTTTTTGTACCTCGCTTCGGCTGGAGGTACAAAGAAATTCACTTGTTATAAGATTTTCGGTGATTTATTTTTGTGTAAACGCGCCCTTAGATTGTGATCCGTGACACAGCATATTATTAATGTTCGATCTACAATGAAATTCACCGGTGGTATTGAGATGACACTTTTCGGTCCAAGCCTTTTTACTATACTTTTATTTGAAAATATGAATTTTATTAATTTATCTTGTGAATTCTAAATAATTTATAAATAAAGGATGTAATATTTTCATTCATTTTGAAGGTTAAATAACAAAGACAATAACACAAGGAGAAAGAACGTTACACAAATTGTAAACATCAGCCTGAAAACCATTTATTGTGACTAAAGGCCTATCTCAAAAAACTAACTCAGCTCTAAGAGGAGCTACGGAATATTTCAAAAGTATACATTATGTACTGTTCCCTTAATATAAAAAGATTTTTGTATGGAACTGGTGAATGTCTACGAGTTCATCTGCATGGATTTAGGACTTCTTTTATCTTTGAGAATGACAGATTCAACAGTAATAAAAAGTATAAATGAATGCTTAATGTAGACTAGGTAAGTGAATTAGCACTATTTTTATAGTTTTTTTTTATTTCATTGAGAGCAGATTTTTTTTTTGAAACATACTAACCTACTAATAAATAAAATAATCAGACTACAATTGCAACAACTTTTTGAGATTCTAGCTACAAAACAGCAACAAAAGCAATTTATAATACAGATTTGGCTTACCTATGCTATTTCTTATAGGCACGAAAATGTATTAAAACAGAATTTACACCGAACTGGCATAATTTACACAGCAGAGGCAGAGTTCTGTTCAACAATGCCGTGCTACAGCTATCGTATAGGCAAACCGAATTCCTTCATAAATCAGTGAGCTGCCAAACTGTGTCCAGCCTCCCCTGATATAAATTACGGGACAGCCGTTCCGGTGGTATGTTCCGTTTTCAAATTGTAAAAAATGGGCAAGAGTGAGTTATACCGTTTTTTTCAAGTATGTGCCAGCGGTAAGGGGTTAATCGAAAATTGTAGAGTGTGTAAACGACATAAGTGAAAGTAAACTATGACTTCTGTCTGTTACATTTTCAGACTTGAATTAAGTACAGCTTAAATAAATTTTTGATAATTTTTTTTTTTTATTAAATGTAAGTATTTGTTAGAAAAGCAACATGAAGGAGCTGGAGTAGGGGATGAACATTTTATAGTCTTTCGTAGCAATATAGATTACTATAAGATGAACTTGTTAAAACAGCCGGTACCTATTATTTATTATGATTTGTAAGCTTGTGAATGGTAATAGTTGATGACGTTATTATTCCATCAAGAAAGGGTCTGTAGGTAGTGTCCTAAAGACTAGATCATACTTCTTGGATGGTAAAGCAATGTTGTTACAAGACAGACATACTAACATTATTTTTATTAAAATAAAAATCCTAATAACGAATCCAGATAATATTTTATTAAAATAAATGCAAGCCAAAACAGGAAAAATCAATGTATAATAAGAAGTCGTACCACGAAGCGAATACCACGACTTGAATCCTCGAAATATGGGTCGCGAGCTGAATAAATGGGGTTGCTTTATATGAAATGCACAGAATTAATCTTGATTAAAAAGTACGAAATTTATCACTGCTTACTATTCTGTGCTGCTGGCAGATAATTACATATTTTGTTTGGCTTAAAATTTATTTACTTTGGCCTGTTCCTATACTGTTTTAATTCTAAAGAGAAGGAAGAAGTAGGAAATGTAGATTTCTTTACCTATTACCTTTATTACCTTTATATATACTACGATTTCTAAAATGACTTACAACTTTATAAAAGTTGATGAAAACGGAGACCAACTTGATTTGGCATGATAATCCATTAAAACTGACCGGTATCAATATGAAAGTTGGTAGTAATGAGAGATCTTTATATAATGGTTGTTATTAACTAATATACGTAGATCTTTCAAGTGTGAGATCTTTATGTAATTTTTAATAGATCAACGGTAAAAATGGTCTTACGAATTTTCGATTATGTTCACGGCTCCTGACGCGACTTTAAATTTTTTTACCCATCTCAAAAATTTAAAACTCTGATGTGCACAACGCCGCTATAGAAGTTTTCACTTCAAAAAAGTGTAGGTATTAATAGTATATTTAATTATGTCCTTGTTATTTCGGCGCACATAATCACGGAGTAACCGAGAGTAATCGGGGACTCGAAAACAAATACAAACATGTTTTTTGACGTTATACTAATAATTAATTAAATATGACATGGATCATTGGACATTTTGTTTTAGGTTAGTGATTTTTATTGACATTGTCATTTTTCCATTTATTTTTTCATGATGATTTTATTTTGTATCGTTCATAATGACACATATAATTCAATTGTCATTTTTAATTGGTGAATGTAATTTGTCTGATATTTAAATTTTACGTTGTAAGTCCGCCTGGCTAGCTACCACCATCTTATCTAAGTCTGACGCCATTACAACAATGTTTTCAGCACTGTTGTGTTCCGGCAGTCAGAGATAAGATAGCCAGTTCCTCAGTGATTGAGGATTCCGGGAGAGGTTCGCTTCCATCTTCAGCCTTATCAATAATTAACATCAGGTATGATGAAGGCTAAGAGTCTCCCCGTCGTTCATTAAAAAAAAACTTTCAATGTAACCTTATTTATATGCAAATAAATTTATCTTTATCTTTAAAATCACTGACCAAACGGCTGAACCGATTAAACTGAAATTTTGTATACAGGATCGTTTAACGATGTAGGCGAGCACTAAGCAAGGATTTTTTGATATATCCACGGGAATGAGAACCATGCGGGTGAAACTGCGAGCAGCCGCTAGTCTAGAAAAAAGGCTAATGAACATCTTTTAATTGAAATAGCCGCTAAGATTTATGAAGCTTAACACGGCCATTTTTTCTTCTTATTTACATTCAGCTCTGAAAGCACTAACATAGAGATATATCTTAATAGACATTTACAATCCTCAAAAATTATTACAATCCATATTTACGACTAATTCCGATGAGAGCACAACGCGAATATTATTATATATATATGATCGTAAAACGTGTAAAGCGAACCGCAAGTTTCAGCGCTGACTCGTTACGCATTTAATATCATAAAATCATAAACGTGTAATATTTATGGAGAGCGTAAAATGCGATTATTGGGTGTATTTCATATACATCTGAAGTGGTACCGATAGATGAATTTCCGGTAGTAAAAAAAATTTGAGTTCTTCTTTCAATCCTTGAGGCATTTTGATTACAGAACACGAGTTGATAATTCCATTTGTGCTGGCAACTGTAACTTGTTACAACCAGCCTTTATTACATTTCAGTTAAAGTCTTCAATAAACTACCAACTTTCATAAAAAAAAACCAAACCTCAAATCATTATCTAAGTCATTGAAATCTTACCTTATAGAAAAACGTGACTACTCCGTAAATGATTACCTAAATACATGAAATATGTTAATATCTAGTAATGCACCATCCCTTAGCAAAAAACGTTAGCTTTTTATAATTTAAGTTAAGTGTCCGTAGCTGCCCCTAGATAATAAGCTGTTCTGTCATAATATGTGCTTCACCTTAACGGTTACTAAGCCGCACTTAACCATGTATGTAACACCTATGTATCGCTTAGTTTGCAAAATAACCGATTTGATTTGATTTGAACTGCTTAATATATTTGCCAGTTTTATTTTTGATATTTCTTTGCTTGCTATTTATGTTTTTTCACAATTATTGACACACTCCAGCTTGCCTTGATTCATTTCTTATGGATAAGTTTATTACTGACTTATTACATTTTTAAAGTCTTTATTTTAAAGTTTATAAGAGTAATATTTAGCTCTCATTTAGTAAATGTGAAAACTGTTCTGATTAAATTATTTATATGTATTTTTGCAGCCGAACGATTTACCATGGTGCAAGCATACTTACGTTTCCTACACAAAATCTTGAAAACCAAACCATAGGTATTATTAATGAATCAGCATACGTAATTGCGCGAGCGAAGAAAGACCTGATTCCCTCACTAAAGAATGTGTTAGTTGAAATACCCCCTGTTGATGAGTAAGGAGTTCCGCAGATGTTACGTATTTACTGACATCACTCAGTGGAGATGACGCTCAGACTGCGCTTATTTTAGTACAATTCAACTTCGTCACACTTCGTGATTCAGAATTGACGTGCGAATTGTGAAAGAGAGTTGCGAAAGTGAGTTAAGTTTTATTCACAACAACTTATGTGCAACTTTACGATTAAGTGATTAGCTACTTTGCAAATAACTAAGCATTTGAATATTGAAGTATTGTCTCATACATAACTCTCATCACAATAAAAAAAAATAATAAAATAAAGTAGTTTTATTTTTTTCAAATACATAATAGTTTTTTTTTATTTATAATGTACCCTGAACCTGTCAGGCCCCAGTTATGAGACACAATAGATAATCTATTGTTCTCAGGAAAACAATTTCCTGCTAGTGACGAATGAAATATATTCCTTTGCTTTAATAATTAAGTAAACTTCTCAAAATATGATAAATTTTAAATAGAATAACATTTGAAAAAATCAACTCGGACACAAGTGAATTCTCAGATGGGACTCGAACCCACGACCTTCTCAAACTAGTTCTCAATTATGTTCATATTTGACAGGTTTAAGCGCCAAAACAATAGTTAATTAAATTCGGATACAGATATACAGCGGAAAATTATATGACGGATCTTGCTCATCTACTATTTATAAAATGATAGATTACCTGAGTTCCACAAGACTTCCATAAAAGTTAGGCAAAGACAATTTCGAAAATGTTGAATGTAAAAAAGAAACAGTTTCTTAATTACAATAACGTTGATGGGTTTCTAACTATGCAAATACCTCATTAAGCCTTGGATTGACCTACTTGCAAACGTAGGCGGTGAGAGATAAGCCCCCAGAGTAATAATGATCGGTCTTTGTAATCACGTGATAAATTACCACAGTATCAAGAATTAATCATGCCACTGCTCCCGCAGCAGACTATTTACTATACTGTGGCACAAGAGCCTACACCGCTTAGATACTATACTAGAAGTTTTAATTTAAATTTAATTTTTTTGTTATTATTTACGGTATAATTAATTAAGAATATTCACTGTGTATCGAGTCTGCGTTGAAATTCTTTCTTTTCTTAGTTAAAATAAAATACCTGCCGATATTACATTAAATGTTATGAAAAATATGTTTTTAAGGTTTCGTTTTGAAATATAAATTTTGCTTATCAAAAACAGCATATTTGAAAATAGTAGAGGTCGTCCTTCAGTTTTTCGGGTTTCGTTTTAATAAAATATAAAATTAGGCCTATCTATGGACAGCATATTATTTTTTATTTATATTTATTTTATTGTTCTCTCAAGATAGTAAGCACTGTATAGTGCTTACAAATTAAACAACATCTGCCAAACTGTACAATAGTTTGTCGGCAGTAGCTCTCGTGGAAAGTCTTACATTATTTTATAAGTATGCATGACGTTCTGTTAAACTATATACAAAGAAGGTTTTAAATAAGAAACTTATTTTAACTTAATTTAGATATATTTTAATACATGCAACTATGTAGTACTTAAGTATTTACTAAAAGTTAGACGAAAAAAAATAGAAAAAACTAATAATAGTAGGTAATAATATTTTGAATTTTCATAGTCATTATCACCATAACTAGCAGGATAGTATTTCCGTGATCATGGCCCGAAATATCGGTGACTCGAAAACAAGTACAAACAGGGTATGATTCCCATTTATCGTAATAATTATTTACTTTAAAGGTACTTATAATCATTATTAATTAATGATTACAAGTATCTCTACAATTAATATCCTTAAATATTAATAATCAGTCGTCGTCGTCGTCTCGGCCACATGACACCCACTGCTGGGTATAGGCCTCCCCCAAGGATCTCCACAACGATCGGTCCTGCGCAGTCCGCATCCACCAGCTTCCCGCGACATTCACCAGATCGTCGGTCCACCTTGTCGGGGGCCTACCCACGGAGCGTCGTCCTGTGCGCGGTCGCCATTCCAGAACCTTTCCGCCCCAATGGCCATCGGATCTTCTCGGTATGTGTCCCGCCCTTGGACGAATTAACCACTGGACGCGTAACGAGGACCGCGTTTGCCTTTACCCCTCTGTCACTTACCCTGCCTTTTAGACACAGTAAGCAATATGGCGTTGTCAGTATGACGCGAGATCTCGAAGTGGAACATTATCTCAAAAATGGGTAAATGCGCTGTGTTAATTTGCAAAAATCATACCGGACAATCAAAATTTTTTTCTTTTCACGCGTAAGTACCATTTCAATCTATTAGAGTAGCAATTTTTCGTAAAATAAATAAAATTTGGTATGTAAACAAAATGTAATACGTGATTTCAAAAAGTAATCATTGTACATGTAAATTCTTCAAAGATATTGCATAAGTAATTTGGTTGGGTTATATGTATCATTCATTCAATCAATTGTCATTTTTGTGTCGTATAGGGCTTGAACATATCGATAATCATTATCGATGTATGTAAATGAACGAACGAATCCAATTTTAATGTAGGAACTATTCAAATTAATTTCAGATTTACAGTTGAACCCCTAACAAGAAGAAATTGGGTGGAAGCGGTACGCAGGGAGATAACATGGACGAGGACTTAGGTCTTAGAAAACATCTAAGGCCTGATGATGGAGCCAGAAGATAACTAAAGGAACTCTGTAATTAAACGACGCAACCCTACGAACTTTGAGCTCGTTATATTTTAAATATAGCTTCAAACTTAAAAAAAAATATTGTTTATTTCACCCGCATGGTTCCCGTTCCCGTGGTAGTACCAAAAATCCTTCCTTAGTGCTCGCCAATATCGTTAAAAGAACCTGTATGCAAAATTTCAGTTTAATTGGTTTAGCCGTTTGGGCTGTGCGTTGCCCATCAATCAGTCACGGTATTGTTTTTTAGTATTAGACTTATGTTGTACATTATCATAGTGTGTTGTACATTAACATTTAAAATTTATCATAAGTATAAAAATAGCATTGACAACGCAAAAATTCAAAAATCATAAATTATTAGCTGTTGCATCATAATTGATCGTTAAACATTTGTTTTTTTTCTCTTTCGAATGCAAGGAAGGATATTCTTACAGCGTATTAAAAATATAAAAGTATCGGAGAATTTCGACAGTGGTCGCGGTAGCTCATTGGTTAGAGCAGTGGGCCGGATTCCCAAAGGTCGTGGGTTCAAGTCCATCTGAAAATTCACTTGTGGCCGAGTTCATTTGTACCAATATTCATCTTGTTAAAATTGATCATAACTGGTGGTTACAATTATTATTTGTTTCTAACATAGACCTTGTTAGGTCACAGCAAGAATAAAATTAATTATATTTATATTATATAATGTATGTACGTAAGCTATATTATACTATTTAAATTTAAAATTAAAATAATTAAAGATTAAAATATTTAATTATTTTAATTTTAATATCGTTTTATTATATTCAAGTAAAATAATCTTAAAACTACAATAAACTATTGGTTGAAATATCTTGCAATTAGTATTTCAGCTAGTAGTTGCCTTGGCTTTTTCTTAAATGTAGGTAATTTATATGCGATGTTTTGTTGATAACTTCTGGGAGTTTGTTGTTTAAAACTGTCATAGCGTATGCTAGACCATACTCTATCCAAACGCTAGTCTACTATTTCTAATTTAGGTTTAGGTTGTGCTAATTTTGTACGGTGGCGTAAATTTTGAGATCTTTAATAAAGTGAAAACAAGTTTATATTTTTTCGTAAAAATATGCATATTTCTTAAATGTTGAAAACATTTTCTTAAATGGATACTAGAGTTGAAATTAAAATGTTTTAGTCTCAACGATCTTTGACAATCCTATAATGTCGATGGTTATTTTCAGTAAGTTTTAGTATACTTAGATTGTTGGCTTACGAGATATCACAGCTCGAGATTATCCATATTTTGTTTTATATAAAAAAAGCTCGAGTGATTAATTAAGAAGAAGAAGTTAATGTAAATAATGAATTATATTATTAATAAACCAAATATTAATGTTTTTTACTCACTTAAAAAGTGTTAGTAAGTAATTTGTAAACCCACCTGGCTAGCGACTACCATCTTATCTAAGTCCGTTCCGACAGTAAGAGTAGCCAGTTCCGAGATTCCGGGAGAGTTGCGCTTCCATCTTAAGCCTTATCAGTACTTAGTATCATGTTGCATGTATCTACCCATTTATCACAAAAAAAAAACCCAAACACAAACGCTTTGGAAACCATATTTTATAGTTTTTATGAATTTGAGGGATTTTTTTAAATGAGATTTTCATATTATTAGGTGCTTTTTGTTTTTCTACGAAATAAACAATTTACTTACTAATTTCTTTAAAACACACATGATTTATTAAACTCAATAGGTTCATTCATTCACTCTTTACTTATCGTGCTTTTTATTTTTCCACGAAATAAACAATTAAATTACTAATTTCTTTAAAACACACATGATGTATTAAACATTAATTTTCACAAGGTTCATTCATTCACTCCTTACTTATCGATAAAAAAAATATCGATTACTTCAAGCACTACTGTCATTATTTGACATTAGTAATCGCCCCTCACCCCCGCAAGAATTGGTTGATCGTGATTTCATACATTCTTCTCGGGTTTCGTGTCCAGTGGTTAATTCGTCCAAGGTCCCGCCCTTCCGGCTTTCTAATCAAACCCATAGTTAGCGACCACGTTTCACTACCGTAAGTCATCACTGGCAACACACACTGGTAACATTAAGCGAATACCGTTCGGATATTCTGAGTATCGGGTAAGCTACCCTAGTCGACACACTTCCGAAATCACGTTGTTGACAAGGGACCTGTCGACGATGAAACCGACACCACCTACGGACTGTTGGTCGCCCTCCCGGTTACCGGAATTGAGAATTATCGAGTCCTCTCCCTCTCTTCCTACTTCAGACAACCCTATGATGTCCCAGTGTAACCTGCTAATACTTTCTTCCAGCTCTGTTAACTCGCGTCAGTTCGCAGTGTGCGCATGTTGTACGTTGCCAGGTGCAGTGTCCGTTGTTTGTGACCACCTAACGTAACCCGGGGATTCTTCGCACCCCCTGCCCTGCCGTTACCATGGCCGCTGTCATAGCCAGGAATAGCAGGGCTGCCGGCTCAATCACGAAATACCAGAACCGAGATGCTGGTATTGCACGGTCTAACAACTCCTGAGCATGCTCAGTGTGTGGACGAATCACGTGTAGAGTAGTCGGTGAAGGTGCAAGGTGTGTCACTGTGTTGCATCTGCATTTATTTGCGGGCGGGCGGGCGGTGCATCTTGAATGTAAGTTTTTCATGCGGAATTATGCTACATATTTTTCGTTTTCTACTAATTAAGTACTGTTTTATGGGTATTGGTATTTTTCTATGCTCTTCTCAACTATTTCTCCTAATTCACCACTTGTTTGATTATTTTTGGGACCAAAAGCTTTCTACCGCTCATGGTACATCCCTATGGACTCATGTTTCTCTACAGCAAACTCACTGCGACAACATTTATACGACTGGTCGTACTAAAAAGATAATAGAAGCATGTAAAACTTGTGCTTCAACTAAAACACATAAGTCACGACCGCCAAACAAAGTAGGATCATTACAAATAGATAACTGGTTATACTGTAAATTACGAGTACAACTCACATACATTAGGGCGGTCGGCGGAGTGAATCGGTACGTGTTGCGGTCCTAACTCCATGTTATCCGCATTTGTAAATCATGCACGTCGATGGCACACATCCCACTCGGCCCGTGGTCGCGCGATGGTCGTCGTACGTAGCGGCGATACGTTACAGTTGATGGCGAACAGAGACAATCGTCAGGCTCAACTGAGAGTGATGGGGAGCAAAGAAGGTTTTTGTTTCTTATTTACATCTTCGTACAGTCCATTTTAATAAAAACTTTTATGTACTAAAACGCGCTTCTTAACACATTTAGGTTATTTGCATTTCCCGAGTTTTGACATCTTTCCAGGGGCCGTGGTCACGGGAGCAGCTCCTGAAAAGGTTGTCTCATTGTGCATATAGGTAGGTAACCACAGGTATAAGTATAGCAAACTACGTAACCTTTTAGTTCGGTTCCCCAAGTGCAAAAAGACGCGCAACGGGACTCTTTAAGCTTTTAACTTTGCTCCAATAGCGCCTGTACCTTATACCAAAATGGGTTGTTCAGATTTAAATATTAGTTTTAGGTCTATGTCTGAAAATGCGTTTACTTCTCAACCTACGCAAAATTCGTTTAAGCAAATGATCTTTGAACTAGCCCTTGCTGACAAATAGGAGAAGTTTGTCATAAATTGTTTTCTAATCACAGAAGGGTTTTAAGTAGAGCAGCGTTTTCTCTGTTCCAATTTAATATCTCCGCATTAGCAGACCAGTGAATCCCTACTTTATAATGGCCGGTGGACGAGTTAAATTGTCGGCTATAGAAGCATGCTCCTTTGTTGTTAATTGCAGCCTAGTCTAGTAGTTCTAGATTAAAAGCACAGTCAATGAATTAAGGGTTGCAGTTCCTATGCAGTTTTTAATGTAACGTTTGGTTTTTCTTTCAGTGTCAGTTCTACTAAGGTGAAATTCAGCTTCCCTAAATAATAAAACAATTGTAAAAACTATCATTTTTCTGACATCATGCCTGATGTTAAGTACTGAGGAGGTGGATTCACGTTTCTCCCACGAACACGGGACCTCTGGATCTGATATCAGTTGATGTTCCCACTAACTACTTGGACCATAGATGCATACAATACAGTTTTCGCAACTCGATGTATCGGGTATCATTGGATTATTTTTATCAGGAAATTCATATTATATTATTATCTTTTCCAATACTCTTAGGCTTCTAAAAACAATATATATCCCCGTGAGGGCGGACCTTAAAAGGTTTAGAGACTGCGTTCCAAAAATTCTAATTATTTTTACGTGTTGAATAAAGATATTAAAATCTCTATTGATCACGTTCATAGAGACTAGGTAGGTACCAAAGTTATACCACTAGCTTTTGCCCGTGAGTTCGTCTGCATTCTTCATTTTGTCCAACGACTTTTCTAAAGTTTGATCCGGGGTAAAGATGTAACATATAAAGATTTTCCACACTTTCAATACTTATAAGGTCAGATTTAACATGCATTATTGTTTAAACTTTATTGCCAACAAAGAATCAGTGTTTTATTTAGTGTGACAAGTACAAAATTATTCAGTTACTTCCGGGAGCGACTCCATAACCGCCTATGTTCGCGTATTTATGTTAGTAACATAAGCCTATGGGGTGCAAGTCACGTCCTATGGTTTAGTTAGGGGAAAGACAGTGAGTCCCTCTAAGCCAATAGAGGGCGCTTATTATAGAATTTTATTTGTACAGCAAAATAGATTTGGGTCCGCGCACGTTCGTGTCCCACTTGTTAGTAAGAATATTTCACGCACTTGTTTTTATTACATTTCGTTACAAGTCTAGTTAATATTTTTTTGGGCAATAGGTATCAGTAGGTAATAGATAGTTCAATAAATTTTATGGATATTCGTAAAGAGTGCTAGAAAGGGTTAGATTAATAAAGACTACACAGGCTGAAAGGTGAATATACATTTCCATGAAAAAGGCTGAATAGAAAAGTTTATATGCAGCACTTTACCCCGGAGAGCAGAAATTCTCTGTACTTTTATTGAGCTTACATCGGTTTTATAATATTATTTTTATACTAGAAAATCGCAATTTGAGGACTAACAAGTTAGTACCTAAGTAGAAAATTTATCCTATCAAGTAGCATTGTGAATGCAAAAAATAATCATGTCCTAGTACATCATTTTAAAACCATTATGTCATAAAAACGTTTTGTTTTCATTGAAGTTGTCATATTTTGACATACCGCACACTTTAGAGGCGATGATTGAGCGAAAACGTCACAAAACTTCCGTCTTAAAACAAGCTTACCTTAAGAAATTCGTAATGCGAAATAGCATGGTAAGATTGAAACAATACTGCGCTAACAGGCGGCGATAAGCCCCCAGGGCCTTTCAAGTTGGGGCGCTTTCAGTAAAATGTTTTTGGAGTAGATTACGTACTTTCACACAGGTCTAAAGCTGAATACTTCTGCTTCATTAAACCTTTTCAAAAATTTCCTTCATCGATATTTTTTTCCTAACCAATATGGAGGAACGGCATGAATTTGCATTCTTTTTCTATAATCTTAGCAAAGACCTTAATAGAGTATCTATCTATTAAGGTCTCTTCACACAAATCATATGGAATAATATCTAGTACAAATACCCCTATATTATCCGTATTGCCATGAGAACAAACAATTACAATTTATGATCTTCTAATAATACTTGCCACAAAATTTATTGAGTAATAATTTCCTTATCTTTATTGGCAAGTAATGTCGATATGGCAGTTCCTATTCTATTCTATGTTGAGATACTCAACATAAAGGGAATTGAAAGAAATGTTTGAGTTTATGTTGCACATTTTATATTCATGGACTTTTTGTTTTTTATTAAATGTGTGATTAATGTAGGTAGATAGCTACCTACATTAATCACACATTTAATAAAAACACTTTTGGTTGCTTATTGGTTCAGTTCAATATAAATATATGGGTATTGAAATTGTCGGAAACAGGCAAGGCGGCGTGTTTGGACAAAAAATACTTTAATGTATAACCATTTACTTTTACGTCCGATGCTCTACATAATAAAGTTGCAGAAATAGGGTTTGTTAATAGTCCTACATACTTGTACCGTCGAACTTCCCCAGTCTATAAGCAGTAACTAAAATGAGATTAAACAAACAACTGCGATTAAGCAGAGATGTAATAACATCGGTTATCTATGTGGCTCTAGTAATATCTTGTTTGCGACAACAGAATCCGTGTAAACAAAGAAATTACACGCGATTCCGTATGCGGCCAGACTGCCTGTTATTGCCAATAACGATTACAAAGCGTCCCAAATTGAAAGTATAACTCGACCATGCGACCCTAAGAATGTGCAAGTCGAAATCTATAGCTACACAGTCCGCCCTTCGTGAAATTATTGCACACCCTGCGAAAATGGGTCAATTGCGTGCGAGTGAGACACGGAGGTCTACGTTGCTAGACAGGGACGGAAGTCTTAATTCGTTCAGGTGACGTCACGAGGGTTTTAACGGGCCCGTTCGTTTTCTTTTTGCGTACCATTGTTTTGGTTGATTCGAAAGCTCGAACGGTCTCTATCTAGTAGGTGTATTTGTTCTTGGAATCGTAATGTGGCTCCGTTATCGTTCGCAGTCGTCCTTCATTTTTGTTTTTTTCTGGGAGAAGGAGGGTAGGGGAGGAAATGAGTGAGATGAAACAAATGATGGTGCTTTGATGTGCGTCTGTTTATTTTGTTATAATCAGCGGAAGGCGTTTTATGTGGCTGATGAGGTCTTTGTGCTGTCTGCTGGTAATTTGCGACGACGACACTCGATTGACCCGGCATTGGTAATGATTGTTTGCTTCGGTATTGAGTTGGGAGGAAATGTATTATCTATCGCATACGTTTCTTGGAATGTCGCGTTGAAGTGAAACTTGAATGTATGTTAACGCCCATTTCAATGGTTCCACTGAGGCACTGGCCTTACTTATGGATGGACAAGAAGAACGGGCCACCACGCGGCCCCAACCGAATGCGAATTGGTAAAATATTATATCTACAAATACCTTTAATAATAATTTGTATAGCATTGTTTCTGTTAGATATAAAACTTTTCTCATTACTTTAAACCACTATTTACTTCAAAATACGCTTGCGTTAACAAATCTTCTAATGTGTCGATTGGTAAGAGGGTCAGAATGACCACCCTGACGACGAAGGACCAGAATCATAGTTTCCTCATTCTGGTGCGTTACAGACGTTTTTTTCTTAAAGAATGTCTAAAAATAAAACTGTTAATTTTTCAAAGATATCTTTTTAAGCACATGTGCAGAGAATCCATCATGTCATAAGAACGTTTTGTTTGCGTTTTGTTTTTAATACTTTTTTCAAATTCGTACCACGACCCTCCACAAAGTAAAATTTTGTTATTTCTGTCCTTTCAGATGTATCGGTCGTAGGATGATTTGATAAATAGAATTGCGGCAACACGGATAATTAGACAATAGTGTTGACATTTCTCAATCTTACTGAAAAACACGGGTTACGTTAGTAACATTGGATATTCGTCACTCTGATAGGCTTCTGTCTTACAATAAGCTACTTTTAAGAAGGTCGTAGTACGAAATATCATTGGTATGATGAAACAATACTGCGCTAAGGGATGGCGGTGAGCCACCTGGGGCCCAATTCTGCTAATGCTTAGTCACAATCGTATTCCAATCGTGTTTCAATGGTAGTGCTGTTTTACACAGTTCTTGTTACAACAGTGTAAATAAACACTACTATTGAAACACCATTGAGAGACGATTATGACAAAAATAAGCAGAATTGATCCCCTGGTCATTAATTCATCAGACTCGAAACGTCCAGAGAAAGGTTCAATAGAACACACACTTTTACGGATTAAAACCTCACACAGTGTTTTGTGATTTTTCTTTGATAAATTTTACAGCACTGTTTAATATCGTCTTTCAGACAAGTCTACCACTAAAACGGTCACGCCACATCTATTTTATTCAAAGCACCGTGTCATTAGTTCAGTGGAATACCAGCCGTGAAAATTGATTGTCAGGCCTCAGAATCAAAATAAACGCCCGTCTCCCCGCAGAAACATTATTTACTATAATTAAACATTTGTAACCAGCGGTGAAGCGTGGAAAACATATAGCCAATAAGAATCACGTTAAAATGTCACTTTAATTGGCTAGCTTTTGGCTAGGTAACAGTCCATCAACCAGTCCATTTCAATTGTTTTTGAGAAAAACAAATCGTCAGCATGAATATGACTTACAAATATAGCTAGGTTCGTCAGATACCTACAAATTACTTCGAAAGAGTAAAATGTATTAATTAAAATTTAAAGAGTCGACTCTACTTTATAAATCACTACAAACTATTTTTGCGAAACAATAAAAGCACTAGTTTTACTTGACCATAGGTCACCAAACAAATAATATGATTGAAATAATGTTTACGAGTCATGAAAATCATAGCACTACGAAAGAAAATTGTAATTCAAAAATAAAACTTCATGATTTCGGACGATACTTTTGAGATGATTGTGTTCTTATTGGTTCTTTTGCTATATATAGATTACTGTGTAAAATTGAAAAAGTGTTTTTTCTTTTGCTAAATATAAAGAGAATGAAGTGCTTATAGTAAGTGCAGTTTTTTTATTATTGCTTGATGTACCTAACCCATATTGGCATCGAACTCAATGTAATGTATGCAAATGGTAATGTTTGCCACTATTTTTATATTATAACTCAATAACTCACTTTTTTCGATTTAAAAAGTCTAGGGCACAACTGCAGAAATGCATTAAATTATGAAGAGAGCGCTGTTTAACTGTTGAGAGCTGTACGCTCAATTTCCCTTGTGAATTAACCGACTGTGCGATTGGTCGTAAAGGGGTGTGTGGCTAGTTATGACTGACCGACTGAACAGTGACTTCACACGGTGACTACACAGTGACCCCAACGGTCAGGTGTGACGACATAAGTGAAAAGTGCTGGGTAGTAAAAGTTAGATTAGTAAGGACCTATTTAAGTGGAGAATAGATCTGTACCTACTCGTTTTTAGTCAGTTTATTTAAGTTACATTGTTCATTTACTCAGGATTTCGTATAATTTCAGAGGAGTCACGGGATTACTAATTTAATTTTTAGAGTTACCACGGCCAAAAATAAGTGATTAGATCAACGTACGGAAACGTGCCCCTAATTCTATTTACTTGATCTAAAGTTAACTAATGTTCCGTATTTATGTTACTTACTTGAATCAACATCACTCCTGAAGATGAAAAGTCTAGCTAAATTCTCTGAAACGAATGAGATCTCTAGTCGCATCTATTACAAATATTACAATGATTTAGTAAATAGAGCGGTTATTATAGACTGTGGTATCATGTCATGATAGTCATGAAAATATTCTCAATTTTCAAAAGTTAATATTTGTTAGTTTAGAAAATAAAACATAGAACGTTCTTGTAGCAAAATAACCATTCTGTTATATAATATAGCTTACAGTATTGAGTTAGATAATTACCTTAAATGCATAAACACGTACTAAGATTGTTCAAAATAATGCTCTCCCCATTCATAAGTTATTAATTATTAATTCGGCATTAATGTTCCCACGCACTAGGTGGATGTACAAAACGATTATTAGCGTGTTACAACGTGTGTTGAATAATTGAGGGCAGGCGCGATGCTACTATTTCCACACGAAGGTTTCGATTAAAGCATCAGTATACGTCATTTACTAGACTAGTAAATAACTAAACTGCTAAATATTATTTTGATGATTTGTAACATTAGGTATTCCTGGAGGCCTCCAGGGTAAAAGAGATACTCTAACTGGGTGGCGAGTTACAATAGGCGCGATGCTACTATTTTCACACTGATGACTGCATCAGACCGCATGTTTTGTAGTTACAAAACATGCGGTTTTATATGATACATTTTTCAAATATTTTTGTAACTAGTAAGTATAAAATAGCATTTGATATCAAATAGGAACACCGACAAAGACCCGGAAGACTTAGATATGTAGTCCGATTATCATAATTGTTTTTTTTTCAAGGGACAAGGCAAGGTTGAAGTTTCAGGGAATTGTGAAATAAACTTACATTATAAAATTTTGTCATGAGAATTTCGATATTTTTCTTACGAATGTTTGGGTTCAGTAGCTGCCTATTTGAGTCCGCTAATAATAACTATCGTCGAGTGTAGATAAGCACGTTTTTTTGTAGGTATTTCATATCCATAGATATATATCATTGGACAGGCGTAACAAAATTTTACTTTTAATGAAGGTCATGGTTCGAATTTGAAGAGTATTGAAAACAAAACGCATACAAAACATTCTTATGATATGATGGATTCTAAAAGATGATAGTAGGCCCCAGGAGTATTCGTCTTACAACTGATATCTTTCGAGTAATGAAGAAGGTTTGTTTTAATATGTAGGTTTAGTAACACATAAAACATATATAAGATCCTTTCGATCAGTTTTGCATCGTTCGATTTTATTGTGCAGTGGATATGGAGCCATAAAAGTTTTACAGCTATGGTGTCATAAAGTCGAATGTCGAGGCTACCAATTAATCCCAACAGTATACCTATTTTGGGACATCAGTTTGGAGCATATTTCGAGATTAAAGTTCTTGGTATTAAGACTTTTATAGGTGCGTTTTGTTCGGACGGACTATCTATACGGAACTGATGATTAAATAAGATTTTAAAGATCACCGCTCTTCGAGTCGGCATCTCTTCAGAACAGAAAAATACTCGTTCGACAAAGTTATGCTTTAGCGGAATCACATAATGCCATATTATTTACTCAGTGATATGAAGTAGGAAAGTGATATGAACTTACTTGAAAAGCAAAAGAAAGCTGCGGTGAACCGGCGGTGTGATATTGAGTATACCTAGATTAACATTACTGTCACCGATGAAATATTAAATCTATTTATTTTTATTATATATTACCTTTGTGACCGAAAACAAACAGTCTGGATGAGTTAAAGGCATTATTTTCAAATATTTTTTTTTATATTCAAACATGGCTTAGTTTCCAATTAAAAGGTTTATTCGTAAATATTTCTAGCTGATGAATTATTTGATTAATAACAAGGCTTGTATCTTAAATCAGCGTCCATTCTATATTTGTCGGCATCAAAATTTTAATTGCAAAATTTCCCAAGCAGAATATTTTCGGTATAAAAGGCGGAATTTAGTAAATTGATTAATTGGTTCCCTGACAGACAGGTTCCGTTTGTCAGTTCCAAAGATCCTGAGTAAGCCCCCGGGGCGAAGGAAATAGAACTTAGGTACAGCTTTGACAAAGTTTTAATATATTCTTCGGCGAGTTGCCGACTGTCTCAGGGCGGGTTATGACGTGCGGCAGGGTTGCTCTAGATTGGTTAAAAGGAAGATAAAATAAATAATTTGTTGAAATTTAAAAAAGTATGTTAAACAAACTTCATTTTTATAACTGACTTCCAAAAATGAGGAGGTGTAAATATACTAGAAAACAGGAACTTGCCTCATGTCGCCCTGATGGGACTTAGAACAAGTTGCTTTTTCTATTATATATTTCTTGTTTAATATTTATCACATACAAATAGCATAGTAAAATGCGAAATTAAAAAGTAATAAGGAGGGATTTTGTTGGTATGTGTTTTCTATATTTGTACACCGATTACGCCGAAATTGCTGATCCGATTTAGGTGATTATTTTTTTGTCAAAGCAGAATAGTTGCCATTTGGTCCCATAAAAGCTTGGTTCAGTTTGGCCCAGTAGTTTTTAATTTACGAGCAACATAGATAACATGGACGGTGTAATTTTTACGATACTTTGTTTATAATGTACATGAAACCTAATCTAATTCAGACAAAGTTTACAAAACAACCTATTACAGACACTAAATAGTAAAAGATAAAAAAGTACTAAAACCGACTTCAAAAATTAAAAAGCAAAAATTAAGAATTTTGGTTTTAGTTTTTGAAGTCGGTTTTTAACGTAGTTTTTTTAAAACGTTTTTTTTGCCTTCCTAAATAATTGTAATAACTTTCCGCCTGCGAATTCATCCGCGTGGAATTAGGTTACAATACAATTTTGTTTTATTACATACAATACAAACTAACACATAGGAATATCAAAATTTCTTTCTCAGTGCTCGCCGACATCGTCAAAGGATCCTGTATGCAAAATTTCAGGCAAATCGGTTTAGCCGTTTGGGCTATTCGTTATCTGTTAGTCAGTCACGGTATTGTTTTATTGGAATAGATAGATTTCGATTCTTGCAACAATCTCAAATGCTTCTAAAAAGTTACAAAGTTTTAGCGCAATGCGCTTCAGCTATGGTTCTTAGTTCTTCCACCATGTATCGTAGTCATCGTAGCTATAGCGTCATCGTAGTTACTTACTACGATGGCGCAGTGACTTCAAAAGAGCCTTGGCCTCTTAAAATTGCCAATTCCATGAAATAATGAAAAAATCTTAACTTATTCTTTTCATAAGTTGCCAGCCCTAATATTTTCAAGATGCTTTCATAGTACTGCACTTTTTTAAGTTTTGCTTGAACTCAGAAAGAGATTTAATTATAGAGCCAGTCCGTGGTCAGTGCGTGTACCTACTTATTCTCATAAGCACATCTTCATTCATTTTGCTTACTACACAGTTTCTGAATTTGTGACTGACAAATTTTCAGCTCGTGAATCTTGACAGAACTGAGGAACGGAGAAGTACGATCCGAAATACTGAAACAAATGTAATTTGTTTTTTGTGGTGTTAAGGTTCAGAAGACTGTCCTCTAGCCAGGCTACAACCCTACTCATTCCGGCTTCAGCAAGTAAACGGTTTTATTCCAATCTGGTCCATGGAAGAGAAGGACAGTGTCATCCGCAAACATGATGATATCAGCACTTGCTATGTTAAGATTACAGATTTGATTAATATAAATCAGAAATAAAAGGTCGGCCCTAAAATTACCTTGCGGTACACCAAAAACGCAATCTGAATCATTACTCACGTGTTCATTGATTCTGATCCTCTGAGACCTGCCCTCAAGATAAGAATGAAACCAGGATAAAGGGACTCCTCTTACGCCCAGTTGTTCAATACGTTTTAAAAGGATGGGAATTGACACGGTGTCAAATGCCTTTTGTTAATCCAAAAAGAAAACTAATCACCGCTCATCATTATCTAGATATGTTATAATATATTACGCACCTTAGATGTTAGCTCAAGTACAGCATCCTCCGTGGATTTACCTAGCCTAAAACTAAACTGTCGCGGACTCAATAGGCTGTTCTTTTCCAGATAATAATTGATCTGTGGCTTGATGTGGTTAAAGTTCAACAGTAAGATCTCGTAAATCTTATTATAAAGTTTTAGAGACTAGAACTTACAAACAAACATACAGATATTCTAAAATATTAACTGTTTGTCTGTATGTTTGGTTTCAGACTGGTTATCAGAAAAAAACTACGAAACGGATTTTAAGTGACTTGGTGAATGAAAAAAGTACTTAAGTACTGAATCGTAAAAAAACATAAAGCCATAACCGAGCCACTAAATCTATATCTTAAAATCATATTATTAAGTGCGTTGTTTTATTTCCATAAACCAGAACTGTAGAACAAATTATATGCGAAGCACCATAGAACAGTCTGACTATTTCGTCCTCTCAGCAACTAAAAAGACAATATACGCAGACAAATGAAGAATGCCGAGGTGCTATCCCCGAGATTCATAAGTTTAATAAAAGTGACTTTAATAAGTCTGAACTAAAAGCGAGTCCGTTCAGCATTTTAATCTCATAGCTAGCTTGCTTGAAATTCATTCAAGAAAATAATTAACCACCATGCAGACCCGTCAAAAGCAATAATTCGTGAAGGCAGATTTTTTTTTTACTTTATCGTTCGAATGAAAACGGAGTTTCATTATTGCAGTGAGATTTGAATTAGATTTTCCAAGCAATTTTGTTCAATTAAAGAAAAAATGTTATTCCGTTTTTTGGACCGTAAATCTTCGGAGTCGGTGATGTTTGATGTTTAATAATCCGACACTGTGTTTGAAATATTGGGTTTCAGTTAAATCACGGACAATGCTTTCTGCTTTCGTAGGTATTTTTTTGTTGACAATGAAAGTAAAATATATTTTGTGTAACTCAAAAGATTTTAGACAATAGACTTTCTACTAATATTATAAATGCGAACGTTTGTGAGGATGTTTGGATGTTACTCTTTCACGCAAAAACTACTAAATCAAAAGTAGCCAAGACGTAAATGACTTTTCTTAATCCATTACGTTTAAAGCGAAAGCAGAGGAAGCCGTGGCGCAGTGTTTCACTGGGCCTGCGATTGTTGAGGTTAAGCAACTTTCACAATGGTCGTTCAGGATAGATGATGACCAAAAATTTACTATCGCGAGCTCCTCCGTGCTTCGGAAGGCACGTTAAGCCGTTGGTCTCGGCTGAATTTGCAGTCGTTAAAACCCACCAATCCGCATTGGGCCCGCGTAGTGGCCCATTCTCCTTATACATCCATAAGGAAGGCCAGTGCCCCGGCAGTAGGGACATTAAAAAGTGGCTGATGACGATATGAAAGCGAAAACATAATTAACAAATGTTCCTGCGCTCAAAACTATGTTGAGTCATCTAGGTCTCCAGACAGTCTGACAACAGATATCTGTCACAAGCTGACATTACTTCGCAGAGCGTCCAACAATGCTTCGATTGCTTCTAAACGAGGACGATCATAGTAGCTCCGTCCTTGTCCCCCCTATCACAATTATCCCGGACCCTCTCTCTCGCACACTCGACCTGCAATCACTCGTCTCACTGTTGCCCCAATGATATTTGTGTTCGATTATAATTAAACATGCCCTCCTTCTTTGAAATGTCAAGCTGTATTTAATTAAAGATCGTTGGTAATAATAGATCGGTCCTTTTTGTCTGAAAACTTGACGAACAAATAAAACGAAAACTTGAGATGGCTTTCGGATTTCATTTAAATGTTTGCTTTACGCAATATCTCCGTTAAAGTCTTTGAAATATTGTAGAACCTAAAAGGAGAGTCGTAGAAAGGCTCTTTTGTTTTAAGTGCTAGCACAATTATTTCATTGAAGAAGATTATGATTACAAAACCGATAGTTAACCTTTTTTGCGTTAATACTTTGATTAGAAACGACGTTCAATAGCATTAGTTCCATTGCTTTTCCCCATGATCCAGAATTTACATAATGGTACAATTCAAAATTCTAATTTTAGTATTCGCAGTTGTTCCATCAATTTATCTTCAGGCATAAATGTTAATAATGCGAAAAAAACTAATACCATCATGGGACAAAGCAATCGAACTAATTCGATTGAACCACAGAATACTTAAGTAATAGTACATGTATTAAACGAGACGCAAAATGAACGTGATGAACTTTGTTTGAGAGAAAAAAACATGGCTACCAAACTCAACTGTTTTCGCGCCAAATGTCCCAAATAGTCTAATAGCTTACGTTCAGAAATCTAACCATGACCGCTGTAACAAACACCGCATAGCTTGGCGAAAACAACACTATTTATCAAGAGGGTAACTGGCAACTCTTTCGTTCGGGAAAACTCTGCAATAAAGGTCGCAACCGGGTTTGTCGGATTCTATATTCCAATATGGCCCATATTTACATTGCATTATGTAGGTCAAAAATATCTATCATAATTTGTTCATACATTGCAGTACAGCAGAATTTCTAATATTTCATAATTATTACCACCAAATATTACGTCCTTCAAAAGACGGATACTCTTTTTTTTTACTGGGAGGCAAATAATGCTCTTCTTTTTATTTATTTATTTATGCCTAACCGTTATTAATTTTTTTACAAGCTTTTATTTGACTTGCAATGTATGTTTGTTCGAGTGGATTCTTGCAACTGACTTTTTTAATTGACTAGGTAATTTTCAAAACTCTGTGGAGACGTGAAAACTTGTAGAGAGCCAAGTGAAGTCTGACGCTATCAAATGGATAATTATGAACCAAATAAAAAAAAATATAAGTGTGTACTTGAAGCAGATATGTCATATGAGCTCGCATTATAGAAATTGGGAAGACCCTATGTACCCCACAACACACAACACACAACACAACAAACATCATTGTTAGGAACAATTTATATTTTCTGATATTTTTTTAATCAGACAGCTATAGTTAATTATTCCCAAATTTGTGCTTATTATATTTAATGCGAAAATGGTTGAGCTCATAATTAACTTGCAATAACCGCAGATTCACGGCAATATATTAATTTGTGCAATCCATAAACACATCTTGAATTGTTCATTAAAATTTTTACGGATTTTTTATTTCAGCCATTTTGTTTTACATTGTGTGATATTTTATGGTTATTTGGGTTTCCCGAATATTTAGTTAAATTCAAATGCGAATGATTTGCATCCTAAAGTTACAATTGTGTTACACATGAGTGACATGGCACAGATAATATAGGTATTAATATTATACTTTATTCAAATTTCGCTGAAGTTTACCTTTTCAAAATAGGTACACTACCTAACCTAACATTATTGCAAAACTAATGCTTGTCAATGCATACGTTAGCACACAGTCTCAACGCAAACATTAAGCTTCCATAGCAACCAACAACCCTTTTTAATTACCACATATTTCTTCATCCGTCCTTTCTGATTAACACTATCAGGAGGGTTTGCTGGCCTGTGCCTTTTCACAATCGCATCCGCTCAAAAGGCAGCATTATCATAATGCTAACGGAAAGAACGCGGAACGTTTGCTTATAATAAAAAATAAAACAATGAGTGTGCGGGCGGCCCACGCCTGAATGTTTTAGTGCCATCCCTAAGTCTGCGGGCACGAGATCTGCGACGGGGGCGGCAGCGGGGCGGCCGGCGGCGAAAACAACAGTATGGCATATCTAGGCAACGCGCATGATACGGGTGAGAGCGGACCAAGGCGAGCTGGGCGACCGACTGTCAATCGCTGCTTCGCCATGGCTCCGCCCGTCACAGATCTCGTTCCCGCAGACTAACAGCAACTAACGCGGCCACTAATCGCCGCGACTAGTGGCTTAGTAGTGTCTACTAGTCGCCGCCACTTAGCCACCATTTTGGCTTCTTCTTCTTCGTATCGAGTGAGGATAAGTGGCCACAACCAGTTTATCAAGCCGCCTATAAGGCCTCTGACTTGGCTTAACGACTGTAATCAAATGACAACAGCTGGGACCGACGGTTTAACGTGCCTTCCGAACCACGGAAGGGCTCAGTTATAATGCCACTTTACGGTCACCCATCAGACACCTGACTGGGCCGAACGTTGCGTAACAAACGTGGTCGAATACGGTCAGTCTGTCAAGCGCGGCCATTAGCTTCTACTTCTACTTTTGGCTTCAATCCCGTTCATTTCTGTCGAGAGTTTTCAGGGGTCGAACGCTTTGTGAAATGGAAACACTATTGATTTTGTTGATGTTGAATATTATACCGAGACGTAGAAAACGAAATTCTGATTTTACAGTTTTATTAATGTATTGATTGCTAACTTTGGTAAAACCCGCCGGCTACTGTGACCGAGTGTGCGCGCGATTCAAGCGTCAGAACGCGGCCACTAGTGACGAGCGGGAGCGACCACTCGCGGCCACTCGAGCGCAGGGTTTGCGCCGATGCTATACAAAATTTAGGAAAAAACTCGTCTGCAGTTTGTGCTCGCTTTTAGTGGCTGCGACTAGTGGCTCGATGTGCGGGTGCTGTACGGCATATCTATGTAACGCGTACGAAACGGGCGAAAGAGGAGCGGGGCGATCTGGGCGACCGACTGTCACTCGCTCCCGCCATCGCTCCGCCCGTCGCAGATCTCGTGCCCGTAGACTAGCAAACATTTTTACTTTTTGCCGTTTGTGTGACTGTACAGAAAAATAAGCGGTTATTTTTTCTGTTAGCTTTTGTCTTCTGGAGTAATAATTAGACAAGCCTTTTTGAACTAAATAAAATGAAGTCAGACTTTGATAATATGAACTTGGTTAATCAACTAACACTAAAATTAACAAAACGCTGAATTTTTCACTGGTTTTCAAATTAAACGATTTTTATGAAATCATTGTTTCATAATTACTTCGAAGCTCGTAGACATAGACACTGCTGACGACCAGCGCTCCGTGCTTTTTGAAACCTGATACAAAAATAAAACGGAATAAAATCACGTATTTGCATCAATGTTCATTACTAAATAATCCTTGTTGTAAGTGAAATGACGAAATTTCATTTAAAAGCCTCGTGAAGACTTACTAAAAAGGACAACGAAAACAGTCTTCAGGATAATTTAGATTAATGGTTGTGCCCCAACCTTGCAACAATGATCATTCGTAAGTTTACTTCAGAGCCGCATTCCAAGACCTTCGCTCTAATAGATGGGTGATCATTAACTAAAATCACCCGGTTAGCTACACTTTGCATTGGGGGTTTTATCGCTATAATATTTATGACTGCGTTAGGATGCTTTGTGTCTGTAAGCCAGCGGTGGTACTCCGAAAAAATTGATTACTGATAAAGTTGCAGGAGAAATAAATAAGTAATTTTTAAATTTAAATCATAATTAATCATCATCATTCAACTATTTAAAAGTCCTTCCTTATGGGTGAATAGGGAGAATTTAGTATCTAAATTCTAAATCATGATTACGTCGACTATATTTTTTTATGATAGAAATAGAAAATAATGATTTTCATAATGTTTACTAATTTTTACCGACTTCAAAAAAGAAAGAGGTTATTAATTCGTCGCGTATATTTTTTATGTATGTTCACCGATTATTCGAAGATGGCTGAACCGATTCCAATGACTCAAAGCTATAACATAAGGTTTGTACCCTTGTTCCTTACAGATAACCGTGGCTAGATAACTGGTGAACTGTGAAGATTTTTTTTCCTCGGAGATAACTGGCTCTCTCCGAGAATTTTATATTCTTCGCAGATAACTGTTAAAAATAACAGTTACCTGTGAGGAAAACCTGTTCCTCGGAGATAGACAGTTATCTCCGAGGATTTTATATTCTTCGCAGATAACTGTTTTTTTTAACAGTTACCTGTGAGGAAAACCTGTTCCTCGCAGGTAATTATTTATCTCCAAGGATTTTATATTCTTCAAATATTTCACTTCTCAAAATAATTCACTTTCAGACTAAATAAGCTATGTTTTCAGGTTATTTTACTGAATTTTAAATAGAAAAATATTAACCACTAACCAAGTCTGACTACTGACTAACGAAGTCTCGGTAGCTCAGTGGTTAGAGCATTGGACTGGATTTCCAAAGGTCGTGGGTCGTTGATTTTTTCTAAAAAGTATAAAAATAGCATTGTAAAATGCAAAAAGTCATACATTATTTTACTGAAGTCAGTGTAACTATTATTGAAGTACGTGCTGTGCGAGTACCTCAGTAATATACTTAGGTACTTAAAATTAGGAGAAAAAGAATCTCTGCTCTTAAAAATAATGCGATGCCCGATTAGAAACATGCCGATTGCCTCAGGTTTGTTTCTTTCGCGTCTGTCACTCCAAATTGGGTACATTAATTTTGTGACGTCACCCGATGAGAATTGCGAACCTTGAGTAATTTGACGCTGAGATTTTCCCTCGCGACATAATTTTCCTTGGGGTGTACACGGTGTTGTTAAAAATTAATGAGCTAATTTATTTTTCTTTGCAAACGTCATTTTCTCCCATTTTAAGTATTTTGCGCCTTATTTTTTTTATTCTTGTAATGAGCTTTGTTTTATTTACGTAAAACATGATTGATGCAATTCGTTTCTGTAACTTTAAATGTAGGTAAAATCGGTGTAATTTTAGATTAAAAGACGATATTAGGTCGACATCTGACAGCGTCGTTTTCTACCAATTACGTCTAGCACCAAATAGTCAGCTATTACCATTTAAAATTATCCAACCATTTAGGTTTGATCTCTGGTTCCTTTAGGTTTTGCAGGGTTCAATTTGTCGGGTCAGCTCAGCGTTCTTTGGTTGAAGTCCTAAAGGTTCGCGTTGGAATTAGTAGGGAGATCACGCGAGCTCTGTTACGTTACGGGGACGTGACGTCAGAGCAGCGCCAAAAGTTCCACCGGCGCCGGCAGCGCATCAGTATGTAAAGTGGATTCGCGATACAATCGCGCTTTTGATATTTTATATCTTTTATTTGTTCTGATTGCCACGGATATTGAAAAATTATGTTTTTTAGTCTACCCTGTTCCCTAAAACTGCTAAAGTATATTAATAAAAACTTCATTAATTAAGGTTAAGTAATTGAAAATTTTTATTTAATGATTTTATGCTTAAATTCAACGTCATGGCTTTTTACCACCGAGCGGTAACCCGGTTATCGCACTAGACTACGCTAGACTTCAAAGGACAATGTTCCGCGTCCATACAATGTTAGCCTAAGAATCAACAGCAGAGGAAAATTAATTGTCTAGTAATTGATGGCCAAACATGACAAAGATTTTTCACGGACACAGCTGAGAACATTTTTATGTAAAAAAAGTATCAGATTTTAAGGTTATGTTTTATAAAATTCCATAAATTATCTTCCAACAATTAAAACGACCAATCAGAGCGAAGAACTCTCTCTCATGCGTCACGACGAGCGTCTTCATCGAAACGCCATCTTTATCTCCACGTACACTCGCCGACAATTCGCCGTATGCGGCGAGTTAGTTCCGTTAATATTTACAGAAAAATTACTCATATAGACACAAAAAACTTAAATCTTGCACAACATCCTATATTTTCGGTGTTATTAATAATTTACTACACGATATTGAAATTAACGCCAATATCGATATTTTCATGTTTAGTATAAATAAGTAACTGAACTGATTATCGACGCAAATGACAAGTGTCATTTAAGAGGACGGTTTCATGGTATTAAGAATTAAAGTAGTTTTAAAAGTGTATTAAATATTAAGCAGTGCTCGCTGTCAGTAATTATTATACTCAAATACTGTATTTTTCAAATGTTTGTTAGTTTTTAGGCCATTTACAACAATCTCCTTTATGCAGCTTGAATCGATATTATGTTAAGCTAAGAAAACGATGAAAGACAAATGAAGTATTTTATGAATTAAAAGGTTGATTTACATTACAGCTTAGCTTTTTGAAAATGTTTAACTGGTATCTTAAATATATCAGCATATAATTATCAGCATAAAACCCTCCTGGTAACAGACCTAAACCTACATTACATTCAGATAACGTTTTAAAAAGTTTATTATTGATTCAATTTTATTCTTCTTTCCTCACCACTGTTACTTAGTATACACGTGCCACGTGTATACTAAGTAACAGGTGAGGGGTTGAAATATGGCGAAGGTAAGCGGGACCAAGATAAGTCCACAAATCAGACAATAATTAACATGAAAAATAAAACTTTTGTTCACTTTGTAATTGCCTGGCATCCACGTAATAATTAAGTGGTGACAATCATTATAATGACACAATTATTATGATCTGCATGGTGGGTCGTATGTATGGGCCCTTCGTCACTGCTATAGCGTCTATTACACCACACGGTATACCGTTAACAATTTTAATAAAACTAAACGTGGAATTTTTAGAGCCCATTGTCTTGTATTTTTAGAAGGTATCGCTACATCTCGTCATAGTCATTCGTAGAAGTAGATAGCAAATGTGTCAAAAACGGCCACTTTTAGCAGTTTTGCTATCCACTTCTAGCAGTGACTACGAGGGAATGTAATGATACCGTCTAAAAATACTAGACTATGGACTCTAAAAATTCCACGTTTAGTTTTATTAAAATTGTGTATTAGAATTACGATATTAAATAAAATTCAACGCGGCGCCACTTTCGGTGGGGGTACCGCCTTAAATATTATTTAGGCCCGGCGATGTAACGAGCAGTGTAATAGGCGGCGCTCTAATTAGTGCCAACGGCACCCTTGCCACCGGTATTCACTGGTCTCTCAAACTTGAATCAATGTGTCAAATATCATATTAATACTTCATCGACGTTTGCAGTAACCGAATTCAGCTTCAAGATATTCGAAAAACAATCGCATTCGATGAGTCATTCGTTTACATAGCGCATCGTCGATCAGATCGACCAACCTTCGTATCGGGTTGATTAACCGATGCACGGTTATTAGGGGGATTGCTCACTGTCCGCATTCGCGCTGGCATTCCGCCAGCCGGCGACACTTGCCGCTGGCAAAACAATAGACACCCACGGCTGCTATCTGAAAAATACATTCGGAAGTCATATTTTTGACGATTTCGTTTATGTGATTTGATATTGTTTTTTGAGGATGCGAAATAATAATGTCGATAGTAAACGATTAAGTAACAGTTACATGTATCACTAATGGGGTTGAATGACAGTAGGCGGACAGACTTGCATGATGATAAAGACTCCATCAAGCAGAATGGTTAATTACCTACAAAATGTAGAGGTTCCCACAAAAAAACTGCAATTCGCGCTGCATCGCAAAAATCTGTGAGCTCGCAGGACGCATCGCAAAAGCTTCCCATACGATCGCAGTCCTACTTTTGTTTTTAAAGAAATTCCTATATTTTCAAAGTAAAATAAAATTTATTATATTTGATATCGTCCCTACCTATACGAACTTAGATAGAGTAGATCCGACCGGCTTTAGATTATTTTTGAAATCAATGGTTTTGATATAGGTAGATAATTAGTTACACATTATCTACTATAACATATACTTACATCGTCGAATTCTTAATTAGCGGCTCTACCTGCTCACACAACAAACATTTATGTCTGTCATCCACGGTAAATTGGCATCTCACATGCAGTAGTGCCAATTTATGTATTCGCTAATATCTAAACTGCGGCTGTGGAGCTAATTGTATATGCGTGTTTAATTGCGAACAAATAATGTCAGACAGAGCTTATTGCCCTAGTTTGACGTGATAAAATAGATAGTAGCATTGCCATTTTCCACGAACGCCACTGATTGGTTAAATGTTATAAACAGATATGGGCAGGAATTTAAATAAATAAAATGTGTTAAGTTGAATAAGAAAGACGTATGACAATTTTCTACAAAAGCATATAAAGCGCTTGGGGTCTACCCCGAAAACTATTTTACAAATAATAAGTCCGTGCGTAACAACCGTTACGCAATAACACGAAAATCGTTCGATTGTAGATTTTATTTCCAAGTACCTAGACCTCGATCAACTTGGCTTTCTTATAAGCTCTGAAAATAATTATTCCGTTCATTGATCGGGCTACCACTTTCTGTTATCACAACCCACGCTAGGCCTCTGCGTACAAGTCTTGAATAGAAATGACCTAAAGGGGTGCGTACATGCGCGTCACGAACAACCCCCAATACTCGGAATTGGCCTGCATTTGTGTAAGTATTCGTCTGTTTTTTTATTCGTTTTTGCCCAATATTTTTATGTACCTACCCCTTTTTGTGGTGAGTATTTAGATCCGTGTGTGTTTATGTCCTCATCTTAGAGTCCAAACTTTGCTGTATTTATGCGGTGAAAATAACGCCATTCAAATTGCCGTCTACTGGGCCGTTTGTGTGATTCATCGACACGAATGAGAAGAAGTAGTAAAATATCACTGTGAAGGAGAATCAACCACCTATACATTCATTAATTTTCACGGCATTGGTGTTCGATAAACAACAGCCTCAGCCTCCCTAGCATGAACACCACTACACGCATATCATGCGATAAGATATAGCGCGCGTCGTGCTGACTTGCTGACATTCATTGATTTTCACGGCTCTGGTGTTCGCTAAATAACAGCCTCAGCCTCCCTAACATGAACACCACAACACGCATATCACGCGATATGATATAGCGCGCATCATGCTGACTTGCTGACATTCATTTTTCACGGTTTTGGTGTTCTATAAACAACAGACTCAGCCTCCCTAGCATGAACACCACTAAACGCATATCATGCGATATGATGTAGCGCGCATCATGCTGATTTGCTGACATTCATTAATTTTCACAGCCTTGGTGTTCGATAAAGAACAGACTCAGCCTCCGTAGCATGAACACCACTACACGCATATGATGCGATATGATATAGCACATCATGCTGACTTGCTTAATCCGCTACGATGTGAGCGGGATAGTGACACGTTATCGAGCCCGTAAAAGCCGCTTATGTTAGACCTACAGACACGCAAATGCGCGACAATGTCTCTTGCAAACGCGCGTAGCAGTTAGTTCAGTCAGTGAGGCTATCACGAAAAGTTTTCGAAATTCTCATCGTCTTGTTAGCAATTTGTACAGGAAATAGAGCAGCGCCTCTACCGGGCGTGAGCGGAACTAAATTTCCCCATTGTTGGCGAGACGAAACGAATTATTTTTCGCATATTTTTTGAGCTTTCCCCAATGTACTGGGTGACAAACATTTGGGTCTGATCAACACTTAATGACTTATTTCCGATGTTTTAAATATAAAAATGAAAAAAAAACTTGCCTCTACCTAAGCTGTATTGAAGACGATTGGCAAGATTTAAGGATTAGTATTTTTAGAAAAGGTTTTTTTCTCTCTATACCTAATTAGAGCTATCTTTATCATCCAACATCTCGCTGAAAGGGAAAACTAATTTCATTACGAAATCTAGGTAAAGTATCATTTACAAGTCTCTTTCACTCAAAGATCTGATAATATGATTTATATTTGTAAACTTGTACCTGAATTGGTCTTTCACCGGCTTTTGAATAATTCAAATTGTTTAGTACATTCGAGTGGCGAACTTGTTATGATTGTAAAGGCTTTTGTTAGATTTCTAGCTGATGTCATTTTAATTGAACAACCTTTATTTTATTTATTACCATTTTTTTCATTAGAATTTTTTTATATTTAAATGTTAATTTAAAATCCCTTACAAACAAAAGGTTTTTTTATTAAGTCAGATGGCTGTGTCTCTAGCTAGCTTGACACGTAAAGTCAAGCTAAATACCTACTTGTAAATGAATATGACACAAAAGTTCGTGATTTACACTTTCTCAATACATTACGCTGAAATTAAAACTTAGACTAGTAAACATTATTTTTTTTTAGACCTTGCCATCCGCCATTTTTAATGTCCCCACTGCTGGGGCACTAGCCTTCCTTATGGATGGATAAGGGGAATTGGCCATGGCCAACCACGCGGGCCTAATGCGGATTGGTCGGTTTTAACGACTGCAATTGCAGCCGGCGCCAACGGCTTAACGTGCTTTCCAAAGCACAAAGGAACTCGAGATAGCAAATTTTTGGTCACCCATCCCGTTACCGACCGTTGCGAAAGTTGCTTAACATCAATAATCGCAGGCCGAGCTCGCGAACCTCTGTGCCACGGGCTCTTTAACCTTTTTAGACCTTATTTTGACCTAAAAAAATGTTTTGGTATACAAATAACAGTTCAATAACCTTACAACCTCCAACGATACAAAAATCGCAAATCAAATTCGTTTAAGTCTTGCCTCGTCACAAATGCTGACTGTTTTATTAACGTCACGCTGATTATACAGATGCCGGGACAGCCAAATCCGAGACGTGACGTCGTAAAAATTAAAAAAAAATATTGCCGTCACGCGACAGTCATGCGATTACGTCGTGATGATTTCAATCGTAGCTTTCAGATGTTTTTTCCGTGTTTATTTTCAGTCTATTGAGAAGTGAATATTTTACCTGTGAATGGATTCTGTTTTCCATTATTTCAAAGTCTATTTATTTTATTGACACACACACATACACAAAGATTTATCATAAACTAAAAACTCTAAAAATCGAAAAAGTCTTTTACATACAGAGTTCTATAGCTTTTGAAGGATTACATCTTTAAGTCCCAATGAACAATTTTCACGTTCGAATTTATAATCGCAGTGCATTTTGAAATTGAAATGAAGAGGAAAATCATAATGTGCACGTTGATAATTTATTTAAAAAAACACCGCATTTCACCCAATCCCTTAATGGTCTCTCGTAACACTAATTAGTACCGTGATGTTATAATTAATGCTGTAAGCAGATTGTCCTGAGTGCGGTTTGGACGCGCACAACTTGAAAAGCGACTGATTTATGCGCTGCATTTGAGTATGAAGATATTTAAGTAATATTTAAAGGAAGGCGATGTTTTTCACACTAATCACGAGCGTATTAGTGTGAAACACACTTAAGATCTTTACTTACTAAACTTGAACAACTTATCCTAATCCTTACTAATATTATAAAAGCGAAAGTGTGTCTGTTTGTCCTTTCTCGACTTGACTTGACTTGACCAATCGACTTGATTTTTGGCATAGAGTTAGTTGAAAGGGTGGAGAGTAACGTAGGCATATTTTTCACGGGAACGGGAACCACGAGGGTAAAATCTCGGGCGGATCCTACTGATAAACAAAATATACTAGAAAAAGTCAACTCGTCTCCCACAGCGTCCCGTCTGAGCAAAACAGTATTGTAATGTAAATGCAAAAGAAATTAAGATTCATTATCAACATTTATGACTTATAATTATTGGAACAGAAATAATTCTGAGTTCTGAGATCTGTAAAATAAGTAAATAAATTGAGAACTCACAGCAACGTCAGTTTTTTTTATGTAGTTTGGTGTAGTTTTACCTTTTTTCTAGAACTATCTCACTGCTAGTCAACTTCGTTCATT
This sequence comes from Chrysoteuchia culmella, assembly GCA_910589605.1. Classification (NCBI taxonomy): domain Eukaryota; kingdom Metazoa; phylum Arthropoda; class Insecta; order Lepidoptera; family Crambidae; genus Chrysoteuchia; species Chrysoteuchia culmella. The sequence goes on from OU342661.1 coordinate 13,309,725, forward strand.
TCGTCAGTAGATTTTTAACAATGTTGTATTCAGCCGTCGAGTTAGGAAAACGGATTACCTTGATGTGATAGGATTTTGTTACACGATGCGGTGTGTTGCAGCTCGCCCTAATATGTGCCAGTATTAAACCTCTCCCGGATTATAAGACACAATTGATATTCCATTGTTCTGTGGACACCGGTGTCCTGCTAGCAAATGACGAATTAAAGTCATATAACTAATGTAGTTTATTAAGTGTAGCTACATAACTAGTAAATCGCGTTGGCATAACCTTGAACCCATTTTCCAACCCGTTGGAGCGACATCGACAGGTTTATCAACCGACAAAAATGACTTTTACTCTTTGACTTCCAAGTTTTTAGGGGCTCCTCACTGCAAGTGGTTCAAATACGAAAGAAAGAAGCTACTGTGGCTAAACAAGATACTGATAACAAGTAAAAACAGTACAGTTTGTAACTTTTTGTCTTTTGGATATGTCTTTTGTTATTTAATTTTTAAGGTCAGCAATAGGTAGATATTTTTTGATCATTCTAGGATACACACACTTACATAAATATCAGGAACTCGGTGATACAAAGACTCGCCCGTTTGTTGTGCGATTGTAGCGGTTAAGCAACCAGCGGGCCTACCATCATCTATTAGAAACCATTATGTCTTAAGAACGTTTTGTTTGCTTTTGTTTTTATTGAAGTTGTCACATTTCGACACACTTCACACTTTGGGTTTGAAGGCGATGATGGAGCGAAGACATCACAAAAGTTGCGTCAAAAAATAAGCTAACTTTGAGAGATTCGTAGTACGAAATAGCTTGGTAAGATTGAAACTATACTGCGCTAAGAGATGGCGGCCTAAGAGATAGACCCCTAAAATCGTATAACAGCTGTCGCTACATTTTAGTGGAGTTCAAATAAAATTTGTATGAAAAAGTTGTTCGGAATGTTGAGTTCTAGAATGGTTTTGAGATTTAGAGTAAATATGAAACGATTTCAGGATTATTTGCATACAAAAAGTTGCATAGTACTTTTGCTAGGATCAGAAAACCAGTAATTTTGCCTATTCATTTTTTGACGTGACGATTTGTATACTTTCTCGAAAGCTTTTCGTGCTAGTCGCACGGTTTAAATGTCAAAGTTAGAGCCGTAGTGTCGCGCGGGCGCGGGGGTATGCCGGTGACACACACTCTATTTCGAGCGGTGCGTTTCGAATGCGATCGCACAATATTTTATTTTCAGTGTGTACTCTGTTTATTCGTAGATGACGTGAGCTTGAGTAACTATAGCCTTGGAGATAAACATTGTTTTTTTGGAGAATTCACAACTCAACTTTCAGTGTCCACGGTAAAAGTAAATACTTTTTTGCGTCTTTTGTCATCTTGGCATAATAATATTATGTCTCGAATTATAGTTGAATTAAAATTATGCAGTGAGTATAGTCCGTTATTAATCGTAATTGACATATGTTCAGTAATTAATTATGATTATTAGGCGAGATAGCGGTCAAATACTGACCTGTATCTGATCTAAAAAGCTCTGAGAAGCATTTCTTTAATTTGCTACAATATCGCTGAGTACCTACGTGTTTCTGGGTTATTATAAAATGTATGCACCATAGCCGCAGGACTTATTCGTCGGGCTGATATTTAAAACTATCTGCGACAAGATTCCATTTGTTCATGTTTCAAGATGACGTGCCGTTCGCTTTTCACCGAAGGTTATGTTTAGACGTTCGGACTGCTTTGTTTTAATACCACGTTAAACGATGCCATATGGACATCTGTGCCGTGTCCAGTTTCAATGTTTGATCACTGATATATCGATGATTCAGTGTTCTAATTATGATGATGGATAGCTGTTCTTTCTCATCTTTTTTTCTTTCCAGCTTGCTTCTATCATATAAGAAATCAATAGACTCAATGCCGTGCGGTTTTCCTTGTTTTTCTGCGCATCACATTGATATGAGTATATTTAGAACTACTTTATTTAATTGAGGAATATTGCTTTGTGAGCAATAATAATGACCTCGTACAATATTAATATTCATTAGCAAAATTTATAAATATTCATTCCTAAAAACTGCGCACTGAAAACAGTTAAATAAAACTGCCGACACCACAAACATTTACAGATCTCCAAACGGAAAAGTAACCTATTCTATTTTGTTTTTTCCAGGTAAATCATTGGTTGGGGATTACATCTTCTCAGTGTGAGGTTCGATACAAAAAGAGACAAACTTTCAATGCCTCGCAGGCGGCCAACCGGGAAACAAAATAAAAGTGGAGAATTGTGGAGTTTCCCACTCCGGTTTGTAATTTTAAGTCTCCAAATGGTCTATCGGAGTGTAGGAATTGCAAATCGACTCACGCTCAACGGAGCGGAAAGACAAGGATGTATTTAAATTAATTTCCCCGTAAACATCGGGGTCGAGAGCTCGCAGCGTTTATAATCGGAAGGTGTATTTCCGCTTCCGATGTTTTGACATCCAACGCTGTTATGATGCAGACGGTTGTTCTCTTCGGAAACATTGATAAGTGTTCTTAATATTTTACGGGAAAAACATTTTTACTCGATGAAAGAAAAAGGAATAAGATTATATGAATATGAAGATGCGGAAATATGACAGTGCTATTAATACTTTTATAAAGTCATTACAAGAATAAACTATCAGGACTGTTATTTTTTTGTAATTAAAAAAATACTAGCTACAGTATTTTTATTTTGCTTGCCATTATTTAACGTATTAGAAGCAAACATTTCAGAAACTAATCATTTCGTAACATTACTCTTATTGACAAGAAATACTAATTCGTTAAATAAACAAGCAACGTAGCTTTAATATTAAAACAACTCTTGTCGTCCATCCCTTATTAAATCAAAACAGATTAGTTTGTACTCCGAAGTTCTGATTTCGGTCTGAGCTGGCACACGCTCGGAGAGCTTAGAGCGCTTAACTTGCATTGTCCTGTTTGACTAGATAGTACGTAAAGTAAACAAGGAGTAGCTCAAAAGTAGGTAACACTATGTTGATATAGGTTCCCACTACGTGTGTGTATGTTATGCCCGATTTACACGGGTCAAGTCAAGTACAGTGGCGAGTGGCGAGCGCGCTTGGACAGTGAAACAGACAGCACCCGATTTTATATGGATCCACTTGCAAGGCAGCTTGCAAGCTAAGTTGATGCACCACTGTCCGGTCGTTTAACTGTACTTACTCACCGTCTTTACCAACTTCGCAAAGCACTTGACCCGTGTAATTTGGAGGGGTTATTATTACCTATCTTTGTAACAGCAACGCGACCGCAGAAATTGCGCGATAATTGCTTTACGTCACGTATCAATAGGGCGGCCTCTACCGAACAAACGATGAACTACAATATGCATTCATTTAGTTCCTGTTATTTCTAACGAAATAGTTTTTGGCGCTAGCGTCATAGCAACACGCGGCGTTCTACTCTCGCACCTAAGTAGGAGAGAGTGAGACGCCGCTATATGAACCATCAGCGAGCGATTAGCCATTAATCACGTACGTAATGCCATTTTTATTTTGAAATTCCGCAGCGATCACGCGATATATGCGCGATAATTGCATTTTTTTTGGTAATAACCCCGCGGGCATAGCGCTTAACTTGCACCGTCCTGTTTAACTGGATAGTATGTAAAGTAGGTAGTACACAAGGAGTGGCTCAAAAGTAGGTAACAGTATGTTGAAATATTATTGTACTATTTGTGTATGTTACAGTCAAAACACATTTACGGTCAAAAGTACTCTGGACTGGACTTCACATTGAACATAGGTTGTCCCGATAAAAACATCGTCAATTTTATTTAGAAACGTATTGTTTTAGAAAACTATGAAAAACAATTTACTAGATAGTGAGTTTAACAAGTAATTAAGTAATTTGGGTCCAAGATTACCTAATATATAACCGAACGATTAATGTTATCGCATTTTTTGTTTGATGTTAAAGTGGTACAGAACGATGTATTAAGCGACGGTTGTCTTTATAGTCGGCAGTTGGTGATGGAGAGGCTTTTATAAGATGGGCCAAAATCTGTAAATTTAATAAATTCTCTGGATCTTATATTACACTCGCGAGCAATGAAAAAGTTCCAGTGACATAACACCAAATTACTCCAAAACGGGAAAGGCTAGCTTAATGACGCCGTCTGCAATATTGAAGTACATTTAACAGCGCATCAGAATATTACCAACTAAAAACTACCAACTTTTAATGTATGAAGCTAGGTTCTATGTCTTAGGAGATATTAAGGTGTTTGTCGGCATTTTGTGGGTGGAACTTTTTCATTGCTTGTCATTGTATTTCAACAGATTCTTACCCATGCGTAGGTACTGAAATGTAACTAACGGTGCAATAAGTAATTATATAAGTTGGTAAATAAATGGGACTTGTCCATTTACTGGATATTCTGCAAATGCAATCTCAACGTAAATATTCGATAGTTAGAACGCAAAAACACGATAGCTAATAGCTTGATATCGAATTGCCCGACTTAGTTTTCTCTGAATTTCCGCGAAATCGGTGAAAATGAAGCGAGATAATTCAATGGAAATCATAAAAACTAGGCAAAAATTAGGTTTCATGTAAGCTTGAATTTGATGAATCAATTCAAAATTTAATGCAAACTGAATTTGCGATGTTGTTGAGATAATTAAATTTGATAGTACTACCTAATACTTAACCAAACCAATCAGACACACTTTGATATTCCGTTTCATGATTTCAAAATAGGATTCATTTCCTACAGCTTTCAGTAATGTTATTTAATTGAATTTTCTTGTGTAATATGTACCTACCTAATAATAAAATACTAACAAAGCAGTACAATTGGCATTTAAAAACAAAAAAAGGTGACACAACTTTTCCGGATTTTTAACGTGCTGTTAATTTTTATACTCATTACTTATAAAAGTGGTAATGGTGGTACTGGACGATTAAAAATAAGACTTCGACTTTGAAATATGCGCCAAAACTTAGGATGTGCTTACAAGAAACGGACCTATATTTGTGAGAGGAATATCGACCCGAAATCAAAACAGTAGTAACTATTTTGTAGACTAACGCCCGTTGGCTTGTCCTTGCAAACGAAGTCACATAATAATAAAGTTATTGTACTACAAACGGCCAGCACTCACCACACGACTGCTGCATTTAAACCCAAGAAAAACCCACATTGTGTGTTATAGAAACTTTTTACAGTTTTTTTTTATTCTATTGATATTTCAAATGTGACGTTGCTATGCAAACAATCAATACAAAAATATTCAAAGGCCGAAACATCTCTTATTTTTAAAGATTTTATTTAGGTCAACAAAATGGTCTATGGGCGTTAACTGGGTTTAAACCCAGCAGTCGGGTCTAAATCGGGTCCTTTGCACATCTCTACTCATGACGCACATTTTTACAATTATGACGTTCAAAAGCTATAATCTACTCCGAACCGTTTCACGCAGAAGTACTGACAACGGCTTATCAAAGTGGAAACGTAACAAAACGCCCCTCTAAAGCTAACAATGCAATGGAAACAATAACGTCGCTTTGTGAGCTTCAACTGTAATTTTTGACAAATTCCTTTGTTTTTTTGTTTATTTTGTTATCTCTAGGATGGCGGTTAACATCAATTGTTTGAACAAGCCTTTGATCAGTGTTTTGTTTGCATTTGATTCGTTTATCTAGTTTCAATGCAAAATTGTAAAGTAATTAATTGAGCATAAACACAGTTTATATAATATATTATTATAATTGTGTATAAAGGTTTATGATATTTTTAATCCATGTTTATTTAGATCCTAGAATTTAAAGTTATGACAGACTAATTTTATACTAAAATTACGTATAATGAACAAAAAGCAAACGACAGACACTGTATTCATGTTGATTTTTCGTACTCATATTTATTTTAATTATCATATTTTAACGTATTAAAGATGCCATGAAAAAGCGTATCGATAGAAGTATACTATTAAAAAAATTGTTATTACACAAATTACTATTTTAAAATCAATCAAGAAATTTTTTAATTTTAAAATAGTAATTTGTGTAATAACAATATTTTGATAGGTATTACATTACATTACGAACAAAAAATGGTAAAGCATATTGTTGAAATTTTTACATGTTTTAATTAAATTTTAAAATGTAATTATCGAAAGCTTCACATTTATCAGTCACGATATGAAATAATACAAATAAATTTTGTGCATGCACTTCCAATCAGCATTTCCAGGAATCGTGCCGATAAAATTATACAATTTCATATAAATAACAAGAACCATTACGTAAATCACTATTGGACGCAAACCTTTGTTACGCACGTTACAGTCCTTTATACTTAACTTTTACATTGTATCTGTTTACTGATAAAATAATTGTACCGAATTATTTAATACAGATATCCAGCCTATAACCTTATTAAAGGCTACGTGGCTCCGGATTCCTGACCTCTGACTATGTAAGGTCTGTTGCTTACAATTCTCCATTGCAATATTTTTATTTATTTATTTATTTATTAGACTTCCAGAGAAGATTACATTAGTTTAAGCACAACAAATATTACATAACAAAATAAACATGTAAAATGTAAAGTTCTATTGAAGGCGGCCACATCATGCTTTTACAATGGGTACGGACGGATGACATTATTTCTATTACTTATGATTAATAAATATATAATCTATACTATATAGTTTCTATACTATAATATTATAAAGCTGAAGAGTTTGTTTGTTTGAACGCGCTAATCTCAGGAACTACTGGACCGATTTAGAAAATTCTTAGACCATTAGCAAGCTACATTTCTCCCGAGTGACATAGGCTATATTTTATCCCGATATTACCACGGGAACGGGTACCACGCAGGTAAAACCGCGAGGATCCGCTAGTAATATTAATAAGCTTAAGTTTAACAAGGAAGAAGATGAAAACTAGTAAAAATAATAACAATTGCAATTAAATAAATGATACTTTTGTAAGACTTGACCGTTTTAGTTGCTAACAGATTGCTATATAATTATAGCAATGAAACTGAGAAATCGTACGTCCGTGATCGCAAAAGTAAACATTTCAAACGAGAGTAATACGAGTAGCAACAGCGTTTCGCAAATAAAGGGATGAACTAATGTGACGCGTACAAAAAAAAACAAAATTCAGCATATTATATTATTATTATATTTCAAGTTCTCATTCCTTTAAACTACTAAAGAAATTAACAACAAAGTGTAATGTTTGTAATGGAACGTTTATTTCCCGAAAGTACTGTGCTGCTAAATGATATAGTCGTTTTTACTGCGACGTTGTACAATAATATTCCTGTTTATTTGGCCGTGGTGTCTATTTATAAGCATATATTACGAGAATTATGCAACTGTTATACGCAATCTGGAATTTCTTGTTTGCAAATGTGTTGTCTGTAAAACGTAGCTCAGCAGACAACACTGTTGTAAACAAGATATAAATTTCATTAAGTATAACTTATTTATAATAAAACGCAGAGACAATACAGTTCTTCAGTGGTGAGGGTTCCGGGAGAGGTGCGCTTCCATGTTCAGCCTAGCTAGATAGGTACGGATGAAGGCTAAGCGTCTATGTTAATTGCGTAAATTATTGTCCTCGATGGGATCGAATCCATGACCCATGCCTTAGTAATTATGCCTATAACCACTGCTCTAACGGGGACGTCAATGTCAAGGAAGTCTACTCCTTTGTTTGAAATTAGTGAAACGCAAACACTTCACGAGTTTAGACGTGTCTAAATATCTTCACAGCTGAATGATTGACACCGTTGACTTGACCGACATAAAATAGTGCTAAATATAAATGACTGTGCATTTAGATTTTATCTACAACGGCATCCGCTTTTTCAAAAAAGAATAAAAATAATAAATTTAATTTAATGAACGGAAGAATTCAGCTGTTGCCAACACAGATATTTAGTTTTTCGCCGACTTTTACGTTGTAGAAAATGTTATATTCTAGAGTGGGACTGCCTTCGTTTTCTGGTTAATTTTATTTAATGATAAACTGAATGGGTTGTTTGTTTTTTCGCAGCGCTTATTAATGAGGACAATAGATCATGATCAAGGGCATATTTTAAATGGGTATCGAGAGTTCATGATTTGTGAGCTATTCTACGTTTTGCTAATTTCTCATATGCAAAGAAGTCCTAGCTGTGGCGATTAACCTTCTTTGATAATAATCAAAAATAAATCACAACGTTTACGGATGAGGATGCGCTTATTATAAACAATTACATGTGGTGTTTTGTTTTTTTTTTATTTTCGACGCGGTGACTTTAGCCTTTAACATACCTGATGTTAAGTATTGATAAGGTTGAAGATGGAAGCGAGCCTCTCCCGGAATCCTCAACCACTGAGGAACTGGCTATCTCATCTGTAACTGCCGGAACACAACAATGCTGAAATCATTGTTGTTATGGCGTCAGACTTAGATAAATCTAAGCCTATGGTGGTAGCTAGCCAGGCGGACTCACAACAAGTCCTACCGCCAACCAAACCGAATACAATATGTACCGCTGGTAATTGAAACCGGGACCCCTGGGTCTGATACCGATGGTTGTTACCACTAGACCACAGAGGTAGTTTTGTTTCTGTATTTTTTTATGACTGACAGTAACTACTACGACTACTAAATCCTCGGAGGATGTCTATCGGTACCTATATACCTAACCAGAATCCGAATCCGAAGAAGATGGAAAAGTGCGTATTAAACCCTTAAAACTGTTGTTGTATTAGAATTGGTCTATTCTAGCGTTTCGTAGCTTAAAGGTATCTTGTATGATGTTGACATATGGTACAACAGTCTCAGCATACAAAGATGGCCCATTGGTGTCGTAAAGACGGTCACTCTCTGATGGTACTCCAAATAACTTTATTGATCAGCGTAATGGCGCAGTTAACTTTTGATGGTCATGTCATAACGTGGTCTGCATGGTATTTACATTGTTTGCCTCCGGGACGATTTTATGGTCGTACCTGTTTGTAAACGTTGAGTTACGAAGGTCTATGAGAATCTGAATGATCTCATATTAAAGTCGTTTGATTTTAGTGCAAAGCATTTCCTATCTCGACTGGCACGATGGAACAATGATCATATTCATCATTTGCTAGCAGGGCACCGGTGTCCAGAGAATATGGAATATCTATTGTGTCTATAGTTAATCCGTAAGTAATTGTTTCTCATAAGGTAAAAATATTTTACCAACATTTCTAAAAATCTTAGTTATTTTGATCATAGTAACTATTCATAGCTTAGGAAAAAATTAAACCCAATTTAATATACTATCAGCTTACACAATTATTATCTGATCACAAAATTATGTATTATGGCGTGTCTAAGTTAAACAATGTTTAACTGTGATGCTGTCATTAATGTTTATTTTAAAAGCCAATATACGCTCGTCTTTTATATCAAAATAATGTTAAAATTATAAAACGGGCCTTTGCAAAAATACACTTTGCCTTAGAGTATCATCAAAGTTAAAACTCCTGTTAAAGATGTAAATATTAGCCAGATGGGTAAATAACAGGGTCAGGGTACGTTTTCATAAACAGAATATTATATGCGGTCTGTCGGAAGACAACGAAGAGCCACAAATAGGAACATTTGCTTTTTTATACTAAGTAGATGAAGGTTTTACAATATCTTTATTGAAATAGATTCCATTAGAACCGTATGCGCCCCCTAAACGCTCAGTAAATACTGTGATCCATCATTACGATACTGATAAAATTCATTTTATTATCGGAGTGAACAAGAAAACCTAGTGTGGCTATTGGGTGCCCTTTAATATGCCTAATATAAATTGTCATAATATGAATTCGTACAACAGATTTGGCATAACATAACTGTGCATAATTTTATACATAATAATAAAAAAAAACATAACGCTTATTGCGCTTAATTATTAATTCGCATAATTTAAATATATATGCATAACATTATAAACTATAACTATAACTGTCATAAAATAAACCCTTAGCCTTCGATGTTAGGTATTTTTTGTTCCAGCCCGTAAACAGACATTTTCACATCCTAATTAACTTCATACTGAGAGGGTACCTACGTATTTGAATGTCTAATATAAAACGCTTAGTTTATCTTATTTCTGTAGGTCACGTGATAGGTAAGAAATAGTGTTACTTAAATTTAGTGGTATGCGCAGACCCCACTAGAAACCCAAAATATACAGGTAGAAGAATCTGTTCTATCTGTTAAGTCTACAGCTACTCTCGCGGCTGGTCCCGAACCCGATGCTACCCTAAAAGTTGGTGAGGATGATAAGCAAGACTCGACTGCGACGGGGCATAGTCGAGTAAAGGCTGTTGTGCCGGGTTTGCTTCGGGGCACTGCTACACCTGGAACTGGAACAACCTCATTGCGAGCGGCTGAAAGGAAACGTTTCCTTCACTTTTATTATGTCCAAGAAGGGACTACAGTGGACCAGGTAAGCGCCCATCTGTCCTCGCTTATAAAGTGGATGTATGCTCTGTTGAGGAACTTAAGGCGCGTGGCAACTATACGCCTCATTCAAACTGTCCCTGTTAAATATCGCGACTGCATCAAAATACTTAAGTGCTATTACCAGAATGTGACGGGTTACGCTCAAAAACTGTTATGTTTTATAATAATATTAGTGAATCTCATTCACGCGCATAGCGTAAGTTCTGAGTGTGATGGCGAACTCTTTCCTGCGGGCTCTAAAGTTGTTCGAAAAGTCCGTCCCGATAATGAGGGGGGGGGGACGGGGGGGACGTAATTAACTATTGCGTGTTATCATAAAAAGAAAAAAATCTCAAACTATTGTGTCGTGTAGTATATTTACAACCTAAGTATATGACGAGCAATATTTGAATGTTTTGACTTGCATTGAAAATGTTATTTGGTTTAATCTTAATGTAACTATATCGCTTCTCGGCGATTTCGATTTGAATTCATGTTGAGTCAATGTCAAGACACAATTTGAACTGTTTCTGTTTACTGTTTTTTGTATATATTAAATTAAAACTTCGAGGTTTACCTCTCCCACAGTTCTCGCCCTCGTCCGCATTCCCTTCCGAATTGGAACTGGCGTATGGCCCCTGATAATTTATCAGGGGCTTTATGCAGCATTGGCTGAAATTGATCGGTCGAGTCTTTTGGCCGCAAAAGAAGTAGATTGTGCCGTTAACGAATTATATTCAAAATTATATGAAGGTATTAATCAGTATATGCTGATTAAAACTCAACTGCCTCATAATAATAAGAAACATACTTATGGTATACGGATGAGATAAAAATCAACTTGAAGTTCAAATATTTCCATTTAGTAAAATATAAAACAGAGAGTAAATTATTCAACAAAGAACTATACAAATACTATAGGTGGCATACCATAGGTGGCAGACTGATTGCCAACGCCTATAATCAACATAAGCGTAATATTAAATAAAATATCATAGACGAATCAGACAAATTTTGAAACTTCCTTCAAAAAAAATAGGCAACCTATTGACAATTTCACATTCGATGAAACCGCGGCTGATATTTTCTCGCGCTATTTCAGCTCTGTATTTTTTAGATGAGATTCCCCGCCTAGACCAGCACGCTGAAGAAGCAGCACGCTCGGCTTATTCAGTGGCTGACGCGGTGACTATCACGATACCAGAGTTAGAGAGAGGTGATGTTAATCGGGCCGCGAAACGTCTGAAGTCGAGATCATCAACAGGCCCTGATGGATTACCTGTGTTTCTAGCTAAGGATTGTATATCGGTCCTTAGTGTCCCGCTGATGTATATTTACAATCTGTCTTTGCAACAATCGGTGTACCCTGATTGTTGGAAGCTTTCTTGTGTTACGCCAATTCCAAAGGGGGAGCCTAGTCCTGACATCAGTAATCATAGACCAATTGCAGTGCTCTCTGTTTTTCCCAAGTTATTTGAGACGATACTGGACACTCACATTAGCAGACAGATCAAGAGCCTTTTACATAATAGCCAGCATGGTTTCCGCGCGGCACGATCAACTACCACCAATTTGATCACACTCGTCGATTATGATTACATGTAGACAAGTAGACGCCCCCTGCTTCGATTTAAAAAAAGCGTTTGATCTTGTAGATAATGACATACTACTGCACAAACTGGCAAGAATAGGTTTTAAACCGAAACTTCAAAAAATGTTAGCCAATTATCTTAGAGATCGGTGCCAATATGTTAAATTGGGTGTATATGAGTCTGATAAATATTACACGAGGTCTGGGGTGAGCCAGGGGAGTATTGGCCCAACGTTATTCATAATTATGATTAATGACCTACCCGAGAATGTAAAATCCGCACAGTGCCTTTTGTTTGCAAATGACCTTAAGTTCTTTCTCGGTGTGGATAGCGTTGAAGGTGCACTCGATTTACAAACAGATATAAATTCAGTATCTGAATGGAGCAACCTCAACCACCTCCCTTTTAACCAAGAAAAGTTTAAAACAATTACATTTTCACGTAAGCGCTGTGTGCAAGACAGTGATTACAAATTGTTTGACGACACTATGGAGAGAGTAAGTGAGATCGAGACTTGAGGTTTGACCCTAGACGCTAAATTCGACTTTCATAAACATGTGAAGAATATTTGTAAAGCTATTAGGGTTTATCATAAGAAGTCTTCAGAGTTTAACAACTTATCTGTTGCTAGGGTTTAATTCACCGCCTATGTGCTTGGGCACATAGGCGGTGAATTAAATATTGCATATTTAGTTTCGTGCGGATCCCAGATAATTGGTTATCTGGGATCCGCACGAAACCAAATATGTCCTTATGCTTGAGAAAGTACAGAGAATTTGCACGATGGCTCTATAAAAAATCTTACGGATATTATCCTTTTCTGTATCCATCACTTTTTGTGACGGGCATGATCAGTCTTGACACTCTCGAACTTCGTCGAAGACTACTTCTTGTTATGCACTATCTTTCCATAATTCATCAAAAGTGGACTCCGCGGACAGGCTAGAGAGGTTGCAGATTATGGTTCCTGCTCGCATTTCTAAGATTGCTTCGGGATTAGTGGCACCTCGCCGTCGGCCCCGACTCTTGCCCTGCCCCGTGCGTGACGCGAACCGCGTACGCCACACAAGCTCCGACAGTGCGTGCACTGCTCTTCATCGGAGATATGCTCGCTCATGACAGTCAATCGGACTTATTCTTTGACGGCATAGGACAATTAGTAGTCACTACTCGGCAATTTTTAGTTCTTAAGACAAATAACTGTTTTTATTTATTTACCATACCATATTACCATAATTTTATTCATAGGCTGACATTGTTGTGATGACATCTCTTTATTTGAATTTATGATTTTATTCATTTCTCATTTGTTTTGTGATTTTTTATAATTTGTAATTTAATTGACCATAGTTCTAATTATAAGCTGACATTGTTAATATGATGACATTTCCTTAATTGAATTTACTTTCTTATTCCATCATTAGCCCCTGGACATCCACTGCTGGACATAGACCTCTCCTAGCTTGTGGCGTTCATAGGAGGCTATTAGCCTACTGCTACCACGCTGGCCAGACGAGTTGGTAGAGGGTTCGTTTCAAGTTTTCCTTCTCTCGCACAGGTGTTAAATGCGTCGAGTCTCATAGTCGACTCTTACGATAGGGAGTGGTGACACTTGTATTCTTAGGACGTCACAACACTTACTATCTTACTTCTTATTATTTATTGTTAATTGTGATTCCGTTTGATTTGACTCGGTTTTTTTTCTTGTATAACTTGCTGGTGTTTTGGAAGCTTTAGCTCTGTAAGCCTGCATGTAAATTGATAATTAAATAAATAAATTACCATTTTACGTATTCAGTTATGCAGAATAATGTTATGGTATGTAAAAATTTTACGTTATAAGGTTTTTCATTTTGAATTAGGAGTATTACTTAATGCGAATTAATATAGATAGACCCATCAGTATTTATCAAATTCTGCCAATACGGAATCAAGAAATCTAGAAATCCGCAATAAATACTGACAGTCGTCATTAAACTTGACTACACGATCAGACTATTTACTGAGCGTTTAGGGACGCCTTGTAATGTAATAATTTACATTTTACATTTGAGTTCCAACCCAACTTTTTTTTTAACAATGATTCATTACTCCGAAGAGGCCGGTTAATAATAGCGAACTCCTTCGAGTGTCCATATATTTTTTCTCTCAATTGTTTGGGTAGCGTGCGTGAGTTAGTACGCGACAGATGCGTGGACGCGCATTCCGGGCACCAGAATAGAAACGGATGATACGAAACTACTTAGGGTTCTGACACACAATCGACTCAACTGTTTGATATGCTCTTATAATTGCTGTCTGTACAGGTTGGCTTTAGAAGTAAATAAGTCTTTAACCTTAACTTATTTTCACATAATAACGACTTAAATAACTCAAACCGATCGCTTAGTAAGGCAGTGTAGTGTATTTATCTCAAGAGCTGCGCCAAAAGCTGTAAACCACTGTATATTGAATACGACCTCTTAAGACCCTATTATGACCCCTGGAAGTACCAGACATTTTCTGAATTGCTTTAATACCATTCCTTTATCTTTGTATAATGAGTTAAAGAGATGCAGTGGTAGCAATGCAGAAAATTGCCGTAAAGTCTGCGCCGGGGCGCAGCCAGATTAAAATACTAAGAGGGCCAATGCAGCTAAACCTAACACTTCAAAGGTGAATCGATCTTAGTTGAAGTACAGCTTCTGCTAATATATTAATTGTGTTAATCTATCGTGTTAATTTAACTCAGTTGCTGCGGACTAGGACAACTAATAAAGTTTTTAAGCTTAATCTCTTATAAATATTATTCTACCTTACAAGAACAAAACGTTTTAGCACTGCCAATTAAATTAAAGCGAAAAAGGGTAGTGTACGTAATCGAATTTCACGTAATTTATTTTCATAGTCATCGTTTTGGTTCATCTTACAAAATAACTCTGCATGTTCCATTGTACATAAGTATTTTTAATAAAAAACTTCAAAGTAATTGTTGTCGTGTTCATTAGCCCTAAGATACGGCTACTTTATAAATCTTTACAAACATTTTATTTTTGGCGATGTTATATTCTGCCTGAAATGACATCAAATATATTTTCAGCTGTATAACTATTATAGCACTATTTTACGATTTTCTGGAACTCTGTAACGTTTAAACTTAAAGAGGAGATGAAAAAGGTAATTGATAATATTGATGGGTTTCAGTTAGACGATTAATAAGTAGGTATACAAAAACTTTCTAAGTTTAATAGTTTATTAGGATAATATACCATTTAACAGCGTTGCATGATTTGTAAACTTAAATTATAAGCAAATGAGGTAAATAAAATTGTCTTTCTTTAAAAAAAAAAAATTATTAAACGCCAATTTTTCGATCAGTAGAAGAACAAAGAAGACGTTACCTTAAAAATGTTATTTACAAAAACATTTGACGATTTGGTTTTGTCTTTCCCTTCTCCCTTTCTTCTTAAATAAGAAATATTTATTTATTTCGCCAGTTGAAAAGAATTTGTATCTTTATTACCTACATATTATTTATTTGTTTCTTTATCTTTGAAGACCAATGTCAATACGACCTTCGGATACACGTGGCTGCTATAAGTAGATTACACCAATTTTATTTAAAGATGGCCACTAAATACTTCCTTAGCGTCGTCTTCGAGTGACTGGAAATAAACTTAGTTAAGAATCTCCTCTGTACATATGACGATAATAATTTACTCGCAATTTGGCAAATACCCAGAATGTGACGAAAAAAACAAAAGTGAGTTTAAACTGTTGTGTGACGATACGAGTTTCGTCACTTTATAGTTTCTGGAACGAGCCATATTGTTTGGCATTAAAGTTTATATTGGCGTGACACTGATGTACTCCAATGTTTAGCATCGCAACAGATTGTCGCAAATTTACTTCCCCTCTGTATTTTTTCGTACCAATTACTAAGGAACAGTGGATACGATTTATTACAGATTAATGGGTCCAAGAAGTTGTTTATTTTGTATAGTTCATACTTACGTTGTGTTCAAAAGACTTGTAAAAAAGCTGACTCAAACAGGCTGAAACGAAATTTAAGAATAAGTAGGTATTTCTAGTTTCTTTTCATTTTACGTGCGTATTAAGATCGTTTTGTATTTAAGTCGGATAAATCTTAGGACAAACGTAATTGAAATAACTCGTCATAGTGGCTTAAATTTTATTATACGCATGTGACAGATTCTTAAACTTACCAACACTGCTTTATATCTGGTGAAGGCTAAGAGTCTCCCCGATGTTCATAAAAAAATACTATATTTGTAGAAACGTTGACGAACTTGTACATATAGACTATGGCGTTTTACTTGACGTTGGCGAGTGTACAAACCGTACGAGCCAGAAAAAAATGACTATGCTAATACTCTTTAGAAATTTGGAGCCAAGCTAGAGAAAAGTTACATAGTAGTGGGAAAATATCCAAATAGTTGAAATCGCGATCGGCCTCTATGATTAAAAAAACGATAGTTTAGGGAAAAACAGTACATTGTTTAATGTTTTATCCTCTTTTGTGGTCTTTGTACGTCTTACTTTCAGGGCAGTATACTTTCGTTGTTACCTACAACTTTTAAATGAACATTACCAATAGGTATTGTCTAAAATGATAAACAGAAAAAACAACTGAAGCCCATGAAAGTAAAAGCATAAAAGTCTTACATAGGCTGATAAAATGAGTGATATAAATAATTCTGCTCTGTAAAAACACAGCAGGGCCGTGCACTACGGACAATTTCCTTGAACCCTTTATCCAATCAGGATGGCTTTCCTCACAAGGAGGTAGAATAGAGCAGAATGTCTATTTTGTTAAAAAAAAACTTTATTCTTTATCTGTAATTTTAGGCGTACGTCTTGGTTAATTTAGTTTTAAACGGTTTTGAATCCTCATTTGTTTTATGCGTCCTTACTGACAATTTTTTTTTATCGAATCAATCACGAATGGCTTTCCTATTTTGTTTTTGTTTTTTTTTTATTTTGTTTTCTATTTAGTTAAAAAAGTAAACTTTTTTTCTTTGTCTATAATTTAAGGCTTATGACTTATGACTTCGTTAATTTATTTTTCATGCGGTTTTGAATAATATTTATTTTCTGCTTTCTTACTTACCTACACCAAAATGAATGTGATTTATGCTGTTCAGTTTGTTATGTAAAATATTTTTTTTATTTTGTGTTTTAGTTAAGAAAACTGTGTCTAAAAGAAAGTTGATGAATAACATTTGAGACGCTATTATTTCGTAAAGTTTAGCAGAGTTGAGGTGAAAATATTTTTATTACACAAAACGGGGAAACTTTTGACTTTTATCATTTTCTGATGTTAGGTAATAATAAAGCTGAAGGTGGAATCAAACTTTCCCCTCAATCGCTAAGGAACTAGTTATCTAACGGCCGGAACACAACAACATATAGATAAGATGGTGCTAGCTAGGCAGGCGGACTTAAGACAAACTGTCCTACAATCCATAAGTTGTCATATCTCTATCCCTATTACAACTAAAACTGATGTTTTTCTGTTTACCCGTGTTGTTTCATTGATCGAGTACTTATTTTCCTAAAAGTTAAGATCTAAAACAATAGTAACCCTAGGTTCGTGTTTGGACGAGGTGAGACGTGCTCGGCACACCGCCAAGCAGACAAAATACATTTGTCATCGAACCTTTCTAGGGATAACGCTGGTAAATCGTACACGTCAAATAACAAAGGTTCGAAAAATATTGTAAAAATAACAAACGGTTTTAGTTTTTCGATTAAACTGTATTTTATATTAAGTATACATGTGATTGATGTTGCCGTGATGATTTATGGCGTGCTAAATATTCTTGAGATTTAATGCTATTTCTTCTCTTTGACCACACAAAATCTGGATAAAAAAACACTAAAAGGGTGGGTACAGAGGAAATAACTTTTTCACCTCACAGGTTCGGAAAAGGAGGCTTTTTTTTAAGAAAAAGAAAAAACATTTACATATATAACATAGATTTGATTACATTTTGCGGCTTCACGTGAGGGTTTATGAAATTAAAACCTAAAAATATGTCCTAATGCGTTCCGATTCGCACTATTTTCTTTTTATGTTACATTTTATTCTTATCATAAATAACTTTGCATTAATACTCCGTTTTAGTTTTATCATATTAACAATTACAATAAAATTAAACTATTTGTTATAATAATTTTATATTTAGGCTGGGTGAGATTTCACAAACTTTGATTAAATTTCGGAACGTGACATAATTAAGGTTAATACCTTTATTTTAAATTGTCTTTGCCTTGTACCTCATGTCAATGTCAACATTTACCGAATCGTTTTTATTGTTATTATAATTAACAATTTATTCCTATTTTAAATAACTTTGTTTACTTTAATATTCCTTTTTTATTATTTTATAAAAATAATAAAATAAACTTTATTGCACACGATAAAACAATTAAATAGAGAAAGCACAAACAAAAAGTAGACATACAATAGGCGGCCTTATTGCTACGTAGCAATCTCTTCCAGGCAACTTTGGGTGAAAGAGAGTATATATAAAATAGGGAACTGGGGAACTGGTGCAAAAAGAAAGAAAATTAATGAAGAAGAGTAAGTATAATATAAATACGAGTACATAAATACTGATAGAGGAGATAAGGTAATATGTAATAAGTTTAGTTTTTTATCATTAAAACAACAAGAATAAGGTATATTTAGATAAAACTTTTTGTTAAAAGATTATTTTACCGTAACTTAACCGCGGAAACCACTTAAAAAATCTTCCACGCTGTGAGGTGAAACATTGGGTGTTGCGCTCGGCAGAAAAGTTTTTACCGTCTCGTACCTTTGAAACCCTCGCTACGCTCAGGAATCAATATTTGAATCCTAAATCCTATCCCAGAATCCTTCGCTTGCTTCAATAGAGGTAACTGGCCGTGAAATCCAACTTTCCAGCCTTGCATGACAAATAACTTTATATTAACACCTTTATATTTCAATACCTAGAAAAGGGGAATTTTAATAACACAAACAACTGTAACCACTAACATCGTATGCTGTATACTACTATTATAAATTTGTGAAGATTAAACGAATATGAATAATAAACAAAGCATATCCACATAGCTTCACACATCGACGGTAACAGCTCAGCTGGGTCTCCCGTTTCTTCACGTAAAATATATCTATTTAGTTGATACCTTTCGATTCGAAGTAGATCCGGCTTTACTAACGTACGTTTATTTTGTATTTATTAGTTTTGGTAAGGCCGAAACACATTCCGCGATTTTACGACCAGCCTATTACTAAAAGGTCGTCTTTAATTTTATTTTCTGGGTTGTATTGCATTATATATTACCTACGATACATTTTCTTTGATCGCTCCATTGAAATGAAGTATTTGTGATGTTTGATCGAATGTCAAATACAATACTTTATTGTGTAAGGTTTATAAAATAAATGGAACGTTAGGCAGCATTAAACTAAATAGCTATTAGATAGCATTTGTGTTAAGATGATAATAATAGGTATCAAAAGTTACAAAAATGCCAACATTATAAAAATGCATAATAAGATAAATACACCAAAACAAACCGAATAACTACGTAACTTTTAGTTACATTTTCCTATTTTGGGGAGTGAAGTTAACTGAAATACCAAACCAACTGCTAAAGAGTTAGATTCAGGATTCAACGTGCTAATGATTGGAAAACTTTGGAAACACTTTCTAACTAGTCAGCTTTTTAAATAGGGTTGGTGTTATTAAGTTTGTAAGGAGATTTGCAAATTATCTACATAGACAAATCAAGGAAGTACTAGTTTAGTAAATAGTATCGATATCATCTTAACAACCATTTCGCTCGCGACTTCGTTTACGTGTGATTCGTTCATATAATTTGGAGCCATACATGGATACCTTCTTATGTCTATGTTTAAAAAAAAAAACTGTGGTTTTGTTTTTTTAGGGTTCCGAAGCCTAATGACAAAAAACGGAACCCTTATAGATTCGTCATGTCTGTCTGTACGATGTACACAGCCACTTTATTTCTTAATTATGAGGATTACACAATTGAAACTTGGTAGGTAGATGTATTCTGTAAACCGCTTTACGGTTTTCACATAAAACTAAATTAATATATATCCTCATACATGGAACTAAAACTAAAAAATATTTTTTTCATCAAACCTATACGTGTGGTCTTTTGATAGGTCTTTAAAAATTTAAAACAAGAAAGTGAAAAATATAAAAAAAAATATGCTGTAGATCTTTATAAAAACTTTTCACGAAAATTGGTTTAAACGAAATATATTTAGCAGCTTCAGAGCTATATATAGCACATTTTCCAAAACCGCAAATATAACTTTAATTAAATTAACGTCATTCATATAATCACTATTAAAAACAAAGTTATTTTTGCTGACGAAAAATAGTGGCATTTGGGTATACCTACCCATAGGTATACCTACACGTAGTAGGTATTTAATATAATAATAATAATAATAATAGAAACTTTATTGCACACGATACAAAAACAAACACATACAGAGAAAATGACAAAAAAGAGGAACACACAATAGGCGGCCTTATTGCTACATAGCAATCTCTTCCAGGCAACCTTTGGTCAGAGACAGAACCCTTCATGTACGAGTTCGACTCGCACTTGTTTTTCTTAGATATGACGCGGGGAAAAGCGTAGCTTTAATGATGTTTTATAGATACCTTAAAATGGATACTTAGATATGTTTTGACGCGTCAAAACGAAAGAAAATGAGAATATCGGTTTTTTTCTTCATATTATTAGAATACAGAGAAAAGAAATCACTTGTTTTTCAGAAAAAAAATATATAGTTGAACAACTTAAAACCGGTTTTGGGGCCTTTTTTAATCGAAATATTATAAATTTCGAAGAGAACTTAATAAAAGGAGTTTTTCTCACCTTAAAATAGCCTTTCACTACTTCACAGCTTTATTTATTTTAAGAAGGACGTATGCTCACATTTAACAAATAGCAAATTCAATCGGACCCCAATATAGGGTTTCCCAATGTTTTACAATGCGAGCTCGTATGACATATCTGCTTCAAGTTCACACTTATATTTGACGACCTGTTCGGCGCAGGGGTACTAATCCCACCTTCTGCGCCAGAGGTCCCGGGTTCGATCCCCGGACAAGACAAATATTTGTGTGCATGAACATGTCTATTTGTCTTGATCTGGATGTTTAATATGTATATTATGTATGTATTTACAAAAAATGTTTATGTTTATGTTTATCCGTTATCTAGTATCCATAACACAAGTTCTTCATGATATTCTAGATAATTGGTGTGATTGTATGGAAATGTTTATTATTTATGTTTATATAATATCATTGCATAAATGCAACGAGCTGAAGGCGGATTCGTATTTTCTCCCGGAAAACTCAACCGCAGAGTCCGGAATGTTAAAGGGGCCATTTCAAGTGTCAAATTGATCGAAGTGTTGAAATTTTACTAAAATTTTAAGTAATACTTTATGTGTGAACATTATGATGTATATTGGTGCGCTGCCAGTTAATTCAAATCAATTAACAATGCCATGTCGTTGTTACACGCAAATTATTGCTATAAACTGTTAAATTTATTGCAAATGTTGTCTATAATTTATTCCGAAATAGTACCCATAATATTATACACACATATTTCATCTCATTATTGCCTATATTGTTCCTTGTTTACATTAACACATAGATACTGCAGACAGATGCGTAGAATATTACATACACGCTGTCCTAATTTTGTTTCACTAATTATTTATCCTACTAGATAAAATAATAGTTGGTTAAATAATAAGCAAAACATGTTGGATGAGAACACAAAAAAGAGATTAAGGGCCGGTATTTCAATGTCACCTTATCTTACGACTTAAGTTTGAGTTAAGTATCACTTATGAAAGACAACTGAACAGCGTATTTCAATCTGGATATTCCTCGCCCTATCTAATCTAGGCTTAATCGGAAAATTGCAACATAACAAAAAAATATGATAATTGTCTATGAATTTTTAATGTCATTTGGCGATATTGAGCGCTCATTGGATGCACGTGTGCGCGCGGCGACCAATCGTTTTGGAGGCTCCACAATGAAAAATAGCGCCCAAAAACTTTCTCATCTTAGTATTTTTTTTCACTTCGAAATTTTTACATTACGCATCATCTTCAAAATTTCTCATAATATTCTTGTAATTTGCCATTATTTCTATAATTTAATATTTTTTACGCTATAACTGAGCTTTTATTGAAGAAATTAAGCATTCATTATTCCCAATATAGTACCTATTACGTAAGTACCTACCTACCTAATGCTTGCTGTCTCTAAACTTTCGTCACTACTTTACACCATTGGCGATTATCTTACCATAACATCTTTTTGTTTCAGTAACTATAATTCAAGCTCAACCTTTAACATTGATGATGAAGATATTATTAAAATAGTGAGTGTCGTGTAGCTGAAATGTGTAGCTTTGAGTTTTGTACATAATGTTGCAGTGAAAATATACAATCAGTGATAATCCTGTGAGATTATCAGTGATTAAACAGGTTATCTTTGGAACCATCAATGTGCCAGTAGGTCCATTTTCTAGAGGAAGGCGCAATGTCTCTCCGCATGAATTATTGTGCCATATATTCACTGTTTAAAAAAAATAACATGTAGCAAGGTAATTAAATAAATTATTAACTTACATAGCGTGTTTTTTTATTTACTGATCGTAAAAAAATATAAAAAGTACCAAAATGCAAAACTAAAATATCTTTTTGCCAGACAAAATTTAGTTACCATAGCAAATAATTCCAGATCGGCACTTACCTCACTGAATTCTTCCACTTAGATTTTAGCTAGTTAGGATGGACTTTATATGTCACATAACTTTAACTCAATTCACAAAAGTCGAACATATCTTCAATCCTGGATCAATTTAAGAAAAGTCGATATTGAAATACCGGCCCTAAGATGAAGCATATTGAAAAAAATGTCATCTCGAAATCAGGCACGGTGCCATGACAACGGGAAGAAGTTCAAACCGTACAAGGAAAAAACGACTGCATCTGTATTTCACGCATAAAGCTGTGCCAATTTACTTCTTTCTTGATTTCTGCGGTTCCTACGAAAGTAGGTACCTCTCATCATGTCATCTCATTTTCAGTTTTGGTCACTTGATCGCATTTTTTTATATAGTTTAAGATAGAAATATATATAGATAAAGAATAAGAAAATCCAGTTTTACTTCCAAAAGGTGATCAATGATCCCATCTGAGAATTCACTTGTGGCCGAGTTGATTTTGCCAATGTTTTCTGTTTAATATTTATCATAAATATATCTATTTTTATATAAAAAAATGCAAAATATAAAAAATATCAATGGTTTTTTCTTCCACAATTATCATTTAAATGTTATCCATTTTAAAGGTCAAAATTGTGGCCATAGACTATTTTCTACCCTATAAAAAATTCTGTACACAAAACTATTTCTCTTGTACCCCAACAGAAATGTATCACAAAAGTCATGAACAGAATATCCTATATTTATGGCGTTGCAAGATTCGCGAGGACACGTAACTTACAATTCAGGCCGCAACTCATATATTCAGGAACTTAGAAACCCTTTTGGGGCCGAAACCAAACTCGTGTATTACCCCTTAGTTGTAATGAAAATAGGAACTTTTCCTACGGATTATTTGACCGAGCTACGGCTAGTGCGACCTCACTTCAATGGATAATGGGACATTGTATTTGTATGCCGTATTATCTTTAAGGGTCAGTGATATGAAAACATAGTGTGAGAAGGGCATCTTTATGTATAGAAAACGTAAAGTTGTATCCACAAAAAAAAACACATGAAAAGCTAAAGAGTATCTCTAATCGCTACAAATATAAAATTGCGTTTAAACTTTATAGATTATTGTAAAAACAAAAACAGAAAATCTCTAAAAGAACTTGCGTACGTCATCTTTTTGGCGTAATTAATAGCGGAAACGTATTGAATTCTACATCAATATACACTCCAAAGAACTGTGAAGTTGCTTTAATGATTTTTATGCAAGAATGATAATTGTGATAATAATAATGATGAAAACAACAAAAACATCATAAAATTGCAAAAGTGCAAAAATATAGAGACAAATTATTGTTTTATCGTAACTGGGCTTAATTATAATAATAATAACTGTACCTATGCTAAATTGTGTACGAAAAAACAATTTCTTTTTCCCATAATCTTAACACACACAATAATCTAACTGGACGAAATGCATTTGGGTGTTTATAGCATAAAATTAGTCACAAGTAGGTACTCAAGCATTTTGGTTTAACCAACAACGGGGAAACGATTCGCCTTCATCATACTTGATGTTAAGTTATAACAAAGCTAATGGTCCCAGAATTCTCATCCACTGAGGAACTGGCTATCTATTTCATATACTGCCGGAAAGAAACAACGTTGGAAAAAAATTGTTATGGTGACATATTATGCTAAAATTCAAAATCGGACATTGTTTGTGATATTGTCTGATATTTTTAACTTCGTAACAAAACCATCTTGAAATTATACTTTTTGGAGTCGATGCCAGCCAAGGCGTCGATTGTGCATTGCATTCTACATTCTATATGTTAAGTTTTTGTTTGTACTGGCTATCACCGACTCCAAAAAGCATATTTTGAAGACGGTTTTTGTTATGGTGTATTATTAATTTTTTACAAAAAAATATTTTGGTTCTCCTTTATATTTTTTACCTTTTTAATTTTTGAGGTTTGTTTTTTTCTTTGTTATAAAAAGTTTTTGTTGTTTTGTTACTGATGGTCACCCTACCCGCGACCCAGGTGAGCTTGGTCAAATCGTACTCTGTTCCGGGCTAGTTTCTAAACTACCGGCAAAATAAACGGGTCTTACATTAAACCATAGATTAAACAAGTTGCCAACTATTAAAACTCCTTTTGACTTCCGTTTTAATTAGCAACTCGGAATAGATTTGGTCATAATTTCAATTGAAGTTTTAACGAACAAAGTTTTTGAACATTCACGCGTCTTCATAATTAACAAAAGGTAAATTAAGTTAAACTTTTATTCGCTGCTAATAATTTTTTGTATCTCCTAGAAGTTATGGATTGTAAGACCGAACACTAATTCTACTCCGTAATTATTCACATCTGAATGTTTATTCGGACTACCAGAGAAGATTACATTAGCTTTTACACAAAAAATTGCACAACAAAATAAACATGCAAAATGTAAGTTTTATTGAAGGCGTGATTTAACAATAGGTATGGACGAATACCATTATTTTTATGACCTATAAATGTTATTACAATTATAATCTTCAAGTCAATCGGCGAGCAATAAAAAATGAAGGTTCAGTAACAAAAACACATTATTTTATATTTTTCGTTCATAGAGCATCGATGTGAAAAAGATGTGTTTGCATTTGAAATCATCAAAGCCCTCGTCCACATTCGTTCCGACTGCGTTTGTACTCTAGCATCAATCAAATTCGCTACTCCGAAAAATGGGTTACCAAAAATAAACTTCATTTCTACGTCCAATATAATCCTGCGAACAGGTGCAGTCATACAAGTCTTTTTTCGGAAAGAAACATTTTTCGGCATACTAGATCGCACTTCTGCGTGGCTTATTGTACACAAAGCCTTTCAAAAAATATTTGTGGAGCTTCGTTCCATTTTTGCTTTACTTGTAAATTTTCTTTGTTTGAAATGTTGGTGTTGTGTAACGTTTTGCGTATTACATTCCGGATGTGTGCTCACACAATTTCTTTGTCACCATCCTTAGAAAAAAATACTAAACGAACTTTAAATGTTTATAAGACAAACGCTTGAAATTTCTTGAATGAAAATTCTACCCGAAGATAAAACAGACACATCATATAACTAAATGGAGTACGTGGTGTAGTGTTAACTGAATTACCAAAGCAAATAGTCTCATAATAATTAAACAGATTTACTAGCTCCAAAGTTAATTCAACGGACGCTGTATCAGCACAGTCCGGTGGAAATTCCCGTAAGTAAGCCGAACCCCAAAACTCTACGGAACCAAAACGTTCTGTTTGCTTCCTGAAAGTTTCCACTTACGTTGCATTTACGACGAATGTCTGGACATTTCCTTTGACTAAAGTCCCTTTTGACCTCACATACAATTTTTGTGTTCCACTGTTATTATTTGAAATGCAATCTGAGCTAATAAACTTGAGACTGTCAAATACCTATGTGAACTAACACGTAATCTCGATGCTTAATATTTTGTTCAGCTTTAACTTTTATTCTGTACTGAAAAATTACCTTTGTCATACCACGAGACTGATTGTATAATTCTCAGAGGTTGCCTCTCACAACTTGATTCAATTCGAAATGAAAGCTACGTTTCATGTTTTTGAATTCCATGACTTATAAAAAGAAGTTGTTTGGTAACCACTAGACTACTCTATGTCAATATTGTTATTTGATTTTAAACGCAAAACCCCTTTTTGTTCAGAAAGCCTCTTACCTCTTACCTCTTAAGCGTCTCACCTGAGAGCATGCCTGCACAACCAGGCGCAGGCAAGACGGATCGTGTAGCCGGGACATAACTTGCAGAATGTTTAAAACCAATTGTAAAAAGTCTAAGAAGCAAAAAGTCTAAAACGTTAAGGCCTAAAATGCATTGAAATTTAAAGATTCCTTGTTTTGGATATTTTGAGGTGCCGACCGTACTTCTACAGAGATGGATTATTTATTGCTTTCAAACGTAAAATGAGATTGCACACCGATTACATAAGCCAGGTGTGTTTCACTTGTGTAATATTATACTCATCCTTCATCGGGTGTCATGTTCTTTTTTCAGGAAAATGGTGAGACACATTTTCTCACCTTTCATTTAATATAAACTATAATATACACGTGAGTATATTTTTTTTACCCGACTGCGCCAGAAGGAGGGCTATGTTTTCGAGAGTGTGTATGTATTTATATATTTATATATATACCTTTTAGTGTCTGTTTATGCTTTGTTGTGTTTCTTATTATGTGCAATAAAGTGTTTATATTATAATTATTGTTTGGCACGCTCTGCGGCCTAAACGGCTTGATGGATTTTAGCTTGAGATGTGTCGTTAGATTCGTGCAATATGGGTATCAAATTAAAGGGCTGATCTTTAGGATTTCAAAAAGGTACCTATATCAGAACCAATAATAACTAAAAAGATATACATTTAAAAAACTAAAAAACCCACCTGCTTAAAAATAAACAAAGGGTTGCACTCCGGAGTGCCGGCAGAAGTGAAAACCGCTTAAACGAAACAACAGGAGCAAGCATACATTTTCGGCGCGCGGTAGAAAGAGAGGGGGATATTACTTCCTCTCCTACGCCGTGCCGGCGCTCTACTCTCCCTCCGTCTTACGAATTTTCGATCAGGTCACGTGTCCTGACGTGACTTTAACATTTTTTACTGATCCCAAAAATTTAAAACTCTGATGTGCACAACGCCCCTAAAGAAGTTTACACTTCAAAAACAAGCCAACTGAAAAGATGGAAAAAAGATCAATTATAAAAGCCAAATTTAAAAATATTTTTTTCAACATAATAACATGCAGTCGGAGGCATGACATTAAAAATGATTCAAATTATTATTAAATTATGTTGAGATTAATTAATTACGCTGAGATTTCAAAACGTACGTAACGTTATGAAATCTCAGCATGAATATAGGTATTTGTAATTTTATATTGCTTACCTATTGGCTAATAAAACTGGCGAAACATAAAAACTTTTTTCAGCAAATAATGTTAACTATTTTTTACACTTATTATCAGTTCATGAGGAACTTGTGTTATGGATACTAGATAACGGATAAACAAACATATATACTCAGGTACTTTTTTTGTAAATACATAATATATATATTAAACACTAAGATTAAGACAAAAAGTCATGTTCATGCACACAAATATCGATCGGAGATCAAACCCGGGCCCTTTGGCGCAGAAAGCGGGTATACGTACCCATGCACCAAACAGGTCGTCAAACTATTGAATGTGAGTCGAACAAGTTTGTAAAGAAATAATCATAAAAAAACAAGATAGGTTATTTACATTTTAAAAAAATCATTATTTTCTAGTAAGTACGTTCTAACTAAGACAATAACCAATCTTAAGTCCCTATTTGAGATAATAGCCGAAACAATGATTAGGTATCATTACCTTCTCCAAGTACAAAACTTCGCGCTCCATCACAAGAACAATATGAACTTGCAAAATATTCAGACGGCGAATTTAAGCTAATACTCCCACGAAATATATTAACGGATATTAAAATAGATCCGCAAACAATAAGCGCAGACTTTATTGAGGCGCGCTCGTTCAATCACGCACGATGAATTGGAGAACTTTGGCCGAATCGTCTCCAGTTATTGCTTTAAGGTAGTGATGGGGTGCAACTGTAAGTTATTGACCAATGACAGTTCGTGGTTGACGATTGACAATATAAAAGTGCGTTGATTGATCAACCGGTTTCGCGCTGTCATTACTGTCACATATTCATACTGTATGGCAGCCGAAATACCGACGAAACTGTAACGGAACCGAGTTTTCGTTAGATAAAATCAGCCTGCGGTATGAAATATAAGAGGTATGCATATATAAACAGAGCATTAAATTAGCACATTCAATTTTAAAAGATTACTATCGGATCTTAAAATAGATCCGCAAACAAGAACGGGCGTAGACTTTATGAAGCCGAATCGTCTCCAGTTATTGCTTTAAGCTAGTGCTGGCGTGCAACTTCTCCTTTTCGAGTCGATAGCAGACCTAAATTGAATGGGCCCAAAAATACTAAGACTGCAGCGTCAGTAGCCTTCATAAAGTCCTCCTGCGTGCAGCTGTACGGACCATGTGTCCTTGCTTCGGCCGACCATCGTCCGATGTCTATTTAAAGACTTCCAAGTCGGCCATGGCAACTTATGACCAGACGCATGACTCTCAGACGGTGGGACAAAAGGTTTTGGGAGGCCAGCCATCTCCTGCCACAGCCTGCATCTCTCTTTCGATCGCCCGGTGACTTGAAGTCCCCGCACGCAATGTGCGAAGGTTTTTTCGGCTCTTCAGCCGTTGGGGCACCAGATTGTAATCATTGAGTGGGTGCTGTGTGTCCCTCATCATGGTCGTTTTTTCGGATGAGCTTGCTACGGTCTTACGAATTCTTACGGGAGCTATACCAGCATGTGGGGTGCAGCTGTAAACGATTGACAAATAATTGACAGATCGCAGATTGATCAACGGGCATTTTCAGATTTTATTGAGGCGCTCGTTCAATCACGCAAGATGAATTGGAGAACTTTGTCCGAATCGTCTCAGTTATTGCTTTAAGATAGTTCAAGGGTGCAGTTGCAGTAAGCGATTGACAAATTGGCAGTTCGATGGTTGATCAACCGGCATTTTCAGACTTTTTTTTATAAAAAAAATGGAATTCCTGCTACTCTTAGGTTGTCTTCTTACATTTCATAGCAATACTCTTGTTTTTCTTCGATAGATAGTTGTGAGATAGAGATGAGAGATTAAGCGCTTGAAAGTTTAAAATATGTTATTAACCGGTATGAAATAACAATATAATCTATTCTATAATAGTGTAGTCTCGTGGTTTTTAGTATCGGATTTCTTCCGATTAAATGAATACTCAAAATTTGAATAGATGTTCCCATCTCTAGTCGCTACCCGAGTACCTTCCTCGAGTTAAGGGCGCTCACGAGCACTCGTAAGGTTACCGAAGATTTTTCTTACCTCATATGGAAAGTAATATACGGAGGACGAAATATTCTTCCTTTATTGACCAAGTTCATATTGTAAGTAAAATTTCACTTTATTGAGGGTTGAAGCAGTGCGAGAGAAGGAAAACTTGAAACAAATCCTCTACCAACTCATCTGGCCAGCGTGGTAGCAGTAGGCTAATAGCCTACTATGAACGCCACAATATGCGTGAGCTAGGAGAGGCTTATGTCCAGCAGTGGACGTCTACAGGCTGATGATGGACAGCAAAGAAGTGGAACTCCCTCCTTGCGTCTGTATTTCCGAGTACTTATAACCCGTCCATCTTCAAAGCAACGGTGAACCTTCTGGGCTAGCTCGCTCCACCGCAGATATTATGTTAGTCTCCGAGCTTGATTAGGATCAATAGAGTACCCATTCAAAATTATAAAATAACTTGAGTATGCAAAAATTTTCCCCTCATGTTTTAGTTTTTTTTTCACAATATTGTACGATTTGTGTTCGGCAACGGTATGTAAATGTCGTTGCTTTTGTTACAATTGATGAGTTTCTTGCGCATGTTACTCTTATCAGTCCAAAGATGTCTTGAGTTTGAGAAACATTTAAGACGCTTCAAAAGTACTTACATTTAAGTTTATTCGAATGGAAAAGTTTGTTGTTGCTGACTTATTATAAAAATGTTTCGAAGATAAGACTATTTTGTCAATTTTAGTAGTAAGTTCTATATTCTATTTCTTCATATTATCACAGATTATATATTTTATTGTTATAAATTATAAAAACATACTTTATATTGTTCTCACAACATACCTACCAATTTGAAATGAACTGGAAAATTTTCAGTTATCCAAGTCATTGGTTCCGTAATGTTAAACCTTGCATCCCTCTTATTATACTGAAAAATTAATTAAACGGAAAATTAATACAAGATGTGGGAACTGATTATTTTAGGTAATCTATCTATACTTATAATAAGAATCAAAGTTCAGCGTGTCTGTACATTGCTTGGATTTGCAAAAAAAAAATAGATAGGGGGACTCAGAATAAGCAGCAGAACCAATTTCTATCATTTTTTGAATTTTTGTCTGTCCGTCTGTCCGTCCGTGTATGTCTGTGTGTTTAAATGAGCATCTTACCAAAACCACTGATCTAAGTCCACAAAATTGTTTATATGATTAAAATCCGTATCTCAACTTACCGTATCAAAAAGCAAAATTATTTTTTTTGACAAAACCCACTACGGTTAAAACTTAATTGAATAAGGATAAAATAATTTAGAAACCCCCGACTTAATTATCCGTCGGGGGCAGCCATTAAATGAACTATAGTTTTGCAGTTTTATAGTAACGTGAATAATTGGATTTATTAATATTCATGCTGAAATTTATAATAGTGATGGCAGCCCCCGACGGATAATTAAGTCGGGGGTTTTTAAATTATTTTATCCTTTTTCAATTACGTTATAACACTTTCGCGGGCAGTGAACGAGACACAATAGAATTTTTATTGTTATGACTGCTAGGCGTTGAGTGTCGTCGAAATCAAGCTCGGAGGCTAAGGCAAGATCTGCGGTGGAGCGAGTTAGCCCAGAAGGTGCCCATTCACCGTTGCTTTGAAGATGGACGGGTTATAAATACTCGGAAATACAGACGCAGGGAGGGAGTTACATTCCTTTGTTGTCCATCATCAGCCTGTGGACGTCCACTGCTGGACATAAGCCTCTCCTAGCTCACGCCTATTGTGGCGTTCATAGGAGGCTATTAGCCTACTGCTACCACGCTGGCCAGACGGGTTGGTAGAGGATTTGTTTCAAGTTTTCCTTCTATCGCACAGGTGTTCAGGGAGTGGTGACACTTGTATTCATAGGCCTTCTCCTTTGCTGTGCGCAATATAAAAGATAATTAGTAGCACTTTATGAAACGCTTTATGCAATATTTATCGAAAGGGAACGGAGGCTGTCTATTCGGTGCAACATGCTGGCTCGCAGGTTTGCTGTACGATTCCAGTGAAACTTACATTATTCAAGGCGTACTGTCATTCTTTTTATTCGTGCAGCCTATGGACCAGTTACACACAGCGGATATACAGCGCCCTGCGTGTCCAGTACAACAATGCGTTCAGGATACTGATGGGAATGCCTCGGTTTTGCAGTGCTTCGACAATGTTCGCGCAGACGCATACAGATGACTTACACTGTATCATTAGAAAGCGAAGTGCATCTACCGATTTAAAAGCAGTTCCAACAGTATACTGAGCGCACTGGCCGAACGTTGGGACTTACCGATGGTGGAAAGGTGGATGAAGCTCCATGGTAGCTCAGCGCCATATATTTAATAAAAATGTTATTAATTGAAAATGTTGAATTGTCATAAATATTGTGTAGATTTATATTTAGTTTAATAGTACCGTATTTCATTTAATTTTGTGATTTATTTTAAATTTAATTCTGTGATAATTTAATTTAATTTAGAAATATCAACCAAGAAAGGTTCCATCAAGTATTACAATATTTATTGATTTTCCAGTCGACCAGTAGACTTTCTTATGGAGTGTTACCTATTACTCTTTACGTGTATAATATTTTACCAGCTGTAAACAACCTACGTAAGGGAAATTATGCGGATTATGGTGGTTAAGTAACTTTCGTTAAGGTCGGTCGCGGGATGGGTGACCAAAAATAACAATCTTGAGCTAGGTACTCTGTTAATTTCGAAGGCGTGTTATAAAGCCACATTGAATCATGACTGAAGAAACTAAATCACAGGCATCGGCTATCTAATTATTATCATCACAACAACAAAAAAAAACGAATTCAAAAAGATACTTTGCATTTTAAAAGATACTTTTACTTTTAGTTCTTTTATAATATATAGGTAAGTACGTAGGTACGACGAATTGATAAACTGCTCTATTAAAGAAGATAAGATGTAGTAAGAAGTAATTAAATGGTATCAAGTGTTAAGTATTCTCTTTAAAAGTAAAGAATATAGGTGACTCAATAGCCTCTTCCTTTTTTTAAGTTGGTTATTGGTTGGTTGGTTTTTAAAAGACAACAAGACCAACAGTTTGGTCGGGAAGGATTGCAAATGATATTTCCGTTTTCACGCGAACGAAGTTGCGGGCACAGCTAGTAAATAATAAAAACAAATACTTCTTACTTACACCAATTAACCTAGCCCAAAAGTAAACACTGGGCCTTGTGCTATGGGATATGAAATGCAAATGATACTTATATTATAAATGTTTATTTTCGTTAAATATATACGAATTCAAAAAGACATGCCATGACTCAGTAACGAATGCTCGTTTTCATCACACAAACATTTTATACCGGGATTCGAATCAGGACCTCAGAGAGGGCGATAACTTAAAACCGGAAAAAAACCACAAACTCTACCATGGAGGTCATCTAGGTAGATATTTAAAGTTTACTTTACTGCATAAAAAATGTAAACAGACCAACGGACATAAAAGTGTAAAAAAGGTTTCCGACGAATTGAGAACCTCCTCCTTTTTTTGAAGTCGATTAAAAAGTGCCTTTTTTATAGGCACTGGTACCTATCAGAAGAGTAACTTTCTGCTGGTTCTCGGACTATTAATAATTCGAAGCGATTGCTTATCGACCATGAAATTAATGATGATCAAAATGTTTAATTAAACTTTTCCATGGTGCCAAACAATTTATTTTTATTTGATAACAAACGAAGGGCCGATGTTTCTATCATTCCCTTTCGTCATTACTGCAATTACAGTTGGAATATTCTTGAGAGGCTTTGTGACGCAGTGGTTAAACGCTCGTAAACAAATCTTAAGACGCCGTACCGAAAAAATATGTACTTTTTGATATAAAACTATTGTATGGTTAAAAATGTTACAAATCTGGTAATAAGATATACATTTCTTCATACCTTTATCTAGATTTGTAATGTACCAGAAACAACTGACAATTCAGGTTGAAATTGTGCGTCACGTCACGAGCAATTATATGTAATGTATTTTTTTTTTTATAATAACTGGGCAGGCATTTGACCACCATCGTGCATAATAAACAGGACATGGTCTAAGGTGTTGCATGCTTGCCCAGGATATGCCTATTCACTCTCGCCTTGAAGAGGCCAAGGTTGTAGGAATCGGGGAACACATGAGCAGGCAGCGCATTCCATTCTTTAGCGGTTCGCATAAGAAATGTGTCAGCAAAGCGCTTGGTACGGATCGCTGGAATGTCAATATTCTATCCAAATTGTATACAACCTTATGTATCGCATTGAAACACAGGGAAGCAAAGCTCTCTGTGTCCACAAATGTCATTCAATATTGTAATGTAACAAGGTTGTTTAGTGTTTCTATATTATTGCACGTGACTGCACTCGTACTTTAATTGTGTAATGAAGTTTCAACGGGTAACTAACCTAACACAGGCGTGGCTAGCTACTGAATCATAGTATGTAACATAAAACTTTTCAAAGGCGAACGTAATCGTTTTATGAGTACTAAAGTAAACAGCGTATAATAAGATGCATAGATGACTGCAGCCAAATGTATTATAATTTAAGGTTGCCAAATTAGAATAATGAAATTGAAATAGCTTTCAGTATTTAACAACTATAATTATTATTGACAAACCGCACCGAGCAAATTACACTTTCGTAATAAGCATACATGGACATTTTGACAGCTTTGAATCAATTGAATATTACCGTAAACGGCATTTTGCGTTTTTAATTTGCGCTCTCTATTGAAACACTTATATACACCACCTGCATCTATAGCACGTATTAAATATAAAGTATTCTCAATTTGAAAGTAAGCTATTAACACAGCGTAAATATATAGACTGTGCTAAATGTCCGCAGGGAGCTAATGTTGTATAGAACTTCCCTTGGGTAATTACGATAACATTTAAATTTGGAACGTCAACAATAACATCTATCAAAAATAGTTTCGAAAAAAAAACAAGGCTGTTTAAGGCATAACTGCCTGGTCCAAGGAGTTTTTAAATATAAAATTGACACTTCAAAGAGACAACTCCTATGAAAAATATAAACATGGCTGTATATATCGGGGTCCCTAGCACCAAGAAAACATTTGAAATTGGAGGTATGTGATATTGTGCACTCATACAAATATAATATTTCATTTCCGTGCTTTTTCGTGTCTTTTGTCTTATTTATCAGTAAAACATGGCAAGTTATCAAATTGTGAATGAGTGTAGTAGTCTTGACTTTTGGTCACAGATAAAATTATCATTACGGAACCAATTATCTAACGAAAAAATCGGTGATTTTCGATGCTTTCGATATTCGTTTCCGCGAATTGTTAAATTATTGTCATTTATTTATAATTCCTTTTTATTTAACGTCACAGTAGGCACAGTAGGTGTATAAAGTAGAGTATGCTTCTCGGGGATAAAAGTGTCCTAGCCTTAGATAGACTTGAATCCTACGCTTCATTCAGCATTCTTAGCATAATTCCTTCGCTTTGCTCGGGAATTAACATCTTAATTGACTTCAGAATCTTTCATTTCGCTCAGGATTCAATATGCTGCCCGTGAAATAAGACACTGTTTTATCCCCTTAGTGCATAATCTACTATAAAGTTTATTTATAATTTATTATTTGGCAGCTTCTTTCAAATAAAAACTTAAGTTGATTACTTAAGTAGTTTTTATTTATTTGTTATTTAAGTATACTCATGTGTAGGGTAAACATAAGTTTCTTGCTTGAATGTCCAAACCTAAGGTGTAACTTCTTTAACGTTTCTATGAGCTTGTTAAATTGAATAAATAATAATAATATGAAAGTAATAAAATGATTCACAATTTATTTTTTTAAAGACAAACTTGCGCTTACTGATTTCTGTATAGTTTACTATTTTGCCAAATAGCTAACCGTTCTGTGATTTTAGATTATGATATTTACGAAAAACAAAATTTTCACAAGATGAGACCGAAGCAATTACGCGGAGGCATAAAACTACTTTATTGTTGTTTGGTGATGATTCATGAACTGGAAAATATTGTGCTGTCTCCTTTTCTGTCAACAAAAACAATAACATCTCTCCACAACTTAGCACAGGGGTCACGATGACAACAAACATGAATCGACATGTCTACAAAACTTGTTTGCAAATAGCAAACGAAATATGAAAAGAAAAAAAATACATGTTGATACATCGCTTACGAATCCATTAAACGGATTACATTCTTGGCTCGAGACAGTAATACGACATCGCAAAAACAACGTAACTTCAAGAATAATCGCAACTTCTGACGTGCTACCTAAACGCGTGCCAAAGGCTTTTATGTCATTATAACGTCACCGAATTACGTACATCGACATTTCCTGAAACCGATATAAGAAGAATTACACTTTCAACTGGTCGGTTAATTGTCGCTAACGACAAACAACCGTAAAAATGTAGAGCGCCGAGTGACGTCATTCCTTAAAATAATAGTCACAATACCTATGCAAATGTCACTTCATTGAGAATTTTGAATGTCAAACGATCAGTAAACGATCAGTTATTATATCATGAATGACGCACAAAAGGCGTTCGTAGAATGATATTTCCTAACGAAATATCTGGCAGTCTTTTTATTTCGCTCATGGCCTCCGATTGGAAATAAAATTTTATATTTGGCTCCGTGTTTGAAAGAGTTACGTTTCATTCATAATGCCTATTTGAGCGCAATAGAATTTCATTGCCAGTTACATAACTGATTCATTTGCTCAAATTATTTATTCTAGGTTTATTGGTGTAAAATTGGGACATATTGAAATTGCAAATCGGGAAAAAGGAATATTACAATGCTCAGTTTCAAAGCATATTTTTATTTCTTTCTATGGCTAAATTATTTTGAAACTATTAGAAAGTGCCTTGATTTTATCAGCGTGTAAACTTTTTCTGGTACACGTATGTCTACGAATAATCATCGCAATTCGAGTGCTATTTAGCTATTAGCAAATTTCTAACAAACAGATAAGAGTTTTATATTAGATAGGGGAAAGTAGTATACTATCGAACAGCGTATAGTATGGGGCAATGTTGATGACGTCACAATTTCAGTATTATTATTGCACAGGTTTCTATGCTGATTTTTGTAACACTGCAATGGATTAAACTATGATGTATTATAAATATATAAATAAGTATAGGTACAGTCCGCGAGGTCTAAGCTGGGCTTTGCATTTGTGTGAGTGCACATAGATAGTTTGTAGGCATCGTGTAAAAAACAAAAAAGCAACAGGTGTTACTACTAGTACATCTATGTGCACTCACACAAATGCAAAACTCAGCTTAGACCTCGCGGACTGTACCATCCTAGCTACACGGTGAACCAGTTTTCGGCTGTCAACGTCACTGCGCACGGCATCGATTTCGTTTAGTATAGGACAATTAAGACATATTATTTATGATAAATTTTAAATAGAAAAATGCAAAAATTCAAAAATTCGAAAAACATAAAAAACATATTATTTATTTTTTCTTCTTTTTTTAAGTCGATTAATTAAATTAATAATATGTCCAATACTTAAAGAAACTGTCCGATAATTAACGAAGCCGACACTGTATAATATGTATAACGCTCTTTTAAATATTAATAAGCTTATCTAATTAACACGTTTGCAGGGTACTCAGTGCTGAATTATTCTTATTCATAATAATATTTTTTTAAAGCATGTCAAGTATGCTGTCCCATACTACCGTACGGTGTCCGATAGTATACGAACTTTAAAAAAATATATGATTGATGTAATACGTGATTGATAAAGTTAATTATCTTTTAACCTTATGCCATAACAAATTAAGTTACAACTTTATAGTTATAAAATTATATAATGTTCATGATCTCAAATTAGAGACTTATTTGTTATAAATGATATGTGTCCGATACTGTAGGTACTACCTTGCCATATTCGTACATAAATACGTAGATAATCACATTTGGAAACCAATAAACTTCTATATTTCTACCAAACCTTAGCTCAAGCCGTAAGGTACCTACATATTTCATATTTAGTACAACTAATTATTCAATATTAATAGTTTTTGGGGATGGATAATGGTTACTTCTCTTTGTTGAAGCAACTGGACGGATTTTGATTAAATGTTATGGCTTACACATCAAAATATATGTGGACAAAGAAGTGGGAAAAAGCTAGTTTAGTTCATATTTTCGTCACACCCTACCATCTTTACGCAAAACTAATAAAACCGTCAAAATAAGAACGTAACATCGCAATTCTGAGTTTGAACTTTTAACCTAGTAACGATAAAAATCCTGCCCTACTGGATGCCGCGCCCTTCACCTCCAGACATCGGGAGTAGGGGGGTAGGGGGGACGCCTACTGAAGAAAACACCCACCCGACAACCCATAAAGTAATATGATTCGAAGTATATAAAAAGTATTAGTTTCGTCTTTACATAGTTATTTTAATTCTGTGTTGATCAGGATTTAAGAAATTGTCGTTTTGGACTGTAAATTAGAATATTTTCAACCGGATAACAAATTGTGCTAAATATAAATAATTGGGAAAATTCAACAAGTAAATTTTCTTTCAGTTTTCATTACACACTTTTTAATAAAAGTATGTAATGGAAACTCGTACATTTCGGCTCTATGCCTATTTATGTCCCAATCTAGTCTATTAATTTCAAAATTTAATGGAAAATTTAATCTAAAAGTAAAATATAAAACAGTGAGTTTTTAAAACAATAAAAAAAAACTATCAATCGACAACGGAACACCACTCCTAAAGGTTTACCACTCCGCGCCTTCACTAAATAATTTACACGGTAAATAAGCAAAAAAATTTAGCACGCTATTTCACAGGGCCGGGCGCGGGCGTACCAAAAGCTAAATGAAACGCGTTAAAAAGTGAAGCTCTTCAATTTACACGCTTCCGACGTATACTATCTACGTACGGGCATAAAAGTTCTCATTACGAGGCGTAAGGTCGAGAGCGCGTCAATGGGAGTCTACGGAGGCCTGTTTATATCACAATAAAACGTTGTTTTACGACGCCATGCGCCATTCTGCGAGCGTGGACGGTTTGCCGCCATTTTTTCCGACGCTTTTTCCGCCTTTTTTGAACAGCTGCATGGAAAATAGAAGTACGCCTTTTTACAACCGACTGTGTGTTACGGTCTGAATTTTTTATCGGCTTTTATCGAAATCAAATCGTGTGCTTCTTTGTTTATTGTTTGACAGCCTTTTATTGGTTAATTCTGATAGCTTGCTTGTTGCTTTTAAGTTATTAGATGGTATATTATGAAAGCTTCTTAATACTCTGCAGTCTTCTGGTAAATACTACGATTTTTCAGTGACATCATTGAATGCTGAACCTCTACACTGCGTAATAATTATGACAAGACTGTTAATTTCATGTCAGTTAAAGAATTAGTCATAATTATTTTAAATCATACCGTCAATACTAATAAAAATAATAACGAAGTAAATATCCCTATGAACTATTTTTTAAATACTAAAATTCCATGTATGTGTCTGGAATATGAGGTACTTAATGTTGACCACGCGTCAATAAGCGACGTACATCATGGCCGACCTTTCCGGACGAATTGCCGCTTACTTGCGGCTATTTCTGCATACGAAAATATGTTGGTGTTGGTTTATATTTTGACTAGACATTGCATCAACTTGTAAGTATACGTTATCGTTATAAACTGTGTTGTTATGATCTTCATAGAAGAGAGGGATTTGTGAAAATAAACACCCCCGTAAACGATCAAATTATCTGTCAAATTTCTGGCAGATTTTCGTGTTTGTCAAAGGAGATCATTCTTTTTGGGCCGTATTCTGAAAGTGACGGCAATGACGGCCGACAAAAAAAATGTACGTATAGTTAGAATTAGAACTGGTCGTTTGTAGCAATAGTTGATATGGCACAAAATTTGTAGGATTACTCCAAGTCAAGGTGTCCGACTTGGTGTAAAAAAACAAAACACAACGTATCACCAGGAGAGAAGAAAAAAGGTAAGTTAAAATATAATAAAACAAATGAGTTACATTAAATGTAACTAGTTTTAGCAATATGTATAAATATTTTTCATTTTAAGCATTTTTTGAAATGAAGGAATGTATGAAAATGGCTAATCTTTGAACTTGTATACCTTAATCCTACAACTTTTGTGCCATATCCACTATTGCTCCAAACGACTTGTTCTAACCATATCGTCAGTGGAAAGGCAAAATTACTTAAACGCCAATTTGGCCAAAATGAGTTATATATATATTCGGAATCAGCGAATTTTTCTGCGTCGATCTATCTAGGTATCATTCTAATCAGAGCACTTTTGTGGCGCTTCAGTAACCGATAAAAAGGCGGTTTTCTTTGTTTGCTAATTACTGAAGCGACACATTTTTCGGTCTTTTTTAACGAGTGGCGTTTAAGTCATATTTAATTCCTATAAATTCACAATTGTCTTTCTAAGTAAAATTGACTTTCTGCTTTTTTTTATCGATGCAGCCTTAGTATTTTTGCTCTTCTTAGGATTAGAGATAATCTAAGATAAGTAATTTTGATTACGTCAATCGGGAAAGGTATGGCGTTTAAGTAATTTTGCTTTACTTCTTTCTGACTGCTACTGAGGAACTTTGTAGGCTTTAAGAAGAATATGGCAAATCATTTTTATCGAGGGAATGGGCGTTTCAGTAATTTAGCCTTACTTTTATGGAGCAAGATTGTGAGCTATCAGCAACTTTGTTTGGGAATTGGGAGTAAATTTTCTCTAAATGACTATCCAACACCAGCCCCTAAATTTTAAATGGGATTTAATATTTACCCTAAGATCTACTACCCTGATATGTGCCCATGAAACAGAATGACTTCGCTCTTGTGGACCATGACTTCCAACCCAATAAGACGAAACCTATCAATAACGCTCCCCTCTTGAATCCGTATTGGTTATTGGAAAGGTTTGACCCATTAGTCTCTAGATGCTGTATTAACCTGTCTAATTTAATCTTGAAAATACCTTAACCAGCTTATTAAGGGGCTTATAGGGTGGTAGGCCGAGGGATCGTCCGGCCATCGACCATCTTTGGTCAAAAGACGAAATTTACCCTGTTTCCAGACCCGCGAAAATAGGCCGGCTTCCAGGAACGTGTTCAAGAGCTCAACATAATAATCGAGGTGATTAAATGCTATGGAGAGAATACGTTCTGGCACGCCGTTAGGTGCATGGCCAGCTCTAATTCCTCGAGCGTATCTTGCGAGTACTCCTCCAATTTAGACATCATTCATCGCTGCGGCGGCAGTGAGGAGAGGAACTTTTGGCAGCTCTGATGGAAACGGTAGAAATTATCTCCTCCAGTAGTTCGGGATTGAAAATGTCGGTCGGTGATGCTGATTGGCGTGATTTGCTTTGTTCCAATTCTGTAGTGCCGTTCCGATTTTGGGCGTGTTATGAACCTGATACAGCTCTTCCTCTATGTCAAGATCCCTTCTTCTTCTACTATAGCGGTGACGCATATAGGATCTTTTGGCTCTTACACAGGATATTCGCGAAGTGGCCACCTCCTCATTCCACCAATATACCCGTTTCTTGGTGGGAGGATATCGTACTCTTGCCATTGAGGCGCATTATAGCCGAACGACACTTTTCCATCTTCCTGGCCCTTTTGGAGATAGTTTTCGAACAAATATGATTTGACAAACTCGTACTCAGGACACGGCACTGAAAATGTTTCCACATATTCGATGGCTTTTCATCTTTTTTACAAGGTTGGCTAGTGCAGAGGAGGTGAAGTTGATTGTGTGTGATCCACAAATTATCACCTCATCTTCGAAAAGAAGTGCGGTAGATCCCCAGTTTGCTACACTACAATTATAAATAGTATGTTGTGTGAAATGAAACAGGGTGAAAAAACAGCCCTTGACGAGTTACAAGGTCTCCTGCCGTAGGGTTTGTTAACCAATGGCGTAGCTTTCAGACGTTCGTAAGTGCTTGTAACAACCTAAACTGAATAAAGTATTTGAGTTTGAGTTTACTACTGCCAATCCCATTGCGCAGACCAACCAAGGACTGCTTCTTCCATAACGGTGACCACAAGGCCGCATCCTTGGCGTTAACGTCGCCTAGTACTATAACTGGTATTGGGGTCAGACAACCTATGACACCATAAAAATTGTTCAGCCAAATTTGTAGATCTGATAAATCTTTGTATGGCGAGAAGTAATGTTCCTATCCTACTATATTCAACCCATTCCAAGTGGCAACCACGTATCCCGGTCCCATTTCCTTAATTGTGAGTGGAGTAGAATAGTGTCTGTGGGATGGGATCACTACTGCCCCCTTGTCCTCAGTATCACAAGCCCAGTAGGAACGATTTGATACACAGTAGGGTTCCGCAATTACAATTACCTACGTCGATCAACCACTCCGTCGCCGACTGGATCATGGAGTGGCGCAGTGGTTGCGGTTTCCTTAGAGAAAGTTTATGTGGCCTCTGTCCATTAGTGTGTATCCATAACCTTCACAGCTGAGGCGCTGACCGTCCCCTTACAAAAACTGAATTTCCCCTTATTCAGATTTCCTCTATTTGGCGAAGGAATACAATTTCTTCTGCCCATCACATAATTTAGTGTTAATTTTGCATCGGCATATACTCCTCATTTTGATTCAAAGGAGCATTAGGCGGCGTTATGATCTCAATGATTTGTTGCTGTTCTTTTAAATAATGTTCCATTATCCACTTTTTTTATAATGACGTCTGTATTGGTAACGTAATGTTCCAAGTACCTATATTACCGACTTTAATCTGTGTACTTCAGTAAAATGGAAGATATCTTTCCAAATCAACCAATCAGTCTTTAGTATTTTTATTGTAGTTCCAAAGTACTATTAACATATAACGTCATTTAACCCGCAATAGAAGTACGACAAACTTACTTTTAAGTCATTATAGCAAAGTAACATAAATACTGATCACCTTTTAAGACGTTGTGATAACCGCATGAAAATGGAAGACGTGTCCCGGAAGTGACTCTGGTTTACCAGCTTAGCAGTATACTTATATTATAAGTATTTTTGCCATACTTCAATTTCTTTATTTCTGTGTTATCAGAAGTTTTAAACTACATATAAAATTTAACTTGACGACTTTGAGTAAATCTGCCTTGCTCTGAAATGAGGCTGCTTTTACTGAACCGCCAATTATTTCCTAAACCTCATTCAAAACCTGAG
Organism: Chrysoteuchia culmella; assembly: GCA_910589605.1. Taxonomy (NCBI): domain Eukaryota; kingdom Metazoa; phylum Arthropoda; class Insecta; order Lepidoptera; family Crambidae; genus Chrysoteuchia; species Chrysoteuchia culmella. Next base: position 13,352,754 of record OU342661.1, read on the forward strand.
CCATCATACTATTAAAAATAAAAGAAGAAAAAACTTGCCTAAATCAAGTTAGTTTATTAAAATCGGATGTTATGGTAAAAAGATATGATTTTTTTTGTGAAAAAAAAAACTTTAAATGGCTTTTTCTCGAAATGGTGTTTTGGCGTTTCAGTAATTTTGCCTTTCCACTGACGATATATATATATTTTAGTTGGCTGGCACTTTCAGAAAACGGCCCCAAAATGTATGGACACTGAATGATCTCCTTTATTTAACAGTCTCCGGCTATGTGTGATGCATTTTATTTCCTGGAAATTATTTGACAAACGTATATGTCAAACAAAGATCGTTTACAGAGCCTACCCATCCAAATATCGAATAAATTATTATCAGCATATATATTACACAAGAAACAATAAAAAAATTAATAATGATAAAATATTTTTTTAAAGATTAAGAGATTTCTTAGTGGAAAGATGTTTCTACGAGTTTAAAGACTTTCTAAATTGAATGTCGCCTTGTTATGTTATGTCTTATGTGCTATATTATAATATTTCAAACTTGTTAAAATAGTTTAATTTTAATTATTTAGTTTTAAGATTTGCGACACCCTTACAGGGTTCCTATTGCGAACTGTATAATACTTAAGATCTACATGTAACCAATATTATGCAATAAACATTATGATTATGATTATGATTATGAAACCCCGTCAGGACGACATGAGACAAGTTGCTTTTTAACCGACTTCAAAAAAAGGAGGAGGTTCTCAAGTCGACTGTATTTTTTTTTTTTTTTTTATGTATGTTCCACCATAACTTCGCCAGTTGTTAACAGATTTTTATAATTCTTTTTTATCTGAAAGAAAATGGTTTATGTGTGGTCCCATATAATTTTTACGAAGATCTGGCTAGTAGTTTTTTCATAATCCTGAAAAATATCAATCACCTTTTGGCAAGTAGTCGTGTACCTAGATGACATCATTGTTGTGTATGGGCTGATTTTTTGTGTAAGTAACGGCACATAATGTAACAAAAAAATCTGAAATAAAAACATTTTATAAAAAAAAACAAACCGACTTCAAAAAGTAAAAAATAAAACTTTTGGAGTAGGTGCTAGTTAGCTAAGGCCAAAAAAATATAGTTAATAGAAGTGCAATGTAGAATGCTTTGGCTGGCACCGACTCCAAAAGTTTTATTTTTTACTTTTTGAAGTCGGTTTGTTTTTTTTTTATAAAATGTTTTTTTACTAGTATATTTTCTTGTTTAATATTCATCACATAAAAATAGCATTGTAAAATGCAAAATTAAAAAAGTTATTATTATCAGCATATTTATTGATATGATTGTGTAGATTTTTAATAGAAACTTTTAAAGCTTGTTATGAGAGTTGGTTTCAATTAATTAAAAGAGATTAAAATTTTCAACTACCGAAAAAAAACGTGAGCTACATTTTTATGTAACCACGTCGTTAAATAAAATGTGCTGGCTAAATGAAACAGGTCTTTCTTTATTATTCAGTGGGTGTTCGGCACTAAACAGTACTACGGTCTGGTCGTAAAAAACGTTAGTATCGTGAACTAATGACTACCGATACGGGGAATTTTGAGTAAATTGGTACCAAGGCATACTATACGGCGCCTCACACCTTAGCGTTGAGCGGTTCAATATCTTGTGCAAACAACAGAACAGAATACAACATAATATTTTTATTTACTTAATATCCGTATTCATTTTACTATAGCGTAGGTAGGTATGTGTCCATTGTCATTTGTTTTCTTTTTAAATTCAGTTTGATACTTTGGTTTTTATTGACGGCATAAAATCTCCTACACATCCTTTCCGGTTGAAGAATGTCCAAGGATTTATTAATGTATGCCCGAATTTCAAATGCAATAATTTCGACATTGACAGAATTGACATCATTTCATTTGCCACAATTCCATTAAAAATAACGTTTCTGTTGGCATAACTATTAAATTACATAAAATTGATTGCTATAATTTTATTCTTCATAATCAATCAAACGCCATAACTACTTTATTCCATAATTTTATTTGCTATACATTTCATTTTCAACATATTTAATATCTATAACAATATTAAACCATAAAACCTATACTTAAAATAAATGAGTGATGAGGCATTTGCAGCATGCATTATGCAGCAAGGAATGTGCAGCATGCAAGCAGGCATGCAACATGCAAGTCTTCTGTTACGGCTCCGGCGCTGCGGGGTTCCGGGGCGGTCCCACGCGTACTTATCGTCACAGATGGCTTTCGCTCACCACCGCAGCTTCCGCTTGCTGGCCAGGTCCGCCGGTCAGCCTCAGCCGCTCAGCACCTCAGCACGCGTTCCGCCACACCACTCCGTGCCTTCGCGGCTCTAAATTACACTCTACGGGTAGGGCATACAAGAGTACGGGCAGTCGGGGTCAACTGAGTCGGTTTTGAATATTATTAGTTTTTTTACTAATCGGTTATCTACATAAAGTTAGCTAAAAATAAACGTTTTAAGACGTGTATTATTATGTCAAATAAAGATTTTGTCGAATGATAGTTATAGTTTTTAATAATATAATTATTTGATAATATGGCATCTCATTTTATGGCAAATGAGAGTTATGTCTAGTAAATGATTATATCATGCGTTATTAGTATAAATGAGAATAATGCAAACGAATATTATGACCGAGGATCATTATGGCAAAAGAAATTATTGCAAGGAATATTATGAAAAACAAGACAATACCATTTCTAAGGGTATTAAGTCCAATATTTGCTGTATATGTGCAATAAAGTATTAAATAAATAAATGCGGTGCAGATCTAATATGTTAATGTTCATTATAGGTATGTAAATTTAAGATAGATTTAGACAATGCTGTAAACAATGCGGTCATTTGACAATTGGAGTTTATCAATTCTGCATAACTTGCCCTCTTTTAACTGTGCATACTAAACAAGTAGTTGTGTATAAGGTCAAATCAAAAGTTGAGGTGCATGGCACTGCTTGATCAGAATAAATAATGTTCTTCAATTATTCCAATTATTTAAATATTTTTTTTGCTAACTTACTTTAATTACGCTTTGTGATTATTATCCAGCTGATGCGTCTTTAAGTACAATTGTAAGTTGTGTCTTACATTAATGCACTCATAATCACACTTATCTTTATTTTTTTGTTGTTGCCATTGTATTCTTTATATTAATACATCTTAACATAAGTACCTGAAGTACCTTATGCTCACTCAAACTTTTCTTCTGCGGTGTCATGAGAGGCGATTTGTTACGTTCCCTAAAATATGGTTGAGCGAAGCGATGGCTGGTTCATGCGTCATGCTCGTCAATGGGTGCCGCTAGCGGAAATGGGTCTTCTTCAGTCTGCTTATCTTAATGTTGTGCTTCAAACTTAAATATTTTTATATATAATAAATTTATACTGACCTGTATGTACCTTACAACTTGCAGTACAGTAATCTTGTAATGCGCGAAATGTTGTAATGTATGATAGATAAGTCTTTCTTTGCCAGTTGAAAATTGTTTACGGTTAAAATAGCCATAAAATGTAATAATAAAATTAGTATTTTCTTTTTGTGGTGGAAATTGACCATACTGATGTGTTAAGGTCACTTTTCTATTTGAGGACTCTGTATGAAATAAAACAGGGAGAACAAAATAGCCCTTGACGAGTTTCTTGCCGGTTCTTCTCGTTACAAGATCTCCCGCCGTAGGGTTTGTGAACCGATGAAGTAGCCTTGATCTTTGACGTTCATAAGTGCTTGTAACAGCCTAGACTGAATAAATGATATTGACTTTGACTATGATAAAGCTTCATATGTTGCTGTGTCTTCGTTGCGTGAGCTGGCAATCACGAGCTTACTGATGACAATACAATAACCCAAATCGGTCGCTGCAAAGAAAACCTGTACCGATGGGGTTATGGCTCCAACGACACCTGCGAATGCGGTACTTCCCCATAAACAATGGCACACCTTTTGTCTTGCCCGGCGTTCCCACCAACCTGCACACGCGAAAATCTAATGGCGCCACCGAAAATGCGGTCCGTGTCGCACATTACTGGTCTAATAAGATTTAAAGCCGTGATCGACACGATAATAATAATACTGATGACAATATCGTTTCTTATATGAAAGTCGATTATATTTATCGAGCCGTTGCCAACAATTCGATATGTTCGAGTTGGTTTTCTTTGGGCAAGCCAGGTTTTTATGGACGTCCACCACTGACATTAAAATTTGGTTTTTACAACCCAGCGGATCTACTATCATCTATTAGAAACCATCATATCATAAGAATGTTTTGTTTGCGTTTTGTTTTTATTGAAGTTGTCACATTTTGACACACTTCACACTTTGGTGGCGAATATTGAGCGAAGACGTCACAAAACTTCCGTAGAAAAAAGGTTACTTAAAGATTCGTGGTAGCATGGTAATATTGAGACAATATTGCGCTAAGAGATGGCGGTAGGCTCCCTGGTAATTTCGAAAGTTTTTGCATAAAATTCAGCGTATCCTCGAGAAGCGAGTGAATGAGGCTGTGAGGATTTCTCAACTGTATTTAATATTTCGAGGTGTCTGACCACTCGCCACCGCGATGTGCGTTGCCGTGTGATCTATACGCACAATTTTTTTCGAGAGCTGAAATATGTGCGAAAATTCAATACTTTTTTACAACCATACACCTACTGTAACTTGGAATACGTAGCTTTATGTACAGTCACGTGCAATGACATGTATACACTTTACAACCTCCTCGCATTGATGTACACAGAAACAAATTTTATTCAATATTGTAATGTGACAAGTTTGCTTAGTGTTTCCATGTCATTGCACGTGACTGTACCTTATGTTCGTGTCACAAAAATGTAATTTGAATTTGATTCTCATTAATAAAAGTTACAGTCATATTCGCTAAAGTCAAACAACTCCAAGTAAATGGTAGTTCATTTATTAATACCGTAGACTGAGGATAATTTAGACGTGTACCTGCCTTAATGTATTGCACGATTTGCATTCCATTAGTACGTATGAAAATTTAATAATTATACCTTCGTGATACAAATCGTAATGTGTACTTAGATTTTACAAGGCGCATAATAGGATCGTGACGTTACACATTAGGCTTATGAAAACAAATTAATTATAGTTACACTAATTGCGTACGATCTTATCCGTCTACGACGCCTTTTCAGCATTTACCTGCTGCCACATCAAAGGCCTACTCTTGTTTAATAAAAATAGAAAATAAATAAGAACCATATGGAAGCTCCTCCAAATTCCAGAAAACAATTAAATAATAATAAAATTTAAGTTCTAAATGTGTAAAATAGTAAACAGATAACACGTTAAAATCTGTACTCGCCACAATTCTGAGAAAATAAAAAACATATATATATATATATATATATATATATATATATATATATATATACATATATATATATATACATATATATATATACGTTTAATATATTTATTAACTATAAGACAATACCTATACGTTTGTTATTTTTTTCAAACAAAACAAAATTCACTCAAGCACCTACCATAACAGGTCTCAATTTCTCATGCAACGCGAAACCTTGAGAAAAAAGCTGATTTTCCAAATAACTAGCACAATAACTCTCAATTTCTTATGCAGCGCAAAACCTTGAAAAGTCTTCAAAATGATTCTTATACTTACGGCAAGAATACGGCAGATTGCAACTCCCGCCGGCGGCAAATTGGCAAACAATGTCTACTTAACATACGCGAGGCTTGATGTAATTTGTGCCGTACTTGCCTCACAACTTCCTCAAAATGTGGAGATATTTCCTCCAGTTTTGAATGAGGTTATTTAATACAAGCGGCTCAGAATAAAAAGGCTTGGAATAAAGAGGGTCTTTCTTATTAATATTTTTGTCACAGATCATCATGGTTTTCACCTAATGCTGGGTACATAGAGGCCTAATGATTTCTTTTATAGCGATTCTCTACCGATTGTTTTCAGGGCCTGCCACCATCTCCTAGCGCAGTTTTGTTTCAACGTGTTTTCGTACTGTGAATCTTAAAGAAAGCTTGTTTTTGACGGAAGTTTTGTGACATCTTCGCTCAGTCATCGCCTCCATAGTGTAAGTGTATCAAAATGTGACAACTTCTTCAATAAAAACAAAACATTCTTATGACATGCTAGTTTCTAATAGATGATGGAAGGCCCGCAGGTTGTAAGAGTGACGAGAGTGTATCAGTATAACGACTAAAGTCGTAGTTAATAATAACACAGAAGGAATCATCATCAGAATGCTAAAGGCCTGCGATCTTGACAAAATTTCCGGAAGTAAAACACATCAAACATAGCCGCAGACGGTCAAATAAATTTGTCAACACGAAAAATTTTACAGAAAATGTTATTGTTTTCGCTTTATAAATGACTAGCAACCTTCATTATTGCTCTTCAAGTCATCAGGGTGAAACCCACAAAGTTCTCAAACAAGATAATCCATACCCATGTTACAAAAAGGTAATAGCAAAATGGGCAAGTTTTTCTACTTGCGGATTACAGCGCTTTGTGCCAAAGTACCATTGTCGTCGGATACCGGTCACTAATTCAATTTTATTAATGGGTTTTGGCCATTCGCTTCGATACCCGTCAGGACACTGAATTGAAAGTCCTCGTACAAATTTGGGATACTGTACGTTGTTTGCTTTCTTTACAGCGGGAGAACTATCATTATAATTAATGAAACTTGTATGTACTTTGATGAAAAGAAAATGTGTTTTTATTTTAAAGAAATATTTTTGTTAGTTATATTTTTGATCTACCTTCATAGAAATAAGTTAACTGGTTGATTGATTTTAAGATAATTTCGTTAAAAACTGATTGCGTGATATGCATTGAAGTATTATTTGGGAAAAAGGTCTTCGCATCGTTGCGCGCTATGCCATTGGGAATTGCTTGAGAAATATATATCCTATTATTTTTTATATTTTTTGCTGATTTTATTCAAGGAACGTCAGCTTCGAAAATGATTTTTTGATAATCAAAGATTTCTATACAACTTCATAAAAAGCTGATGAAACGGAGACCAACTTGATTTGGCAGGTAAATCTATTAAAACTGACCGGGCATCAATATGAAAGTTGGTAGTAATGAGAGATCTTTAGAATGGTTGATATTCAACCATCACACTAATAAACGTGTAGATCTTTCAAGTGTGAGACTTTATGTAATTTGAAATAGGTTCACGGTAAATGGTCTTACGAATTTTCGATCAGGGTCACGTGTCCTGACGCGACTTTGACATTTGTTACCCATCCCAAAAATTTAAAACTCTGATGTGCACAATGGCGCTAAAGAAGTTTTCACTTCGAAAACATAACAGCCGAATTGAGAACCTCCTCCTTTTTGGAAGTCGGTTAAAAGGTAAATGTTCGCCTTTAGATTTGACAGCAAATTTTCACGATACTTTGCATAAAATTTACATGTACATGAAACCTAATCTAATCTAGAAAAATCTTACTATAGTTTACTAAACAATCTATTACAGACACTAAAAAGTAAAAAATAACTGCGTTAGAAAAAACCGACTTCAAAAACTAAAAAGCTGAAAATAAGCCTTTTGGAGTCGGTGCCAGCCAACGCAATAAAATAAAAAGTAGAATAGCTCAACATAGAATGCCTTGGGTAGCACCGACTCCAAAAGGCTTATTTTTAGCTTTTTAGTTTTTGAAGTAGGTTTTTTGCCATTTAGGTACTTCATATACTCGTCGTTTATCTAAGATTGCTTGACGTACATTGGTCAACATATTACAAAAGCATAATATATAAGCAACGATGTGGTAAATACTGAACGGATGACCTAATAATTATTTACACTCAAAATAAATACAGTTTTCAAAATTAATTTGCTTCACGCATACATTCATTAGTTTAATGAGATGTCAACGTTAGTGCTGCTGAACGTAATTCGTAATGCCATAATTACGTGGACACTTTAATAAATTATTATATAAATTTTAATACACTTTGGTAAAAGATTAGGGCTTTACCTATGAAATTCCCGATTTGTATGAAGATTTTCAAAGAAAGGTCGTTTTTCAAATTAACAATTTTTGTTATAGTTACTACCGCAAGTGTAACTATAACAATATTTTTTTATGTACAAGCATTGTTTGAAAGCTAAGCAATCTAAAGTTCTATTTTTATTTTAAAAATTATGAATAATTTATTAAATAAAGTCATCAATTTTGCTAACAAAAAACCTTTCGAGGTATTTTTTATCGTAAAACAAACAAATATAATAATCCTGAGATTAATAATTTTTGGTCATTATTATCTTAATTAAATATAAAATCAAGCAATAGATATACCTTTTAATCGACAATTTCTTAGGCAAAGACCTATTATTTGGGTTTAAGAAGCTAAGACTAGGTATTTAACGTAACTAAGCTTTGGGGCCGGATACCCAAGGGTCGCGGGTTTGATTAAATTAAAATTTATAAAATACCTAAGATAGCATTAAAAATGCAAAACTTAAAAATCATGATCAAACACTACTTGAGGTTATCTACAAGTGAACATTAAATTGAAATGAAATGATTTTGGAACCATTATAGTGGTTTAAAACTACTTTTGTAATCAAATTGTTGATGCTACTTTAAGCTTTTAGATTTTAATCTTTGAATCTTTGGGGTAAGTATTTTTATTTTATTATAATTATTAAATAAATTATTGTAATATTTTAATATAATTTAATACTATCACTGGTGCATGTTGTGTTTGCCTGTAAGAGTTTGTGGCAATTAGCTTTAAGTTAGAAGAGTATTATATTTATTTAGAAGACAAACAAAAATTTACAAAATTTGTGTACATAATGTATTGTTGTACACAAATGTTGGCAAACTTAATAAATAATTTAATTAACCAATAAAAACACTTGTTATCGTATTGCATTGTAACACCAGGTAGCTAAGTATGTTTTGAATATTTCATAACTTTGATCAGTTTAACTGTTTCTAGGTGGCTGTCTCGGAATATTTTATGGTAGCCGCATTATTCCGAGCTATGCCAGCTGTAACCACCTGTAACTGCAGCTGCAAGTGCAAACTCGAAATGCAGAACTCATTCCTTAAAGTAACATACAAAACAAACAGCACTCAATCGATTGTGCCACAATATAATAGTCCTATCCAACCATAGAACACAAGAAAAGGTTAGTTAGAAAAGTTCGTGAAAACTTGTAATTTATTAGCCATCAGTGTATTTAAAAATAGAGCTGTAAGTTTTACCAAAATAACCGAAAAAATAACCTCTTCGAAAAAATTACTGCTAGAATATGAACACGATTGCCTCACTATACGGTGAAAAATCATATGTATGACGATGTCGATTGCGAATTTCAATAAATTTAATATGTCTTTTGCGAGGGTTAGAAATGCTTTGTAGACTCTTGTACTCTACTTACAGTAGGCAGTACGTTGCAGACTCTGAATAGCATATTTTATGAAGACAAGTGTGTTTTGATGTAATCCCGTAAACAGAGAGCGCAAAATATTAACATATGCTTATTCTGAGGTTTTGCTTAGAAAAAAATCACATGTAACCAAGCATGTAACCCATTAATATGCACTAAAATGTAATAGTACAGACCATATTAACGGTCTAAACACCCGTGACATGCTCTAGGTGATGCAATATAAAGCTGTTGACATTCTTGTGCAAATATGTCAGTCGCTAGATTAAAAATAACACAATATTATTAAAGTTTTCATGCTGTAAAATTTAAAGTTAAATAAGTGAACATTATTAAATTTTCAGTCTACTTTGTCTATTAATAAACCTTAATTTTCAAAATACCACGAATTACCTGGGAGCTTCCTAAATTAATATGCGTTTTAACCATTTACAAATACTAGGTGTTAAATCGTGCAAAACGAAACTAAACCCACGTGTTCTCCCCATCGTTAGATACTATTATTTTCTTGTTTAGGGGTTGATTCTGGGAACTTAATGGTTAAGGAGATATCAGAAATGACTTCGTTATATAATGTATGCGTTTAAAGTACAAAACCGCAATGAATAACGAAACCTCTCAATACGGTTACGGGGCCTCCGCGCCGCCCCCGCCCTACTCGTTTCCTATACACACACACTCAATCACGTCGTTGCACGCGTTCGATTGCGTGTAAAAGATAACATCCATTCTTAAAAACTAATAATAAAAGTAGTTTCTCAGCAATTATATTTAGGTACTTGTTTAGTTTAACGAACATTATTAATGTATTACGGCTTCGATATGGGTCTTTTAACACCCAGTAAAGTTAGATTTAAGTATATACTACAGCATCTATCTTCTTACCTTAATGTTTAAAAACACCGTTAAAGCCATAATCTTAAAACGAGCTTAAAACTTTCAATAAAACACGGGAGGGCTTTAAATTTTTCTTCTTATTGCTCAAAAGCTGTACTATATAAGTGCTATATTTGTAGGTGGTTTAAGCCCGTAGAACATCAATCTTACGTCGTCCACGCCGGCTCGGATCCGCAGTAACAAATGATATTATAACTCCCCAGTGCCAACCCTGAACGGTCTTATAAAAAGGCATTTATTTTTAAGCCGCTAAGAGGCGTAATTAAAAAAATATTATTTCAGTATATGCAAGAACTAAGTTTTAAGGGAATTTTGTTGTGGTTATGTAAGAATAAATGCGTAATAATTATAGCACTCATCAATTATAATATAAAGAATAAGTAGCAAATCTATTATAGGACAAGACTATATCTATCTATATTGCGATATATTTATTAAGCTGAAAAGCCGCAGTGGTTGAGGATTCCGGGAAATGTCAGAATCCTTCTACAGCTTTATCAGTACTTTAATGATATGATGAAGGCTAAGCGCTTCCCCGTAGTAGGAAAAAAGCAAGACAATATAAAAAAGAAAGACTTGTCAGCGTATCCCAGCATTATATTTTATAAAATCCCAGCATTTAATGTAGACTTGTAAACATAAACATACGTATATAACACTTACGCCACCCACTGGACGAGAGGTGTTGATGCTATTCTAGACGCACTGACAAGGAAATCTATTATTAGTCCAACTATAGTCTAGTCTAGGTATATTCTGAGTAAACTAGTTATATTAATCATTTGTACCAAACGAACTGTCAACTACGGAATATAATTTTGCAATACAGTTGGCATATTTTCAATACAAATAACATGTATTTACCTTGGCTTAAATTACTTCGAAGACGTACAATTTTCATTTAATAATTAAAGTTTCTTCTATGCCTACATCCGTTCTTACTAATAAAGGCTAAAGAGAAGTATATAGACTGTGGTTACAAGACAAGTGATATTTTTTTTACAATGGCATTAACGTTTAGATAAACTCTCGATGTGCATTGAGATATCTTAATAAACCTACATAGACTAATAATTTTAATGGGTAGGTTAGTTTGATATATCTATAACCTTTTTTACTAATTACTTTGTCATATAAGTCGTAGTCACAGAAACACTAATGGAATGGAATACACGTATGCTCAGCGATTGTGGTTGCGTTTGATCTAGCTCTCCAATCTCCCATAGATACGGCTATGTCGTGCTTTTTGCATTCCCCGACATACTAGCTTTATTTATGCCCACACGTGCACGTATTGTACTTCGGAATGTCCGTCTGATTCAATCTTATTAATGGACTTGGCCGTTTGCCCCACTGACTGTGAACGCTGCCGTTCTATTTGTCGCGAGTATCTCGTTGCAGACATCGTTGACTGACTTTGTGACTTACCCCGACGTGCTTGGGTTGCGTTTCGTCTGGCTAAAATTTAAATTTATATCGTGCTCTATGAACAGGGTTGTCACGGAAATTTATTTTAATTGGGAAACAGATCACTTTTTTATGGGTGTACGTGATTATCAATGTTTTATCTTGCTTATCCAATTACAGTCGCGGGTTGGTATTAACCTCGTTATTTCTGATTTCGGTACACGAGGGGTGTGATTGAAAATAATGACCGTTTTTTAATGATCCATATCATATCTGAATCATCATTATAAAAGAGTGTTATAAAGGAGGTTCGGTTTTACAAATTGAGCTAGGGTGGTGTCCTTTTGGTTGAGTTGTGGTCCCACATATTTAGGAACTTATCTTCTTCTTGTAAGCGTGTCGACGACAGACACTAAAGTATGGTGGCCTAAAATCTTTTGTATCGCGGATGTGTTACAAAGAAGGTATACTCATATGTCCATTATTTAATCACATGTGGCCCTGTCCAAGCCTAACATTTAGCCACTTTGACAAGGCTGTCAAAGTAGAAAATTGTATAGTAAGTAGTAGAAAATTGATATGCACCCTGAAAATGAATAAATAAATATCATTTTGATTTTGATTCACTCCAATTGTATCAGGGATGTGTTACATAGAAGGTATACTCATATGTCCATTATTTAATCACATGGAAATGCTTGTGGCCCTGTTGAACAATAAAATGGATGATGGTAAGTAACGCGACAAATTGTCTTTCCTGCTCCGTATTATTTATTATATCCCCAGCTATTGGAGAAGCTTGCCAGCCCTGCCGCATCCACGCTGAGGTTGCACTGAGTCAGTCACATCCAAGATGTCAACAAGGCCAACCTGATTTGAGGACCATTTACGATATTGCTCTGAACTAATTTGTTTTACGATGCTTTTACGATCTCTGTGTACGAAGAATAAGGTGCGCTAATGCTATCTACTGTAATGAATCTAACATTACTGATGATAAGTTTACTATGCTTTGAAAACTTCAAACAAAAACGAAACATTAATTTTAAGACTCGGAGATACTGTAGAATTGAAATGAGGATATGGATCAGAGGCTTGCTATTATTTTTAATAACACGAATAATATACCAAAACCTACTTATTTAAATAACATGCTACATAAATTAGAATTACAAGTAGCTCTATATTATCGAAAAATATCCAGCATAGTTGCAATAAAATTCAGTAAAAAAAATATGCTAAACATTATTTTCTTCTATTGTTTTTAGGATAATAACGCACAAGTCTAGTTATACACCACTTAAGTCTTAAGCTGTTGTGTTGTTATTTTGCTGTACTTATATAAAATTTACTTATTACTATTGATTTATTGAGCGTATACATTTTTGTTTCAGAATGAGTTGGTGAACAGACTAACGGCGGCGATCGCGTTCTGATGGCTGCTGTCAACTCGGTAAGTTTCTTCATCATCAACTACCAATCATCAATCATCACCTACCATAGTTATGAGCCTACCCAAAATGGAAGGTTTTGTTTTAGGTACGTTTCATACATTTGTTCAGGGCTGTTTGATTTTATAATCATTAAAGGGGGGAATTAATTCCAATTGTACCTATTATTAGTATTTAGTATTGCACAGCTTAATACTTACACTAACTCCCGCCGGCTACCGGAGGAGCCAGGAAATAATGGATTATCTATTGTGTCTCATAACCCGGGTGCTGAGAGGTTAATTTATGTTTTAGTTATTCTAATCCAAATCCTAACTTATATTATAGATGCGAAAGTGTGTTTGTTTGTCCTTGCTTCTCGCCCTAACCAATTGTTAGTATTTTTTGCCCTAATAAGCAACCAATCAACTTAATTTTTGGCATATAGTTAGTTGAAACGGCGAGTAACATAGGCTATCTTTTTAACTCGATGATCCTATAGAAACGGCAACCACACGGGTAAAAATGCAGGCATCGTTCCAAATAATTAATTTGCACATTCCTTATTGCTGCTTTTGCCCTTCATTAAACTTCTGAAAACTATTTTTTATTTAATGTGTATATATAGGTACCTAACTAAATTGTATAATAACAATTATAATAATATTTTAATTCAGACTATTACTCTTCCTTTCAACTCTCATTTTGGTCCTGCCACTTTAATAACAAAACCCAAACCCTTACAATACATAAGTTAACAGCATCAGTAAACTGAACCATCATAAATACGTCTGTGTCTATTCCCGTAAATTATTTCGGCTAAAATGAAACAGTCTTTAAATCCGGACTTAACATTAATAGCGTATAATTCAATGTTATTATGAGGCTACGGCCTCATTAGCAAGATTCAATCTTTCGTGAAATTCCAGCTCATTATGGAACTGTTAATTGGCGCAATTCTGCTTGCCTCTTTAAGGCGTACCTTTCATGTCACGAGACGCTTTGTACACACAGACATACGAAGAGCACTTATCTATATATAACGTTTCAAAGGCATTTATTCAATGGGAAACACTAATTAAAGGAACATTGTCAAAGCTATAAGTAATCAATGAAACAAATATTAACCAATCATATAAATAGAAACAGTACTATCAAGTAAGAGAAAGAAATAACTGAGATTACTTACGAATTTAATAAATTGACACGAATAAAATAGATTTACAAAAACGTTAAATACTTACACAAATCCATTAAGCAAATATAAATACACTGAAGAGCAAAAAAGTGACTATCAAAGTCATGATCACTTTACATGAACTATCAAATCAAACGTTGCTTCAATGAACTGGAAGTATAATTATAAACATGTTTCGTAGAAAGGCTGCAAATAAATAAAAAAATCGTTTTCGTAAGTGCTTTATTAAGTGACAAGTTATTTTCTCTTGGAAGTGTGTCCTAATCCTAAATAATATTATAAATACGAAAGTGTGTTTGTTTGTCCTTCCTTTACTCCCTAACTAAGCCAAGATTTTACAAATAGAATTAGTTTAAAAAGGACGGAGAGTAACATACTATGTTAGCCTATTAGGCTACTTTCCATCCCGATATTCCCACGGGAACGGGAACCACGCGGGTGAAACCGCGGGCGGAAGCTAGTTATGTTATACATCATACCTACATTTCTTTCCAATTAATGAAAACGCTATACTGCCCTTTCCTACCTCGCAAAGGATCGCAATCAAGCCGCTTTATCGAATCAGCTCCACATTGCTGCTCCCTAAATTGCCGGTCTCTGTTTTATCTAGTAGAAGCCTTTTTTAACCGATTAGAGCCTAACAGCCTCCCATCGAGGCACGAAGCAGCCAGTTGGCTCATCACTTCTCTCACAGGTGTAACGTGACCAGTGAAACTTGGTCCCAGCACTTTAACAAAAGCTCAAGTATTAAAACTGGCTGGAAGTACCAGATTAGGCTGGTGGGTGTGTAATGGCAATAGCTACGGTCGTTTCGACATGGACTGCTTCCAAATCACATCACATTTGAATAGCTGCAGTTCAGCAATAGCGGTTAATGACTCTGTGGGATATTTTTGAATGGTACTTAATTTTTTTGTCACCTGATAAATATGAGATACATAAAATGCAATGTATTTTGTTTGGTGAACAAAAATCTACATACATCCAAAATATCATAATATCATAAAAAATACATGATAGTCAAAACAACTAAAATAACGCGCGCACTGACGAATCGCTTACTAGGCGTATTTATGCGCTTATATGCGCCAGTCTTAAAAGCATCTGACAGCCTAATAGGTCTGTGGAAATTGTTACATTTTCCTACTGATATTATAAATGCGTAAGTATGTCAGTTTGTTTGTTACTCTTTCATGAAACAACTACTGAACGGATTTGTTTGAAAGACACATAGTTAGTAGATACCCTAGATTTAAATGTATGATGTAATGTAATGCGTTACTAGTGTTGTGGTTTACTCGCTCTTCCCAAGCCAATACAAAATATGTAGTACCTACTGTAATGAAAATAAAGATAAAAAAAACTTCACTTCATTTGTACACGTATAATTTATTTAAAAAGATACACTAATACATTTAAAGAAAGTAAAATTAATGACGCACACGTTGGAAATAATAAAAAATATTTAAGGGGAAAAAAAATACGTACATCTTATGTTTTGGCGCGCACTGTTCATTGAAATAAAACAACTTTTACGGATATCAAACGCCCTGTATTTCCACGAACTAAGTTGTAATTGTCCGTATTTTTAGGTTTTTTAGGGGTTTTTTGATTTTCCCGACGTTTCGGCACCTTTACAGCTGCCGTGGTCACGGGATGACAAAAAAATCAAAAAACCCCTAAAAAACCTAAAAATACGGACAATTACAACTTAGTTCGTGGAAATATAGCGCGTTTGATATCCGTAAAAGTTGTTTTATTTCAATGAACAGTGCGCGCCAAAACATAAGATGTACGTATGGGAAAAAAAATATTCGAATTATTCAAAAAAAAAATTCAACTTAAAAAAAGGAAAATTGCATAATTATAAAAAACGGCGTGGTCGAGTGGTGTTGATGGGCATGGGTGAGATGGGATGTGAGCCGACGGTTTGTAAAAATGCAACTAAAACTTGGTAGCCCGACTGTGGGGTTTTTGGAATTTGGAAAAATTTCACTGGTGATTCAATCGATCACCAGTGAAATCGGAATTAAATGGGAGGAAGACACTTCTTAATAAAGGGCAAAACATTAACTAATATAAAAAACACCAATAATATCGGAACATAAAAACTAAAACGGGATATAAAAAAAAACGGGACAATGGCCGCAGTGTAGTCCCGTGTACCTTCCTCTTCTGATATCGGTCCGGCCACAAGCACGGGCAACCCGGGCACCGATAATAATGTTTAGTAACATAAAACAAGAGGTAAATAGGGTATTTTATATCTCGATATTACTACAGGAACCACGCCGGTGAAACCGCGAGCGACCGCTAGTTTTATATAATTATACGGAATCTACCTACAAATAAGTGAGGTCAGAAATTGACAGATAACCCCGTCGGCGTCGTCATCATTTCTCGGCTGCAAATCGGCACGCTTCTCTTGATGAGCATCAGTAATCAACCGCTCGGATTTGCCGACAGACTGCGGATACTGCACGAATCATCTGTCATTAATTACGGAACGGACGCCTAAATGAACTGCGGTGGAATAGTATTCACTATTATGTATACTTGAAATCGACACTGAAAGGTGATATCCAAAAATTTATGAAGTCTGGGCCACGTCTGTGTACAGTATAAAAAAATAGTAAAAAATACGATAAATAGTTTCTTATTATTAAATTTCTCTGAAATCGCTTTGTTTTCTGGATGGGACAATAAATATAATGCAAAAACACATCAAAAATACACCATGGCGGAAAATGTCATTTTGTCACTGTCACTGTCATTCAATAGAATTATATTCGAACACAGAGTAGAACTCAACGACAGTGACACTGACAGGCTTTTTGAACGTCGATTGTGTAATTTGACGCCTTATTTCGAGTCAAAAATATTGGTTTGTTTTGATTAATAATCACTTAACCGTGTATTATGCAAAATTAGTTAAATTAATAAATAGGTAAAATTTTCTCTATGTTTGGGGGTGGTGTATTGTGATACAGTGATTGAAGATTTCGGAAGAAATAAGATTACACCTTCAGCCTTATCATTACCTAACATCGTATAATCAAGCCTAAGAGTTTCCCCGTTGAAGACGAAAAAAGTTTTCAAAGAAAGACAACTGACAAAGGGTAGGGTAGTAAGTTTGATTCCC
The DNA here is from genome assembly GCA_910589605.1 of Chrysoteuchia culmella. Lineage (NCBI taxonomy): Eukaryota > Metazoa > Arthropoda > Insecta > Lepidoptera > Crambidae > Chrysoteuchia > Chrysoteuchia culmella. The sequence continues at coordinate 13,370,279 of OU342661.1, forward strand.
ATCCGGGACAATGTCCTGTGTCTGAGTGTTATATTTATTTGTAATACCTTCCTTAGTTGATATCCGTAAACTTTAGAAACATTTATGTGCTATAAAAAGTATATAATTACAAAAAGTCTCAATACTCAATAATGAGATTATCAAATCGTAGCGCTACTGTGGACTCTTTACTTTGACACTCACCGATTGTTACCCGTTTAAATACTAAGACCAACACAAATAGATATGTTCACACACACAAATATTTGTCCGAGAATGGAGCCTAAGACCTCTGACAGGTCGGCATTCTTCTAATCTAATTCAGTAATTTTAAAACCCAACGTTTAACTTATTAAAGTTCAAAGTCGACTGGAGACATTTGACAATTTTATAAAGCTAGCCCAGACGGCAGGGCTGATGCGATGCGATGATGATGATGACCATCATCTATTCGAAACCATCATGTCATATTGAACATTTTGTTTGCATTTTGTGTTTATTGGAGTTGTCACATTTTGACACACTTTACACTTTGGAGGCGATTATTGAGCGAAGACGTCACAACACTTCCGTCAAAAAAGAAGCTTAAATAGCATGGTAAGATTGAAACAATACTGCGGTAAGAGATGGCGGTAGGCCCCCCTACTGTTGACCGTCCAACAACGCAGTCCCGGGCCTTATAGCACCCCGTCGAAGTGCCGACTGTATCTAAACACTTTATTAGCGTGTACGTACAAAGCGAGTCTATATTTCGGCCGTTCCCATATTTAATTGAGTTTGCGACGGAAAATTGCCTCGTGTGTTTGCGTAGGATTTGAGTAAAAAGTCAAAAACAATACGCGAGGAATTAAATTACTGTCTGTATAAGCTTTGAGGACAGAATTTTACTGGTTCGTGTTAGGAGTGAGCTTTTAAAATATGGTCAGTTTTTAAGGTGCTGCACTAAAATTAATCGAGAAGCTTTTCTGTAATAGCTTTGTACCTTGTTGTATTTGTTTTTATTATTATTAGATATGCCTTTGACTCTGGCGTTTTATCTATACACATAATAAAAAGGTAATGAAGGCAAAATGGTATTCAATCATAAAAATATTTAAAAAACATGCTTTTAAGATGGACAAATACTAGAAGAGCAAATGTTACCATAAAAATGCCACGGAACTCTGTAAAGGCTTAAAAATTTAATTGTGATAAGTTACATAAATTGGTTTTGTAAGAAAAAACTGTTGAGTTTCTAAATCAATAAATAAAATAAACCATTCAAAAGTAGTCAAACCGATTAAACAAAACAAATGACTCCAGCAAAACAAAGTGTACGTAATTAGTATCACGTTAAAAACGATAATTACAGTACAGTAAAGTCGTTATCAAAAAGAAATTATCCTAAATGTCTTCTGATGACAAAACAAAGTTTCAGGTAGCCAAAATGTTTTATAAAACCTCGTCGTTGATAAAGTCTAATGACAGAGTTTTAAAAGTCGTTGCCGACTTTGCTGTGCCTTTCCAATTTGTTTGCTAATCAAGAGCTTTTGTAGATCGTCCTTAGCCAGTTTTAATGTCCCCATGCTGGGGCACTTATTGCCTTATGGATGGATAAGGAGGATGAGCCATGAACCACCACGCGGGCCCAATGCGGATTGGTGGGTTTAACGACTACAAATGCTTTTCAGTGGCTTAACATGCCTTCTGAAACACGGAGGAGCTCGAGATAGTAAATTTTTGGTCACCCATCTCGTGACCGACCATTGCGAAAGTTGCTTAAACTCAACAATCGCAGGCCGAACGCGCGAGCGCCACGGATTACTCCTGACTTTTGTGGATAGATGAGTTTTAATTTGTCTTCCATGATGGCTTTAGAGAATTAATATCTCGATGTGTCTAGATTTGGCTGTAATTAAGTTTAGTTTTAAGGTATATTCGTAGCAAATACATCAAACTGAAAAGGGGATTAACTAGGTGAACATTAATCAATAGGATTACTCCCCAGCAGAATAATATTCATTAGGTACCTAGCATTTGTGATTTTTTTGCTATTCTACCTGAATGTATTTAATATGTATATTATGTATGTATTTACAAAAAAAGTATATAAGGATGTTTACCCGTTATCTAGTATCCATAACGCAAGTTCTTCATGATACTTAACGTGGGATAGATAATTGGTGTGATTGTATGGAAATATTTATTTATTTATTAATATGTAGGTACTATATACTAAAAATGCAAATTGAAAAAGAAAATTGATACACATGTTATTTTATCAATCAATCAACGGCCTCTGCGTCTGTTTCAGACGATTGACAACAGTGCCGCGGAGGCAACTTTCTCATCAACTTCATCATCATAAGCCCATCATCGTCCACTGCTGGACATAGGCCTCACCAAGTGCACGCCACCGAGCACGATCCGCGGCTACTCATCCAGCTATTGCCAACTCTTAATAAGCCAGTTTCCATTTTCACGAGAACAAAAAATCTTACAAAACTTGTAAGGCAATACAATTCGCGGGCGACCGAGAGTATCATAACTTCCTCATTTTTGAAGATAATTAAAAAAATTACCACTGGGCTCAATTGCAAGTTAAGTGCATTTTTTTACATAAATAAATAAAAACTTCCTTATTGTGACAAACGAAATTAGAAGTTACCTAATTTCTGCTTACTGCTGTCCGTCCGTCTGTCCGTATGTCACCAGGCTGTATCTCAAGAACCGTGATAGTTAGACAGTTGAAATTTTCACAGATGATGTATTTCTGAAAATACTAAAAATTACTAAAAAATAAAATAAATGAATATTTAATGGGGCTCCCATACAACAAACGTGATTTTTTGCTCGATACTGATAACGGCAACAGGTTGTTCACAGAATATTTAGTTATATATTCACTTTAAAAATAAATAATTAAATTAAAATAAAACAGATATGATTTTTTTTTTGCCGTTTTTATAGATAATGGTACGGAACAATTCGTGCGCGAGTCCGTCCCTCACTTGGTCGGTTATCGTTTATTATCTAATTTATTTTTGGGCGTTTGAATATTTGGCTATGGCACGCCATGATATAATAAGTTAAGGTTTTTGTTAAAAGTCAGTACTAAGCAAATGCAGTAGTATACTGAGAAAACTGCCATTAAAAGAGAAAAATAAAAAAAAAAGATTAAAACAATGCAACCTTTTATTCGTCATGTTTTAACGAAATTATTTTTATTTCCATGCAACGTTTACTTTTTATAAAATACCAAATCCCAATGGTTACCACAGCCTAAGCAAATAATGACACAAGACTCAACAAGACTGGGCCATGGGGCCTGGTAATACTTCAAAGTAACATATACAGGACCCACTCGAATTCTTACTGAAAGCGTACGAAAAGGGTGGAGATTCTAATGTTGTAGTAGGTACTCTATCGGCTTTTGTAACAGGTAATATTAAAGGGCATAATAAAGGTACTGGCAATGGGTCAATAACAAGCAATTGCTGTACAAAAATCTTAACTGCCATTGACAGTTAGAAATGTAAAAAAGCCTTAACATAGAAAAGTTTTTAAAACAATGCAACCTACTCTTCCTAATCTTTAACGAAATTATTTTAATTTCCATAAGAAGTAAACTTTAAAAAATACAAGTCCCACTGGTTACGACAGCCTAAGCAAATAATGACACAAGAAGACAACAAGACCGGGCAATCGCTTCAAAGTAACATATACCGGACCCACTCGAATTCTTACTGAGCGGTCTTTGCGAAAAGGGTGGGGATTCTAATTTTCTAGTGCTCCATCGGCTTTTGTAACGGGTAATAAAGGGCATTCTAGGACAGGAGTGGACTGAATATTTGTTCCGTTGAAATACTCATTATTACGCTGACGAATTGGCTTTCCTGCCTACTTCCACTTTGACATCTTGAAAGTGGCGTTAAAATCTACTTTATTTTAAAAGAATGGAATAATTTTACCTCTAGAAGACTTCATGTTGGCATAATCCATTTTATTTCCGTGCCTTTGTAAGTCATATATTTTTAAACAATAGGTACTTTCAAGTAAGTGTTTATTTGAAATTAAGGTCTAATTATTATGTTTAACCTCAAGGTTTGTTTTACATAAACTAGATATCAGATATCTAATTTATGTAAAACAAAGATGGATAGACTTTTGTTTGTTGTACTGTTTGAAGCAATAGATAGCAATCCAAAGCAAAGCAATCCGTCCATAGAAATCAATTATCATATATTGTTATCAATGAAAAACTCCGTCCTTTAACTTTTAAATGTACCAAATCTTATCTTTTCCCATCATTCTAAAGAAACTGCAAGATAAACATAATAACAAGTTCCCCTCGACTCGCACGAACTATACGCGCAACCGGAACCCGCTTAAAGGCATTTACGATCGAGCCGGGACGTTTAGTGACAGATAAAAAGTGGAAACGGTTAAGACCACATCCCTACTTTAAGGGGGACCGAATATTGGAACGAAAGATGTGATTGACGTACTATATTTGATGTATGGAGGGGAATGGATCAGCCATATAGATATTGAATAGGATTTTGGAATAGCAGATTTTTAGGCAAAGTAAAATGGAGAAGTTAGTTATACGTATCAGACTATTGACTACTTGTTTGTGACCACAGAACAAGGATAATGTTCTGTTTGTGACTCTGGAGTTCGGGCTAGCCTTCAAATCGAATCTTTATTCGATTCGATTAAACGATCAGCCATACTCATACTCTAATACGCTTTGATTTAATTGGTTACATATTATATTAAATCTTTTAAGGAGAACCAACGGCAACGATCGGGGCCTACCACCATCTCTTAGCGCAGTATTGTTTCAATCTTACCATGCTATTCCGTGCTACGAATCTGTAAAAGTAAACTTGCTTTTTGACATAAGTTTTGTGACGTCATCGCTCAATTATCGCCTCCAATGTGTGATGTGTGTCAAAATGTGTGTGAATGTGATGTGTGAACTGCAATAAAAACAAAACGCATACAAAACGTTCTTATGACATGATGGTGTATGGTAGGCCCGCTGGTGAAGGACTCGGGAAGCCGCCTGGATGCGGGCAGCGTAGAACCGATCATTGCGGAGATTTTTGGTATCATGATTGTGGCTTAGATGGTGATGCAGATGATTTCAACCTACTACATATATATATATATATATATCATATATACATCTATGTTGGTACTTACCCCAAATACCGAAACAACTACTAACCTACAACAGGCATAGTACTTAAAACTTAAATAGATACGACAACTACTTATATTACAAACTCGACCCTTGCGTGGGAGCGCGTCGTTTGCACCCTTTCAACGAAAGTGAACGATCACAGAATCCGAATGAATGAAAAACCTCTAACTAAGGTTGTTCGTTCAACTTTAATTGGAATTTAACCCAATTTGTAAATTACTTTGGTACAGTACCTACTTATAGTTTTTGTGATTCTTACTTTTGTTGAAACCTTTTAGTTACTTACAGCCATCTTTCTTGTCCACTTGAACCAAGAGTCCCATGGGGCATGGTCATATTCTAAAACTTCTTCAAAAGCTTTTTTATTTTTATTTATTTAATTTAAACATAAAATTCTTAAAGTAATATTGTTATAACACAGTTCACATAAACCAATTCTGATTTTACCCGACACTGCTGTATTCATCTTCTGAACGCTTAATTACTTACATACTTAATACAGAAATATAATATCGTAATGTTTATTTTCTTCGTAATTAAGCAAGTACCCATCGGTGAATTGTGTTGTAAACACATTTTTTTTTATTCGAACTAGTTATTAGATAAGTATGCATTAGTTTGATTACTTTATTACACTTATTGCACGAAATGCAGGTAGATGCACAGAACATCAGTACTTCGTATCGTATGTTGTAAAAGATGTATCGAGGAAGTATCACGCTCACGCCCTGCCAACGTGATCGACCGCTGGTAGTTGCAACTGGTAGTTCCAGATACTGAAACAACAAACAAACTGCATTTTTATTATAGGTACTCGTATTAGCTACGATTATGCAAAATATATACCATCATTATACCATGTTTTTTGCAAATAAAATATCATTTATTATTTATATGTTCACAAAAGGGTGAATAAATGGCCTAATATCACTAGAGGCACTCACGAATCCGCGTAAAAATAAAGGAAGTTAGGCTTACATCTGTCAAGTTCTTTTTTATAGAAAAAAACAATTGACTCGGGATTTATTTTATTAGCCAAAGTAGGGAAAGCTCATCGGGACCGTAGTTATTCTAAGGGTACGTCAGCGTCTTACTTGGCCGATAAAAGGTGGAATTCCAAGTCCTAATGACAGAATTCAAGCTCAGCCCGCCCATTAGCGGAATGGCTCAACGTCAGATTCTTTTATCGTTACGGTTCTCAAGTAAAATTCCATGAGGCACTGGAAAAAAGGCAAACTTTTAATACAACTCCCATAATTTACTCGAGACAGAAGTTTTGAATAACTAGAAATCAGCGCTTTTCTTAAGTTTTCAGTGAGGTCCGAATTGATTTGAACCGCATTAGCTTAAGTTTCAAAACAAAACTACTCACATATTCGATCTGCTAAGTCTTAAAATGAATACCGTTGTATACTTTACAGTCATTTTAATAATAAAAATTAAACACCGACTCTGTCACGTGGTAGATATATCCTTTAGTTAGGTCTAGGAAGCAAGTTCAATGCATTAGTCTATGAGCAAGGTAAAGAGATCACTGAAAAGCTTTTACCAGCATTTTATTAAAAAAGACTTTATAGACGAGCCTTAACAAAGACCGTCCGAGACTAAGCAGATACAGGAAAAACAGGATTAGCTTAACGTACCGAGTAAACATTTAATTGTGACCTAGTTGTACGCTACATGTCCTGTTATCCGTAGCGAGACACATCTCTGGCTGAAGTCCAAAATGGTTTTCAGCAAAAGTCGGATAATTCCGGCTGACGCGATATCGTCACAGTAAATATTTTAACTATAGCAGTCTAACTGCTAAATCTAAATCTGTTTAAGCAGTTTTTGACGTCATAAATAACATTTTTCTTCGTGCGGTTCCTACCTACCTACACTACTGAAGGTAAGCCGCCAGCTCCGCAAAAAAAAGAATGCTCTACGCTCTCCGATTCCCAATAAATAACAATACAATAATTAAACTCACATATCGTAACTACTCTTAAGAGTATTTCTTATACGGCACGAGCGATCGGACAGGCTAGTCTTGACATAGTGCATCACATCACTTGAGACTCGCTCAGAGTTTGTTAGCAAGGCGTCTTATTTTTACACTTGGGAGCAAAGAAATTGTCCTTTTGCGATTTTTTCTTAAGCTCAATTCACAGTCAACTTTGTTTATTTCTAAAAAAAATTTTGTTCATTTATTTCTTTAAATATTTAATGAAACATTATAACAACAAAATAAAAAACCAAAACAACAATTTGTGGTTTTTTAAATTAACTCACCCTTTTAATCATCAGAAAATATCCGACTAATACCTATATTGAGATAAGTTTACAAAACTCTTGTTTTATAAAGTAAGCATTTTTTGTAAAAAGAAACCCATTGGGTTGTTGCAAGTGTAGTTGACGTACTGCTTTGTACCTGACTCTGTAATGTGCCGTCAAGTAATTCCAGTCGGTCGAATTCACCCGTCATGGGACCAGTGTCTCGATGTCAGCTCATTATGACTCCACTGTGGCATAAAACGGCGACCGTCTCGCTGGCACCTCGGCAACGTTCATCAAAGTACGAACGTTTAAATGCTCAACTTTACTCGATCACCATGTCTTTACTATGGTCTTGAAAATAATAGAATTGTATGTTTGATGTCAAAACGGAACTGCGACAGGCATTACTGCGACACCACGCTACTGCGACACCACGCTACTGCGATAACATGATACTGCTACACCACGCTACTGCGATGAAAATGCGTATTCCACAGTATAGCGTTTATTAAAGCATTAAATAGAAAACCTGTAGAAGGCTACCGGTTTCCTGTTTGTGTAAGATTTGATGCTGGATGACCATATAAATAAGATTAAATATGATACCGATGTTATTGTACTAAAATAACTTTGTGGACTCAATATGCCAAAACGGATAAAATATTCTATGACAGATTTTCAGAATTATTATAAAAATTTGACAAATAGACTCGTAAGCCATAAAAGAGGCTATAAAATACATAGCATTAAAATATAGAATACGTAGAGTAGCTTGTAACGACAACGTTACAGCGTGGTATCGCACTAACGTGTTGTTGCAGTAGCGTGGTGTCGCAGTAACGTGTTGTCGCAAAATCGTGGTGTCGCAGTAGCGTGGTGTCGCAGTTCCGTTTTAACATCATAAAGTTTATTATCTGAGTCGAATTTTTTGCTTGCAAATGTATTTGAGGTACTGCTTTGTACCTGACACACTGCGCCGTCAAGTAATTCCGATCGACTCCACCCGTCATGGGACCAGTGTCTCGATGTCAGCTCGGTATGGCTCCAATTTGCTATAAAGCGGCAATCGCCTTATATCCGGTCCATCTTGCTGGTATCTCTGCAACGTTCATCAAAGTGGAAGCGTTTATATGCTCAACTTTACTACTCCTTCGGTCACCGTATTGTATGTAAAATAGTATTGAGACTTGGTTTATACAACTGTTTGTATAATAGCCATGTGTACTACAATACAAGTCAGAGAATAATGATATCATTTTCTTTTACCTACAGAAATATTCATAAGCAGAACAAAAAGTTTTTCTTTTGTGTAAAGATATATGGAAATCTGAAAACGTCTTAATGGACTTAACTATACCTACGTTCAGCGTATTGTGTTTTGTGAAACTCTTGAACGATAGCAAATAAACAATACACTTTGCCCTATACATATAGCTTGAAATGTAATAACTCTGCCATTTTGATGCTCAATACTTTAGTTAAAAAAGTTTTATCATGACATGTCAGTCATTGTACAGTGCAGGCCTTAAACTTTGACCTTAGAGCACCCTATGTTGCTAGTAATAGCGGCGATTTTCGTAGTGCAAGTGTGAAGCCTGATGTGCTGTTGACTGTACAAACTGGAAGTCTCAAAGTTGAACTTTAAGATAAGATTCGGTGATTTTATAAAAATATTCCCTAAACTTATTTACCGTTAGATGTAACAAACAAAAATGAAGCATTCGCTGAAAAGTTAGAATTTTTAGACACGCTTGTTTTTGTGAGTTATTTGGAATTTTGTATTTTCAAATTTATTCTGAAATGTATGTGACATTTCAGGCCATGCGGATTTTTTTCTTGGCCTACATTAAAGAACCTTGCTACCTACCAAACTCCATCACTCTCGGTTTTGATTTAATCCATTTATAAAATACACGATTTTAACAACTGTATACCTATTTGAATTGAAATTACTAAAGTACTTCAAAGTATTTTACTTCAAAGGGACTGTAGAAAGTAGAAATTTGTACTTTTTGGTTATTTATTGTAACAAGCGACTTTTGTCGCGTCCCTCTGAAACAGATGGATTTCCTCATGAGTAATCTAACCTAAAAATACTGATGAATATTTAGCAGATAGAATCACATACATTAGTTAGACTGATTCCAAGATTTCTGTGCCGGATACTTGGACCGTTAATAACAGCACGGTAGTGTTCCGGCAGTTACAGATATGATAGCCAGTTTCTCAGTGGTTGAGGACGCCGACAGAGGCGCGCTTCCACCTTCAGCCTTATTGTGACTTAACAGCGGGTTGAGGCTTGAGGCTGAGCTTCTTATGGCCCTATTATTAATTTAAAAAAAAACCTTGTCTACTATTGTACCCACAACTCCTAGTAATCCTACTCCTTCTATTATAATAAATGTGAAAGTGTGTACACTATAAAAAAGCAACTTGTCTCATGTCGCCCTGACGGGATTCGAACCCGCATCCTTGGAAATTCGACCCAATGCACTTAACAATTATACAACAGAGACCTACGAGGATACGTCGAATCTTACAAGTACGAGTATATTCACCTTTCTACGGTGTTGGCCACCGTCGTTTCATCAGTGAAAAGAAATATCCTCGCATTCGAAAGATACATTTTTACAAATGTTTGACTATCGATTAAATTACTGTTTCATCAGCCATCTAATTATAACTTTTTAATTTTGCAGTGTTAAAATGCAAAATTAAAAAGTTATGTCAGTTTGTTTGTTTGTTTGTTACTCTTTCAGGCAAAAACTACTAAACGGATTCGGATGAAATTTGTTATGTAGGGACTTCAAATAGTGGACTAACACAGGCTACTTTTTATCCCTATATTCCCACGGGAACGGGAACCACGCCGTTAGTATCCTACTTAATCCTATTAATAATATAAATGCAAAAGTATGTCAGTTCGTTTGTTTGTTCCTCTTTCTCGTAAAAACTACTGAATGGATTTGGATAAAACTTGGGCTTCACTAAGTGGACTAACACATAGGCTACTTTTTATCCCGATATTACAACGGTAACGGGAGCCACGCGGGTGAAACCGCGGGCGGCCGTTAGTAATATTATAAATGGGAAAGTATTTCAGTTTGTTTAATTGTTTGTTTTGTTACTCTTTCATGCAAAAACTCCTTAACGGATTTAAATGAAAATTCATATGCAGGAATTTTAAGTAGTGGACTAACACATATGATACTTTTTACCCCGGTATTTCCAAGGGAACGGGAACCACGCGGGTATAACCACGGACGGCCGCTAGTCAAAATAAATATGGCATCTGGCTAGTCGGCTTATGTCTGTCTATGCACTTTTGAACGTAGCTCTAAAAGCGATCAATTTACGTAATTACCAACTTTCACTTGCAAAAGTTCTACTACACTAAATAATTGATAGCGTCTGAAGTGGCAGGCTCCTGGAAAGTCTCGAACATTACTTTAAGTTTAGTAAGAAAATATGTTAAGATCTTTTGTGTTGTTAGATTGCAACGGAAATAACAGATGCGAATGTTTTGCAATCTTTTATTTATCGCTAATACCTACCTGCCGACCTACTAGTCTAGACGAGCTAATGGTTAAAAATCTTAAAGACCTCTGTTAATAATAAAAAAAATAGATGTTGGTAGCTAACGAAATAATAAAGAAATGTAAATCCAATTTATTGCAAATATTTTAAGCTTATAATAAATCATTCAACCTGGAATACGGCAGCTGAAAAGGTGCCGAAACGTCGGGAAAAACAAAATACCTTAAAAAACACGGAAAATAAGATCTTAACTTGTGTAATAAACAGTGCGTTAATAATCCGTAAAAGTTCTTAACAGCGCGCCAAAACTGAAGATGTACATGCTCATAATAATTAAAATAGCTTTGGGCTAGATTACTTGGTGTGATTGTAAAAAATATATTTCTAAAAACCTGTTTATTCTTAACTTTTTAATTTTACAGTTTACAATGCAATTTCTATGTGATAAATATTAAACAAGAAAATATACTATAAAAAAGCAACCTGTCTCATTAATTTATTATAATAATAATCATAATAATCATTAGTTTAATATTTATCACCTGTTTATTCATTAATTAAAGAGTATTTTCTCTTATTCTTGTGATATTTTTTATTTATTCACTCTAATGAAGGTAAAATATTCTCTCCCTAACTTAATCGATCATGGCCGAGTGATCGATCAACGGAGGGAGTGTAAAATTTTAAATTTTAATATATGGTAATTAAATTAACGTGACCGTCTTTACATAGTGAAAATACACTCCTTCTGTTTTGGATTGAATATACAAGAATTCCTTTGGTCAGTGCATTTTTAGTTTTTAGAATTATTAGTTATTTTTATTACCTCTTCATAAAAAAAAACTGGAAATTTTTGACAATCATTATTAATCTGTAATTTAAATAATTAAATTACAACTATAAGTTATTTTACTTTTTGAACTCGATTCAAAATAATATACAGGATTGCCATGCCACGCAGTGCCTTTTTAGACGGCACGATTTAGGTCTACGATTTATGGTTTGCATGTTGGTTTACGTGTCGATGACGACGGCGATCAAAACAAATGTTTTGTTAGTAAAAAATACACTTTACTTACACCACTTAACACTTTAATAAAATGTTCTCCCAAGTTCTCACATATACTTAATGATAAAAATCAGACAACCAAAACCAATGGTACCACATTATTCTTGAATAATTCGTGCCTAAACCTCAACGACTATACACATCCACTTCAAAAACTACTGCAAAAATAAGTATAGTTTTAAAAACCTTCGTTCACACATTCACTTCGATAACGTATACATAAATAGCTTGACGTGGTCGTGACGAGGGTCACGTGTCACCTCTTAAGTTGAACCACGGGCTGCATCATTTATAATGTACGCTCCACGTGCCGTCATCGTCTTGCTGAATGTAAATGGCCCTTGTCGATTAGTGTAAAGAGGACTCGTACCATTTTCAATAGAAGAAATGTAATTACATAACTTTGTCAGTTTCTAATTACAAGAAACATTCATCTTGTTTGTTATTCAAGTCAATTAATTTGATAGAAATTCTGTAACGAACGGTTGTACGATCATAGCACTAGAATTAATATTCTGTTTGATTAAACATCTGATATTAAAATAACTTATTCGTTTTACTTTCTACAAAAACAAACAATTTTTCTTTGTATCCATTTACATTTTTAATAACTCTTCTAACGCTACGATAACTATCAAACCAACGATAAAGTATTTGCCGGAATAGCCAATATGGCAGACTCGTCTATATAAAATTAACTTGCTTTTTCTGCTACATACTCAATGTCATAATCTGTAAAAACCTAATTTCCAATTTTGAAGTTTTGGCAGAGATGCTGATGAATTTTCAATTTCTTTTAAATAAGACTATTTTAAGCGCAGATGTTTCTGTACTTCAAGCTATACGCCACAACAAGAAAGTAATTACGCAAGTACCAAAATGATTCGCCTCATTCATCGTAGGTTTGTATTAAGCAACCTTTTTTGTACAACATTTGTCTACCTACAGCCTGTCAAAACATTATTTAATTAAATATTCGAAGCCGAAGAACTCGTACCAGCGACACGAGCTCGTCAAATTGGCCAAGATTAATTTTGATTCATTTTGTGTAGCTTCCACCTGTTCGCAATTTAATTACATCAGCTCACTGATAAGTAGCGATCTCATTTCACATGATTCCAAGAGTCTGGAGTGCTAATTAAATTCTTCATAGGGTACCTTGATAATTTTCAGCGATCATGTTCAGAAAGACCGTACAATATTTAGTCAAACGCGGCGTGTGGGCGTTTGCGTTCTTTTTTCCGGAACTGCGACAACACGTTACTGCGACACCACGCTACTGCGACAACACGTTACTGCGACACCACGCTACTGTGACAACACGTTAGTGCGACACGACGTTACTGCGACAATACCTATATATTATTGCTAATCGCGTTGGAGAACTCTTTGGAATTAGCATTTTTGTCAATACCATTATATTTATTTTTGCATTTTTCAATGCTATCTTCAATTAAACAAAATAAACTTTATTGCACACGATACAAAAACAGACATATACAGAGAGAATGACGAAAAAGAACAACACACAATAGGCGGTCTTATTGCTAAATAGCAATCTCTTCCAGGCAACCTTGGGTGTGAGAGAGAGAGATAAATATAAATAATAGGATGTAGGGGAATGGGTGCGTAAAGAAGTTACGAAATAATATAGTTATGTACTAATAAAATAAATACCGAATGAGGAAATATTTAGCTAGTCATGATACATTTTAAGCAAGAAAATGGTAATGATTTTTTACTTGCTCACCAAAGGATTGCAGAGTCTGAGCCTTTCTGATACCCTCTGGAAGAGCGTTCTTCTATCTTCTTCTATCTTGCATGTATGATAAATTTTAATATTAAAATATTTAAAAAAATCGACTTGGCTCTCAAGTTATTCTCAGATGGGACTCGAACACGCAACCTTTTTCTAATATTTTTCTATTAAAATTTATCCTACAATTAGCATTAATAATGCAAAAACTTGAACATCATAAATACAGGCTGTTTTTATTTTATGTGCCCGAAGTTAATGGGGAGATTGTGTTGTGTATTTTTAGAACAATATTAAGCGAAAAACAATAAACATTTTTTTTTTCATTGTCGTGACGCGCTCTTCTTATATCGCCGAGCCGAGCTTGATGCACGCTCAATAGTTAATTTTACTATTGTTAATTTTACGTTAAGTTAGTTTTTCTTGTTTTTCATTGTGTATGTAGGTTTCATAATCAAATAAACGACGCTAACGCTTGATAAAAAACATTCTAAATACGTAACACGACCTCCCCCTTAACATTGGGCACAAAGAAAAAACATGTTATACTGCTATTGTCAAAAATGCATACTCCAAAGAGTTCTCCAACGAGATCAGCAAGAACATACTGTCGCAGTAATGCCGTGTCGCACTACCGTATTGTCGCAGTAGCGTAGTGTCGCAATAACGTGTTGTCGCAGTAGCGTGGTGTCACAGTAACGTGTTGTCGCACTAACGTGGTGTCGTAGTAACGAGTTGTCGCAGTAACGAGTTGTCGCAGTAACGAGTTGTCGCAGTAACGTGTTGCCGCAGTAGCGTGGTGTCGCATTAACGTGTTGTGGCAGTAGCGTGGTGTTGCAGTAACGTGGTGTCGCAGTAGCGTGGTGTCGCAGTAACGCGACCATTCTTTTTCCCTTTTTTTATTTTAAGATGGCTTACATACAAGCTTACAGATTATAGACATAAACCTATACATTATAGAACTGTACTCCCCTTACTTTTAACTTGATGTAAACTTAGTAATTACAGAGTGTTTTCTGTTACTTGCTCAAGTTTAAAAGGTCATTTGAATGCCAAAGTTAAACAGCGCTTTAATACCTTCAAGGTTATATCTTACTTTTATTAGATGATGTGCACATTATCACTACTAGCTAGTACCTTTACTAGAGCCTAACCCCGTAAAATTTCATCCCTTCGTTTTCAAAATATTTCGCCCACGTTCTTACAACTAAGCCGTGCTACCAGAGACATGCTAACCTATTAAGAAAAAACAACTTTAAATAGACATTATACATACAAAAAAAAACCAGTCAAGCAGTACCGCTTTAAACGATTGCCCAGATATTTGAACCAATACAGTTTATGCATAGAAAACAAACCAACGCAAAACACAATACCCATCAATATTCCGAAAAAAAAAATTGCCTATGAAGCTCACTGTGAAAAAACAGTCTGAGTAAAGTGGATTTCTTAATTGTGGATTTGCATTAACCTATTTTAACTGCTAATGGAATATTAATCAATGTTTACTTATATTCTCATTTTTACTTCATTAATTGGTACGTTTTCGTTTCTTTGTTAAGATAAACAAAAACATAATTAACGAATAGCCGAAAACAACATGTAGGTACATTGTTTTTATTAAAGTTTGATTCTAACGTAGAAAGACGTATTACGTAAATACGTAAAATGTTTGGAGTAAATATATACAGTTTTTATTTAAATGTATAAAACAAACAGCCAACTATTACGATGCTAATATATTACCATATTTTTTTTATTTACAAAAACTAAAAGGAATTTTCTTTAAAGTCAATTTCTTACGCTCGGAGAATCCCAAAAATCGTTCAAAGCTTTACATTTTTCATAAAAAGCTACTCTTACGCAATATTTTTGTCAGCCGATGGTCGGCTCCATAGATTAAGTCGGCTACGGGCGCAAAGAGAATATTTTTAATTTTTTTCGGAACGGTGCCAACTCTTTAAAGTTAATATTTATGCGACTTTACAGAATCAGAGCCAGAGCTTTATTGTACCACAAAGAAAACTGTCGTCTCATAATGAAAGCATTATATAACTGTAGAAAGCTTTTATCACAATTCTGAAATCGATTTTAAACATAAAAAAATAATGAAAACTGTTTGCTGATACATTCAGGGCTAAGTTCACCAACTGATTTAACTGAGGATTAGCGATAATCGGCCAGTTACCCGATTATTGCTAATTGCCAGTTAAATGCCATTGAGAGTTGGTGACCTTGGCTCCCAAAAAATAAATAATTAAACTCTAAAAGTACAGAAGAAGAAAAATTACAAATTAATTAAATCAATTTGCTTTTAACCTACCCAATGATGCATTACAATACCTTCCGTTAACAACAACAAAATTTGGCAAGCACCCAACCCTGCGACAAACAAGCATGGCCTTTACGACCGCCGAAGGGCAAAACTTTGCTTGTTATCAAGAAATATCACAACATATCTCCGGGTCTTTATAGGGCAACTTTGCAGTGCACGCACCGCCGTATTAAATCATTGACCGAACGGTTTCAATTGAAAACTTTCGGTTTAGCGAACGGTTGAATAAAGAACTTTGCCGTTGGAGGGTTGAAACTAATAGATTGCTCGTTTAGTATTTTGGTGAGTGTTTGCGTTCCACTCCTTTTTATTGGGGGCTACCTAACTGGTTAATTAAGTAGGTTTTGCTAAGTTACGTTTTCTTCATAAGCAGTTTTGTTTACAACTAGAGTTGTTTGTGCGTAGCTTTTTAGCTCGTGCGATGACTCAGACATGGGTTTTTACATATTTTTTTTCTAGTTACACCACAATTAATTCATACCCTTGTTTAAATAAAATATAATATAAATAGCATAATATGCAGTTTTGTTTATAATAAATTTGTCTTTCTGGAATTCTTTAAAAATTTGTTTAAATTTTTTCTAGTAAAATATTAAATTATTAATATATAACTATTAATAGTATTAATTATTAAATTAATATCACTGAAAAACACAACTTTACCGAATTTTAACGCGCAAATTATTAACACATTAGTTACTTTTAACTTAACTCCTTTTCTGGGGTCCATGGTTACGAAATAACAAAGCTGTGCTTATATAGAATATCAAACCATAAAACAGTATAATCATACATGCAAATCTTTATAACTTTTAACTTTAAGCGTTTTAACTTCATTTTCCATTCCAATTTGGTCCTGGTCTCCGATGTTAAGCGCGTTTCACATGGCCCACCAGCCCCAGTAATGAAACACTTGTTTCAATTACCGCTTGAATTAGACGACAGACGTCTGATTTCAAACGCTGCAGGTTGACGAGGCAACGTGAATTTTTAAACCTGTCAACATCAAATTAAATTAAAATATACAAAGGAATTTGTAAGCATTTTCCGTGAGTGACTTTAATGTTGTGATAAGTACTTAAATCACAAAACATTGTACCTATCGCTTTTAATTTTTGACGGATGTTTATTATGCACTACCGAGTTTTATTCAGATATACACCCATATTATTGATTTATTTGAAATAAAAACAGAACATATCATTTAAGTTTTTTATTTTATTTTTGCATTAGAATGCTTTTTTTGTGTGATGAATTTTAAACAAGAAAATATATGTTAATGTAAAGATTTTGATATAACACCACAGTGTTAATTAATGTGTGCTCACGTTTGAATCTCATACGTACCCTCATACGTACAGAATTTATAAAAAAATGTAAAGCTCTAACTAGTAGGTACTCTAACTGAACTCACGCTGAATTATGCAACGATAAGTAGACAAAGTACATTTAATTCTATCAAAATTCACTTGAATAAAGACATAACTAACTTGATCTCCCATTTCGCGTACGATGCAATACGCAAACGACAAAGGGGCCATTACAGACGTAACATAACGCGAGGAGCATACAAAATGAAGTAAAACCAACATACCAAATTGGCAACGAAGTACGAGGTGTTAACTGAAATTTTACGCCCCGTCTCTAAAAACCTACCTTACACTGGTGTTCCGTTACAACGTTCCGTTGGAACAGGTGCGAGGTAAGAAATGTCTAACGACTATTTGTTACCTATTAACGACATTAACGTATGTTAAATGTATTTTTCACCTCACACGCTCTGAAAAGGAGGTTTTGTCAATCAGTTAAGGCGTAGAAAATCGCTTTTTGCGGCCTAGCGCGGCCCTTTTTAATTTAACAAAAAGCGATTTTCTACGCCTAAATGATTGACAAAACCTCCTTTTCAGAGCGTGTGAGGTGAAAATAACTATTTCACCTCGCACGCCCGCATTTTACGGCCTGGCGTAGTAAAGTAACTTTTTAATTTAAAACCTAAAAATACATCATGATGCGTTCCGAATCGCACCATTGACTTATTATGTTAGTTTTTTTCTTATTTTAAATAACTATGAATTAATTATAATACTCCGTTTTGGTTTTATTATATCATTTTAGCTCCTTGAATCATAAAAACTAACAATAAGATTAACAGAAGACTATTTGTTATAAGAATTTTATATTTAGGCTGGGTGAGATTTCACAACCTGTGATTGGATGTCGGAACGTGACATAAACCTTTATTTTTAAATTGTCTTTGTCTTAGACCTCATGTTAATTTTAGCATTTACCGAATCGTTTTTATTTTTAATAAACGTAAAATTTATTCCTATTTTCAAAAACATTAAATTAACTATACTATAGTACTCCTTATTTAATTATTTTAGTAATTTAAATCATAAAAACAACAAGAATAAGGTATATTTAGATTTAACGATTTATTAAAAGGATTCTTTACCGGAAATTGACGCGGAAAGAACCTAAAAAAATTTTACTCGTGGTTCAATCCTAGAATCCTACACTTGTTAAGGTTTCAATAGAGGTAACTCGCCGCTAATAACCAACTTCCAGCCTTGATTAACAAATAACTATTACAGTCAAAATAAAAAATAAATAGAAAGAGTACAAAGTAACCAACATTGGCTTCCAGTAGCCAATAAAATACGCAAACGAAAATAAGTAATGCGAAAAAGAAGAAAAAAAATCGGCTAATCAATATCAAAGTTACTCACTTCGTTTCATTTTCTTAAAAGAGATGTATCAAATTTATACTTTGCCACGAAGCTTCGATATATCTTTGACAAGAAAAATGAATGAGGCAAACGTTTTGTGTGAAAGCAGGAAAGCCAGTGAATCTAGTTCAATATAAGCTTTGCTAGCTTTGCAATAAGATAGAAAATCGGTTGGTTGCTGAATGCGCTGTAAAACATAATGATGGATTAATAGCGCCAGAGGCTACGAGTACAATTTAAACCGATCTCGAAGAAGGCCGAAAGTTTTTAATGTACTGCAATGTACCTGGGCTAAGCACCGAATGAATGGCCTGCGCAAGTTTGTGTAAGTGCTATTCGTAATGGCCTTTTTATGTTTCTTTCGTTTCGTGAGACGGGATGTGAGATTTTAGCTGCAGAATCTTCTAAAATAAGTAATAACGTTTGAAATACCGTTTTGAAAGATACTAAGCGAAGTTGTTAAAATACTTATGTTACTTCATAAGTGTCTTAAGAGGTTTTAAGCTTTACCGTTGCCTCAGAAGGATTTTCTTAGCACAGTTAGATTTTGTACGTACAATCGGGGAACTTCCCGGTTGACCAGTAAAGATTTTTTAGGAAACGGTTTCTCAGAAAGTACTAAGGTTTAAGAAATAATTTAGTATTGAAATACTTGTTAATGATCTATTATTTGTGATATAAACATTTCACATCTATAATATTAGTAGGATGAGAAGTGTATGATTAGATGATAAAGTATTTGTATGAATGCTAACTTTAAGTATTTATTTTTTCAGGTAAGTTGGTAACGCTGCTGAAAATCTCGCGTGGAAAGTGGTAAATTCAACTTTAATAGACCTTAGAACTGTTACCTAAAGAGAACTGTTATTTTCCAATACATCGATGCACAACAAAGTTCCGAGAAAAGAACAGCTGGAAAATAAATGAACAACATGTCTTCGGCGCAAGACAAACGCGTGAACAATCACTAACTTGCAACTCCCTTCTCCACAAACATTAGTGACAAGAAAATATCGACGGCTAGTATGTCGATTGATCTACAATAACACCTAAGTACTAATGATTTTTAAGTTTTTGCATTTTCAATGCTATTTTTATATTTATTATAAATAATATACTGGAAAAATATATTATAGGGCCGGTAGCTCAGTGGTTAGAGCAGTGGGCCGGATACCCAAAGGTCACAGGTTCGAGTCCTGTCTGAGTAATACTTGTGGCCGAGTTGATTATAAACCGACTTCAAAAAAAGAAGGAGGTTTTTTCCAATATTTTTCTTTTAAAAATTAATAATAACACCTATCTTAAATAATAGTAACTGCCGAAACATTTCTCCTTTGTAAATTTTGTTTCAGAACCTAACTCTACAAAAGTATTTTTTGTTAAAATACTGTGTCAGATTAACTCTGTCTGTAAATTATTTTTATTTATTTTTAATTATTTTAACCGCCTCTGTGGTCTAGTGGTACAAACACCGGTAACAGATTCCCAGCGGGGGTACATATTGTATTCGGTTAGAAATCGTTGTAAGTCCGCCTGGCTAGCTACCACTTATCTAAGTCTGACGCCATAACAACAATGTTTTCAGCATTGTTGTGTTCCGGCAGTCAAAGATAAGATAGCCAGTTCCTCAGTGATTGGGGATTCCGGGAGAGTCTCGCTTCCATCTTCAGCCTTATCAATACTTAACATCAGGTATGATGAAGGCTAAGAGTCTCCCCGTACGTCATAAAATATATATACATATATATATATTTTTTTTTTCTGGACCTGACTTAATACAAAAGTATACTTTGTTCAAATACTGCGTCAAATTAATCTCTGTCAGTCTGTTTTTTTCAGAACACTGTTGAAAGAATTTAAGGAGTGGTATTGCTACCTTTTTTTTTATTCAATGGCAAACAAATAAAATCAAGTAGCATAAAACTGCCGTGCACAACACCTCTACCCATTCGGGCCGTACAAAAATGCAATTTAAAATAACAGCTAAGTTACTACGATTCATTAAACAAAAGCTTTAGCCGACTCTCAAAGGTGCATAGTAAAAACAGGACCATAAAGAATCCCGCCCCAGTTCCGTCGCCGGCAGGGATTCACTTTCGACAATAATTTCCAATAGGGGGAACCCCCTTTGGCGGAAGGGGGATTCCGTTGTCGCGGAGATGCTTTTGAGGTGTTTTTCAACTTACTCTCAAAACTATATTTTGCTGGAAAACATCAAATAAGCAACTATGTATGTTGTAAGTTGGAACTGAATGCGCGATTCAAATTTTCTGAAAAGTTGTTATCAACTTGCGACAGATTTTAATACATAGTTCCGAAGACAGAATTCCTTGTCCTTAAAGTTTGACATTTCGATAAAATTATTGCTAAATGCAGGCTTGGTTCACATCTTTGAAGAATGTGTCTCAATTTCTGAACTTATCAATATTAAAGGAATATAATAAACCGATCGACAAAAAATTACTAAATTGAACGACTAAAAATGTAGGCTGAGTTGCGGAAAAAATAGATTAAGGTTAGGTTAGATTGACGACTAACGGTCGGTTTCAATAACTTATCTACAGTAAGAGATAGGCTTACTAGAGCATTGTTGCCTAGATATTTTTGTTATTCAGCCCAAAATAACCTAAAATAACAACGGTTGCTAAGTACCGTAACCAAGATAGGCCTACCTATTGTTAGGTATGGATAGATTATTGAAACCGGTCGTAAGACGCTCATCTAGTATTTTTGTCGCTCAAAAAAAATTTTGTCGATCTGTTAATTACTACCTAATATTAAATAACCATTGTATTTGGAAAAGTGAAAAAACGTACAAGTAATGTGGCAATGTTCTATCTAATATTTCTATGAATTTCTATAAAAAAAATCTATGCACAAGGTAAAATTCTATCACTATCACAGTTTAAGTAGGTTTTTTTAATTGAACAGTTATATATATAATGACTGTCCTTGACAAAGTGCAGTCGTTATAATGTGTATACATTTACGACAACGTTTTGTTGCTTTAATAATGTTTATTCACAATCAGAATACAAAAATAAAGATATTAGAATATTAAGGTACCCAAATTTTCTTTGTATACCGTCTGGGGCCTAGAACCGGGGATAATAATAAAAACGGAGGCTCTATAGGTCACTAGTGATTGAATCATTATGGTCCCAACTAAATAAAACCAAATCTTTACTTTTTGTTTTTTTCTAACAAACTTAATCGTAAATTCAATATAATGCAAACAACAGTACCGCTCAACTTTTTCGGAGCTACTCGAAACGTCTTTTTGACAATATAAGTGTCAACTGATAGAAAAATAATACTGTCTTACTTACTATCGTACTTAATGAATCCACGTAGGTATTGTTTTCTTTCTGGAGTGTTTTTGCACTCAAAGTCATTTTCACATTCAATTACTTAAATTGAAATTAATTTAAACTGAAACCAAAGAAATTCCCATGACAATATTCTGACTTTACTAATCAAAATTATTATTTAAAATTTACTCTCTTTTAACAATATGATCTTCTTTATAAAAAGTAGCGGGGGCTGTTGCTATTCAAGGAGTTAAAAATAAATTTTCTAATGGATAGTGTTAACATGATGTTTTGCGGTAAGTTTTTTTGTTGTTCCCTGTACCACGATTAGTTCGCAACGTTAGCGATAATATCGTTTTGCAGTAATGCACTTATGAATCGTAACTTTAAATTCTTATTGTGAGTAATGCATGGGTTTTGATTAACTGGAATCTTTTCAGAATAAATAGTAATACTCTAGAGAGTCTCTATTTTCAATTTTTTCCCCGGTTATAGGCCCCACGCGGTATAGGTAGTTCCTTCAAATGAAGTGAATTAATGGTTCCTTAAATCTATCCCCTGAGTAAGGAAATGCTAACTTATGTGTAACTAGTGCGTCCTCCCGAGTTATTTGCGCTTCGAAAATTATTATCTTCCTTCCATGACCTCCTGAAATCTCAGTCTGGCACGTGGACGGATCTGGTTTAAAAGTTTGAAAGGTGGTCAAAGATATTCCTCATAGGTATGCAATCATTTGCAGTCCCCTTATATTGCGGGTTTGGACTGTTATCCAAGAAAGCCTAAAAGTTTATGATTTAATAGTCTTTGGTTGTGATAACGACGCAAATGGTTTATGATTGACGAGCAATCCCTCGCGATTGAACAATCACAACCGCTTGTCCACCGTCTTGTAACTTATCTCATTTAGCGGAATCGCGGCCCTGCTTATAACTTGACAATTTTTTGACAAGTAAAATATACTAGAAAAAATCGATTAGATCCCTTTTTGTTCAATCTTGACATTAGGAAATTCTAAAAATGGCGTTATAATTATTTCAATAAGTAGTACCACTACTAATATTATAAAGAGGAAAGATTTGATTGTTAGTTTGCATTGAATAGGCTCCGAAACTACTTAACGGATTTAGATGAAATTTGGTATACAGATAGTAGATAGCCTGGTTATGAATATAGAATAATTTAATCGCGATATTCCTACGGAACGGGAACAACGCGTGTGAAACGCGTTAGAATATAAATTTCACATAGACCACGACGAAACCACAACAAATCTTAACAATGCCGCTTCGCAGAACTACGTTCGCGATACCGATATCGAATTCCACTTCAGTAAATAATCATCAATAGCTCATTCAATTATGAGTATTGTAGATACGTAAATGAAAGACCGTTTTTGGATGTTTCAGTACACATGGGTGGTCGGTCTGGTGGGACACTTATGTTTGGTTGGATGCTTAGATCTTAAGATGAACGTTGATAGTTGGATGTTTTTTGTACAGTCGTTATTTTGTAACTGACAGCATTAGTGGGCAGCCGAATTTGGCATAAAGTGTAAGTAAGAGTAAGTGTATAAAATTCATTGTTACAGTAAAAATACATGTAAATGGTGTATGTGTATTATCTATAAAAAAGCAAAGCAAAGCACTCTCACCATGCCTCATTATAAAATCGTATAAATTCTGATTACCATCTCCATATTATTATTCAAGTTATAAATTAACTAACAAACACGCTGTTCCGTGAGTCTGTTCATACAGATAGAACTTTATTAAAAGTTTTTAGAGCAACGCTCTGCTCTAATGGACCTAAAAATCGTATCTACACTAGGTTTTAACCACTCAACACTCGCTAGTGAGCTCTTCAAATATTTACGTACCAATAGAGACTGCAAGTGATGGGCAGAACACGCTTTTAGGTTTGTGGCGCGGGATGTAGCTCTACTAGCAAATAAGCACTCGCTTTGAGTGTTATTATCGTGACATTCACTTTCTACAATATTATATTTTACAATTTTGTTAAGGCAACCGTTTGTATATCTAAGTGTGACGGGCCCCCCTTTCTTAATTTTATTACCAACAAAACCATCACGCAACGGCGGAGTACCGGCCTGCTTGCAGTGCGGAAACATAATTATACAATCTCCACAGTACTGACTATGTTGAAAATGCTTTTAAAATACTATAATTAGGGCTGATAAAACACTCATCAATAATGTTAAGCCAATTGTTTCATTTATAGGAAATTTTAATAACTTACAGTATCAAGCTAAAAAGATATATAAGGGCCTGTTTCACGAGTTCTAGATAGCCGAGCATATGATTTGTTTGACATATTTTTCATATTACATAACTGTCAAATTAGCTTCTAGCTTCCGCCCGCGATTTAACTCGCATAGTTTCCGTCTCCGTAGGAATATCGGGATAAAAAGTATCCTACGCTACTCACCGTCCCTTCAACTAAGTTTGTGCCAAAAATCAAGTCGATTAGTTGCTTAGCTTAGTTAGGCCGTAAATGAAGAAAAAATAAGCACACTTTCGCATTTATAATATTAGTTAGGAGTCTAATAAATGACAGTATCAAGCTAAGAATATAGTAAGGGCCTGTTTCACGATAGTTCTAGATAGCCTGGCAGATGATTTGACATATTTTTTCATATGACACCTATCAAATTACTAGCTATTAGCTTCCGCCCGCGGTTTTAGACGCGTAGTTTCCGTTCCCGTGGGAATATCGGGATAAAAAGTAGCCTATGTTACTCACCGTTAAAATGTTATGTCGGTTGGTTGCTTAGTTAGGGCATGACAGAAGGACAAACAAACACACTTTCGCATTTATAATATTAGTTAGGATCGTTTAGTGCGAAAAGGCCCTATTCTGGAAATGTACACTCAGAAAATGACACACACTTAAAATAACTTTTTCTTTAAAAGACTCGTTCCGAAAATGCCCTATTCCTAAAAGGACTTATTCATAATGACTCATCCCAAATATTTCAAAGAATATTTTTACCAATTGATTTAAACCAATCTGAACGTAGATGGTTTTATTTAGTTAAGTCAGTGGGGCATGGGCTTACATTAATTCAATTATCGGTACGTGTTGACTCGCCTCTAAATCTGGTTAGATCCTCAGCTATGGGTCGAAGTGGTCCTTACTCTAAGCCCCTTATTTGTTTTAAATACATTTCGCCTATGGGCGAGCTTTGTTTAATTAGAATAGTATTTAGTCACCATCAATAGGTAAGAAACTAATTTGTTACTAAGATGGAAATCGAAATGGAAAACAGATGGTAAAGGTAGATCAGATTTAAGTATGTTCGTCAGAATATAAATTAACACCACAGAGCACATGAAAGAAGTCACTAGTGGTACAATCGAGGATCTTCCCAGTTGATCAGTAGAGTTTTTTGAAGAAAGTTATCTCAAAAAGAAAAAGACTTATAGAAAACCGGTTTAACACAAATAATAGAGCTTTAATAGGTATTTCATTGTATAAATAAATTATTTCTGTAACCTAAATACTTTCTGAAATATCATTTCTCAAAAAACTCTACTGATCAACCGGGACGTTCCCCGACTGTACTAAGCTATCTGTCACGCGTTGTCACTTTAGCGTTTAAGCTGTTTCAATAAACAGTGTTTTCTGTTTTCAATGTAAAACCTACAAAGAACAAAAAGTAGTCACATAGCATTTAACTGAACAAAACTCAAATAATCTGACGCACAGCATACGAGCACAAATGCTTTGTGAATCTCTCTGTTTTATGAATTTTACTACCAGTTATAACATTATAACTTTAATAAGCACATTGCTAAAGCTTTAAGCGACTACAAAGTAAGTCAGCCGAATAAAAACTGAGAGACTGCTAAGAGCAACTTCCGTGTAGTCCTCGTGGGTTAAATCTACTGGAACGAGCCAGACGGACTGCGGATATCTACCGCTATCCTGTAGAACTAAATGTGTATAACTTAAAAACTGCGCGCATGAGCAACTTTTGTCTCCGCAACTAATTTATCTCTGTCGCCGTCTTCTTGCTGAGATTTCAAAGTGGCGTACACGAGAGCAACATAACATTTTTTTTATATAATTTTGCGCATTTAGCTACTTTTGTGTCCTCGCAACAGTTGCGTCGCGGGGTTGCCTCAGCAACTTTTTTGACGTCGCACCAGTTGTGTCGCTGGGTTGCCTCCAAATCCACGGACCTAAAGTCTGCCGGCTATCGCGTCGTTACATGCGCGCACTTTTATACAAGCCCGTAGCAAAGAATAGTAACGTAGATTTGATGCCAGAGACAAAATAGTTGCGAAGACAAAAGTTGCTCGTGCGCACTCTCTCTCTCGAACAGTTCTGGCATATAAAAGTTGACAGGTGCAATACGAAAATGACCCTTAGTGTTAACCAGACAAGGATGAGATCAAGCTCAGCATGTTGAACTTGCTGTGCTCTCGATGAAGCGAGACGAGAAGGTAACATGGAACCATTGATAGAAAGTTGAAAGGTGGCTGTGGATTGGTGGAAATCCTTTGAGAAATAATTATAGACATGAAGAAAATAATGTGATGGTCATAGTTCATGGACATTTACGTATGGGATTTGAAGAGAGATGAAGAAGGAGACACCGTTGAGAAGGTTAATAGATGGTGAGTGTTAATATGAAAAAGTCGAGAGGGTATGAATGTTAAGATAAGAGGAAGATGTACTGGAATATACGGCACTGAACCTTATTTCACACTATCTACTGTAAAAGGGATAAAATCTTTGCTTAGTCTTCTTCTTCTTATCGAGTGAGGATTAGTGGCCACCTCTGGTGTCAGAGTTTATCAAGCCGCCTATAAGGCTTCTGACTTGGCTTAACGACTGTAATCAAATGACAACAGCCACCGACGGTTTAACGTGCCCTCCTAAGCACGGAAGCGCTCAGTTATAATGCCACTTTACGGTCACCCATCCGACACCTGACCGGGCCAAACTTTGCTTAACGAACGTGATCGAATACGATCAGTCTGTCAAGCGCGGCCATGAGCTATGAACTTAGTCATAGTCATAATATTTATTGCTCCATATCGGTACATTTTGGTCGTGAGTAGGCTGCTTTCATATAAGGTAATCAATTGTTCACCCATAGCAGCAACCGCAAATCGGTAACCCCTAACTACCGTACCGATTCTACCTGCTTACCGATTCTTAAAGCAGCTCTTCAAGTACCCGTGTTAAATGTACTGGAACGAAGGCACTACCAACTCGACGTATAGGGACTCGATATAAAATATCGACTCGACCTTCTCGATGTAATGTACCCCTCACAGTTGCACTATTCAAATATTTGAGGGATTCAATTTTAAGCATTTGAAAAAAATAACTGTCTCCAAATTGCTCAAACTGGATTTTTATTTGATAAAATTGCATTGTGAATGAAAAATCATGAATTATATTTTTCTAAAACGAAATATTATGATCTACAGTAGGTACGTTGTTATAAGATACATTTCCCTGAAGCGACATGTTTCGTATAATATAACAACGTAATATTTTCTACTGTTTTTTCGTACACTAAAGGTTTTGTTTGCTTAGTAACAACAATGTTGCAAATGTTAAAACTTCTGTATTCAGAATGGTTTATTAAAATATGGAAACCAACAAAATTTTATATGACAATCGTATTCATAATAGCGAGATTTGCTATTCTTGTAGGTTCTTAAGAGATTTTAATTCGTCATTTGCTAGCTAGGCACCGGTGTCCAGAGAACAATGGAATGTCAAATGTGTCTCAAAGCCTAGCCTAGGGCCTAAGGTTTGAAGAATAGGCCAAATATGAATTTGCGCTAAACTAAAAAATATATTATAAGAAAATAGTTATATCAATCCGATCTTTCTTGGATTCTTTTAATTTGAATTATAGAATTACCAACATAATATCATGCAAAAAAATATTTCGATGTCAATTGCCTGATCACTTGGCCTGATCAAAATAATTATCACATCAATTGACATTCTCACAGAAATATACCTGAACTTGACGATCTTAATGGCGCCATATACGAATCGATCGTTACAACGAATCGAGATGCCTGGCCCTCGCGTCAGACTGACACGAAAATCTAATCGTTGATCGCAAAGAGCTTTCGATCGAATGGATCATAACGATCAACCGGTCTGTATATGGGGCCCTTTAGGAAAATATTTGAGCATTTATTGATGTAACATCTATTATCTGAACAGAAATCGGCAAACCAGTAATCTTATTA
Organism: Chrysoteuchia culmella; assembly: GCA_910589605.1. Lineage (NCBI taxonomy): Eukaryota > Metazoa > Arthropoda > Insecta > Lepidoptera > Crambidae > Chrysoteuchia > Chrysoteuchia culmella. The sequence continues at coordinate 13,398,690 of OU342661.1, forward strand.
GCAACAAAACGAGGTAGGGCCTCGCACTCAAAGAGTCGGTAAGAAGCTTACCTTTTGTTCTCGAAGACTGGTCGATTGTAACGAGAAGGTTTATCTTTAAAACGCAATAAATTCCCTGAAATACTGCAGCCGTATAACGGCGACTTTCGTGTCGTCGCAGGCAAAAAGCGTCCACTTTTTCTTATTTAAGTAACTTACTATAACTTACTATAATTATTTTTAGCCAAAGAGCTAAAGTGTTTTTTTTTTATTTTTATTAAGTAATCAACGATATTCAATGTTAAAAACAACGGGTTGCACTCCGGGAGTGCCGGCAGGAGTGAAAACCGCTTAAACGAAACAGCAGGAGCAGGCATACATTTCGCCGCACGGTAGAAAGAGAGGGGGATATTACTTCCGCTCCTACGCCGGGCCGGCGGTCACATGTCCTGGCGCGACTTTAACATTTTTTACCCATCCCATAAATTTTAAACTCTGATGTGCACAACGCCGCTAAAGAAGTTTTCACTTCAATAAATACTTTCGACGTTCGAAAAATCTTGTTTGCCCAATTTTGAGAATCTATTTAAGTGAAATATCTACCTACTTGATCACGTCTGTTTTTATGTATTTAGAAAATATTTAAAGTTTACAGTTAAATCTTTATTCAACTCAACGTTTTGTTAAGTATATTTTTGTTACCTTTATCTGGATCTCTCTTGAAAGTTGGAGAGGGTACGTAATCTACATTTACTATCGTGGAAATAAATCATGAATATGTGCGATAAGCACTGTTTTTTTTAATGGGGAACTGAAATCAAATTCATAAGACTGAACTGCTTAGCTCTTTTACAGAAGTATTATATACATTTTTTTCTTTTTAAAATAATCATTGGTCGGCAATAATAATAAGATGCGCAATTTAGATCTATCGTGTGCAATATTCTTGCAGTCTGGCACATCGAATGAAAATCTGAGTGTCATATATGTAAAAAACCACACAAAAAATAAAAAGTAGAACAAATTCCATTGGTAATAAATATTTTCCTACAGTTCACGTCGAGAGTCCTCCTGAAATATCTTCGGACTTTCGAAAGTTCTCGCTCTTTGTTCTCTCCCGTTCGACTTCAACATTTTATCAGATATTGGGTCTAACACGTCTGTATTGTTCTGCACTACAATTGTTGCCGATTTCCACATTGAAAAATATTAAAAACTATTATTTCATTCAATAAATAAGCGCAGACGAATAATGGACACAGGACACGGTAGATAACGTAGGTACTATATTTGAACGCTGAATAATCATAAACATACTTATTTTGGACTTATCAATAATACTTTTATTGATAAGTCCAAAAGAAGTTTTTTTTTTGGCAAAGACAAAGTTCCGATAACAAAATTCAACTCGAAATAAATTATACTAGAAAAAAGCAACTAGTCTCCAAATACCTGAGATTGCATTAATTTGGAGACAGAATTTCACTAAATTACACTGAGTACAACATTTAAATTCCTAAAGAAATTAAGTTTGAAAAAAACTTATAACTATTCTTAGAAGCTGAAATAAAAAAAACGAATGCCCAAAGTAAAAACACAGCTTTGAATCTTTGTCTTCACTATTGATCACAACTACTAGAACGATGTCAGAAGTTACGTACTTATACATTTCTGTAATAGGTATTTGCCTCAGCTCAATTATTTTATTAAATGTTACCAACTATCAAAGCTAACTGCCTGACGTAGATCGCAAACAGTTCGTCATAGCAAACAAGATATCGCTTTGACAGTTCGTAATATTTGTCCAAGTTAAATAAGTATTTTGTGTAAACATAAAAAAACTGTGCTTGCACAGACTCAAAGCAGAAATCGAGTTTAACTACCGTTCGATTTTTCATTTTGCTTGCCTGAAAACATACTTTTTTATGTCCTATTTTCCTTTATATTTTCATAAAAGTGTATTTCATACACGTGCTCTCTGAAACATACCCGGTTTTTTCTCCTTTTTCCGTATATAATCGGCTTACTACACTCTTATGGGGCTTGTGAAATATTATATATTATATAAGTAGTTATATAAATTTTTGTTGTGTTTCAATTTAAGATATGAGTTACGGGGGGCGTACCATGACCTCATACGATTCTTTTTTTAGGTTATTTCAGGTAGTAAGAGGGAGACGCCGCTATACTTGCCATATGGCGTGTCACTAAAAAAAAAATCGCATAAGAGGTCAAGGTACGCCCCTTGTTTCTTTTTTCTCGTGGCATATTATTCAGCTTTGTATGCAATTTAATTTTTTTATGCAACCTTAAACAGGGGAATTAAGTCTACTAAAAGAAGTTCCCGTTCCAATATCGGGATAAAAAATAGCCGATTTTGGTATCGGCGCCGACACCGATATCGGGGCAACTAAAATGTATGAAATATGTACCTGCCTTTCACATTATCCGAACCGTCGGCGGCGACATCGGGGTATAGGACGGTAACTTTTGCCGTAATTTTTGTTTTCTAAAACAGAAGTATGAAGTTTTCGTCATTCAACATTTCTTCGTTAATAATGAAAACATAACTATACTTTGTCAAAAGCTGGTCAAAAGACATAGATTTCGAATATGGGGCGCCTTCTATTTTGTAACGCTGAAATTAATTCTCTCACCCATTTTGTACCGAGACAAAGCAGCTGGCACAATACCCCGCTGGTCAAACGCCGCTGCGACTCCATTCAATTAGTTCGTAATAAACTCTTAACTTTACATCTGTTTCCTCATATTTTGCTAAAAAATACTGTTCGAGGGAAATTTCATAAAGAAATAAAGTTGACGCTTATTTTCATTTTGTTTCTTTAGTGCTCTGCTAGCTTAAAATCTGATTATGGCCTTCTTTCAGTAGTTTTAAGTTTACTTGGATAAAAAAAAATGGAGAATAGGTTTCAAGCTAGATTTGAGGAACTGAGAACACTACTAGTAAGCAACGTCGTCTAGATCGTATTTTTAAGATAATAATCTGCCTCTCAGTTTAATATGTCTCCCTTAGAATTAAAGATCATTAAAATACTTTTGGCCATTGATTTTTTTATTTTACCATGAAGGCTTTGTAATCTTTCCTTACAATCTCCTGTGTCCTTCTACTTGCTTAAATCATCCAAAACGAGAAATTGATAATGAATACCGCGTCAATGCACGCGTACACGCGTTCTAAATTATAGGTAGGAATAACATCTCCTTAGTCTTCAGTTCCTCCCGATAGCCGTGATTGAATGATTGGCCTGAATACAGCCTAATAAACCGGATAGATGTTTTGTAAGCCGCCGACTGAAACGATAAGCTTCTAAGCCATTCTGTTGTTCTATACCGTATTTACACGGTGTGTCGGTATGCTTATCTATCAGTTGAAAAAGTCTACCCTAAAAATTAAAAGATCAAGTAGGTACACTTATTGGCTTTGATACAATAAAACACCCATGATTTTTTTACATATACGTGTTTTTAATCTTTTCTTCCAGTCTTCTGGGTCCATTGCACAACTGCTTGCTAAGATCATTCAATACGAGAAACTGTTAAGAATATTGAGTCAGACCACGCATTCACGCGTTCTAAATTGGAGGTAGGTAGCAATAACATACCCCACTATCCTTCAGTTCCTCCCGATAGGCGTGATTGAATGATTGGACTGAATACACCCTAATGAACCGGATCGATGTTTTGTCAGCCGCCGACTGAAACGATAAGCTTCTAAGCCATTCTGTTGTTGTATACCCTATTTACATATCGATGTGACGGTGCCTGTGACGTTTGTCCTTGTTTTCGCTTCAATGACACTTTGGGAACTTGTTAGTGCATTAAATTGAGTAGATGAAGACAATTATACTGGGTTGTACTGTAAGTTCACTGAGATAAAATTACCACATTCAATACTATTCAAGATATTAGATCGTCAAGATACTCGTAAGTTAAAATACTATTATCCAAGTATACTTTAAAGACAAAACAGAATTCTTCTGTAGAAAATATTATCTAAAATGTACTTTCAGCTATGACATTTAGAAATAATGCACCTTGAAAAATTGTTTCGGCCACTTTAATCATGAAAAAAATCCAGAAATTAAGGTGAATTTGGGTATATATACTTTGTATGTGGGGGTCTGAAAATATAGACTGGATGGCCAAAATATAGCATAAACTCTAGCACAGTCAGCACAGGATTCCCAATGAAAGAAAGTCGTATACTTAAGGTTCTGTGGCGGTATCAACCACTACTACGAAAAAGGCTTTATTCAGAAGGAACAATCGTTCCTCACAATAACGTTGAACCGGGTACAAGCCGTGCCTTCACAGAGTTGCCTCGTACGGAAATGGGCAACAATTCGCTTTGAAAAGTGCCGTTGAATAGCCAGCCACCAGCCAGGCAATTAGAACAGATCCGAGCCACAGTACTAGTTTTAAGCAGTAACTTGAGACTGAATGCATTTGCTTCTTATTTATTTATTTAATAGGTAGACTTACAGCTAGACATTTACAACATTCAACATTACTAGAATTAAATCAACTTATCTACTTAATTGTAAAAAGAGATTACATAACAGGATTAGTAGTTAGAAGTTTAATTGACGACCTGTTTGGCGCAGGGGTACTAACCCCACCTTCTGCGCCAGAGGTCCCGGGTTCGATCCCCGGACAAGACAAATATTTGTGTGCATGAACATGTCTATTTGTCTTGGTCTGGGTGTTTAATATGTATATTATGTATGTATTTACAAAAAAAAGTATATTTATTTATTATTTATTATTACAAACACTTAAATTAGGACAATTTATTGGTTTTCTTACCTCTACAGTGCTATATAAACCTTTTTAGGTTTTACCAAGCACCGGTATCCATCCAAGTTAGCTCGGGATATAAAAAAGAAAAAAGGTATAAACTTGTTTAACTTATGAATATGTGTCTAAAACATTTTGAAATACCTAACTATACTTTTTTATTCTACTACCTCTCATATTGGCTCGATCACGAATATGTTAGTTACGAACTACAAGTGGGTACACACGGGCGGATCCTCTGCCATATAATATATTATATTACAAGAGTATGTTTTTTAATTTTAAACTAGATTGTTTTTTTTTTATTATTATTTGATGTAACTACTTAGAATTATTTAAAAAAAAAACAGGAAAGAAAAGTATGTATGCAAAATATAAGTATGTTTATCCGTTATCTAGTATCCATAACACAAGTTCTTCATGATACTTAACCTGGGCTAGATAATTGGTGTGATTGTATGGAAATATTTATTTATATTTATTGATTTTATCTAGGTAATAACTACTTTATGTGATTCGAACTGGCCGATGGCCGATAAATTATAGTCGCAATGAATTATTCAAGTGGTAATTCAAGTAGGTAAGTAAGTATATTTTATCACTTTAGACGTATGTGCAAAACTATATTAAGTGGATATAATTGTTGAATGAATAAGTATTCCAAGTTAACTGTTGTACAAGCTAGTTCCTACTCAATTCTGATACTAGATCTAAAACTCTGCGACTTGACGATGAATAAGTCATGAAATAAAGACGTTATACGGAATAAAACTATAAGATGGTGCGAAATTACAAATCTGGTAATAAGATATACATTTCTTCATACCTGTATCTATATTTGTAGTGTACCAGAAACAGGATTTTATGATTTTATATCGACATTTTTACTTTTCGAAATGACCCCCTAAAGATACGAAATTTCTAGATTATTCTCAAATGGGGTTACATATTAGGTATACTTTTAGAAATTAGTTGAATTGGTGGACTCTAATAATATTTGGCGTCGTTTCATTTTTTTTTATCGCTATAGTTTTTTACTAGGTGGTTTCGTAGTTTTTTCGTCTAATCTGCAAAATCGGCCTCGCTCCCGAGCGCGTCCTTTTCTCATTACTATATTGCTTCAGTCGTATTTAAAGATCAATCTAAAAATCTATTAAATACGCGTAGGAAAGCTATCAGCGAGTGAGTTACTTATTACTTAGAATACTTAATAGTTGAGGTTTTTGGTTTCCCGACTTTTCGGCACCTTTTCAGTTGCCGTGGTCACGGGTTGACAAATCGCATTGTATATTCCGCAGAAGTTGTTTTATTTCAATTATGAGTGCGCGAAGAAACTTAAGATGTGCCTATACTTAATAGTATTATGTAATAGTAAGTAATAGTCAAGATAGCAAATTATTATGATATTGCTCAAAGCATTTCTTGTGTTCTATGGGAAACAAAATAACCATAGAAATAACTAAAGAATTGTCCGCGTATGGAAAAACGATTGTAAGTAAGAAATAAGTAGAGATCAAGTTCTGTCGGCTTCACATGCGTTTCGGAGATCACAGATGTCGTTTCCCATCACGTGGCCATGCCAGCTTAAATTCATATCAAAATAAAGAATCGTCTGATATTTTTGCAGGAAAATACTATAAAATTTTATCATGTGTAAGACTCACTCTTAAAAAGTAGGAATTTGAATATATATTGTAGTCAAAATGTCAAAGTCAAAATCAATTTTAACTTACCTTTTTATTAATTCAGAGTAATACAGGATAAAAACATTATTTAACGAGCGCAAACATTATGATGTCATTAATGTTGCTTCGTTCCTTGAAATAATTAAACGCACGTTTCGTTTCACCGCTGCCGCTATATAAAAAGTTATGATGCACGTAAGTAAACCTACGACGACCCCGGTTATGCCTTAATGAGATATTTTTCAACGACCTTCCCTTGGATCTGCCATAATGAAAATTTCATAAGCCATGCTTTATTTCAAGATATTGTGTTTAATCTTCCAAATTTGTGTTTAATTTTATGCCCTTCATCTCGTTTAGAACTGCTAATTTTAATTATCTCTATAATTATAGCGGAAGCTACTGTTATTTAAAGTAAGTTATATTACTCGTGATTTGATGGTATTGATTGGACTTAGTTTAGTATAAAAAAATATTCAGGTACTATAAACTATTACTGGCCACTTTTATAAACCTCACCAGTATTTAGCGTTTATTTCACAAGTACGGTTTGAAACTTATTTATATTTCAACAACTTTATGCCGCTTCCAGAAAATGCTTTATATAATTAGATGAAAAATGTCTGTGACTAAATGGTTGCATTTCATATCATGACAGCTATCGTTTATAAGCTACAGTTCTCATTACTTCTTCATTATCAAATCTGTATGTAAGTTTTGTCTGTTAACCAACACATTCCAATTTCGCTAAAACAATTGACAATCTACAACATTGAAAACAACAAACAAAACAACATCTAATTAGTTATATAAGGTGTAAGTTTCGTAATATTTGTCGTCTACCAGACTGAGTACTCCACTCATCTACGAACCATGCCCCCTTTATTTCAGATGGCAATTAAACGCCAATTATATGGATCCCAGCAGAAATTCCTTGCGAGGTGACGCTCTGGCGTCTGCCTTCGTAATTAGCTGTGTCAGAAATCCACTGACTTAGTTATTATTTAGTGCAAATAATTCTGAGATCATTGAATGGCTATAGAGAGTAATAAAGCGTTTGCGTAATTATGCCTACTGAAATAAATGCTGCTTACTTTACTGCTGCTTAATTTATTGAATAATACTTGTATTGTAGTTTTTTTTATTCACTTAAGTAGTTTGTCCTGGGATGTATGTTCAGTTCATGAGCCTACAGTCCGTGCCAGATAAGTGTGTAAAGAAGATCATTCACCTCTCAGCGGTCACCTATTAAATTTTATAGTAAAATTGTACTTTCAATTAATTTCAATCAAAATCTGCTAGCAACAGAGTGGGATAATCAACTAGCAGTTCTCATTATTTCATCAATATCCAATCTATATCGACACCTTTGGGTTTTACGCACCTGTTTAGCGCAGGGGTACTAACCCCACCTTCTGCGCCAGAGGTCCCGGGTTCGATCCCCGGACAAGACAAATATGTGTGTGCATGAACATGTCTATTTGTCTTGGTCTGGATGTTTAATATGTATATCATGTATGTATTTACAAAAAAAAAGTATATAAGTATGTTTATCCGTTATCTAGTATCCATAACACAAGTTCTTCATGATACTTAACGTGGGCTAGATAATTGGTTTAAAAAAAAAAAAAAAAAAATTGGCTTACAAACCATTTTGGCCAAATTGAGTGACATATACTATTGTTATAAGAAATTTTTATTTCTATCGATCTGTATATAGGAAATACAGAAATTCGCAAACAAAAATGTTTATACGACCCAGAATTTTTTGGTCATAACGTCTTACAAAATGAAAATTATCAATGTATACCTAAGCTGAAATGTTTGTCTTTGTCATTTTATTATGATAAAGACTATAATTTATACCAACTCAGGGCGAAAAAACGTCGTTAAGTGTAAATGGTTTAAATTTTTGGACTGGAAAGGACGCGGCATCAACATAAATGGCCAGTATCTGGCACACCTTCGTTTTGCCGATGATATAGTCCTTATGGCTGAGACCCTGGAGGACCTGAACACAATGCTCAAAGATCTCCACAGTGCTTCCCAAAGAGTGGGTTTTAGGATGAACATGGATAAGACTAAAATCATGTCGAATTCCCATGTCATACCCACTACAGTTCACGTTGGGAACACTATACTCGAAGTTGTTGACCATTACGTTTACCTTGGACAGACAATCCAGTTAGGTAAGTTCAACTTTGAGAAAGAGATCTCTCGTCGAATCGAACTCGGATGGGCAGCATTCGGGCAGCTGACAAGAATGACAAACTATAAATTACGCAGCTACTGAAAACCGCAAAATCACAAAATCAAAAAATTCATGAGAATAATGCAAATTATTGAATAGACGGTCTGATACACCAATATAGCGCTGATACACCAATATACGGAAATATAGCGCGTTTGATATCCGTAAAAGTTGTTATAAATTTTTGTATTTTTTATTAAGCATAAAGTACCTTTTTTATAACTTCAAAAAGTAAAAAGATTTGATTTTTTTATTAAAAAAAAATATCGTTTTCTTCTTTCCTGAAAAGTTAAGTTTTGGTTATTACGCCCATTGAAGCCAAAGGTATCGTAAGTATATGTATGTTTTGTCTGCTAATTAACCAACACATTCCAATTTCGCAAAACAAATGACAATCGCCCATTGAAAGTGACGCCTAAGTCAATATGTTCAAAATAACAAATTAGCTATTTAAAGTGTAAGTTCTACGTGTAGTCTGTTTTAGGCGATTCGTTTCTGTCACTGACTCAGTATGTTAGCCTCCTTGGTGGTGGGCTATGCTGGATAATGGGTTAAGTATATCCCCCAATTTTTTATGAATAAAACATCCACATTTCTTTTTAACCGACTTCAAAAAAGGAGGAGGTTCTCAATTCGGTTGGTATAATTTTTTTTTTTTTTATTTTTTTTTATGTATGTACACCGATTACGCCGAGATTTCTGAATCGATTTCCATGATTCTTTTTTTGTTCGATGCAGAATAGTTGCCAATTGGTCCCATAAAAATTTGGTTTCGTTTGACCCAGTACTTTTTATGTTATGAGCATTTTTATATATTTCATTTCATTGTTGACTTGGACGATGTAGTATTTACGATAATTTTGTTTATAATGTACATGAAACCTTATCTAATCTAGTAAAACCCTGCTGTAGTTTACAAAATAGCCTATTACAGACACTAAAAAGTAAAAAAAAAAAACTGCGTTAAAAAAACCGACTTCAAAAACTAAAAAGCAAAAAATAAGCCTTTTGGAGTCGGTGCCAGACAAGGCAAGAAAAATAAAAGAATAGGAGCTTAAAGTAGAATGTCTTGGCTGCCACCGACTCCAAAAGGCTTATTTTTTGCTTTTTAGTTTTTGAAGTCGGTTTTTTTAACGCAGTTTTTTTTTATAACTGGCCTTCATGATTAATTTCATATAAATATTTTGTAAACACATTATTGTAGCCAAAGTAAGAGTACGAGTAACTATTAGCAAAAGATGCACTGGCTGACATAGTGTTAGAAAGTGGTAGAGTCAATGATATTATGTGTGTAATTGAAGCAGGTATGTCATACAAGCTCGCATTGTGAAAATTGGGACCCATATAGACCCTATATGGGGCCCGATTCTTTGCTCTGTTTCATTTCCGTGTTTTATCGAGTCTTTTGTCCTACTTGTCAAATAGTGTATGTGTGCAGTCTTGTAACAGATTTTCCCTTATAATTACTTTACTCTTTGTTTCAACGCAAATTATTATGAACGTAATATATCTATTATAAATTATCTTTGGGTAAAGATAACTGTTTTCTTATAATATTGAAAGAAAAATAAAATACGTTTTATGTACACAAGGTGCTTATAGAAACGGCACTTTCAAAGATTTACTTGACGTTACTTCCCGCAGACTGGCTTCCATAAAATATTATCTCTTTATTCACTTTTGCTCCCATCCAATTCAACAAATCATATCCATACGTTTCGCAGATACGCTCCCGATTTGAAATGCATAACCCTCTGCAAAGGTTTATTTGATTTAAAAATGTTTAAGCTGTTTATGTAAAACGCAAGTTGGTTGGCAATAAGTAGGTTCCTGAAGGTTGAGAGGTTGTATTTTATTAAATTCACTTGGGTTACTTGTCTAAAAGCTTTTCCTCCATGATAAAATCATACATTTGTTTTTATTATTGTCACGGCTGCGAAGATTGTAAGTGAATTTATTTTGGTGATGATTGCAGCTCTTGTAGACAAGGTGAATGTGAACAATACTTTCTAAGAAGAAAGCTACTATTCTTATTTTCATAGTTAGATATGGAATTCCGCCAGACTACTCCTAATTCTAACAAAAGCCAGTAGTGTTCATTAATGTTAAAAAAATATTAAGACATGCGGAAGTCACAGCTATTTGCTAGGAATACGCACTAAAGCACTATTTTTTTTGAAGTAGGAAAAAACAAAATTATATTTTTAATTTTAGTAATAAGTTTGCATCAAATTCGTGGGTGGCACGGGCCCTAAACGTAACCTTAACACATACCCTTCGACTCGAAAATTTAATGAACTTTTCGTCACCAAGCATTTACATCAAAAACTCGCTTCGAATAGCAGAACTGCAATGAGCGGACACATTAGTCATGCTGAAGTTGGACAATGAGTCGCATCTGTTTACTGCGAAGTTGGGCAATAACGCAGCGGGGACAGATGCGGCGGCCGCAACGTTTAGCAAAACGTAGCGTAGGTGCTCACATTAGAGCGAGTATATAAGCTCTTGTGTTTTATAAACATCGATTCTGCAGCGCTGTGCTTATGCTCATTGTTTTGTTTTCTGCAGTTTACTGACTTTCAACCGTTACAATATGTGTTTAAAGGCTGAGGGCCTACTCTCTTTGTCCATTCGCAAAAACTGTTAATCAAAGGTATAACAAACAAAATTGATGTAGAAATATTATACATGCAAATGTTGTTATTGTTAATAAGTAAGTACCTTTAAAGAGAGTGCAATAGATATTTTTGTTATAGATAAAATAGCATGACATGTTATTATGATACATTATAGAATAAGTGAATTGATATATAATAATATATCAATTCACTTGTATGATATAATTGTATTATATATAAGTCTCCCTCTTACCAAAATTGTTATGCCCCTCAGGGCCTATAAGACCCTAACACATTTTGTAACACCTGTACCTACTTCTGGAAAGCAATAAAATGATTGAATTGATTGAATTGAAGATTCGGATAGTTCAGTTGGATCAGTGAATTTGAAGTATTTGTCCTTATGAGTGATTCTTTGCGCGCTGTAAACCTTTTTTTTATTTATAAAATCTTTAATAAAATATTGAAAATATTTTTCCATTATTGAATAGTGGATTGTGCCTTGTGGCGCACCTTGGGGGAAGCTTACTTCCAGCAGTGCATTGCAATAGGCAGAATATCTAATTTTGATTAAATAGGATAAGCACATGCAAATAGTAATTCTGTTTTAATAGTTATTCCACAAACTAAGAGCAGTCATAGTAAAACAATGTCACGAGAGTGGAAAACTTTGTAAGACACAAGTGCGGCCATAAAACTGACTATAATTTACGACGGTGCGAAAACGTGTTAGTTACATAAACATGAACTAAATTTGAGAACAGATAATGAAACGTTTTAGGAAGTGTTAGTAATAACTATAAAATGTAGGCTTAGGGTGCATTTCCACTAAACCGTAATGAAGCGCAGCTGTAGGACTGCCTGAATTGTCCCATCATGTCAAATGTATGCAATCCTACTAATATTTTTAATGTGAAAGTAAGTTAGTGTGTTTGTTTCTTCTGCTAAAACAACTGAAGGGATTTGGATGAAACTCGGCACAGAGATAGAAAATAGTCTTAATTAAAACATAGGGTACTTTTTATCCCGATATACCCACGGGAGCGGGAACCACGCAGGTGAAACCGCGGGCGGCCGCTAGTTTTATCATAAAAATGCCATATACTTGGTTTTTTTTACCGTTTATCGTGTTTTTTGTATCATATAAGTACTAATTTGTGTACAAAAATAGTTATGAAATTCCCTACCTACCTAATCATATAAAAAAAATCTTGTCTATATCGTTGAAAATATTTATTTGTCCATATCGACAAATAATATTGCCTGACATAATGTTGACTGTACTTTCAACCTCGATTCATCTTAGGAAAGAAAGATAATATCATACGTAAGGCACGAGAATTAACCATATCACGCACGACGCCCATTTATCTGACGAGGTACCTTCATCTCCAATTCCAATATCGAATACACGCTTATTAGCAGAACAACTGACGCTAGCCATAAATTTCTCATAGCCCGCTAAAGGAGTGTGCAGTAACTCGTGAGATCTTTGCTGTAACCTTGTTACAGGATGTAAAAAAATGGGGAGCAACATCAAAGGTATTTTGTTTTTTGTTACAAGTATAATATTAATTAGATAGGCCTTTGTAACTATACCTAATCTTTTAACACAGATCACTGGTTCCGCCGATCGCCATCGAAATCGGATTCGAATTCTGTATTAAATGTTAATTTTATATTTGTTCTCTAAAGGAGTGACAGTGACAATCTTGGGTGACAATGCATACCTACTCGTACATAGCGCTCTCCGGTACGTTTTCGAATATTTGTAAATAAGGGGAATGAACACAAAAAAAGTTAATTTAAATATAGATTAAACACTGAATTTTTTCGAGTATGTCTGCCTATTTTGTATAAAACTTGCAGCCAGTACCCATAAAGGGAAGTCGTAATGTAACTGCCGACCGATCGCCATGACTTCCATACTCTTGGTCATGGAAAGAGTTCTGAACAGTAAGTTGTTCTCATACCTGAAAGTCAATGACCTTCTCAGTGACAATATGGTTTTCGCCGAGCACGATCAACTGGGGATCTTCTAGTTTATATGACGCACTACTGGGGCGAGGCCCTTGATATGCACGGAAAAGCACTTGCCGTGTCACTTGACATCTCGAAGACTATTGACAGGGTCTGCAACGCAAGTCTGCTGTGCAAGCTTCCTGCGTATGGATAGCTGGTTGCTGATTTCCTGACGGAACGGTCGATCAGAGTAGTCATCGACGGCTGCTCCTCTGACTCAGTGGCTATTGACGCCGGAGTTCCTCAGGGTCTGTTCTCGCTGCGACGCTTTTCCTGGTGGACATGACCTGTTGATACCGGGAATTGTTGGGTATGCAGACGACAGTACTTTCCTAGAGAGATACCTGTCAGATGCAAAAGCCAGCGGTGATGACGTGTATTGTATATTGATGAGAGAGGCCATGGTTGAGCGAACGAACCAGACGTTAAGCCACGTCTCCCAGTGGGGTGAGAGTAACCTGATCAATTTCAACGCCACCAAAACGCAAGCGTTTGTTCACCGCTAAAAGGAGTCCCTCTCCCCTAGTTTAACCTGATTCCTACTTTGCGGGGTACCTGTTACCGACAGTCTCGTCCTTCTTGACTCAGACTTCAACCTCGGCACCAGCATCGAGTCCAAGGCTCAAACTGCAGCCAAAAAGCTGGGAGTCACACCTTTTTTTTTTTTTTTTTTTTAGTGAGTGGAATCCAGTCTTTAGGTCACCGCCGCAAAGTTGCCTGTCTGTCGGTCTTTTTTTTAATTGATTTGGTAACAAAATGTACAGAAATATATACGTAAAAAAAAACTCGCCAAACTGCAACGTTTGTTGGCGAGATGCGCTCATATTTTTAAACTAACTTATCCTATCCTGCCTCTATAACTAATCCTAGCAAAAATTCAACCTTGAAATGTTGCAGTTTTTAAATTTTACTTCGGAGAGTGTGCTCATGAGCTGCATACCGCCACCCTTTCTTGATTGATATTCCTAAATGTCGCACAAAGCGCTACTCAAAATCTTTTATATTTCCCTCCCTGCGTCTATATATCCGAGTACTTATAACCCTTCAATGCAACGGTGAAAATTCACCTCCTGGGTTAGCTCGCTTCATTGTCGATCCTGTCTTAGCCCCTGGGCTTGATTGGGATCAAGAGCAAACCCATTCAAAGTAAAAGTAAAAAAAGATTAAAAAAAAAATACTTTTTCTATAACTCTATGCCAAGTGGATTAAAGCACAATTTTTCCTGAACTTATTGAACATGTTGTAATAATAAATACTCCAACTCCAACATTCCTCCTTTTTCGGTTTATATTGAAGCTATCCCTATCTTAAAGTACCGAGTCCTTTAGTTGGCGACATCTCTCTCATCGAGCTTTTTAAGCAATCCGCATATATTAACATCTGAATAACAGTTTCTTTCCTCCATAATGGCCATTGCATACCAAACGTACTGTAGTCCCATTTCCGTGCACATTCGCCAAAAAATACTATTATTCTCGTGCGCCGTATGCGAGTGTGTTTCCTAGCAATTTTCCCTTCCGTCTCCGCATAAACAGCTGCAGGGGGCCTACCATCATCGTTTAGAAACAATCATGTCATAAGAATGTATTGTTTGCGTTTTGTTTTATGGAAGTTGTCAAATTTTGACACACTTCACGGTTTGAAGGCGAATTCGTCTGAGCGAAATCGTCACAAAACTTCCGTCAAAAAACAAGCTTACTTTATGAGGTTCGTAGTACGAAATTGCAAGGTAAGACTGAAGTTACCCCAATGTAATATTACCTAGGACTGCCACCGAATTAAAAGTTTACATAAAACATCTCTTACCCCCAACTTAATTGATCATAACTGAAAAATATCTCTCAGACAAATTAAGGAAAAAAATATATATGTGTTAAAAACAGGTGACACAATTACTTCGAATGAACTATGTAGCGGAAGCGTGTTTGAGTTTATTTTAAGGCGAGTAATATTGACAACCCTCACCAACGTACGTACACTTGTGATTTTGACTGACTGAAGGTTTTGAATGTGATTCATATATTTACTCTCTCTTTGTGAGATTATTGCAGCCCCCACTGGAATAAGCGACGTATATTCACAAATATATGTCATATATTAAACCCTTCTTCGTATTCCGCGTAACCAAGCCTCCATTTTTATGAACGCTACAGAAAATATCAATTACAAAAGCGACTGAAATATTCTGTCGTCTTTCATTTTCTGCGGCAGACATAATAAGTGGATAAACTATGTTTACCGCAACGAAATATATTAAATTTAATAAATATTTTGCTTTCGCATTTATCTTTTCTTTCCCATTTGGATACGAATTTTGTTATTAAACTACAATTTATTATGTGTGGCTCTTTGAACAATACATGTATGTTGGAGTTTTTGGTGAAGTTGGTAAGTGCAGTGAGTAAGTACAGTGGTGTAAACGATCGGAAAGTGGAAAGTCAACTTGACAGTGGATTCATATAAAATCGGGCGCTGTCTGTTGTTTCACTGTCCAGGCGCTCGTCTTCTCGACACTGTACTTGACCCGTGTAAATCGCGCATAATACCAAGCTGTTATCGTAATATTGAAGTTGAGGAACGGAGCTATACAATACGTGTAACGTCATCTGGCACACAAGATGACTTAAACATTGCTAAACAGAAAAAATACAGTCTTTTTATTTTTACCACAAGTATGTGACATATAAACATAGTTCCCGAGATATTTATTTTTTAACTACGGGTCGGCACCATATGTTGTGACGTCACTTTACAACACGCCACTCACGCAGATTTCGGGTCACTCCCGAACAGTGTATTATGAAAGTTACACGATTGGAATGACATGACGCGTCATGATGTAACGTAACCGCGCGAAGCTTGTTTAAAGGTGAAACTTGTAAATCCAAGACTACGTATTAATTATATCCACGTCGTATTTGAACAAACGTTACATATATCTTATAGGTACTGTTTAATGAACCTCATGTGATTCTCTGTTTCCCATGTATGCAGAATAAGGCTAACCTATCTTCGCTTAGCTACACTCTTAGTGTCGACTTCGCATTATATCGAGATTGTGGTTGAAATTGTATCCTATCAATCATAGTGAGTGAACTCGATATCTAAATTGAGCTTGTGGAGATCAGACTTGACTGAGTTGAGCTGCTAAGGGTTAGATAATAATTTTCTACCCACAATAGTTAAAAATATTGCGTATTGCGTATTTACTTTTCGGTTCTTTTTATAGGAGCAATAAGTTTACTCGATATTTTAATACGTGGCGACTCATTTGAATCCATTTTAATCAAGTTATATTATAGAAAAATGTAAATCTTTAGCTCTAATGGAAGAGCCTGGGACAGTCAATAGTTGTAAGTTCGTGTCTCATTGAGTAAAATATTTAT
Organism: Chrysoteuchia culmella; assembly: GCA_910589605.1. Taxonomy (NCBI): domain Eukaryota; kingdom Metazoa; phylum Arthropoda; class Insecta; order Lepidoptera; family Crambidae; genus Chrysoteuchia; species Chrysoteuchia culmella. The sequence continues at coordinate 13,415,449 of OU342661.1, forward strand.
CTTGGAAAAATGTTATAGTCAATTTTAATTTTACAAAATTGACTATTACATTTTTCCAAGATGAACAACGAGAAGACTCTTAGCCTTCATCATACCTGATGTTAAGTATCGGTAAGGCTGAAGATGGAAGCGAACCTCTCACGGAATCCCCATCACTGAGGAACTATCTTATCTCTAACTGCCGGAACACAACAATGCTGAAAACATTGTTGTAATGGCGTCAGGCTTAGATAAGATGGTGGTAACTAGCCATACAGACTTACAACAAGTCATATTACCAACCAAACCGAATACAATATGTACCCCCGATGAGAATCGAATCCGGTACCCCTGGGTCTGTTACTACTAGACCACAGAGGCGGTTAAAGTATTATTATAATAATAGTGTAAGTAAATGTGAAAGTTTGGATAGATTTAATTAGTTCATCACTGGTATGGATGATGTACAAATATCGGTTTATAGTCTAGAATAGCACATGATACATTTTATTCCGATATTCCTACGAAACGGGAACGGGAAGCACACGGGTAAAACTGGAGTTGGCCACTAGTCTAGTATGCAGAGCAGTAAGCTCAGTTGAGTAACTTGAAACTTGTGCTCAAGCCGAAGTGTAACCGTTAATCTTGCGGTTTTTATAGTCCAAGCGAAGTTGGACGGACTCCGAAGTTATTACAGTCATGATTAAATTCCGGTGAATTATGCCCGAACAAGTTACGGGTTTTTTTTTTGGATCTGCCCTTACATTATTTATTGGGGTATGAAATATGCATTAATGTTGCGAAGGGCTCGCATAAACAAGGACCGTGGACTAATATAAGGTTATGTTTTTTAAGATGTCCTTTGAAGATTAAGGAGGCCGTTCCATTAAAATTTTAGTAAGTTTTTAGGCGTACGAGAATGTTGTTTGTTACATCGAAATCTATTTATGAATAATTATACTTATTTTGAAGAAAACTATCAGTATACATCATACTTTTAATAAAATAAGTCAGAATCTTCGATCAGAATGTCCAATCTTAAAACGACAAAATAGTAATTTTATTGCTTAACATAATGTGCAATAATCTATATATCTACATCATCGATAATTTTGTATGATTTCATAATTAGTACATTTCAATGGTTTGTCATTGAATATACCAAATTCCGTACAGTTCTTCCACAGATGACACAGCCTACCCACTTAACGAAAGTTCCCAAACAAAAGCATTGAATAATAAATTAAAGGCCACCACACGCTTTTCTGCTAAGCTGAAACCCTACTCCGACTAGCCTCCCTAATCACCCATGTAAAGGATTAAAAGGAACAAAGGATTAAAAATATAGTATTTTATTGTATGTCTAAACTTATATTTAAAGATACAACAGGGTTGTTTAAATAATTTCTTGACAATCTTGACATACAAAAACACTGCAGATTGTGACAGATTTACAATCGTAATAAAAAAAAAACTAAGTACAAACTCACTACCGAAATAGTATCGAGGACGTCTCGGGGACCTAATGCATAGGAAAATGTAGTTCCATTTACTTCCGGTAGGATCGCTGCTCAATATGTCATACATTTGTTTTACTTTACTATTTCGATACTTACTCGAAAGTTATGCGTGCTAGGTCTACTGGTTTCCAGTTTCCTAGGATTAACGATGTCATAACGGTCATAATTGTTACTAGAATATTGTCATTGGAAACAAATACAAAATAGAACCGCTATCTCTCCTATTATGACGCGTTGCCTAGAATTTACCTACTTACTCGTGACTAGACTCAGGCAAGGAGTACCACTATTTAGCGGTACGGATGATAACATTTGAATCAAAACACTTGTTCGCAACAATTTATATAATGTCAACCTACCATAAAATCGTCAAAAATTCACTAAATAGTTGCTATACCTATATTTTGGCTAAGTCTCAGAATCTCACATGCTGAAGAAACCAAAACAGTTTCGATATCCTATAGTCATCTTCTTCTTCCTCGTGAAATCGGTAACGAATCACACCGCGGGGAGACTGATTGACAGATCGGCTGTCCGCATAATTGAGACGAATGCGATTGGCTGTCTGTCCGTGAATCTCGAATGTTTTCACCGATACTTTAACGCCTTATTATAATCGACAGGTTTAGCGATTGAGCGACAATCGTTTGGCAATAAAACGCTAAAACGGGTATCAATAATTGTTATTCTCCAGTCGTTCTGTAATGGATAAATTTTGACATCACAAGATCGTATCTTAAAATATCTTAAAATGAGTTTATTTTCTTTATCTTTTCTAACTCCGAAGATAATAAGTCATTTTGTCATTTATTTTTAGTGACAATCGAAATTTTTGCATCCCATTTTATTGTGTTGTTAGGAGCCGTCATTATTTTTTTCTATATTATTGTACAAAATATTAAAATATAGATCCCATATTAATTGTGTGCTTCCTAGAATATAGAATATCGGTACCCGCTGTACAAACAAAAATACGTCTGAAGCGAGCTTAATACAGCACTAAGCTGTCTCTAATAAACACCTTCAAGTGCTAACTTGTTGGAACTACTCGACATGGATATTGCAATAATAGCTGAGATTCAAAGATAAATTTCCTTAGCGTTGGGTGTTTATATCAATACCTAGAAAGTTACGTACTCGTACATCTTAAGTTTTGGCGCGCACTGCTCATTGAAACAAACCAACTTTTACGGATTAAGCTTCTTAAAACTCCTTCAAAAATAAAATAATCCAAAAGTTTTGATTTCTATTTCTTTTGCAAAAATTAAAATAACAAAATTTAACAATTTATTTCTGTGCAAATCAATATTATTCTTTTAAAATGTTAGAGATTTATTATGTACATAAAAAAGTTTGATTTTTTATTGGGCGTGAGGGGCGTGCTGATAGAAGGGCTGGGCAATCTATTTTGTAGTTTAATAACTTAAAAAGAAAAACTAAGTCGAACATCTTTCGGCGATTTTCCAATGACATTAAATTGTGTTTATTTACCTGGTTTTATGATTAGTTGGTATTTTGCGTAAGTGATATTTTCCGAGTTAGGCGTTTTGCGTAAAGGTGCCGCGTATACCTATGGTTCTAAACATCGAAAGGTTTCGAACGCGGATGCCCACTGTGCAAAATGATTCGTGCTAGTAAACTATACCTACCTATAAATCACCAGGTAGGTAGGACCAAAATCTAGTTACCCCATAAATTAGGCTTTCTCAACTGACTAGACATGAATTATATTAAATCGTGTAACCGGAATATTCCATAATTTCATCTCGCTTTGAAACCATGCGCTCCCAAATCGACGTTCAGTCTCGCTATTAGAACGTAACTCGAGTTAGATGCGAATCTAACTTTGGATTGCAGTTTCAGATAATAGCTGCTGATATATTGCAGGTGGAACTTGAGCCTCGCTTTGATCTGATGAAGACGTCAGACGTGGCTTTAGTAAGCCATTAAAATGTTCGTGCTCACGTTGTATCCGCTCCACCGCACAGTTTTAACACTAGAAAGGTGAAAAAAATACGTTTGCCATAAAAGACTTTGAAGAATGTATTAAGTATATACGTAAAACTATCTACACAAAATTTGGTAGAAGCCTTAAAATATCAATGACATTTGTATAACCTCGTTTTTATAAGATTTTTTTGTTTTTTAATTTTTTAGAAATACCTTTAGCTATTAAAAATAATAAAAAATTATTTTTATTAAAATCACGAGAGGGTTATAAGGATTACTTATCTATATTTATAATATTATTAAGCTGAAGAGTTTGTTTGTTTGAACGCGCTAATCTCAGGAACTACTGGACCGATTTAGACAATTCTTAGACCATTAGAAAGCTACATTTCTCCCGAGTGACATAGGCTATATTTTATCTCGATATTCCCACGGGAACGGGCACCAAGCGGGTAAAACCGCGAGGATCCGCTAGTAATATATATTTCCGAATTTGTCGAACGTTGAAATCCCAAAAGGGGTCAAATGACCCCAGCCGTTTTCTAGTGTTAAAGTGTTTATAAGTAGTAGATGAAAGCAGAACAACGTTAAATGATGTTGAATAAGAGAAATACCAAAATTATCGAATGACTAAACGTTGGATAAGGTATTTCATCAAACAAATAAAAACAGCTAAGTAAGTCCCTTATCAACGACCGTTGAAATGAAAGTCCTACTATGCTATACTATCTACGGTCGCTGCCCGTTCATTTGCACGGAACCTAAATCTTCTTAAGGCCGCGTGCAAAGTCCAAAGTTTGGAAGGAGCACTTTAGCTTCAGTTCACGGCTGAACGAGAGTTGCGCCGCACTCTTGGGCAGGTTCCGGTAAAACGCTGTTTCATTTCGTCTATTTTACTTTAAACTAACTTCGGCTTTAAGCTATATCTTAACAGATTGCGTAAGAACATCAATTGAGTCAGCATGCCTCTGATATTTTGGAAGACGCAGGCGTTTTTCTTTGTTGGAAACAAAGCGTCGTCATTATCCGACATTTTGTCACTTTTTCAAACATTTTAAATTAAAAAAAAAACTTATCTACAAAAACACGAAAATAATTTTAAAAAATATTTCTGTTTCAATCGGCAGAAAAATTAATCAAAAATTATTTTCCGAAGGCTGAAATCGAAGGATTATCTACGGTTATTTTATGCATAAAAGACAACCAATGAACGCGATTCACTATCAATTAATATGACATGAAAATATCACAGCTAACAGGAAAACCGAAACAAAATATTCATCTCGTATGCGCTGCAAAATACGATCACAAAAAATACAAAATCCCCGAATGAAATCCGCCGGAGGCGTTTGTGTGGTATTTCGTCAAATAGACATTGTACATTTTTATATATTTTTTTAACGTATACTTATTTTACAGAGACTTCGGCAAATGGCGGTTTGTTTTGACGACCACTTTACTAAAGATCACCAATCTATAATTATGCAGTAATTGAACTATTTAAAAAGTGAGGACTGGCAAAGGTGAGAGAGTCTTCACACCGGAACAGTTTGCTCGATCTATACCAAGCGCAATTCATGAATGGAGTACTTTTTTCATCTTGAGGATGGCTTCGCCCCTTACCAGCTCCAGACGCAGAAGGCTTTCTTATCAAGCTCATGCTCAGGCCAAGCATAGACGGAAGGTTGCAAGTTTATCGGTTTTTTATCGAATCCATTTCGGTGAGTGTGCAGCTGAGTTGCACAGCTTAGTTCCACTATCTCCCTTTTTTCCATCGGAAAACCAGACATTCAAATTATATGCCACCGTTCTATGATATGATATCCTGAAAATTCGCACTAAACGTTTCGCGTAAACTCTCAAAATCTGACCTCTGCCATACAGGTTTTTGAAAATCTAGCACGGCCTTAAATAAGATAACTTCTGTCTTTCTGTTGTAATGCAACAACAAAATTTGTAATTGTGTTTTTTGTTTTAATATTTTTTTTATTATTATTAACTATATTATTTGTATTGTGGAATTCTTTGCCTGAGTCTGTTTCCTAATAATTACAACAAGGACCTTTAAGTCAAAAGTGAATAGGTATTTTCTAGGCAGACGCGTTACATCCTAGATCGCCTTAATGCTTACTATATGGCGAAATAGCGGTTTAGCGTTGACCCTTGTGGTTGACCCATTATTTAAGTAATAAAAAAGTGAGAATCGATTACAATACTACTTAAATATTTTTTACCACAAGCATAAAATATACGTAAACTTTATGTAAGATAGGTATAAACTGTTTTCATGTAAATTAAGCATGAGTCTATGGGACCAAAACAGTATCACAAAGCAGGTTTATACCGAACTAACTTGAGCCTATTGCATTATTTGCTAACTTGGCAAGTACCATCAACACAATCGTGGAACTTGTGCCGAGTTCCAGCCACTTAGCATTACAAGTTGCGAAGTGCAAACAACTGGTATTCTGCACATTGCCACATTAAATTCACTATTGTAATACAATGATTTCGCTTATGTTTCCTTGAATGGCACAATGGTAGGTTAGATGAGTACTTTTTTTTTACTTTACTTTTATATTCTGGCATAGGGAGGATTTATAAAAAAAAATCCTTTCCTTCAAACATTTAACATATTGAACCAGAAGACGACGAGATGTGACCAGTTGAGCATATTGTGGACACCATCTGACTGTACATAAAGGTATAAAATTCTCCATATTCCGAACTTTGACTTGTCTTCTCACTTTCCACCATTCGAAAATTTGAATAAAAAAAATATCTCAGTTGTCTTACGTTCACTCCTTTTATTGTTCGAAAAGCATTAAAGATTGGTTTGTTAATGATAATAATGTTCGTTGTATTGTCCAAACTCAGAGCACTTGCTAACTTGCAGACTTAAAGACTTTCAGATTTTCCGATGCATTTGGCATTGTGTGAAAATTTCCTATTTCATTGACATATCAAAATCTGTTCAGTAGGTACTTTTAAATTTATATTATGTTATTGCTGAAATCATAATACCTAATATATTTGTTCATGTATACTTTTCTTTTGTGACACGTGCTTGGTAATTGATGGTGTGGTCCGGGTGTCTAATTTTAAGTGTAAAAATGATCTATAAATAAGACGTATAGACATAAAACATTGTATACAAGAAGCACCAATCATATTTTAACTCCACCCACACGTGGTTTTATACACGTGCCAGTATTAAAAATTAATAAACAGGCCTTTTTAAAGTTGCGGTCGGATAATCCTCGAATGTTGTCGATAATGACAAAACGAAAACCGATATTGTTTACCCGAAAGTGTGGTGTCCTCATGGAGTCCGTAAAAGCCTGGATTTGCCTTTAATAAAAATTGTGTGTCACTGCGAAGCTGTTATGAAGTTGCAAATTAATTTAGGCCGCTTTGGGAAACTCAATTTTCGGTTTATTTTATCCCCCAATATTTACTGAATATCAATTATCTGGTACCCGTTGAAGCTGTTGGGTCTAACAATCAATCTAACTGGTCCTAGATTTGGCTTACAATATTATTGAAATTGTATAGTACATTTATTTAGTAACTGAAACGAAATTTTTGAAACGATTTTTTTTATTGCTTACAAAAGACTTATGAGATAAGAGCAGGTGATCGGTAATGACCGCATTAGTTAAACTGTGTCGCAGTCACTAGCGCCCACCTCCAGAACACATTATTACCAGAGATAGGTTTTATATCTAATACTTATAGGTAATAGTAGTTTAATAGTTATATAAAGGACATTCAAGTTTGGGTGTTTATGTTTGCATGTGTATGTGTGTGTGTGTGTATTTGCGTGTGCGTGTGTGGGTGTGTACGTGAGTGCGTGTGCGTGCGTGTGTGTGAGTGAGTATTATTTTATAAATGGGTTTCGTATAATATTATCATCTAATTCTAAATCCTCACTAAAGTGCTGATAAATTCCTCTGTGTCATAGTACGACAAGTTTTGGAGCCAATGCATGGTTATAATTTTACAGTTTCTTAAAGTTAAGGGAAAATATCTATGATTTTATTTACTTCATGAGAAAATAAAATGAAAGTGACGTCTAGCTAACTTCAGCCTAAAACGAGGAGTTTTACAAACTGCATAGTGTCTTCGTCTATTTAAAATAAGAGAGTCTTCATATACAGTCTGCATATGCTTGCGAAAAATTACTTGGAGAACATATAGCTGTCTTACAGTTAAATTTGAAAATTAAAAAGAATTTAATATTCAGAAAAACAATAGGCTTGAAAGCGATTACTTTAAGAATGGCTCTTTGAGCTCTTTCCATGCGTATTCAATTGGTTTTACTTGAACATCCCCACACCATAATGCAATATGATAAAATGGATTGGCCTAAAGCGTAGTAGATAGTTTTCAAAGTTTCAAAGTCAATAATGTTTCTCAGTTTTTAAAAAGTATATATAAGTTTTCTGACTCGAGATGCAGTAGTTTTAATATATTCTTTCCAGGAAAGTGAAGAATCAATCCACACGCCAAGGTACTTAATGTGGGGGACGCGCTGAATTTGCAGACAGTAACAATTTGTCCAGTTGTTAAACGGTTGTGTATGAGCGCGGATAGAAAAAGCGTCAGATGGAAGTGTGGATGCATTAGCTGTGAAAGGCATAATTTTTTTTTATCCGGTTTGAGGGTTAACAAGTTTGCTGCTAACCATTCTGTGACCACATTAAAAGCGTGCTCGGCATTTGAAGTTACTTCGTTACTGTTGATGAGCAAAACAGTATCATCAGCGTAAACTATGATATCACAGTTTGGAAGGGTTAGTTTACAGAACTCGTTTATATAGATGTGATAGCCTATCTATCACGATGGGCACAGAAACAGTGTCAAAAGCCTTGAAGAGGTCCAAAAATAAGCCTGCAAACTTTTGCTTACATTCAAGGTTAGTGACTACGGATTTGGTTTATTCAAGAACAGCGTCTTAGGTAGACTTACCTTTTCTTAAACCGTATTGATTGTGTGCAATGATGTCATTTGCATCTAGATAGTTGGTGAGTCTTTTATTTAGGATCTTTTCCAGAAGTTTAGAGAAACCACTTAGCACCACTTAGCACATATAGGTTTGCGACACTGCCGCTGTCCCCATTTTTGAAAATGGGATGTACGACAGCCTTTTTGGAAGCCTTTGGGAAAACACCAGAGGTAATACACAAGTTAAAAACATGCCGATGTACCTATAAGAGCCAGCACGAGTTTAGCTGCTTTAAAAATCGGTGTAGCAATCCCATCCCAGCCAGTTGCAGAAGTGTTTTGAGGCCATTTATTAAGCTTACTATTTCGTCGCAGTCAGTTGTATACATTGACATAGAGTTTAATGGAGGAGGACTATGCGGGGTTACAAAGTTTTGAGATGTACTAATTTTGAGAGCTAAGTTTTTGCCAATGTTGGCAAAATATTGATTCACTGCATTAACTGCTGAAATGGGATCATCAGAAGATATAAGTTGATTAGCAGACGTACGTGATTGACTAACATTTCCTATCTTTTTGACAAGGTCCTAAGTAACCTTCGGATTGTTATTTGTTTTGAGGAATTCTGCGCGTTCATATTCACTTCTAACTTTTTTGATAAGGTTATTTATGAAATTCCTATAGCGGATGTATGTTACTTTGACAGTTGTATTTTTAGGATTATTTCTTAATTTGTAGGAGAGCTTATCACGGTTTCGCCAACAACTCAAAAGACCAGGTGTGATCCATTGCTTAATAATTAGCTTTCTCCTTGAGACAGACACTTCGCTGGAATGATTTTTTTACTATAGATGAGACGAGCCAACAAGCAAGGGTGCAGCCAGTTCAGGATCTTGACAGGAAAGGATATGAGAAAATTCCTGAGATTTCAAGTCCTCGACGCATGCGTCAGTGTTGACCTGTTTGCGAAAACGAGTAGCATTTGTAGATTTTAGCTTGAGATCACAGCAAAGTATCACAGGAGCATGATCTGTAATAAGGGAGTTTAGAACAAAAGTGACATGTGATTTGGTTCGGAGTAGGCAGTTTGGACCTCTGGTAGGATGCACATGCGCTAGTAACATACCGTGGGAAACAACCGTGTTTAGGTAAGAGTCAGAGTGCCGGTCGGAGTTATTGGGTGTTATATTAATATTAATGTCTCCAATAATTGCAACATTTGGGTAAGTACTTATAGTTTTTAAGGTCGAGTCTAGTGACTCCAAAAAACTGTCAGTATTAATGACAGATGGCGATCAATATAAAGCAATTATTGCTATTTTGCTGCTGAGTTTCAAAATTAAACAGATTGCTTTAGTAAAATGTGGTGGTACTTCAAAAGAAAAAGATATTTTGTCCCTAACGTATGCCACAACTCCTTTATTTTGATTACCATATGAAGACATGCATGAGTTAAAACCGGAAAGTGTAGGTAAAGATGGACACACACTTAAACCAACATTTTTATCTACAGTGATAGTGAGGCGGTGCAGCAAAGTTAAAAGACTTGAAAAATTCCAGTCTATACTCTTAGTATTTACGTGTAGGATTGTTACATTGACCATACACATACAGTTTGCAATATTCAGGACTACATTTGACAAAATTTTAAGTAAAAAGTAAGTTAAAAGTAGAAAAATTACATAATAAAATTTAACAACAATATAAAGTAACACAAATATTCGAATGTTTGCTTTATGTATTAATAGTGTAATATGAGTGTGGCAGTTTGTATGTGTACGAGTGTGTAAGTAAAAAGTAGAATTCTACATTGAGAACATCAACTTTACTTTTTAAATTATTTTTAATTCGATGCACATGTTTTTTCTTTTTCTTTGATTTTCTTTTCTTTTAATGTGTTTCATGTTTGTGTAAGTATATTACTTTGCGTTTTAGTTTCTCTGGTTCGTGTCAACAGTTAGGCTTTCGTAAATCCGAAAACTTCTTATACTACTACATAACTTCAGTTTTTGCTAGTCCATCAGCGGGCTGTGTCGTATAAATATTCATGGCGTATCCACATTTACTTTTTATCAAGTTGGCGAGTTCGACCCATAACTGACCGAGTTTTTGGATAAGTTGCGGCGTGCCTTTAAAGATTCATGACCAGATGGTTTGTTTTCGATTGGTAGTTGTTGCGGCTGTTTTATGTTGTTCTCTTATCTCGTTAATGATGTTTGTAATACGCATTTATTATACATTTGTGGTCACTAGTTTGTAATTCTGAGGGTTTCAATTACCCTTCGCTTTACGACTCTGTAGAATAAGATAATATTCGACTATTCGATTTTTGTTGGTTTTTGTGTCTGAGTAATAATTATTATCTTTAATTCAAGTGTTATATATATTCGTCAATATTAGTCAATATTATTCGTTATAAAAAGGAACCAAAAATAAAAAATAATTTAACATTAATTATTAAACGCCCTCGCCGACCCGGAGTACGAACAGACATCAATTAGTTAAAAAAACTTCTTCAAAATATTATGAATAAATAAAAGGGCGAACTCACGAGTCAAAACCAGGCGACTCTGCTGAAATATTAAGTGTTTCGCCCACGCGGCCTTGAAACAAATTTACAGTTTTGGGCCTATCCATTTATTTAAAGCTTTGTCTAAGTCTAAATACGTTTAGGTATTAATTTAGATTTGATGTTTTAATAATCGATTACGTCTTTGAAATATCACATTACTTAACACTATGAAGAAAAAAAGGACCTACCTAGGACCCTCTCAGAACTGAGTTTTTTTCTCGAAATTAATTATGTTAAGTTTGGTTTCTAAGAATAGGGACCTTATGTTATTTCAGAAAATTATTTTAAAAAATATCCTCCCTCTAGCCTTATAGGGAAGGGTATGCCACAATCAAAGTTCTAATATTGAAGTAATGGTAAGAAAGTTTAACATTTTGGAATATTTGGAACAATAAAGAACATAATTTCTTTGGTATTATTGTTTAATAGTAATCAGTCTTATTTATTGATTCGATAGGGACCTGTGCGGTGCTGCAGCCTCTCCAGAGGTGCTAAGTTGACTATAGGTATACCGAATTATCGAGGTGTTATGGTACTGTAGCGCGGACGTTACTCGAGATGTAAATAAGCACTCGCTTGGATTGTTATTATCGTTATATTCAATAATTAATTAATATTTCACAATATTTTAAAATATTTGGCGACCGTCCATATCTACGCTCGACGGGGCTCCCTTTTCTTAATTTTATATCATAAACAAGCCAGCAAAGGCGGTGTACCGGCCTGCTTGTAGTGCGGAAACATATACGATCTCCACATTCTCCTCCTCCTGGGGGAAAAAAACATAAGCAAAAAAAATTTTTTCTTGCTCATACAATATTCATGGACACCCTACCTCAGGTTGGGCAATTCATGTGCAATCACGAATGGCTCAAGTTATACTCAGCTAGCTAGCTCAAAGAAGATATTATTAACTTTATTAATAGGAGTAATATCCTAAACCGTATAATCAATACTCTCGAGAAATCAAGAGGCATATGTACAAGGCCAGGAACATAATCCCAAAAATATGTTAATTAGTCGAATTTATGACTTGGTGCCAAAGATACAATATCCCCGCATAATCTAAAGAATCATTGAATTATCGACAAATTTTTAAAAGATAAGACTATCCCCAACACTACAATTATTCAGGTAGAATTTCTACTAAGTAATTCCGAATGATTATGAGAATATCCGATCTATTCCACAGGTATTATTTATTATATAGGTATCCCCAAGCATGCCCCGTAAGCACAGAAGTATCCATGCCAGACCATGCATTGATCCTTCCTGCGCTACCCGCAGCCAGCGGCATTCCCTGACCTTTACCGAATTTTTGGTCCACCTTGTCAGGGGGCTACTCACGGAGCGTCGTCTTTCTGCCCCAATGATCATCGGATCTTCTAATTTAAACTGGACCATCCTTACCATCTATCCTGGTCTATCCTAAGTAATAATATTGGCCAACAACTTCGAGTGTAGTCCCAACATGAACTGGAGCGGGTACAACATGGCAATTCTATATAATTTTCGTCTTACCCATGTTCATCCTGAGACCCACCTTTGGGAAGCACTATGGAGCTCTTTGAACATTGCGATCAGGTCCTCCAAAGACTATTTAAAAATAAAGATTTATGTCACGTTCCGAAATCCAATCACAGGTTGTTTAATCTCACCCAGAATTGGACGAAATAATTCGTCCAAGCACCCAGCCTAATATATTTTTTATAACAAATAGTTTAATCTTATTGTTATTGTTTTTATGATTCAATGAACTAAAATAATATAATAAAACCAAAATAGAGTATTATAATTAATTTAAAATAAGAATAAAATGTAACAATAAAGTCAATAGTGCGATTCGGAACGCATTATGACATATTTTTAGGTATTAAATTAAAAAAGTAATTTGCCGCGCTAGGCCGCAAAAAGCGACTTTCTACGCCTAAACTGATTGACAAAACCTCCTTTTCCTCCTCAGAGCGTGTAAGGTGAAAAATTATATTACTTCTCAAATTTCATGGCTCAACACGAAGTGCCCTATGAATTTTGATTCCCTTAAGAGTGTCGTAATACGTATACGTTTATGGGGCATATATGGCCCTTATAATTTTTCGTTAATTTAGCTCTAGTTAATCTCTACGCGTTCCCTAGTTTTTCCCGAAATTTATTTACCAAAACCAAAGCTTATATTTTTATGATTAGTTACAAATGTATAGTTTTCAGATTTGTTCCTGTATTTGTAGTAAATGATGATATTACTTGCCAAATTTCATAATTCTAGGTCAACGGGAAGTACCCTATGAATTTTAATTACATTGAGAGTGTCGAAATAAACGTTTTTATGCGACATAAACGGTACTATATTTTTTTTACGTTAACTCACAATTTGAATTTACACCTTCAACAGGCTCCACGCGTTCCCGAGATAAACGAAGACAGACAGATAACGTTTGAATCATTACAATCGGTCCAGCCGTCTTCGAGTAATCGATGTACATATAAAAATATATATAATATGCGCGACGAATAGATAACCTCCTTCGTTTTTTTGAAGTTGGTTAAAAAAGCAACTTGTCTCTCCCTGACCTGACGGGATAGACATAAGACAAGTTGCTTTTATCTAGTATATTTTCTTGTTTAATAGTTATCACAATAAAATAGGATTGTAAAATGCAAAATTAATAAGTTATATTTAAAGTTATTACATTTTATTTCTACTTCCTGTCACCTTTCCAGAGCCTGTCATGCTTACATGAGGACTCTTATTAATTCGTAAGTAAACAAGTAAAAAGTTTCGAGGCTAATAAGCGTTTTTTTAAATTAAGGTGGTCTCCGGCGTGCCCTCACAAGCACCGCCTGTTTGACAATTAGAATCCATCTCCTCTAAACTTGTCAACATCTTACAAACAAGATGTGATTACCATGAAATACAGTGCAAGGAGGATAATTAAAGACACTGGAACAGCATGAACTAAAGTAGGTTTTACTAACAAGAAACAATGACATACAGAAAACACAAACAAAAGGTCCTTAAACATACAATACCTACGTGGCCTAATTATCACATAGCAATTTCTTCAAGGCATTATATTCTTCACAAGATGACGAAAGATAAAAGACCGCCTCTGTGGTCTAGTGGTACAACCACCGGTATCAGAACTAAGGGTCCCGGGTTCGATTCCCAGCGGGAGTGCATATTTTGTTCGGTTTGGTTAGTTGTAGGACTTGTTGTAAGTCCGCCTGGCTAGCTACCACCATCTTATCTAAGTCTGACGCCATAACAACAATGTTTTCATCATTGTTGTGTTCCGGCAGTTATAGATAAGATAGCCAATTCCTCAGTGATCGAGGATTCCGGTAGAGGCTCGCTTCCATCTTCAGCCTTATCAAACTTAACATCAGGTATGATGAAGGCTAAGAGTCTCCCCGTCGTTCATAAAAAAAAATATGTATTTAACTATTAATTTTATCTAAGGTATTGCTTTATAGCAATTTTTTTTTATAGAAATCACGTCACATCTTTTATATAAACTTTTGTTGTCCTCAAAAGAACAAATTTGTCTGCACCAGTCACTTACTCCAGACATGTTACTTCGTAGTCGAGCTGCGGAAATCACTTCGGGAGGCTGCACAATCTGCGTCCGGAAATGAGATACATGAGCTATTGAGATTTTAACTCCATCCATATATTATTCAATACATCTGAACACGAAATCTGCCAGGATATCTTGAAAATGTGCAGTCGATTTTTGGACACATTTACTTATTTTTTTAAAAATGTATCTATTGGCTGACGCTTCTTAAATGTTAGTTTTAAAATCTGTATGTAGCATTGTCAGTTTCGCCTTGTCGCCATTGCTGTGGTAAAACCGTTATGGCACCAAGTAACACTGACAATATAAAATCAAATAAAAAAAAAACCGGCCAAGTGCGAGTCGGACTCGCGCACCTAGGGTTCCGAAAAATATTTTTTATTATATTATGTAACGAAAAATTTACGGTTTTCGCAATTTTTCCTTTATCAGTAGGCTTATTACGAGTTTGGCAAACTTGACTTTACAGTAAACGTTAACGTAAAATGTAGCTCTGTCTCTTTCACACTTAGCGACTGTTTTACCGACATGAGCAGTGTATCCGATAGTCTACGCTCACGAGTCCTGTAAATGTCATGTTAAGCAAACTCGTAATAGGGGTACTGTACTATAAGACGTTACTTCGTACCAAATTTCAAAATTCTAAGTTCTCGGGAAGTATCCTGTAGGTTCCTATGCGAGTTTCGAAAATTTGCGGCATAAACGGCTGTATCTTTTGATTGCTTTGGCTTAGAAGTTTGATTTTTTCACAGCTCCAAGGGTCAGTAGACTTGAGTATTAGATATAAATTTCAGTTTGATACCTGAGAAAAACGACGGACCACGAAGTGATCCTATAATGGTTCCGTTTTTTCCTTTTGAGGTACGGAACCCTAAAAATAAGTTACCTCACCTGCATTATAAAGGACTTAATTAGACATAGTCACTCACGCCCTCGTATGTAGGTACCTACCCGTTAATCATTTGTACGCTTTCATTTAAAATAATTGCAACACGCAATTTCACTTTCTCGCCAAAACGTTTCCCTTTGTCCTTCGGTGAGCACAAAACGAGGCCCGCCTACGTAAGCCGCTGGCGCTGTACCACAAAATAAAGAGTAGGCAGAAGGCAAGCTTCCGCCATACCACAGAATACTCAATAGAACGCCATACTCGCAAAATTTGCCTAATTCACCAATCGCCCCTGCACCTGGGGGCGAGGGATGCGTCAAAGCATTTCTCTTAGTATAAAAAAGGCTATTGTACGAGTTTAACACAATATAAATATAAGAAGTTTACCTATATTTACTCCATGTAGGTTTTATTGACATTGTTGTTGATTTTTATTGACAGTCATGTGACAGACAGACAAATTTTTCCTGTTTATTATTTATTATAACACCGCTTATTCATTTCATCATCTTCATCATCTTAGGCACATGACACCCACTGTTCGATAGGCTTCCCCCAAAGATCTCCACGGCTATCCGTCCAGCTCTGCCCATACATTCAACGTCGTCCGTCAACTATTTCGGTAGCCTACCTACGGACAATAGCGACTGAATATAATTGAAAGAGCCTGAGAACGCCTTTAAATGAGAAATTAGGATTTCGTAATTAGCTTTCTCTTTGCTTGAGCGCCAGCCTCCGTCTTACGCACTCTGTGGCTGTACTCTCATGTTCGCCGGATATGAGATACACGCTTTATTGGTACAGACAACAGCACGTAAGGCTTTATACTTGCACTACGAAAAACGCCACTATTACAAGCAACTTAAAAGCGTTCTCTAGGTCACACGGTGAAGCCTGCTATCGTGTCTACTTAAAAACAACTTTCAGATGAGATCAAATTAATTTGGGGGGTATGTGTGTCAATCATAACAATGAGAAGTGGGCTTAAGAGAAAACGTTACGTGTAAAGCATAACTCACAATACACCGTGTCGGTCAGGTCTTACATATGTATGGAGAACTGGGCCAACACTATGCAGGCCAGCAAAATGTATTGGTGAAACCTCGGCTCGGGCTCGGCTCGGGCCCGGCGGCACGGTGTAGTGTGAGTCATCCTTGAATAGTCTTAGTAAATTAAAATAGTTATTTGCCGATCCATCAAATTCTTAATTTTTATGTAGAAAAATATAGGTCAATTAATTAAAACACTAAGCCTTGACAGCTAACAATTAAAATCGAATAGCGGTCAAAGTTATTGTTGTACAAACATAATATAAATTTGAGTAGTTCTAAATGGATGTCTACCCACGCTAAATACTTTGAATTTATGTTCAAACTGTAGTCGTCGCAACACGAATAGGTGTCTAGTTCAAGAGAAGCCGAAAACAACTTTAGCAATAACGGAATACTTTAGCCCGTTAACGAAGATAAGCCGTGATTCGAAATAAACTGATTATTTTGTCGATATTTGTTATATCGGAGCGTAAATAGTTATTATTAATTTACGAACAATTTTCGATACTGGTGAGGTTAGGAAATAGATTTGAATTGAAAACTATAATCGCCTTTGAATCAAAATCAAGCTATACCTAGATTGTTAGATTAGATGCTAGAAGGTTTGTTGTGTATATTTTAAGAATTATCTGCTAATTAGTAGGTTGTATTACAACCTTTGTTTATTGACAGTTGGTGATAGTCGCCCTTAGTCATTTGTTTGAAGTGAAAAGTGCCAAAGCGATGTTCTAAATATTAGGTCTTTAAATTTGAAATTACCGCTTTGTATGAAGATTTTCAAAGAAAGTTCGATTTCCATACTAACAATTTTTATTATAGTTACTACCGCAAGTGCTAATGAAACAATTTTTTAATGTACAATCATTGTTTGAAAACTAAGCAATCTAATGCTTTTATTTTAAAAATTATGGATCATTTATAAATAATATTAAATAAAGTAGTAAATTTTGCTAATAAAAAAAGAACTTTTCTAGGTATTTTTTGTCGTATAAGAAACGAAAATAATAACCATGAGATTAATTATTCTTGATCATTATGATCTTAATCTAATATATAAAATTCTCGTGTCACAGTTTTCGTTCCCATACTCCTCCGAAACGGCTTGACCGATTCTCATGAAATTTTGTGAGCGTATTGAGTAGGTCTGAGAATCGGCTACTATCTATTTTTTATCCCGAAATTCCACGGGAGCGAAGCCCCGGGGCACAGCTTGTTTAATATAAAATCAAGCAATAGATGTACCTTTTAAACACAGAAGTAGTAAGGTTCTCTAGAAATGTAAGAAAAAAATCGTCAATTTCATACTTTAACCCCTATTATATTTAGCGCTAAACGCATTTAGTGGCAGTTGGTGAAAGTCGAACTTAATTAACTGAAATATTTTTCGCTCTAGTTTACTTAAGAACCATACCTTAAGAACATCAAACCGTTAATCTATACTAATTAAACAATACCGTGACTGACTGACAAATAATGCACAGCCCAAACGGCTGAACCGATTAAGCTGAAATTTTACAAACAAGATCCTTTAACGATGTAAGCGACCACTATGAAAGGATTTTTTTATATTCCTACGGGAACGGGAACCACGTCCGTAAATCTGCAGGCGGCTGCTTGTATTAAAAAATAAAAAGCCGTCTAAGTCAAGCCACTGTATTAAACACGTTGATTACTGTTAAAACATTCTTCTTAATTGGTACAATTGGTAAATACGTAAACCTTAGCATGAAAGTATATTTTGGAACTAAGTATGGTATTAAATAGACAGTAAGTACGTAAACACAACACAACTAAACGTTTCTCGCGAAAAATCAAAAAAGTACGATGTGGCGGGCGCTCAAGTATTTAAGTGAAAAGTTTCCTTGACAACGGCGCCGGGAAGTGTTTTTCCTTGTTTTCTTTAGATGTCACTTAAAAAATATGACCTGTATTTGTAAAGGTGGGTGTGGAATAAAAAAGTTCTGGCTGATGCATTTAGTTATTCATAAGCTTTTCTTGTAATCCCGCTTGCACGAGTTCCCTTGACAGCGCCTTAAGTGACAAATTACTGCGACTGCTGAACTCTTGACGAAAAAAAATCCAATTTTGACAGTTTGGTTTAAATAATATTGACGTAGTAAATGTATGTAATAACAGTTAATTAAGTAATACAGTTTTGATTATTTGCAGCGAATAATAAAGCTGCAGTGAGGGCTATTTCGGAGAAAATATGTCGGCACGGCTTCGTACTTTGATGCAATTCAACCTGATCGTCCTTTGTTTTTTGGACGCAAATTATATTTCCATGTAGAAATACAAAATATCCAAATTTCCAGTCTATTCATTTAATATTCTTGGAAAACCGAAAATCCTAATAGATATTAAACAACAAAATATACTAGAAAAAAGCAACTTGTCTCATGTCGCCTTGTTTCTTGTTTAATATTTATTACGTAAAATAACATTGTAAAATGCAAAATTAAAAAGTTGTAAGAAAATCCTAATCCTATAGTTAGGATTAGGATGTGGAATGTGTATAATTATAAAAATATATGTAATCGTTCAGTCCAGATAAGGGATTTTTGTAAGAGGAAGACAGACTTAATTCTTTACAAACACATATATTGATCAATAAACAGTTTTATCAATTACAAATCAATACAAAACGTTACTTATGTTAGGACTCTTAACTTATTTCACAACTTTGGATACTCGTTTCGCACTTGGAGCACAGGCACACTTTGTGTGCGTAAGCGTTGACGTCTCGAGCAGCAATCCCGCCATTTTTACGATTATCCTTTTGTTTTAAAATTTCTCAGACTAACTCTAATGAATAATGATTGGGTGAATCGAATAACCGATATCTGTGGTTACTGACAATTGAATATTAGTAATTAATAAGTGATAAATCGTAAATATCTGAATAAAAGCTAACATATAATAGTATTATAAATGCGAAAGTGTGTTTGTTTGTCCTTCCTTCACGCCCTAACTAAGCAACCAACTTGAGTTTTGCTTTGAATTAGTTGAAAGGACGGAGAGTAACATACGCTACTTTTTATCCCGATATTCCCACAGGAACAAGAACCACGCGGGTGAAACTGCGGACGGAAACTAGTATTTCTATAAAAACGAACAAGTATCATGTAATTTAAAACTGCGAATCATGTACTTTAGTGGTAGATATTCTAAATCGTAGCATCAAAAGCTATACCGTTAAATATAAGGAGTCTTTCCATACGTCCTTGTACAACCTTGAAAGGAATAGGCTCACAAGGACACGTCACTCTCCTGTATATAAAAGCGAGAAAAATAAAAGCTTATTGTGTTGTGGGATTTGCGTGACGCAGGCAAGGGTTTATCGCGCGGGGCAGGTAGACACCGGGCTAGGCGACGACCATGCGCCCGGTTTACATAAAATATTACATAAACTCTTTTGACACGGTCACATGAAAACTCATTGGAACGCCCAATTTTAGTCTATGGATCTTGCGTTTGGGTATTTTATTATCAGTGCTTTCATTTGAGCAAATGAGTATGGGTAAGATATACAAACTTTTTTATGTTAATTCCATTTTTAATAAGTAGTTCGTGTTTTGTTCCGTTTGGTTCTTTCTATATGTAAGAATAATAACTGTAGAAAGAACACTGGGAAAGAACGCGTACTGATTATTCAGATTCCGTAATTGTATCAATAAAAAATAATGACAATATTTGTATTTCAATGTATAAAGATATTTGGTTTACTTAATAAAGCCCATCAGTCACTGCTGAGTGCTGAGTAACAAACATAATTCAACCCTTTTCCTCTAAACAAGAGAAACATTTGCGATCCGATCAATAATCAAAGGGGTCTGTTTACTTTCTTTTTGTTGGATAGCCCGTTACGTTAGATACTAGGTAACCGTTTTCTACGGACAAGAAATAATAACAGAAACGATATTTGTCGGTAAGACAAACGACCGGAGATTGGCGTTCGGAAACGCATGACGTATCAACCAGTCACTGTCGTCCGGATATTGTTACATCCCTCTAATAGACGCTTCGGTACAAAGCCGAGGGGAATTTGATGGAAAGGTGGTATATCTTTCCGTATTTTCAAATATAAGTAAGTAAAAGTAGTAAAAGTAGAAAATAGTATCTAGTTTAGTGTCCCAAAAAGGTTTAGAAAGAAAATTGAAAAAGAATTGGGTTCAACATATCATGAGTAAATCCAACCATCTTACAAATGTTCCAATAATTTACGTATTGAGAGACAGAGTTTAAAGTTAATACTTATTAAATTAACATTACACAACTTTATGTATGTTAACTGAATGGAACCGCCTCTGTCTAGTGGTAACAACCATCGGTATCAGACCCAGCGGTCTCGGGTTCGATTCCCAGCGGGGGTACACATTGTATTCGGTTTGGTTGTTGCAGGACTTGTTGTAAGTCCGCCTGGATAGCTACCACCATCTTATCTAAGTCTGACGCCATAACGACTACGTTTTAGCATTGCTGTGTTCCGGCCTTTAGAGATAAGATAGCCAGTTCCTCAGTGATTATGGATTACGGGAGACGCTTGCTTCCATCTTCAGCCTTATCAATACTTAACATCAGGTATGATGAAGGCTAAGAGTCTCCCCTTTGTGCGTAAAGACATAAAAAAAAACATATTTCCTGCATAATTTGAAATAAATTGCAATTGACAATAATTACTAAGGAATAGTTTATATATTTTTATTCCAAGCCCATATTAAAATCTAGTATTTCGATAGACGGACAAAACAACTAAAATAACGATATCGAATATAATCTAAAAATAGCAAAATATAACATCTCCAATTTCTTTCGATTTAAAAACTAATATAGCATAACAAAGGCTTTACGAAAATATCGCTTTTCATACTCTACGATATTACATTTCTGAACTTCCATCCGCTATTCTTGTAATGTTTAATTTGCTACGTTCCATGGATGCATCAAAAGTGCTCGTTACTTGTTAGGGCTTTATAAAATATTACGACAGATAGATATTTTATAACAATACACAGTTGAGAATAGAATTCATCAGTAATCATACTCTTTTAGAATATGTAGAGTAAAAAGCTTGTCAAATAATTTTATTGTTGGACGTGACGCTTTGTAAGTATGACGAGGAAACACTTCTGAACTAAAGATTATTTGAGATAATTTATGAATATTAGTATAAATATGTAATAGAATTGTTCTACATATTCCATTTATTTGTGATTAACCGAAACCAAAAGATTTTCCTTAAAATAAAAAAAAAATGAAATCCTATTTTACTTTACGCGTTCAAGTCGTCTCCAAAATAAAAGTGTATAAAGCAGCAAACACAATTATGTCAATATTTGTCATATTATTAGCCTCAACAATTCTTAAAGTCACATCTGTTTCAAAATCAATATATCCATTAATAATGTCTATTAGACGTTTAACTGAATTTTAAAACCAACTTTATTACTTCAAAGCGTAATAAAAATACCATTGAATCGGGTTTCGGCTGAATAAATTGGGCAGATCTATCGGGAAAGAATAGTGTGCCTAAATTTACGGCCCAGCCGGGGGCAGTAAAGCCTCGTTATGGTGAACTATGTGTCGGCCGAGACCGCATTATTGTCTACATTGGTTGGTTGGCAGTTTTTTAAAACAAAAACCGTGAAAAATGAGAATTTGGTGACGTCATGGATACATACATTTTGACCGTAAGTAAGTCATGGATACATACTCGTAGGTACCAAACCGAGGCAGATAGTTTTAAATGATACATTTATGAGATTCGAAAGCATCGTTATGTTGAACAATGTGTCGGGAAATCGCATTATTGTGTGCAGATTTTTATAATAAAAAAAACTAAAAAGCAAAAAGTAAGCCTTTTGGAGTCTGTGGCAGCCAAGGCATTCTACATTGCGGTCCCACTCTTTTATTTTTCTTGCCTTGGCTGGCACCGACTCCAAAAGGCTTATTTTTTGTTTTTTTAGTTTTATGAAGTCGGTTTTAATTTTTTTTTAAAGTTTTTTTACAATTTTTAAAGGTAGAAGTCCCGAACCTACTCTAATTACTTTATGTCAACTCCTCATCAGTTTTTACAAAATGCTGCTTTTCCCGGTGCAGGGACGTTAATTATTGAGGAGTTCTCCTGGTACTACATCATCAGCTCCGCTTCATCACATGCATTGAGACGAGTATAAATTGCTTATGAACCACATTAAAGTCATGCTATCGCTTTCGTGAAATGCTAAGTATTTAATAGTTCCGATGACCATTTGTGGTCTTCATCATCAGTTCCTCTTCACCAAATGGTGCTTTACGGAAGCAAATGCACGAGTTACTTAAGAAAACATCGAACTCGATATAGATGTGCCTATAATATTTGAAGAGTTCCCTCGATTTTACCAAGATCCCATCATCAGATCCTGCCTTGACTTTAATGGGACCAATTTGAAAGTACACCCTTTCAAAAAAAATATTATTCAAATCGGTTCATAAATGACCGAGTACTGAGGTAACAAGCATAAAAAAACATACGCACGAATTGATAACCTCCTCCTTTTTTGAAGTCGGTTAAAAACAGTGAAATTTGCAAATTTCGTTACGGCGCCTACGGATTTTTAATTTTTGCTTAGCTTTAATGAGACATCTGAAATATATAATACAGACTAAGTTAAGTATGTACCTAAACATGATAGGAACGTGGCACGTAGAGGTTATCGTGCACGTTTTATCACTGCATACTCCGGGAAACACATTAAAAATTAAGCATGTCGACGACACGGTACTATAATAGGTACTTAAGCATTAGGTTTTTTAATCATGGATACCAAATCGTAACTGATAGATTAAAATTATAAATCAAGTGAATTCGAATTTTGAATTGCTCAATAAAATATCAATATCTGTACTTCCATTAAATCTTGATACTTAATTTAAATGGAATGTAGGAAATATATGAAAAACAAGCAACTACACCCACTTATTATTGTTTAACTCAAATTCCGAACCATAAAATGTATCTGTATCTACTTACCTCTTATTGATCCGCCCACACATATACAGGGTTAGGGTCTCCTTAACTCCTTATTTCGTACACTTCAAAGAGTAAAGAAAAACAAAAGAATTTTTAGTTACCTCACCGGTTGAGACACTCAACAAAAACAGTTGAAAAACGCAAAGTACGCGCCTAACCTTGGTCCAAAGGTTTGAGAATCATTTATCATTGGGGGAATATCGTATCCATCACGGTAAGTGCAGGACCAACCATTATAATTTCAAATGATTTACCTCCAAACGGAGCCCTAAATGTCCGGGAATGGGGGGACGGGACCATATTCCTCATTATAAATTGCACGATTAAAACGAAGTATGGCCAACGCTGATTTTAAGTCTCCAATTCGTACTCTTTGGCCGCAGTTGCCGAATGATAGATGCAAGGCTCGGATTGATTAGCTGAACAATTTTTTTTACCCAGAAACTAAATTTTAAATGGAAAAGTATTGCTCATAAGTTTAAATTTTCCCACGATGCCTTAAGATATTTCCACAAGACTGGTCCACGCCTCAGGAGACCTGAGAGCTGGTGCCTATCTTGCCCAGCGGGTGAGTCTTTGTATTCAGCGGGGCAACAGCGCCAGTGTTCTCGGTACTATGCCGCGCGGCTGCGAGTTGGACGGCGTTTTTTTGTTATTGTTAGTATAACGTAGCGTAGTATGATTATATGTTTATTATTGATTTATTTGTCTGGATAATGTTGTTCTTTGTTTTTGAATAAAATTCATAGTAAACCAACGCACAGGGGCAAAAAATATGGTAGGCGGTCGGCTGGCAGCCTGACACTATTTCTTCCGGACAACATCGTATAGTTGTAAGAGCTATGTTTATAATAATACTAGCTACCGCCCGCAGTTTCACCCGCGTGGTTCCCGTTCCCGTGGGAAATTGGGATAAAAAGTGAGCTATGTTACTCTACGTCCTTCCAATTAACTCTATGCCAAAAATCAAACGATTGGTTGCTTAGTTACGTTGCTGTGTGAAGGAAGGATAAAACACACTTAAGTATAATAGTTAGGATTAGGATACTACCCACTGCCTCATAGCTACAGCAATAAACTACTTACATATTTCAGTAGCCATTTTTATTTATTTGCATAAGTTGAGAAAGTAAAATACTGCACAGTTTTGGTCGTGTCGTCCGTAATAGGGCACGTTTACTATATAAATGGTGCGATTAAAAAGACAATGAGAGCCACCGATTTAAATACTGCCCTAAGAGCCACAGCGAAACATTTTTACGCTCGCGATAAATCTGAGAAGTTTGCCTACAACTTTTTCGTTAATGCGCCATTTTGCTTTAGCAACGGCTTCGAAAGCTAAAGGCCTACAAGAAGATACATATTTTATTTAATGACACCGTTAAATAGATGTAATTTTTCTTCAGTATTTATGTTTTTAAATTGCCAAAACCATTGCCACTTATGTGCTTGAGCTATTAGATAAATATACTTCATTGCACTTTATATTGCTTTTTTTTCTTTTCTTTTCTTTAACATAAGAAAGAGGTTTAAAGAAACACGTTACGCTTTTAGTTCTGTGCACATTGTGCGAGTTTTTTCTACTCACGGTCGATCGTGAAAGCGTCGATTTTCGTATGAAATTAGCGGCCTGCCATCTAGCGGATTACGCCACGGACTACACCAACGCCATACAAAAACCTAAAGCTTTCACTATCGACCGTAAGTAGAAAAAACTTGCACTAAGCACACTGAAAGTACTGTCGAAAACAAAGCTCGTTGCCATGACAAAGTGATTAAATTCAAAAATATACATACAACAAGTGTTCTTCTGTGTTTGCAGCATACATACAACAAGTGTTCTGTGTTTGAAACTGCTTCTGTGTTCTGCACAAAAAGGTTGGTGTGTGAGATCAAACGCGCGCGCGACTTTTTTATTTTTCGTGTGACTTTTCGTGTTGTGTTGTACTTGTCGGCTTCATTGGTGTCGACAATGAAGTCCGGCAAGAAAAGGACCAAGCGCGATCGGCCGGCCGACAACAACGGAGACAACACCTCCCGCGTATCGGCCCCGCCTGTACCAGCGCCGTGACCATCGCTGGCGCTGACCTCCGCGAAAACGCCAACGCCCAAACCCAAACCAGCGTGATATGAGTGGGACCCTCGACTCCGCTCGCCATCGCCCACCGCAGGGGACGAGAAGCGCCCCCGTACAGGGCCGTCTCCCCCATCCCGTACTCCTACGCCGGAAGAGTACGTTCCCGTGAGAACGTGGAGCGACCCCGAGGTACATCGCCACCGGACTCTCATCCCGGAACCCGCCGGAGGGATCGAGGAGCACCTCAGCCCTCTCCCTCCCCCCGACGCAACTGACTCGACGTCGTATGCCGCGCTCGAGGAGAGTGAGCGATCGCCGGTGCGGTCCTACGCCCAAGCCGTAGAGACCCCGGCGTCGCCCCCCCGAGCGTCTCCGACCCCCGCCGAATCTCAGCCGCCCTCTCAGCCTGAGCAGGCCAGGGGCTACCCACCGATTGTGGCTGACTCACTGCCCAACTGGACCTCGCACTTTAAGTGCTTGAAGGACCAGCTGGGTCACGTCCCCAATGCGCGCCCCTTTGGAAAAGGGGTGCGCTTTCTAGCCAAGACGCCGGAGGAGTTCAGGTGCGTGCAAGCGTACCTGACAGAGGCGGCGAAGACGGAGCCAGGTCTCAGCTGGTTCTGCTACTCGCCGCCCACTGACCGGCCAACCAAGGTGGCCATCCGTGGCCTCCCCGCCTCTACCGACCCCGAAGACATCCTGCAGGCAATGCGGGACCTACACTTCCCCGCCACCCACTGCAGGCCGATCCTAGGAAGACAAGGCCGCCCGGGCTGATTGTTCCACCTGGAGCTCGAGCACCTCCCCCAGGCCGAGTTGACCCACTACCGCCCACCAGCGGGCGCCTCATCACCGACACCGCAGGCGTCGGTTTTTCCGACGCCCCCGCCGTGGAGAGCCGCTTGGCCGACCAGGCCGACCGAGCCCCCCCCCCACCCCCTCCCTCTGTCCCTATTCCACAGGCGATGGAGACTCGAGCCCCGCCGCAGCCCCAAACAGCCCACTGTTCCCAGCCCCGCCAACATCAACGGCGGCCACTAACCCCTTCCCTGTTTGCAGAGGTCACCACACTTGCACTGGAGGCGATACAAATCATCCTCCAGCAAGTCACTTCCGGCAACGACATCCTATCTGCCATCAACCAGGCCATGCTCCACCTGATGAGCCTCGCTCCCCCAGCGCACCAAGCCTGAAGATGGAGACGCGGGCCACCACAGAGCCACTTTCCCGGGCAGAAGAGAGGGCGCCGACTTCACGTGCTCCCACTACTTCCCCGACTCAACCCCCCCCCCCCCCCCCCCCCCCCCCCCCCTTCCCTCATTCCCTACCCCTCACCCACAACCCAAGTTATAACCCCCACCCTAGTTTGTGTAAGCCGTGGCCTGCTCGCAGGCGCTCGCTGGGCCTCCCCCCTAGGGGGGTCTCACCCGGTGTGCAGACCACGCTGAGGGCTGCGCCGCAAACCTCCAGTGGGAGCACCACTCGTCCGCAGGACGGCCGCGTAAAGCGGCACTCAAACACCGCGGGGCTGTAGCCCCGTCGAGAAGAAGCCCGGGAAAGGAGTGAAGCACTCGACCCCGAACACCCGCCTAAAGCGGAAGAAATCCGAGATCCAACGCGCTATTATTAATCACTTTCTTGTGTTCTAACTACTATTTCCGCGACTTTGTCAGCGTTTTCTGAGGATATTTTCCAATACGAGAAATAAAAATTAGAGAATAGTAATTTTCAAATACTTTTACTTTTGAAAAGGCTGTAGGGCAGCGTCGTTAGATACTCGGAATATCTTTGCATTCGATAGAAACATTCTTACAAAATGTTTAACGATCGATTAACTCTAGAGTACTCGCGCCCCTTTTTTTACATGATTGCTCGCGCGCTCTACTATAGAAGAACAGTTTATATAAAATATTTTAACATGGACATCTTTTTTTTTTACAAGGGCAGGCATTGGAGTTGCAAATTTTCAGTTATCGGTAAGGATACACCCTGGATTTCGGAGTCAGATGGAAAGACATCTATTGAAATTAACGGTGTTTCTCGTAGCATTATTTTATTGTTTTAGTGTTGTTAGTTACCTAAGCCTTATTAACCTAAAACTGAAAAAAAATATATAATTAATTGCGACTTCAACATTAAGAAAGAAGTGAAAATTGATTCCTTCAGGTATATTTCATTGCAATCACAATATTGGGGCTATTGTTTAGCATAGTAATGAAGACTAGGGTCTAATAAAATTTGGCAATATCTAGCCAAATTTTATTTACTCCATACATTCCTTTAATACATTTTTACGCCTTTTTTAGTGATATCAGCTGTAGTCGCGCGTACTACTACTACTACCAGAGTTTTTGTGTTATATTACAGCGACACGTTCAATCGCAAGAGGGTGTGTTGATACTTATTTGTCGCATTATTTCATAGACTAGGCTTACCTTACCCCATATCGTGATTTCGTGATAATCTATAAAGTTACAAATAATTTTATGACCGCGCTCTGCTACAATGAAACGCGCGTGCACTCCAGTGTTAAGATGCAACAGCCATTTAAGTTAAGGAGAAGAATAATGTATGTTAACAATTAAGAATTTAATTATCGAATGCACAAAAGAGTTCTTTATCTCCAACAACTTCTTCCTGTATTGTTTGAAAATTTCAGACAAAGAAACAGACTCTTCGGCAGAACAGCTTTGTTATAAAGTTTATATAAGTTATATTGAATTGGTTCTGTTAGCGTGCAAGTCTGACATATTTTAATGTTCCAAACAGCCTCAATATCCTGTTAATCTACATTCGAACAGGCAAATGTCAATAACATCCGCACTCCACACTGTTTGTTAAATCTGCCTCGTTATATTTTGTTGGCAGCCAGAGGCATGTTTTGGTACGCGCTTTTGCAAGAATAATCTAATTTTTTGTACATTTAATATTCTCTTTTTTAATAATTCTTTGTAATGTAATGCTTTTGGATATTTTTGTAAATAGAAATCTGATTGAAACATATTTATTACAACTGTAAAAAGTAAATAAACGTTACACCGCTTAAGAGAAGAAATAATTATGGAATGACGTCGTCATGAGCAGCCTTTTTTATGCCACTAACGTACAACTCGTCTTTATAGATAAATTGGTGGTTGTCAAGGTTTGCAAAATACCGAAGGGCGGGAGCAAAAAATATGATCACCAATCCCAGTTCCAACCGACCAATAAACTTATCCATATTCAGGACTCCCAGCCCGCGCTCAAAGTAGGGGGAAAAATACCGAATGTCTCACCTATGTAAGGTAATTTCCTGACGCTGTTGAGTAACCGCCTCTGTGGTCTAGTGGTCCAACCACCGGTATCAGACCCAGGGGTCCCAGGTTCGATTCCAAGCGGGGATAGATATTGTATTCGGTTTGGTTGGTCGTAGGACTCGTTTCATGTCCGCCCGACTAGCTACCACCATCTTATCTGACGTCTGACGCCATAACAACAATATTTTCAGCATAGTTTTAAATCGGCAGTTAGAGATAAGATAGCCAGTTCCTCAGTGATTGAGGATTCCGGGAGAGGCTCGCTTCCATATTCAGCCTCATCAATACTTAACATGAATGATGAAGGCTAAGAGTATCCCCGTCGTTCACAAAAAAGATATATCCTAATATATCTTTCACAAACGGTTATAGTCTTTGGCCCTAGATGCCCATGGCATACCTTTAAATTTATCATAGAGAAACTTATCTTTGGTGTCCATGTCAAGTCATAGAGAAACTTTAATGTTTTGTGATTTTCCCTTGAAAATTCATCATGTCAGCGTCCTTTGTACGGCGCCGGCGCCCGGTGGGCACAACCGACCTCTTTACGACCGACCCTTCCGACAATACCGAAATTTTACGACCCATCCGTAATTGAAAAGTTAAACGGATGAAAATTAATTAAATTCAAAACAACGTTTTGATGGCCTCTTGAAAGAATATTAATTGTCTATCGTTCATTCCCGATACACCGAATATGTTATTATAAGTGTATTTATAGTTTATCATACTAAGGGTATATACGAAGGGTCGATCAATACGAAGAGATAATAATCTTAAGCCTCATCTTCCATTTTGAGAAGAAAAATATTCTCGCTTTAAGTAAAGGACTTGCAAAATTATTCCTTTGGGAGAGAAAGGTAGGTTACTTCTGCCTTTCTCTAGAAAATACATGGTATCGAACACGAAATATTGGCTAGTTTAATTATTATCTTTCGTCAATGTTGTGAAGCCCTGCAAAGCGAACACAACAGTTGAATTTTATGCGATATTAGGTACTGTTAACAGCAAAATAAGCTTTACTTGTTGCTTTGATAGTCAAGAAAACATAAATCATAATGCAACTGATAAAATAGGTGTATCTTCGTCGTCTCAGCCACATAACACCCACTGCTGGGTATAGGCCTCCCCCAAAAGGGGGGGTTTGCCATAATCGTCACGCTTGGCAGGCGGGTTGGCGATCGCAGTATGGCCAAGGTTGTAGGAGACGCTGCTGCCCGTCTCCTGAAGGCTGAGTCCCTTAGTCGCCTTTTACGACACCCACGGGATGAGAGGGGGTAGTGCTATTTTAAGCCGACACTACACAGCTGCTAAAATAGGTTTATAACACGTTACAATTGAAAAATTGTAATCTTGTAACAATCTTTCGATTGTAACGTGTTTTGTGTTTGACAGTTAACATTCAAAGATTACCATAGTTATAGATATTGGCATTATTGGAAATTAGAGTAATAAGGTTCCTCTAAAATATAGTATAATCGTTCTCAGTCTTCTTATTTTATGTACAATCACTGCTATCTTGTAGCCAAACTCTTAATGCTTCGTTATGCACGATACATTAGTTTATATTCACTTCTATAAAATCGATAGTGAACTGCGTATGAAGAAACAAATGAGGGCATCATTTTTTTAGGAAAAAATTACTCTTATTTTTTGTTATTTCTGATTTAACCTCATCTTTTTCAATTAGGCCTCACACAAACTGCTTCGTAATCCTTGAATCCTTTCAGACATGGGTGTATTGTTAGGTTACATGCATAAGTATTTATATTATACAATATAACATTTTTATAAGTTTTTTAGTTTGCATTTTACATGTTATGTAATTAATATTAAACAAGAAAATATACTAGAAAAATACTAACTTGTCTCATGTCGCCCTGACGGGATTCAAACCAGCATCCTTGGGAATCCGGCCCAATACACTAAGCAATTATGCTACAGAGGTTGGAGAGATTCCCACGGATGCGGGTTCGAATCCCGTCAGGGCGACATGAGACAAGTTGTTTTTATTTTCTAGTATATTTTCTTGTTTAACATTACCTCACACATTTAGAACATTTTATTTAGAAACTTAAACGATTCAACAATCATCATTTACTGTGTTATTTATGTCTCGGCTACACGCTTCGCCTTGCCTGAGTCGCTTTGCTGAAACCGGCTTGCACGGGCATGAAGAAGCGCGTAGCTGGGACAATACGCTCCGTCTGAGTGCAAGCAAACCAGTTTGTGCAGACAAGCTCTCAGGCAAGACAGAGCGTGTAGCCGGGACATTACGTCGATTTTAATTTTTCTTCTTTTAACAATTTATTTCAATCGTGCACGGTAAGCTGCACATAAACACAAAATTCTTTTTTTTAGGGTTTCGTATCTCAAACGGAAAAAACGGAACCCTTAAGGATCACTTCGTTGTCCGTCCGTCCGTCTGTCAAGACCACTTTTTCTCAGGAACGCGTGGAGGTATCAAATTGAAATTTATATCTAATACTCAGGTCTACTGTCCCTTGGAGCTGTGAAAAAATCAATCTTCTAAGCCAAAACAATCAAAAGATACAGCCGTTTCTGCCGCAAATTTCCGCAAATTTTCGAAACTCACACGGGAATCAAAACCTACAGGGTACTTCCCGTGAACTTAGAATCTTGATATTTGGTACGAAGTAACGCCTTATAGTACTGATAAAGAAAAAATTTCGAAAACCGTAAATTTTTTGTTGCATCATATAATAAAAAATATTTTTGACAATAAATACCTTAACTATGACTCGATTGTCGTGATGGGTGCACTTTTACTTATATATCTACAGGTTTGTACGAAACCCTCGGTGCGCGAGTCCGACTCGCACTTGGCCGGTTTTTTTATTGGTCAGAAGTAAAGTGAAATTCAATAAAATTGCGTTAAGTTTCCAACCGTCCTCTTCCATTAGGCCGCGCTCAAACTGCTTCGTAATGCTACAATCCTTTGTTGTCCGAAGCACCGTCATGTTTACGCAGCAACTTTCTTGGACCACATCCAGTGAAACCCAGTAGAAGCCTCCTTCGTGAAATATTAATTCTATTGCATGGGTTATACTTTAGCTTCGAACGCGTAGCAATTTGGTGCGACTGTGAAAATTGTTCGGACTGACTTGGCGCTATGTAACTTTCACTATTAAAGGTTACCATATTATTACTGGTACCATCTCAGAACAAGAAAACACCATGTTCTGTGGGTACAATTATGTGGTATGGTTTATTATATAGCAAATACCTACCGCCATCTCATGTTTCAATCTTACCATGTTATTTTGTACTACTGATTTCTTAAAGTAAGCTTGTTTTTTGACGGAAGTTTTGTGACATTTTCGCTCAATCGTCGACTCTAAAGTGTTATTTAATAATTAAGTTTAACAGTATAGCCGCATAGTACGCCACCCTATTTATTATATCGATTGTACTAGTAAATAGACAAAAATCACCGCTTATATCGACATCGTTAAAGTTAACCGTCTAATAACGAAGAATTAAACGCTATTAATCGCTTTGGTGTTTTTAAAAGTTCCACGTTAGACTTGAAACTTTGTTAAAGAGTATCGATGGAATGGCATTGCATTCGCCGCGCTCTAGGATAAAACGATTAGAGAAAAAGTTTCGTTAATTACCCGACTCCTTTTTGTTTAAGATCTTGTTTTTTGTTATCTGCAACGGGATAAAGCTCAGTCTTCATCAATCGTGAAGGCTGATTCTAACGAAAACTCGGTTCGGTTTCAGTTTCGTCGCTGTTGTGCCTGTCATACATTGTGAAAATGTGACAGTAATGACAGTGGCGAAACCGGTTGTAAGTTGATTTTTTGTTAGATACAGAGCCTGCCGATGTTAAGCAATGATTAGGCTGAAGGCGGAATTGCGCTCCGGGAATACTCGACCACTGAGGAACTTGCTATCGTATCTCAGCTGCCAGACCACAACAATGCCGAAAATATTGGTTTTATAAAGACAGACTTAGTTGCGATTGTGGTAGCTATACAGGCTAAAACCACCAACCAAACCCCACTGGGGTCGAACCCGAGGCCTTTAAATCTGATACCACTAGACCACAAAGGCGGTTTAATCGACTAACCAGCTCACGAAGAAAGAAGATAAGGGTAAAGACCCTTGGACTGGAAATCACCCGAAAAACTCACGGAGAATATGTTTGAGAGGCAATTAAATTAAAAATTCACCAAGTGACTCGGATAAGAGCGGATGCGGGTATAAATTTGGCATTATCGTGGCGCCCGTCGCGAGAGCCGTTTCATTCAATTCCTCTTAGATTTAGTGCGTGACGCTGCGTTACGACTTACGACTTGTGGGGATGCCGTATTTGCAGCGAGACTTTTTAAATAGTTGGCTTTTGTCTCTCAACTTCGAATTTG
Source organism: Chrysoteuchia culmella (assembly GCA_910589605.1). NCBI lineage: Eukaryota > Metazoa > Arthropoda > Insecta > Lepidoptera > Crambidae > Chrysoteuchia > Chrysoteuchia culmella. The sequence continues at coordinate 13,448,712 of OU342661.1, forward strand.
ATTTCATTTATTCAGTCTAACTAGCTACGCTATCGGTGTACACAGGCCAGAGGTGTCAAGGTTTCCTGACGTAGTTTTTTACGGCGACAGGCCTTTCACCTCTGGTTTTGATATACTTACATCATACCTGGTGGTCAATAATTGAACTGGCAGTATGATAGTATGACTTAAACACAGTGAGGGTCGCTTCTCCAAATGGTGGATTTAGTGAGATATTTTGAAAATACTTTAATTGTGTCTCTTGCTATTGAATAGTCATTAATGTTTTATAAATAGTAAAAAATGCAGAATGCAATATATTAAGATTAAAATAGGAAAATTTAGGTAAATATAAAAAGTAGGTACTTAAGTACATGTCCTAAAATTAATTTATATACACCAACACACATACACACACACACACACACACGCACTCACACATATTTAAAAACGAGGCTCATTTCGAGAGTAGTTTGATTCTACCTCTATTAATTTTAGATTAAATTCATGATGCGTCAAGTGTTACAGTTGTTATGACCGGCCACATTATTCCAATGTCATTATATTCTTACAATCTAAAAGAACAAACAAGATAGCAAATAAAACTGAGAACTGGAAGAATCTTACCTGAAATAATGTTACGACTTCTACCCTTAGCTAGACGATGCTACGTTTAAAGATAGCTGGACTTGTGCGAAATATTTAATCAATCAATCAATCAAATCATTTATTTGCTTAAACATGGGTATAGAAAGAATATACAGTTTATATAATGGAATACAATGAGCGCCATGTCCTACCCTCACGGGTGTGCAAAATCAAAATATGAGTAGATAGAAGTTATATCAAACCTAAAATTTTCACAACTTAACATCAACATTAGACATCAAAATTTAAATGTCAAAATTATTTTTTGTCATAGATTAACATTAAAATGAAATTAAGATATGGTAAATTAATATGTCATAAATTAATTGACCGGACAACTCCAGAATCATACAATAGAAACAACATTATATAAAAACTAATTTAAATACAATTATTAAAAATGTCAAAATACAATTATTAAAAATGTCAAAATACAATTATTAAAAATGTCAAAAAACAATTATTAAAAATGTCAAAATACAATTTTTAATAACGTCAAAATGCAATTCCTACAAATCAAGGTATTAAAATTTATCATTAATATATTCTTCAATTGAATAATATGCTTTTTCAATCAGAAAATTATTTAGCTGTTTCTTAAAACTAAGAGGAAGAAGAATTTCTTTGATATATTGCGGCAACTTGTTATAGATTTTAATACCCATTCTGAAAGCACTCTTTTGGAACATACTAGTGTTACATCTAGTAAGTTTTAACCTATTTTTATGCCTTTTACTATGCATTACTTTGAAGTTATCAATGTTTTTTTTAACAAGTTTAGCTCAGGTTTTTGAAGTAACTATCTATCTTCTTCAAGTTTTTTTTTCTTTTAACGATATTGGTGCAATGATTAAATGTGTTTATTACACGGGACTGAATGTTTTTATATTGATCCAATATGTTACCTTCTATTATATCGTGCACCAAATCTAAAAGTATTGTATCAAAAATTCCACAATATACTTAGAACCGCCATCGCATAACAAAGCAAACATGTACTTTAATTAAGTCACAACAAACTCCGAAACGCACTGTTTACCAAAGGGTTTTCCATTGAGATACAATGACAATAAGGCGCAATCCCGCATCTCGTCTCGGGCGATCTTCTTGCGGAATTCCTCGGAAAAACATCATATTACCCAATGCGTGAATCATTTGAACAATGTTTGTGACAGTTATGGCTGCGTTCCGGTGAATTATTGTGTTCCAGACTCAAATTTACTGTGATTTAACGTTCGCATCGTTATTTTTCTTGCGGCACGCTTTTTCTCGGAAGCTTTTGTGCGTACCTGTACGCGTCAATGTGCAGAGTCAGCACCCTTATTATCTGTTCTGTGGGGTGTGCCGAGATTCTGTTCTGTATATATTTTTTCCTATCGAAAGGACACGATGAATATTAGGTAATGTTCGTTGATAGTGATTTTGCTTAAGTTGTTGTTTTTTATACGTTAGGAAAGGTGGTGATTTTTTATATTATAAAAAGAGCATGTGTTTGCATGTGTGTTATTTTCCCGGCCTCGACCAATTATTACGATTTTGTGTACTTAAATATATACTGCGGTATGAAGAATTGCATTCCTAAGCTACATTTTGACACGAAAATAAATCCAAAATGAAAAATAAAATATAGATCACAATAACGTATTCAAAACGGTATTAAAGTCACACTAAACAATTTCGCGTGTCAAGTACTGAAAGTATAACGTACAGAATATAAAAATGATGATGATGAAACAAAGAAGGGGTCTCTTCAGTAAAATTTTATCAATATTTTGCTATTAATACCATTGCCTTTAAATAAAATCGAAGCCTCGAGTATCAATAATTCCCCAATACATTGAACCAAACCAAAACAAACGGGCATAACAAAAGGTTAATAAATATGGAAGGTACATAAGAGCGGGCTCCAATGAAAATAATCTCTTTGCCACAGAATGTTTGCGGAATATTTTACAGTGCTGCCTGCGTGGTTCGGCCACGTCATCAGCCATCTGCTGTGAAGAGTTGACTGTCGGACTCAGAAGAGTCTAAGAGCTAGCGCAGACGACGGATAACGGAGGACTTTTTGTCCGCGACACGTCTTTATTGTTAACCAAATAAGATTCTACTTAGATCGCGTATATCCATGAAAAGTACGCGATAGTCCTCGTTATTTATTCAACTTTATGTTCTTAGTAATAAGGTCGTGTCGCGGACAAAAAGTCCTTCAATGTCCGTCGTCTGCGCAGGCCATAATATAGGTACATAATGTGACCATAATAAGACGAAAAAGTATTTTTAGATCTCTTTTGAGATCTTTAATGTTTGTTAAAGTCAGTGAACCTTGGGGGGTATGAATAAACAACATAATGTTTCGGAGTTCATAATGAAACTCTGTCATAATCATAATCATAATCATTTATTTTCACTTGTTTGAAGTACACTGCAGATGGCATTAAAATGTAGCTCAGCCCAATCAGCCCTACAATAGCATGCAAATCATATAGGTACATATTAAAATTAGATTTGTACAATATTGATTCATTCAATAGACACAACATCAATCATAATTTTCTAATCCTAGCTACTTACTCGTTTCTAAGTACTTACATTGAGTTTGAATGTCAAAACTAGTTCGCGTACTATTTCTGCGTGACGTTTACTAAAAATTTAGAGCTCATAGAAATTTCATTGGTCCCCAAGCCCAACTGTTATGACAGACTGTCGATCCAAAACTCATTAATATTAACGACAGCAAGACATCGGTGAGACGTTGATTCGATATCATAAAGTGACTTTCGTAATCCAATTTAGGCCCGAGTCGATGTCAAATATTAAGTGTCAATAACGAAACAATGTTTGTTACGTCCCAATTGAATTGTTGTATCGATATTTTGCGACTCGAATACGAACGCGATGGCGTAGCAGGTGTTAACTCGAGTCAAATTGTGTGATTACAAACGATTTTACGGTCGAATGAGTTTGAGAAACAACGAAAGTTCGTTTCGCGGCTTCTGATTTCTAAAACACATGTGGAAAAATATTTTTTCTGCCTCATTTATTTTTATAAAAAAAACCCCTTCCTGTTGATTTTGTCTGATTCGAGATGAAATGTCTTTCCTATTTAATAATACCTATGTGAATGACCAATAATTACTATTATATAATAATTATCCATTAAGATGCATATATTATATATGCATCGCACATTTAAGCGATTTGAATAAATAAGTAGCATCTGCAACTGACTATTATCGGTAAGTTCTGTCGGCTTTATGTAATACAAAATCGATACGGCAAGCCCCAATTAATCGGTACGTAAAGGCTTACTAGGCAGCCATGGTGAAGTAAAACTGTTACACACGATCTGCCCGATTCGGAATCAAGTATGGCCCTATAATATGGTCTCATTCTCGATGTTTGTTGACCGTAGTGACGTCATCGGCACACGGAGTTCCTCAGTGAAAATTTATAAACATATATCCGAAAAAATGAACAGCCAATTTTGACGTGCATAACGAGCGCTGCGTGCAAAACATCATTGATCATGCTGAGTCATCATTTTTTTTTTTTTTTATCGTTGAACATAGTTTCCTAAACATAATGGTTACTTTGACGAAGTAAATACTCTTTTTTAACCAAACTTACAACGTTTCCGTTTTGGTTTCATCATGAAACGTGGGATTGGACCAGATTAGGAGCACTTGAAGTCCCCAATCAAAGAATAAGGGGAGTTTGATTTTATGACAGGAGAGGAAACGAAAAAATATATATATGGATTATAAAGAAGTATGTAATGATTCCAAATCGAAATCGTCGGCCGGATCTACAGTGTGTAGCTAGCTTAACTAGCGTCAACTGCTATCCGCCACACTGTGGGAAATTTGCCTTCTCTCCGTAATGGTTATTTATTTATAAATATCATCAGCTGAATTGAATGGCGACTCAGATGGTTATTTTTGGGTCTTGAATATAAATAGTTCAAGAAAACCAAGGACCTGCGTTTTGATTATATTAGCTGGATTATTTTTTTCCTGATTAGCTCTATGAGTCTATAGAGCAAGAACATTCGCAAAATTTCTTTTTCTCCGCAAGTTGGGGGAATGCAAAGCTTCAGTAGCATAGAGAAATACTCGAGAAACATTCGTGTCTTGAAAATGGGTGTCAGTCGCTCATATAGAAAAAAAACCTAGTTTAAGAGACCGTTCCTGGTTTTGAGAGATTTTGACTAATTCTTTAATTAAGTAAGTAAGTAACTAAGTCATAACATATGTTAAATTATTCAAAAAGTGGTCGAGACAATTTATTTATTTTCATTGTACAAGTTTGTTTAATTCCATATGACCTGAGACATCTTTAAAAAAAAATCGGTGCGCTACGTTCGTATCATGTTTATAAATTATTCAACAATAAAGACATTGATTAATCCAAAAAAGTGGCCGAGAAGTTTTTAGTACTCTTATTCAAAGAAAACTTTTAGGAAATTATTAGCAAATCGTCGGATGTCTAGCGCATACAACAGAGTGAAAAAATAAATAATATACCTAAGTGAAGATTGATTTGTGATTAATTGGAAAGGAGGAGGTTAAAGTTATGTAATTTATTTTATTAATAATCATCAATATTTTTTTTGGAGTCAGTGTATGGTTTCAAATAAATTGTATTTAGGAAGACCTTTTCCTTACCTTCTTTGTAACAGACGTTGAGTAAAACAAGGATAATAATAATAGAGCATTATATGTAAACAACATTTGTTTTTTAGTACGAGTGGATGTTTGCAACTATCACATGAAGTTTTCCATTATCTATTGTTTTCGATTTTTACACCTCATTCAAGATTTATTCATGTGATAGATTCATATCAGCCTCTTTTTTCTCAAAACCCAATCTAAAGACTTAAAATTCATTCAAATTGATCCAAATGTCACGAAGTGATTTAATATGAAAATAAAGGCAAAAAATATTTCAGCAAAAAAGTTACATCTCACAAGACTATTATTATCAAAATCAATCGTTTACTCGTATTCTTCACAAACGAACCATTTATTTATACGTAAAAGTGGAAATGTGAGAAACAATATTATATGGTTGTCACACGTCAATACACGGGACGAGGCGGGAAAAATGGATTCGTCAGTATTTCGAGCGAAAAATAGGCCGATGTTTTTTGCGACCAGCAAAACTGGGATACCCAATTGTTAGCATTGGTTTTGCGGGTGACGCCTCAATTCCTTTGTGATGTTGGACAAAACGTTTGGTAAATTATGATACTAACTACGGAGTGGAGAGTATTCCAATATTTATAAGGCTCGGTCTGGGAGTGATGTGACCTAAAAACGACGCTTGAGCACTTTTGTTATTTAATCTCATACAGGTTAATTGCCGAAAAAAAATTTAAGCATTACACAATTTAAGCGTACGGGTAAGAAATCTCTTTTTACCTCACACGCTTGGAAAGGTGAGTTTTGTCATTCAATTTCTGCGTTGAAAATCGCATTTTACGGCCTAGCATGGAAAAGAGTTTCTTTAGAACCTTTCTATGCTAAGGAAAACACACGTCGTACGTTCCGAATCGTCATTATTGTCTTTTTACGGTCATTATTCTTGTTTTAAATAACTTTGAATTAAATGTAATTATACTCCGATTTGGTTTTATTATATTACTAGTTGATGCCAGCGACATCTACCGTGTGGACTTAATGTATCAGCTTATGCATCCGTCGACATCTAACGTGGTACACTACCAAGTGAAAGCGGTATGCTCCCAGTGCAGTGTTAAGCTCCCATAAAATATCCCAAAAAAAAATATCCCATACCCCTGATTTTTATATATCAACAGAAAATGCTCATCACACTTAACGACTTTTGCTAAGGCGGCATTTCCATATCTCTTATAGTTTAGCTAATCTCTTAGCTTCCTTCATCAGGTTTTCCAGATTTCAAAATAAATTGTAGCCAGGTCTAGTGGCTACATATTACAAAAAGTCTTATTCAAATCCGTTCAGTAGTTTCCGAGATTAGCGAGTACAGGCGAACAGGCACACAGACAAACAAAATTTAAAGAAAGGTTTCAACGTATACTAATATTTTGATAAATAGGTATATTCAATGTACAAAAGTTGTGATTTCACAGTATTATTATATGTAATAGATTTTAGTTCTATAAATCATAAAAATAATACGAATAAATAAATAATTTAGATTAAACTGTTTGTTATAAGAATTTTCAAATTACTGTCGGTTTGAAATCACAACTTAAGATTAAATTGCGAACGTGACGATGGCATACCAACCTCATACAGCCAACATATTTTGGTATTACTATTACATCCTTGCGCACCAAAATATTTTCCAAATCGTCATTATTGTTAATATAAGTAACATTTTATTCATATTTTAAATAACTTTGAATTAACCATTATATTCCGTTTTTTTATTATTTTAATTTTCACCAAGCTTAAAACTTGCACTAGGAGGTTTCTTTTAACATAATATAGTAGGCACACTACTTTTTCTACGACTTTCACCAATCAACATTAATCCAAATAAACAAATATGTTTTTACAGATTCGTAATTTGATTCGGATTCTAATCGATCGATAATAATCTCGGTAATAAAAACAAGAACAAAACTTTTTTAATCTTTACAAAACGTTTCGTTTTTAGGGTTCCGTACCTCAAAATAATAAAAAAACGGAACCCTTCGATTATCTCGGGAACGCGTGGAGGTATCAAGGTTAAATTAAAACCACATATTCAGGTCAACAGTTCAGTTCAAGGTGTAAAATAATCAAACTTGAAAATTGACGTAAAACAAAGATAGAAACGTTTATGTCGCAAAAAATACGTAGTTTTTCTACATTGAGAGTGCTCAAGGGAACCAAAATTCAGAGGATACATCTCGTTGACCTAGACGTATGAAACGGGTGGCGAGTTCGACTCGGACTTGTATGGTTTTTTAATTTTATTTTGCTAATAGCGCAGGTTAAAATGTAGCTGTGAATGCTCCCAGCCACACGATACCTTTAGTTAAATAAACAAAGCGCACATCATATTGTGTTTGAAATTGCATTTCGAGTTTGTTATGGCACAAAAGAAGGATTTGTTTATTTCATTCGTATTTCACTGCAACGAATGATGTTGGTTGGCGGGTTATATGATATGCCAGAACGTTTACATCGTGAATATGTAAATATTTACAAAACTCGTTTTTATATTTCTCATCTGGCTACCTTTTAATGGAGTTACGAATACGAATATTTTCTTACCAGAGATGTTTTTAAACACATGTCGTTGTTGTCAGTATGATTGACAATATTTGGTGAAATAATAAAGTTAAATATAATTACGACACTGATATTATATGTGTGCACTTGAAGCAGATATGTCATACGAACTCGCATTGTAAAAATTGGGAAGACCTTAGCTGGGGTCCGATTCAATTTACTATCTCTTTCATTTCCGTGCTTTTTCGTGTCTTTGGTCCTACTTGATAATGTGCGCAGCCTGCGCAAATTATTATGAATAACATATATATTATACAACATCATTGTAGTAACGAATATAGTCGTAAATAACCGATTACCGATTAATTACGTACTTATTGATGTTATATCAGGTGTTATAAAAACGTGTCTCGGTTAAAAATTGATGATGCCCATGTTATCCTATTAGCGAATTAAAGTATAAGTTTCAATTATGAAAATAAAATCATCAAATACCAATTCAATTGAACCGTTTGAATCCATCGAAGTTCCATCTATAAATTGAAGACGTGAGCTGAAACTGGAATCAAATCATAAACTCAGAAAGACACTTGGAATGCCGGACCTAGAATTACAAATACTAGGGTATTCGGTTAATCAAACGTTCCGACCTTTTTTTTAAAAGCTATGTCTATTATATATTTCTGGTTGTTAAGAGTTTTTTTTATTTATATCTTTTTTAAATACTGGAATATTAAAATCATTTTGTATTTTTTGTCTTGCACAGTTAAAATTTTGTCGTTATCGATTTTTTTTTTCCATATGATAATATAAATAATAAAAAAAACTCGGCCACAAGTGAATTCTCAGATGGGTCTGATCTGAGAATAATTCATGATTTTGTAATTTTTGCATTTTTCAATGCTATTTTTATACTAAAGTATTGGAGAATTTCGACGGTGGTTCGCAAGTCTCGGTAGCTCAGCGGTTAGAGCATTGGACCGGATTTCCAAAGGTCGCGGGTTCGATTCCCGTCTGAGAATTCACTTGTGGCCGAGTTAATTTTTTCCAATATTTTTCTATTTAAAATTCACCATAAGTATAAAAATAGCATTGAAAAATGCAAAAATTACAAAATCATAAATTATTTGCAGTTGCATCTTAATCGATCGTTAAACACCTGAAAAGATGTTTCTTTCGAATGCAAGGATATTCCTAGCATTGATGTAACAACGCTGGCCTACAGCGTATTAAAAATATAAAAGTATTGGAGAATTTCGACGGTGGTTCGCAAGTCTCGGTAGCCTTCGCGGTTAGAGCATTGGACCGGATTTCCAAAGGTCGCGGGTTCGATTCCCGTCTGAGAATTCACTTGTGGCCGAGTAAATTTTTTCCAATATTTTTCTATTTAAAATTCACCATAAGTATAAAAATAGCATTGAAAAATGCAAAAATTACAAAATCATAAATTATTGGCAGTTGCATCTTAATCGATCGTTAAACACCTGAAAAGATGTTTCTTTCGAATGCAAGGATATTCCTAGCATTGATGTAACAACGCTGGCCTACAGCGTATTAAAAATATAAAAGTATTGGAGAATTTCGACGGTGGTTCGCAAGTCTCGGTAGCCTTCGCGGTTAGAGCATTGGACCGGATTTCCAAAGGTCGCGGGTTCGATTCCCGTCTGAGAATTCACTTGTGGCCGAGTAAATTTTTTCCAATATTTTTCTATTTAAAATTCACCATAAGTATAAAAATAGCATTGAAAAATTCAAAAATTACAAAATCATAAATTATTGGCAGTTGCATCTTAATCGATCGTTAAACACCTGAAAAGATGTTTCTTTCGAATGCAAGGATATTCCTAGCATTGATGTAACAACGCTGGCCTACAGCGTATTAAAAATATAAAAGTATTGGAGAATTTCGACGGTGGTTCGCAAGTCTCGGTAGCTCAGCGGTTAGAGCATTGGACCGGATTTCCAAAGGTCGCGGGTTCGATTCCCGTCTGAGAATTCACTTGTGGCCGAGTTAATTTTTTCCAATATTTTTCTATTTAAAATTCACCATAACCATACACAAATTATTTTATTCTATTTCCCAATTATGTTTTGAATCACAAATAGTGCAAAAGTGTGTTCCTTTGTCCTTCCTTCACGCCATAACCAAGCAACCAATATTGAGTTTTTTTTAAATATTTTTGACACATAGTTACTTTTTATCCCGATATTCCCATTGGAATAGGAGCCATGCGGGTGGAACCGCGGGCGGAAGCTAGTATCTGCTAAAATCGTTCACTTAGCAATTCAACCCTTAATTAGTCCTACCATTATTAATTTCTCAACCAAATCATGGCCGATTAATGCTTGCTTTGTGACATTAAGGCGACAATGCAAGTCTAATCTCTACCGCTCATATGTCTAAAGATAAATTCAATTTAGCCGAATACCTATCCCTTAATTGTATTAAAGCTAATCGGCTTAGGATCTTGTTCGGTTTGAAGAAACACTTGTATTAATGTCATGAACAATGCCTTCCCAAATTCATTGAACAAAATCAAAATAGAATAGCACTCCGTGGTTATCATGTTTAATTCTACCGATTCAAACTCAATTTTGTACCAGCAAAATAATTTCGTCCCTATTTCTACATTTGCTACAATTATAGAAAATAAAAACTTTCTGTTCACTCTCAATATAAAATGGTATACATAATTCTTTTTATCGCAGTATAAAAATATAATAAATAGTTTCGTTCATACAGTTACATTTCAACATCTTTTTTTATATCTTGATTTCTTTTGAAATCATTTTGAAACGGCTGATCATGTTTTAAGCTTTAACTGTATAGATACAGTTTAATGATAAACAAATGTTGTTTTAATATACAAAGGATTTATAGAAAGTACTATCTTCCGCCTGCGGTTTCACCCGCGTGGTTCCCGTTCCCGTAGGAATAGACACAAAAGTAGTCAATGTATTAGTCCACTACTTGAAGCCCCTACATGCCGATTTTCATCCAAATCCGTACGGTAGTTTTTGCGTGACATGTTGCTGTGAACAAACAGACAAACAAACAAACTGACGTACTTTCACATTGAAAATATTAGTAGAATTCACAAATACTTAGAAAAAAAATCGATAAATTGCAGCCAATTACTGTCAATCTGGCAGCCCGCCTCGCCCGCGCCGTCGCTCGGTCGATCCGTAGCAATTTGCGTAAATGCCTTCGATTTCCCTAATTTGATATGAGTCTAATGCATAAAGCAGATGAGATTTCTCAAATCACCGTGCCGGAACGTTCGCGCACCGAGTTGACATCGAAATCGTTCGCAATCATCGTAATGTAACGCCTATCTTAGATAGATGACGTCCACCGGTATCTACGGCGAGAGATAGGTCTAGATTGATTCACAGACATAAACACGTATCTAGGCTACGAATCTCTTGCAGGCATATCTCATATTGAAGACAGATTATTGATAGGAAGCATTAATCTTGATGTAGTAGGTCATTGTTCAAATGTTTATGTGTACAGTTTATTAACTGTCATAGTTTCTTTACAAAAAACCTTCTGAAAAAGGTTTCCTTCACAATTGGAAAAAAATAAACAAACCGAAAAACCACAAACAAATACCTATTGACTTATGACAAACTACTTATACCACCGACTGCTTATACTAACAAACACAAGATATAATGTTTAATAAATCTTCATCAATCAAAATAACCGGTAATATTTAAAATCATCGAACTATTTTTCTAACCCGATAATTTGTTTTTTTATAACTATTGCGTTATATTTAGCAGTTGTGGCTTGCAGTGTCAATCATGATCTGGAATAACCTCCTCGCATTCCGTTGTGGTTAAGACTTTACAAAACACCTCACACACAAAGAAAGCCAACCTGCGTTTCCTAACCAACTACAATCGTGACTATTACTGATTTTGCCAACCCCATGATCACGACAAGAACCAATCCTTTTCGCAAAAGCAGTAAGCGTCTTACAAAAAAGATGATATAGCAACGTTTCATATCAAATCTCACCCTTTCATTAACTAAAGGGTATTCGCTAATCGCGTGACTGATTGTGCGGCCATATGTACTTTCGCAATACCCTCGTGTTTTTTGCCCCGTTGTTTCCTTTTACCGGACCCATTTCGGCAAGTTTTCTCTATTATTGACTCGTTGTTTTCGGTTAATTACATTCTATTGTTTTACCAACAAAGCCCAGACATACCCTCATAATTTCGTTGGCTATACGAAGATTCGGAGCACGGATTTTTGTAGTATTGTATTTTTAACAATCGTGAAGAATTATTGTTGGGTTGTTCGTTGATTTACTCTGAGCTTTGTTGTTTCGGAACACTTGTGGAGCAATAAATAATTTTGTCACGGTGTTGTGTCAAAGCATTGTTTCAGAATATTTGGAGTCTCATAGTTCTAGTTTGTTATTAGTTTGAGTTCATTACTTTAGAATAATTATATTCCGCGTCACTTCACCATAAAATATCTTTGATAATATTTTGTCGTCTGGAAAGACGTAGGTATCTCTAAAACCTATTTATAAGTAGGTTGATATTATTATTTTTTAAACTAGGTGTTAATAGTGTGGGTTGGTCAATCCCATAGTCATATTGTTTTACATATGTTTCCTATGGATTAAAAGATTTAACCCCGATAAAAAAAAACCGGCCAAGTGCGAGTCGGACTCGCGCACTGAGGGTTCCGTAAAATATTTTTTATTTAAAGGTTTTACCAAAAAATTTACGGTATTCGCATTTTTTCCTTTATCTGTGCAAGACGTTACTTCGTACCAAATTCCAAGATTCTAAGTTCACGGGAAGTACCCTGTAGGTTTTGAATCCCGTGCGAGTTACGAAAATTTGCGAATATTTGCGGCATAAACGGCTGTGTCTTTTGATTGCTTTGGCTTAGAAGTTTGATTTTTTCTCAGCTTCAAGTGACAGTAGACCTGAATATTAGTTATAAATTTCAGTTTGATACCTCCACGCGTTCCTGAGAAAAACGGTCTTGACAGACGGACGGACGGACAATGAAGTGATCCTATAAGGGTTCCGTTTTTTCCTTTTGAGGTATGGAACCCTAAAAAGTAAGCGAACATGTGCGAAGATAATTAGACGTGATAAATTTAACAAGCATCATTGAAATTAATTTTTACATGTATTATTAAACTAATTTTGTCTACTAGCACAACTAACAACAGTTAACAGATCAAAAACGCATTTAAAAAGTAAAAAAATAATTACATATAGCATACTTATTCCAAATCCACAGACTACTACCACTACGCAATAACCCATTCAGATTAACTGGTATTAACATTTCCGATTTTAAATACAGCAGTGGCGCATTTATTTAGCGTCCAGTGGGGGATAATTGTGTCGTAATCAGCAGCTCGCGCCCAGGAGAGCTCTGCCTGATAATAGTGCAAACGTATTTGTGGTTTAATGTGCAAGTAATAAAGTCTATTTTTCTCTAACACTCAGGTGTTTAATAAGCAAAGAAGTAAATAATGTAAATTAACATAATTTCAAAATTGTATCGAGGACGTACGTCAAAAAATGTATGCTTATTGAGCAGCGATCCTACCGGACGTAAATAGAACTACGTTTTTCCATAAATTTTTTGATAGTATCTAGGTGCTAGATACGAAGACCTTGTACATGCTAGAGGTACTGATAGTGAAAACTTATTATGTGGTTTATTGTGCGAATAATAAGATCTATTTTGCTCTGTTTTCCGCGTTTATTTAGCGTCAAGTGGGGGATAATTGTGTCGTAATCAGCAGCTCAGGTGAGCTGTGCCTGATAGTGCAAACGTTTTTGTGGTTTTGAGCTTGTTAGTCGTAAGAACTATTTTGCGTTGTTTTCAGGTGTGCATTATTAAGCAAACATATAATCAAATAAATTATATAACGTGTTTAACAACATTGTTATTGGGCGTGGCAAAGTTGAAGAAAATATTCTGAGCTCTAGTAAGTGCAATAACAGCGCATAATTGGATAACATACTACGCCCTGGCTTTAATTTTCTAAAATGACAAATGAATAAATAATAACTTAACTACTAACACATAAATTTTTAATCCAAATAAATCTTTCCATTCTGCTACTTAATCAATTCTTACAGAAATTTATATATTTATTTTGTAATCATAACATAATTACATAATCAAAATCAATCAAATCTCGGCATACTAATAATATTAGGTTACCTACGCACGGCATATTATATATAAAAAAAAATTAGAACCGAAATTATGTAATACACAAAAACAACGATCAGTAGGGCAAGCACGAATAACTTTCGAAATAGTATCGAGTAAGTATCGAGCACGTAATGTCAAAAAATTTATAGGAAAATGTAGTTCCGTTTACGTCCGGTAGGAACACTGCTCAATATCTCATACATTTTCTTACTTTACTTCCTCGATACTTACTCGAAAGTTATTCGTGCTAACCCCACTGATCATCAAGATTATTTTAACCAATGTTGCGTACGTGTTGTTTGTCCGAATATCACGGTTGCTACAACCGTAGCACATTCGTAGCAAGCGCTACACTGAGCTACATAAATCGTGACTCGAGTTTCGGTCGACTACAGTTTTGGCGCGAAACGGACTTTTAACTGTGAGTTCGTAGCTGTTTCTCGTAGCGTGCTTAACCTGCATTATTTAATTATAGTGAGACGACTTAACTTATTCAATGTCAAAAATCCATTGTTTCTTCACAACTACTTAACCGCCTTTGTGGTCTAGTGGTAAATTAGACCCAGAGGTCCCGGGTTCGATTCCCGGGGGGGGATATTCAGTTTGGTTGATGGTGAGGAAGTATTCAGTTTGGTTGGTCGTAGGACTTTTTATAAGTCCACGCTAGCTACCACTATCCTATCTAAGTCTGACAGCATAACAACAATGTTTTCAGCATTGTTATGTTCAGTTAGAGATAAGATAGGCAGTTCCTCAATGATTGAGGATTTCAGGAAAGGCTCACTTCCATCAATACTTAACATCAGGTATGATGAAGGCTAAGAGTCTTCCCGTTTGGTCATAAAAACAGGGTTTATATATAATTTGAAACGGGATTTTTTACAAGTACCCTTACTTTTATATTTTATTACTGCTAAAATGGAGTGCTTTTCATCTTAGCGTTTTACCTTGCTGCTGGTGTTAACTATTGAACTGATGTGGTATTTTATAGTCTTCTTCATTCTATGTATGAGTTAGCTCTTGTTGTTTTGTTTTTGTGGTCAAGTTAACAAAATTGTTGAAATCCATCCCTTAGCAATATAAGAACTAAAGGTCAACATATCCAGGGGCGTGCATTGGTTTTCCAGCGAGGTAGGCACTATAGATTTTAACTAGTCGTGGTTGCGATTAAAATTTGAAAATAAGAGGTTAGCTTACTAATAATATAAATGCGAAAGTATGTCAGTTTGTTTGTTACTGTTTCACGCTAAAACTACTGAATGGATTTGGATGAAACTTGGCACAAAGATAGTAGATAGCCTGAATTAAAGCATAGGATACTTTTTATCCCGATATTCCCGCGGGAACGGGTGGAACAGCGGGCAGCCGCTAATATAGATATAAATTCGCTTACCACTTTTTTGCCGTATTCTTGAGGCTGTAAATAATGTTACGTCAACATGTTTCCTAGGTATAAATGGATAATTTCCATAGGCACCTGGCGGTCGAACGAATTAATCACCACCACAGATATCTCAAAAATGCATGGATAATAAACATGACTCTTAAAAAGTCACTTAAACAATGTCATTTGAGCGATAGCTGTAGTGGCTTAGCCCGTGTTAATTTTGTTTTATGTCACTTCACTCACATCACTCACGAATACCAGGTTCAATATACGAGCAAAATAACAACTGTTCGAAAGGTTAAATACATAATTTCTGTAAACAAATCCAATCCTCAGCACAATCGGCACACTCTAATTTTTCAATTAAATTTTAATTGCATAATACTTATTTTATACACAAACACAAACACACCAACTCCTTTTTTCATAGCACTAATAGTAAACACGGAAGGAAATTAACAAAACAAGTAAATATTAATGTAATTATCGAATTAACTCGTGCGGGCGTAATGTCAACAAACAAACTAAAAACAAAAACATGGCCGGCACGGCAGCACTCTTGTTGCAAACCTTTTCTATCTCGTATTAAAAAGTGTGGTTGAAAATGTCAACAAACACTCTTAAGGCAGCGCAATAATGTTAAAACTCGTTCAACTACTTGCAGAGCGAGCTATGGGAGCGAGTGAGAGATATGGGGTCGGGGGTCGTCGGTTTATCTCGCGACAAGTTCATTCGGCCGCCTGGCCCGCCGAGTAAGCGTGCTTACCTGACCTAGTTAAATTGAGAACGTCATGTCTTAGGACGACGACGTTCACAATTTCTGTAAACATTATACGCGGTCGTATTACCTTGACCAATAATTTTTATTATTTATGTTGTAATATCTTGCTTCGAATAGGCAATCCGGAGCCTGCCTACCTGTAAGTATTTAGCGTAAGGAAAAATTACGACGTTGAGCAAGCTATTCGTTAGATGGCGCTGTTTTACATATTGGGTGAGGTGTTGAATAGACATTTTGTTATAGACTATCTGAACCATATTAAACTAAATTAACTTTATATTATTAAAATTAGTGCCATGTTATTTAGGTTTTTAATTATGTAGGCACTGCCTAATTGAATATATGATATGCCCCTGAACATATCACATAATAAATAATATGAAAAAGAAACAACTGTTTTTATTTCATTCAAAAAAATTACAGCTATTCAATTCACATAAGAGAATAAGAAATAATTTTGTTTTATAAGAGTTGCTTGACACAAAATCTACTACTTTCAGGCTTTGTAACAAAAACTGACATTTTTTATTCAACATTAGTACGAGTAGTAAGAAGTTCACAGTAGGTCGTTTGAAAGGGTTCGAAACAATATTGTTACCTCTAGCGGTGCAAAGGTTTGTTTTATTACGGTTATTTATCGCACAGCGGGGAAGGCACAGCCTTTAATCAAAGGCTTTCAAGTCTAAGTGTTAAAGGAAAAAAAAACATAACCTAGTTTTATATTTTCAATTTTAAAACATATCGATAGTAATAACATTTTGAGAGCTAGTAGTTTTATTTCATTGACAGAAAAAAATAAACAAATAATACGGGGCGAATTGACTCCCTCCTTTTTTCGTTTCGATTTGTTCATCTACAAATATTTTTTTATTTGTTATCAATGAATAGTATGTGTGAAATCTTGGAAGTGATAAAGATATTGGTTATTTTTTCAGCTGTTACTGCAAACAATTTTTTTTTTTGTAAACGACGGGGAGGCTCTTAGCCTTCATCATACCTGCTATTAAGTATCGATAAGGCTGAAGATGGAAGCGAGCCTCTCCCGGAATCCTCAATCATTGAGGAGCTGGCTATCTTATCTTTAGCTGCCGGAACACAACAATGCTGAAAACATTGCTGTTATGGCGTCAGACTTAGATAAGATGGTGGTAGCTAGCCAGGCAGACTTACAACAAGTCCTACCACCAACCAATCCGAATACAATATGTACTCCCGTTGGGAATCGAACCCGGGACCCCGGGGTCTGATACCGGTGGTTGTACCACTAGACCACAGAAGCGGTTAAGGATTTTTTTTATGAAAATTATTTAAATATGAATCGCCCTAGTAAACGGTTATATTTTCTGACAGATTTTCGTGTTTGTGTAAGATTTTGAACGTTAACCGGGCTCTTTGTGTTTCGTTTAAAAAATGAGCTATTATTTTGTTATCTATCGATCTCAACTATCTCAAACGACATTTATCTTCAATATGGTCTATCCAGCGAGCCATAATGCGTCTTGTCGTCTAGCGACCTAGTCTAAACTACATTTTATACTTTGAGTCGGTCTTTTGTTTTTTTATATTAAGTTACTTCAATTAATTCTTTTGATGACATTATTTGCATAATGTTTTGTTTAACAAATGACAATTCTTTTGTTATCTCTTAAGTTGGTTTTTTAGGTGAATTAATTCCATTGGTGCCATTATTGACATAATGTAATGTTTTGTTTAACATTATGATCTATTCTATTGTTATGTAACGATGACAACTATATCAAACGGCATTTAGCGTCAAAATAATATCTTCGCTAACCAGATCGTTAGTAGATAATAAATATGTCACACTGAACCACTGTTTTCTAACCAGCGAGCCACAATCAAGATGCGTAATCAAGCCTAACTTTCATACACTAGGTAAATTGGTTTTATTTTCATTTAAAGTTTTTAGGTGTTACGTCAATCAAGCTGCGTAGAGTCGGCTTAGAATAGCACTACCCCCTCTCATCCCGTGGGTGTCGTAAAAGGCGACTAAGGGACTCAGCCTTCAGGAGACGGGCAGCAGCGTCCCCTACAAACCTGGCCATCCAAGCGTGGCGATTATGGTGTCTGCGGTGTAACATACTTGCCCAGGAAATGCCTATTCACTCTCGCCTTGAAGAGACCGAAGTTGTAGGAATCGGGTAACACATGAGCAGGCAGCGCATTCCATTCTTTAGCGGTTCGCATTAGAAATGTGTCAGCGAAGCGCTTGGTACGGATCGCTGGAATGTCAACGACCTACGAGTGATAAGCTTACCTGCGTCTGGTACCCCCATGGTGGAAAGGGGCTGGAGGAACAAGGTCGTGCAGTTCTCTCGTACATATCTCGCATATCTTCGCTAACCAAATCGTTAGTATAAGTACCTTTCATACTTTAAATCGATTTTATTTTGATTTGATTGATTGCATTTCATAATAATGTAGAAAATATATGGTGAACATAAATAAAAGATCATCATGGAACCTGACGCAATAGGGTTTAGAAGAAAGGAAGCGCTATAATGATAGAAAGGTTTTATATTCAAATAAGAAAAAAAAAAGAAAAAAAAACAATGATGACCTGTAGTAATTCTAGATGAGAGATTTATAATATCAATTTTATTCAATTAATACCTTTGATGACATTTATAATTCGTTTAACAAATGGGCTACTCTTTTGTTATCTAACGATCTCACTCAACTACCTCAAAGGACAAAACGGTAAGTAACCTAACCAGATCGTTAGTAGACAATATGTCACACTGTATCACTGTTTTCTATCCAGCGAGCCATAATCAAGATGCGTTATCAAGCTTAAACTACCTCAGCTGTAATTATCAGAGCTTGCATTACCTATTCGTTGTTATACATTTGTCAGAGTATGCTGTGTTTGTGTTTAGCTACATATGTGGTCTGGCTTTGGCAATCAGTTTCAATTTAGAAATATATTTTACCATATGTAGAAGTTAACACCACGTGAACATCGTCAACGCCAATCATTGTGTATCATTTACGATACACACTTGCCAAACCACTTGTATATCTTTTTCGATATATAATTATATACAAAAAAATATTTGGTGTTGTTGGCATTTACTTATGTGTGTATGTTATATGTGTATGTATTTAAGTACACTGTTTTGCATTGTGTTATTGCTTTGCTTGCGACCAAACGATGACAGGGACGCAGCTGAAAATCAGTGTCTGGGACCTTGGAACCATCAACACTGAGCTAAGTTCCTTTTCAGACTGCCGCTGCTGCACAACCCGGTATATTACTTTTAAGCTGAATGTCTTAGTTTTAAGTTTTGTTTGTTTTCTCTTTAGTTTCTAAGAAATGACTCAAAAGTGTATTTAGGTTGTTATGTGTTGTAGTGGTTTCTGAATAAATATTTTATCTATCTATTTATAGCTTAGCGGCGATGGTGTTAAATGTTAGTCTCAGTCTCAAAATACAATATAAAGGTTAAAAGGAGCATTGTACGCATTTAGTACTGACAAAGGTACCGAAAACATCAACGTTGTCATAACAACTAGAAGTCATTTCAAATGAAGATTAGTAATAGGTTGTTTCGTAAACTACAGAATTTTTCTCGCTTAGATTAGGTTTTATATAAAAAATTACATCGTCCAAGTCAACAAAAACGCTCATAAAATAAAAACTACTGAACCAAACTGAACCAAATTTTTACGGGACCAAATGGCAACTATTCCGCATCAAAAAAGAATCACGTAAATCGGTTCAGAAATCTCTGCGTAATCGGCGTACACACATAAAAAAGAAAAAAACATACCATCCGGATTGAGAACCTCCTCCTTTTAAGAGTCGGTTAAAATTTGCACAGGGAAATATGTGGATTGTTTTATATAGAGTCCAACTTGCTATTTCTAACCTGTTATGTGGGTCAAAATATACAAAAGTCGACTTGTATCACTCCCTGGTATCATCATCATCATCATCTCAGCCACATGACACTCACTGCTGGGTCAATACCCTCTCCCAAATATTGAGATCCCAGAGGATTTTAAAGTAATGCCATTTTTCGTAATTAATACTATTTTTGTGTAGACTTGCAAATTAACCATATGAATGACAAATGCAGTAATCGTCTACTCTAAAATTAATGTGAAAAAGAAAGATTATTTATTGCGCGTTCAAATCCGTAAAAGTTATCTCATTTCGAGGGTCATCTAAAATAAATATCTTCTACTAGACAGTGGCATAGGGCCTTCAGATGACAATTCACTAGAATAAATCAGTTTGGAAGGTTCTCGAGACGCTTGAACAGTAAGCGCGGGATAATCGAGTCGTAATCAACCCGACTTACCTGGGCCCTGGGAGCCTCGCAATTATTGGGGTCCCTGGCTAATGCAGCTGTTGTGCCTGTATTAAACAGGTATATGGCACATTTTCATTTAAAGTTTATTGAGTGACAAATGACAAATATACTTTGTTTTATGACATTTAAGGCATATTAGTTCCTATGTGGGCTTTAACCAAAGATCTCTGTGTTTTGAATCCAAATTAGAATATCCCTTTTAACGTGCCCGCCGACCATCATCTTTAAGAAACCATCATGTCATAAGAAAGTTTTTTTTGTGTTTTGTTTTTATTGAAATTGTCATATTTTGACACACTTCACACTTTGGAGGCGATGATTGAGCGAAGAGCGTAGAATATAGTGAGCGAGGACGTCACAAGACTTAAAAAATAGCAACAATACTGCGCCAAGAAAAGGCGATAGACCCTTTGGAAACTTTCACGAACCCTTGTATTAAAATAGATATATTTTTAATTCGCATGTGAATGATCAGGAATTAAGCCTAATTCATGACGACTAAACTAATGTATCAAGTTTGGTAGTTCTTAAAGTATAAACAAATAAATTCCCAGTTTAGCTTCTGCAATCACTATAACTTATCATGTTTTTTGATAATTTAATTGAGTATTTCATTCTCTATGGGTTTTTAAAACAGGCATTCATGTTTTTACAACATCGCCGTCTACATTTGGCGTAGAAAATAAATTTAACATCCTTTTTTTCTGGAACTCAGCTGCCAAATTCAGTTTTTTGTAGACAAAAGTGTTCATTTGAGATAAATTTGCATTGTAGATGAAGTCAACACATTGTTTGTGCAAATAAGTAAAATGTTAGTGACAGCTCGTAGTGAGGTGCGTAAAAAACAAATAATGGAAACAAAACAAGAATGCTTGCTATTTTAGTGAATGTAAATGATCTTAATCCAGAAAAATATATAAATTATTATCCTATGTTCTAATGTTATCGTATCTCTAGTACAAGTTTATGTAACTGTTATCGACATCAATTTTATTATGTAACCATCGTATGTACCGCTCACGTTGTCGGTTAGACAGTTATTGGGTATAAAAGAACCTGCGGGCCTACCATCATGGATTAGAAACCATCATGTCATAAAAACGTTTTGTTTACGTTTTGTTTTTATTGGAGTTGTCACTTTTTGACACACTTCACCTTTGGCGAAGATTGAGCGTAGACGTCACAAAACTTCCGTCAAAAAACAAGCTTACTTTAAGTGATTCGTAGTACGAAATAGCATAGTAAGATTGAAACAATTCTGCGCTATGATATGAGATGGCGGTAGGCCCAACGCATTTGACATATGAGTAGAACTGCAGCAGGCCTAGCACGAACGACTTTCTGATTTATCGAGAAAGTAACGTAGAAAAATGTATGACATATTGAGCAGCGTTCCTACCGGACGTAAACGGAACTACATTTTTCTATACATTTTTTGATAGTACGTGCTCGATACTTACTCGATACTATTTTGATAGTTTATCGTGCTAGCCCTACTGAACAACATAATTTGACAAGACCCAAAGATTCGGTTAGCTCTTTTTAACCGACTTCAAAAAAAGGAGGAGGTTCTCAATTCGACGGAATCTTGTTTTGTAGATAAATATCAAATATAAAGGTGGAGATGATCACATCTTAATTTCTTTATAAAGCTGGAGGTCGGCCCGCTGTCGATGTTTTCTTGCTATCTTCTTTCTTCGAAGGTCCTCCCAATTTGTGAACTGCCAATAGAGTCATTAGTTTTCTCTTTTGTTAATAATAAATATTTAAATAAAAAAATCAAAAATATCAAATCAATAATAACTGTTGCCATAGTAAATGTCTAACCGTATCCGAACGAAAACAAAATAAATCATCTTTTCGAGGGTAGACTTATAAGGAGCCAGTTGAAAAGGTGCCGACACGTCAGGAAAACTAAAAACCCACAAAAACCTAAGAACGAACTAAGATCTAACTGTCCGTATTTTTTATATTGACAATTAGATCTTAGTTCGTGAAATACAGCGCGTTAAGTATCCTTAAAAGTTGTTTTATTTCAATAAACAGCGCGCCAAACATATTTGTACGTATAATTTTACAATTAAAGTGAACTGACTTTGTTTTCGACATACTGAGGAACTGCAGACATAGTCAAAGTTGCATTTGAACTGAATTAATTAACACTAACCTAACATAACCTTTGGAGTTGCTAACATAAACAGGTGTGAAAATAATAATATAAAGTTTCTACTACCTCTGCCTAAAATAATGTTGAAAAGTAACCTGTCCCAAAAGAAAGGATAATAATTTTAACGACATAAAAAGTCCAGCTTCACCAAAAATACCAATAGTGTAACTTTAAACAATGTTAAAACACATATTTCAAGTGCAGGGGGCCTACCGCCATCTCTTAGCGCAGTATTGTTTCAATCTTAACATGCTATTTCGTACCACGAATCTCTTAAAGCATGCTTATTTTTCGCAGGAAGTTTCGTGAAGTCTTCGCTCAATCATCGTCCCCAAAGTGTGAAGAGTTTTAAAAAAGGCAAACAAAACGTTCTTATGGCATGATGGTTTCTAATATATCTAGATGGTAGGCCCGCAGGTTTTGTTACTATTTGATCATATGTAGAGAATTCAGGTGGGTGGTTAACTGTCACCTGACTTAAAACTTATATTGAACCAGTTAACAAGAGCAGTGATTCATTTAACCAAGTAGGCCTCGACAGCTTCATTGTGGTCTCGGCATATTCCATTAAGGCCCGCGAGGCCTGGCCTTAATCGCGTTATAATCTACGTCCTCGTTACTCGAACAATACCCGCCGATAATTACTCACCAACAACTATTTATTCAGCATCTCGTGTGGAGTGACGTAATGAGGTATGTTTTGCATTATGGCGAGTGTTTTGATACGTTGTTAGACAGCGCAGATTAAATGAGTTTGCGAGGGTGTTGTTCGTTTTGCGAGTATAATGATATTTTTAGAAAATTACACAAAAACAATTTAACGTTTTAAATTTAAGTTAATCCTAATACACCGAACAGCCACGTGACTTTATTAAACATAATAACGAATTTCCATCCAATAAATTCCCAATAAAATTCGTCAGTTTTGCAAAACCTGATGTGCTGATGAGAAAGCAAGATTGCTCATAACAATATTTTTATTTCCAGGTGCACACAACGCGGCTGCCGCTGCCGACATTCTCGCCGCGCGCGGTGCTGATGTACAGCGCAGCCGTTGGCGGTGAGGGCGCCGTGGCGCTGCAGCTGCGGGAGGCCGCGCCCGGCGAGCTGGACGCGGCGCGCTTGCACGACGACCGCCTGGCCATCGCGTGCCACGAGCCTGAGCTGTTGGCTGACCTACTGCACGCGGCCGCTGACATCGGTGAGTCTAATACAGCTGCTAATGTAGCGATCTAGATGTAGTGAGTACATGACCACCGGCTGGCCACCGCCTACCACGAACCCGAGCTGTTGGCTGACCTGCTTCACGCGGCCACTGACATGGGTAAGTCTAATACAGCTGTAAATGTGGCGAGCTGGACGCGGCGCGCCTGCATGACGGCCGCCTGACAATCGCCTGCCACGAGCCCGAACTGCTGACTGACCAGCTGATGTGCCGAGCTACACGCGACGCCTGCACGATGACAGCCTGGCCATCGCCTGCCACGAGCCCGAACTGCTCGCTGACCAGCTGCACGCTGCCGCTGACATCGGTGAGTCTTATACAGTGGTTAGTGTTGCGAGCTGGATGCGATGTACCTGTACGACGACCAGGTGGCCATCGCCTTCGCCTATTGGTCGCACAGCAGCTGCGATACTTACGCTGTGCTACCCCATACAGCACTGTACTGTACCCCTAACACGAAAAGCTATCGAGGACGCATCGTCAAAAAATGATGACATATTTAGCATCGATCCTACCGGACGTAAACGGAACTACATTTTCCTCATACATTTTTTGACAGTAGGTACGTGCTCGATACGTGCTCTATGTTCAGTAATTGCAAGGTTGCTCTTGCTGAAAGTTGCAAGTTGTCCGTGCTAGAGGTACTGTATTCAGTACCTAAATGCTGAAACAAATGAAAGTGAAACGAAAATATCTGTTTACGTCTTTGCCACTTTAGCTTCGCCTTAATTACAGCTGAAATAAGATCCGAGTTCCGAATAATATGCCGCGCAATTCGAATTCTTTCATCTCAACGTAACTCTAACTAAACTGCAAAAGTGAACTCTACAGAATATTTTAGTTAAGTCAACCAAATTGATATTCAGATGTCACAGCGTTCGACTTATTTTATTCAAGTACCAGGAAGAATCATGAGAGGCGGTATTCCACGACTTGCTTCCGCTGGGAGCTATGGCTATTTTGAAATTCAAATACAAAATTTTGCATTCGAAACTGGCACCGAGCATCGCTCGCTGGACATAGCGCGTCGGTATTTGCAATGAGAGCCATTTAGATCTGGCGATTGTCAGTTGTCTCGGAAAAAGGCAAATGAATCAGCAAAACTGATATGTTCACGAGGAAATTGAAAGAGTGGAGCATAACGTGGAATGATGTCATGGATTTTGTAAATGGCTATAAAGCTTCAGTAGGTTTACGTCACAAAAACATAAGCAACTTCTCTATAAGATTATTCTTCACTTAAAATTTCCATACGGACGCGCTTTTTATAAATATAATAATGAGAAACCAATGGTGACTTTATTAATAGCACAGTTAAACGAAATGACTGCCTGCAAAACTTATTTTGTGTTCAAAGTCAATGAATGTACTACTACAGATTATGATTCTTCAAAATAAATTCACAAAGGCGTTACTCGAAAAAATTGTTCTACACAATACTTTAATCCGCTTTAAAAGTAGCTTAGTATTTTATCAGCTTCCATTTTTATTCATTCACTTTTATGTTTGTAGTCTACTGTAAATTATAAAATTCTATTGGCTTTGATTAAAACGAAAGCTTGGCAAAGTACCAATAATATAATCCGTTTTATAAAATCCGTAAGTATACACTGATTAGCTCCCGGGTATTATAATAATTAAAACCATCTCATTTTTAACCTTGTTTTTATTGTGAAATGCTTATTTTCGGTGAGTATATTTTTTTGTGGCTAAATAAAACAATTGACGAAACGCGAGAGTGGCCTACGCGTCAAAAATATAATTATACTAGCTTCCGCCCGCAGTTTTACCCGCGCAGTTCTCGTTCCCGTGGGAATTTCGGGATAAAGAGTAGCCTATGTTACTCTCCGTTTTTTTACTAACTCTATGCCACAAATCAAGTCAATTGGTTGCTTAGTTAGGGCGTCAAGGAAGAACAAACATACACACTGTCGAATTTATTATATTATTTTATTATTATGATATTATTACATTTTATTATGCCGTGTGGTGACGGCCAAAGTGTACGGCCAGAGTGCAGAGCGTGGAGCGGGGCGGGGCGGGCAGCGTTCAGCCCGTGATTGCCGACGCTCCGGCCGCTACTCAGGACACCACTATGTGTTAGGATTTGCTTAACATGAACGCTGCCCGCCCCGCCCCTGGTTGGCGCATATTTAAGAAAATAAGACAATTACAATTTAAACTTTTATGGTCATTATCGTAATTTAATACGAAAATCTCAGAAACATCCTGTTTTTTCCTACTAATATGAAATGAAAAAAAATTTGAAAGTATGTCAGTTTGTTAGTTTATTTGTTTGTTTGTTACACTTTCACGCTAAAACTACTAAACAGATTTGGATGAAATTTGAAAAAAAATCAGCGTTCAGCCCGTGATTGCCGACGCTCCGGCCGCTACTCAGGACACCACTATGTGTTAGGATTTGCTTAACATGAACGCTGCCCGCCCCGCCCCGCTCCACGCTCTGCACTCTGGCCGTACACTAAGAATACAAGGGTCACCACTCCCTTACATGCCTGGGATGTCGTAAGAGTCGACTAAGAGGCTCGACGCATTGGACACCTGTGCGAGAGAAGGAAAACTTGAAACAAACCCTCTACCAACCCGTCTGGCCAGCGTGGTAGCAGTAGGCTAACAGCCTCCTATGAACGCCACAATAGGCGTGAGCTAGGAGAGGCTTATGTCCAGCAGTGGACACAGGCTGATGATGGATTACATTTTATTATATAGTTTGTAATGTCGGTTCTTGTATAAGGCAGTATGTCTGCAGACTTCGGTCATTTTAAAATTTCCTTTCATTAAGATATATATATATATATATATATATAAATATATAGTAGGTGAGGTGGATGGGTAGGTACGATGGGTGAGAGCTAGTAGAAAAAAAAATGTAAAGGAAAAGAGATGCTTAATTCGGTGAAAGACTGTATTTAAATGTTTTGTTGTGGTGGCCGAAACGGCTCTTCGAACCTTGTTAACTTTACAGGTTTTCATTGTTCAGAGGTAGCATCAGCCTTGGCTTTTAATTTTGGCCATAGTACACCTGGAATATTATCTTCACTGATTTACGTTTTTAATTCAGTGCGAACGCACGTAACGCCCCATCTGTCAGATCGACAGTGACAGGTATGACACTGACAGGAGATTGTCAGATGGTCTGCGATTGATATATAAGGTTACTTTAATTAAACTCTTATTGATTAATTAAAATTTTATTGATACCAGTATAAACAGTATAAGAATATAAACAATTAGAAGGAATATGTAATGATGATGAACGAATAGCTGAAGCCGCAGGTTAGTGTCAGTGCACTTCACATCAGAATTTCATAATCAGTGTCCCTACTTGATCTTACCATTATACTTGCCTAATCCACCTAAATTATCAAGTTAAGCCTTGTAATTGATACAAAGGGACCCCCTAAGGGTGTTACTTTCTCTTTTTATTAGTAAACTTTCATAAATAAGTCACTTCAAGAATGCTTTCATGAGTGCACACCATGTGGCATGGAAGCCCTCATGTAAGCATAATTTGGGCTAATCTCTGTAGCCAGAGCTTCCCTGTAATATAAACAGAAAGGCATCATACTGTGAAACATAATTTATTCACAAATTAAACATTTACTTACAAATAAGAAATATTAAAAATAAGTCACAGCATCATAATCGGTATGCAAGTGGCCACTTTAGAGGTTAAGTCTGGGGTATCAACCTTCCCCTTGCTCTGATGCTTTTTAGATGAAATAGGGCCCTTCAGGCTTCGTTGTAAAGACATTACAGTTGGGCCCCTTTGTGAGAATTCACCGGTTACAATAATATCTGAAATCACCTCCGTTCATAATCCACTCTCGCAGGTGACGAGACGCATACGGCGCCCCTCCGAAACACCACTCCGCCCGCGAAGCAGAAAATTCAGTACGCTCGGCGTTAGAGGACAGATCAGGGAAGCCCGGGAGTCGCCTCCGGCTGTTTTACTATCCTGCTAGTATCAAGCAGTGAAAATATAATCAGAGGATCACACATAGAGCGGTGACCCCATTCCTCTATTAAATTAACCCAAAAAACTAACATTTAGTTTTATAATTAAATATATCCATATCAACAACCACCATTCATTCACATCAGCAAGCTTAGGAGTTCACCCATAGTGTAGCATCATCATCAATTTCTCATCACATTCAATTAAGTTCCATTTCTGATATCCTTGGGCAGGCATTCATGAACCTTCAAATTTATTTAAGATCACTAAAACAGTAACTTTTAATTAATTGTTTTCACAGTGTACCTATTTTTTATGTTTTTATGTGTTGATTACAGGACACCTTTTTAGTTTTGGTTTATATAGAGTCAGGAGAATAATAAAGATCAATTTACTTGTCACTGGATAATGTTTTGTCTCATTTCCCCGTTGTTGTCCTAGCCGAAAAAGGTAAGTCTATTAAGTAAGTTCATATTATTATTGAAAATTGGAAAACCACATTACAAGTTAGGATTAGTATTTATAAGTCAAAAATGTTATTATATTGAAATAAAACAACTTTTACGGATATCAAACGCGCTATATTTCCACGAACTAAGTTGTAATTGTCCGTAATTTTTAGGTTTTTTAGGGGTTTTTTGATTTTCCCGACGTTTCGGCACCTTTACAGCTGCCGTGGTCACGGGATGACTAGCTACTTATAAGTCTACCCTCGAAAAGTTAATTTATATTCGTTCGGATACGGTTAGACATTTACTATGGCACAAATTATTATTGATTTGATATTTTGATTTAATTGTTATGTTAATTCTTTATTATTAAGAAAAGAGAAAACTAAAGACTCTACTGGCAGTTCACAAATTGGGAGGACCTTCGAAGAAAGAAAACTGCCAAGAAAACTTCGAAAGCGGGCCGACCTCCATCTTTATAAAAATATTAAAAATTAGGATATGTTGTCTCCACCTTTACTTTTTTATATTTATTTATCTACAAAAAGAGCTAACCGTATCTTTGGGTCTTGCAGTGCGTGATTTGGGTTGAGACTTTAATTTATGGATAATAGGGTCCCAAGCTGGTGGAATCTTCCACCCATCATCTCTATTGAAGTTTGGGTATTTGGTAATTTCAATAGCCTCACGCAGCATTCTGGGGACAAATTTTTGTTCCCTGGCGAGGATCTGTGGCTTATCAAACCTGATGTAGTGGGTGGGTCCCTCAAAAGCATGTTCACACACTGCAGACTTGTTATCGCGCCTATTTTTCACGTCAGCTACATGTTCTCTAACGCGGGTCCCTATGCTTCTCTTCGTCTGCCCGATGTAGGAGAGCCCACAGTCACAATCCAGTTTGTAGACACCTGCGACTTGAAAGGGTATGTTGCACTTGACTGGTGGTAGGAATTGGTTGATCTTCTTGGGCGGCTTGAAGTAAGTATTAATAGAAGCACGCTTTAGAATTCTCCCAATCTTGTCTGTGACACCTTTCACAAATGGTAAAATGGCAGGTTGACGTTCTACTGTGACTGGTTTGGCGCGGTTTCTGTGACGTCTGCGTGGTACTTGCAATTTGTTGTTTCTCAGTACTTGCTCGACATGTCGAAGCTCCGCAGTCAGGTGTTGCTCGTCACAGATGCCGCGTGCTCTCTGAAACAAAGATTTCCCTACGGTAGCTAACTGTGAAGGATGATGGTGTGAATCACCATTTAGATATCTGTCTGTATGTGTTGCTTTCCGATACACTGTGTGGCTCAAAGTTTGATCAGGATTCCTAATGACAAGTACATCTAGGAAGGCTAGTTTATTGTTTGCCTCTAACTCCATAGTGAATTGGATGTTTGGATGAATAGAGTTAAGATGGATAAGGAAAGCAGAGACACTATCTCTAGGTAGTACAGTGAAAGTGTCATCTACGTACCGTTTGTAGAACCGGGGATACACTGGTGCTGAAGCCAGCGCCTTCTCCTCGAAATCCTCCATAAATATGTCGGCGACTATGGGGGATACAGGAGAACCCATTGCTACTCCATCAACTTGTACATAGAATTCATCATTCCACATGAGATAGCCTGATGTTAGGCAGTGTTCAAGTAGGTCTGCATATTCCACAGGCATATTGTTGTTTTCAAGTCTCTTCCTAGTAATATTGATGCAGTCCTGTACTGGTAGACATGTGAATAAGGACTGTACATCAAAGCTGACCATGATTTCATCATCAGCGAGATTTAGGTGTTGTATCGCACTGATGAAGTGGTAAGAATCCTTCACAAATGCTGTTGTGGTGCCTCTTAGTGGTGAGAGGGTTGTCGCTACGTGTCGAGCCAATTTGTAAGTTGGTGAGTCAATTTGGCTCACTATAGGACGCAGTGGAGCATCAGGTTTGTGTATCTTTGGCAATCCATACAGTTTTGGGGGCTTTGGGCAAGAAGGAATAAGTAAATTGACGTCAAGATTCAACGATTCTGAATGTTCCTTGATGAGGTCACTAGTCTTTTTAAGGATCTTGGTGGTCTGATCGCTTTTGACGTGTTTGTATGTTTTCTCATCTGATAATAAGAGTTGTATTTTCTCGTTGTAATCTGACGTGTCCATTACAACCGTTGCGTTACCTTTATCTGCACGGAGAATAGTCAATTCTGTCTTAGTTCGCAGGTTCTTCAATGCGAGATATTCGTCACGAGGGAGGTTTGCTTTCGGTAGGTGGCTATGCCGTAAGACGGATGAAATGTCCTGACGTATAGCTTCGCTATCCTCCTTTTTCATATTGTTTTTTACTAAGCAGTCCTCAACGTTGCAGATAATATCCTCAAACGGTATCCTCTTCGGTGCCACCGCAAAGTTTAAACCTTTATTTAAAACTTTTAAAGTAGGTTCGTCCAAAGTTTGTTTTGATAGATTGACAACTGCACGGGTTTCATTTGATCTTTGGTCTGTGGTTTTTTCTTTGGCTGTGTTCCGTTTCGCGTTTTGTTTATAGTATAATTTCTGATATTTTGAAATTTGTCTACGCTTGCATTTATCAAATTCGGATGTTTCCCGTTTTTTAGTTATTTGAATGCAATTCTCAAAGTCCTCCGTGTTGAGTTGTATTTTTAATTCTTCGGACAAACCATCTATCTCATTACTAATGACTTGTAAATCGGAATGATATTCTCTGATTAGACAAATTTTATTATATTTTTGACATAAATAACGCACTCGCTACTATCAGTTATATAAATATTTCACTCTCTACTTAGGAATTTGACAGACACTGGATATAAGTTTAACCAACTCTTAACTTTAATTCATGAGAGCTGCTTACAAGCTCTAGTGATAAACTAGGTTCGTTCACTCCTATTTCATTAGAATACTGATTAACGTTGGGATAACTTGTCAAAATTCCCTTGCATCCCTTGATTATACTCGTACTTAAAAATGTAAACTAATGCAAACGAGCTCTCAAGCTCCTAATTGAATTACAGTTCTTAAGGGAACAATGAAAATTCTTGCCCTATTCCTCTCCTATTATTGGGCTCGTAATTGAAAAGATCCAACTGTTGTGCATTTCAATTATGAAGTTTTCATTCGATTTGGAAAGGGAGCGATATTGGCGTGACCTCTTTTGGCGGACGTTATAAGCGGTCCGTACAAAATATTGTCGCACAAGATGGCTGTTTAATTTTTTTTTTATTATATTCCCGTTTAGCAATATCTTTGCTTTGATTGTAGAAATTTAAGTTATATCAAAAAATAGACTAGTGGTCGCCCGCGGTTTCGCCCGCATAGTTCCCGTTCCCGTAGGAATATCAGGATAAGAAGTATGCTTTAATCCAGGCTATCTTTTCATCTGTGGGCCAAATTTCATCCAAATCTGTTTAGTAGTTTAAGCGTGAAAGTGTAACAAACAAACAAATAAACTAACAAACTGACATACCTTCACATTTTTTTTCATTTCATATTAGTAGAAAAAAACAGGATGTTTCTGAGATTTTCGTATTAAATAACGATAATGACCATAAAAGTTTAAATTGTAATTGTCTTATTTTCTTAAATATGCGCCAACCAAGAGTAAAATGTTCCGCAGTAACAAACAAGACTGAAAAACTGTATAAATCGAAGTTATTATAAGGTTTGACCTATATTATTAAGAAAGGACGACATTAACATACCTTTGGCAGAAAAGGTAAATGTAAGCTGACCGATATAATAATATTTTGGCCACACAACGGTAAATCAAACATACTGACAGTTGTTTATACCATCAATCCTCTCTTTTCTCTCTCTCTCTCTCTCTCTCTATGTTTCCCGATGAACCTGGTATAAAACAGAAAAAAAAATAAGTGTATTATACCGAAAGACTTTCTTATGCCTCGAATCTATTAACGTGTACTTCACGGCTGCACACTTATTTTAATGGTACACGACTAGTTAAGCAAGGTGCAAAGGCAAGCCATCCTTTAAGATTAACATCTGCAATATGCGATGACAATGTGACTAGCACAAAAACGTACAAAAAAGTATCGAGGAACTTTTTTTGTACGTTTACGTTACGACGTGAGTCGTCACGTCAAAAAAATAGGGTTTCGTTCAGTAACTAACGTCCGATATTATCGCTGCTCAATACCTCATACATTTGTTGATGACGATACTTCCTACTTAGTTTTTCATGCTAATCACACAGTTGACTCTGTCTGTACATGGTCCTACACAAACAAATTAGTCTCAGTCTTGTTCGTTCGCCGCAATTCTTGTCGACAAACACTACGGAATCCCATTAACCAAACCCCGACTGTGTTCAATTAACATACAATCAATACAATGAGACCACGCTTTTGAATTTTTTATTTTTTTCTTTCTTCAGTATTTCCATAATCTCTGATTCAAGAACTACTTTTTTATGAACGCCTTCATCATACCTGATGTTAAGTATTGATAAGATAAGATAAGATGTCCTCAACCACTGAGGAACTGGCTATCTTATCTCTAACTGCCAGAACACAACAATACTGCAAACATTGTTGTTATGACGTCAGACTTAGATTAGATGGTGGTAGCTAACCAGGCGGAGTCCTACCACAAACCAACTTAATATATTTTTATATCATAGTTCTTCATCTCTGTTTAATAAAGGTATATCATCATCATCACCAGCATGTAGACGTCCACTGCTGGACATAGTCCTCTCCCAGATCACGCTATTGAGACCGGTCCTTAATCGAGAATCGGTCCAGAATCGTCCTAACGACACAACAAAAAATGAAAAAATATTTCAGTCTATGTACTGGAAAAATTTTCCACTTCAATTTAGTTTCATCTTAAAAATACCTTGCATGCTTATAAAAGCATTCCACGAAGAAGAATAACACTACAACAACAAAAACGTCGAAGATTTGCGTCTTAACGTCCTATTAACACAGACCCTTAATTCAATTAACATTTTCACGTCCAAAAGAAAAAAACAACGTAGACAGTAATTATGTTGAAAAAAGTTCTTTGCAAAAACAATTGGGCTGTTTTTGAGCCGCAAATTGTCGGCAAACACACGACTCCATTAGGCCCTGGCAGTATTTAATTAACATATGATAAACAAGTTCGTTATCCCTTCAAATTTGGCCAAACTTGGTTCCTCGTAAGATAAGTTCTTTGCTTGAATCAATTACTGCTGTCAGATATAAAATTACACCTTAAATTCAGTTTAAAAAATAACTTTGCGTTCTAAAGATTTAGACTTAAATTCGTAACAGAAGTCACTTTACAAAATATTTTTATCTTTTAGATAACTAAAAGTATGTTAAGATTTTATTTTACTAGATATTCATCAGACAATTCAGAAGCACTATTTCTACCTTAAAACTACATAAACACGTCTCTTAAAGCTTCCCTCTTAAAATATACCGCAAACGGACATCCTGTTCTCTTGCTTTTCCTCAATAAATCTGCATTTTTCCTCGCCTTAAAAGCATCTGAATTCTAGAGAACGCACAAATTCAAGTTACCAGTAAGGTTAACACGAAAAACTATCAAATAATATCAAGCACGTAATGTCAAAAACTGTATAGGAAAATGTAGTTCCGTTTACGTCCGGTAGGAACGCTGCTCAATATGTCATATTTTTTTTACTTTACTCCCTCGATACTTACTTGAAAGTTATTCGTGCTAGGCCTACTGAAAACAAGCATCCATGAAAAAAAACAAAAGACGTTCGAAATAAAACGTAACGTGGAAAATAAAATAAGGTATAGGAACAATCTACGCTTTGAACAAACGGCGGTTTTACATATTTTATACCATCCGTATATCAAGGCTAGCACTTAAAAAGATGAATTGTCACTCCCAGAATTGTTTCAAGCCGGAACAAGAACTAGCAAATGTTATATGAGAACATTTCGCGAAAATTGTACCTTGATTTCGCGTACGTTTTGAATAAGTTTTTGGTCTTGGAGTTTCAAAGTCTGACGTCTTTGGTGCTTTGTTTAATTAGAGGGCTGACGTTACTTTATGTTAATGAAATAAGGTTTTCATGTTAAGAAGACGAAATAAATTACGTAGGTTTTTAGTTTCAAGGTTGGAATTATTGCATTTAAATTTGACATCGAAATTGACGTTAAAAAACAACTGACTGCTACTGGGGTATTCGTAGGCTATTTGGGATATTCGTAGTTATAGCTAGAATCTTAGCTCGGTAATGGGTTTCTGATAGCCTGATAGCAGTCACTATGGTTTAAGAAGACGCAGACGCACTCTTTTTAATCACGCCTACTGCATAAAGGGTCGTGCGTTCGCCCTAACCTGCAATGTTGCTTTTTTCTGTGTCGTCATAATATATTTTATTACCTTATTGGTATTAGACTGGCTGCGGCAGCAAAACAACGCACCCGATTCCACGACAGCCAATTGGCTACGAGCAGCCAGACTGAGTGTAGGCGAATGTATTTGACTACCGTTGGTCTCCACGCACTTGTTGTAGCAGCCAGACGTATCTTTTTCACAGAATGACTTTTAATACGAAGAAATTTATTCGCGAAATGGCGATTGGCTGCTATAACCGGCTGCTCGAATATATTGGCTGCCGCAGCATGGCTGGCTATGCAACCAGGCTGCCTAGTGCGCAATGAGTCTTACCCTCATATTCTAAGTCGTTCCTCCAAAACTTACTCGTATGATAAATTTTAAATAGAAAAACATTGGAAAAAATTAACTCGGCCACAAGTGAATTCTCAGATGGGATACGAACCCACGACCTTTGGAAATCCGGTCCAATGTTCCAACCGCTGAGCTACCGAGACTTCTACTTAACGAAACCTCTTTGAAAACCTCTTCGAATTACTCCTCGAAATCGGTATTCTAAGTCGTAACTCTGTCTCGACGTAAGGACCTGGAGGAGCCAAAGAGTACGTAGCCACTCCGTTTTAGGCCTAGCGCACACTACCATTTTTACCCACGACGAGTACGGAAATGGTTTTATGCGTTTGGGGTGAGAGGATGTTTGTTTGTTTGTGCAAACCAATGTTGCCATT
The DNA here is from genome assembly GCA_910589605.1 of Chrysoteuchia culmella. NCBI lineage: Eukaryota > Metazoa > Arthropoda > Insecta > Lepidoptera > Crambidae > Chrysoteuchia > Chrysoteuchia culmella. The sequence goes on from OU342661.1 coordinate 13,484,129, forward strand.
TATCTCCAAAACTACTTGTAAGATTTTGATGCGGTTTTCAGTGATGGGTTTGGGTTTGATTAGTGCTATGTTCATAGATAGGTGTTATGGTGCCAACTCACCATGGGGCGCTGCAGTAAACATTTGATTATATAAAAACCAAAACTACTAGTCTGAATTTGATGTGGTTTTCAGTAATGGCGTTTATTAGTACAGAGTACATAATACCTTAGCTCACTAAAAAGCTTAAAAAAAAGGAAAAAAAAATAATTTTGAAAACCCACTACGTTAAAACGTAAATGAAAAGGTTAAATAATTAAAAACCCCCAACTTAATTATCCGTCGGAGCCTGCCATCACTATTTTAAGTTCAACAAATATAAATAAGTATTACAACAAAATATCTCCAGATATTCACGTCACTATAAAACTGCAAAACTAGTTCATTTAATAGCCCCGGACGGATAATTAAGTCAGGGGTTTTTAAATTATGGAAACATTTCGAATGGAGGAGATGGGTATAGATTTCACCATAAATTTTATATTTTTTTTGCTTTGTTCACTTAAAAGTTGACAAATAGAAAAAATTGCGTAAATATTCTCGAAGTTTCTCAAAGGCACTGTCTGTCGCAAAGTTTGACAGTTTCGACTCTAGCAAAGAGTTCTAATTATTACACTCAAGTGAGGAAAAAATTTTGTGGAGGAGATTTTTTGCATACCAAATTTCTCGAATGAGGTTGAGTGGAGTGTAAAAAGTTTTGGAGGAACGACTTAGAATATGGGGGTTAATGTCCGTAATATAAATAATGTTAAACCATTTTGCTTGGAAATGTGCACTTAAATGATGATGTCTGCATCATCATTAGTAGACCTGACTTAAAGACTCAAATAATTAAATCAATTATTTGAGTGTTTTCTAAACTTCCTTTGTGAACAGTGAGAACACAAATCCAACAGGATCGATTCTATTAAATTTAACAACAAACACGAACCCTCAAGTAACTTTGTTAATAAAGGTTTGAATATATCGAAGCAAGCCTGCTCGCTTGACAATGAAATTGTAAACTTACCCAACTATTTTAAGTAGGTTATGAATTTAGTAAATAACCATGCGGAAACACGTGACGTGTGAACTAACTTTGGGTAACGAAGGAAATTATACTTAAAACTAATGGCGACCTGACAATAAAGTAATAAAGAAATTATTAAGTGAACTCAACTAGAAAATCTATGCTGTTTTTGAAATGTTTCTTGTAATAGACTAAAATTCATAGAAAACAAAAACATACCAAAAATATTCTCGAAACAAACCGCGTTTCAGAAGGCAGCTATAGACAAACCCACAGACCATTATAAAGAAAATGATTAAAATATACACGAGTAAAAAACATCGGCAGCTCGTAGTTTCTCGAAATAATTTCAACATTATTATGTAAGTAAACTAGTTTATATTATAAGGTTTACTCTAAAGTTTTTCTTGTAGATCGACTTCTTATAAACATCCTAAACAATAAAATCACGAATCACGAAATATTTTAAAATGTTTAGGAGTTCCACTCTAAATTTTGTCATAATTGGCTAGCATTATAAGGGGCGTATTCAGAATGGGCGGCCGGAGGGTTCCGTTTCAGAATTTATTTATGCGACACTAATTTGTGCGTCACTTTACCCGAGTACGTAAGGACCCCTCGATTAGGGGACCTTCTAATCGCTTAAGATGGCCTTGTAAATTTTAATGTAATCATTAACGGATGATTTGACCTTACAACTCGAGGAACTCATATTTCTAAGTAAACTTGAGATTTTGGGGTCAATGTTTATTTTGTTAAGTGTTTTGATAACTTTTTATAAGTAGAGAGATTTTGTTTCAGCTACTTTTTTTTTCATTGGTTTCTGTGAGTGCTAATTTTATAAGTGTAAATACTTTATAATAAATATAAAAGTTATTTGTAGAAGTTTGAAGAAACACAAACAAAGAGTAATAAATAGGCTGATTTATTCCTAATTGTGTGTCGGTCGTTGTAAAGCTTTTTTTAAACGATTCTATTACAAAAATGTACAAAGAAAGATTTGAATTTTATTCCTGGACACAAAAGGTTGAAATCCGTCCGCATTAAAACTAGTCAGGCAATTTCTTTTAATGAGCATTTTTCAATAAGCCGAAATCCTTCAAGTGGATTAATACGATTGTAATTTAATCTCACTTTCCTGCCAGCCCAGTTAACAAGTTGTGGAGACTTCTATTACTTTTTTTAATTGCGCACAAAGAAATTTGGTCTTTCTCATAATTTCATTGTATTCAAATTAATTTTATAGTGAATAATTAATTCAATGAAGCTTTTGTTACTTGTTTGCTTTTACGTCTAAATACAATAAAATTGTGAATCGGTTAATAAAAAAGTCATACATTTCATGTTAAGTGAAAATACTTTATAATATTTATTTGTCTACCGATTTGTATAACTCTGTTTAAAAAAAACTATAAACATAACGAGATTTCCAAGAACTCTTGTTGGAATTATAGTTAGTTTAAAAAAAAGAACTATTATAGATACAAACAAATTAATTAATAATATACATATAAGCATACTACACTACCTTATAACTAACTATAACAAGAAAACGCCGCCTTGAAAGAAAAAGAACTCTTTAGATTACGTTTAGATTTTTCAATATAATTCTGATTGTTATCTTGCTTCCAGAAATAAATATCAGCTGAAAATAAAGGAAAACCAGAAATAACTATAATTTATTTTGACATAATTGTAAGGACGATCTACTATTACATGAGCATGATTGTTTGGACAAACATATACGTCAATAGAACAGCTATTTTAAGAAAATAAATGATAATATTCGGTTATAATTATGACAATAAAAATGTACGGGATAGATTGATTCTTATTGCCCTATTCTTTCAACTTACCTACTTATTGTAGAAAGTATATGTAGGTTATGATTTATTTCTAATACTTTTTTTATAAGAAATAGTTATTTGTTATGCAAAGCTGCAAATTTGGTTATTTAGCGGCTAGTTACCTCTATTAAATCCTGAGCGACGCGAGGATTTCAAAGGTACAAGACGCTAAAAACTTTTCTGCCGAGCGCAACACACAATTTTTCACCTCACAACAGCGAGGAACATTTTATGGTTGTTTCCGCGGTCAACTTCCAGTAAAAAAATAAATAAACATAAAGTTTAATGTAAATATACCTTATTATCGTTGTTTTAATGATATAAAAAACTAAAATAATAAAAAAGGGAGTATTATAGTTAATTCAAAGTTATTTAAAGTAGGAATATATTGTTACTTACAATAAAAACGATTCCGTAAATGTTGACACTGACATGACGTACAAGACAAAGACAATTTAAAAATAAAGATTTATGTCACGTTCCGAAATCCAATCAGTTGTGAAATCCCACCCAGCCTAATATTTTTTTTTTTATAACAAATAGTTTAATCTTATTGTTAATGTTTTTATGATTCAATGAACTAAAATAATATAATAAAGCCAAAACGGAGTATTATAATTAATTTAAAGCTATTTAAAATAAGAATAAAATGTATCAAAAAAGTCAATAATGCGATTCGGAACGCATTATGACATATTTTTAGGTATTGAATTAAAAAGTACTTTGCCGCGGTAGGCCGCAAAAAGCGATTTTCTACGCCTAAACTGATTGACAAAACCTCCTTTTCAGAGGTGAAAATGTATGTATATTATGTCCCATATTACGAGAAATTAAATAGGGTTAAACACAAGTTAAGCGTGCTAGTTTTTACGTAAGAAAATATTTGATTCTTTAAGCAGCCCATCCTTAAAATATGGACTATATTAAAATGAAATAATGTTATCCCCAACTTGAAACTTGAAAGCTGAGTAAAGAGCCACTCAAACAAATTTTATTGAAGTTTCATTTTAATGGAAACTTCTTCAAAAGTCGGACCTTTTTCTTGTAAAATTTTAGTTTACATCCTTTTCTTCTTCCAACTTTATTATACATTTCAGATATAACAACAATGGTTTAAGTATTTTTTTTTGGGGTTTAATTTGAAGGATTATTGTTACCTCGCCATCAAAGTTAATTCGTCATCAGAAAAACGGCAAATAAAAACAACAACTCGCCACAGGTAGCATTTTATAAATAAATTTGATTTTTGAGCTGTGACGAATTTACACATAAATTTCATTTTAGTGGCGAATTTACTTTTAATGTATGGAACTTTTCAAAACGTGACGAGTTTACTTATGTGGCGAGTTTACAAAAACCCAATTATAATTAATCTTTAAATTAATTAATCCATCATATTTATAATAAAGAAATTGTTATAGTTACCCACATATGTGTACAAAAAGAACCTACGAGTATTATTATTACGCAGTAGTTATTATCATATTAAATTATATTGCTTAATATTTGTTTTAAAATTGTTGTTCTGGTTTACATATCTACTCCATATTTTTTAGAAAAATAAATGGCGCCTAATGAATAAATACACGTCAGCATTTTATCCCAAACATGACGGGGTGCTGAACCGAACGGCCTATATTGTACTGTGTCTGGTCGGAAGGACCGAGTTGCTTAACGAGATGATCAGTTTAAGAAAACTGTGGGTGTTTTAGGGTTACTTCAAGTATGAAGAAACCCTTTTTTCTCTGCTTTTTTACGGTATTTATATAGAACGAGTGTGCTAGTAACTCTCCATCAGCACTATGGAAATATTAAGTTTAACAATAACAGTATGTTTTAGCCGCCTCTATGGTCTAGTGGTAACAACCACCGGTGTCAGACCAAAGGTCACGGGTTCGATTCCTAGCGGGGGTATTATTGTATTCGGTTTAGTTGGTGGTAGGACTTGTAAGTCCGCATGGCTAACTACCACCATCTTATCTAAGTCTGATGCCATAACAACAATGTTTTCATCATTGTTGTGTCTCGGCAGTTAGAGATAAGATAGCCAGTTCCTTAGTAATTGAGGATTCCGGAATAGGCTCGCTTCCATATTCAGCCACATCAATACTTAACATCAGGTATGATGAAAGCTAAGAGTCTCCCCCTTGTTCATATAAAAAATGTTCTTTAGACTGGCAACCCAGGCATATTATAATATTGACGGAATACGTTATCCAGTTTCCCATACAAATGAAGCTTTCGGTACAAAAGCTTCGCTATGATCTAATTTATCTGTTGAAAGAACTTTTCTTGATTTTTGTGTCAGCGAATATTACAATTTCAGTTAATGTAAGTATTTAATTCTCGAAACTGCTACTCAAAGCCCTTAATACGAGTTGACATTTACTGTCAATGTTTTCGCCAACTATCGGATGCTCTACTCAAGTCGGTAAAACAGTCTACATATGAAAGATACAAAGCGATAGTTTTCGAAAACGATTACAATTTGCCAAACTCATGGCACTGTTTTATTCCGTATATTGAATATGTATATCTTTTATCACAGAGTGTATACTGCAATTGTATTTCAATGAAACTGCCTTGCTAATCTGATAAGTACTTTTGTGAAATCAATTTAAAATTCGCATGTGAAATGTCAGTTTTGTCATACAAAAATTCAAAATTCGAATGCGAAATCGGAAATGATTTTACAATAGTACTTATCCAGAATAGCACGGCTGTAAGGGATCTATCTCAATGAAAGTAGGTAAGTAAACCGCAATGCTCCTCTGAAATAATATCTCATTCATAATATGAAGAAACTTACTGAAACTTGAATATATTATATAGGTCCCAATGATTTCGCCCATAAAACAATATTAAGTTTCACACTTAAATATTTTCAGTATTCAATTTTATCACTTGATTTTTTTATTGGTAACAATGTGGTTTTAAATCACCATTAGATGACATACTTTTAACAATTAGCTCAGTTTTTCTTCTTGGAATTAAGTATAACTAAACACAACCTTAAGTAAATAAATAATAAATATTTCCATACAATCACACTAATTATCTAGCCCACGTTAAGTATCATGAAGAACTTGTGTTATGGATACTAGATAACGGATAAGCATACCTATATTTTTTTTTTTTTGTAAATACATACATAATATATATATTAAACATCCAGAACAAGACAAATAGACATGTTCATGCACACAAATATTTGTCTTGTCCGGGGATCGAACCCGGGACCTCTGGCGCAGAAGGTGGGGTTAGTACCCCTGCGGCAAACAGGTCGTCAAAAACTTAACATCCTGGCTTTTAATTTTAATTATTTTTGATTAAGTATTAACTAAAGCAAACATATATGTAAACAAATGAAACGGTGATGATTGGTTTTACCGTTCAAGATTAGAGCGATTGAATACAATATTATGCCCCGTTACGTCTTATGTACGGAATCACAAATACAATACCTTTTTTTCTTTACCAGTTTTTTTATGAAATAACCGTACCAAAGAGCGTTCCTTTCGGGCTCAAAGGGCGGCTTGCTCGTAAAGTTGCAAATGAAGTAATATTATATCGGGCCCCGGCCTAACTTACGACTGAGAAGTGGTGAATTTTCATGAGCGCCATTTTTTTCGGTCAGTCGTGTATTGCCGTTTCCCTGTTAAATAGCACGTTAGCTCTTCAAGCTTAAAAAGTAACAAGAGGAAACAGTGCCTAAGTTCAGGATAGCTTATTTGGCAGATGAATTGACATATTTTTCATATTACAACCACATTGTAAGTAAGGAACTTTAACCGCCTCTGTGGTCTAGTGGTACAGCCTCTGGTATCAGACCCAGGGGTCGGGGTTCGATTCCCAGCGGGTTTATCCGTACAATACCACCTAGAATATGTACCGTATTCGGTTTGATTGGTGGTAGGACTTGTTGTAAGTCCGCCTGGCTAGCTACCACCATCTTAACAACAATGTTTTCAGCATTGTTGTGTTCCGTCAGTTTGAGATAAGATAGCTAGTTCCTCAACGGCGGAGGATTCTGGGAGAGGCTCCTAACATCAGGTATGATGAAGGCTATGAGAGTCTCACCGTCGTTCATAAAAATAATAATCAAAAAGGAACTAACAGTGGGACAACGCCCTTGAAACCTCGCGGTCATGCTGCTTTTGACAAGATTTTCATAGTATTTGACAGGGCATATGTCCCGAGTGAGCGTATGGCAGCTCGATCTCGCTAGCACCCCCTCTCGCCCCGCGAACCCTGCACGACTGTATGTATAGATACACTGTGTTACAACTATCATATTATCTACCATATCAGTTTTCCAGAATACTTAGGTATCTGTTGTCGGGCGTCGAGACGTACGCACGCTACCCCTTATTATTGGGTTCATGAAGTTAAATTTAATTTAATTTCAATTTATTTGCATTCCAAAATGTTACAAAGTTGGTAGGTTAGGTTAGGTTAGGACGCATCTTTTGATATGTAATAATGAATAACATTTGTCATTTAATATAAAAAAATAGTCAGACCGTCTAGGTTCCATTTTCGAATTAAAAACAGGATCGAAAAAACCACGCATAATAATAATCGGAAAATACACGGAACGTCCAAATTCAAAAATAAAAAGCAGTAACAAAAGCCGTCCATAACATTAGTCGACAAAGTAGCGGCGCAGCTTAGCCGAATACCGCCACAATACATTTGCACTCACTATTTACATAGCTTCATTTAATTAAGTTGTATAAATTGGCTGAGTAGAGCGCTGTTGGCCCACTCCGTAATTAATATCTACCATTCTATCCAAAACAGTGTGGCCAGAATATCTGCTAGATAAGCTATCCTGAACTTATCTGTTGTCGATCGTGACGCAGGCTCTATTTATCTGAAAACGTCCAAGCCCAATTATTTAAAATAAGAAGCAGTATCGATAAAACCATTTATTCACACATTCCTAATGCAATTCTCAAATTAAAAACTATAACAAAAAGCCGTCCATAACAATAGCTGGCAGAGTAGCGGCGCAGTCTTAGCCGGATACCACTACAATACAATTTTCACTCACTATTTACATAGCGTCATATAATTAAGTTGTATAAATTGGCTGAGTCGAGCACTGTTGGCCCACTTCATAATTAATATTGACCATTCCTTCCAAAACAGCGTGGCCAGGAAAAGGAACTATTGAAATCTATTCCATATTTAGTTGCAACAGAACTTATATTAGTCCTTTGGTGTTTGCGAAGCACAGACCGAAGTATTCCTTGATTTTCTCGGTGGAATGCTTCGGAGATTGGTTTGGCTAATATTCAATATTGTATTTACATTTGGCTAAATATTCGTTGTTATGGAATCCTTCTATCGCTATGAAGTAAATTCGTTGTTCACAATAATCAAGGTAACAGATTCTAACATTTGTAGACGTATCTGGTTTTGATTTAACTACTATCGCTCAGATAACTCAAACGGCTTTTGTGTTTATAAATGTAATAGGTATTATTATTAAAAATAAATGAAAAAAAAAACGCATATTGGTTAAAACTGTACTTGCATAGAAATTACTAGTATTGTTGTCTTGTATAAAATGCTTAAAGCCTTAGCCATTATGCCCTCATTAAAACCTTAATATGTTTTAGCGCAGTAAATAAATAACCAACTAAAAGTTCAGAGTAGTTGGTAGGATCATGAAAATTATTCTAGAGAATAAACTTGAAACTCGTATTCCGTTCATAATAACTCCAAAGTTATTAATCAAATCACTCTGGAAAATATTCAACACAAATATTATATTTGTCGTCAACATTCAGTTATAGCTGTAATTAGTTAGCAAATTGAAACCCAGTATAAATTGGAATATCAGAAACAAAAGATCGTCTTCATATTTCTCCGCTTTCTTGATTAGACGGATGCCTCCCTATCTTGAAATCGGATACAATTTTTAACATCGCAAAAGTATCTCTAAAAATATCGCATTACAATACAATAGTTGACAACGTCATTGCCAATTCACATAACCCTTGTCAGTCGTAACGTCGTTTGGCCCGGTGCCACGCTGTGACAAAACAAACCAGGCTCGCTATCACACCGAATATTGTTTTTACTATTTCACAAACGAGTTGTGCTGTTGAGCGGACTTGGAAGATGTTTCAGGGCGGTTTACGATCGTTTAAAAGTTAGATTGGAATGGTAGAGCCGGCTCTCCATTTAGAATTTGGAAATGTTTGCACGTATCACGGAATAGTTCATATATTATGTAGTTGAAACTTTACTATAACTAGTGATAGGTACCTATCTATGTATTATTAAAGTTTTGTAGAACGATCGACAATAGTTTCCCTTTTTCCCCCGTGAAGTTGTAGTCGTGAAGTCGGCTTTTGTAGAGGCCGAAACATGCATTAATATGTACTTCTCAAACAAATAATTGTACAAAAAATATGGTCTGTCTTCACCTTTTTTTATGAGCTACCTTAAAAGTAACTATTTAGTAATCTGTGACCTTATGCTTCTTTATGTCACGGCGGCTGGACATATCAAAATACAACGTCATAGGTTTCGATGAGTATGGCTGCAAGATGCGCTTGACGGCAAAATCCGATCCGAGTGAATAAACTATTAATTTGCATACAAATTATACCTCCCACGTTTTGTCCCTGTGGTGTAGTTGTTGTTGCGGTTCGTGTAATTCCACTCTTAACCCTTAATTCGACGCCGTACAGTATACTTCCCATTGAATTAAAAAAAATATACATAAATAATAGACTATTATTTCTTAGTTTTAGATGCTATAATTGCATCTGAACCTATTTAACTACGTTGTCAAAAATTAGCAAAGCGTGTGCATCAACGGGGCGCGAGCAGTCACCAGCGAGATGGCGGAAAGGAATAACACGCTGCGTGGGCTTTCGGTAAATTGCATTTTATTAATTGTGTTATGGCTTATTTCCTAACAATGTAATTAAAAACTAAAGATAACATTCCCGAAGAGCTTCTCGTATTGTTTTGATTGTCTTACTGAGTTTTATTTAGTTTTTACGACGCCCACAACTTGCATGTCCAGTATACTACACGTCGTCGAATCACTAGTAAAGTAACTGTTAAATACTATGTCCAGTATTCTTCCCGTTGCCGTATTACTAGTATATTAACTTTCGTTGTTTCGCGTATTAATATTTTTAGGGATCCGTAGATAAATTGTTTATATCTTTTTGTTTTTCTTTTTTCAGAGCTAGAAATCGAGAGGGCACCATTTGGTAGAGTTGGTGCCGCCTGAAAACGCTCTTTCGGATATAGATAGTGGTTCTGAACCTGAAAATTAAGAGGAAATTGCTGATAAAACTGAGGAGTTGTCGTCCTCATCTTGCCCTTCCATCGATTCATACATACAGAACATTAACATTTTAGACAGGTCTGAAAATTATACACAAGACAATATTTCTATTGACACTGATCAAGATAACGTTGGTACTGATACTTTCATCGAGACAGTAAACGAAAATCTTCAAACAGAGGACTGTTCCAGCATCAGTGGGAGCGAGAAACCTCTGTGGCTTAGTGTTAACAGGCACTGGTATCAGACCCAGAGGTCCCAGCTTCGATTCGAAGCGGGGGTACATATTATTGTATTCGATTTAGTTTGGCCACTAAGCACTACCTCTGCTTGCATTTGGAACAATGTACGTACGTTCGTTTTATTTTTCTTGCAGAATTTGCATAATCAATAATGTCGTATATTCGTATATTATACGTAATAATGTCACATGTCGACGACTTGGCTAGTTGAATCTCTGGCTCATTTCTTCAGATATTTGTTAGTTAATAGTTCCTTGCAATCTTTCAGTCTGTTTTGCCTTATTATTCCGAAGCCAAACTTGGTAAAGCATTATAATGTACTTCACCAGTCGGTGTGGTAACAATAATAGAAGTCAACGGTTTATGGATCAAGATGTCTTCAGCTTCTTAAGTATGGTTGCTGTCTTTTTTTATGAACAACGGGAACACTTTTAGCCTTCATCATATCTGATGTAAAGTATTGATAAGGCTGAAGAACCGAAGATCTGAGACCTCTCCCGGAATCCTTAACCTCTGAGGAACTGGCTATCTTGTCTCTAACTGCTGGAACACAACAATGCTGAAAACATTGTTGTTACTTATAGCGGTAGACTTAGATAAGATGGTGTTAGCTAGATAGCTAGCCAGACGGACTTACAAATATAAGACCGATCACCAACTAAATCGAATACAATAATATGTACCCCCGCTTCGAATCGAAGCTGGGACCTCTGGGTCTGATACCAGTGCCTGTTAACACTAAGCCACAGAGGTTTCTCGCTCCCACTGATGCTGGAAGAGTCCTCTGTTTGAAGATTTTCGTTTACTGTCTCGATGAAAGTATCAGTACCAACGTTATCTTGATCAGTGTCAATAGAAATATTGTCTTGTGTATAATTTTCAGACCTGTCTAAAATGTTAATGTTCTGTATGTATGAATCGATGGAAGGGCAAGGTGAGGACGACAACTCCTCAGTTTTATCAGCAATTTCCCCTTAATTTTCAGGTTCAGAACCACTATCTATATCCGAAAGAGCGTTTTCAGGAATTGCTTTTCTTATTTCCACAATAAGTAAGTAGGGTAGGGCAATAAAAAAATAAGTGACAGTTGGTACTTATATTACTTGTACTATTAAGTATTCTGTGCTTATATATTTTAAGCTATATTGATATTTTAAAAAAAACGGGAAGGCTTATTATTTTTGAATAAAGAAAAATGGTGATTATTATGAAGATTTTATAAGTACTTAATTATTATGTTCAAAACATAAGTGAGTTGTTCGTACTTATAAGTTTTTGGAGTTTAAGCATAAGAAATGGAACTATGAGACTGATTTGCTTTAATATAATTACTATTTTTCTGCGGAATCACTTGTTTCTTTTATTCTTTCTCTTTGACAATGGGAAGTATACTGCACGCGGTTAAAGTGCATTAGTTTCTTATGAACTTGATAATGTCCAGTATAGTGGACGTATGTTTTTCAGGAACCTGAAATGGGTAGATTTTTTCAGCTATTTTTTCGCGGGCTCTCTACAAGCTAAGAATCAAAATCTATAACAATTTTACAAATTTTAATAAAAAAAAAATCCGTCGAATTAAGGGTTAAACTAATAAGAAACAGTTTATGGGTGCTTAAGAGAGTAACTTATTTACGCAAGTACCAGGGGAGCATATTTCCAAGCAGCTCATTTACTAACTGAAAGTTAATGAATCCAAATCAAGCGCTCAATTAGACGAATCTACTTTACAGTCAGTCAAGGATCAGCGGAGGAGCTACTCAAATCTTACATAATTAGTACCGCGACGAGTCCTGGTGCTGCTCAAACGGCCATAAATAATTTATAGGTATTCGAAGCTGTTCAAGTTTTAAGAGCTCTTTGGTATTTCCGTGAGCCCTCTCCGGGCAGTCTCAGCGAAAGCAATTATGTTGTCAGACACTTTATTTAAGATTATTTTGTGCCTCGAGATTTATGGTCGTTTTATTAAATATGACGATACGTGGAGACGCACCGGTGGGTGTTTTAATAGGTCACGCTTTGTTTCTTTACAGAAATATTGTTGAAACTAAATATTTAGATATCCTCATTAAAATTCCTTATCATCACTGACTGATTACAAAAAAAGGCTTTAGAGCCGGCATCACTACCGACAGATAAGTACCCTTAGTACGAGTGTCATTTACTGTCAACTTTTTTGACAACTATCGGATGCTCTACTCATGTCGGTTAAGCAGTTTATGGATATGAAAGAGACAAAGCGATAGTTTTCCAAAATGATTATAGTTTCCATAACTCGTATAAAGTTCTGTATAGCTTATCTTACTGTGAAAAATAATTATTTTAATGTCAAATTATTTACCAAAAAACCTATTCAGAACTTATCTGTCCGCGATGAAACCGGCTCTAAGTCTAAATCTGAATGGATATTTTGGGAATTTTTTTGTTCGTGAGGACGATAGTTTCTTTTCATTATCAGTAAATGCATTCCATTCAACTTGATATTAATAATACTAAAACCACACCCACAGCAGCTTAAAACAACATTATTTAAATAAGTTTTATGATGAAATAGCTCCCGCCCGCATTCTCACCTCCGTGGATATTGTACGTTTTAATCTAGGCAAGAAACTATCCGCTTGTCCAATTTCATTCAAATCCGTTCAGCTGTTTTTGAGTGATTGATAACTTCAAAATATGTATAACATTAGTAGGCAAAACTAAATTTAACGGAAACCTAAGAACCTATAAGAACATAATATTAAAATAAAGTTTTATTTCCAGACGGTGAGCATGACGGGCTCAGCGCGCTGCTCGGCGCGTCGTCCCCTGAGCTGGCGCTCGCGTCCGACGCGTCCGACAGCCTGCCGATACCCGATCACGATATCGGTGAGTAATGTCAACTCATATCCAGGGGACAATACACGTGTAGAGATGTGATCTTGGTTACAAAACACCTCGTATTATAGGTTATATAGGTTATTTATTCTTAGTATGTTCAGTATATTTCGGATACTAACCAGTCTCAGACAGAATCAGTGTAGATATGCATAAAAACCATTGTAAGGCTCGGACTATAAGCATCCGGAATTTCTCCGTCCGGAAAAAAACCGGCCCCGGACAAGCCCGGATTCAATCTGTCACTCAAACAATTATTTAAATTTTTGCTGCATGGACTACATGGATCCATCCAATTTTGAATTTTTCCCGACGTCTCCTGACATCCCCGGATCATATTCTAAAAACGTACGTCCGGGTGCTTCAGGAAAATCACGCATCAGTGTGACAACTGACTAACGAGAGTTAGGCGGACATTTCTCGTCTAAAAATTATTCATGATAGCTTTTTTTTACACGTTAACCGCCATATCGGACAATGCTGGGCGACACCTTTATATCCTTAAGAAGGGTCCAAAAAATCTAGTCAATTGTGCAATAACATAGGTTAGGCACTTAAAGTAATTAAATCTTTTTGGAAACATTGAACTCGATTATTCATCATTTGAGCAACACATTGTTGCAAAACACCACTATCAGCAATAAAATTTTAGAAAAGATCATTATTGACAATATACGAGTATAATATGTTTATCCGTGTTAGCTGGAACCGTAATAAATGTATACTTTTAATTATTTGATTTTTTTGGTATCACCCATGTGATATGCTAGCCAAAATGAACTTGTCGGTAAGCGAACAATATAACTTTTATGTTCCCGACTGTACATTTCCGGTCGCTTCTAAACATAAACTGTTTCGTTTCAGTATCTGTATTATAATATAAATAAACATTAAGGTAAGCTGAGAACTGTTTTAGCTTTGCCAGCCAGGGTCCATACAAAAGTGCCCATCATTATTTAATTAAGTCAATTTGACTTTACCCTTCTTTTTGCGTCACAGGGTTAATACAGTCTTTTATCATGCTAAAATAAATATGAGACAGTATAACACTAAGGCTAAAGGAACTATAATTATTTGCACCATCAGTAAAATGCGTCATTGTTGCTGAACACAATTTTTACACGGCATCTAATGCGCCAGTAACACTCTCACTTCGTCACCTCACCTCATCTCGTCCGTTCTCGCAAGATGGATGGTCAATCAAACAAGCTACCCGTTTACACTCTCGTCAGTGTGACCTGACCCTAATTATCTAATTTAAAATCTATCACAATCCCTTTCAGAGGTATTGTGATTGTGATATTTTCGTCTGTCATATTGCTTAGACAGTTCAATTTCGTTTATTCCATACCTTTTAAAACGCGTCCCGATCACAATCCCTTTCAAATGTCAAATAGTGACGGCCTGAATATCTTTCAAATTACGAATTGAAAGGGATTGCGATAGATTTAAAATTAGACAATTAGCCCCCAGATTCGGTATTGTAATACTTTTTCAGTAGTTTTTTTTATAGATTTCACTGAACATCGGTACTTTTGGCATACTCTACTTTACTCAACATATTAAAGAAAAGAAACCTATGTATTAAGCCAGGCTATCTTCTCTCTGTGAGCCAAATTTCATCCAAATCAGTTCAGTAGTTTTTGCGTGAAAGAGTAACAAAAAAAGAAACTGACATACTTTTGCATTTATAATATTAGCAGGATCAAACTTCTAGTAATGCTGGCATTTTATTTGGCTTTTAAAAAAAATATTTAGCATATTTGTACATCACTCTAGCATGTTTTTAAGTAGATTAATTGGAAACACTGGACACCTTTTGACTCCGCCCGCCGCTCCGGACGCGAGACGACGCGAGGTGACGAGGCGAGGCCGTTCAGACTCTCGCCTCGTGACCTCGCCTCGCCACTCGCACGCGAATGTAACTGCCGTATATAGATTTTACGTCAATGGTTTCCGTTCTAAATATAAAAATAAAGAAGTGCTAGCAAACTGAATAATTTCTGGAATATTCCTGATGCTTAAACGCGGCTTTTGCTAGTTAATTTGAAATACTCATATTACTGTTAATTTAATGCCATTTGACTTAGTTAATTCTGAAAACTATGTACTGACAACATTATGAAGAACCAAATATAGAATCGCTAAGAATTTAGCTCCCTATTGACGCTCGCGTCCGACGTGTCCGACAGCCTGCCGATACCCGACCACGATATCGGTGAGTTATGTCCACGTGACCAATACGCGTGTATATGTAGCCTATACAACGTGTATCTACGAGTACCTGAAACCTCTTTGCCGTAGTGATGCAATCTTGGTTTATTTACCGTCGGATATACGAGGGTTTACAATATTTGGTATGATCCGGAAATGGTCACTCTCTGAAACAGTGTACTGAGGAGATATAGAAGTTTAGTAGATGAGAAAACTGATAAAACATTTTAAGGTGTAAGAAAAAGTTGCTTTTGTAATTATAAATGAAAATATATATTGTGTAATTTAACTTTTACCCGACTGCAAGGCAAGGGTTATGTTTTTTGCGCGTATCTTGTATGTAAGTGTGTATGTTTGTTTATATGTAATATTCTTTATTACCTCTTATCTTTCAAACGGCTGAATGGATTTCAATAATTAAGATATCGTAAGATTTGTCCAGGTAAGTGATGTTAATTAAAAACCAACATAGCGGCTGTGAGGTGCTATTATTTGAAATGAAAAAAAACCTGTTTCTTCAATATAGGTATCAATTTAAAGGGCTATTCTTAAGGATTTCAAAAAGATATATATCATGACTGATAAATAACTAAAACGATATAGATAAAAATATATTAAAACCTGAAAAACCCGCCTGCATCAAAAGACAAGTCAACTAAAAAGATTGAAACAAGATCAAATATAAAAATATTATACTCAACATAAATTGAAGTCGCGGAGGCATTACATTATGAATGATTCGACTTATTATTAAATTGTATGCCTCCGACCGCATGTTATGTTGTACAAAATAATTTTATTTTCTTTCATTCATCTTGTCAATCTTTTCACTTGACTTGTCTTTTGATGCAGGCGGGATTTTCAGGTTTTTATATATTGTTTTAGTTATTTATCGGTCATGATATATATATTTTTGAAATCCTTAACAACAGCCCTTTATATTGATGAAATTATTATTTTAGTTTTTTTTATTTTTTTTATCGAGTAACTCTCCATTAAAGTTGAAGATGGTCCTTTGGATATTGTGCGCCTTATTTTTCTGTCTATTCAATTTAAGTGAAAGATCCAAAATTTCAGTTATGTTATATATGACTCCTTATTTACGTAACATGACTCGATAAAATTTCTCGCCTTAAGTGCAATTTGCTGAACTGTAACTGAACAATACGAGTATAACAATAACACCTATGGAGCTATTGTTGTGGGTTTGACTTGGAAACAAGTCTGAACTCCAATATATATTATATGATTTCTGTATGATAAATAAGCACCCATAGAGATAATTACTTATTAAGTATTGGACTCGACAAAAAGTCAGCCTTAAAGAAAAAATTGCTGATGCTGCGTTTTTCTGACATTACTCTCATGGTCTCAGACACAACCATTTGTTTCTTTTCGTAACATCATTCTATATGAAAAAAATAATAATCGTAGTTAACTAATCACTCTAATGACTCTATTATTAGAGCGCGAAAACATTCATTAACATAGTTGCTTGTTGCCTTTGATCTCGCAGAAACAGATTGGTTTGCATATAAAGCCAGGATCGAGATTAAGATTCAACACTCGCACTTCTCAACGTACAGTCGCATAGCATCGCTAAATGCAAATTATGTCAAAGCATACAGTGCTCCAGACGTTATTATGTAGTTACTCGTACTTGCTACAAAGCCAACGTTTCGACCGACGTCTCGAAAGACTGAATGTTGTAAGTGTACTTACGACGTTCGCTTTGAGTTATTTCGTTATACCTATATGAAATTAGGCAAGGGATGGAGTGCCGAGTTGTGTAAACGTACTCTCTTTGATAGGTACCAAACATTCGTATTCGCGAGCACTCCACGTTTATTCTGTTACCGATACTTGGTTAAATAGCTCGCGTTCAGATTTTACTATTTCTGCAAGTGTGCCTTGAGGTTTTTTAAATAATTATATTCATTTGTCTTTTAACCGCTTAGCATAAACGGTGACCTTTCTGCTCAACAGCTATAATTATATTTTAGATTTTTTTTATTTTTCAATGCTATTTTTATACCTACTTATGATAAACTAAATAGAAAAATATTGGAAAAAATCAACTTGGCTACAAGTGAATTCTCAGATGGGACTCTAACCGACGACCTTTTGGAATCCAGTCCAATGCTCTAACCACTGAGCTATCGAGACTTCCAAACGTCATAGGTTCGAGTCCCATCTGAGAATTCTCTTGTGACCGAGGTGATTTTTTCCAATATTTTTCTATTTAAAAATTATCATAAGTAAAAATATAGCTAAAACAAATCGAAACTACATACTTACAACATCAATCATATTTTTTCAATTAATATAACTTTATTCTAAAACGCACCCTATACTGTTCTCATGCGAGATAACCAGTCCTAATATTAATAATTATTGACAATATGAGTATATCCGTCAGACTATGCCTTTTTTATCTTGAATGGGTCTGCTCTTGATCCTAATCTAGTTCTAGCCCGAGGTCAAGATAGGATTTACGATCGAGCGAGCTTACCCAGAAGGTGCCTATTCATCCTGGCTTTGAAAATTGAAGGACTACCTATACTAAACAGGTATATACGTTTCTACTGAACTACACTTTCTAGGTCGCAAGTTTTCACGTAGGCTAATTTTTGAAACTGGCATAATGTGTGAAGTTTATGTATGCCAAGCAGCTAGGTAATTTCCGCTTTGTGCCAAAGCAAGCATAACGTAAAATGTACGTTATCTCTAATATAAAAAAGAAATCGCGACTTTTACGTTAACTGTACTAGCGCATGAAAGTACAACGGTGGTCCAGAGACCTTAGTACGAGTTTGTCAAACCATAATCGTGTCTCTGTCTCTTTCATATCTATACCGACAAGAGCAGTGCATCCGATAGTTGGCGATGACATTGATAGTTAGTGTCAACTCGTACTAAGGGCACTGTCAAGTGGACAATCCCAACTGCCTCTTTAGCAAGCCTCTTCTTGCTCATAGTAGCAAGAAGAGGCTCTAAGCACGGTATATGCACTGGCAAACGTGTCAGTATTATCCGGCTTGCAAAGTTTCAGAAGATATGAGCTCAACACGGCATATTTGTAACGAGCTAACTCCTCGTCGAGAAAATGAAAAATGAAAATGAAAATATTCTTTATTCAATTGAGCATATTACACGCATCTTTGAATTGTCAGTTTTGCCCTACCACCCGTTTCAGACTCTTCTAGCTGACAAGAAAAAACGGGCGGAAAAAACTTACTAGCTTTATCAAATGTATGTAATGGTATTTACAAACAATATACCATTGATGATGATGATGATGAAATACAAATCAATCAAAGTATTATTTAATGTGACTAATGAGTAACATAGTAGACGTTATGTTAATTATCAGTTCCATGCGTTACAGTCATTTAGATAATCTCGTACCTTGTGATAACATTTGCTCATGAGCGTCTTTTTAATATGTTTTTTTGAATTTATGCAAAGGTAGTTCAAACGCATCTTTTGGAACTTTATTAAAGAATGCTATGCCTTTCCCCAAAAAGCCTCACCTTTTTTAAGTTTAAGTTTTGGAACGGCAAGCTTTCTTATTAATTGTATTAAACTGATGCACATCGCTATTTTTAACATTGGAATCTAAATGTTTCCTTACATATACGATGTTCTCATAGATGTATTGTCCTGCCAATGTTAATATATTAATTTCTTTAAACAGGTCTCTTAAAGAATCTCTACACCTAAGTTTGTAAATGGCGCGCACAGCACGTTTTTGAAGTACAAACACATTATCAATATTGGCTGCTGATCTCCACAAAAACAGGCTATAGGACACTATGAAAATAACTAAAGTAAACTAGTTTTGTCGTTTCAATATCAGTTAAAAGCCTTATCTTTATTACAGCAAAGGCCGCAGAACTGAAAAAAAATATTAGCGTAGTAAGGTAGGGCATTAATATAGATTAGAAATAGTAGAGGGCCTAATATTGAACCTTGGGGCACGCCCATAATAATGGAGGCTCCGGTAGATGCAGTATGATTAACAATCACTTTCTGATTTCTGTTACATAGGTACGATTGCAAAAGGCCAACTGATTTATTAGAGGCACCATAATGTTCTAACTTCATTAAAGTGATCAACGCCATCGAAAGCTTTAGACAGATCACAGAATACACGAATTACGTCCTGCTTGCCCTCCCAGGCATCAAAAATATGTTTAAGCAGAGCAATTCTAGATTCCAGAGAAGCACGCGAACAATGTATGGAGATTTAAAACATCTATCAACAATCAAATGATCTTAAAATAATCGCTAATCTTTAGTCTCACTGGGTCAATAAACAAAAAAATCAACATTCGGAATTCATGAAACGTACATCAGCTTCAGGCTTGCCCTTAATAGTAGCTCTAGGCACGGTCTACTCTAGGCCCTTTTTCCTTATTTACAGTTGGCATTGCCCAGTTAACTGTACCATTGTTGAACTTACGTTAACTGTACGTACATACCGCATGAAAGTTCAATGATGGCCCAGTCTGGACAATCTCAACTGTACTACGAGCAAGAACATGCTCTAAGCACGGTATATGTACTGGCAAACGTGTCAGTATCATCCGGCTTGCGAAGTTTCAGAAGATGTGAGCTCAACACGGCATATTTATAACGAGCTAACTCCTCGTCGAGAAGAACGTGAACAATTCAGATTTTACTATTTCTGCAAGTGTGCCTTGAGGTTTTTTAAATAATTATATTCATTTGTCTTTTAACCGCTTAGCATAAACGGTGACCTTTCTGCTCAACAGCTATAATTATATTTTAGATTTTTTTTATTTTTCAATGCTATTTTTATACCTACTTATGATAAACTAAATAGAAAAATATTGGAAAAAATCAACTTGGCTACAAGTGAATTCTCAGATGGGACTCTAACCGACGACCTTTTGGAATCCAGTCCAATGCTCTAACCACTGAGCTATCGAGACTTCCAAACGTCATAGGTTCGAGTCCCATCTGAGAATTCTCTTGTGACCGAGGTGATTTTTTCCAATATTTTTCTATTTAAAAATTATCATAAGTAAAAATATAGCTAAAACAAATCGAAACTACATACTTACAACATCAATCATATTTTTTCAATTAATATAACTTTATTCTAAAACGCACCCTATACTGTTCTCATGCGAGATAACCAGTCCTAATATTAATAATTATTGACAATATGAGTATATCCGTCAGACTATGCCTTTTTTATCTTGAATGGGTCTGCTCTTGATCCTAATCTAGTTCTAGCCCGAGGTCAAGATAGGATTTACGATCGAGCGAGCTTACCCAGAAGGTGCCTATTCATCCTGGCTTTGAAAATTGAAGGACTACCTATACTAAACAGGTATATACGTTTCTACTGAACTACACGTTTCTAGGTCGCAAGTTTTCACGTAGGCTAATTTTTGAAACTGGCATAATGTGTGAAGTTTATGTATGCCAAGCAGCTAGGTAATTTCCGCTTTGTGCCAAAGCAAGCATAACGTAAAATGTACGTTATCTCTAATATAAAAAAGAAATCGCGACTTTTACGTTAACTGTACTAGCGCATGAAAGTACAACGGTGGTCCAGAGACCTTAGTACGAGTTTGTCAAACCATAATCGTGTCTCTGTCTCTTTCATATCTATACCGACAAGAGCAGTGCATCCGATAGTTGGCGATGACATTGATAGTTAGTGTCAACTCGTACTAAGGGCACTGTCAAGTGGACAATCCCAACTGCCTCTTTAGCAAGCCTCTTCTTGCTCATAGTAGCAAGAAGAGGCTCTAAGCACGGTATATGCACTGGCAAACGTGTCAGTATTATCCGGCTTGCAAAGTTTCAGAAGATATGAGCTCAACACGGCATATTTGTAACGAGCTAACTCCTCGTCGAGAAAATGAAAAATGAAAATGAAAATATTCTTTATTCAATTGAGCATATCGATACTTGTAATTTCAATTGACGTAAAGCACAAACCCCAACTTTACAGGAGAGCCAAAATTAGATTTTTTTTAAAGATTTAAATTCATAACGCTTGTGTTTTTAAAGTTATAAAAAAGTTATGTAGACAAAATATACCCAAAATCTTGAGATGCAGACGATGAAATATTTAGTTTTTAGTCTAGTTTGTTATTTTAGAAAATAGATGTGCCTAACATCTCAGATAATTCATTAAAATGTTCTTTACGCCCATTTTTATTATGAGGCTCAGATTCATTTTGGGCGTAAAGCACGATCAAAAAAATAATATTCTCTACGCCCTAAAAATAAATGTTTAAAAGTGTTAATATAGATAAAGTATGCAGGTGTAAATCTAATAAAAAAAAGATATCTTATATTTTGAATTAAAGAACTAACTTTATTTGTTGATAAGGTGGTGTAGCATACATAGCCTAAGTCATTTTAAATAGCATGTGATGTTAAAATATCTTTATCTTAGGATTTACAGCAAACGAGCGAATGATCATTCTATCCTAACTCTGTGAGTGTTGAAAGTGTTCTAGCAAAGAGAATTTGATAAAGTGGGAATAGAATGAACATTCTCTCGTTTGCTCTAAAGTCGACATTTTAAAAGCATAGGTAAGTATCAATCAGTCTTCAAATTGAATGTAGATTACTAATCAACAAATTATTAAACATTTTTCACAAACAGAACAAGCGATTTTGTGCCTAGGTTCCTACGTAGGTATTAATTTTTGGTTTTAACAGATAGATCAGTTTTTAAAATTATAAATAATCAACAAATAATCAACAAAAAACTTTTCTCATAACAATAATATGCGAGTATTTTTTACTTGTTTTCTATCCCTCTCTCTTTTCTATGTCTGCCTTTGAACCTGCCTGAAATGTTTATTATTCGTTGTCATCATCATCTACTTCTTCATCAGTTTCTGCTAATCTATCTTTAACACTTGAATGTGTAGGCAGTTGTCTGTATTCATTGTGAAATCGTTTAGGTATAACACCTTTCTCACATAGTGAAATAAGATCTTTGTACTTTGCATCTGATATTGGGAGTTTTGAGTTGTATAACTTTTTCATTCTGATCGTTGTAAGTGGCTCTTCATTAGCGTTAGTTTGGTTTAAATTTTTTGTTTTCCTTCCTTTACCAGTGCCTTTACCCTTTCTTTGTGTATCCGTCTTATCACACAATTTTATTTCATGGCACTCTGCATGCTCCTTCATTGAATACTTGCAGACAATTCTATTCGTAGCCTTCTTTTTCATCGTAACGATTCGTATATCTTTAAACTTAATATTTTTCAAAGTGCTTTTAGTAAATATTTCTACAGCAAAGTCGTCAAAGTTCAGAAAATCGGTATGGTCGAGAGCAATCACTGTGTAAGGTCTCGGTTGTTTACGGGCAGATTCAAAGTATGTAGCCCAGTGTGAGGGACTCCACACAATTAGCCTCCTCACTTCTCTCTCTATCACAGCATGCACTGAATCTACAGGCATGTAGGTATGACCTGGAAGCAAAAAGTTGATTTGCACAACTTCGACAAGTTTCGAAACTCGTAGAAAATTATTAATAGCCGCTAGTACATTCTTATTTTTGTTTTGACCGCTGCATGAATCACAATATAATATAACATTTTTTATGCCTCTTTGATCAACATTTTGCAAGTATTTTGTTAGAGAAGTGGCTATCTCATTACTTCCTCGCTTAGCATCTGCTTCACCCCAAGTGAAGCAAAAAACATTTTGCGTACCACTTTCATAAAATGTAAGATTGTATACTGCGTATTTTCGCGAGTAATACAACAACATGCTTTCGCCATGCGGCGTATTGAGCACTTTTTGCAAATCAAAACTACATACAACCGTATCATTGTATTGAGGTCTAAGATTCTGGTGAAACTTGAACCTCTTGTAAGTGGCAATTTTTTTAGCAAGGTGATTTTCAACATCTTCATTACTAACTGTATCCTCATTATTTTCATTCTTTGTGCATTTTACACATTTGTCCTTTTTTGGGACATGAAAACTGATGTTGTATTCACAGAAAATGTTTCTGAAAAGTCTCTCACTTACTATTTCATATTTAGGATCAGGACTGTCCTCATTTTGCATACTTTTGCAATGTTCTGAATAGAGACGGTAAAGGTTAGAGACATTTTTAAACTCTTGAGGAAGATATGTCTTGTTACTTCTTTTTCTGTTATAATGGGATGGTATCGCCGGCAGGTTGGTAATGTAGGTTTCACATATTGTTTGGTCTCTTCAGAGTACATTTCAGCAACATTGGGTCTCCTTCTATCACATTGAGCCATGTTTTCATGTGAGTTTTTTATTGTGTATAACAAATATTTTTGCGTAATACACAATGTGTTTAACAAAAACTTTAAAAAGTGTGCCTTACGCTATATTTATGCCCTCAAAATTTAAGTAAGGTCTATTATGCTAATGGAAGTAAAGCATATAATTTTAAAAAGTTTGCCTTACGCCCTATATTGTTTACAGAGGTGATTAACAGACATTGACTTAAAGCACATTCAGCATTATTTGTAGTAGATGGTTGGGCTGTTAAAAACAAAATAAGACTTTGACGTTCTTTACGTTATGCATTTATTTATGAAAGTCACATACTACCTAAAGTTTTACAATTTAACAGTAAAAACGTTCTTTACGTTACATTTTCAATGCGTCTAAAATCGTTATTAATGGTCGTATTGCTACGTGGATAAGACAGAAAAAAAGAGAAAAAAAAACAAAGTTAGATGGCATTCATACCTCATTTTGGCCAAAATGTGCTTTACGTCAATTGAAATTACAGGTATCGATATTACACGCATCTTTGAATTGTCAGTTTTGCCCTACCACCCGTTTCAGACTCTTCTAGCTGACAAGAAAAAACGGGCGGAAAAAACTTACTAGCTTTATCAAATGTATGTAATGGTATTTACAAACAATATACCATTGATGATGATGATGATGAAATACAAATCAATCAAAGTATTATTTAATGTGACTAATGAGTAACATAGTAGACGTTATGTTAATTATCAGTTCCATGCGTTACAGTCATTTAGATAATCTCGTACCTTGTGATAACATTTGCTCATGAGCGTCTTTTTAATATGTTTTTTTGAATTTATGCAAAGGTAGTTCAAACGCATCTTTTGGAACTTTATTAAAGAATGCTATGCCTTTCCCCAAAAAGCCTCACCTTTTTTAAGTTTAAGTTTTGGAACGGCAAGCTTTCTTATTAATTGTATTAAACTGATGCACATCGCTATTTTTAACATTGGAATCTAAATGTTTCCTTACATATACGATGTTCTCATAGATGTATTGTCCTGCCAATGTTAATATATTAATTTCTTTAAACAGGTCTCTTAAAGAATCTCTACACCTAAGTTTGTAAATGGCGCGCACAGCACGTTTTTGAAGTACAAACACATTATCAATATTGGCTACTGATCTCCACAAAAACAGGCTATAGGACACTATGAAAATAACTAAAGTAAACTAGTTTTGTCGTTTCAATATCAGTTAAAAGCCTTATCTTTATTACAGCAAAGGCCGCAGAACTGAAAAAAAATATTAGCGTAGTAAGGTAGGGCATTAATATAGATTAGAAATAGTAGAGGGCCTAATATTGAACCTTGGGGCACGCCCATAATAATGGAGGCTCCGGTAGATGCAGTATGATTAACAATCACTTTCTGATTTCTGTTACATAGGTACGATTGCAAAAGGCCAACTGATTTATTAGAGGCACCATAATGTTCTAACTTCATTAAAGTGATCAACGCCATCGAAAGCTTTAGACAGATCACAGAATACACGAATTACGTCCTGCTTGCCCTCCCAGGCATCAAAAATATGTTTAAGCAGAGCAATTCTAGATTCCAGAGAAGCACGCGAACAATGTATGGAGATTTAAAACATCTATCAACAATCAAATGATCTTAAAATAATCGCTAATCTTTAGTCTCACTGGGTCAATAAACAAAAAAATCAACATTCGGAATTCATGAAACGTACATCAGCTTCAGGCTTGCCCTTAATAGTAGCTCTAGGCACGGTCTACTCTAGGCCCTTTTTCCTTATTTACAGTTGGCATTGCCCAGTTAACTGTACCATTGTTGAACTTACGTTAACTGTACGTACATACCGCATGAAAGTTCAATGATGGCCCAGTCTGGACAATCTCAACTGTACTACGAGCAAGAACATGCTCTAAGCACGGTATATGTACTGGCAAACGTGTCAGTATCATCCGGCTTGCGAAGTTTCAGAAGATGTGAGCTCAACACGGCATATTTATAACGAGCTAACTCCTCGTCGAGAAGAACGTGAACAATGTATGGGGATTTACAACACTGACGTCGAGGCGGCAATAAAGTTGAACTTTTTCGAGAGTCGCCCGCTTTTGTATTAAAAGTGGCACGTGTAAGTAATCGCCCAGAAAATCTTCAGGGAGAAAATGTTAAGCTTTTACAACCTTATATTTTAAGGCTATATTTAATTTTTAAAGATTTTTACATAACTCATGAAGAAACAAGGTCCGTGTTTTTTGTCAAAAATTGGCCGTCGCTTTTGTCGCTGATAACAATCTATAGAATCAAGCAATATGGTAGCAAATGTCTTCTAAACTCTTCTTTATTTAGAAATACCATTTTTGTATCTAATTCTCTTCTTTAGATCGTTTAGACGTACCTACTAGTACTACTTTCTTATTGCTAAATTAAGTAATTCCGCGGTAATAGAAAAATATCAAGGATCTACTATTATACACGTAAAATAAATTAAATCATGAATTGCTTCTGAAACATGCCTAATTTCTGTAAACAATAGGTGGCACAGTTGCAACACTTTGTCAACATCCACATCACAAATGACCGTAAAACTTACCCCGTTATCGTACCCCGAAATGCTAAGGTTAAGACCGTAGCACACGATCAGCGATGCCACAAATTAAGTATAAGCAGGTATAATTAATTGGTTCAATATTGATTACATTTAAGTAGATTACGACTTAGGTTTTATTAAATTGAATGTTATTTAATTTTGTGATATTTTATATGGAATTTTATAGATTTATAGACATTTTAATTTTTAATACATAAAGGTAATAATTTAATTTGTAATTGACGATGCGAATCTACACAACAATGATGTTATTTAAAACGTTTATTTTTTTTATTTCAGAATTCTCTAGATTCTAGAATAATAAACACATTGTGTTTTCAATATCTTCAAACATGATATGTCTTTGAACTAGTCTTTATTTCCTTTGGTATATGTTGAAGTTGATAAATAGGTATACTTACTAGAAAATATACTAGAAAAAAACCGACTACTCTCTATTGCGGAATCGTACATGTCCCGTCAGGGACAGAGTTTGCAACCTTTGGGTGTCTCCGGCCCAATGCAGCTAATCTAAACATCATCCTGTCTGAGCGATATAGAGACTAGTTGACTTTTTCTGGTATATCTTTTAGTATAAAAAAAATTGGCTAATACAATTTATGGCTTATGGTAAATTTTAAATAGAAAAATATTGGAAAAAATTAACTCGGCCACAAGTGAATTCTCAGGCTGGAATCGAACCAGCGACCTTTGGAAATCCGGTCCAATGCTCTAACCGCTGAGCTACCGAGACTTGCGAACCACCGTCGAAATTCTCCAATACTTTTATATTTTTAATACGCTGTAGGCCAGCGTTGTTACATCAATGCTAGGAAATATCCTTGCATTCGAAAGAAACATCTTTTCAGGTGTTTAACGATCGATTAAGATGCAACTGCCAATAATTTATGATTTTGTAATTTTTGCATTTTTCAATGCTATTTTATACTTATGGTAAATTTTAAATAGAAAAATATTGGAAAAAATTAACTCGGCCACAAGTGAATTCTCAGGCTGGAATCGAACCAGCGACCTTTGGAAATCCGGTCCATTTAATACGCTGTAGGCCAGGAATATTTCCTAGCATTGATGTAACAACGCTGGCCTACAGCGTATTAAAAATATAAAAGTATTGGAGAATTTCGACGGTGGTTCGCAAGTCTCGGTAGCTCAGCGGTTAGAGCATTGGACCGGATTTCCAAAGATCGCTGGTTCGATTCCAGCCTGAGAATTCACTTGTGGCCGAGTTAATTTTTTCCAATATTTTTCTATTTAAAATTTACCATAAGTATAAAATAGCATTGAAAAATGCAAAAATTACAAAATCAACAATTTATGGCTGTTTTTTTCCTGATTATTATGTTTTACATCACATCGCTCATATGTGTTTACAATCCTTACCCACTCGTCACACGTGACGCTCCGCCATTTTGTTTGGGGAACCCTACTCCAACTGCTATTTGTCATTCTCATTTGCATCTAGTTTCAAAGCGAGTTTATTTTGAGCAACTTTGAGACTTGTATAACTATGGTTGACACGCGTATTTAGACGTATGTAAATCGTGACCTATTTGTTACCTACATGAAAATCTTATTTGGAAAGCTGTAATTGTAAACTTTTTATAACTGATGGCTTTTGAACAAATAATATCTTTTACCTCGTAAAATATAGGTGTCTATATAACTGGGATATCTGTCAGTAGGATCAATATTTTCAAATATATTTTAGTACACAAAACATTATTTAACTGCAATAGTATTACTTAAACCATGTCAGTATTATCAACAGTATTGTCAACATTATCGTATAAGTAACTGAATTTAATATAAAATGTTAAATTTGCATGCTTAAATAGGCGAAACATGATGTACAAATATTGTAACTTTCCATCTTAATTACCATGTTTGTGGCAAATAAATAAATGATTATGATTATTATGATTATGATTATGGGATACATTTTATCCCGATATTCCCACGGTATCAGGAATTACGCAGGTAAAAACGCGGGCTGCCTAGTGTACATTATTAACAAAAGACAATCAATTGCTTTTTTTTATCAAATCATATACTAGCTATCTTTGACGTAGTATTGATAATTCGCTGTATAATATCATATTGCCAATCATGCTTGAGGCTTATGGCGAAATGAAACCTATCTTTGAATTCAGACACGTGTACAGCTATTTTTAAACATTAATCCTATAAGCCGTACTTCGTCAGAAGTCAAGAGTATGTAATGTATATACAATAGATTTATATTGTTACCAAAGCCACACAAAGACATAGTCGGACCCTCTCACTTTGCTATGATCTGATGTCGGACCCTTTTACGTCAACTGTTAGATAGGCTGTCTAAACAATTCTAGACCGGAGGTTGTAGATACAATATTTCAAAGATAAAAGGTCTGAGACACAAGATAAGGAATACAATAACTTTATCAAGTTAAGGTACAGTTGACTATTCTTAAAGATTTTTAAAATTGCTCCTATCGACCACCTTCACATCGAGAGATCTATTAATGAAAAATTAAGTAACACCTCCAATAATATAGTCATGGCCCATTGTCCTTACCCTACCATAAAGAAAATCAGTGCGCCAGCGCTCGTTAAAGCTCGTAGCCGCGCTTAATAGACTGGTCGTATTCGATCACGTTCGTTAAGCAAAGTTCGGCCCGGTCAGATGTCGGATGGGTGACCGTAAAGTGGCATTACAACTGAGCGCTTCCGTGCTTCGGAGGGCACGTTAAACCGTCGGTCCTGGCTGTTGTTATTTGATTAGAGTCGTTAAGCCAAGTCAGAGGCCTTATAGGCGGCTTGATAAACTCTGACACCAGAGGTGGCCACTAATTCTCACTCAATAAGTATACTTATTGAGTGAGAATTTTAGACTTACTTAGGTACTTATAAGTAAGTAAGTGCGCCAGCAGTGGACAAAAAAAATGGCAGATGTTCATGATGATGACTAAAATGACTATATCGCATCATATTTGCGAAAAACTCCATAGATGTTTGTCACCCGCACATATTCCCGTGTACCTACTTACTTACATTACAAGTAAGTACATGTTTTAA
The DNA here is from genome assembly GCA_910589605.1 of Chrysoteuchia culmella. Taxonomy (NCBI): domain Eukaryota; kingdom Metazoa; phylum Arthropoda; class Insecta; order Lepidoptera; family Crambidae; genus Chrysoteuchia; species Chrysoteuchia culmella. Next base: position 13,513,607 of record OU342661.1, read on the forward strand.
TAAAAAACCATAATGAAACCACGCGCGTCCTCTTTTCATAAAAACGGATATTCACATACGTACATCTTATGTTTTGGCGCGCACTGTTCATTAACAACTTTTTACGGATATCAAACGCGCTATATTTCACGAACTAAGTTGTAATTGTCCGTATTTTTAGGTTTCATCCCGTGACCACGGCAGCTGAAAAGGTGCTGAAACGTCGGGAAAATCAAAAAACCCCTAAAAAAAACCTAAAAATACGAACAATTACAACTTAATTCGTGAAATATAGCGCGTTTGATAGCCGTAAAAATTGATTTATTTCACGGATATTCACTTTTGGTCGGCCATTTAATATAGTTCTGAATGAGCACTGAAGTTAACTTTTTTAACATCGTAATATGTAATAAACCTATATGAGAAATAATGTACGCCTCTGTGAAGGTTTTGTTACATTTATTTAAGTCTTTGTCACTTTTATTCATGGTTAGGTTAGGTTAGTTATGTGATCAGATACATACAACCTTCAAAGATAGCGACAGTGAATTTTCATTCGTCTCATGCGTCGTTTGATCGAGTCTACACTCGTATCCCAATTCAAGCCCTCCTTTGTGTCCACATCTTTATTAATGACTGTAATTTAACTGCGACAGTCGGTACATGAAAGAGAAACTTGTGCGTTGTTAATCATTACTCTGTGTCGTTTAAAGTCGATTGATGGCTTTCTAACAGTATTTTATAACGACGCGTAATAGGATTATATAGTTACAAAATGTAATGAGCGATTGTGTTTAGTGTTTATGCTAAATTAACTATCAAGGTCGAATAGTTTTAAGTCACACTGAAATTAAAAAAGCATTTTATTGTTTTAGGGATGATTCTTTAATCACCAACTAAAACAAATGGCAATCACTAACAACAGAAACGTGAATAACAATTTATTTTCTACTAGCAGATCCTCGCGGTTTTACCCGCGTGGTGTCCGTTCCCGTGGGAATATCGGGATAAAATATAGTCTATGTCACTCGGGAGAAATGTAGCTTTCTAATGGTTTAAGAATTTTCTAAATCGGTCCAGTAGTTCCTGAGATTAGCGCGTTCAAACAAACAAACTCTTCAGTTTTATAATATTATATTTGTCTGCAGAATATAATATTTGAGGAATAATTTTTATCTGAGCATTAAATTAAAACTGTAAAAACATTAGATAACACAACACACAAGCACAACATACTAAAAAACGAAATTCGGCATAGAGAAATATTCAAAATTGGGTTATTATTCGTACTTCTTAAGTTTTGACACGTATATTAGTTTATTTTCACTAGTTGCAACTCTCTATATTTTATTTAAACAAGACTTATAAACATCTTGATGACATTCGGGCACCTTTGTGTGGGATGTAGCACGCCAAATCAGTTGAATGATAATTATTTAGGTTTAATTGTATTGTCAGCTTACGATAAATTTTCTTATTTATGTTTATTACATAAACGTTTCAGGTTTTTATAATAGCTCTCACATTATTTACAGATAGTATTCGTCAGTATTTCCACTGAGTTTAAACAAGTTTTCTTCCAAAAACTTTTCCATGTTATGCCAAGTGCCAAAATAAAATAAGTAACAATCAGATGTGTACAGTTTTCTGACGCGAGGCAAGTTTACTGGTGCTCGCAGTATCGGCATGCATGCAGCAAGGGTTACCACGAGTCCAGGATTTTAAGGTAAAGTCCCATTATTGTGGTTTCTGTTTGGATTTTTTGGACTTAAAACTAAAGCTTATATAAGCGAAATACCAACTAGCTGCACTGGACACGATCCAACACAGAGCTGAGAGGCTCAAAAATCACAACCTAGCTCACCGCCGCAAAGTTGCATGTCTGTTGGCCTTATACAGACTGTTCTTCGGAGAGTGTGCTCTGAAGCTGCATGAGCTCATACCGCCATCTCTCTTCTTCCATCGGACATCCAGACGCACTGCGGTCTACCACCCTTTCTTGGTTGATATTCCTAAATATCGCACAAAGCTCTTCTCAACATCCTTTATATTGCGCATAGAAAAGTAGTGGAACTCCCTCCCTTCGTCTGTATGTCCGAGTACTTACAACCCGTCTATCTTTAAAGCAAAGGTGAATAGGCACATTCTTAGCCCTTGGGCTTGAATAGGATCATGAGCAAATCCACTATAAGAAATAAAAAATAACCTCAAAACCAGCCCACCACCTACAATAGTTTTCTGTGCTTTACAAAGACGATATTTGGATTATAACTTTTTAATTTTGCATTTTACAATGCTTTTTATGTGATAAATATTAAACAAGAAAATATACTAGAAAAAAGAAACTAGTCTCATGTCGCCCTGACGGGATTCGACCTATGATAGGTCTCTGTAGCATAATTGGTTAGTGCATTGGGCCGGATTCCCAAGGATGAGGGTTCGAATCCCGTCAGGACGACATGAGACTAGTAGCTTTTTTCTAGTATATTTTCTTGTTTAATATTTATCACAGGATATTTGGACTTACCAAAATTTCGACATGGTAACCTTACTCAACTCGGAACTGCAACCTTCAGTGCCATGAGCAGGATCTTTGATTTATGCGCCGTAAACAGAAACTCTCGGCAGCGCCAATACATTTTAAAGCTCTAAAGATATTTTAACCTGCCAATGCTGTATACTTCCTTTTTGAAACAGATTTAGCTTTTTTCGAACTAAAGGAAAACTTAGACATTATCGGCAAAATGTGGCTTCTTTAATAATTAATGTCCTTATTTCTATTCAAAAGGCAATCATCTGTTGGTGTTTTCGCATATTATTCTTCAAACTTTACTATTTGTTATAGTAATTTATACTATTAACAACACGGAAATAATTTGATAATAGTATGCAGTCTTATGCAGTATATCTTTAGGTAATATGCGTTTTCTCGTAGGTTAATAAATTTATGTGCCATGCGAGTAAATGAGATAGAGAACTAGATTTTTACCATGGAAGGTAGGCAGCATAGTCGCGCTTACTCAGACAGATCTTAAATTATAACGACCTCTTTAAAGAATAACACTGAAGAAAATCTAGATGACAAAGAAACTTGTAGTTATCACTAACTAAGAAATACTGAGCGAATACATAAAAAGGACTGCGATATTTTATAATCGTAGACAGACTTTGGAATTTCTAAATGATGCTTAAATAATTATTTATCAATTTGCAAATACACCTGTTGTTATTTTGTTGTTTCATTTTTAGGGTTTCGTAGCCTAAAGGCAAAAAACGAAACCCTTATAGATTCGCCCAATCCGATTTATGTCACAGCCACTTTATTGTATTTTTATTCAATCTTTTCTTAGGAGTCTTTGACGGCACTTCTGCTATGTTGTTACTTTTCGTATATTGAAAGCAATTTGTCGCCGTATGTGATGACATACCAGCCAATTACCGAACTGCAGCGGAGGTCTCGACGGAGATTGGTTCGGATGCACAGACAAAAAGCTGCATCGGTCTCACAAGAAGCGACACTCGAGACGCTCGTTACTGGCAGAATAACGGAACTCAAATGACATACGTACCTTCTTTTTCTCTATATTTGTGTAATTATCTATGGACTTGCAACCTATTTTGTTTCATATAAGGAGAAATGTCCAATGCAATGCACAAATTGTATCTCTTTAATATTGGCCAAGTTAAAATGAACTGTGTATCATTTCCTTCTTGGTTTTGCAAATAACATTCATATTTTTTTGTCTATAAACTAAACAGGCTGTTAACTTTTATTTTAATACTTAACAGTAAGTAGAAGTAAGGTTCCAATTTATAAAATAGTGGTAATTTAAGTACAGTCACGATAACATAGAAACACTAAGCAATCTTGTCACATTACAAATTGAATTACATTTTGTAGACAGAAAGAGCTTGTTTCCGTGTGTGTCAATGCGATAAGCTCGTAAAGTGTATACATGTCATTGCTGTACTTAAATGAAAATGTGTGAATGGACGTTTATTCTGCTTAATTTTACAAGTGGTCGACTATTGAATAAATATAGGATCAATGAAGAAATTGTTTCTTCAGGAGCCTTCTTACTTTCAAAAGCGAAGCATTTCACGTCTGTTGCTGTCAAACAAAGTTAGTGACTGTTATAAAAGATGAAACAGATTATCTTGCAGGTATATAAAGAAGCAGGCGCATAAAGAAGCTTAAAAAAAATTATAAAGTATAAAAGTCAAAATAAAGATAGTCCAAGAACACAAAAAAAAAATTTTCACTCACACGCTCGGAAACTGACTTTTTATCATTTAATTTCTGCGCCGAAAATCGCATATTATCGGCCTAGCGTTTAGTAGTAATTAACTATAACTACTAAACTATTTTAATTTAGAATGAGAAATACCACATATTGACTTTTTATGTTACATTTTATTCTTATTTTAAATAACTTTGAATTCATTATACTTAATATGTACTCCGTTTTGTTATAGATTATTATAGTTCCTTGAACCATAAAAACAATAACAATAAGACATTATTATTTGTCACACTATATGTTATATGAATTTTATGTTTAGGCTGAGTGAGATTTCATAACCTATGATTGGATATCGGAACGTAACATAAATCTCTATTTTTAAATCGTCTTTGTCTTGTACCTCATTTTAGGTATTAATTTATTCCTATTTTAAATATCTTTAAATTTACTATAATACTCCCTTTTTATTATTTTAGCTTTTTATATAATTAAAACAACAAGAATAAGGTAAGTATTATTATTATTATTATTATTATTATAGCCTTTATTTCCCAAATCAAACAATACATTAAAAAGGTAAGTATAGATTAAACTTTTTGTTAAAACAATTTTTTACCGGAAGTTTACCGCGGAAACAACCTTAAAATTCCTCGCTGCTGTGAGGTGAAAAATTATGTGTTGCGCTCGGCAGAAAAGTTTTTAGCGTCTAGTACCTTTGAAACCCTCGCAACGCTCAGTATTAAATCTTTGAATCAATCCTAGGCTCCTTCGCTTGCTCAAGTTTCAATGAAGGTAACTCGCCGCTAAATGCAACTTTCAGCCTTGCATAACAAATAACTATTAATAATCTTGACTATTAAAGACCTACAAACATATTTTTTTTTTAATGTTAGGTCCAGACAAGTTACAAATAATGTTTTGAAAGATAACCACCGCTATTAATCAATATTCAAAAACTGAAATCCGATACCAAAAACCTTTCTAATAATTGATTTCATAAGTGAATCCTTATACAATATTCACCCAAAAACTTGTTTTGATAGACAAATTGAAATTACAAATTGAACAGACTTTTTTAACAAATCCTGCGAAGACCTGCCATAGAAATTGCGAAGTGAAGCCTTATCTGAGCTAAACCATTGTCTGTTGAGCTTTTTTGTATCTTTACGAGTTATTTTCGGAGTTTTGATGTGTAATAAGGGAGGGTTCTTAAGACGCCTCGGGAACTTTTACGGTTTAAGAGAGCAGACAAAAGTTTCGTGACAACGGCCCACGGGAAGATTTTGGAACGCCTCCGAAGGTGACTGTGGAGGGAAAGGATTTATTAGAGAATATTTGGGTCATATATTTTATTAGTGAAGTTTAAAAGTTGCTTAAAAATGGTCTTGTTATGAGATTACGACGACCTGTTTGGCGCAGGGGTACTAACCCCGCCTTCTGCGCCAGAGGTCCCGGGTTCGATCCCCGGACAAGACAAATATTTGTGTGCATGAACATGTCTATTTGTCTTGGTCTGGGGTGTTTAATATGTATATTAAGTATGTATTTACTAAAAAAAAGTATATAAGTATGTTTATCCGTTATCTAGTATCCATAACACAAGTTCTTCATGAAACTTACCGTGGGACTAGATAATTGGTGTGATTGTATGCGAATATTTATTTATTTATTATTTATTATTTATTATATTAAACAAATGAATACGGGTTTAGTGTCATGGATTGTTAAATCTTTTTAAACGATTAATTAGGTTGGGTCTTACACATATACTTGGTTATTCTTTGTTAAGTTTATTGAGGAGATAGCTTTTTAGCTCTGAAACAGAGGCCTTATTATGTAGTGTTGGGGTAATATCACAGTAATATTGTGAAAGAGGTGACGCTATTCACAGTAGTATATAAAAACTCCTTCTTTTAAGCAACATTACAGCAATATCGCAATAACAGTTGACGCTGTAGGGTGTGTTAGCAAGTGTTACTAATAGTGTTGTGTCGTGTAGTCACCGCGCTATAGTGTCGTATTCAGTAAACACGCCTGTAAATTAATTAAAAATTTAACCACCAACTGTCTAATAAATACTGTCTTCGAACTACTACAGCTACTAAATATAATATTCGGTAATAAGTTAAGCGAGACGCAAATTAATCAGGCGTTCCCGTAATATGCACCCATTATTTAATCATCTTTGTATAAGAGAGGTTTCTGAAACCACATTTTAATCAGTAACATAACAGAGTACCTATTGTAACCTTATACGAGAGGTTTTCGTATTTAAAGGGGGTGTATTCTTCCCCCTTTCACGTGTTGCGTGGATGTCAAGATCTAATTAATCGAGTGTACAACTTCTTCTCATGTAAATTAATTCTCTTCACTAAATGATTACCCGCTGGAAAAACTTTATACGATACTAGCGGTTCCTCGCGGTTTTTCCCGCGTGGTGCCCGTTCCCGTGGGGAATATCGGGATAAAATATAGCCTATGTCACTCGGGAGAAATGAAGCTTTCTAATGGTCTAAGAATTTTCTAAATCGGTCCAGTAGTTCCTGAGATTAGCGCGTTCAAACAAACAAACTCTTCAGCTTTATAATATTAGTATAGATTTAAAAACAACGCAAACAAAATAGTTTATAACATTGTTTTGTTGCAAAAGTTAAATAACGAGTATTGTTTTTGGAGCTAAAACCGATCAGTGGCCCTACCGCGTGTGTCGTCGACGTCGTCGACTTCGAATATGGGCGCGACTCTTCACACGCGAGCGCTGTTGCTATAGCGCTGTCTCGGTCGCACGCAGAGTCGAGTATTAACTGACTGGAAAAGGAATCTTATTATTAGGACGATAACCTTGAAGTTGCGTTGTACAAAAACTCCTCGGCTGTCAAAGTGAAGTTAACAGCGATGCCGACAGCACTTACGCGGTAGGCACACAGATTACATACGTTTTACAGGTGTTTTTTGGTACACAGTCTAATGCACATTGTTATATACATTGCACTATGAAAACACGCACACCGCAACTATCCTTGCTTACGTGTCCTATGAAGCTGACTTACTTTATGAAGGTATAGTTCATTTATTTCTATATACTTAGTATTGAACTTATATAGTTAAGAGAGTATTTTTTTATGCTAAGCTCAATTTAAGTATTATGACTATTATCAATATTAAACCGAAACCGCGCAAATTTGAAGAAAGGAGATTTTTTGCCCTGGACAGGAATGACTCAGGCGCGTAATAATAAAACTGAGTCGATTACAAAAACATGCAGACTTGACCTACTTGTCCTCGATAATAAATATTCAACAATAATCCATCTCCAATACAACAAAATTAATACGCGAACGTTTTGTAAACATTTTGGCTCAATTTTCACAAGGTGGAATTCCTTGATAGTATCACGTTACGTGACAAAAGTGACAGCCCTATTGTTGAGTGCAAAGCGAACCATTTGTATTCATGGCGACATCTTTCGTAAGGTTCTTAGGTGCTGGCTCGCACTGGCAATCTCTCGGCTTCGGCCTTGATTCAGGATATGCCTACCTCGTCAGGAATCAGCGCTATTGTACGGGGGTATTCTCTGAATAGTTTCATGAGATACGCAAAATTACGTGCTGCAAGAGAGAATAATAATAATAGTTGATCTAAGTATAATTTAAACCATCATTTTGACTAACTGATGTCTCATTCAATATGTCATTAATCAAAAGAAATACTAGACAACGTGAAGCAGCTATTTCTGACCTGCAGTGTTCTTTTTTTGCAGTTTTAAAGTATTGACGACATCTTTCATAAACGTCTTAGGTGCTGGCTGGCACTGGCAATCTCTCAGCTTCGGCTTGGCAATCTCAAAGCTTCAGCTTTGATTCTAGATCGGATTGTACGGGGCGCTGCAAGAGAGAAATAATATGTTTAAATTTAAAACTTCGTTCTGACTGACTGACGTCTCATCAAAACTGTCACGAAATCGCAAAAAAAAAGCTAGTCAGCCGTTTCAGCATCAGCTGTTATTACATTTTTGAAGTAGTTTTGAATAACAGACGGATAATCAAAATCGTTAAAAATATTGCCTTGACATTGATTCGGGTGTTTTATATACTACATACATGCCCATAGACCAGGGATGGGGAAATAGGTTTTGAGATAGGCCATATAAAATAATTACAAGACTTCCACGGGCCAAAGATAATTTATTCTAATCAAGTAAAAAAAACATGATACCTATAATTTTATTGTTTTGATGTGCTGGGTCGGTGTGAATGATGAAATTCTGACTATTCATTAATTAAAACTTCAAAATCAGACTCCAAATTACTTAATTGAAGTAACTCCTAAAACACACTCGAGATGATGGTCAGACATCCTGAGGCCCCATCGCGTTAAAAATATGGATATGGAAATGGGCTTGAGCTATTCCTTTATTTGTTTTTGCGCGAAAATACGAATATTGTTTATCGCGGGCCGATTTAATTTAGATGACGGGTTGTAACGGCGGTGGGCCGGATTAAATCTTGTCGAGGGCTGGACGTGGCCCGCGGGCCGCTATTTCCCCATCCCTGCCATAGATCATACCCTTGCGGGGCTAGCAGAACATCAAAGGCGCAGTTTGTAAATAGTTAGGCTTTACTATCAGCACTGAAAAGCGAGAAGCACATTGTATGTTTTTCTTTCATTCCCATTCCAAGATAAAATATGTCATTAAATATCCCATTTTTATCACAATATTGGAAGAAAACCCAGATAAGAGCTAATCCAAAACACGGCATGTAGTACACATTCATCGTCTTAAGACGGCAGAACCTGAACGTGCCTTCAAATGCATGGAGGGGCTTCAACTCAATTAATATAACACCTCCTTAGCAAATAAGACGAGCTTAATTAACAACGTTGTAGTTGCATCGCGTCACAGTCACTTGTTTCAGGCCGTCACGTGTGCGGTCGGATTTATCGCTTCCAGCTAACTCGGTTGGTAGACAGCCTTAGAATTACCTCGGGCGACAGCTCAGATTTGGAGCATATCGGAATGAGAAGCAATCTCTTTGAAACAACGTATTTGTATGTTGATAAGGTCGCTTGATATGGAGCTTCGCTATATTAACTATACTATTATAGTTATTTGCAAACCTATCAGTGAAATAAAAACTGTCGTCTGAAAAAGTAAAAATTTATACCTTTAGGAATGAGGCAAAGGCATTGGCATTACGAAATTGGGGTGATCCAGTTTTTGTTACCAAAATTCTTCAAAATTAGCACGTCAGCGGAAGAAATTAAGGCGTTAAGACAAACCATATTCTACTTTATGTTGTTAGATTTCATTTCACTATCATCTATAGATATATAAAAATGAATTGATGTGCGTTAGTCTCGCTAAAACTCTAGAACGGCTGGGCCGATTTAGCTGATTTTGGTTTTGAAAATGAGAAAATATGGAAAAATTGCGGAGAACATAGTTAAAACAATTTCATTTTCCCTTAGAGGTACTTAAACTGTTCCTACCTATTAACCTACCTTGACAGGTAAGTCAAACATAGTGTCAATGAATTGTCATATTAATTTTTTGCTGAAGTTCACCGGGGTCAACTAGTGTAATATGATAATAATATATATCTCTGTGTATTTATTATTTTTTAACCCGAATTTCTTTGATATATGTGAGCTCGTTTCTATTTGCGATGCTTACCCCGTACGTGACGCGTTGGCTTATTTGTCACTCGTGTCACGCGTGTGTTCATTTAACTAATTTTAACTTGACACTGTAGACAAGAAGTCACGAGTAATTACAGAGAGTTACACGACACATATAAATTACAAAAAACTAAACAAATTGTGTCTTATACATATGAAGTTATCTGTAGGTGTTGTCTTTTCCAAAAACATATAAAATGCAATTGGCAAAAACGTAGTAGTAGTATTAACTTAAGTTGGCTAAAGGATAAGTTCCGGAAAATACGCAATTAATGCAGTATCGTAATCAGTAATCGTAGATTTATTATCTGTACCTATTTATTGTCTTTATCAAGTAGAATTTATTGCCAGATTGTGCTGAAACGGTAACTGACCCCCATATTCTAAGTCGTTCCTCCAAAACTTTTTACACTCCACTCAACCTCGTCGTGGGTAAAAATGGTAGTGTGCGCTAGGCCTAACACGGAGTGGCTACGTACTCTTTGGCTCCTCCGGTCCTTACGGAGTAATGACTTAGAATACCGATTTCGAGGAGTATTTCGAAGAGGTTTTCAATGAGGTTAGAGCATTGGACCGGATTTCCAAAGGTCGCGGGTTCGATTCCCGTCTGAGAATTCACTTGTGGCCGAGTTAATTTTTTCCAATATTTTTCTATTTAAAATTTACCATAGGTTTCGTTAAGTCGAGGACGAGTAAGTTTTGGAGGAACGACTTAGAATATGGGTGTAAATGTCTTAAAAACATGTCATAGATTTATTATTCGTGTCCGCTTTCTGCAAAGCCAACCAATCATATATTTATGAAGCATCTACTTTACAACGGTTGAATATCATGTCATACCATGAACTTATTGCGTATACGTCAATGATATTTATAAGTGTGTACTTGAAGATTGTGAAACATTAAGAAGATCCTATTATGGGGTCCAATTCATTATGCTATCTCTTTCATTTCTGTACCTTTTCGTGTCTTTTGCCCTACTTGTCCATTGTCAATGTGTGCAGTCTGCGTCACAGATTTCAGCGCAAATTATTAAGGTAACATATCTATTATAAAACATCATTGATATACGTATATACTCTTTAGCAACTTTCAAGAATTTTCCGAGGAGATGTTGGTTTGTTTGTAGTACACAATCCAGCACAGCTGCGCGCAGCGGCATCACTCATAAATCCCAGCACAGATGTGCCTGATAGATTGCCAGTGGAAAGGCTGCATAGCATGATTTGAGTAATTAGCCCAAAGCGTGCTAAATAAAAAATAAGAAAACCCATTCAGTTGTTTTCTTTAACCTCGGGATAAAATGTAGTCTAAAACCTTCCAGGATAAATGGACTATCCAACACAAAAATATTTTTCCAGGAACTTCTGGATTAGCGCTTCAAACAAACTGTTCAGCTTTATAATGAGAAGAGAAGTTACATAGAGTGTATTAAATGATATTTTATACTAACCGCCGCTTCGTACCGCCTAATAATTATTAAATATTGTCTATATTTGTATCTCTTAAACCTTAGAAGGGCTGCTAGGGTTCCGCATCAGGTGTAGATACCAGATCTTTATTTTTTTGTTATCATCATCATATCAGCGGCACGACGCCCACTGCCTGCTGGGTATAGGCCCCCCTAAAGAACTCCACAACGATCGGTACCGCGCTGCTCGCATCCAGCGGCTACCCGCAACCTTCACCAGACTGTCGGTCCACCTTGACGGGGGCCTGCCTACACACAGCGCATCGCCCGGGGCGTGTTCGCCATTTCAGATTCATTTCGCCCCAACCGCCATCGATTCTTATACCTAAACAGAAAGAATAAGAATAATTTTATTTTGCAAGAAACACGGTTAGTAAAGATATTATGGTCAGCATATTTCGCTGCACAAACAGCATGAAGATATAAAAATAAATGTTAAAATGTTTCTAATTTAGAGTTATTAAGTAACAACATTTGTATGTAGGCAGTGTAGTTAAAATAAATAGCTAAAATTATACAATTGAGATAAAAAGTCATTAATTATTTTAATAAGAATCGAATATCAATATAAGTAAATGTCACAATAGAAAAATGACAATATAAGTAAATGTCACACTATCAGAAATTCAGAATCCATTTTAATAAATTGTTACAATCACAACGAAGAACTATTGATACCAAAATAATCAATCAGTTACAAAATAATAAAAATACCTATATATAGAACGGGGTACGTAAAAGTTAAAATAACAGTCCATAAAAACCATTTGGTGAGCTTACTTTTGAATTGATTTAAAGGTACTTTTCTTATGTCCTTTGGAATTCTAATAAATGTTTTAATTGTCATAAATTAACAGTTTCTTTTGTATATATCGGTGCGACAATTTGGTAGTGCTAATTTCGTTGGATCTCTTGACTCATATTTGCTAAACTGCTAGCTAGTTGGAAGAGTTCTGTATGTTTTGTACCGAAGATACCAACTTCTAGAATATACAGATACTTAACGGTTAATAGCCTTAATCTCTTGAAAAGGGCACACGAAAAATTATTGATGCATTTTTTGTGAAATAAATACTCTGTTGATTAGGGTAGAATTTCCCCACAATATCAGCCCATATCTCAAAACTGATGCAACGTATCCGTGGTAAGCAGTAAGCGTCGTTTTTTCATTGCTCACTTTTTTCAGCTTCCTCAGACTGCAGCAAAACGGTTGATGCGAGTGCAAACTAAATTTACATGTGCTTTCCAATTGCAGTGTAAATCAAGCATTAGTTCTAAAAAAATTCTTATAGGAACCTCCGTGAATTGTTCACCATTAAAGCTCTCATTCGCTGAAGAAGTCTACCCAAGGCACTATAATCGCATCTCTTATACTCAACTGGGCTGCTGGGATCTACATCAGGTGTGCCAAACCTTTGATTTTTATACGTCTATTGAAAATACTTATCACGCTAAAAAACTTATCCCAAGCTGCTATATTCGTATTTTTTATAGTTTAGCTTGGCTCCTGGATTCCACATCAGGTGTCCCAGACCTTCGATATTTGTACGTCAACAGAAAATGCTCATTACGCCAAAAATAAAATCGTAAGTTGTTTTTTTTATATCTCTCATAGTTTAGCTTGACCTCAATGGTTCCACATCAGGTATTTCGATCTTTTTGAAGTAAAAACTTCTTTAGCGGCTTTGTGCACATCAGAGTTTTAAATTTTTGGGATGGGTAAAAAATGTTGAAGTCGGGTTAGGACACGTGACCCTGATCGAAAATTCGTAAGACGCAGGGAGAGTAGACTGCCGGCGTGGCGTAGGAGACGAAGTAATATCCCTCTCCCTCTACCGCGCATCGAAAATGTATGCCTGCTCCTGCTGTTTCGTTTAAGCGGTTTTCACTTCTGCCGGCACTCCCGGAGTGCAACCCGTTGTTTTTTTTTTCTTTCATAAGAGCTATCTCCTGACAATCATAAACACAACAAATAAAGAATTTGCTAAATTGTTCCATCCGTTCAGGCGTGATGCGATGACCGAGGGAAATAGAGGTTCATTTTTATTTTTCCGTAGCCTAATGGCAAAAAAAATATTTAGGGGGGTTCCCCATACATGGAACTGAAACTGATTTTTTTTTCATCAAACCTATACGTGTGGGGTATCTATGGATAGGTATTTTTTTATTAATGATGTTAAGTATTGATAAGTCTGAAGATGGAAGCGAGCCTCTCCCGGAATCCTCAACCACAGAGGATCTGGCTATCTTATCTCTAACTGCCGGAACACAACAATGCTGAAAACATTGTTGTTATGGCGTCAGACTTAGATAAGATGGTGGCAGCTAGCCACGCGGGCTCACAACAAGTCCTACCACCAACCAAACCGAATACAATATGTATGCCCTGCTGTGAATCGAACCCGGTACCCCTGGGTCTGATACCGGTGGTACCACTAGACTACAGAGGCGGTTAACATTACATTGAGGTTTCTAAATCGATTTTTTTTTCAAAGTCAACCGTTTGAAAGATATACACTTCAAAATGGCAAAATGTGTCCCCCACCCCCTCCCTCTAACTTTTGAAATAAGAGAGTGAAAAATAACAAAAAATATATGCTGTAGATCTTAATAAAAACTTTTGACGAAAATTGGTTTGAACGAAATATAGTTAGCAGTTTTAGAAATATTGCACATTTCCCAAAGTGAAATGAAAAAATTTTTTTTTTTATTAAACCTATACGTGTGGGGTATCTATAGATAGGTCTTTAAAAATGTAATTGAAGTTCTCAAATCAGTTTATCTTAAAGTCAACCGTTTGAAAGACATACACTTCCAAAGTGGTAAAATGTCACAGCCACTTTATTCCAAATCTAGGAGGATTACACAGTTGAAACTTGGTAGGTAGATGTATTCTGTAAACCGCTTTAAATACGGTTTTTAGACAAAAATAAAAAAATATATAAAATATATATTATACAATTACTGAAACTGAAAATATTTTCTTTTTCATCAAACCTATACGTGTGGGGATATCTAGAGATAGGTATTTAAAAATTACATTGATGATCCTAAAACAGCATTTTCTTAAAGTCAACCCATTGAAAGATATACATTTCCAAAGTGGTAAAACGGGGCACGAAGGGCACACCTTAGCCGTTGTAGCTCCATGAAAACGAACTTAGGAAACCATCCTTAATTTGAGAAATATTGAACTGCATTCACGGATTAAAAAAAAAATCAGTCAGGAGAAAAAATAATTAAAAACTTTTTGATGCTATCGATCCTGTTTCTTATGAGGATAAAAACGATCTAAGACACCAACTGAGGTATGAGTACTAGAAAAGTCAGAGTCAAAGTTGTGTGTTGGTGTCAGTAAAATGTAATAAGTTTAATGTAGTAATAAAAATATGTAGTTATGTAATTACATAAATATAAACCTAATAACGTAGCTTTTGCCTGTACTAACAAAATGTAAGTATATGGTTACAGACAAGAGCTCAATTTAAGTGGAGTTTTTCTACAGCGTCTAAGGCTTGCATTGTGACTTGATAACATTATCTAATTATTATATTACTAGCGGCCGCCCGCGGTTTCACCAGCGTGGTTCTCGTTCCCGTGGGAATATCGAGATAAAAAGGCTATGTTACTCTCCGTCCCCTTAACGAACTCTGCCAAAAATCAAGTCGTTTGATGGCTACTAAAGACGTGAAGGAAGGACAAACAAACACACTTTCGCGTTTATAATATTAGTTAGGACTAGCGGATCCTCGCGGTTTTACCCGCATGGTGCCCGTTCCCGTAGGAATATCGGGATAAAATAAAGCCTATGTCACTCGGGAGAAATGTAGTTTTCTAATGGTCTAAGAATTTTCTAAATCGGTCCAGTAGTTCCTGGGATTAGCGCGTTCAAACAAACAAGCTTCAGCTTTATAATATTAAGTATAGATTAGGATATTGTTATTTACAAACTCCTTAAGAAACGTACGCAATTATTAATTCTAGTTAATGTAATCCCTCAAAAACACCGGGGAAATACTCGGAATTGAAAGTGACCCTTTTAAAAGAAATGAATTCAAACTAAAACGCTTTTGTGCCTTTCTTTCGAAGGTTTCTTTGCCTTTCTGCTGAATTGGCCACTTTACGTTAATAGTAACAAGTACTCTCGCGAAGGGCTGAATAATTTAAACTAAACGACTTGTAGATTAAATTCATTAATGTAGGTAGATTAATTCGTCCTTGGCTGTCCCAAGAATTCACTAGAAAAAACATTTAGAGATAAGACTTTTTGAAACACAATTAATGAATACGAATAGCTACGAGTATTATACGGATTTATTAAAAAATAATATATCAGGAATGAATTAGGTATAGTAATCTGTTCATAGAGTACTTTTTAGGCAATACGCTACGTTTTACGATTAATAAATACTTACAAAGCAAAACGAAAGTACTAAGTTCGAGTTTTGTTTTTTTGCTTTCTACTAAATGGATATTAATGATGACGACGGCTACCTCTGAAGTGTTGAGTGCAAATTATAACGCCGTGGGTTCTTTTATCAGTTTTTCTCGTTAGGTATTCTTATGCTTTTTTAGCCCTTGAAATAAAGACAAGTATTAGTGTGTGTTTTTTTTTTTATTAACGACGGGGAGTCTTTTAGCCTTCTGATCTTTTAGATCTGGCTATCTTATCTCTAACTGCCGGAACACAACAATGCTGAAAACATTGTTGTTATGGCGTCAGACTTAAATAAGATGGTGGTAGCTAGCCAGGCGGACTCACAACAAGCCCTACCACCAACCAAACCGAATACAAATTGTACCCCCGCTGGAAATCGAACCCGGGACCCCTGGGTCTGATACCGGTGGTTGTTACCACTAGACCATAGAGGCGGTTATCAGAATTGACCCGGTTTACAACCGTTGAGTCGCAATCTCTTGATTGCACGGAGCCATGCGCGTCTACGTTTCACTCGAGACCGGCCTTTTATTTTACGGCGTCGTTAAAGTTGAGTTAATGAGAAGGCCGGAGTCGTTCAGTGTCGGGTAAGTTCGTGATGCCGGAATGAAGGTTGCTCTTTACTCTCTTAACTCATAACATAGTAAATAACAACCAGTATGTAAACTAAGCTCTGTTCTCGATTTAATTCACCTACGTATTATTCGAGCAGTGTATTCATACTTTGGTATTACAGACGTTTAGCGTGAGTTTGACAGACTGGCCGCGCTTGACAGCAACATTCCGTCCGGTCAGGTGTCAGATGGGTGACCGTAAAGTGGCATTACATCTGAGCGCTATCGTGCTTCGGAGGGTAAGTTAAACCGTCGGTCCCGGCTGTTGTCAACTGATATAGGTAGTCGTAAGCCAAGTCAGAGGCCTTCACCCCGACCGCCTAACGGTATAGCTTGTGCTATTGCTATAGCTATCGATTTTTCAAACCCCCTACAAGGGCTCTCGCTCACGCTATCACTTTCATACAAAAAATGCAATAGTGAATACAATACGGCTTGATAAACCAGAGATCTGAGGAAACTAATCCTCTACGATAAGAGAGAGTCAGAGATGTCAAATAATTCTCAAATGTCAAATGTATGAAGCTTCACCTCTTCTGTGCTAAACGCACTCTTACGTACGAAAAGCACATCTCCTTATCTCTCTTCTTTGTTTGTTTGCTTATTGAATAGGTAGGTTTTGCAGTGTTAGCACTAATGACTTCACGTCTTTACGCAATCTAACGGTATCGTCTTTATCAAGGCATTACTGTCTGTGTGGTTACACTGCTTTGAATGTGTTTATGTAGTTGTGTTACTGCTTCAGACGAAACTATACTGTGGTCATAATGTCGGCCACGGGTTCGTGGGTGCAGGGTTACATATTTCAATCTTAGAAATGGTGCGTACAGCCGTTGTGATAATAGTTTAAAATCGCAGTTTAATACTGTATTTAATTACTTATTATAATTTTCTCCTTGTTTTAACCAATATTATGGCAACATATACGAATATAATATGGCTAAATAGTTAATATTCACGTAAGTACATACATATTGTAATTTTTTTCAAAGACTTTTTATTTTTTAACATAAGTACTACGTTTTGGCCACTTAACAATTTTCGTAATAATGAAGTTTACTCATGAAGAATACAAAAGATCAAGAGTAATAACAAATTTTAAGCCTAAGCTAAGAATCAATTTGAGTTTATTGCGTCATCTTTACGACAAAAGTTTTTTGTTGGAAAAGTTTAAAGAAGTGTTTTCCAAATAGCTTTCCATAGATTAAAAATTTGACGTGCCTTAGAGATGGACTATAAAAACAGTAAAATTTTAACAGTTTTTCATAGTAATTACGGTCAGGTATTTAATAAAACTTTACGACCTATTGGTGCAGTCAGTGGTAGGACAACCTGCCTACCTTCCCACTCACGACTAATATATACTAATATAAATGTGCACATGTCTGTTCGTTTCTGTCTAGGTGACTACTACTATGAAATTATAGTTTTTTGGATATAACCCTTTTCTCAAGTCACTAATCGATTGTTGTTTTTTATTTGAAGTTCAATTTAGTCTAGAAATTACCATGAACAATGCGGATAAAGAAATATGAATAATAATAATGGAATCGTATTTTTCGAATCATAACAAGTAATGAGTTTAAAAATAACACAAAGGACACCTCATCCCGAAAGGAAGTGCTCGTAATTAAATTTAGTGTGGTTCTTAGTAACTTTATTTTGTCTTACGATAAATAGAACGTCAGAAATATTGGCTTTTAAAAAATCGCCTCACTTACTCAAATTTTACTACAAAAATAATATAGTCAACATTTTCGCGCATAAGTAATACTAAATTCACCGGCTGACCCAAAAATATGATTGATTTTAAATCTTAAATTTGTTGTAAGTTACGTTCAAAATGTTTTAGGTAAGAGTACTTGACATAACATGTAGATCAGATAGTAGGTAGAACCTAAAACAGCTACCTTACATTATGTCTATTTGTCTTGGTGCATGAACATGACTATTTGTCTTGGTCTGGGTGTTGTCTGTGGTAATAATAATGTATGTATTTACAAAAAGAAAACATATATTAAGTATATATGTTTTCTAAACATATATTGACGACCTGTTTGGCGCAGGGGTACTATCCCCGCCTTCTGCGCCAGAGGTCCCGGGTTCGATCCTCGGACAAGACAAATATTTGTGTGCATGAACATGTGAGAAGTATGTAGGCGCGCAAAGGAAACAACTGACTAACACGGTAGCTCGTTTATTACTGCCAGAATGATGGTACTACGCAGAGTACCCACATATGTATAAGTACGCATAAACATACCAATCCTTCCCCCATACTTTATAACCTAAAACAAAGAAATACATAAAAAGTTAAAAATATTTCTTATAATGTATCGGTCTATTTCTAGGTCTGAGCTGCATACGGGGAGCGAGAGCATTGGTTTCGTTATCAGTAGGCACATTATCATTATTGACATCAACATGACTCTCGGTCTCCGTCGGTTCTGTAACCTCAGCTCTTTCAACATTGCCCTGAAACTCAGCCGCCTCCTCCCACGACTCGCATGAATCTCCATCACCCTGTAAGTTTTCTGATAACTGTGATTCATTTTGATTTTCTACGTTATCAGGAGGAGATGACTGGACATTTTCACTACTAGTTTCACTAGCCAAACATTGACTAACATCTGATTCTGGTGGTGGTATTCTCATACCAGTATATTTCAATATTTGGTCTATATGACGCTTACAATGTAATCCATAATCAATTACAAAAATTTCAAACATCCTGTTTCCTATTTTCTTTGATATTGTCCCTAATGTCCAAATCTCTTTTCTAGACACAAACCATTTTATCCAGACGTGATCTCCAACCTCAAAATCTCTTTTGTTTACAATCTTAATGTTTTCCTGACGACATTGTTTATTCGGTAAAATTAAATCTAATCTACATCGTAATTCGCGTCCAAACATAAACTTGGCTGGAGATTCGCCTGTAGAACAATGTTTTGTGTTTCTGTAATTAAATAAAAAACCTAATAATTTTTCTTCTATTTCATTAGCTGGTGTTTGTTCTTTAATGATACATTTCAACATTTTCTTGCAAGTTCTCACTGAATTTTCGGCTTGGCCGTTACTACATGGGTGGTAAATAGGGGAGGTAATATATTGAATGCCATTGTATTTACAGAATTCGTTGAATTCCAACGAGTTTATCTTAACGTCATTATCTGATACAATTGATTGAGGAATTCCAAACCTAGAAAACAGGCTTTTTAATTTTCCTATAAGCGCACGAGTCGAGGTGCCACAATTCATGAACAAACACTCTAACCACTTGCTGTATGCATCTACTACGATTAAATAATTTCGTTGTCCGATCGTCATGTAATCTATGTGTATGCGGTGCCATGCGGCTGCTGGGCGCGGCCAGGGCGCGGGCGGCGCGCGCGGCGGTGCGCTGCGCGCGCTCACACAAGTGGTGCACGAGCCGATCATGCGCTCAATGTCCCCGTCAATACCTGGCCACCACATTCGACTACGAGCTTCATTTTTTGTTTTGACAACCCCAAAATGACTCGAATGTAATTCTTTTAACAATTGATCACGACAAACTGATGGAATTACCAACTTGTGACCTCTAAATAAGCATCCGTTATCTATTTCTAAATCGGTTTTACATTGGAAATAAGGCAAGATAGATTTGCACTTAATTTTTCGTGGCCAACCCTGCTTCATATATTTTATAACGGTTTGGATTATTTTATCTTTACTCGTTGCATCCTTCATGAATTCAAAAGACATTGGTAGTATTTTCGAATCTAAAAAATTCAGGAAAGATATGCCTTCACATTCGATTTTTGATAAATTTGTGGTATCTATTTTGATCGGTGCACGTGAAAAAAAATCGGCCACTACGTTACTATCACCATTAATATATCTCACGTTATAGTTATAGGCGGATAAGATTATCGCGTATCTTTGTAACCGTGATGCCGTCATTAATGATACTCCTGACTTATTTCCAAAAATAGACAATAGGGGTTTATGGTCCGTTTTTAAAATAAACGGTGTTTCTCTGCCGTAGAGATACTGGTGAAAGTGTTTCACTCCAAAAATTATCGCAGTCGCTTCCTTTTGCACCTGACTATAATTTTTTTCGCTATTAGTCAACGTCCTGGAAGCGAATGCGATCGGTCGCTCCACATTGTCGGTACCGCACTGCGCGAGCACAGCGCCGAGCCCATACGGACTCGCATCTACTGATAAGATCAGCTGTGCGGCTGGGTTATAATGCGATAACACGCGCTCCGATGACAGCACTTGTTTTATGTTATCGAATGCGCGCTGCTGACGCCCGCCCCACTGCCACTCGGCTCCCGATCTTAACAATTCATGCAATGGATGTAACATAGCTGACGCATTGTGTACAAAATTCCTGTAGTAGTTAATTACACCGAGGAATCTCTTTACTTCGGTGACATTACTAGGCGTGGGCGCTTGTAGTATAGCCTCAATTTTCTTTGGACAAGTTCGAAGACCCCCTTTATCGATTAGGTATCCCAAATATGTTACCGATTTCTGAAAAAAAGAACATTTTTCTTTTTGCAGTCTTAGTCCGGCGTTACGTAACCTACTTAAAACTTGTCTTAGCCTTGATAAATGAATTTCCTTATTAGGCCCCGTAACGCACACATCATCTAACCAACAACTGACTCCTTCTATTCCCACCAGTAAGGTTTCCATTGACCGCTGGAAAATCGCCGGTGCATTGGCTAGACCATATACTAAACGAGTGTATTTATATAGACCTTTACTAGTGGAAATAGTAGTCAAGATTTGCGACGACCCGGTTAATTCAAACTGATTGTATGCATTACTTAGGTCCAACTTTGAATAATGTTCGCCACCTCCTATCTTAGCGAACACCTCCTCGATACGTGGCATAGGATATTTTTCGATTTTCATATCCTTATTAAGCGTGATAGAATAGTCACCTGCTATGCGTACTTTTCCGTTTTCTTTTAAAACGGGGACAATCGGCGTTGCATACCTAGAAAAATATACAGGTACTAAAATGCCTAACTCCACCAGCCTATCAATTTCTTCCTCCACCTTCGATTTTAAGGCAAAAGGGACTGACCGCGGTTTGAAAAACTTTGCTTGCGCCCCGTCTTTTAAATGTAACTCGACTTTAAATTTATTAAAACAACCTAATTCATCGTTAAATAATTCAGAGTGTTCATAAATCAATTGCTGCACCTCCCTATGCGAATCAGAAATGGTTTGAATATTATTATTTGGGGTGATAAAATGCATTTGAAACTGAGCCATAAAATCGCGCCCGAGTAAAGGTGGCCCACCATTTTTTACGATATATATTTTAACGGTTTTTGTTTGACCGCGATATGTAATCGATGCATTTAAATATCCGAGCGGACTAATTTTATGGCCAGTGTACGAACACATTTTCACCTCATCCTCATATAATGAATAGGTAGAAAAATATTCATTGTACAATTTATCCGACATTATAGTTTTACCCGAGCCGGAATCGAGTTCCATTCGCAAATCCATATTATTAACTGTAACTGGTAGTACGATAGGTAAATAATTGACTGACCTTATATTAAAAAGTTCACATTCCTCGCAATCATGGGTATTTTCACATTTCTCCGCCGACGACGACGCAGATCCCGATGCGGGTTCAATATTGTTTACGCGCACGGGTTTTTTATTTTTGCACACTTTGTATAAATGACCTTTCACACCACACGCACTGCATTTATAATTTTTAAAACGACATGTATCCGCCGCATGACTCTTCATTCCGCACACGGTACAACGAGGCTCCTGGTAGCGTGACTGGCCGCCGGCGCCTCTGGCGCCTGCGCCGCTGCCGACCCTGTACACCGACTCCTGCTTCACCTGCAGCTGCTCCCGCGCCTGGCGTGCGCACGCCGCCTGCTGGGCTACTTCAATTGCTCTCGACAAAGTGGTCGTTTTCGCACCCAACTCGAACAGACGGTCTCGTTCTGGTCCATGGTCCATCCCGAGCACAAATTTGTCAGTTAGTAACTGCTCCAACGATGTGCCGAAATCGCAATTAATAGCCAATCCCCGCAGACGTGCTGCCCACTCCTCGACGCTTTCGCCCGGTGCTCTCCTCGCCTCATAGAAACGTGCACGGTCCGCATACGTGCTCCTTTTAGGTATAAAATGATCGTCGAGTAATTTAACGAGCTTATCGTAAGAAACCGTTTCCACTTTTTCCGGATATACTAAGTTACGCGCCAACCGATACGATTCCTCACCCAGGTGTGTCAGCAACAATGCACTTTTATTTTCGGCTTTTATCGAATTCAATTTAATAAATAGTTCCAATCGTCCATAAAATATCTCCCAGCTATGGGAATTATGGTCGAAAACACCCAGATTTCCTAATAATTGCGACATCACTTTTATTTTATTTTTGTACGCGGGTAGACCGATACTCGATCGCCACTGAGAAGTATGTAGGCGCGCAAAGGAAACAACTGACTAACACGGTAGCTCGTTTATTACTGCCAGAACGATGGTACTACGCAGAGTACCCACATATGTATAAGTACGCATAAACATACCAACATGTCTATTTGTCTTGGTCTGGGTGTTTAATATGTATACTAAGTATGTATTTACAAAAAAAATTTATATAAGTATATTTATCTGTTATCTAGTATCCATAACACAAGTTCTTCATGAGACTTAACGTGGGCTAGATAATTGGTGTGATTGTATGCAAATATTTATTTATTTACTTATATTTTGTATTCATAACACAAGTTCTTCATGAAACTAACCTTGGACTAGAAAATTGGTGTGATTGTAAGCAATTATGATTAGTTTTTTTTTTTTTTTTTTAAATAAGACCAAATAACTTCATTGGCGCGGAAAAGTTCAAACATTTCGTGTTTGCATTACCGTGCCGTCTTTCAACACATTAGCTCCGGTGAGTCTGCGACTGTCCTTATCTGCTTTCATTTGCTAAGAGTGTGCGATAAGCCTAGATTAAAAGTTGTATGTATGTTTTGCGGTAGTGAATTCAGTGTATGTCAACATTTTAGTTGGTTCAACTTCTAATTGGAATGTGTACAATTAATTTGAAATAACGAACGTTCATGTTTATTTTGCTGGCCAATTTATTTATTTGGTTGTTTTTTAATATATTTATATTTTATTTTTATTTATTTCTTAACCATATACATTGTGTCTAAATAGAATAATGGTGAAAACGACTTACACAAATTATTAATAAATATTTATAATATAATGCCATAGTTCGATATAACAAATGTCAATATAAGATATAATGATAATGTCAACATCATTTATTTAACTATCTATACCCACATAATTTTACGTCCATTTTATGTTAATATTAATTGTTTAACGAATAGGCTTTCAATTACGTTTGTGGGATATTTAACTATCTCAATAGGTAACATTTATTAGATAATACTGCAAACAACAATCTAAATTCTTTGAGTACCTCCTCACACAACCTATACAAATGTGTTGCAATCAGTCTATAGGAAATTATTTTTATTACAATCGAGATAAGATAAAACGTAACCGCCTCTGTGGTTTATTGATACAACCATCGATATCAGACCCAGGGGTCCCGGGTGCGATTCCCAGCGGGGGTACATATTGTATTCGGTTGGGTTGGTGGTAGAACTTGTAAGTCCGCCTGGCTAGCTACCACCATCTTATCTAAGTCTGACACCACAACAACAATGTTTTCAGCATTGTTGTGTTCCAGCCGTTAGAGATAAGATAGCCAGTTCCTCAGTGGTTGAGGATTCCGGGAGAGGCTCGCTTCCATCTTCAGCCTTATCGATACTTAACATCAAGTATGATGAAGGCTAAGAGATTCCCCGTCGTTCATAAAAAACGATGTTTATGTCAAAGTTCCCTGTTCCACCAGCTCTATCCAATATTGGGAACACTTCTCCTGCAGTTTTTGAAAATTTCGTGTATCTAAAGCCGACAGTTAAATTTAAGTCCAACTTCGAGAAAGAAGTCTCAAGGTGAATAAAATGAAAGCAAAATCCTCTGAAATGAAAAAAAAAAAACTGTGATTTCGACCAGTGTTTATTGTACTGCCAGTGATATGATAACTTGGCAGCAAAACGTGGTCGTTAATTATACTATATTATAAGGCTTAAAGCCAGAAGGCAATGAAGAGAACTAATTTTCATCACGCAGTGGTGATCGAAACAGAAATTTGAAGATTCATAGAATTACACAAACAACCTTCATCGTGGTCCCAAAAAGCCATAAAAGTATTTACAAAAAATGCTAGAATGCTTTAGAATGCTATATCTTGAAAAGTGCCTCCCCAGCTAAAATCGATCTATAGTTATTTCAGTTTTGTTTGATCTCACTAACTACCTTCATTATTCACAAAGAGATGACCGCATATGGAAATATGTTCAACGATATCGTAGCCAATAATTAACACGAATGAAGTTACAGATAAAATGGAATAACTAATTTCTCAACGAACAAGATTTTAAAAATATGTAATATTTTGCGAAATATCCTACTTTTTTATAACAGACATTTTATACACTCATTTAGTACTACGCTGTATGTTCAAACATATTAAATTTCACAAGCGTCGACGTCGGTTATTGCGTTTCTTTGGTAGGTATTAATTTAATATTATGTTTATTTAAGTTATATATGGAACAAACATTTGTAACAAGCAGAGTTGCGGAGCATTTTCTTCTAATTAACTATCAGTTTTACAAAATCTGACAGGTTGGTTTTTCGAAAAAGACAAGATCTAACTTTTATGCGAAAAAAAGGAAAGAACATATTTTTTATTTAACCTAATACAACCTCTATAATTAGGCTACTGATACTTGATCTATACGAGCGACGACGGTGGCCGCTATTCTCTGAATAGTCAAATAAGTATTTGTTCTGTAAGCAAAGTCACCGCAGGCCACAATTAGTAATTTAATATTGAAGTACCCTCGAATGTTACGGCTCCTTTCAACAAGACTTCGCGAAATACTCGGGAGCTCTCAATTGGAACTAAAACTTCATGAAATCGGCTTTCTACCTGTTACGATAGAAGTTTCCTTTTCATAACTTTCTATCTACTTAAAATCAAACGTTGAGTTTTCACACAGTGACTGTCATATAATTTGACAATATTTACAAGACAATATTTTTATTTCTTTCTTAAGTAACTTGTAAAATCTACCGCACTTTTTAACTTTTTATTAACTTGTAAAGTACCTACGTGTTTACAAAAACAAATATTTTTATCATACCCATCGACCTACTTACGTCGGCATTTATACATTGTTAGTAAAAACTCCAATTTAAATTATTAATTTTAATATTTTCATTCAATTATTCCATCGGAATAAAAATCTATGCAAAGCATGATCCAAACCAATACCTACTAAAAGCTTTTTGAATTGATTGAAACAAACAGACCAAAAATTCCCGCTCACAGACTAGTTAATCGCAGATTGTTTTTGGTAAAACAGCCGTAGGTATTCCAATTTGGTTGCCAAACACTCTGCGCGGTCGGATTCATTAATTAAAACGTACTGCCCCTGGTCCTCCTCAAAAAGTTGAGGAAAGCACCGAAAAGTTAGTTATGATAACATCGAAAGCTTAAGTGCTCGAATAAATTGCGTCCCGAATTACCTTAATTCACATGATGGAGCAGCGAAAAGATAAGCAAGTTTTACTGAAAAATTAATATTTCACGTCACGCTGTCGATATCAAGTTTTGTGCTGTGTCAAATATTAAATCAGACTTTGCCAGAGCATGTCCATAAAGTGATGTGATTATATGTATAGAGAACTTGCGAGCGGCAAGTAATGACGGTCCAAAATTTAATTTTATGGAGGTCGTCCACCATTTAATATCAAATTAGGTATGTGTATATTATGGACAAAAAAAATAAAAAATATTTTGTAGCTCTTTCATTACTGTTACTAGCACTACTACGCAGGATGATCTTATGACAGCATCTGACAAAACTGTCAAAGTTGCTAAATTCTGTTCTACAATATTTGCCATTGACACGCTAAGAAGAACAATACCTAAAAAAAATTAAAATAAGAAACAACAGAAAAAAAACATGGTTCACTATGGGGATAAAAAAAACCTGCAAAAATAAAAGACTCCTAAAAATATTAAATCTGAAAATTAAAAATCCCATACTCAATAAAAAATAATGAAAAATTCAAATAACAAAGTAAAAACAATGTGGCAAATAACTAAAGAAAACACAAATAAGCTCCAGACCTTTGTAAGAGACTTTAAAAATTATAAACTTAATGTTAATAAACATATTGTAGAAGTCCCTATAAGTATAGCGGATACTTTTAACCATTTTTTCATCTCTATAGGAGACGCCGAAGATGCAACCACTAAGTTCCACCGGGCCTATCCGTAATAAATAAATCCGAAAACTCAATGCATCCTCAAATCCGAAAAATCTTAGTGAAGGTACTACAAATGAAGTCGATAAAATTAAAAAATAAAAGAAGTTTTTGCTATGATGAGCTTCCGCCAGTGTTGAAACGTTAGCACCTCCGTTAACTTACCTTAATAATGAACTTCACTTCACTTAAATTAATTAAGAAAAAAACATTCCCATCTCTTCCCCC
The DNA here is from genome assembly GCA_910589605.1 of Chrysoteuchia culmella. Classification (NCBI taxonomy): domain Eukaryota; kingdom Metazoa; phylum Arthropoda; class Insecta; order Lepidoptera; family Crambidae; genus Chrysoteuchia; species Chrysoteuchia culmella. The sequence goes on from OU342661.1 coordinate 13,540,661, forward strand.
AACAAGAACGTCCCAAAAAATTAAGGCCACACAAAAGATTAGCTCCTCCCAAATCAGAACTAAATTTTATCCATACAGTACATATGGCTGCAATAATTTATTTTAAAATCCCAGAAGCAATAAAAAATTAAAATAATTTTAATAAATTTATAAAAGTATTAAAAACATGTTTTATTGAATAGTATTGATATTCAATTCAAGAGTTTTTTTTTTCTGATAAATAGATGTTAAATTAGTTTAATAATTCTTATTACTTAGCTAGTGTTCCTAAATTACGTTCCTAATTTAAAAATGTGTTATGTTATTAATGTTATTATCACTACATAGTATAAAACAAAGTCGCTTCCCGCTGTCTGTCCCTTGTCCCTATGTATGCTTAGATCTTTAAAACTACGCAATGGATTTTGATGCGGTTTTTTTTAATAGATAGAGTGATTCAAGAGCGAGGTTTATATGTATAATACATGGTGTCGAATACCACATTACACCGAAGCGAAGCGTGGGCGAGTCGCTAGTTTCTAATATATAATTAAATGTCAATTATTAATATTTTAGTTAATTTTGTTATATTTTTCTTTTAATATTCATTTATTTATTTTCTTATGTTGCGATACCCTAACAGGGTTCATGTTTGGTTCTGTTTTTTAATGTCATCTATGTATACCACATGAGTGCAATAAAATGATTCGATTTGATTTGAAGAAGACTGTTACTGGCGATATCTTTGCATAGGTACTATTTCCAAAATCCTAATAGCGATGATCAACAAGATATAGCGTCTTGCTAAATATAATTACGTCTATACATTCCCATTTCTACGACATTATCAATTCATCACTGCATCTCTGAAAAGCGCCCACTTTGTAGACCATACATTTCGCGGGAGCGCTCTAAAAGATAGCTGATCATTTTTCTTGGGTTCCATTAGTATCCATCGGTCAGGGGAGATGGATACGCGGCCTGCACAAACATAAACAAACTAATGGCGGTGGCCAGTGACAAAGAACGTCCCATCAGGGATGGCTCTCGCGAGAATCGATAAGGATTTGAAGAGATACCTTGCCGGACTTCTACTGTCTACTTTGTGAAAAGTTTGAATAATAGTAGGTATCTTTTAATCAGTTTCTGAATTGATCATTTAAAGTTGAAAAAGTGTCAAATTTAACTCAAAGTAAGATTATAATGTCCATACAATATCAAACATGACTGAGGTTAAAGACGATCTAAACTTGTAATTCTCAATTCACAAACCCAGTGAGAGTTTAACAGACTGTTACTTCGACCGCGCAAACCGACGGTAGCTAGTTCTAAAACCTATAACCTTCAAGATGGCTATCGAATGCAAATATTATTTTTCAGATCCGACTGTTAGTTGCAATTTCCAGTAAATAGCATGTTCAGACAAACAATATTAAAATTTGAATTTATGTCATTCTATTGTATTCATCGTCGTCGTCTCAACACTTACTGCAGGGTAAAGCCCCAAGAATCTCCACAAAGATCGGTCCTGCGCAGTTCGCATCCAGCGGTCTCCCGCGACTTTCACCAGATCGCCGGACCACCTTGTCGGAGCACCACCCACGGAGCGTCGTTCTGAACCTTTCCGCCCCAACGGCCATCGGTTCTTCTCGCCATGTGTCCCGCCCACTGCCACTTCAGCTGAGCAATCCTTCGAGCGATGTCAGTTACTTTAGTTCTCCTACGGAGCTCCTCATTTCTGATTCGATCACGTACGGAATAGCCGTCCCCATGGCACGCTGGAAGACCTCGAATTTTCTTGTATTCGGCGAAGTAATATTTTTAAAGGTAGCATTTTGTAACAAGTAATGAAATAAAAGTAAAACCGTTGGAAATAGTACAAAAACAGAACAACTTAAGGTATTTTTAACTTTTAAATTATGTCATTCTACTATATCAGTGAAATAATTTTTCAATAAGCAATATACTAGTAAAATTTATGGAACTATAGGTCTTTTCCTTTCATAGAATAAGTTGTGAATGTAACAAATTTGCTGTGTGACTGTTTGTTTCTTAAAAATAAATAAATATTGAATATTATATTTATATATAAATAGTTAATACTTTTGTTTCATTGTAATTTTTTTACTTAAACACATAATATCCTGACTAGACGATTCTAGTTCGTGAAATTCAATCAACACAAAACATACGCTATATACATAAAAAGTAACAAAAAAGTCTGTGATCACCTACCGCTTCAACCAATTTTTTGCGGAGCAACTTTGTTCTGTTTTCTTTTAATTCACTTAACCCCGCTTTGTCAAAGTATTCGACAACATACGACAAGAACAAAGCATACACAGCTTCAACGTCCTACCATATTGATGAGTTTCCGCCTTGATTTAAGTCGAGCCTTTGTGCTTCCAGGCGTATTGTCCTGCCGTAATCTGGCCTGACAATCATGGCCGACCAGCTTCTATTACAAACACTAGTAATTATTCCGTTAATTCGACCGAGGAGGAGAATTGTCTCTGTCTGCTGACGCATTGACGCGTGCGAACTGCAAAGTGATCAGACCTTTATAACAATAATATACTTTTCACCTCACACGCTCTGAAAAGGAGGTTTTGTCAATCAGTTTTTTTGCGGCCTAGCGCGGCAAAGTACTTTTTTAATTTCATACCTAAAAATATGTCATAATGGGTTCCGAATCGCACTATTGACTTTTTTGTTATATTTGATTCTTATTTTAAATAGCTTTAAATTAATTATAATACTCCGTTTTGGTTTAATTATATTATTTTAGTTCATGGAATCATAAAAACAATAACAATAAGATTAAACTATTTGTTATAAGAATTTTATATTAGGCTGGGTGAGATTTCACAACCTATAATTGGATTTCGGACTGTGACATTAATCTTTATTTTTAAATTGTCCTTGTCTTGTACCTCATGTCAGTGTCAAAATTTACGGAATCGTTTTTATTCTTATTAATAAGTAACAATATATTCCTACTTTAAATGACTTTGAATTAACTATAATACTCCTTTTTTTATTATTTTAGTTTTTTATATCATTAAAACAACGAGAATAAGGTATATTTAGATTAAACTTTATGTTTAAAGAATATTTTACCGGAAGTTGACCGCGGAAAAAACCATAAAATGTTCCTCGCTGTTTTGTGAGGTGAAAAATTGTGTGTTGCGCTCGGCAGAAAAGTTTTTAGCGTCTTGTACCTTTGAAATTTTCAATCCTAGAATCCTTCACTTGCTCAGCTTTCAATAGAGGTAACCTGCCGTTAAATAACCAACTTTCCAGCCTTGCATAACAAATAACTATTGATGTGTATGGTGGTTGACTTTATGAAATTTCGTGACTGACACTGAAACCATTTGCTTAATTTAGTCAATGTGGAATGTCTGTTTTGTAATTGAAGAATGGACATAGTTACTGGGGCGCAATATTAAAATATGTTTTTTTTCAACACAAGATAAGAAGTTACGTTTTTTAGCTCTTTGCTTAAACATAATGGAGGGTTTTATAATAGCTTTTCATGTAAGGCGCTTGCTTGGGACAACGTGGTTTTAGAAAATAATTTATTGTATAATTTATGAAAGAGCTAGGTAAGAAAGTCTACTTGTTAACACACGCCAAGAAACCGTTAATAACCCTTTACAATATAATTATATTTAAATTACTTTCAAGAAAAGTTGATTGACAAGCCAGACCGGTATCGATCTTAAATATTAATTTTCCCTGTTGTTTACGCAGAACGGAACTTAAATTAATTCGGGCAGACTCCGATAAACAGGATATCGGAATCGACGCACAAGGACGACGTTGACGTTGAATATTCTTGAAAAAGGTTATGAAAAATATAATTAAATCATTACACAACTCTTGTTTTTATTTGAAAAGAAAATACTTTCAAAGAGGTTAGATGTTAAAGATTTTTTGTTCGTAAAATATAATACTCTTATAATAATTGCGTAATTCCGGCAAACATTATTTTGAATCTATATCCTGAGAATACGAGGCAGCCATTATTAACAAGAAACATTACGGGTGTATTAATAATTACACATGATTTTTTTTCATACATAATTTTTTATTAGGTCATAATTTCGAATGCTCTCTATCAAATTGTATAGCTTGGATATTAAGAAAGAGACAAAACACTGTGTACGTGTAGTTAATCACTTGCCATAAAAATGACCCACAGTTCCCATGAACTCAATATTCAAATCAATCGAAGAACATAATCAACCTCCATAGAGAAACTCATCTATATCGAAAACGGCTGGGGGGTTTCACCGAAATTGATCCTTTGCCCAAACAATCTTCGCTCTCAACTAATTCAGCAGTTTTTCGTCGGTAAAGGAAAGTATAAATTTATGAAATTCTGCCGGCAGAACATTTTTCGCTTTGTTTGCATACCCGTTCGAAATTAAAACAAAACCAAACGGTGGAAATTAGGAAACGAGGAAATTAACCCAACAACGGTTATTGTCGATAAACTCTGCTCGTGGTTTCGCTCTAATGCTTTTTCTTCGTTTTGGTAAAGCTATACTCGTAAACTATCTTGACGTACGTACAGTCAACAACAAACCGTTAAAATATTATAAAATGAATTGGCACACAAGTGGTAGTATAAAATAACTATTCTGTGAAATTTTACTTTCTAATATTAAACTAGAAAAAGCTTTTATTTTAACTTTTACTTAAAACTTTAAAAAATATTTAGTTGTAGAAAAAAATGGTTTTCTAAAGTGAACTCGTTATTTCAATTGAATTTAATTACGTAATATTTAGATAATCGTCATTATTATTAGCACGAAAAGGTTTAAAAACTAAACGTTATATGAAATAGCTTCATATGACGTTAACGAAACTTCTAAAAAACATATCTTAAGTCTTGTTAAAAGACTAATCCCATTGTTTCAGAATGCACAACATCATCGTCGTCGAGCGGGCTGCTGGCTGGCATCACGACGGTGTCGGTGGCGGTGACCGGGCTCGACGCGCGCCCGCTCACCGCCGCCAAGAAGGTCCGACCCAAGCCGGCCTCGCCTAACCGACAGGGGCCGCAGCAGTGCCAAGTAAGTAGCTAATGCTATAACATTCTTTATACGACTAATTTGCTGCAACAAATATGTAACGACAATAATATGCTATGATAAATATGCTACGAATATTTTTCTATGTCAAATATGCTACGAAAAATATGGCACGTTAAGTATGCTACGAATATTCTCTAAATTAAGTACGCTACGTTGTCGTAGCGTAACATTTATCGTTATATATTTGTATATATAACGATAAATGTATGCTTCGAACGTTCTGTATGTGAAACATTCTGCGACAAATATGCTACGATAAGTATGCTATATATTCTCTATATAAAATATCCTACAATTAGAACGCCATGAACATTCTTTATTTCAAATATGCTACGTCAGATATGCTACAAAAATTTTGGTACAAAACTATGCTACTACAAAATTTTGACACTATGACAAATATACTACATCAACTGTGCTTTGCATCAACAATGCTTCGATAAATATGCAACGACAATTATGCTTCGGCAGATATGCTACGCCAAATAATTACGAATATTTTCTATGTCAAATATGTTACGTAAAAAACATTTTATAAAAAAAATCAAACCGACTTCAAAAAGTAAAAAATAAAACTTTTGGAGTCGGTGCTAGTTAGCTAAGGCAAAAAAAATATAGTTAATAGAAGTGCAATGTAGAATGCTTTGGCTGGCACCGATTCTTTATTTCAGATTTTTTTGTTACATTATGTGCCGTTACTTACACTAAAAATCAGCCCATACACAACAATGATGTCATTGATATTTTTCAGGATTATGAAAAAACTACTAGCCAGATCTTCGTAAAAATTATATGGGACCACACATAAACCATTTTCTTTCAGATAAAAAAAGAATTATAAAAATCTGTTAACAACTGGCGAAGTTATGGTGGAACATACATAAAAAAAATAATTAAAAAAAATACAGTCGACTTGAGAACCTCCTCCTTGTTTGAAGTCGGTTAAAAATATAGCTAGGCTAGGTCATCATGCTACAACTAGTATGCTACAGTCATATTAAAACGTGAAAGTATGTGCTAACGCAACGGAATCTATTGGCCATATCACGAATCATAGGACGAACATATTACCTAAACTAAATTACCTAAAATACAAAACAAAATACAACGTTTAATGATATTAAAAAGACGCGAGAACGCCAACCAATATCAAAACGTCGTATCGTACACCGCTCATATTTACATCGCCCCAATAAATATTTGCAATAAATATTTATTTGTACCGAAATCCAAATTCAATATAACAAATACACTTCCACCCGGCCTTTTGTGTACCTGAATATCGTGACGATATTGATTTGACTATAGAGCAACCCTTTATTGATTGTAAGGCATTTCAGAATACAATACGAACCCTAATCAAAAACGTTGAGCGCACACACCGGCGCGGGTTTATCCTTTGTTGAGATGACCCACAAACAACTTGTGTATTCCCTCCAGCCAACGATAGTTTGATATAATTCTGTACAATCCGTCATAATAATTTTGCCTGTATTAACCAATTTGATTACACTAGAAACGTTCTTGAAATTCCTGTTGTTTAGTTGTAAATCGAACTTTTAATTGGTACTTGTTACCTACAAATATTTTGGTGACGAAAATAATTTTGCATGTGATTATTTATGGTCTAAAGTACACATTGATTCAATGAACAAGTTTTGAATTCAAATTCAATATTACTTATTTAGTCTGGCTAGGCTACACTCTTAGGAAGGCACAAGCACTTCTGAATGTCAAAGAGGTTACGCTAGCATCTCACAAACCTTTCGGCGGGCGACCTTGTAACGAGAAGAACTGGCAAGTTGGCTGTTTCCACATCCCTGTCATGTCAAATACTCCAAATGACATATAATATAATTAAACCATCTTAAGCAATCTCAAGAAACCCCAATACTCAAGCACTGGCATTATGGCTAACTACCTTTGCCAGGCCCAAACAACAGAATAAAATTACTACCTTGTGGACTACTTTTCAACACCTTTAAAGAAGGTAGGTTTATAACCTCGAATTATTTATAATGCCACATCATTATTAATTTAATAAATAATAAACACTCGCGCACGCGTACACACACACACACACACACACACACACACACAAACTTCCATGTCATCTCTATAATTAGCTACATATTTGGTTTCATTTCGTTTTGTTTCATTATAAAGCCTATAAAATTTTAATAGCAATATTATAAATATTGCTATTAAAATACGCGTGTAATAAACGGTTTGCAATTCGTGCTCCATCGATTTTCTGGAAGGTGTATCCAACGCGGGTACGTTACCGTCGATTGCACACAACACACAAAGAGAAAAAGATCACTAAGTATTATTCGTCCTCCCAATTTCTTTTCCGAAGGCATAACCCTGAAGAAAAACATCGGAAATGATACATTCAGTGTCGGTAACGGTTTGTATTGCCTTTTGCCGCAGTTTTTACGAGCCCCTGTGTTCCTTTCATCACGCCTAGTTTTATTGCTTGACTGTGTAATGGAAGATATTATATTGGATTCTGGTACCTATACAAAGTGAAGTCTGAAGTGGTATAAAAAATTGCTTTGTACGTTAATACATTATACCTCAATGTGTTTTGCATAGAGAAGAGCTAGAGAAAGAATTTATTAACTCAAAAGTCGTTATACATACACAAAGGTACATACAACAAAAATACAAAAAGTGCAAATAATAATTATGTACAAACACTAAACATGTAACAAAACAAACAATATTACATAGTAAATGGTACCTGCCTCACCTTATTTAGCCATAATTAAACTACAATAAAAATATTTGGTCCACTTTAAAATTAACCAAATTAAAATTGAGTTAATGCGATATCGAATGCAATTTTTTATCATCACTGCACTGCAATTAGTAGGAATACCATACTACATAGCAGAACGTAAACTGGCATGCGTGCGCATAATTTAATTATCTGTTTGACTGAATAATAAATGGTATCAGCAGTTGTATACAGTTATACTAATATACATTACGTATGAGCCGTGAAAATAAAGCTATGCTTGAAGCGTCATCATTCTCGCTCTTTTGTGAAACACCGACTTATTAAGACTGCGCCGGCCATTTTAGCGAAAAGGGACAGTTCATACGTCCCGGTTACCGGGTAGCCGGCGCCGGGTACCCGGCGGCGAAGTGTATGGCCATGTACGTTAGCTTTCATACGTACCGGCGTAATTCACTGGGCAGGCGGTCGCCGGGTGCTCGCCGGATCCACCACTATGCGCCCGGTCGCCGGATATCGGTTAGCCGGCGGCCGGACGCGTATTGCTGTATGGCAGACGCAGCATGCTTTCATACGCACCGGCGCGCAGTCGCCCAGGTACAATCACAGGGAGAGCAAGCGCACGTCGTTTATTCTCACACCCTCGTATCGTCCTATCACTTTATGCGAAAATTGTAAAATGTAGATAGATATTGAATTACTAATAACTTTAGTGGAAGCTAGCCCGGTTTTATAAGATAAAACCTGTTCAGAATATAAAGATAAAAATGAAACAAAAAAGGCTTGGAGGGAAGTCTGTGTATTATTAAAAAACAACTTTGAAGAAATAGACGACACTGAAAAAAACGCATTTGGTAAGTCAGTAGGTACTTAATTTTATTTTAATTTCTAGTTTACATAACTGATGTAAACATGTTATATTTTAGATAACTGCCAACTGACTGCTCCGGATTCGGTAAAAAAATAGTCCGCTAAAATATTTCTTACATTATTTGCTGCTAGCCCTCCACGTCGTACTTGCTTAAAATTTAAAATTTAATAAAAAAAAAATGTATGCATACGCGTAGTCACTACGCGACTGTACTGGCGTCGATAGTAAACGGTACTGGATATAAAATCGGCCCCAGTGAAAGCTGAATGTGATACCGGACAGTCGGCGCCGGCTACCCGGCAACCGGGACGTGTGAAAAGGCACTTACGGTTAACGTGATATTTATAAAAATAGTTTCTTTACACAGTTTAAGTTTACATTTCACAAACAACGAACCAAATTTTGAAATAGGGCACAGTTTTTTTTATTGAACTCATCTAAAGTTGCACAAAATCTTCAAAAACGTGTGTTTACAAGATTTAGTATATTTTTCCTAATAATTATTATGTAAAAACTAATTTGACTTTATGTCAATTAAGTGATCTACTTTTTTGCGTCTTACATTTTCAATTCAAGGAAAGATTTAATATATTTTTATTAAAATTGCGCTCCAAATTCTCCATACAAATTTACTATGGACACGATGTGCCGTATTTTACATGTGAAATGTTGTGACGCTGTCATCTCATACAACAATGTGATTAGGGTCAGTGCAGTCTTCAGAGGGGTGTAAGTTTGAAGCCTTAAGATATTAAACTGTTTATTGTGGCATTCATCAGAAGAGTATAACTAAAATTGGTTCTTAAAAAAAAATTTTTATTTCATGTCGAAATTTCGACGAGTCCTCATATGTCTCGGTAACACAAACTATTTAATTTCTACGAATTTTATGCATACAGGATTAATAGAGGAAGTTTGAAATGTTGCAAGAAGAGTAACCCATCTGCTGTAGAATTTGCACGAAAAACTATCGAAATAGTATAGAGTAAGTATCAAGCAAGTCATGTCAAAAAATATATACGAAAATGTAGTTCCGTTTACGTCCCGTAGGAACGCTGCTCAATATCTTATACATTTCTTTACTTTAATTCCTCGATACTCACTCGAAAGTTACTCGTGCTAGGCCTACTGGTTTAGTACACTCCCAACTATGATTGATTCCTCCGAATTTAGTATGTGATCAAGTGATCTTCAGTTATTGCTAATCGTTGGCTAATAGCCTGGCCCTACCAATTACAGCTTATTGATGTCCCCCGCACATCGCGGACGACCCTCGTCTGTTCAAACCCTATCTCGCTCACTGCTAATAATTAATCAAGCAATTATGGAGACTCCGATATTTTCGTTATAAGTAGGGCTGCGATTGTTTGTCTTGAGATTTTAGAAATCAAGTTTAACACAACCAGAGACAGCCACGATTTTGTTACAAATATCAGAACAAACGGTGGTATTACAAATGTATACTTATAAGACCCAAAACAAATCATGCATCAATATTTGTCCCAGATTCAAACCCACGACCACTGGTACAATAACTAGGGTTACAAAAACATTACATACATATGACTATATATTTTAATACCAAACTTATATTTATTTTGCGTCTGTATTGTAATATAATAAACCATAAGTAATTAAACTAGAGCTATTTTTTGAAATTACAAATTACATACAGAAAGCAGTATTCACAGAGTTTCAATAATTTAAATCCATTAACCCCTTCGGCAGTTTAACAAATATGAAGTAAGGAACAGTGCACCAAAATTGCAAATGAAGTGGAAGTAAAATAGTGTACCTACTTCCGCCGTGACGCACATGAATCTAGTCGGAATTGATCACCCATAGCATAGCATGACTTATGATAGTCACATTATGTGATGAATAATGGCGTCGTCTTAAACGGGACAAAGATAACGAGATATTTAAGCGTGCATTTTTGTATCAGTCCGTATTTCTAATATTTCATTAAAAAATACTGTCTGTTTGTGTTTTAGTAATGCAATGCAATATTATAAACGTCTCTAATACGTAAAATAATTTTCACTTTTTTTATAACCTGACATGATGGAATAGAATATAATAGAATTAATTTCATAACTAGCTTCCAGCCGCGGTTTCACCCGCATGGTTTCCATCTCCGTGGAAATATCGGGATAAAAATGTATCTTATATTACTCTCCGTCCCATCAACTAACTCTGTGCCAAAAATCAAGTCGATTAGTTGCTTAGTTAGGGCGTCAAGGAAGGACAAACAAACACACTTTCGCATTTATAATATACTAGAGGCCGGGCGCGGTTTCACCCGCGTGGTTCCCGTTCCCGTGGGAATTTTGGGATCATTTATAGCCTATGTTACTACTTGGGGTCTAAGGATTCTCTATACCAAATTTCGTCAAAATCGGTCCAGTAGTTTTTGAGTTTATTCGTTACATACAAAAATACAAATCTTTCCTCTTTATAATATTAGTATAGATAATAGTTAGGATTAGTTTAGTCACAGACCTATATCGAGATAGACGGTAAAAGTGTACCTACCTTGCGTGCCAAAAGTTTGATCCACGGTCAAAGTTTTACTATCTAATTCAGTCCGCTTGACACTATTGCCATAAAAACACGCGTCACTCAGTACATTTTCGTTACTGAGTGACTAGTTAATTGTGCAGTGCTTTCTTGTAAAAATTGCTTTGTGTAATAAGTCTTAGAATAATCATAACTACTCGTATATTTATTGATCTTAAAACAACCACTGTGGTGAAAATATGCGTTTATTTTTATAATTTTATAAACTCGCATCTAGAATTATTTCGCTGTTCAACCCTGCCATCTCGGCTTCACATGACTACGCTCATCAAAATTAATTAGAGCTCGACTAAGCCATTACGTCGATTTGGAAGTTACTCCGAACGCTTCGTAGTACAAATTATGACAGATTCTTATTTCATTTAACGATTCGTGACTGAAATCTGAGATGGCGAGGCGCTGCGAATCTCTAATGCTATTTGACTTCTCCCAGAATTAGGCTGAGGGGAGTCAATAATGATTGTACCTCAATGTCATCTCTTCTGTTTTAAGAAAATAAAATGTATGTATTCTTTTTTTAGTGAAATACATAAGAATGAAATTCATCTTTTCTATGTTGAACTATTTTTTTTATTATTATTATTTTTTTTTTATTTATTTATTCTATGTATTGTAAATCAAAACTTGTCAAATTTTAATGTATTGTATTCGCAGAGTTTGAGCGACCATAATTTATGGGTAAGCAGTTACCACTGACAAAATTGCGATGAAATCCAACAAATAAAATGTAATCACTAATAATAACGACGAATGAGTGGATAATCATAATAGTAACCCTAAACGTATCATGATTATAGTATTGAATTTCTTGGTTCTTATATTTTAACTTCTAACTAGGTAATTACTTCTCGACCATACGTGTACTATATCAGCCTGCGTGTAATGTTTGAACAATACCATAGAATTTAATATGAATTATTGGGTAGCTAGGTCACTAGGGGCACAAAAGCTTGTTTGGAAAACCCATCAGATTAAAAAAAAAATACAAACAGGCAAATAATTTTACATTCCACTATTCACACTACGAATATAAGGACAGTATAGTATGTAAGCTTATGTCAAAAAACTGACGCCGGATTATAAATTTAAAATGCCAATACCGTATTTTACATAATGAATTCAATACCCTAGACTATAAAGTTTTTGAATAATGCAACAACAAACTTTAAAATTTCACAGCAACAATTTGGCGAACGCTTTTTGCCAATATCTGGTAGACGCGTGTAGGTACACGTGACAGCATATAAACCTTTTTAGTTGCGCTATGAAATTCGCTCTTATTACCTTCACAATAAAGGCGTGGTTAAGGTCAACATGTAAAGCTAGATGTGCTGGTTTTGTACATACTTACTCGAACCCGGGACCAACATAAAGGACCCGAGTTAAGCCTTACTTAATGGACTTTATGGCTCCGGCAACTAAACTATTACTTGGCAGGACGTTATAAATAATGTATGTAACAATTTAACTTATGCCATATTTCCCGTTTCAAACCTAATTCGCTTTATGTCGAAGCAATAAGTACCTACAAAATTACTGATATTATTATACTGGCGTTCACCCGCAACTTCGCTCGTGTGAACTCAATTTCAGTCTAAAACTTTTTGTATCAAAATAGTTTAGTGATAAAAAAGTTATTGTTCAAAACTATTCCAAAAGCTTCCTAATAATCTAGTTCGAATCCACACTTTAAAGAAAAGCTCGTTTGTTTTTTGCGTTCTTTGGTCAGACCAAATTTTGGAAGGAAGGTTATAGGTACGATATTATCAATGAGTTCTCAAGAAACGTAATCATTATTTATTTTTCTTCACTGTTTTACAGACAACAAGCAAATAATAAATATAAATATTTCTTACACTCACACCAATTAACCTAACCCCAATGTAAGCACTGTAAGGCTTGTGTTATGGGATAGGTACTAGAGTAACGGATATAAATACATATAATTATACATATATAAGTATTTATGAGTAGAAATATATATATAAACCCCCATGACTCAGGTACAAAAGCTCGTATTCGTCATAGGTACAAACATTTGCCCCTACTGGTATTCGAACCCGGGACCTCAGAGTAAGCGACACCTCGAAAACCATGTACCACTCTACCACGGAGGTCGTCAAATGACATGCAATCCTTTTCACACGCATAAAATAAAACTGAAAAATTACATTATTAAAAGTTGACATAGTACTGCTATTAAAATGCAAATTCCGACCATAACAGTGAGGCGTGTGAGATCTTATCCGTTTTCAGATAGTGTTGAAACTTGAAGCTCGATGTCGTCTGTCACGTGTGGCGTTAGCAATGGCCCCGCTATCTCGCGCAAACAAATAGGTGTGTGTGTCGGGCATTAAGCCTTCGGAGTTAAGCCTCGCCCGGAGACGAGCCTGTATGGCCGACGCCCGATAACGCGACCTTCGTTCAACTGTATCTGTGGATCGGTTGGCATTGTTTTATCGTTGCAAATACCTGAGACCTGCGCTTTCAATGTGTGTAGAACCACTGCCAACTTCATTCAACTGTACTTACCTATAGTCCGCGCGTCGGTATGATCGCCTTCAAAATAAAACCAACCATCAAAGGCTTATAACAACGGTCGAAATGATTTACATTGCTGCAGCTTATAGTCTGCACACGTATGTTAAACGATTCTAAATGTTGTCATAACAAAATTAAGCTTTTTAAAGAAGTCGCTAGCAGCTATAGGTATCTAAGTCAGTATGCCATAGTTTTTTGAGGCGTCTGTGTTCAGGTGGGGAAAACTATAATTTTGCCCGCAAGACATACGCTGACAGGCAATGGTTCTTGGCTACTCTCGTGTATTCTAAAGACTCAGTTGACGCTGCTTCACAGAATTGAACAATAATTTAAATTAATCAAGCGCTGAACGTATTACAGCACCAGCTGGATAGAGTGTCAATAGACATTCTCATCTCATATTGCAATTCCAAATTATACTAATATTATAAAGCTGAAGAGTTTGTTTGTTTGAACGCGCTAATCCCAGGAACTACTGGACCGATTTAGAAAATTCTTAGACCATTAGAAAGCTACATTTCTCCCGAGTGACATAGGCTATATTTTATCCCGATATTCCCACGGGAACGGGCAGCACGCGGGTAAAACCGCGAGGATCCGCTAGTATTTCAATATTTATGGAACAGTAGCTTTTTGTCGAACACTTTTTTGCTATCTTGCATCAAAAGAGGAATAAATCAATTCTGGCGCTGCGTCCGGCTGTTCGAAATTGGGCATTTGCCTCCTGTAGTTTGATACAAGGGCAATATCTCCCCATAAATAACGAATTATCGTTGTTTACCGGAGTGCACTTACTGTTGACAACGAAGCAGCGAATGAGACCAGCCTGGCTGGCTGCCAACAGATAAGCCTCGTAGGGAGGTGCCGCTTCTATCTTCCATTAAGCTTGTTCAACGAATCGATAATGATTAATAATAAACTAACATTCTAATAAACTCCATTCATTTGAAGACATTTGAAAATCGTACATCGGGCTCGTACACTAAATTGTATTTTTACAAATGAAAGCCATTATTCGAAATAAAGTCGAGTATTTATTTTGCGAGTCTGCTTGCGTGGCTGCTTGTTTGAGCAGAAGTCGAAAGGCAGCTTCGCAGTGCGCTCAATTTGCGTCTACACAGACAGCACGAGCTTCGCCGCGCCTGCGTGGATACAGTGTACACGAAGGTTTATAATCTCAAATCTCACTAGAATTCGAAGCTTTTTGTCTTTCATGTCGCGAGCGCGTGAGGCAATACACACGCGTCTCTTAAGCGCCCTTTCAGCACCGCCATCTGACAGCAGACAGGGAGCCGAGCGAAACTCGCGCGCGGCAATGTTCTGCGGGCTTACCGCCGTCTTTTAGCGCAGTATTGTTTCAATCATACTAATGCTTATTCTTACCACACGACCCTCTTAAAATAGGTTTATTTTCCGAAAGAAACGTTGTGCCTTCAAAGTATGAGGTGTGTCAAAATTTGACAACTCCAATTTGTTCGTTGGCTGGAACAATGATCATAGAAGTACAGTCTGGGAACTACCCGGTTGACTAGTAGAGATTTTTTAGGGAGCTTTATAAAAAAATAAAATATTTATATAGAAAACGTTTATAGCACAAATAATATAACATTTATAGGTATTTCATTTGAGTAATAAATTATTTCCTTAACCTTAGTACTTTCCGAGAAAACATTTCCCGAAAAAACTCTACTGGTCGACCGGGAAGTTCCCCGATTGTACATAGAACTGAGATAGTTGTCTTTAGAAACTTACATTATACAAATATATCGTAAGTATTTCGATATCAATATTTTCTAGCAAGTGTTAAGTAGCTGCCCAGTTAAGTAAGCCACTTAAAAGTATCTGTAGATTACAGATACATCTCAATGGCCATTATTATAAATTGGATAAAAGGAAAATATTCTAATAATTGAATATGGGAAAATTTTCCTCTTATATTAAATATATTTCAAAATTGTAAATTTGTGTTTGGCAACAACATGTTCCATTGTAAATGTTGTTGTTTCTGTTAAAGCTGATAAGTTTCTTGCGGCCGTTCTTCTTATCAGTTAAAAGATGTCTGAATGGCTGGTAGGGAAAAAAAAGTTGGACTATTTGAAAGTACTTATCTATAAGTATATTTGAATAAAAATCTTTGACTTTGACGTAATAACGAATTTTACTTTCGATGTGGTCATGGTACGAATTTGAAGAGTATTGAAAACAAAACGCAAACAAAACGTTCTTATGGCATGATGGATTATATAAGATGACAGTAAGCCGCCAAAGTGGCTCGCGACGCAAAGACGTCTCCACACAGTGAGGCTGCCACGCCTTAAGAATGATTTACTTTTTATTTAATTATCTCATATAACAATATCAAATGCCTTAAGCGGCAATTAGCAAGACACAGCCTACACTGTTTGTGAGATATTGTTTCTAACCAATAATATCCAATTTTATATATTTACGTTACGTTCCTATTCATGTTCATAATATTTTTAGATTAGTCTATTTCTGTCATATTTAGTAAACACCTGAAGAGTATCGCCTACCCTTATTAAAATTAATCATGAAAAAATATGTAGGTGGTCGTGTTATGTAATTTCATTTACTCATCACTAATCACTTTTCACGTACCTAATCTTCATGCTTGTTAAATTATTTGTTTTTTTTTTATTTAGTAAACTGCTTTTATATAATTAGCCATCCCAGTCAGAACCGTTAAAAAAACTTACAAAAAGTTAAAGAGTTAGCAGCGAAATAATTAAAACAAAAGCCAACCAGCCTTCAATAATCGACAAAGCAATGAAAAATAGTAGTTTTGTGTTTAAGCCATTCTCATTTACCACAAAACAAAGCCACCAAGGCCTTGAAACAGTTGGAACAGATCCAACTGCGCTTCCGACCGTACTTGCGCAAACATTTGTCTTTCAACTGATTAAGCTGGATTTGTTAGTACTTTAATCTAATCTTCAATCTTCTTCGATAGTATCTGTACAAGGAATTCCGAGATTCAACCTTAAACAAAACAAATTATGCTAAAAGATCTTTAATTCGACGCTGAAGACAAGTCGTTCAGTAACAGTTATATTGTTTCGAAGTTAAACAACGTTAGAAGATCACAGACCTTATCTGAGGCGTTTGTTAACTTATTTATTACAATCCATAAATGCGAAAGCTGTCTGTCTGTGTTACTTGCGATTGTCACTTGTTCGCACCCCGGAATTAGTGATAGACTTGGCAATAGGGGAGAATCCATATTAAAGGGGGTGATATAGGGGATTAAATTTGTTGGTAGGGGATAAGTTATCGAACTGAATGAAGACCACAACCCGAATTTGTAAGCGGCCTCTATTATTATTATTATGTTTCGATTATTTTTTGGCTTTAGATTTTGTGAGACCAGTATTGCGCGACACTGACCGCATTATCGGTAGCGCTATACAGGTCTTCGCATGTGCAGGTTGATGGACATGCAGGGCAAGATAAAAGGTGTGCCATAGCCTGTGGGGAGGTACCACACTCGCAGGTGTTGTCAGAGCCATAACCCCATAAGCACATGTATTCTTTGCAGCGGCTGAAGACTGTTTTTGCCACTAGCCTATGTATTTGATTATGGGATTTCCCGCTGTAAACATGGCTTAAAACTAAACAAAATATTTGAAATGTGTATCCAGAAAACTATAAAGAATGAAACGTTCTTAATGAATTGAACGTTTTCCTATTCTTGCATCAAAATAAGAAATTCGTAAGGTACCTATTAACTTCTTAGTTCAGTTAACAAAGCTTTTAGTTCATTGAAGTTAAAGTATAGAGGTAAACTATTTTCATTTGACCGTTAGTTTAGGTCTCAAGCCGGGTTTGGCCGAGCACTTCGGGAGTTGGAGGGAAGCCAAGCATTCCCACCAGCACTTATCTCGCACGAACCTTATACAAGATTACAAAAATTGGCCAAAAGGAAATTGTTTTTGTGAAAGTTGCTACGATGACAGTACTGCGACACTACTATTCTGAAAATAATCCAACTCTAATACATACAAATGCATTTTTTTTTAAAGTTATTCTTTGGCGGGTTTTTTATTCAATTTCAGATATGTATACAGGTACATATCACGTATATACGTGACAAGTACTTATATTTATGATAAATTTTAAATAGAAAAATATTGGAAAAAATCAACTCGGCCACAAGTGAATTCTCAGATGGGACTCGAAGCAACGACCTTTGGAAATCCGGTCCAATGCTGTAACCACTGAGCTACCGAGACTCAGTCTTGGTTTTATTATATTAGGTTAGTTCATTGAATCTTTAAAACAATAACAATAAGATTTGTTATAAGAATTTTATATTAGGCTGGGTGAGATTTCACAACCTATGATTGAATTTCGGAACGTGACATAAACCTTTATTTTTTAATTGTCTTTGTCTTGTCAATGTCAACATTTACCGAATCGTTTTTATTATTATTTATTAGTAAGGTGAAAAATTGTGTGTTGCGCTCGGTAGAAAAGTTTTTAGCGTCTTGTACCTTTGAAATCATCGCTTCGCTCAGGATTAAATCTTTGAACCACTCGCTACGCTCATGGTTCAATCCTAGAATCCTTTACTTGCTCAGGTTCCAATAGAGGTAACTCGCCGCTAATAACCAATTTTTTAGCCTTAAAAAAATAACTATTTAACCCTAGCCAACTAGTTCTGTTTACTAAACTGCTCATAATACTAATAATTGTTAATACACAGTAAAACGATTTTGACAGATCTAGATTGCCTTTTAAAACGTACTAAGTTAAGTACCTATAAAAGTTTTTAATAATCTAGGTTAATTATCTATTTTATGAACAAGCTACAAAAATGAATATCGCGTTGTTTATTATTATTAAGTCAGCAATAGAAGCATTGTTAGTTTGTATGGTAATAATTAGCCGGGTCATTTAACGAATCAGACAGACCAGCATAGGCAGAACTAGCCACAATCCACGCTTCAACTTTGACAGTTAACTTTGAGCATCAACTATTTGGTATAATTTATTAAGTACTTTTGTAAAAAAAAAACTGTTTGTTGCCAAAAGAATAAATACATAAAATATATAATTTAACTAATGCATATCACAAATGATTTCCGGTCAAAAATTTTAACTGTGTGTTAGATAGAGCGTTTTACTTAGATTAACGTAGATTTTTGATGGTTGTAATATGAAGAAAATGTCAAAGCTATCCTGAACTTATCTATCAGTCAATGGTGCACTGGTGCCACTTTATTGAAATAAAAAACAACTTTTGCTTTTGAAAAAAAAAATCATTGAATATCTTTCCACAATACTGGTCCACGTCTCAGCAGACCTGAGAACTGGTGCCTAAATTGCCCAGCGGCTGAGTCTTTGTATTCAGCGGGGCAACAGCGCTAGTGTTCTCGGTACTATGCCACGCGTTGTGAGCTGGACGGCGTTTTGTAATATCGCCACGCTGTAAGTACATATGTACTACATAATAAATGCCGCGGTTAGTCCCGTTACTCTTGTTTACGTTTATTATGTCTACTAATTTTATTATTTTCAAACAATCAATATTATTTGAAATTGAGCCAAATGTCAATTATAAATTAAAAAAATATATATAAAAATATCGCAGAGTATCGCTTGAATTGCTTTGCAAACGGGTAATACCGTAAAAACGAAGGTAGATGTTTGATGTATTCTATTAATTATTTTCTAAGGCTTAGTGGGTAATAGGTAGGAAGTAGGACACTACTGTGTTATCAAACCAGTAAATAACAAAATGACGTGTCAATGAAGCTTTACAAGTTTGAGGAGCAAATAAATTTTTTCGTTTTCATCATGTACTAGCTTCCGCCCGCGGTTTCACTCTCCGTCTTACTCTTCGTCAGTTAGTTGAAAGTAGTATGCCGAAAATCAAGTCGATTTGTTGCTTAGTTAGGGCGTTAAGGAACGACAAACAAACTCACTTTGCAATTTATTATATGAGTTAGGATTAAGATAACAAGAACATGTATGTTTGGACAAAGCTTATGGCCGTGTGTTCAGACTCTCCTGGTGTATCGCAAAATATCAACGTGGCAAAATCGCCGGGGATTATATTCACAGGAGAGAGGAGAGCCACTCGTTTCAACATGTAAAAAACGAAATATTTCTGAAATTCCGATTGAAGTTTCAGATTCGTCAGTATGTTGTTGATATTTCAGTGGAGATTTTTATTCGTTCGAACAAACGTATGGTTTCAAAAAGTTATGTTGCGTCACTATTTTACAGAAAGATTCAGTACAGATGGAAAAGTTTGAATTTTGAATACAAGCAAATGTAAGTGGAAATTGGCTAAATAACTATATTTATTATCCAAGATTTGGTTAAAGCACTTTCTAAATCAGGGGTGCAATTGCGTAAGGTAATCGTATTAATTTGACAGTTCGTATCGTATTCAATCGGCTGCAATTTGTATGGAATGACATTTATTATGATACAATATGAACTGTCAAATGACTTGACTTTACGCAATTCCATAGCTGATTGGACAATCGGAATAAATATGTATAAGTATGTAATAAACATTTGCATTTGTTCTGGGTGTTATTACTTATTTATAACTAGCGGCCACCCGCGGTTTCAGCCGCATGGTTCCCGACCCCGACATTCCCACGAGAACCCATTCCCGTGGGAATATCGGGATAAAAAAGGAGCATATACGTTAGTCCACTACTTGAAGTCTCTACACACCAAATTTCATCCATTAGTCCATTTCCAGTAGTTTTTGCGTGAAAGAGTAACAAACAAACAAACTGACATTCTTTTTTTTTATAAGTAAGTAATATACGTAACTAAATAAGTGCTTAATATATAAGTACTTTAGGATTTTTTAATTTTTGCATTTTTCAATGCTATTTTTATACTTATGATAAATTTTAAATAGAAAAATATTGGAAAAAATCAACTCCGCCACAAGTGAATTCTCAGATGGGACTCGAACCCACGACCTTTGGAAATCCGGTCCAATGCTCTAACCACTGAGTCTCAGTAGCTCGACTCTCGCTATTGAAAAAAAATACTTTACCGCACTAGGCCGCAAAATGCGATTTTCTACGCAGAAACTTAATACAAAACCTCCTTTTACGAACGTGTGAGGTGAAAAATAAATTACTATGTTATCGTTTCTAAACGACGAATTTTCAAAATTGCAAATTTTAAAGACTCGAGTCATTAATGCAACTTTTGAAAAAGCATAAAGGAAGTACGACTAGGTATCTTCAGTCGAGAAGCCAAAGACAAAAGTAATATCCAAGCATGCAATTTAGCGCAGTACAATCGTGCGTTATAGGTGATGCAGTAATTCCCGGTGGACACCTATATATACCTTAAAGGCGTGATCCTAAGAAAGATAAGCTTTCTTTTGTTTATTTTTTAATTAATATAAACTTTCATAATGCAGTAGGTAAAAAAAGTTACTTATTTATCTAGGCTAAGAGAAAATGGACTATATAATCTTTTTTAAATGTCGATTTTCAAATTGACAATCTTAAAAACTCGACTCACTACTACACTTTTTTAAAACGCAAACAGAAACACAATCAAGAAATAGGTATCTCTACGATACTATAAGCCAATGTCAGAATTAATATCCAAGCAGTCAATTTAGCGCAGTGCAAACATGCGTTATAGGTGATGCAGTAATTCCCGGTGGACACGACCGCAAGCGCTTACGGGCTGGCAGCGCGCCAGGGCTGGGTTATGCCTGGGAGGCGAGGCCTCCTAGAACCCACGCCACGTGTGTTACGGGTTATTGCCGCGGTAAGCCTATGGGAATTTTTGCGACTACGTTTTTGTCAATTTAAACACCTTAGGGCTTGATTTAGTGAATAAGGCAATTAAGTGTTCTTTTGTTCATTTTTTAAGTGTCACTGAAGATTTTATAGGCACAGCATATGGAGAACTCTATACACTTTAATTTGACGCTACTATTCATTACTCTGATTATTTCAACAAAATTTTATGACACAAAGAAAACACTAGTTTTCATTTAAGTATATATTTTTCCATATATTTGTAAGACGGAAATACTTCTAACTTGTGTTAGCTTAACACTATAAAAAGGAAACCCAGCCAAAGAGTCTGAAATCGTTCTAGAAAACCTTGCAAAATATCACAGCCAAACGAATCCGCGTATAAACCACGAACAACAACCATCGATTACTCGAACGAAGAATTTTCTCCGAAATATCTAATTCGGGCGATCCCAAGCCGGCATCGAGAGTAAACTTTCACAGTGTTGAGTTATATCGTTCGGCTTATCAAGGATCTGGTTTATCCGGTGAGAGGCGGCGAACACACGCGCCGTCAGACGTGGGCCTACCATAATCTTAGCGTTCCCGAGAGGCATTCCCCTTAAAAAAGGTAAACTCGATCCCATCCACTAGGTGTTGGATTTTCTTGACAAATTCGCATTATATTTCTGCGATTGTCCGCGCGCCCGTAAAAGAGAAAAGGCCACTTTTATTGCCTTCTACGGAAACGTGCGACGGTTAGTTAAACAAGGAAAATTGACGTTTCGCTATAAAAATTATGCCCTCCCTTATAGCTCCTTAGGAAAGACCTTAATAAAATTTGGTAAGGCGAAAAATAAAAGAGTATTCCGGTGAAAGGGACGTCTTTAAGTAAAGACATAAACTTTGATAGTGCCTCATCGTACTATTAATAGATGTGTTTTAATTATTTTTTCAAATTTTAATAAATATTATTTAACGAACAATAAGTAATAATTAATTAAAATAACTGTCTTACAATCGGTCTTTTTTATTTAAGGTAAATGAAATATACAATATTTGGTGCATGTGAAGTTGAAAAGCGCATTATTGTGCCTCCATAGTGCAGGCATACATTATATAATAATCCTAGGCTGTACCTAAGTGCCAGTCTGGCTTCCACCGGGATTCCACACGACCAAACTACGACGCAGAGGCACCTAAGGTTTAGTGGCTAACCATTAAACATAAGACTTATCTAGGGAATTGTAGGTATCTTTCGTTTTATTTTCAGTTGTATCTAGTACTAGTGGATCCTCGCGGTTTTACCCGCATGGTGCCCGTTCCCGTGGGAATATCGGGATAAAATATAGCCTTTGTCACTCGGGAGAAATGTAGCTTTCTAATGGTCTAAGAATTTTCTAAATCGGTCCAGTAGTTCCTGATGTTAGCGCGTTCAAACAAACAAACTCTTCAGCTTTATAATATTAATTTATAGTATAGATGAAGGAATAAAACAAAATAAATACGTTGATTATATTTTGTAACCAACATAGACTCTAACTAAAGATTTTGTTGTTCTTTTCGATGCGCTTATTTTTTAACCAACTACCAATCGGATTACGCTGAATTTTTGTATTGATAAAAGATATCACCGGTTACCATTAGGTGAGATAGTGGTCAAGCAACTTAATATAAATGAGAAATGTAGAATAGGTTTATATCTTTTATAATAAAATGAAAGGGTGTGACATCGGGGATGATTGCATAAAAAGCTGTAAAAAGTCCGCATGGACAAGGTCGTGATAAAAATCAAATTATTCATTGACATTTTTTATTTACTCCGTTTTGGAAAAAAACAGGAAGGCAGATGCGCGAGCTTCGGACGGTCGCTATAATCATTTCCATATAAGTTTTCTATTTTCCATTCCACTCCCGTATATCAGTAGGGCTATATATATCACGAATAACTATCGAAACAGTATCGACTGAGTATCGAGCACGTAATGTCAAAAAATCAATAGGAAAATGTAGTTCCGTTTACGTCCGGTAGAAACGCTGCTCAATATGCCATAGAGTTTTTTTACTTTACTCCCTTGATACTTACTCCAAAAGCTATTCGTGCTAGGCCTACTGAGCGCGAATATAACATAATACATGTATAACCAACATAAACATAGGAAAATAACAAGCAATCTAGGCGTTTACCTCCAAACTGAAACCCCGCCAGTTACAACACAATAACTGAGTCCGGAAACTCCAACAATAACAGTTCTAAATAATGAACTCCATTCTATTCGCCAAAGATAAATATCTGTGAAGCGAAAAGACAAAAGCTTGAACAGAATTGACAAATGGTTGGCACCAGCTTTCAAAAGCGTTGCAAACAAAAACCGCGAAGGGTGCGAGCCGCGAATGTTCGCTGTGAAAAAATGAGGATTGAAAACTCGACTTTAGTTATATTGAGCATCGATTCAAAATAACTGTTTACTTTTTAGCAAAAAGCATCTCTGAAATACATGAATAATCTTATTCCTGTATTATCTAAATAAGACATAGTTGTTGTTGTAGTCCTAGTCCCACTGGTGCATATGGCCCTCAATAGTTGTCGCCATTGTCCCCGATCTTGAGCAGTTGTTTTCGCTTCGCGCCATGATATTCCAGTCGACTTCAGTTCAGTGTCTATGGTGTGTCGCCAGGTATGTACGGGACTTCCAGGTCTTCTTCTACTGGTTGCCACTCCAAAGCCGCTGTGGCTGCGTTATGCTGTCCATTTTCTTTGCGCAACCTCTTGTTTTATGGGCAATTGGTCACAGGATCTTATTTATGATCGTGCCCGGCCAGTAAACGCAGAGAATGGACACTTTTAGCTGGTGGGTGAGTGCTTTAGTCTCTCTCCACATCTCACAGCCAAACAAGAGAATGCTTTTGACGGTGGAGTCGAAGAAAGTCAGTTTGATGCTTCTGGTTAGCACATTTGACTTCCACACAGGCTTTAAATGAGCAAATGCACCCTTGGCTTTCTTAATTCTTGCGTCGACGTCATCATCCGATCCTCACTGGTTGGTAATTGAGCTGCCGAGATAGGTGAATTTAGAGGCGGTCTGCAGTGGGTTGTTTTGAAGCGTGAGAGGTGTAATATTTTCTGGCATATGTCGCTTGTCAACGGTCTTCTTTGTGTGGAGTAATATTGTTAGTTTATTTATATTAGGTCTATTACCTATGAAATTGCCGATTTATATGAACAATTTTAAAATAAGTTCGTTTTCCATACTAACAATTTTTGTTATAGTTACAACCGTAAATGCTAATGCCAATTTTTTTTACTTTGCAATCTAATGCTATATTTTTATTTTAAAAATTATGAGTAACTTATAAGTTATATTAATTAAATATATGAAACAAAAATAATAATCTTATAATTACTGATTCCTAACCGTTATGATCTTAATTTAATATAAAATCAAGCAATTGATCATAGAAGAATCTTTTAATCATAGAAGTAGTGAGGTTCTCTAGAAGTGAAAGAGGAAAATCGGCAATTTTATAGGTAAAAAGACCTATTATAATCGTATATTTTATGTTTTTGCCCGGGAATAGTGCGAGCCAGGAATGTTAGCTGTGGAAAAATGTGGATTGAAAAGTCGACGCAATCACGTTTTTTTTATTCACTTCATCATACCTGATGTTAATAAAAGCCTCTCCCGGAAGCCTCCACCACTGAGGGACTAGCTATCTTATCTCTAACTGCCGAAACACAAAAATGCTGAAAACATTGTTGTTATGGCGTCAGACTTAAATAAGATGGTGGTAGCTAGCCAGGCGCACTTACAACAAGCCCTACCACCAACCAAACCGAATACAATACGTACCCCCGCTGGGAATCGAACTCGAGACCCCTGGGTCTGATACCGGTGGTTGTTAACACTAGACCACAGAGGCGGTTGGATTGAACTTATGAAGTTATATTGAACATCGATCTGAAATAATAGTGATTTTTATCGGCGTCTCTGAATTCACGAAACAACCTGTAGTATCTATAGTTTTTATTGTTAATAATACACTTGACTTTTTTGTTTAATTTTAAATTCAAATAGCTTATTCACTTTTTAAGTATTTAAGTAACTTAACAGCTAAAACAAACGAATGAATACATAGTATCGTACCGTTTACAAGTTAGAATAATAACGATAATAATTTGCTTACATTTCTGATATTATGGAATAACAAAACGTGTTAGGTCATGACAAAAAGAATAACTCACTGAAACATAAGCTTTTCAAAATTATAATATATTAAGAGGAGTAATATATTGCAGTTATACTTTCGATTTAATGAATATATAATATTATTTACGTATAATATTAGTGATTTTACTCCAGCAATATTTTCATAATACGTCAGACACAGTTTATTATTTAAAATGATCATCATTAACGTTTTGTTAAACGCAGGATTTCCCAAAATATCATAAAATCACGAGACGGGCTTCATCCGTTTCAATATCATACAATTCTGCGTCGGCTTATTGTGTCATTTACACAAAGGAGAACTACATGTATATTAAAAACTAAAACCTGACTACTGTAAAATCACGCTCTAAAAAGTATGAAACAGGAAAATATTCTCATCTGAAATTGCCGTGGTTGTATGCCACTTACTCTAACAAAACAATATATTCTAGGGAAAAGTGGCATACGACCACGGCAATTTCAGATGAGATTTTTTTTTGTTTACGAACTTATTACCATCTTTATTTGTTATTAAATTTGTGTGTTATTTAAAACTAATCTGGCCCATTTAAATTTTTTCAATAAGCTATTTACAATGATTTTAGTTGATTAGTATTTTTATGTAAGTAGGTACTTAGTTTTTGTTTTATTTTTTAATTCTTAATTAGTTATTTACAACGATTTTTGAGAATCACAGTAGTTGGGTTTTAGTTTTGAACTTATTTTTAATTTAAATTCTTTTGGGGTTGTAAGTATGGAAGTTATTACCAAAATTCGATTTATGCAAGCAAAGCCGCGAGCAAAAACTAATAAAATATATGTTTTTGAAACGTGCATACCAAGAGCTTTCATATGACACCAAACACGATATTCTTTAAAAAAGAAAGGTTTTTAGTTTTATGTCGTCTAGAGGGCGCCATATTCAATTTTATGTGACCTGATATAGCCTTTTAACCAGCGGACAAT
Source organism: Chrysoteuchia culmella (assembly GCA_910589605.1). Lineage (NCBI taxonomy): Eukaryota > Metazoa > Arthropoda > Insecta > Lepidoptera > Crambidae > Chrysoteuchia > Chrysoteuchia culmella. The sequence goes on from OU342661.1 coordinate 13,567,408, forward strand.
CGAGACGCTTCCGACGATACCTCAATTGTGAATATATAATCAGCAGTTTAAAAGTTATGTGGGTACAGATGATCATACATACATTCCGGTCAAAATCATAACCCTCCTTTTTTGTTTTGTCGTAGTCGGGTAAAAATAAAAACCTCATCTGAAGCCTGAAAACCATGAAGGGAAATTTTCAATCACTAGAATAACATTAATAGCAGGATTATCATCCAAATTGGCTATTAATGGCTATAAACTGCATTTTAATAGATTATCATCCAAATGCCGTTTTATTAGCATTATTAACCGGATTATTAGCATTACCCATCACTAGAACTTCCCCATGGTAGTTATGAGAATATTTAAATTTGGAACGCCAAAATGTCAACAAAAACTTCTATCAAAAATAGTTTCGAAAAAAACAAGGCTGTTCAAGGCATAACTTTATGGTCCAACGAGTTTTTAACTATAAAATTGACACTTCAAAGAGACTTTACTCCTATGAAAAATATAAACATGACTGTATTACCTATCGGGGTCCCCAGCAACAAGTAAACATTTGAAATTGGAATTATGTGATATGAATGCACAATTAAATAGTGCACTCACTCAAATTTAATGTAATAGCTATCTCTTTTATTTGCGTGCTTTTTTGTGTCTTTTGTCTAACTAATCAGTAAAACATGGCAAATAATCAAATTGTGAATGTGTGTAGTCTTGACTTTTGGTACCAGAAATAATGAAAATTATCATTGCATTGCTAAATATCTAAAGAAAAAATCGGTGAGTTTCGATCCTTTCGATATTTTTTTGTCGAATTGTTAAATTGTTGTTATTTATTATACATTTCTTGTTTAATATGTTATTTATTAGTTTTATAATTACTTTTTTTTAATAATTTAAAGTTTATAAAGTAGAGTATGCAGAGTTGAATCCTTAATTCAGGATTCAATATGCTACCCGTGACCTATGACACTGCTTTATCCCCTTAGTGCATAAGCTACTATTATTGATCACCTTCTTTACTGTTTGTTAAAAACAGTCACTATTTAGTTTTTGTATGTACAAAATTAGCGCTATCCTGCCTGCTAAAGGTATTATTATGTTTTTTCTTTAAAAAAAAGTAGTGACGTATTCATTTTGGAATTAAATATAAAAGAGAATGCGTACAACAACTTAATTTTATTGTACAAAATCTTTATCAAAGAATACCAACCTAAAAATATCTGACCCGAAATCTGAGTATTACGAAAAATAATCCAAAAGCTTGTGCCCCGACAAAACACCGAGAACTAGATACAAATGTACGGGGGCAACAATGGCCCGCTCCGTCAGAGCTTTTTCAAATGGAAACATAAAGGAAAAATCCTATATATGAATCTGTGTTATTCTGGTGACCTGTGGCTTTATTTCTTTAGGCAGTGTAACTCTGACATTCGACTGAAAGGGTATCCTTTATTGGCTACCGTTTTAAATTTATTTTTCGACTATACTTACATGGATGCTTGTTTTAAATCGTGGGGTGGTCGGTATCGGTATTTAGTATTTTAGGATTCCGAACCTCTAAAGAAAAAAAGGAACCCTTATAGGGTCACTTTGTTGTCCGTCAGTCCTCGTTTTTCTCGATAACGCGTGGAGGTATCGAGTTGAAATTACAACCGTATTCAGGTCAACAGTCTGTTTAAGGGTTGGAAAAATGAAACTTGTAAATTAACGTAAAAAAATAATTATGTCGCAATAAACGTAGATTTCGACACCCTCAAAGGAATGAAAGTTCATAGGGTAGTTCCCGTTGACCTATAACTATGAAATTTGGTAAGTAATATCGTCTTTAACTACAAACCTATGGTAAATTTTAAATAGAAAAATATTGGAAAAAATTAACTCGGCCACAAGTGAAATCTCAGACGGGAATCGAACCCGCGACCTTTGGAAATCCGGTCCAATGCTCTAACCGCTGAGCTACCGAGACTTGCGAACCACCGTTGAAATTCTCCAATACTCTTATATTTTTAATACGCTCTAGGCCAGCGTTGTTACATCAATGCTAGGAATAAATATCCTTGCATTCGAAAGAAACATCTTTTCAGGTGTTTAACGATCGATTAAGATGCAACTGCCAATAATTTATGATTTTGTCATTTTGCATTTTTCAATGCTATTTTTATACTTATGGTAAATTTTAAATAGAAAAATTTTGGAAAAAATTAACTCGGCCACAAGTGAAATCTCAGACGGGAATCGAACCCGCGACCTTTGGAAATCCGGTCCAATGCTCTAACCGCTGAGCTACCGAGACTTGCGAACCACCGTCGAAATTCTCCAATACTTTTATATTTTTAATACGCTGTAGGCCAGCGTTGTTACATCAATGCTAGGAATATCCTTGCATTCGAAAGAAACATCTTTTCAAGTGTTTAACGATCGATTAAGATGCAACTGCCAATAATTTATGATTTTGTCATTTTTGCATTTTTCAATGCTATTTTTATACTTATGGTAAATTTTAAATAGAAAAACATTGGAAAAAATTAACTCGGCCACAAGTGAAATCTCAGACGGGAATCGAACCTGCGACCTTTGGAAATCCGGTCCAATGCTCTAACCGCTGAGCTACCGAGACTTGCGAACCACCGTCGAAATTTACCATTTTTATACCGATTGGCTAGGAAATTATGGAATCGGCTACTGAAAATGTGTTTTTTTTTTAAATATTAAACCCGGTATTCCATAAAATTCAAGTATGCTAAACCAATCGGTAATATGGTGTGGAATTGACTTTAGCTATATAATTTTTTTGATATAACTCTGAATCGGTCCATCGTAGCATAAAAATCAGCTATTTTTCGTCCCGTCCAATTCCCAATTTCCGTCGTAACCCATAAAATCCCCTTTCAGCATCAATCGACATAATAAAAAACCCAAAACATGCTCAATTTTTTTTCAAGTCAGTCAGTTTCCATAGTCATTTCACACTTATATTCGGCCAAGTCGCTGGCCCATTCCAATTTTTCGATACAAAAGTGCATTCCATAACAGCTAACACCTCAGCTTTAGGTAAATATACATCCGATTATCTGATCACTGATGATGAATCAACTATAACATTTCTTTCTAATATTAACACAGTAACAGACTTTTCGCTTTAACAATTAAGCATTTTCTAATGAATGAGGAAAAGCAGCCTTGTTACTAAGGCTATAAATGGTGAAAACTGAACTTCACTCCACTTACTGTTTGAAGAATGAAATGTTGTTTCTTGAAAAATTATTAAGCGGGGAAAACCATTTTATACTGAATCAAATAAATTAATACTAAGTTAGAGGTTTTAAATTAAATTTAAAACGTTTTATTACAAACGTCTTAATTGGATGAAGTTGTTTTTGCGAGTATAAAATAAATAATAATCCAATGTTATAAATATTCAAAAATGAAAAGGGTACTAAACGCGTAGAACGAATTCGTGGGCATAGACATACGATGATGACGTTTAAATAACTAGAATACATAAGTATTCTAGTTATTTAAACGTTATATCAGCCACATCCACTGCTGGGTACAGTTCTTACTCATATAAACATACTCAATTGGTTTAAAAAAAATACGCTGTAAAAGACACATCAAAAAATTAGTGGAAGTTTCAGCACATTTCCATAGCGATGTACAAGCAAATTGGCTGCGATTAGCATCTTGATCCCGTTTTGTACGAAGCGGAGGCAAAATCCCGATCCATTCGGGGAACGAGGCAAAAATAGAGGTGATATCAATGCCTCTAATTGGCGGACCGTCTGCAATGGCCGCCGTGCTGGCCAATTTACAGGAACCATGGTAACCACAGCCGTGATGGGAAAAAAAGAATAATACGCTTTTAATTCCGCTGGTTCTGTAGTATGATATTTTGTAGCAGACTATTTGGCTGGAATCTGATATTGTAATAACTCAATTTCGTGCAGAAATACTATGTTTGTTGTTTTAAAACAAAATAATAGTCTGTATTTGAAAGTCACTTGAAAAAGTTTTGTATAAACAAAAATTTCATGGTCAGTTAATTAAATTTTTGTTAGTAAATTTAGGCGGAAAATCTGACACTGTAGGAATAATACGTATTTTTTAGTATCACCTATCCAAAATTATGTACCTATCCCATATTTTTTAGGATATATCGAGTAAAATCTTAGAACATTACTATTCGTAACAAAACTTATCCAATTGTTAAAATATTAAGTTCAATTGTTTCTTTCTTTTCTTATTTCTCCAAAGACACGAGCGGAGTGTTTAATAACTAATCAGCCGCGATATCGCAATCTGAATTGAAAAAATCTCAGAAAAGGCATTTACCACAAATTACCGATTCAAGTTAGTGTCCAAAGTGGCTCTAACAAACATTAGGTCGCAAAGTTCTGTGCTAATGCTAGATTAGCCCCTGTTTCGAAGGGATTTGCTTCCAATATCGTTCATAGCCGCTCGTTATCAACTTTACTCTGTTCTGAGAATTCATTAATACTGGATTTTTTAATTTGAATTTCATATAAACTTAACCATCATTTTCTTTATGAAATGACAAGTTTTTAGTAGGTGCACCTAGACACATAACTAACTAGAAATAATACCAAATTGGAAATAAAAATACCAAATGTATAGAGTTAATAGAAGATAACGTAGATAAATAAATTACTTTTTTGACATTTAACTGATGCTTTATTTGCAATTCTAAGAACTTTTTGATTCACCCTCGTACTACCAGCATAATTTGGATTTTTATCCAAAGCTTAAAACGAAAGAGACATTAATTTTGTTTAAATTTTTAAGTATTATGAGCGTTTTAAATAGGTTTTTTTTTATTTTAATTTACCTTTACCCTTTATTATTCTTGAAAATTAATAGTTTTTGTCGGTCCCCTGCCGGTATTATATATTTATCTTTGTTATTGATAAAACCGGAGGCGTCTATAACAGACAGATTAATCGAAGCCTCTTCAATGGTTCTATTTAATATCTTATGTCAAATTATATCTCTTCTAATATTAATAGATATATTACACCCACATTAGGGACATTGTGTTACGAATGATAGCATTGGCTATTTTCGTATAAGTGCCTGTTATTAATCCTAGAAGACAGTCTTTCATTTATTCCGTAGACAATATTATAGTTAATTAATATACTCAATCACTTTTTTATTATATGCATTATATTATTTTATTATTATCAATAAAAGGCTATATTTAATCTTACGAAGCTTGATATTGTTTTATCCTGATGCAATAATAAACTAATTGTGCCTCGCAGTTCTACTTGCGTGATTCCCGTTCCTAAATCAGGAACAGGGTTAAAAGTTACCTATGTCTGATTCTGTGTTATGGTCTATCTTGGTAACATTCAACAAATAGTAACAAGTAGCAACAAAAGCTACCTTGTTACCTTGTCACAATTTTGCTCCACAAAAGTAACTGCGGTTTGGATGAACCACACTATAGTTACTACAGCTCTGAGGCACATATTCTAAAGTCAGCTAGCAACAAAAAACTGTAAGTGTTGATGCGTGAATGTCATGGTTTTCTCGGGATTAAGGCACGCGACGCGGCTTACAGAATCTAGTCTACACCTCGCCCCATATTTTCATAGAAGGTGCTCCGCAAAAAATGAGCTTATAGGCTTTACACTTCGTTGCCATGACACATTGTTGACAGATTTTTTTTTATACAATACCACCTTGATAGAATAGCTTTTAAGGATAATGAAAAATGAGGGCAATCCTACGAAGATGTATAGGGGTATAATAGTTATTTGTTATGCCAGGCTGGAAAGTTGGTTATTTAGCGGCGAGTTACCTTTATTGAAATCTGAGCAAGAGAAGGATTCTAGGATTGAATCCTGAGCGAAGCGAGGATTTCAAAGGTACAAGACGCTAAAAACTTTTCTGCCGAGCGCAACATACAATTTTTCACCTCACAACAGCGAGGAACATTTTATGGTTGTTGCCGCGGTCAACTTCCGGTAAAAAAAATCTTTAAACATAAAGTTTAATCTAAATATACCTTATTCTCGTTGTTTTTATGCTATAAAAACTAAAATAATAAAAAAGGAGTAGTATAGTTAATTCAAAGTTATTTAAAGTGGGAATATATTATTACTTACTTATAATTAAGAATAAAAACGATTCCGTAAATGTTGACACTGACATGAGGTACAAGACAAAGACAATTTAAAAATAAAGATTTATGTCACAGTCCGAAATCCAATTATAGGTTGTGAAATCTCACCCAGACTAATATAAAATTCTTACAACAAATAGTTTAATCTTATTGTTATTGTTTTTATGATTCAATGAACTAAAATAATATAATAAAACCAAAACGGAGTACATATCATAATTAATTTAAAGCTATTTAAGTTAAGAATCAAATATAACAAAAAAGTCAAAAGTGCGATTCGAAACGCATTATGACATATTATTAGGTATTCATTTAAAAAACTACTTTGCCGCGCTAGGCCGCAAAAAGCGGCCAATTTTCAAAAAGCGGCAAAAAGCGGTTAATTTTCTACGCCTAAACTGATTGACAAAACCTCCTTTTCAGAGCGTGTGAGGTGAAAATAAATATTATCTCCAGTTTTTGTCTCTTTCAAATATTTTTACCTCTAATAAATAAAATCTATGTTTTTTGCAATAGTATTCTAGACAAAAATACTTCATAAGATTCTTCTTCATTTTCTTCGTCATTTACTTTCAAATGGCAAACAGTAAGTGCAACAGCAATAATGTTTTGTAAATTACTTAAGTTTATGATAAGAAAATATTTTTTTATTTTATTTACTTATAGTAAGTACTTGTAAAGTTATGGCCGATTTCTGAATTGAGAATTTCAAGATGAGAACGTTTCAAACATTAGTTTGATATGTTCCTTACTTGAAATTCTCATTATAATATTTATTATTATAAATTACTTTTTTACTACTCAAGCTTGTCTACAAATGAGTTATTCGTTTTCAATTAGTTTTCATACTTCTTTCTGCGTGTACTATTAAATAAAATAATTAAAGTAACTAAATATAAAAAAGGCATTAGTAGTTGTGCTTGTAGCACGTGCTGCGAATTAGGTCTCTAATGTAGGTCACGGCTCGCATTCAGATTCAGGTCACCCAGTGTATGCTGACTTCTGGGTTTGAAAAATTTGCAATACCTTAAATACTTGAACATAAATTGAAATAAAAATTCGGGAAAGCTCATATTTTACAATCTAAATGTGTGTATATTTTACGATATTAGTTATAGGTACTCGCAGTATGTATAAAAAAACAATTGAATGCTAATTAGTACTGCAGTCTCAGTTTTCCTGAGTCTCTACTTTGATAAAAAGCAATCGTTGTTTTTAGTCATACACCATAGGAACATATAAAACGTCTAGAAACAAAACTGTCTGTTTGGACTGTCTGTTTGGACGTTTGGACATTCAGGAAAATATCAACATATCTAAAGTAAAACGTAAAAACTCTTTGAACAAAATTTTCCTTTTAACAGTACAAAAACAAAGCAACAAAATACCTTTTTCGCATCTCAAGATTTTATTTCACATATTAATCTCCATACAAAAAACGTAAATGGATAAATAATATCAGTCATTTCCTTTTTTTATTAAAAGGAGCCGCGCGGGCGTCCCCTTAGCAATTGACCGACATTTTAATCGAGCCGAAACCTTTTAATCCTGTTACATCCCATCTTTAGGGGTAAACAACGAAATAATAGGGAGTAGCCGAGGGTTAGGGGAATGTTTTGAAACATACCTAATTTTAGAAGCACCTAATTAGTGAAGAAGTCTTTTCAGTGCGTACTTTTCAGAGCTTTTCAAGGAAAGGGTTTTTTAACTAAATATTATAACTAAATTGATCTATTGGGTACCTATTACATTGGAATATGTTTTTAAGTTACGCTAAATTATGCAAAAAAAAACTGTTATTTCCATTGAATTAAATGCATTTTATTTACAAAATGTAAGGAAATATACTGGAGGCATGAGCAAAACCAGTTTTTATTCCAACCTTTATGGCTATTCGCCATAAAACTTTTAGCCTCACCAAATCAAACGCAGTGTCCCGTCCCCAGTGACATTGCAAAAGTCCAAAGAATTTCTAACTGCACTTTTCAATACGACCGAGTGTGTTACGTCAAGTTTATGACCAAATCCCGATTTCCCATAGCTCCAGATACCGTCTCGAGCGGCCGAGTTTATTTCCCAATAAAACCATATTCGTTCCCATAAACATTGATCCGCCCAGGAGATATCTAAATGGCCCCCAAGAAGGAAGAGGTTACATATTTTTAGACGTCTTTCATACTGTATGGGTATCCGAACGTACCCCAAATCATTTACGAAGTGCTTTTGTGATACACACAGCCCGCCTATAGGGAATATCCGAGAACTCTCTTTATTCCGCTCAAGGTCGTTATATTATGATCGGCATCGGGCGTGTAGAAAAATATTGAATAGCCCATTATAACCATAGACGAAACACTATATTTAAGATCTCACTATTTAAGGTTTCACCCGCATGGTTCCCGTTCCCGTGCGAATATCGGGAATAAAAGTATCCTATATTTTAATGCAGACTATCTACTACATCCGTGCCAAATTTCATCCAAATTCGTTCAGTAGTTTTAGCGTGAAAGAGTAAAAACAAACAAACTGACATACTTTCGCATTTATAATATTAGTAGGATTCATACTGCAAGTAACAACGATTGCAATAGATAAGTTACTGTGTATGATTTCTCTATTCTGTTTGCAGTAAATTTGTACATAACTTGACCTTTTTACTCATCGTGTAACTGCAATATAGCTTGATTTTATAGCTCAAATAACCAACAACAAAATATTGAAAATGGTTTGCACTTTCAAAATTAAACGTCTTTGCCACCAGGCACGGTGAACACAATGGCAAGTCTTCAGAACAATGATGGTCTTGCTAAAGGCACAGCTCACGAGCCACCAATCTGGAAAGCGATTTAATCAATTACCTTTATCACACAAGCCGTACAATACCACAACAAAGGCTATAGTTTGTGTTTGGTTCCATTAAATATACGGACACTCTGTCTTTATAGCGGAAGATGTCGATATGTTTCAAAGGCAGCTACGAAATGGAAAATTTCTTATATAACACCGGCTACTAAAGAAATTCCTATCAAATCTTTTCACTAACTACGCATCGTTTGTACACAGACTACCTCTACTTTATGAAAAATTAACATTATGGTAACTCATAATTAAAATAAATATGAAGGCACAACTATGCACCATTAATGCAAAATTAATTAAGATGCGTAGTTATTTAATAATAACGTCAAAAATAATGCACCTCATAATACAAAATACTCTAGACATCGAAACCTTTGAATATGATATACTACTCTACAATAAGGTATATTTATCATCCATTTTATAGAGCATTAAAACGTGAGTTGAGCTGAACAATGAAAACAAGTTCAATGCGAGGCAGCGGGATAGAGTGGGAATCCAAAATAAAAACAGAATAACGCAGACGTAAAGGCCATCTAATTAAATGAGGAACAAACACGGTATTAGGGTCGACACTCGCCCGGAGACCTTTCTCCGTTGTTAGATTAGAAGGGTGGTGACACAACGAGCGAAAAGCGCAATAGCAACTTCTTTTACTTTTTTATCAACACTGAGCTTCAAAAGTGGATGAAATGTGTTAAAAGTAAATCTTATCTTGGAATAGCATGTGGTTTTAAATCGTCTACTTATAAGCGCAATGACAAAATAACTGTTGCCTTAATCAGTATATGGCTCCAAAATTAATCAGAAAAATAACTATGCTTAATTTCCAATTATATTACTTTTCGTAAAGTATTCATTGAGAATTTATATGGGTAGTGGACTGGTAGTATTTATAAATATCTAAAAAACTTACGTTTACATAAAAATATTAATACACTAGTTGTTCTAATTTAGAAACAAATCACTACAAAAACAAACAATAAGTCTATGTTTTTCCACCCAGTAGATCTCCGGTTTTATAGTTCACTATTGAACCGATGCCATTCATTTTAATTATTGTTCCGCCTGGCCTTATAGAGGCTTTGAGAGCCAAGTTAGCTGTGTCAAAGCTCTGTTTCATTCAATATCTTTGGCTTTACGTTTTCATAACTGTACGTTCCTGCGTATAACAATGGTACATACAAAACATATTATTATTTTTTTGTCAGTGGATATAAAGTTGTCTTATAAGATTTATTATAATATTAGAGACTATATTTTTCTATGATATTTGATTTTTTGCATTTTTCACTGCTCTTTTTATTCTTATAATATTTTTTTAACAGAAAAATATTGGAAAAAATCCACCCGGCCACAAGTGAATTCTCGGATGGGACTCGAACCCACGACCTTTAGAAATCCGGAATAACTATTGAGCTACCGAGACTCGGCCACTGAGATTCCCATCTGAGAATTCACTTGTGCTCGAGTTTACTTTTTCCAATATGTTTCTGTTTAAAAAAAATATATGAATATATATATTTTTTTAATTTATCATAAGTATAAAAATCATACATTATTGGCTAAATAAATAAATAAACCTAACGAGGTACATGGCAAAACTAAACAATTAAGTACGAGTAATATGGTACACTATAATATTATCTTACTGCGATTTTAAGTGTCTTTGTATCGGATCGTACACTAGAATAACTGGTTTATGACAAAGATTATAAAATACTTTCTCGTCTAATACCACAGCTCGTTAAGGGGCATTATAGCAGGGTCCTATGGTTATCAAAGATCAATGACTAATACGATAATTCTGGCATAATTTGAATGCCTATTTTTGTTTGTTTCAGGTATGCAACAAGATCTTCGGCAACGCATCAGCTCTAGCAAAACACAAACTAACACATAGCGATGAACGGAAATACGTATGCATTACGTGCACCAAAGCTTTCAAAAGACAAGACCATTTGTGAGTATTTATCAACTGAATACCTCTACCTATACTAATGTTACTATAAATAATTTGCATTTTTGTATTTGCATGTTATAGCTGTTTATTGGGCCATCTATTTTATTGTAAGATCTCTCTTATAAGCCGTTCAATTTAATTAACAACTTTTGATAAGAGAAGGAATAAAATATCATATTTTTTAAAAACAAGTTAAAAGTAGCTCAACCATATTTCATTATGATAACAACCAAAATTACAATATTTGACGGAGAAACAACACGATGACATAAGATTTTTCAATTCATGGTAGGTATACTCAAAACTGAACTAAGATATAATAATAAGATACAATCGGGGAACTTCCCGGTTGATCTGTAGAGTTTTTTTGGGATACGTTTTCACGGAATGTACTAAGATTAAAGAAATAATTTATTGTTCATATGAAATACCTGTTAATGTTCTAATATTTGTGATATAAATGTTTTCTATATGTCTATTACTTTTTAATCAAAGTTCCCTAAAAAACTCTACTGGTCAACCGAGAAGTTCCCGTATATAATACCGTACCTACAGTAGCGTGGGGGCGTAACTACAATTGAAAAGGGATGTTTGAAATTGATATTGATATATTATTATTAGTATTTTACACTTTCAAAATCTATTTCAAAATGTCAATATAGGCGACCGTCCATGCCGAATATACTTCCCAACACCATTATCGATTAAAAGTAAAACAATTCACGATAAATCAGATAGTCAGCTTGCAGTGCCGAAACATATACGATCTTCACTGTACACACGATTTCATTTCCGATGTCTTGTCTGTGTAAACCAGAGTTTACTCTTTGCCAACAAGGCTAACACATGTAAGCGGTGCAAGGTGTCGCCTTAATCGGTGCTCACTTCGCATGAATATTGATGAGACATTGTGACCATAATGCTTGTATTGACTAACTTGCGGTCGTGTTACCCAAACCTACTTCTCAATAATAGCTTCGGTCAGTTTGTTTTCAGCTACAGCCAAGTCTTTGGGAGTATCTAGCAATAGCAGTTTTAAGAAATGCTTTTCTGTAGGGTGATTATAGTTGTGACGAATTTATTATGAATTAATAGCTATTGTTAGCTGCAGGATTGAGGGAAAACTAGAACTTTTAAGGAAGAAACTCGGGATATTTAAGTAAGAAAACACCATTTAGCACCAGTAATAATGAGCAGTAATAAATTTTATGGTAAACTAATTACAAAGCCAGGACAAAACTGGCACATAAGCAAATCGCTAGCGAAACACCGAGCGGAATTGTTGTTAGATTACATAAAAATTTCGCTTCCTATAGATCATCCTAGTTCGTAATTAGGTATTTCATAAATTATCCTAAAACGAACAAGGCCCTATGCTTTAAATAAGTTGCATTCAGAAACTACTAAAAAAACCTGTTCCAGTAGGCTTAGCACTAATAACTTTCGAGTAAGTATCGAGTAAGTAAAGTAAAAAATGTATTACAGATTGAGCAGAGTTCCTACCGGACGTAAAAGGAACTACATTTTCCTATACAGTTTTTGACATAACGTGCTCGATATTTACTCGATACTGTTCTGTTGAGCCGTCTTCGTATAAGTGGTCTTTATTCGATACAAAACGACTCTTATGTTATGTTTCCTTCGACTAATTTCTTTATTATCTACAGGAACGGACACATGCTAACACACCGCAATAAAAAACCGTACGAGTGCAAAGCGGACGGGTGCGGCAAGTCGTACTGCGACGCGCGGTCACTACGACGCCACACGGAGAACCACCACCAGCCACCCGCCGACCAAAGTGAGTACACAACCCCTACGCCATATATCCTTTGTGGGGTTGTCAAAGCGTTAAAGATGCATCCTGAGAAGAAAAAAAGAAACATCACTCTCATAAAGTACGTTTCTTCGTATATTCCTTATTTTGTTAGGTTGGTCGACTATCGACCAACCTAACAAAATCGACCTAACTATCGACCCCTGTCGATTTATGTCAAAAGGTATGGTTAATTTAGGATAAAAATTCAAAGCAGAATTTTTAAGTTTTGGATTCTGTTTTTAAATCATGCTCGAAACATTAGAAAGCGGTGAAAGTAAAATGGTTTTGAAATGATGTTTCTAACACGTACGCGCCTGCTTGACATACAGGGGTACCAACCTAACAAAGCAGGGAATATAGGATGAAACGCACTCTAGACACACCTCAGCGACGCCACTTTTGGTTGCATTGATTGGTGGCAAAGAGAGTTAAGACATGAATTATATACCTACATAAATATTCTACATCTATGTCGAAAATATTGACGCAGAATGCATTGAATAAAATAGAGGCCTTTGAAATGTGGGTGTACCGCCGAATTCTGAAAATCTCGTGGCGTGACAGAGTGAGCAACGTAAAGGTACTTCAAAGGATGGGCAAAGATCTTGAACTCATCAACACCATCAAGTGCTGCAAATTGACATATTTTGGTCATGTGATGAGGAACACCAAATATAAAATTCACCAACTGATAATTCAGGGAAAGATTATAGGAAAGCGTAGTGTTGGAAGAAGAAGACATTCTTGGCTTAAAAACCTTAGGGAATGGTTTGGCCATAGTACTACATCCCTATTTCGGGCAGCGGCTTCAAAAGTCAAGATAGCCATGATGTTGTCCAACCTCCGATAGGAGTGGCACGTAAAGAAGAAGAAGACGAGTAACGAAACGTTTCTCAGAAAAATCCTCCTACTACTTACTACTTATAACGCAAACTTAAAAGGACATCAGGCATATTAGACCCAAATGTGTATTAATATAATTCTGCTACCTATATTCACTATATTATATTTATAATTTATTTATTTAGTTTATTAGTAAAACAAACAGCAATTTTACTCGTAGGTGTCACAAATAAATTACACATTTGCCAATATACTTTCCACAAATAGATTTTAAACATTGGTGTCTAAAGTTGAATAAGCAGGTCGTAGTATAAGCAAAAACAACACGTAGTTATGAACATATTCAAACAAGCCAGTAATACATGATTACAAAGAAAATAATAACATAAAGACTATAAAGTAACTATATTTTATATTTTTTAGGCTTAGTGCAGAAACTGTCGATGTACGGCAATACTTCAAATTGTATAATTTCATGGATTTTAGTATAAAACGATTACTCGTATAGTTTATTAGAATCATATAACAATAGATAGTTTATTTTTAACTGCTTAAACAATTTTTTTATAAAACGGAAGTAAATAGATGAAACGGACACCATTTTGATTACTAAGGCACATTAAAAAGTATAATGTCATGATAACTGACGTGACATTGACACTATTGCCAGCCAAAAATGAGTTCAACTGTAGGAATTTCACCCGAGTTCTTTTCGTAACAACACGTGTTGTGAGACTCCATTTTTAACTCAATCTACCGTACAATTTCTATTTGTATATTAAAAATATTTACTCGACATTGGCTAAATGCGTGATAATTTATCGCGAAAAAGCTATTAATTAAGGAAATAAAAAAAAGAGTTCAACTGTCACTGTTACTGTCAGTCAACTGCCAAAAGCATTTTGTTGACTGCTTGCGTTTCGGCTTTTTTTTAAGATGTTTCAAATATATGGTGAATGTATGATTTTATAAAATGGTGAATATTATCTATGACTTATTGATTATACGCCTTTATTTTAAACTAAACAGAAATGCTATACATTTTGGGTTTTATTTTCATAGAAAAGTGCCTGATGTCCTTTAAAATTGTCAATAAATTACCAAATCACTTTCAGCATGATTATATAATTCCATACACTACTTCAATTACATAAATTAAAGTAGTGTATGGACTTGACAAGCCTACATTATAGTTTAGAGAGAGTCAAGCGTTCAAAGTATAATAAACTCCCAGCCTTATAGCATATCGAGTCTTTAATTAAAACAAGGTATTACCTATGTACCGCATGCATACATTGGTTGGTATGGTCCGCACACAATGGTCAATCACCCTTGCAAGCCGAGCAGACCTCCGTGATAAACCTGCAGACCAAATAACTATATGGTATATTCGCCATATGAAATGTGATATATCGCGTGAAAGGAGAATAAGACTGAGTGCCATGTTAACAGCAGACATTTGATTTGAAGATCAATACAAAATTTAATTTTCAATACAAATCCAACAGTACCGAATCTTTACTTATATTCTCTCATTTATTAGCTATTGGAGTAGTAATCGCACAAGAATCTATATTGGGCCCACTCTTACTTTGTCACTATTAGATTCATCAAGTAGCAGTGGCAGCACCAGAGGGAGCAGTGAAGGTGACTCTGCGTCGCACCGAGTAACATCCCCCACTTCACCTGCGCGCACCAACCCGCCACACCATGAGGTAATTTATAAAAAAAAACTGTCGTCTTATCGTGAAAATTTTCAAAAACTGACTCATTCTGTTATTTCTAAATATTGTTTGTAATTCATGTTAACTATCATTATTACGAAAAACATGATTGGTTGTGGATTGTTTAAGTATTTTTAAGGAAATCACTTTTTTTACTAGCCTCCCAAGTTATCAAAAGTCGCAAAGCTACGTGAGGTAGAACAGGGAAATTCCCGGTTGACCAGTAGAATTTTTTTATGGAGCTTTATTTTAAAAAATAAAAGATATAAATAAAACGTTAATATCACAAATAATAGAACATTAACAGGTATTTCATTTGAATAATAAATTGTATTACTACTTTGTACTATTGCCTTATTACTTTAAGAATAAACGGTCTTCAAAGAAGAGGCATCCCATCTGAATATATATTGTATGACAATTATGGTTTCTCAAGTAAACTAATCACGATCGGATACTGGATATGTACAACCACTTTTGAAAATTGAATTATCATTAGAAAGGGCCAGTGAATTAATAATTTTACTCATTTTCTTGTAAAAGTACTGGCCTAGAGCTAGAATACGACGAAAAAACATGTAACCTGAAAATATGAAGAAAAAGCTCAACCTTTCTTAGCGAACAAACTTTCTTAACTTATCGTAGCTAATTAAGAACGTCACCTTACTTAATTGTCTATAAAGTTTATTAAAAGTCCAATTTAAGTTCACCAACTGGAATGCAGCCATTTTTAATTCCGCCAAGTCCTAGGTTTAACGTTGTTCTGTGAAGGCGTGTGCGGACAAGGGCCTATAATTAATCTGGTTTTTTATTATTCTTAAGTGGCAGTGCAGACGAGAAACCACTTACAGCTACTTTTTTTTAAAGAAAAATATTAGCACTGTGGTTTGTTAGCTGGGAAATGTCTTCCCTTTTATGTTTTAGTTATTATAAGAAGCTATGTTTTAATTTAATTTATTAACGTAAGCATACAGACATTAAAGTTGCAGTTTACAAGGTCCTTGCTTATTTAAATTTTAAAGAATTTAGTTTAAATACTTAATTATAAAGTTATGATTTTTTTATTGCAATTTACAAATGGTAACAAGAAGGTTTATTCGTAACACATTACCAATGAAATATGAAAAATAATATTAAGTGTAAAGAGTTTGTGTCAGCAATCTGTAAATGTGAGAATAGAGTCGCAGAGGATGTCATTTGCAGCTACCACATGACCGTAGTGAAAATGATAAAGATCTGAATATAAGATTTAAAAGACATTTAAAATTTAAGCTACGCAAAACTCGACGAAAAAACTTAAATCTTTATGTCAATCCGGTTTCATAAAACACTTAAAGCGTCTCGTCTGCCCGGTCAAATATATCTGGCGGTGTGCCATCTAGCTTCGTGTAATATTCAGGCTCGCACGCAACCGCCTTATTAATTTACCAATTAGGCCAAATCTGCTCTTTTCATTTCACGCCACCGTTAAGGACGGGGCCGCTAACTCGGCGACAGACTCGGGAGCGACTTTGATTGTCAATTGTTTGAAATATATATTGTTTTAGTTAATACAACTGTTTACAAAAATGTAGAGAGTTACATTTCTACATAATTTCGGGCAGTACGCATGGCCATTTAATATAGCATCTAATTGTTTTTCCGATAACATATTATGAAATCTGGACAATTCTGAAAATTCCCTTCCCTTTAAAAACATTATCATATTTTAATTATCAAATAACAAACAAACAAAAATTTCGGGAGCAAAGTGAAATGACTGTTTTGCCTTGTCCAACATTTTTGTTGAGAGAAAGTTAAAACTCGTACAAAAATGCGCCTATAAAACATCTGCTGCGTAATACTTACCATACATAGCTTCGCAAGTATTCTAAATTCCGATGGGAACGGCAGCGCGCCCACCGATGTGATCAAAACAAGTATTCGTTCTCGTCCAAATACTCTGAATAGGCCTACATTTCATTTCTTCACGCAAACAGCTCGCGAATGAGCGAGAAATGTTTCGCTCAAGTTTTAATAGCCGCGAGTTTAAAACAAATTCATGAAAATGTTGGTCGAATAAATGTTTGGGGGCAATTTGTTATGCAACATTTTTTTTCGCTTTCTTTGTACACAAGTGAGCTCGGATTTGTTAAAGCAACGGCGTGTCGGTTGTTATTCTTTATCCGAAACAAAAGGCCCTCGAATAACAAACTGAATTAAGAAGTACCTACTTGAAAGTTGGAACATGCTACTTTATTTTTCTTAAGAATGTTTAAAGAACAATTAAAAGTAATAAAAAAATATGAAGTACCGGAAAGCATGCATTATTAACGATATCATTATGGAACATATGAGTATGTAAAGTGGTATAATAAAGGCATAATAATAATATACAGATATATTGTCGTGTTTGCATATGAGGCTTATAGTCGGGCCATATTTTCCTGCAATTTTTGGCCGGGTAGTAATTAACCGATCGACTAAAATACTTCTTTAGCGACAAAAATACTAGGTGAGCGACTTAGCCGCCAAACTAACCTTACCTAAACCATTTTTTTCCGCAACCGAACTTAGTACATTTACCGACACATTTAATGGCCGACCCCGTTATTTTCATACAAACTTTCTCATTTTGCGACCCTATAGATAAAAATATCAATATATTTCTGCAAATATATGTATGCTAATGTTTAGGTTAAACATTCGACAGTGCAATGAACTCTTTTAAGAGTTTTAAAAATATCTTCCGGTGTCCGAACTTTCGTTTAATCAAAGCATTACTTTATGACCATATCGCATTCATTGAAATAAAACTTTTACGGATTTAGGTGCACTTCAAAGTCAAAGATTTTTATTCAAATAGACTTATAGATAAGTACTTTCGAATAGTCCAAATTTTTTGTTCTCCCTACCAGCCATTCAGGACATCTTTTAACTGATAAGAAGAACGGCCGCAAGAAACTTATCAGCTTTAACAGAAACAACAACATTTACAATGGAACACGTTGTTGCCAAGCACAAATTTACAATTTTGAAATATATTTATTATAAGAGGAAAACTTTAAAATAAAGTGCATTATATAGTGCACTTAAATGAGTGCGCGAAGAAACTAAAGAATTTTTTGGTTTATCATATTCCTGTCAGAGTGGCAACTATTGCCGTCTCAAGCTGATTTTATACGCCAGAGCAATCCACATAGATGCCGGCCACACATTTGAGCAAGAAATTTAATATGGCCCGTTTATGAGCACCTATCTGTTCCGTACATCTTGATCAAGTAGGTATTGTATAGTCAACAGCAGCTACGGCTTTACACGTTGACCTTGAATTATAAGCGCCTTTACGTCGCTCGTAATTACGGCGCTTTTCGTAGTGCTAATATACAGCCGTACTTGGCGTTGACCATACCTCTCCTTTTTTATGTTACAGCTTTCTTTCATGATTTCATTGTTGACTTTATAGTGAAAGTTGTTTGTCTTAATTGATAGGTACTTAAAGTTTATCAGGTCAATAAAAAAATATAAGGATGATTGTCATCCAGTGGCTGCAAAGGTGCTGAAACGTCGGGAAAATAAAAATCTTTTAATATTAGGGACAATTAGTTCGTGAAATACAGCGCGCTTAAAATCCGTATTAGTTGTTTTATTCTAATGAACAGTCGCGCCGAAACTTAATATGTACGTATAAAAAAATACAGCACAAATATTACAATCCATCAACTGTTATTGCAGACATCGACGTCCAGCACAGAGAAGTCAAGTAGAACGACCTCAGGCAGCAGCGAGGCGAGCCCCCCGCAGACGCCCCCCGCGCCCTCCATCCCGCCCGTCAGGCCTAAACCAAGAAACAGCACCAAGCCCAAAAATACCAACTCGGTAAGTACAATCTATCAACTGTTATTGCAGCCATCCACGTCCAGCTCAGAGAAGTCAAGAGAACGACTTCGGGCAGCAGCGAGGCGTGCCCCCCGCAGACGACCCCCACGTCCTCCACCCCGTCCGTCAGGCCTGAACCAAGAAACAGCACCAAGCCCAAAATACCAACTCGGTAAGTACTTTATTATACAACTAAATAGTCAATAGCACGTCAGGCACGTCGGGCTTTACACCCTAACCTTGAGAGCACTCGTCATCATCATCATCAGCCCTTTTAATGTCCGTGGGTACACAAAAATTTCGTCCTTATGGATAGCCATCCATTTTAAGAAAATGAGCCGCATGGTAGGCCACGCTGGCCCGATGTGAATTGCTGGGTTTTAACGACTGCAAGCTCAGGCGAGACCCACGGCTTAACGTGCCTTCCGAAGCACGGAGGAGCTATACGATAATACATTTTCGGTCACCAATCCCGTGACCGACCATTGCGAAAATTACTAACTTCTGACGTGCTGTTGACTGTACATACAATATTATAAATTACAGTTATTTTGACGGCGTAAGAAAATAAGCGAGATAATTTAACGAATGTTACGAATTCTTAAATTCAGAGAAGCTAAGCAATAAATCTATGTTTAGGTACTAGAAAATACCGAATAAAATCAACTCTTCTCTCAATTTCGAGATGTTCCAAGAATCGAAACGAAATCTTTATAGAATAAAAAGGGTGTGACATACATCAGTTTGGCCGAATCTATATGGGTTTCGTTTTTTGCCTTTACGCTACGAAACCCTAAAAACGACAATCTAAATAGCAAACGAGAGCTCATTATCGCAACATATTCACATAACAAGCAACAAAAGTACATCTAAGCGGTATTGAAAAGCAGAATGCTACGTTCGTAGCAAGTCCGTAGACGCCTACGCAAAACCGTAGCCACGTGTAGCTACATTTAGAATCGTAGCATTCGTAGCGTGTAAAAGAACTTGTTGAATATCAAACATATCCAAAAGTTAAACTTTATAATTTGACGACCTGTTTGGCGCAGGGGCACTAAGCCCGCCATCTGCGCCATAGGTCCCGGGTTCGATCCCCGGACAAGACAAATATTTGTGTGCATGAAAGACATGTTCATCATATTTGCCTTGGTCTGGGCGTTTAATACGTATATTATGTATGTATTTACAAAAAAAATGTATTTATGTATGTTTATCCGTTATCTAGTATCCAAAACACAAGTTCTTCATGAAACTTAACGTTGGCTAGATATATTTGATGTGTTCGTATGCAATTAATAATAATAATAATAATAATTCTTGCATACAAACACACCAATTATACATACATAATAAACATAAACATACTTGTATACTTTTTAAGCTATTGCATAGCTTTTATCGCGGGCTTTGAGCGCGGCGACCTAATCAAGAAATTCCGTAACGAAAATAAAACCTAACCCCCCACTCCGTGTCATAGATTTTGGTTGCTTAGTTACGATTGTGAATAACAAATTGGTCAATGATGAAAAAAACTGTATGAAAATTTGTGTGAAAATATAATTTCTTTTTAAAATCTGGTACCGCATTTTTTCCAGTTGTCGTGGAAAAAATGCGGTACCAGATTTTAAATAGCTATAGCTTTACCGCGGCAGTCCCCGAGTGCCACACGTATTTTTTTTTTTGTAAATACAGACCAAGACACATAGACATATTCATGCACACACATATTTGTCTTGTCCGGGGATTAAACCCGGGACCTCTGGCACAGAAGGCAGTTAATTATTAATTTTTTTTTTTTTTTTTTTTTATATTGGAATAATAACTCGTCTCACAAAGTATTGCAGTATCGAACCAGAGCGTTCTAAACTACCCTGGGGGCTTACCCAAAGCACATATTACTAAATACATTGCCTAAAGTAACATTGTAGCATAGCGACACGATTTGTTTAAGTATCGAGAAAGTAAAGTAAAAAATGTATGAGATATTGAGCAGCGTTCCTACCGGACGTAATCGGAACTACACTTTCCTATATTTTTTTGACATTTCGTACTTACTCGATACTATTTCAATAGTTTTTCGTGCTTACCTTACTGAAGTCGTTATCGTCTCTGCTGCTTATCAACATGCGGATACGATGACAATTTGACTACTTGATTCGTGTCAATTCCATGAATTTTATTATTTTTAACATTGTTGATGATTTCAGTTGTGCTTTGTCTAAGCCCCCAACCGGCGCTAAGCCGTCAAATGTATCTTTTATAAAACGAATACCACGTTAAAAACTTAATAAGACTTATAATTGAAAACTAACAGTTTTCTGGAATGTAGTATATTTAAATGTTAATGATTTACAATAACAATAATGAGTGGCATAATCGCAAAGGTATTGTTAACCTTCCTTATGCACTAATTATTTGAATGCGAACCGCGAACTCGATACGGCGGTAACGACCCTATATTACTAGCCGGAATGGTTAACCAATACACTGTAATCAGTAATAATTGCATCTGTAATCTGATATTGCTTTTATTAGCAAATGTGTAATTGTTGGATTTGATAAAACTCTTTAGATTGTTGTTCTATTATATTTAGAACTTTGTTTAAATATAAAAATCATTCATTGTGCACCCGAAAATTGTACCCGTTTATAGGTTATCAAGTCTTTTCTTATAAGTTTTCCAAGCAAGCTCAGTATTGATAAGGCTGAAGATGGAAGCGAGCTTCTCCTGGAATCCTCAATAAGTGGGGAACTGGCTATTTTATTTGTAACTGCCGGAACAGAACAATGCTGTAAACATTGTTGTTATAGCGTCAAGTTTTAGTAATAGGGCTCTATATTTGGTTCGTTCGTGCTACTGAGGCAAGTATTAGTCTCCATTGATGTGCGAGATAGTCACGAAAGCAAGCTTAATATTTAAAGTCTACTTAGAAAAAAACTTATTTAAAAGTAAAACAAATTGGTTATCCAGATTACGTAAAAATTATAATTCTAACATTGTTTTATGAAACTAATTAGGTATTGAAATTAAGTAATACTTTTTTTTTTTATTACTCCTTTAGCAATTACGAAGTTGAGAGGTTTCAAAGCCTGTTGATACCTCAAGCTTAATTTTTAATCAATTTTAATAATAGTTCTTCGATGTCTGTAAATTTTCAATAAATCGACACTAGGGTGCAATTTGTTTACAATTAGACTAAGTCTAGATCTCCAAGCATCTGCCGGCGATGATTGGAACAATTCTGACCGTGAGAATTAGGGCGGCGATATTCTTATGGTAATGGCGGTAGGCGCGGATCGGTGCGAAACGAGCGGGGAATTAAATCGGCCATCGCCGCTGTGGGGTTAATAATTTACCTGTGGCCGAACGGGCCTGTACCACGGAACGCGAGGTCGAGCGATAACTAGCGATAGAACACTCAGTTTTATTACTTCTGCCAACTTACGGTAAGAATATTTGTTACCAACCTATGTGCATTTGCTTTAATTGTTTCACAGATACATTAAGTTTCAGTAAATTAATGACATACATCTAACTTTATTAATGAACGGCAGATGTATGATATAACCAAAAGTTAAACAAATTGGTACTTTTAAGGTTATATCTAGGCGTTTTGTTTACAAACATTTCTTCCCAAAGTTAGCTGGAGTTTATACTGTTATTTTAAATTACATCTGTGGAGTGTCTTATTGTCAGATTTATACTTATGAACTGTTTTATTAGTCTTCAGGTGAGATTGTATTTTCACATCATATTATTGTATTTTATTTCTGTAAATGTTTCACCGGCCCTTCTATGGCCTTTAGCCGATTGTGTTTTTGTTGGTTATTCCTACGCATTGAGTATAATATAATAATAACAAACGATAATTGCGAATAAATTTTCCTAACTTCGTTTGTTTTATCTCGACGATGCTTTTAAATATCTCATTAGAGCAAACGTGTATAAACTATTCAAAATACTTTTACAACTACGTTCATAATCGTGACAACTGCTAGTTAAAAAACTGCCGGCTCTTAAAACATACTAGTTACATAATCTTGCTTTTTGTAGTCGCTATATTGTTACTGTCGTACTGTGTGGATATAAGAGCGCGGTTACAACTATTATTGATTGTTGCTTACAAGATTTCCTAATTGCTAATATAACGGAAAAAAATACCGTGCCCTATGTCTTTGTTCTAAACCGAGGTCAAGCTGCAATATCACTGCGATAGCGCCATTTTATCGGTTAAAAATAAAACTGGGTATTACAACAATACGTGTTCAAACTTTCAAAATTAATCGCTAAAATTGTTACTGTCGTATCGTGGTGAGGGGTCGGATCGAGGTCATTGTAGGAGCTACACCTGTCTTGCCGGGGCGCCACCGGCGAATTAGATCACTGTTACACCTGGCAGTGTAAAACATGGATCATTATTGCCAACTTTTATCGAAAGCAGGGGGAATCAGGACAATATAACTATTGCCCCTCTTACTGATTTAACACTAACAGATGTGGCCATGATAAAATAAGATATATGTATGAACAGAATGGTTGTTTTTTTACCACGGCGAAACGCTTACGGATCCTCAATAACTATTCTCAGATTTAGCCCTATACAAGAAAATAATAGTTACGATGATAGGCAGAATACGTGCCATTGGATTTTTTTATGTTTTTTTTATTTTTTTTTATTTATTTGTATATATAAAACCGAAACTACCACCAATAAGTAGAAAAATTTCTAATAAGTAAAAAATAATTGATTTGACTTAGAAGTATCATTGAAAGCTTAATGTTCCAAGTAGTTAGGATAGGAAATATGCGTCCATTTATGATAGATGTTGGTGCTTTAAGATCAAATTTAAAATACATTATTTAAGCAAAATCAAGAAAAATATGGCACAAATAAAAACTCAATTCGGAAATTATATTAACAGAAAAATTTTACTACAAAGTCGATTTATCTAAGTATTTTTTAAATAAGCAAGTTACGCCTGAATTCTGAATGTTTGTAAAGATTGAAAAGATTTCCAGTAATCCTGGGCTAGAAAAGTTAAAGAAGTTAAGTTACAGAATAGATGCTAAAGTTTAGCAACTTATTACTTACATTATTTCTGTTAGAAAAAGTCTAGATAACTTTCAAGCTAGATTTTATTCGACAGTTGCAGACTTTGTTTCTAAATTGGCTGTTACTCGTTTAACCTATTTATACTTTTTAACGTGCTAATGAGAGCCTAGAACATAGCTGGCGGGTGTCATATGAGCAAATTATGGTAGCAAAACTTAAGAAGATGGTCAGTAGATTCATCCAAAACCGTGCCAACTACGATCCCAATCAGTATTCCTCCGATTTGGAGCGACAAAGAAGTCACGAAACATTATTGGCAGATGACAACAAAGATGAAAGCTTCTCAAGGTAGTAACGTTATGTACTTGTATAGACTTAATTTTCCAACAGATAATTATTATAACTGTAAAATTCATTGACGCAGTAAACACGGCCTCGATAAATTATTAACCAGCCTGTAATCGCCTTTGAGACGCTACAATCTATTAGTTACATGATTAAACTACACCAACGTTACTAATTTAGGCCAATTTAGTTTACTCATAACTACGCACGCACTTACCTTAGTGTTGTTTGTTCCAAGATAGGCGTTAAAGTATTATTGTGTGTTTAATTATTAAAAAGAAGTTCTCGATCAACTGCAGTTACTTCAATGCTCCTACTGCTAAGGCACTGGCCTTCCTAATGGATAGATAAGGACAAAGAGTCCCAGTGCGGCGTGGTGGGTTATAATGTCTACAAATCGGGACCAATGCTTAATGTGACAAACCCCGTTATCATTGGTAGTTTCTTAATCGCCGCAACCACTGGGCAACCGGTTTCCTCAAGAATATGATTAATTACTTTTATAAAACTTAAGTCATGTCTAAACTAATTTTAATTGTTATTTAGTTAGACATTATTGAAATAATGCATTAGTGACTCTCACGGCTGCTATTTGTACAATCACAAAGGGATACATGAACAGACAGAGAAATGCTAACACAATGTAATACCACTCGCACACCATCAGCAGACTATTGAAGCATTAAACCAGCCAGTGTTAACCCTTCCAACGCTTACGTTTTGCTTCGAATTTGTAAGGAAACGACGGTGTGCGGTGGATCAGTGGAAACTGGATGGCGTGTGCGGTCAGTTTTATTAAAAGCTCTCACTTTGATCGGCCCCCCTGATTCGACGTCACCTGCAGAAGTAATATCGGCCGCACAAACACCGCCTCATAATTACAGCCCGGTTTCGTTTTGTTCACAACATATTGACATCGGTATGCCTTTGAAGCCAAACTCGCTTTGTGCCACTTCATTATTGAATCCGTATCGGTGAATTTGCAAACATAATTACGAGAGTATTACGTTTATTTGGGAAAGTTGTGAATTTGCCTCTATTAAATTAGGCATCACGATCGCTCAAAATGTAATCAGAGTTTGGTATGGTTTTTAATTTCATGTAGCACGCCTTTGTGTTCAGTAGGCAGAAATATTTTAATAAATATCTACATACCTCATCGTTATCGATGAAATATTTGTTTACGGTTAAAATTGATTCAATTATTGTTTATTACGTTATTGGATTTCACGTAAAATAGATTACGTTGTTTGCAGATATCACAGTTAATTTAATTTTATATTTTGAGTGAAATTGAAGGGTCAAACAATATTGTTGAAAGGTTCAATAGGTATTTGTGTTATTTTTATCTAAAAATGGTGTTACAAATATTTCTTACAATTAAAGTATTTAGCAGAATATGATGCAAAATCTCGGAATCAGATGTCGCAATATTAGCAGCATCTGCTGATTTTCATCTATTTATTCATCAGTTCTATAAAATTTTGCCGTCGTTGTATCACAGTCTATTTATCTTCTCGTGATATAGGGCGTTACGTGTAACTCCACACTTAAGTCTGACATTCTCTTTGTAGTGCGATTGGCATTCATCTTAAAACAAAGCACGTATGAACATTGTCAGTGAGCCGTGCAATACCATTGGCTATGCACCGATACATGACACTGCCGTAATCGGGGGGCATTCGACTGAAACGTTGCCTCTGACATTCTATAATGTATAACTGTGGCCAGCAATCGCCTGGTATTGATGTCGGCCCTTTGTTCGGGTGTAGTCCGACTGTAAACAATTAATAGAAAGGCTGTGACCAAGACCCCTGCAAAGGTAAAAAAACAAAATATCAAACAGAAAATAATTACAAAATATTAAAATCTTGAGTTAAATAAATGTTATGGTGGATTTCGCTTATTGGCATACAAAAGTTACCCACAGTCGAGGAACTTCCCGGTTGACCAGTAGAATTTCTTTCATCACATCATATCATCAGCCTGTGGACGTCCACTGCTGGACATAGGCCTCTCCTAGCTCACGCCTATTGTGGCGTACATAGGAGGTTATTAGCCTACTGCTACCACGCTGGCCAGACGGGTTGGTAGAGGGTTTGTTTCAAGTTTTTCTTCTCTCGCACAGGTGTTCAATGCGTCGAGCCTCTTAGTCGACTCTTACGGCATCCCAGGCATGTAAGGGAGTGGTGACACTTGTATTGTTAGGCCGTCACCACACGGCCTTTAGGGTTTCTTTAGAGTTTCTTTAGGAAGCTTTATTTAAAAGAGTAACAGATATACAGAAAACTTTTATATCACAAATAATAGAACATTTATAGTTATTTCATTTAAATAATAATGTTTTCTTTAACCTACTGGTCAACCGGGAAGTTCCCCGATTGTACCTACGTGAAAACATAAATTCCAGCGGGAGATTCCTTATCGCCTCGTAGATATAATTATGTAAGAACGATATCGATAGGTTATCTGTTTACTTGTTCCAAAATCAATTCCAAAATAATCTTTTAGGGTAAGAAGTTAAAAAAAATCAGCCATCAATAAATTTATTATTGAATTTGACATTGCATTGAAAAAGAAAACGTAATTGACAACATTTCATAAAATTTGTCCTACGTTTTTATTTTTTATTTAGAAATTACATATAAAAATAAGAGACACGTATTTTTTCCTTTTGCAATTTTTTTTTACTTTAACTCAACATAAAATTAATTAGAAAAATTGCTCATTCTAAAAGAGCTTAAGACCAGTCGTACGGATTTCTGGCGGACACACCTTGGCAAATTAATTTAAAAAATACACTGTGACGTTGTCAAGTCAACATGACACTTAAATGAAGTTTGTTTGTTTTGTTTACGTTTGTATTTCTTGTATGGTTTTCGCCTGCAAGATTGTTTTGTTGTTGTTTAATTTTAGATTTGCTATTTTAACTTGATTTAAAAGGGAGGAAAGGCCAACACGTTTATGGAAAATGTGAAATTTGTGGCGTTATGAGAGTAAAAATGTACTTAAAACATATCCTTAGCCAGATTTTCATTGGAGCCTTACAGGTAACTACCTAAATAGATTAGTTTATCTAAGATACTAAATATACACGCAATTTCTGATGCTTAATTATTGGAACATCATAAAAAAGCTGAATTATTTATGAGAAATCATTGAAAAATGCATATATTTTTTATGTAAATAACGCCAGTTATAGTGAGGTGCCATAAATGTGCAATATATATTTTTCATCCATATTTTCGGCGATTGATTTCTATGCTATGGTGTTTATAATATATTATACTGTTTTTGTTGTTGCAGCCTCCGAAGGGACTGAAATTCGAGGCAAACTAAAATAGAGCAGTTTTTACAGCAACGTATTTTCATTAAAATAGATTTATTTAACTATCTGCTTAATAAATAACTTGATTCTTGTCTTTTTGTAATTCAAAAAAATAAGCGATTATCCATTTACCGCGTCATCATCAGGAGAAATAAATCTAGATTATTTTTAGACAACTATATTTATCATTTAATGTTGACAATTGTTTCGAATAAATTTGTTTTTGCTAGCATGTGTGTTGGGATTTATCGCCTAATTTTTGGTTCCAAAGTATAAAATATTTGAGATTAATGAGTTATTTATTAATATTTTTATCGATATCATGTTCAAGCTGTTAAGATACTTCACTATTCTTTTGATTTTTCAGTTTATGTTGGTAGTACGATTTTATTTATTTGGGTGGTAGAAACTTTCTGTTCTGTGGTAGAAACTTACTCTTTGGAGTGTTTAATATGGATGGGTAAATTTCAAGAAAAAAAATATTTACTGAAATATTTAGAATTTTCAGTTTGGAAATATATTAGTTTGGAGTGTTTATTTTTGCAGTTTTATTTGGCATTGAACCCTATCAAGGCTTATTTTCGCAGCAAAATTGCGAATAGTCATAACTAGTCCGATTCTATTCTATCTCTATCCTACAATTTGTGAGTGTTTATATGTTTAGTTTGAGCACTTAGATCTTTGTTACAAAATCAGGTAAAAACGACTGAACAAATTGATTTGGATAAAATTTGTCACTCAAAACTTAAATATTTCAATCCGTTTTGAAACATTTTATCGTTTATTTTTTATTTTCATTTCATTGAAATGGACTGTTACATACTCTTTGACTATATTGACAGCGATTTTTTATATTGATTTTTGATAAGAGAACTTTTATAGGCAAAGAAATGTCATTATTATTCCGTGTTCACGACAAATCGGGGTTTATTCCAAATATTTCGTTAAATAATTGAATAATCAATCCGAATAAATACGTACGGTGTTAGAAATTGAAAAATCTCGAAATGGTTTTCGATTTAAGGTACCTTGTTAAAAATGAAATCATGTCAATTTAGTATCAATGCCGGCCGGCTCCTTTTGACATTACAAAACTAAATATT
Source organism: Chrysoteuchia culmella (assembly GCA_910589605.1). Classification (NCBI taxonomy): domain Eukaryota; kingdom Metazoa; phylum Arthropoda; class Insecta; order Lepidoptera; family Crambidae; genus Chrysoteuchia; species Chrysoteuchia culmella. Next base: position 13,596,443 of record OU342661.1, read on the forward strand.
AACATGAACATTTTAAAACTATAAGGACTATGATAAGTTTCATCGACAGCTCCAATTAAAACTCTATCAAAAACAACAAATTTTGTCTGTCTGGAATAATAATTACGAACCAAATTGAATTATTTCAATAACACAAACTATTTCCTTTCACAGACAGCATGGTCAAAGAGTAATTTAATTAATAACTGCCATAGAAAATGGGATGCCATCATTTGTGGGAAAACGAAGTTGTAACCAGATTAATATAGAGGGTCCACTCGTGCGAGTCAATCTAAAATTAAAACCACTTGCCCGTAATGTCGAGTACAGCGCGTTTATTACTCGCTACTTTCGAAACAAAAGCACTGCAAAACATTACTGCATTCAGTTTCACTAATGAACATTTTAAACGGCAAATAGACATTTCATACAATACCATAAATTAACTTTTACGGAACTAGTAAATATATAAAGCTTACGAGTTTTTTATTTGTTTCTTTACCCCAAAATGAAACGGTTACTAAGAGCATTCAATTATCTTCCCTCGCTAAGAATACTTTAGTTTAGACTACTAAGATTTACGATTTTGTATATGTTCCGTATTACGTAAGAGCAAGTTCCAACAATGCAAGTGAATAATAAGATATAATAAAAAAGTAGTGCGGCGCACAGCGAAGTCTGCCCCAATCCGGAGTTCAAAGAAATAGTCTAGTATCAAAATCGATGAAATACACATTTTATGTCCATACTTTTTTACTCAAAAATAGCGGTATGTACAACAAAAGATCGTGATCAAACTACGGAGCGCACCCCTCGGGAGGCATAAGACGGAATGCTACCAATTTGCCACTATAGAAACCAATTTTCGGGCGGACAGCCGATACATGTTTAGCACCGGAGGCAACACGTGTTCAATAAGAGATCGTCCGGTCCCGATGGTGGCGGTGGCGGTGGTCGTACAGTTCTGCAGTGGCCATCGGTCGTGAACTGAGACGACACTGCAATTTCTAGCTCCACCACAAATTGCATTTACGCCTCCCCAGACCGCCCGCTGAGATTCTCACCTCATTTAAGAAGCTGCGATATAGGCAACTCTCGGGAGCCTGCACTACGACCCATTTGATAGTTCCTTTTAAGTACCGCCAAGTATTTACGAGAACAGCCCCTGATAAACAACCGCTTGAAGTTCGAGCCGTTAACCTCGAATGAATACACTATTTTGATACTGTTTGAACAATGAACCTTCCGCGTTGTTGTACTCTTCATTAATTTAATGGTCGAACATCGTGTACAATGGTTATACACGAAATACTTTTCCAAAACAAGCTCGCTTGTTATTTTATTAATCCGGTCGTATTTAATTATTTATTCACTTGTATTTGCCAGCGGTTTAAACGGGCAATATAAGTATCGATAATAATTTTCTAAAATGTAACATTTCCTTTGTTGTGAATTATTTTGCATTTCACGAATACTCTTCATTTTCGTTCGTTCTATGAAATCTGATATGAGTTGTTTTGAAATCCATTTGCTTGGTTATATTCGCGTTTCATAGGGATGATTGGCGTTCTATTTTATTTTTATGTCTGATATAGGTTTGCATATGATTTGAACTTGTATTCAAACTGTGTTAGTCGATTAATATTTGAAAGAACAATTTTAACTGTTATAAAAATTTGTACTTATCCTAGTGATTATAAAAATTAGGGATAAGAAAATACTATGTCTCTAATGAAAAAACTTTTTTATACATTACACAAGTAAAGTATTAAAAATCTTCCATTTTAAAATATTGTGTTATTGATTAGTTAGGTTTTTGGATTTTATTGCGGTATGTCACTGAGTCACCACATGCCCTGCAAATGAGCTGAAACGTCTTATAATTTATACTATTATAGTACGTATAGCCGCCAAATGCTCGAAATTCTAACAAATATCATACTAAAAAAATATATATTTTTGATCTCATTCTATAATGAGTTACTGACAATTCACAATAACTTTTTATTCATTATTTATAGAGGTAAGTAGAAGTTACAAGAGTGTCGATCTCACTCAACTTATTCGAAAGATTCCTATCTTGGCACAATAGTTTGTCTGGTGAGTCCATATAGTTTTCGTGTAACATCTTACTTGCCCAATTCTTTTCAACTTTTACGAAGATGTGAATTTTTCATACGCGCCACCTCGCGCCAAACGGGAAATAACTCAAAGTCTCCAGATCTAATCTCCTCCGCCGAAAATAGAAAATAACATTACACACGAGCCTTATAGTAAAGGAAACTTAGTCGTAGAAAAAGTGATCTCCGTATTGGATATATTTAGTCTTTAATTTATTTTGGCAAGAATGCTTTCAACTTTGCCCTGGCGACCTTTTCAGTTTCATCTTCGTCATTTCACCCTGTTGAAAACCTTTATGTCTAACCTCTACATACATCATATAATTTCTTAATCCATCGGCTTTGTTCACAGGGTTCATTTAAAAAAATCCAATGTCTTACTTCAGACAGCTGACGTGCGTAGGCTACGGATGGATAGAAATTGACAATTCCATAAGAATAATGATTCTGTCCAAAAGAGAATTTTACATAATAAATCATTTTGGCATCTTTCAAGATGAAGTTCGAATTACTTCTTAAAACAATGATAAAGCAAATGATTAGTTAATATAACGAAAACAAAACATTAATGTATCTATATATTTGACATACCTAGTTTTATAATCGTAATGTTTTTGTTTTGAAAATTTCGTATAGTATTTCTCAACTTTTTCTCATACTTAATTTCGAGAAATTAATTACTTAAGTTATTCATTGGTTTGATAAAATTCAACAGAATGACGATAAGTTCAGTCAAGTCACATTTCTGTTTGTAATTGACAAAGTAGCACTTTTTTTAACTTTTAATGGGTATTCATTTTTCTGTTACCATTACTGACTCACCATGGGATACCATAACTTGCCTTAAAAACATACTTAATTCCCCTACTCGTTAGCCGGACACATAATCCATCTGACCCTTACTATCGTCGTCCCCTATTTCTGTTTTCATTGGAAAATTTGTCGACCCTTTCAATCACCACTAAAAGCTAATGACTAAAATCGATATCCATTTCTGAGTTACAACTCTATACCCAAAACTTAGGCCGCCGACGCACCATTAATAATGTAGGGTGACAACGACGCAGGTGCGAGCCGGGAGTGTCGGGACGTTCCTCCGATAAACAGGATGATGCATAATTGAACGCGCGTGTACGCCTATCCTGAGTGCGCAACTAACCTTAGTGTGATGGATGTTTTTTAGGCAGATGAAATATTTTAACGCTGTTTTAGCATGATTAATGGTCTTGCAAGCATTAAACTTCTCGGGTAGGCTGTCATGGCGGGGTGAATCTGTTATGATATGCGTGATAGGTCCTCTTCAAAGGATGTTTACATACTTCATATCATACTCTTAACGCAACTAAACAGACCATAGATGAGTATGCTTTCTTTTTTGTTAATTATAGGTATTTCTGAATAAACTGGCGGATTTCACTCAAACTAAATACATAATTATTTTTCTTGAATTTTTTTTTAATCCATTAAAATTCAAGGTCATTTCAGTAGCTGAAACAAAATTAATCAAAGTATCTCTTTCAATTCAAAAATATATTTTTTACTGGCTGCTACAACTAGGTGTAGACCAATGTATATTTATAGTACCTAATAATTAATACTTTTATGAACCATAATTGCCACTAATTATATTTTTAATTAAATAATCACATTCTTTGAAAAAATACTTATTCTGTTATATTATAAAATAATTATTCTGAAAAATAAGTCGAAGCCAAATAAATTTGGTCGCCTGATATATGCAATTGTGAACATTTGACAATGTCAAGTAGAAAAGATTAAGCATAGTGTTAAATTAACTACGATACTGTAAAGAGAGAATCTCAACACACTTTTAAACGTATTCAAAATAACATCAAGAGAGATCATCACTTAATGAACTTTTAATCTTACCGTTCATCCGACTCCTTAATAAGAAAATATGAGACCCAATCCAATGCTCATTAAGCTAACCTCCCTTATCTACATAAGCAACGTAATTAGACAAGCAATATGGCGGAGTGGCTTAAGCGAGCAATTAAAAACGATAATGAAATGTGCACCTTAGGGAGTCACCCTACTTTTTGAGATTACCGGTGACCTTTCGCGAGTGACCTGTGACCCCGCCACGTGGCGACCGACGTTTACACAATACTCACTGACCCCTAACTGTTACGTCAAGAAAAATACATTTTTAATTTTTTCTCACAGTTAACCGTGACAATGAATTCAAAATGAAATGCCACACTCCAGTTTACGTTGAAAATAAAAGCTGTTTTAAATTATTCGGCAGCAGAAATTTTGTTTAAGTATTAGTATTTCCCTTTTGACATAATCTTCTTTGTTAATACATTTATTTTAATGGGCTATTTTTTATCTTTATTCATAACTTTTGTTTGTTAGATATGCTTATCTCTATTTTGAAACATCAAATAAAATATTTTACTGACGTGGAACATCCAAAAGGAACTTTTGATTTTCAGAATTTAGACCATGAAATCCGAAATAGTATAAAATGTTACTCAAATAATTTTAAGAAAATCTAAAAAGATTCCCGACTATTTAAATTATCAAGTTTAATTATTATTAGGTAATACATATACCTAGCTAGACCTTAACAAAAATAATTATTTTGATTTTCTAATATATCTCATTCACGTAGATGTAGAGCTCACAAATAATAATTGTATCGCAGTATATACATATTATGGCTTTTCTGGGAATAGACTCAATATTTGGCTGTCAATTTTATATCATCTTAACCCAGATAAATGCTACGAGTATGTTTTTTTGGATTCTTACTTGAAACGAGTTAAATCCATTTCTACAAAAAATATGTAGGTAAATGCGACTGAATTAGTATTTATACAATAATCTGTAAAATAAAGCTCGTACAAAGCTCAAATATAGTACAAGTTACACACCTATTGACCCGATTTGATTAATAATATAAAATAATATCAAAATCGTCTTGAATCCTTCAATGCATCTTATAACCCAGAGCCTATATTATACTATTAGTAATACACCACTTAACATAGATAACATCTACTTACTTAGACCACCTATAATTAAAACTAATAAACTGGAATTACAGTTATAGTTATCTGTGCACATGTCCTCTCCAAATCGCAAAATTCACACGGTTTCAAACTAAAACCATTATTATTCTCGCAACACCGGTCACTATTATTAACTATTCTCAAAGTTTCACATAAATCTATTCATTTAAGAGATAATAAGACTTTTATTCGCGTATGCAAATGACTTGTATAAAATTCGCTTTGTAGATCGACTGGTCATTTTATCTCACGAGATTCGCGAGATTCGAGAGGGGTCATCTGTGATGCTTTTGCGCCCTTTGTGACATTCTATCTTGGGATATCGCGAGGTAAACATCGGTGATATCGAGCCTTTGGGTTTAGTGTTAAGTGAAAATGGATAATTGGATTACTCAGCTGTTTCAAACGCCCACGTTTACCAAGCCGAAGGTGAGTGGCCAATGTAATAATGGTGCCGAACTTGAAAATTATTGCTTATGACATGAAGGATAGGACGTTATTATTAGTTGTGCTCAAATTTGTGGCATACAAACATTTTTTATACTTACATATTAGTTTTGTTATTGTCGTTTAAACATAACAATGCTCTGTAACTCGATAACAACAATATATTATCTCCTTTTTTTTCGTCCCGAATGCTTATCTAAGTACTTTTAAATAATTCTTCTTTTAATGTATTTTAACTTTTAATTTCTTTGAAGACAGCCAATATGTATATCTAAGTTTATCTCTATTACTAACGCCTACTTTTTCTTTATCTAATTCTCTTAAAACGCCATGTAAGTTTTTTATTATTTCACCAGAAACACTGTCTAGCTTTTTTAGATAATAAGTGATGATGGAGATATCTTTTGAAATTTCTAAGCTTGCAGGACTTTATTTGCGATATTATCTGACTTGTGTTTTTAAATGACGTATAAAATTCGCTTTGTTGATCGACTGGTCATTTTGTATTGTAAATTAGTGGAATACAAACTTACTTACTATCTACTAACCTATTTAATGCAGGGGTACGCAAAATCCTTCAATGCATTCATCTTATTTCCCAGAACCGAAAAATGATAGAAACAATACGATCTGATTAAAGATTAACAGTTCCACGCTAACTCCGCAGTGCACCCATTTATAACGGTAATTGGTAGCGAGAAGACGGTCAAAAAAACCCGCGCACTGGCATAGATGATGTATTGTAAAATCGCTTGCTAAAATAAGCCTCGTACAAACTTCAAATACTTGGTTATAGTAGAAATTACGACACCGCCTATAGAACGTATTCGATAATAATTTAAATCATACGAGCCAGAAACATCTTATGTATCAACATTCCTTCAATACATTTATCTTATTTCCCAGAACCGAAAAATTATTACAAACAATACGATCTTTGTAAAAACAGTTTCATACGAGCTAAATCCGCAGTGCACCCATTTATAACGGCCATTGGTAGCAAGAAGGCGGTCCAAAAAACCCGCGGTACGATGATGTATTGCAAAAACGCTTGCTAAAATAAGCCTCGTACAAACTTCTGATATATTAGAAATTAAGACACCCACCTATTAAACGTATTCGATTCTAATTTAAATCATACGAGAACATCTTGAGTATCATCATTCCTTCAATTCATTCATCTTATTTCTCAGAACCGAAAAATAATTACAGTAAACAATACGAATATTCGAAGTAAAAACAGTTTCACGCCAGCTATATCCACAATGCACTCATTTATAACGGCCATTGGTAGCAAGAAGGCGGTCCAAAAAACCCGCGCCACGGCACAGATGATGTATTGCAAAAACGCTCCCGCTGCCGCCCCCGCCCGCACCCGCGTTGCGCCCGCACATCTGCTCACCTCGCGCATTACACTAACGACGCACCCTAATGGCCCCGTTAACGTAGGGTTAGCACATAAGGTTGCTAAAAAGATTGCTATTTCTAATCACTTCTAATAGGTCGTGTTCTTTGGAGTTTAGGATCTATAACATTTCATGTAATCATAATCACCCTTGTTCATCAAAACTGTTATAATTTTATAAGATACTTATATAAGATATCTTTATGTGAAAACTCTGTAATATGTTGACATTGACATTCATAAAGTTTATAATAAAAGTAAAGAAATATTTGAGATTAGTGACATTTATTTAATGCTATCACAATTTTCGTTCTGGTACAGTCAGCATTAGTAGCTAAACTCTTTAAACTATGTAGTGGTTTTACGCCCCACCAAAGCTCTGCAAATCACACAGCACAAGAACAGCAACATCACATTTGACAATATCAGAAGATAGTAGGTAGTCTTAACAAAATATGTATATGAAGATTAAAACATACATGCCAGGTCAGGACAGTTTCTTAGATCTTATACGGACGACTACATACCTACATAAAGCCAGCGCGGGTCGGACGCGAACTCCCACCTAACCCGTACCCGCCTTGAAAGCGTATTAAGCTTCATTCATTCATCATCAGCCCGTAGTTGATTGTCCACTGCTGAACATAGACCTCTCCTATGTCATGCTATTGGGCCCTGCCCTACCCTCAGCTATGCACATCCACAATCCCAGCTTCAAATCCCTCATCCATCCATCCATCAGCCTGTGGACGTCCACTGCTGGACATAGGCCTCTCCTAACTCACGCCTATTGTGGCGTTCATAGGAGGTTATTAGCCTACTGCTACCACGCTGGCCAGACGGGTTGGTAGAGGGTTTGTTTCAAGTTTTCCTTCTCTCGCACAGGTTTTCAATGCGTCAAGCCTCTTAGTCGACTCTTACGAGTAACCCAGGCATGTAAGGGAGTGGTGACACTTGTATTCTTAGGCTGTCACCACACGGCACATCAAAGACCCTAACGTTTATCAAAGAATCAACGCAATGTCAACCCTAGTCAAAGCAAACGCACGCCGAAAAACCGTCAAATCAAATAAATTACACGCGACCCACTTTTAACATGTGTCGTATTAGTCACGTGACAAAAAACGTTTATCTCCCCAAATGAACACGTAATACACAGGCCCGTTTGTTTATGCCCCGCATTTGTTCTGGGTTACGTTTACGTTATGTAATGCATTTGCTTTGGGTAGGCTAGGCATAAAATAAGGTTTGGTAAATAAATAAATTTAAACATAACAAACATCGATCTAGATCCGAGATACGAGTAGCAGAACCAATGAAGGTTTTATTTATTTAATAAAAATAGTTATGCAATATTTAGGATCATGACACCCAAACCACCATTTTATCTAAGTCTGACGCCATAACAACAATGATTTCAGCATTGTTGTGGTCCGGCAGTTAGAGATAAGATATCCAGTTCCTCAGTGGTTGAGGATTCCGGGAGAGACTTGCTCCCATCTTCATCCTTGTGAATTACATGACATTGGGTATAATGAAGAGACTCCCCTTTGTTCATATTTTTTTCTTTTTTGAAACTAAAAAACACTGGTATTCATATGGTTCATGACGTGTTTATCCCGAGTTTGACCCACTGTATATTAAAAGGCATAATTCTTATTACTTCTTATAAAGCACATCTAGTCTTTTTCATGATAAGTTAAATCATGATAAGTTTAATCAATAAATTAAGTTAAATCACACCTAGCGTTTTTCATGGTAAGTTTAATTTAAAAGAAGAAAAAACTCATCTTGGTCCTTAAGGCGATACTCGAAAAAAATATGCTGAAGCGAGATAGCAATGAGAAAACGACGCGCACGGGGGCGAGACCGATTTTGCAGATTAGGCAAAAAAAACACAAAATCACTTCGCATTAAAAAAACTACAGCGATTTAAAAAAAATGCTTCTATACGATCCTAAATATTATTGGTGTCCACTTATTAAACCAATTTCCAATAGTGTAAGTAACCCTATTTAAGAACAATCTTGAATTTTCGTATTTTTAGAGGTCTTTTCAAAAAGAAAAAGTGTTGAGGCAAAATCATAAAATCGTGTTTTTGAAACTATACGAATCTAGATAAAGGTATGAAGAAATATATATGTTATTACCAGATTTGTAACAACTGTAACTGTGCTATAGTTTTATATCAAAAAGTCCATACTTTTTCCGAGTAGCGCCTTAACTATTCAGAGGGAAAGTTAAGTGAGATAGTTTTTAAACAGAGTTATACCAAATATTTTTTTCTAGCATAAGCAGATTTTTTTGAGTTTTCTAGATCTTACAAAAACAGTAATAAAAGAATCGCGAAACATAAAAAAGTACCCAATCAACACACTTATCTGCCAAAATAATGCGCGTGAGCGTACCAATTTTGTAAATAAAAGCCAAATTATAACAAATATACATCAAAATTGATCTGTCTAGCCTTTCTGGCAGTTTCCATCAATCCATCAAAACGTCTAATTTATAATAAGGCTTGCCCACGGGGAACGAATCGACCCACGAGTTGCCAAACTTTGGTCTCTGTAGCTTGGTCTTTTAAAACTCTGAAAGCTACAATAAACTTGTTAATGTATTATGTACAAATATAAATAAGCATTCAGCGTTTTGTTTTGTATGATTGGAGGAAAACTGTTTATTTTTAAAACATTGCAAAAAAAGGTTCTTATAGGAATTATTTGACGACCTGTTTGGCGCAGCCGCAGGGATACTAAACCCGCCAGAAGTCCCGGGTTCGATCCCAGGGCAAGACAAATATTTTTGTGCATGAACATGTCTATTTGTCTAGGTCTGGGTGTTTTATATGTGTATTATGTGTGTATTTACAAAAAAGTGTATAAGTAAGTATGTTTATCCGTTATCTAATATCCATAACAGAAGTTCTTCATGAAACTTAACGTGGGACAGGGTTAGATGATTTGATTGGTGTGTTTGTATACAATTATTAATATTATTATTATGTTTTATAGTCTTTTTCATCTAGAATGATTCCTGTGACCCATATTGAAATCATATTGACTTATCTATCGGTTTTTTCGAGTCGAATCTATGTACTTACTTTTGTAAAAACTACAATATATTTTACTACTATTCCGGTCACGTGGAATCCAGTTACATAGCGTAACTTATATCATCCAAATTAAACATAATAAAGAATGAAAAATATTGGATTGTTGTTCTAATATGTGGTACAATAAAACAATTATTGCTTTATGGTAAATTTTAAATAGAAAAATATTGGAAAAAATTAACTCGGCCACAAGTGAATTCTCAGACGGGAATCGAACCCGCGACCTTTGGAAATCCGGTCCAATGCTCTGACCGCTGAGCTACCGAGACTTGCGAACCACCGTCGAAATTCTCCAATACTTTTATATTTTTAATACGCTATAGGCCAGCGTTGCCACATCAATGCTAGGAATATCCTTGCATTCGAAAGAAACATCTTTTCAGGTGTTTAACGATCGATTAAGATGCAACTGCCAATAATTTATGATTTTGTAATTTTTGCATTTTTCAATGCAATTTTTATACTTATGGTAAATTTTAAATAGAAAAATATTGGAAAAAATTAACTCGGCCACAAGTGAATTCTCAGACGGGAATCGAACCAGCGACCTTTGGAAATCCGGTACCTCGTAGGTAGGTAATAGGTAATTTTAGCCCCTTGTATAACAATGTACTATTTCAATGTTAAAACTTTAGGTAGGTAAATATATAATAGAATAATAATTAATGATGATAACGTACTTCAGCTAGTTTCATTTTATTTGATTCGATCATACTTGGGTATTAGTCACAGAACGCCAATTGAACCCAAAGGTATCGATATAATAATATATTAATATTTCAGTGTCATAGATAGAGCAGAGACAAAATTTTCAGGCAGATACTGAAAAACATAAACATTTTAATATTACCCCCGCCTTGTGTCAATGACTTTAATATTAAACCGTCCGTCAAAATAAGTAGTGCTGTTTAATTTTGTGCATCCAGCACAAAGTATCATTAACCTTCGTAGATAGCCTTTTAACTCGTAACTCCTTTAAGTTAACGACTTTTACGGGGATAACGACTCTTGTGAGTTAAGTGTTGCGGTTCGCTCAAATGCGCCTCAGGCTCCGCTCAAGTGTCATTGTTTGATGTCTTTTGAAGACGACAGCGACAGCCGGGGGGTTATCACTATACGTACTGGAACTTTTGACTGTCGGCTAGACAACAATGTTAATTGTTTTCCTACTGCGACTATTATGTTTGTAATACCTACTGACGACTACCCGTGGTTTCTTATGGGTGTACGTATTCTAGTTCCAGAAAAACGAATCTCTGCAAAAGCTTTCTAGAACCTATTAAAGAGACTATAAGGATCATATAACTCAATCATTGTTTTTACTTTATTTCAGATTGGTTACAGTGGTACAGCTTATTAATAAAAGTACTTTCTAAGAGCAAACATTCTAACATAAAAAACAACTTCTGCAAACTGCAGGAAATTGAATGTTTTCGCATAGGTATACTTATTCATCTTCCCTCTGCCTGCCCTAAGAAATTTCATTCATTTTCATTTCTGCAGATTCAGGGAAAGCAGTTTAATACTGAAATTCATAAAAAGATACTTAAGTAACGTTTATGACATCAAAACGATACTACTTACTGGAAGACTTTGATATTCGTCGTTGAGGTTACAAAGAAACATCATAACATATAGGTACCCACTTCTACTAAGGGGACTTATACTCTCTCTCATCTCCGAAATTAAAGTAGGTATAACATATACGAGCACCTACATCTACTTAATGTCATCAACATACTTACTTCAATAAATAAATTTAAACTTTTTTTATATTTCTAATAAAAATATTACACGAATTCTATACTTGTAGTGAATAACTTTGAATCAATCGCTTTCATAATTCACTTTTCTATTAAACATTTTATCCAACAATTTACGCGTGCGAGCGCCGGCGGTGGAGCCGCCGCGCGGCGGAAATCCGCAAGTAATTAAAATTCTACACGAATGAATAACTGCACTGCGCTGCTGCCGGGTTTTGTACGAAAATTCACAAATGAATAGGCGCTACTCAGGTGTTGTTCGTGCCCGCAACTTTCCGCTTACAGCTTTTCAACTTTCGAACCGTGCCCCAATTCGTATTATTAACTCTAAATTTATTTAAATATGTATGTTTGAGTATATATATCACAAATTGAATTGCCCTATAATTATTAATTTCCTTTTAAACTGTCAGAGATTACGTGGAGTCCATCAAAATCCATTAATTAAGTCGGAAAATTAACGAGCCACTGAAGATCGAAAATTTATACCTTAAAATTGCGAAGTACGTAATAGGTTTGAAAGTCTTTGAACTTTTGTAAAGTCATCGTAAATTTTACAGGCACAGCAGGGGAGTCACAAGAGCAGCGGTTCGTCGTCGAGCGGGGCGTCGAGCTCAGCGACAAGCGGAGCGACAACAGGCGCGACGCGGCCGAGCGACGTCAAACCCGTAGAATGCAACCTGTGCCATCGCAAATTTAAGAACATACCAGCTCTCAATGGCCATATGAGATTACACGGCGGTTATTTTAAAAAGGTACGTTCATAGTCATACTTACATATCATTATCAAAGCATATTATATTGCCACTGCAGTCACTGCAGCTGCTGCAGCACAATGCAGCCCCAAAAGATTTCCGATTGATTGCATTTATTCTTTTGTGTTTTCTCGGTGATAGACCATAATACAGTAGGTGTTTTTCACTATATTTTTTGATTAAATATAATGTTTTCTATCTTTTTATCCACAGGATTCAGATAGCAAGAAATTAGACAAAAAAGAAACAACAGGTCCACCATTGCAAACAGCATCAGTCTCTGTGAGAGCACTCATAGAAGAGAAAATCATCAGTCGGCGAGGAGCTACAGCAACGTCTACGCCATCAACAAGTATGTCATTTTTTTCACTCTTTAGATTGACAGCAATAGCTCGTCACCGCAAGATGTCTACATATATTCAGGCCGTATTTTATATTTCTAATATTTTCAGGCACAAGTTCAGAGAGCACAGTATCACGAGCCGGTTTCGTGGCACCCGCGCCGCCACCGCTCTCAACAATTAGAGGGGCGGCAGCTTCGCCTGTTTCTCCTGCCGCCCCGGCCCAATTCGCTTCTCCTCGAGCACCTGTCCTCGCAGTGTCTTCCAATGCAAACGCCAACCTCGTTCAAAGGGACTCTACGCTTATAGAACTGCTAAAAAAAGGCAGCAGCACAAAGGTTAGTTTTCTTGCTGATCGAGTTCTTTCGCAGCACTTTTTTCCAACTTTTACATTTAATTAATATTTTGTAGGTCGTCAAAAGATCAGCTTCAGATCCCGGGCAGTCTTCCCCACAACAAGATTTTACGTTCCGGCCGGAAATGTTTGGAGTATCATTCAACTCGGACGATGGCTACTTCTCACCTGCTCTAAACGACGATGCATTTCAATTTGCTGCTACACCGGAGCAGCTAGAAGAACTAGCATCATTAGAAGACTATGCTACAGTAGCGGCATCGATAAGAGAACGGTCACCAGTGCCATTTCCTTCCAGTAGGCGACTGGCGGCAGTGCTAAATTCGCCGCTACCTGAATCGCTAGCAGATTTTGGGGCATGCCATGGAGGATCTCCTGTCCATTCTCCTGGGATTGGGTACACCGCAAATTCCCCTGGTTTATCGTATTCTACGGGAGACTCACCGGGCCTGGCATACACAGCAGCGTCACCTGGAGGCAGCTATTCGACTCAACCAGAGCCGTCGCCAGGGCTGGCATACCCGACACCGCCGGCTTCCCATGATGCTCACTCTCCAGCACACACAGTTCCACGTGCATCATCTCCATTGTCAGCCGCGTTCTTTACGGCTACCATGTCTAGCCAAGAAGAGGTAACTGAATTCATTACAATTTATTGTAATATACCTGAATCAAACTAATACTTATACATTATTTTTACTATTTGCTATTATTCTCAGGTGGAAGAGGCCTTAGAGGAAGTGTTACCAGAAGAATGTAGATCATTAGACGCATATACGTTAGAGCCATCTCCAACGCCGCGCCGCATAATGCTAAACTCCGAAGATCCATTGCTATCGAGCAGTCCACGTGACTTCTCACACCAAAGGCCGATGCGGCGGCACCACAGAACTTCTACTGTCTCATCCATGGACCAATGGCAGCATGACACCACTCTTCAAGTATTTTTTTTTCTATTATCTTATACACTAAATTATACGTACTTGCAACGTATTTTTTTTCATATTTCTGCTTATAACTTAATCGAACTCTGAAACAGGGACTATCTGTCCCTGTTGTTGCTGTTTCAACGACCAATATAACGATCACCAAGAACAGAATATGAGACAAAGACAAAATGTTAACTATTGTGTTTAAGGTATGCGTGGAAGGCCGCGACACTGTGCCAGCAGTATTCCTGAGCCCCAGCAGCGTGCCAGCTTCCCCTCAGCGGCGCAAGCGACGAGCATCACCAGCCGGACCATACCGATCACGGATGCGACGAATGGGATCGCATTTTGTTCCACAACCTATTCTACCACCTGATAGAGAAGGATCCGGACTTTTAATGGAATTGTCAGGTACGCCATTTATCTATTTATAGTGTTACCAAATCATATTTTTACCGTTACCGCTGCTTACTTAGGCTAGTATGATCGTAAAATCAAAGATACCCACATTTCTCATCATGATACTGTTCTTTTAGGCCTATCCTCAGCAGAAAATGACCTGCTTTCTCAAATGGAAGAACATCGGAAGCCTCAGATTAACGTAGGCGCGGACCACCAAGCGGACATCCCGGAACTATGTAGCGACCGAGCCGATCTACATCGCGCTCACGAACAGCTGCTGTGGGACCCTGGCATCAACGACTGTCTAGACGATAATGAAGGTGACGGTGTGATCCTAATTGAGACATACTTACACTCACGCCATAAATCCCTTGCGGAGTTGGCAAAGCAATAAAGGTGTAGTTTGGCTGTAAAACGAATCAACATCACTCTTATCGACACTTAATGACGCCACATTTGGCGTTGGGTGGGTCTAAGATTTTTCCTGTAAACAATAGTGACAGGTTCCCATGCAGCCATCACCTACGTTAGCTTTCCAATATACCTGCCTACCGTGTCCTTCGATAGACTTTTTTATTATCCGTACTGGAAATCTAGTAGCTGGCACATTCTTTTTTCGTTCCCTCCCAATTCAGCATAGGAGATGATTAAATAAACAAATGTATTGTCTGTCTCTAGTGCGAATGTTCATGGAACTGGCGATGTGCGCTGCAATGCCAGTAGGCGGGCACACGCGAGAGTTCGCACTCCAGACGCTCGGCGAGTGCGGCGGCGATATCCGCGCGGCGACGCTGCGACTAATGTCGCGGCCCGCGGCGCCCGCGCAGCACGAGTACCGGTGGACGCCCGACGAGGTGGAGGCCTTCCTCGCCGGCCTCGGGCACTTCGACAAGGACTTCTATAGAATCGCGCAACTGGTAAGACTGTTTCCTTTGTTAACTTCTCGACTCGCCTGAGTTCAGACACTGGGCGAGTGTGACGACGACGTCCTCGAGGCGACACTGCGACTTATGCCTTCCTCGCCGGTCTCGGGCACTTCGACAAAACTTCTATAAGATCACGCAACTGATAAGACTTCCCTTCTTTAACTTCTCGACATAGGAGTTCGCGCTGCAGACGCTGGGCGAGTGCGGTGGCGTGATCCAACTTTTTTTTACATTCTGCCTATTCATGCATTAGCATTTTGCATGCATTGAATTCAGAAATCTCTATCAAACAGTCGTCTATACTGTGAAGTTTTGCATTAGGGATTCATATGAACTCTTTTTGAATACTTACAGGTAAGAACAAAAGACTCGAAGCAGTGCGTCCAGTTCTACTACTTCTGGAAGAAGGTGACAAAAGACTACAAGACGCTGTATCTAAGGAGCTGGAACGCAGATCACGCGTCACAAGTAAGCACCGCCAATGGGCTTCAGCACTTTGTCTTCAAACTCGAGGAGTGAACAGGTTTTAAAGAACGATTTCCATCCAGGGTTCAGTAGGCCAGAGCACGAGGCCCGCGTTACTCGCGTCCTCGCCGACGTTCGAAGGCGAAGAGTTCCCATGCAAGATCTGCGGGAAGTAAGTGCGCGCGCGCAAACAGCTTCCTAGCAGAGACGCGCAAACGCAATTTACGTGCAACTCTACTCCACTGCCATATTTTTGCCCTGGATTTGCTCGGGTTTAAGGGATTGGGCATTTTCTACGCTAACGTTTTGTTATTTAAATTCTACTCTGCCTTTTAATGTGCAATTTCACGTAATTGAGACACAAAACGGTTCAAATAAAATGCACAATCTACGAAAGCTATATTATGAAATTTGATTATTATAGGTTACTGTGTTTTATTTTACAAATATAAGTATAAAGTGCCAAATAAAAAATAAACAAAATCAGATTTACCAATAAACAGTATTTCAAAACCAGCCAATTGTTGCGTACACTATTGTAGGTTAGGTTTCACCTAAATTGCCTTTTGTGCATGCTTCATAATCATAAGGGAGTCTAGGTATATATAGCACTGCTTATTAAGGTTGAAAAGTGAAACGAAATAAATATAAAAAATAGGTTTAAATTTAACACCGCACCGGTCCGGTTGACGTTGTTATATAACGGTTATTAAATAACGAATTAATAACATTGCGATAATGTTTAGCAGCATAACCCGCGAGTGTTCATGTAGCGTTTTCCGGACTGTTGCCCCGGCTCAGTGTTGTTCGATGTTGATTGCATGTCACGTTAATGTTTGTATAACTTCAACTTTTAATAACTGTTTATTGAATAGTGTAACGTCTCTGTACAACACGTGGCGTAACGTTAACTTAATAGTTTTATGTTTACACAGAGAACATTATTTTCTAATGCTATTGAACTTTACTCTCTTTAGTATTGTAGATAACAGATTGAAGTGTGTACGTTTAGTATATTATAATTATAAATATTTACCAAAATTATTGTTAAACACAAATTTATAAGTTAGAAATGCCTAATTTATCACTTAAAAAGGGTTACGCCGCGGTCTTGATTATTTAACATCGATCTTTGTGAATATTAATAATATTATGTATTTTTATCGAAATAAGACAGTAAATTTATGTCCGTCGCATAAGGTTTCTAGACTATGTTATTATTTTAGGATTAATAATTAAAGTTTTTCTTTATTATTTTAAGTTACTAATGCTTCGAGCTTTGCTTTGGCGGTTTTCTGCTTCTGTTTTCTGATTTTGTGTTTCTTAGCTTACTCTCTTTTTATGTTGCAATATTTTAATTATGTGCCCTGTTATGTTTCAGAATATTTAACAAAGTTAAAAGTCGTAGCGCGCACATGAAGTCGCACCGGCCTCTGGACGCCGAGCCGAAAAGAGCCAAGCTCGAAAAGCCTTATGGAAAGGTTGATAGGGACGATCTGCCTCTCGCGTCAGCTGAGCTCAAGCCACCCGCGCTATAACGCTCACGCATCTATTAACTACCTTTGACGAGTGAAATATAATAGCAGTCAAAATAGCGGTGGAAATAGCTGAATGAGCACATCACTAAAACCCATATTACCGTTTACGCAAACTTATTGAACTTTAAACATTTTTGCGACAAAAACAAATATATCTGAGAACTTGATTTTAATCATATCTTCACTCGAGTAAAAGTAACATCGAACTCGCGCTCCGCCTACTGAGGTAACGATCAACAAATGTGGCTCACTCGGAATCGAATCTAATGCTAACGTTTAAGCATTTACTCCTGTAAAGTAATAGATTATAATTTCCTAGGACGAGGCGTAGTGACTAGTAGCTAGAAGATTAGCTTTCGGGTAAACAGATCTTAAACAAAATAAATAAATATATATGTATACATAATATAAATTATTTCAAAATTCTCCTAATGCTAAGCTTGAAGAGAGCGCATAAAAATATTTTGTATAACGATTGATAAATAGGTAGGTCTTCGTAAAGTTTTTATATGACAGACTTCTTAATGTGACTTGCAAGTGTGATTTTGTAAATAAACGTAGTTCGTTGTTCATTCGCAAAGATGGACTGGCAGCTCTTAGCAATTTGGAATCCGCAGTGCGGAAAGTGTACGCCACAGCGATGCGACTGAAAATGTCTTCAGCTAATACACTTTTATTAGATTAGTTTGTTTATGTTATTATAGGTAACCATGAAGTCTGTATACCCATGTAGCATGACTTCATCTTCCTATCATTCTAAATAGGTACCTTAATATAGTTCAAAATAATGAGAATAAAAAGAACAGCGTGGTTTGATATCTGGATATCTAACAATACGCATTACTATGACCTGAGTATGTACCAGTCTGTCTGACATTTGCCTTAGTCACATACTCCATCTGCGCCAGCGCAAAACAGAATGGTGGTAGCACGCGCGATCATAGTCGGTTCTTCACAAAAAAATCTATTGAAATAAAACAACTTTTGCGGACTATTTAGTGCGATTTATTTACCCGAAATATATATATGGTTTCTCGACGTTTCGGCACCTTTTCAGTTGCCGTGGTCACGGGTTCTTTGCTACTTATAACTTCACAAAATCACCAAATATCCTAATTTCAATAGAGTTGATGGTTGGACAGCTTGGGACCCTATTATCCATAAATTAAAGTCTCAACCCAAATCACACACTAAAAAACCTAAATATACGGTTAGCTCTTTTTGTAGATAAATAAAAAACATAAAGATGGAGGTCTGCCCGCTTTCGGAGTTTTCTTGGCAGTATCTTTCTTCGACAATTCTCCCAATTTGTGAACTGCCAGTAGAATCATTCGTTTTTCTTTCTTTTGTTAATAATAAATAATTAAAAGAGCAAACGAATCAAAATATTAAACTCAATTATTTGCCATAGTAAAAATTATTAATTATTAAATTATCTAACCGTATCCGAAAGCAATAATAAATCAACTTTGTGAAGGTAGATTTATAAGTAGCTAGTCAACCCCTGACCAAGGCACCTGAAAAGGTGCCGAAACGTCGGGAAACTAAAAATCCGCAAATAAACCGAAAAAATATAGTATCAAATATATATTTCGGGTAAATAAATCGCACTAAATAGTCCGCAGAAGTTGTTTTAATTCAATTATGAGTGCGCGAAGAAAATTAAGATGTGCTTAAAAAAGCTATAATAATTTAAAGTTGTTTATCGCTGGGGCGTAACTTGCGGTGGCTAGTCTAATCTATATAATAACAAACTATAAATACGTGTGATACATAAATCGTGTAGAAACTACACTACCTCGTTTCTGTTATTTATTATTTATTGCGAGCCCAGCTCACGATTACCTACATTTGCTTGTTTGCTCATTGTTATTTCGTAGTTTCCTTGACACCTGTTGATTTTTATATTTTCTAGTCGTATTAGACAATTTAAGCGCACCTTAAACTTGTAGTTAGTTTAATTTTTACTAGTATCTGTTCTACTAGTCACATATCGATGTTGATTCTTTGAAGAAAATTGTTAATTACTTATTGATCGCTACACCACTGTGAATTACTTACAAACTAGAGGCAAGGAATTTATTCAATTTAATGACAATTATCAGATCCCAATACAATCTGACAAAAGCAATAATCTAAAATTAAGTAAAACTTATAGAAAATCGGCGGTAGAATTTTATACTATAGTAATTTTAGCTCAATGCCAGAACATTCACAGTGGATGAAGAATGAAAAAATGGAGGGATAATATTTTTTTACACAAATATTATTGAAATGCTCAAATATTCTATATTTTATGTTGGTAATATTATTATCTAGTTCCTTGTTGTTGTTCTGAATAATATGCTATTATTTGATACTTGAAATGTAGTTAATTTTTGAATGTACATTTTTGTGTATTAAATTTGAAATAAATGTGTCAACGTGTACCTTCGTGTTGTGATAAATGTATGGTTTATTCTGTCTATAGTTTTATGAGATGTAGATACTTACAAATGGGGCATTATTTAATTGCTCAACTGTATCTATAGGGAGTACTTATCTAAGAATTGCCTGTATATATTCCTTTTGTCTCCAGACTTTGTTACAAAGTGCGTCCCTTAGATCCTGTTCAGACCAGGATGTCGCATTCTTTTGTAAATAGTTTGGAGGTGACAGGCTCACTGCTGCCAAAGTTAAAAGTTAAAACAATGTCTCTCACTCAAGTATCAAGATTGTGTGGTTGTGATGTTTCTTAATTGACTCATTTATCGTCTTCCGAAGTAAAACACTTCTATTTTTAATTTTGGAGCAGTATTCCTTCAAAAAGACATGTTAATAATTTACTAATAATGTTGTGACGATCCCTCTTTATATTAACATTGGAATAACCATTGTGAGGGCGTTTGACGCTGCCAGTATTAGAGGAGGTGTCTGGAACTAAGGATTTAAATAAAGGAATTATCGTAGAATTTTATTGAATGACCTAAAATACTGAGATAGGGTACCGATTGAATTACTTACTTTAATAAAAAATATAGTTAAGCTATAGAAAAGACTTCAACGATCACTTAGTTACCAAAGTATCATAATTTACTTGACAAGTGCTTTACTCACTTTATCAGTACATGTGTTGCCTAAATAAATATTAATACGCTCGTTAATTTTTTTTTTTTGACTCGGGGATAAATCTCAGTAAAAAGGGCGTTATGTAAACTCATTTAAATTAGTAAATAATAGATGTATCTATTTGATTCTTCTCTAATGTATTCAAGTACAGATTCGTTTTCCTTCCATGAGTACCTGAACAGATTTCTGCCAAAGTACGCGACAGTCGTGGCCCTAGCTCGCCATGCTGCTAGTTTTACAATAAGGATTAATGCTAATATACATCACTAACTTGTGTGATTATTTGGTTGTGTTCTATCTTAACATTGTAGCTGTAATATTTATAATTTCAAATTCTAACTGTAATATTTATAATTTATTTCTAACTCGATGCCAAATGTTTGCCAAAACTATTTCTATTGTAATATTTAATTAACGACTTATGTAATTAGATAAAGGAATAAGGGACAGGTCCCATTAGGACAATTTAGGACACATTATTTTAGAATAAGACGTGGCTTCTTTAGGAACCCCATAAATAAAGGATTACGTTATGTACGTGGTAAAATTGTAATATAATTTGACAGCTGGTACGGCAACTCCATCGCGGACGTCCATCGGAGGTAGATCGCTTATTTATTTATTATCAACAAGCAGAGCAGGCAAACTTATTTTCATAAAAGTAAAATTACTTAGTAACTATTGTGTAAATATTGAATATTTTTTCAAATTAACTTATAAACTGGAGATAGTTCTATTTCATAAATTAACAATTTATTAAAGACAAGTCCCTCCAGAGATAATTTTTAACAATACTCTTAGCTATTAAGACTGAAGGTACTCTCTTAAATTGATTAACACTGGTTTCCCAAGTACACTAAGTTGTTATTTAATTTATGACTTCCTACGTTAGTGAATCAATGTGTGACTAACCCATTCCACGTGCCAAATCGCCACACTAGTCAGGGTATAGCTTTATGTATTCTGCCCTAATGATTTAACCGAATATTATTAGTGAATGATCGATGTATAGAGCGCGTGACCGCCCAGTCGCCCATCTCGTAGGCTATCCTCGGCTTCGTTGTAGGAGTTATGCGCAGAAATGCTAAAAAATAATTAAATCTAAGATCGCCGATAATATATTTTTATTTCAACTTAAATATAGAAGTGCCTTACAATTTAATTTTTGTACTGTTTCATTTTTGTTTCGTTTAACTTACATTATACTCACTATCAAGAAAGCACTGGAAATTGCATTTATTTTAGGTCCACTAGCAAATCTGCTTGTACAGATTTGTCGACATAGTGGACCTAACTCGATTATATTCTAAGACATATTGTTGTTTCTTCTTATCTATTTTAATAACAGGCAAAAAACAAAAATTAGTCAAGCCTGGACCATCGTTTATATAACAAGGATAAAAAGTTTAATTTTAACACTAACGAGTCAATTGTATGAAAGATTAAATAATAAATATTAGATTCTTATACCCGATTCTTAGACCCGACCTTCGCCCCCGCGCGTCCCGGCACGTAGACTTACTGTAAGTACTTCTGTATTTGTGTCAACATGTATTGAAAATGTGAAATGTTACTATAGTATTAATATTTTGTAAGTCTAAATGGATATTATATTCTTCTAATTTTGTATCGAATAAAGAGTGTATCGGCGAGAGCCCCTTCACTTGGTGTATTCGTACCTAATACGTATTTTAAGTACTGTAACATAGTGTAGACGGTAACGGTCGCGCCCGCCGCGATATTGATATTACACTCTGTGTTGTGATTTTGAACGTTCTGTAAATTACAAGTCTTTGAAATACTATGGACAAATTTGTAGACACCTTTTTAGATTAGCACAATTCTTCGCGTAGACACGTTAGGTCAAAAATTACTAAGCATGTAGACGTTGACATATAGGTTATCATTGGAAGATGTATGTATTGCGTATGATAGATTCATTGTTATTCGATCAATGTGATGATTCGTAAGAACAACGACTAGCCCAGTCCTTCGCCGGTGGCTCTTCACAACTTCGCATATCCTTGAAACAATAAGTAATAAAGTAAAACTCTATTATATATATATTGATAAATTTATTAGGGTAACTAATTTTTTAAGACAATGACTATTACGTGATCTTTTAGATTGTCTTTATTAATAAATATATGGTCAAGGTTTTGTCAATTTGTTTTTATTTTCAACCCTAATTTTTCCGTTCCTGAAATATTAACTCTACTGGCTTGAATCGTACATAAAGGAGCATATACTTTATGCCCTTCTTTTATGAACGACGGTGAGACTCTTAGCCTTCATCATACCCGATGTTAGGTATTGATAAGGCTGAAGATGGATCAAGCCTCTCCCGGAATCCTCAGTCACTGAGGAACTGGCTATCTTATCTCAAACTGCCGGAACACAATAATGCTGAAAACATTGTTGTTGTGGCGTCAGGCTTAGATAAGATGGTGGTAGCTAGCCAGGCGGACTTACAACAAGTCCTACCACCAACCAAACCGAATACAATATGTACCCTCGCTGGGAATCGCACCCGGGACCCCTGGGTCTGATATCGGTGGTTGTACCACTAGACCACAGAGGCGGTTAAAATATCCAATTCAAACCAGGTCGCCATCTGGACATCTTGACATTCGAAGCATTGTGATTGTGACAAAACCCCCTATTTGGAGATCTAGCCTTTTATTCCCAGAGGCGGCAACGGATTTACTAAACTATCGTTTGGATGACTGATTTAGTATCAACAGCGTGTAGATCACTTAAGTGAGTGGGATAGAGCTGGTCTGCCTGCATGACGTTGGTGCGTTTGGTAGGTACAGCCGTTGAAAGGCGTGTCATGATGGTACAGTAAACTGAACGACCATTAGGATGGCTGATTCAAGGATAGTATGATACTTACTCTACATAGTAGCTACACACTATAAAAACTGACGCGATTCATTGGTACGTTTAGTAGATATTGGCCAGTGAAAAACGACATTAACAGCGCAAAGTATGAGTTTAGTTTTGAGTTTTTTGTATGTTGTTAGGCTGAGTTAGGGTAGGGTAAATACAAATTTGCAACTTGAAAAACCGTCGAACCGTTTTTTCCAATATTTTTCTATTTAAAATTTACCATAAGTATAAAAATAGCATTGAAAAATGCAAAAATTACAAAATCATAAATTATTGGCAGTTGCATCTTAATCGATCGTTAAGTTGCATTGGACCGTTCCCGTCTGAGAATTCACTTGTGGCCGAGTTAATTTTTTCCAATATTTTTCTATTTAAAATTTACCAGGTGACATCTTGATAAAGATTAGGTAGGTATGTACTTTGTTTAAAATTACTAATAAACCGGTAGGTAGGTACTTTATTGATGGAGAAAGTTAATGTAGGAAAAACATCGGCGCGACTGTGATTGGACAGGGATGCGCACGTACACCACAGGGAACATGTATTTTTATCTATCCGTGCTACTTGTACAGCTACGGCATTACACTTTGACCTTGAGAGCGCCCTTATGTCGCTCGTAATAGCGGCGGTTTTCGTAGTGTAAATCTAAAGCCGTAGCTGCTGTTGACTGTACTATACCGACGCGCACAATTAAAATTACAGACAACTTCATAACAAATGTAGGCAGTGATACGTTAGTTAGATAATTACTAGTACCTAACTTAAAGTTTTAAACTTATAGCGGCCGCTTCGAAACTACACCCGCGTGGTTCCCGTTCTCATGGGAATATCGGGAAAAAAGTCTACTATATTTGTACCAAATTTCATCCAAATCCTTTCAGTAGTTTCAGAGCCTATTCAATGCAAACAAACAAACAATCAAATCTTTCCTCTTTATATTATTATAGATAAATAGTTAACGCCCACTCAATGGTAAGGGCAGGCATTGAAGCTAGAATGCTTACTTTAAGCCACACCTCCTACCTTGCAGAGGGGGGGGTGCTTTCCCTCCGGGGATTCGCCATACACAAATATGTTTCACACACTTTTACACCATCCAGTGTAAAAGCAGTGACCTAAAGCTGTGGGACGTTTTGACATATTTTAAATACCTAGTGACGTGAAACGAAACTACCACTATCGAAAAATATAATCTTATGTGAGCCCAATAATACGTTTTTAGATTTATAACTATAATAACGAGCAAAAATATGGAATCATTTTGCTTGCAAGTTGCAAGAAAAGTGATTCCATATTTCTGCTCATAAGTGTAGTAGGTACTTTCATAGCGAGTATTCTGATAAACAATAATCGAGAATACACAATTTACCTACTCAACATTTAATGAACTTGGACTGAAAAGGATTATGTAAGTACGTAGGGATTTTATTTGAATAGAATATAATAGAAAAAACTTTATTTGATACACACAAAACTTTTTCTTGTTATCAGTTATCATTATCATAGGAACATAATTTGCATGCATCAAAATGGTCTCCGCTCAGCATCTGTCTTGGCACTAACCAAGACGCTGGTCTTCCGCGGATGCCCTCTCTTTTTTTTGCACACTTTTTTATTCATTATGATATTTGCCGGAGACAAGAAAGATATTTGCCGGAGGTAGAAGTTGTGTTAGCCAGCGATCTTATATGTGGATCGATTGGCGCAGAGGTAGTCGGGATCGAAATGTCTAGTTGTTTTGGTCTGGGTATTTATACAAAAGTATAAATGTTTTTTTACTTTGAATGGGCTCTTAATCCCAATCAAGCCCAGGGGCTAAGACAAAATTCACAATGAAGCGAGCTAACCCAGAAGGTGCCTATTCATTAACCCTAGCTTTGAAGAATGGGATAGGGTGATAAGTAGTCAGAAATACAGACGCAGGGAGGGAGTTCCAATCCTTTGCTGTGCGCAATATAAAAGATGTTGAGTAGCGCTTGTTACGATATTTAGTATCTAATATCAACCAAGAGAGGGTGCTAGACCGCAGTGCGTCTGAATGCACGATGGAAGAAGAAGGATGGCAGTATGAGCTCATGCAGCTCCAGAGCACACTCTCCAAAGTATAGTCAGTAAATGGCCGACAGACAGGCAACTTTGCGGCGCGGCGGTGAGCTACGGTGTGAAACTTGCTCTTCAACACTTTTTTGTCGCCAGTTAGCCTCTCTGCTCAGCGTTGGATCGTGTCCACCATATTGTACGTCGCGAACTCGCCGCGCGTCCGTGGCGTCTTCGTTGCACTGCCACACACAGTGGCCAGAAGTAAACAAAAATCTATTTTTGCAAATTAGAGATAGGCCCTTAACAATTACAGGCTTTAAAGAATAGTAACGTTTTAAAGTGATATTGATATGGCATCCTCATCGCAAGGTATATTGGTTGGGGATTCTTCATAAAGAAGGTGTTTATACAGAACAACCCCCGCATGTTGAGAAAGTTGACCAGCATTTGCCCCCTGTAGTTTCTGCCCTTAATTCAATTCAATTCATTCATTGATTCCTCGACAAACACGGATCATTTCACAATTCATAGGTAGGTACACAAAATTCTAATAATCAAAATTTAAAAATAAATACAAAATCAATAATAAATAAAAAATAAATAAGGCAATGTCATATAAAATAAGAATAAAATAAGGTATAAAATTCAATAAATTCAATTTCATTTATTAAACAGTTGCTACATGAATCATGGCTGCATTATTCAGGTAGTCACTACCTGAATCGAAGTCTAATCTGCTCGCAAATACATCCAGGATACTGTTAGTGCCGGCGCAAACCCTGCGCAACAAGGATATGCATCTCTTGCGCATTGTTGTATAGAAACAATCTATTCGATATTTGGCAAACATCCCCGAAGCGCTACAATATCGCGGCAATCCCAACAAAACCCTAAAAGCATATTGTACTCGCAAGGCACTGTACTGCTATTTACGGCCATTCCCAATAATCTACCCTCAGTAAGAGATAGGCCTACTGTTGTTCAGTTGCTAGGCAATCTTTGTTATTTCCTGTAATGTAACAGAAATAACTAAGCAACCAAACTATAGTAACCCTATCTGTTACTAATGATAGGTTATTGGGAACGGCTGTTAGTGAAGCTCGCCCACAAATTACACGTATCGAAGGAGGTACCTACAAAAAGACCTGAAAAGAGTGATTTTGACATCCTCCGAACAACGAAGCAAACTGGCGTGCGATCATGTTGGCGCTAACAGACAGTGCCCTGCGCTCCCTTTCTATGTCTTCATCATCTTTCAGGTCAGCGGTTACCAGGTGCCCAACATATTTAAAACGCTCAAACCTCGTAAGCGGCAGTCCATTAAGTTGAACAGCTGGAATGTTGTCGATGCACTTGCCGCTGGCCCGAAAGATCTATAACATCTGGATCTTTTATGTATTATAAAGCAGCCCATGACTGACTGCATAACTCTTACAAATAGACAGCAGCTTTTGCAATCAACATACGGAGGCACTCAGCAGCACCATGTCGTCAGCATAGCTAATATTATTCAGACAAACGACATCAATATGACAATGTACACGAGTGCTGCTAAGTTCCTCGATGAGGGCATTCACATACAGGTTGAAGAGCCTGGGCGAGGTCAACCCTCCCTGTCTCACGCCACACTCCATCCTGTACGGATCCGAATATGCAGTTGTCCAGCGAACGACGTTGAACTGGTTTGCATACCAGTATTTAAACAGGTTCACCAATTCACTTGGCATAATTCACTGTTCAGCTTCTGCCATAAGATGTTATAGGAAACCAGGTCAAACGCTTTTGACAAGTCCAGAAAACAGGCGTAAACAGGTGTTTTTCTGGATGTGTAGTACTTGACGGTTTGCTTTAAGCATAAAATTGCTGTTTCTGTAGATAGACCAGCCTTGAACCCCAACTGATTGTCATAGATATAAAGGTGTTTATCAAGCTCAGCATTAAACAAACCATCAAGAACCTTAGCAACAACAGTAGCCAAAGATATTGGTCTGTAGTTGGACCCGTCACTTATGTCGCCAGTTTTGGACTTCACAATTGGCACCACCACAGTTTTCATCATTTTATCGGGTAGATATGAGTGACCCACACATAGCGTATAGAACATAGCTAGTACTTTTGGCAGATGGAGGCCAGCATTTTAAGGTGCTCGATGCTTAGATCATCATGTCCTGGGGACTTTTCCTTTGACATCGAGCTAATTAGGTCCCTGACCGACTTGCTCGTGAATCTAACACCCAACTCCAGTCCCCATCGTCCCTCGTCAAACTGTCCCCCGTCACACTGCGACTGTGGTGGTCCCAACGGTGACTGAAGTCACGCCTATTGTGATGTAGGGCGAGCATGTCCATTTTAATTCGCTCGCTATTATTCTGACACACGCGTTTTGAGTTGTATTTAGGGTGAAGAAATGAAAAACGATATCGTCTTCGTCCGTTTATTAAGAACATTGTAGACTACAATGAATCCTTACCTACAGATCGATAAAACTCTGTTACAATTACGAAAACAAATAGTGTAGGGCAACAATAAAATTAAATATTAACATTTAAACACCCACCGTACAATGTTTATTTAATATTTGAGAAAGAAAAGAAAAGTTTTGCACCTCATTTCAAATGTAAGCTTACAACCTTAAGTGCAACGTGAATAAAATGTAACGCCGCCTAGAGCACTTAAACGTATTAAATCACAGCACTCTAACCTCAAGGCGACGGACCACGTGATAAAGTGACAAACAAAACAATACCATTCCGAATAGTTAGAAATACAACACTCGTTTCTGATATGGGGATCGTATGCTTACAAATGACCGCTTAATTACTCTATACGAAACATATCAAATGTATTCAAACTTTGGTAGTATCATTAATTACATTACAACAAGTAGTCACAAAAATATTATTGCATCCTTTGAAGATCGTCCATACCATACATCACACTATAATAGAACTAAATTGCGAAATCGAACTATATTGTGAATATTGTGATATAAGTATAGAAAAACTAACGAACTGCGAAACTGCCCCGATCGCATTATGTGACAAATAAATATACCTTTTTCAAATGACAAATAATCCTAAACATATTTTTAATAATAGTATTTAGTTATTTTACAATGGACGTAGCAATTACAATTATTATTATACTCTCATCGAACAACATTTAAACATTATTAACACGAAGTTTTTATTACTTTGATATGGACTCAAATAGTACACTTGCTAATAAAATTAAATGCTGTTATTGTATATTAAAATTAAAAGGTTTAGTTTATTGGTACTCTCTGTGCATGTAGAAAAATTAGGCCGTTGTTAAACGAATAAACTCAAATGACGAAGCCATCAAAAAAGAAATGAACATATCTTTACATATTTGTGTGAGTGTAAATGATTGACTTGTGTGTATTGTTTGTATGACTTATACTCACTAGCATTCCAAGTACGAGTTTACGCAAACTATAATAATATTCGTTATCAAACTAGCATTCCGTCTCTTTTACTCGCATCAACTTCTATACGTCCATCAGGAGCGTATTCGATAGATTTCTACATCATCGTAAAGGGCTTCAAATTCAACATCTGAATTTAGTAGTTTAGCAGTACATTGCTTTCTTTGAGCTCATTTTAAGCAAGTGATGCAATCAAAACCAGCAATGTACTGCTAAACTACTAAATTCAGATGCTGAGTTTAGCCAAGTGTAATAATAATAAGCCCTTAAAGTCTAATTAAACTCGTACTAGAAACACAGAACTCACGCCACAGACCAGACACACCCAGTGCAAAACCATCTAAGTATTAGATACAATTTTACCTAATGGACTAAATACAAATTGGTGTCAGTCATCAGAAATTTGCATCAGTGGTAAGAATGCAAACCATCCTCAACAAAGGAACTATCGAAATTAATTTACTTTATAAAGGAAAATCTTCCTTAATCGTTTGTTTAGAACATATTTTCTATCATCGGAAAGCTAACAAATCAATACTTTTATTGAATTGTTCGATATACATACTGTTGAAAGAAACTACACTTCTCTACAAAATAATTAGTTCGGTAGCTATCTGAACGATACAAAAAATATTTATAAAACTTTAAGGAACCACAATACCAGTAAACAATTTCTGTATGTAAGATGTATTAAACATACTGTAGAAATATTGTATAATAAAATAAGTAATATTCATAAAAATATTGCGTCCCAAATTTTCATTTTTCTCTCTCGAAACTAAACTTGATATATTTGATGGAAAGCTAATGTTTAATACAATATTAGTTCATAAGCTTATTTAGCATTTAGACATCGAATTAACAGCAAAGGAACATTTTACATAGTGTTGTTATAATATAGGAGAAGCATATTTATTTATAATAATATATTTTATTATGAAATTACAATGTATAGTCTTAACTGCGTTTTTTTCCGTTATTGGGTCACAAATTTTAAAGATAAAACGATTTCTCTTTTTTGGAATAAGTTTTGACTACAATATCGATATGAATAAACAATCATCAATGTTAAAATTATTTAAGTAAAGCATTTTGAAGAAAGCAAGTTATTATTAAAAACAATAAGAATAAATAAATATCAATCAGTGATAACCGGTGCAGATAACTGATTTCTTTGTCCGATTCACTGCACGAACCTTATTTGTTAGAGTTTAAGGTTGAACTTTGGGCAACTTTTTGTCTGGACAATCGCAACCATATTTTTTGAGTAATAAAAATCATGTGCAGTCTCTCGGACAAAGAACTTGGTCATCTGCGCAGGCAATAAGTGCTACGTAATTGAATCGTTTATCATTAGGACCCTGTTCACGTGAAGAATATCATTAGATTTCACCTGAAAATATATGTTTTTAACTTACTTTAAATTTTGAATCATAACAGAACTATAGAGAATAAGAAGCTAAATCGCGCCAACTTTGAACGAAAGAAAACCGAATCGTTGTCATTCGTTACGTTTACAGAAAATTATTTTTACTTTGAAACTAATTAGTCTAGGATGTTACAGCAATTTCCGCTTAAATAGATAAGTTAAAGTTAAAAAAAAGAATAGAAAAGTTCAATGACAACATTTCAGCTTCGGCTGTATCGTTCACAATTATCGCGATCAAAGCCCTCTTGTGATAGATTTGTACAGATAGTAAAACGTTTAGTTTCGTCACACCGTTGCATGTTTACCACTGATATGGGGCGTTACCTCACGCGGGGCGCGCGGGGGGAGCGTCACTCTAGCCTTGCCTTCTTGCCTTTCACTACAGTCGGCTTGTTCTTGAGCAAACCTTTTCTTCGCTTTGACGTCTGCAAAACCAAGAAAGCGATTAGAATTTATCGTTTAAAAAAGTTAACCTAAAGTTTTGTCAAAAACTCTAAGAGGAACGCGGCAAAGTTTTAAAATGAAAAGGACGTCGATCTTCTGTGTTACTAACAAACAATGTTGGAAATAACTAATTTAAGATCAATATTGTAACCATATTCTTGCAAATAAATATTTTATTATTTATTATTATTATTAACAATCTCCTTATCACAGTTTGAAGTCTTTGCACTGCCTAAAAATGGCCGAAATGACGCACTCACACAGATACGCGCCGCTACACGCGCGTATGGAACTGTTTTCCAGTGAAAACCAGTGAGATCGAGAGGCCGGCCGTGTAGCGATAGCGAGCGGCGTGCGTGTATCACAGTATATTTTTAAACGAGATGGCTCTATACGCATGTTGTAGATGCGTCTTAATCTAAGCTACTTCAATTCTTCAGCGATAACAAGCTGCTGGAAAGTAGCCTATTTTGCAAACCATAATATAATAAATTGTACTCAATATATCGTTGTTGTGATAAAAATCCTGTCCATTGTTAGGTCATGCATGACGATTTATTATGGATTTTATTATTATGATTGTAGTAGATATATGTATTATTGATCGCTGTCAAGACTTGACCCAACAATGTTTTTGACACATGCCACATTCAAAATAACAAAACAAAGAAAGGACAACATTTATATTGCACTATAAAACAAATGATTTAACCAATAACCTAAAGTCAACAATTTAATAACAAAAATCAATTTAAAGGGAATATAATAAATCGGTCGACTAAAAATAACTAAATTGAGGGACAAAATATCTGGGTTGGGTTGCGGAAAATATAGGTTTATGTTAGGTTAGATTGGCGACTAAGTCGCTCACATAGTATTTTTGTCGCTCAAAAAGTTTTTTAGTCGATCGGTTAAATACTACCCAATTTAAAGCTGTAGGAGTTCCAAATGTATTCTCAAAATATAAGGACAAAACAAAAGCTGTCATTCCAAATACGCATATTGAACCACCCAACTCCGTATTTTTAATAACCCTTAATCTTTTCATCATTAAGAGAATTCATTATCTACAGCGAGTATACCGTTAGGTAAAGTCGACTGACTAATCCCTGACAGTTTTCTCGCTCTAGATAACTGTACTTCCATATGAAAAAAAGAGATAGAGCTAGTCAAATTTGAGTTCACCCGACGAATGTAGACCTTCTATAACATCAAAAACAAATATTTACTAATCTTGTATCTCATGCAACCGAAAGAACCGGAACATATAAAAAGCGTCACAATCATGCTTTGGCAATCGAATTTACTGTACCACTTGTCCGTTCCCTACTGGCAGTTGCTGTAACAAAAACAGCTACTTGTAAACAATGGTTTGTATAATAAATGTCATTTCACTCATGACGGCACTTGACAGACTGATCGTATTCAATCACGTTTGTTATGTTATCAAACGTTCGGTCCGGCCAGGTGTCGGATGGGTGCCCGTTAAGTGGCATTACAACTTAGCGGTTCCGTGCTTCGGAGGGCACGTAAAACCGTCAGTCCCGGCTGTTAACAGTCGCTAAGTCAGAGACCTTAAAGGCGGCTTAATTAACTCTGACACCAGAAGTGGCCACTAATTCTCATGCGATACAATACAACGACTTTCACTTATTTCACATTAAACATAATTATAATGGAATATTTTTTTAATTATTACGATTGTAAAGGATCTATGTTCTATCAATAAATATTAGTTCCGTTTATTCCTAAGGGTAATAAATTACTGCCTATTGTGGCATTCAATTTCACTGTTTTATTATTATTAGATCCTTTCAAATAAACATAGTGCATACTTATTTTGGTTTATTTGTTTAAAAAGTTAAATACTAGATTGTGTTCAAAACAATCTTACCTTTTTAGACATAATGTTGGAAGTAGAGATTGATCTCTTCGCCAGCGGCAACCGCGGGCGGTTGAACTCATCGGGTTTCTTAACCCTGCAACAATCGAACAATAAAAATCGTTAGAGGTTTATCCTTGGAAACCATAGGGCGTAGTCCATATCTCTTCGTGTTCGAAAGAAAAAGAGATTCTAATAAGAACTACGATCTATTTTGGTGAACGAAATCCTGATAAAAAAACTAATACACGTAACAAAAAGGCAGTATCCCGCGTGTGATTCAAACTTGCACTCACTTTAACCCAAATAAAATCAATTCTAAGCCATAAATCTATTTGGAATTTGAATTTTTACAATAGAGTATAAAGTCGCCTAGCACGTAAAGTCGAGCGCGGTCACCGAAGCGGAGATTTATAATTTAGTAGGGTAATTTGACAGGTGACAATGTCACATAGTAAATATATAATCCTGCTTCAAACTGTTTTTTGTAATGATTTGCTCAGATCTAGTTCCAGTTCAGTAAGTATTGATTCCATCCACATACAAAAAATTAATATTAGCATTATAGCTACATTTTAAAGCAGCATTGTGTTTGATAAATTTTTGAATAGAAAAATATAAGAAAAAAACAACACGGC
This sequence comes from Chrysoteuchia culmella, assembly GCA_910589605.1. Lineage (NCBI taxonomy): Eukaryota > Metazoa > Arthropoda > Insecta > Lepidoptera > Crambidae > Chrysoteuchia > Chrysoteuchia culmella. The sequence continues at coordinate 13,629,899 of OU342661.1, forward strand.
AACAAGTGAATTCTCAGATGGGACAGCATTGTTTTTACAATATTGGCACTCTACTTATTAAAAATCTGACTTTAGAGTGCAAGTTCGATTCCCACCCGGGACAAACAGCTATTGATTGTGGGGACCGCCAAGCCCTAAGGCGCCACATATAAGCGCCAAAGGAGGTATTATAACGGGGCGCCCCTTGATATGTTTTATATAGTTTTTTCTATGGATTTGATTAGCAGATGCTGGAGATCGATATTTTTATGATATAAATTTGTTTATCCTACAACACTATTTTCTGGGATTAAATATAATACTATTATATATTAGAAAAAAACCGGCCAAGTGCGAGTCGGACTCGCGCACCGAGGGTTCCGTACAAACCTGCAGGTATATAAGTAAAAGTTCACCCATCACGACAATCGAGTCATAGTCATAGTATTTTTTATTGCAAACTGAAATTTAAAATTTTCAAATATATTTTTTATTATATGATGTAACTAAAAATTTACGGTTTTCGCAATTTTTCCTTTATCTGTACTATAAGACGTTACTTCGTACCAAATTTCAAGATTCTAAGTTCACGGGAAAAACCCTGTAGGTTTTGATTTCCGTGCGAGTTTCGAAAATTTGCGGTATAAACGGCTGTATCTTTTGATTGCTTTGGCTTAGAAGTTTGATTTTTTTCACAGCTCCAAGGGACAGTAGACCTGAGTATTAGATTTAAATTTCAGTTTGATACCTCCACGCGTTCCTGAGAAAAACGGTCTTGACAGATGGACGGACGGACGGACGGACAACGAAGTGATCCTATAAGGGTTCCGTTTTTTTCCGTTTGAGGTACGGAACCCTAATAAAATAATATACTAGCCAAAACAAATAGGCTTCGTCACGTCTAAGCAACATGGACTTAATTCTTTTTTTTTCTTGTTTATATCTATTATTATTTATTTATCTCACCTGTATATTCTAACGAGCCAGTGCTCTGTGGTATAGGCCTCCTCCAGGTACGTGAGCTTGAAGCCGCGGTTGCCAGGCAACGCGCCGCGCGTGCGGTCGTAGCCGGGAGGACTACCGCCGCTGTCGTATCTGATGGCAAATGGGAATGTAAACCTTATTACTGAGGGGTAAGGTCGGTAATAAATAGGAAGAAACCAGAACAGCAACCCCGCCGTCATATCTGATGGCAAATACCGTAAGTTTTATGAAACATTGGCATCGCAATGCGAACTCGTTGCTGCATCTAACTCTTTATTTTTTTCTAACAAACAAAGAAAACAGTAATGTAGTAGCCGGGAGGACTACCGCCGCTGTCGTATCTGATGGCAAATGCGAATATAAACTTTATTGCTTGAGGATAAGCTCGGTAATGAATATATAGGCAACAGATCAACTCGCCGAGCGTGCGGTCGTAGCCGGGAGGGCTACCGCTGCTGTCATATCTGATGGCAAATGGGAATGTAACCATTATTCCCGAGGGGTAAGGTCGGTAATACATTGATAGATGGAAAACAGAACAGCTATTGGAATTTCGACGTTTCTAACTGAGACTTAAAGAAAGAGATAAGCACTTTTTCTTTACTTTGTAAAATAAACTATATATTTTCTTATAAGCAACTTAAATTGATGTTAATGTTACCATCTTCCGAATAAATGTTATTGTATCTTTGACACTGGAATTGAGTTAATACAAACTATCTTGATAACAGTGAAATAGGCAAATAAAATACTTACCTATAATATGATAACTTATACATTAGGCAATTCAACATAGTTTTTGATGCTTCTGAATCTACTCTGTATTCTCCCCTTTCAGTGAAGTAGTCTGCTTCCTGTAAACAATAATCGCAGTATTATTACATATTGTAATGGCAATATTGTAAGTCAGTTACCATAATAAATGCCAAATTGCCCACAAATGGAATTATCTAATTCAAAATTAGTGCATATGTATTGGCCTATCACATTTCTTCAAGAGATAAAATTGTGTGATTAACCGGGCGGGGTGGGGAAAGTTTTTATTATGACCACAAGGTTGGTATGGCCATGGGAGGTGGTGGGTTATGTTTGTTTGTTTGCAACGGATAAAATCAAAAACTACTGAACGGATTTGGATGAAATTTGGTACACAGATAGTAGATAGCCTGGTTATGAACAAAGGATACTTTTTATCCCGATATTCCCACGGGAACGGGAACCACGCGGGTGAAACCGCCAAAGGCCGCTAGTAAAGTATAAAAATCCGAATCATCGATATATTTCTTCAACGCTGTGCTAGTATCCAGATAAACTCCGCTAAAAACAATGCTTAAGGGCCCGCTATAGGCCAACGAAAATCAGATTGCTTTACATGATCGTCTGTAATATCAATATTAATGAAAAACTGAATTTCTAATTAAGATGCAGCAAACTACAGAACTAACACTAGTGACTATGTTACTCAAAAACACGTAGCATAAAATTTACTCGATAGAAAAAAATTGCGAAGTTGCCTCCAAATCACTACAATTAACACGATAAACTTCAAGTAATACATTAAAATAAAGCTTGGAACTTTTTAGTATAATTACACTATAGATAAGGCAGGGCTTGTTATATATTTTTTGTAAATAACCTTTAAATACCCTTTAAAAAAAGAATTTCCTTCATTTCTTCATTCCGGACCGGCCGAATGGGGCCGGAGAATTATATAGTAAATGCTGCCTTATTTCTCATAGAAATAAGGCAGCGTTTACTTTGCAGTTCGCCGTTGCAGTTATTACTTTTGCTTTTGGCCTAGAGCGCGCCCTTAACCACCTCTTCTCCCAAGTTGATTTCGTCAACCAATTTTAGTCTTAACGTCTAGCACGATAAGGTGTAAAACAAATTCTCCAACTCATGTGTATTTTCGTCAACCAATTTTAGACTTAACGTCGAGCACAATAAGGTTTAAAACCATTCTCCAACTTACATGTATATCCTTAGGATGTTCTCCCTCCGCTATCCGCACCATCCATATAAACTTGTTGATATCATCTCCGGAGTACCCTATAGCGCCGCCGAATATCACCAACACGTAGTCAACGTCCAACATAGTCATTATCTCGTACGCAGCGGTCTCGTTACTGGCCATAGCTTTCCCAACCAAAGCTATGTGCGAGTTGTTCCATGTATTGTTGTCGACTAGAGTTGTCCGGTTGCCCATTCCCGCTATCTACACGTAAAAGTTTTATTTGCATTAATATGATAAACTGGTCAAATACTAACAGACTAACATAAGCAGCTTAAGCAGTTGTGTTAGGAAAATCATAAGTACCTAATAAAGATTAATTTACATTCGAGCTTTCTATCCTATCATGCACACCATGACAAGACAAAAAATTTTAATCACTTTTCTCGCGTAATCGAAGTATCTGTCCCGCTCAAACCGTACTGATATGTGCGGGATAGTCTAGACGAGATAAATATCGCGTTGCGCATGCTAGGTCTTTATAAATCAATAGAGCATAGCACAATATCTCTGTATTTAGACAATCTTTGTAAGCAGACGCTTTGCAGCATTTTACATATTTTGCAGACTAAAAAAATATGATGTAGATAAATAAGTATACGTACCTGATAACCGTAATCCCACCAGGACATGATTCTCGCATCATCGGCAGTATTTTGAGAGAGCCAGCCGTAAGCCTCTCGAAAATCATCCAAAATTCGACGAGACCTTCGAAAAGAGTAAGCAAAATAAATATTTATTTAAATCCAAATTATTGCACGCCACACCTAACAAATCAAAAAGTAAGGTAATGTAACAATATATTTTTATTTTCTATCACAATCTTACATGTTACAACAACTTGACATGACAATATTCGTAGGGATACATCAATAGTGTCAGTATATCATGAACGCTATGAGTTGTATGACCAACATCGCGGCATCTTCGTCGGTCACTCACCCGTCATTCCCATAGCTGGCCAGCACTATACTAGGGCTGGAGTACGCGTTGGAGGTGGCCCACGTGCAGTGCACGCAAAACAGCATTAACAGTATCATGAACGCTATTAGCGTGCCTGAGCGCACGTTCATACCGAGACCGGCATCTGTAGGCGGCACGGGCTCTTGTGTACGCTTCTTCAGCTTACCGGCCTGGGAAAAAGAGGTCTGATTAAATATGTAATTTGAACCTATTTAATAAACAAAAATAACATCACAGGCGATAGGGTTTATTTTTCAATCTTTGGATTAAGATATCAGTCAGTTAAGCTCTCGTCGCGTCAGATACGGCGGGAACCGAACGGTACCAAAATCACAAGACTCTTATTTATATAGGTAGTGTAATAATAATTCAGACGTAAATCATACGATTACGTAAAAGACAGATAAAAGAAGAGTGAGGTTAAGAAAACTTCTTCCTGACACAAAAAATACAAAAGCATAAAGTCGGATTTTTAACACAGTTTTTAAAGTAAGTATTGATTCCATTCCCGCACACAAATTCAATATTATCAATATAGCTACATTTTAATTCAGTATTATTTTCACAAAGTAACATTGACAACCTGTCAAATCACTCTACTCAATAAAAAATCCGACTATATTATACAGGTACCTTATGGATATAGATTTAAAAAACCAACCTTATCATATAAGTTTTTGGACTCATCAGTCTCCACTGGAGGTGCGGGGATCTCATCTTCGCGCAGCACCAAATCTAACAGAATCGAGAATGCTATTCCAGACAGCACGCACACGACTGGAGTGAGAGTCAACATCAGACGGACCATCACCCCGGCGAAGTATACCGCGCTCAACGCGTATAGGGCCACTAGAAAAAAAATACAAAATCAAAATCATGGCTTAATAAAAATAAAAAATAACGGCCAGGACACACCTGACTTAATTAACGTCGCCGATCTACCGTTACACAATTTACTCGATATATAGGTACTCTATCTTTGATCGCCGTATATTGTTTTCAAATTATTGAAATTAGCGTAAAGCAGCTCTAGACTATGAAATTGATTAACATAGCCAAGTGGCATAGTAAATTTGACATGATTGTAATAATACATCTGTAAAGATTATTAATATACAAATTGCTTATTTTAAATGTATCCTAATCCTATTTATAAAACTAATATTATAAATGCGAAAGTGTGTTTGTTTGTCCTTCCTTCACGCTCTAACTAAGCAACCAATACACTTGGTTTTGGCATAGAGTTACTTGAAAGAACGGAGAGTAACATAGGCTAGGATATTTCCACGGAAACGGGAAGTACGCGGGTGAACCCCGGGCGGAATCTAGTTAATATAAGCTTAAATTTATTGTAAGCTGCTTACCAAACACTCTCTCGTCGTTTACATTCTTGATGCAGTACCATAGTCCCACAGGGAATGTGCAAGCCAAGACGTGAAGGTCGAAGAAGAATGATGACCAGGTTGTTGGCTGATGCTCTGACACCGATGCGATGATGGGTATATGGATTTTAGCGTACGCGGTATCCCATAGTGAATAGAATCTGCCAAAATACAATGTTAACTAGTCATATAGACACAAAAGAGGATGTTAAAAAGAATCTGGCGAAGTATGAAAAAGATTTAAACTAATAATACACAAAGGGGATGTTACAAATACTTGCAATATGCAATCTTCTTATCGAATGAGGATTAGTGGCCACCTCTGGTGTCAGAGTTTATCAAGCCGCCTATAAGGTCTCTGACTTCGCTTAACGACTGTAATCAAATGACAACAGCCGGGACCTACGGTTTAACGTGCCCTCCGAAGCACGGAAGCGCTCAGTTATAATGCCACTTCACGGTCACCCATCCGACACCTGACCGGGCCGAACTTTGCTTAACAAACGTGATCGAATACGATCAGTCTATCAAGCGCGGCCATGAGCGCTTATATGCAATAATGATACATAATGAAGGCATTTAAATTTTCACAAACAACACACATAATTGAGGCAATAGCAACTCCCAGTTTTTTTGTAGCTATTTCCACCGGGATCTAACTCTATTATAAAAAAAAATCTAAATGAGTTTATTAACTTATTATAATTATAACGCGTGACTAATTCTTTCAAATTAGAAAATAAGTTTAAACAAAGAAGGCAGCATATGATATAATGTCACGGCAGATTCGAATCACCATCAAGCTTACAATTACAGCACTGTTATGGCTCTAACAGCCCTTAGTATATTTTGTCAATAAATCAAACCGCTATAAAGAATACTTACCTTCCACTCCAAGGGGCAATGACGCCCATATAAGTAAGCAGGACAACTGCAAGGAACACAGCTGCAGCTGCTAACAGCCCTCCTACTATGAGGAGCTGCTTCCATTGACCTTTTGGATTCAAGCTGTGTAGATACTTGAGTACTCCAATGGCCATGAGAAGGGCAAAAACCCCTATAAAATAATAGATACGTAATAAACCAATTTGATCAAATAAAAGCATAAATGAAAAGTTTGAGAAAATCCTTAAATTTTTCATTGTTCTTAAAAATACATAGGAACTAAAATTAAATGCACACTTGTTTCAGCATTTAATTAATGTTTCGTTTAAACAATATTACAACTGTGTAAACATAATAAAGATGTTTTCTGGAGACTAGCTTCTTAACGACCAATTTCATGTCAATATCAGACAACGCAAACAATGTAGCTCAGTTCAAGACATAAACCAGTGAAAAAAATAGTATATTACCCAATGCATCATTATCTATACATAATTACATGAAACAGAATGTCCTCAAACCCCTGTTTTGAAATGGCAATTAAAGACTGAGTACTAATTTTAACACTTTAAAGACTAACTGTTAAGTGGGAAGTCTTGAAATTGACATGATTTAGCCTCCTACACAGTTAAAGAGAGGCAACTATAATCTAAAGTAGCTTCAGTTTACATAGTATGCATATCTGTTTACTATTTTCATACAACTATTAATTAATACAATTGAGAAAACAAAAATGTTTTAAAAACGCCTTGGCCACATTTGCTACAGGTCATAAAAGCAACTAGCTAGAAAATTGGTTGCGCCATTATGCCACACTCAGGTTCTTATCAATGTTGAGTAGTGTTATACGTCTATGTAGATGCTAATAATGTAACTGTGAAATGAACATGAAGCATATGTAATTGAAATGTAAACTTTCAACATACCTACCAGTAAATAAATAACATGATCAATATGAAATAATATGCATTGTTTCAAGTTTGCTGTCTGTATGTACAATTTATTTAGACCTTTTAAGTACATCAACTACAAAAATAAGCCTATATATATATGACATAACTGTTTCTTTACACACTTCAACATCTTTTGCTGAGAAACAAATGGCCTAATTGACTTAAAGAAATGTTAAATCCAACTGATTGGACATATAATTTAACAACTGGGTCAGTCCACGGTGTCGGGTATGACATTTGAACTCAAGGTTTCGGTTCTAAATCTATCAATATTAATGGCACAATCATGATTTAATAATTTTACTGTAGATCCCAGAGACATTTATTTATATTGTAAGTTTCAAAGTAATAGGTGTAATGCCAAAACAGTTACAATAGTTTCAAGCCGCGCGGCGGGTGTGACGCCAACTATTGCGAATCGTACTACCCTTCTCCGAAATATCGTAGTTTTAGCGAAAAAAGTGACGGGTGTGACCTACATAAATCAACGGGTACACATGTAAAGAAATTTAAATTAAGCGCATAAATGTTTCCCATGGATAGTTTCAAATCATAGCCTTACTTTTGAAAGGAAGTATATCTAAAAACTCGGTAAGGCTCGTGAAATATTACCTTTCCTATTAAAAACATGACAGGCATGACAACAAATATATGGTTACATATCTGTGAATAAAATTATCCCTACTTAACTGATAAAATTCACTGTCGGCAAAGGAAATTAACAATAACTGTTGCATCTGATGACATATAAAAAGGTGTGCTTTTCTACAGATTAACATTAAAAAAGCATTACTGTTTTTGTGTATTATTTTGCCTCTATATTGGATTACCGTATTTACAGGTTTCAGACAAAATATTTCGAAAATTACCCAAAATATCCGGATTTTTGTACTTGTTTAGATACTTCATATCACTAACTGTATTTATTTCATAGTTTGGCATAACATTCGTAAAATAAATTTTGAACCTTTTGGTAACCTAATAATGAACTCTTAAAAATTTTATGATACAATAAAATTATATATGTCAAGATATAAAAAATAGCAGAATAAGGACATATCATACATATCAACATCATCATATCACAACAAATATAAAAAAATCTCACCTGAGGCTGCCATGTGTTCACTGGTTCGAATTGGTTGAAATCCAACAAATGGTATCTGCATTGAGAGCAATAACCCCACAATGTAGAAGACAGTGTAGCTCACAAACAGACGAGGGGAGAAACGCCCCATTATCAGCAGAACAAAAACATGTAAAGGAATCAAGTTGATAATGAAGACATAACCACCCCATGCTGACACCTACAAAACAAATAGTGATTAGATTAGAAAAATAAAATGCTTCAAGCTAAATATTAAAATAGTCTTGGCTAAACTTAAAATTTAATACATAACATAAGGCATAAATTTTATTTTACTAAGTTTATATCCCTAATGGAGATTTTTGTACAGATTGTAATATAGTAACTCTAATGTGGTATTGAAGATTTAAATGAGTTAGTTAACTACTATACTACATTAAGCCTAATTTAGCTGTGAGTAGGGAGATCTTTGCAATAACTTACAGATACAATACTAACCATGTAAAAGTATGAAAGTGCAGTGCAAATTGACCAGAATACAGAGCCACTCTTGACACTCTTCAACCACAAGTAATATGTGAATTGAAGAGCAAAAATCGCAATACCCTCATTGTCATAGCTCCCAGCTACTGACCGACTGCTGTACCCTGGCACTATAGCTATGAAACATGCGGCAAAGAGACCAGCACCTCTTGACCATAGTTCTGAAGTTAAAAGATATGTTGCTATTGCTGTAAGACCACTGTAAGAAGACAAAACAGAGCAAATTTCAATAATGGTATTGAAAAGCACTTCTTAGACAAAAGTATTGGAATTCATTAGCAGGTACAGAAGTATAACTCAAAATTACAATATGAATACCTGAAAACCGGTGCTAGGAAGACACAAATATCTCTTATATGTATAGGAATATTCAGTGCATGTAAAATCCAATGTATAGTTCCCGACGTCAACATGAGGCCAGGGTACACTGTGCCGCCAACGATACGGCCCAGAGGATACCATGCTCGCTCGTCGAACCAGTTCAAAAAGTTGTAAAAACCATGCTGCACCATGTACGCCGTCGACCGATAGTTGAACCTAAAAACACGTATGCAGAATTGTTAGGCCGCGGCCTCACCCACAAAAGGTTATTTAGGCTACAGTACAAAAAATACTCACCATGGATCAAACTCATGAATAATACTTTCAAACCGAATAACAGCAAATAGCCGGGATGCAAAACCGGCCAGCCAAGCTAAAGACAAAACCGTAACAGTGATAAGTGTGCTGAAACCGGCAGTATTATGGAATATTCCCTTGTTTTGGCCATTTTCCGGCGTCGCAACGTCGGTGGCCGGCATCTCAATTCACGTTTATATTGGTATCTATTCTAAAAATTGAAACTACTAAATGTATTTTCATACATCAGTTCCAGCAATTCGATTTTGAGAAAATTGACTTTTGGGCTGACTGACGGACACGTCTCTCATTTGAAAAAACTTGCCAGCACAAATTATATAGGTAGTACTTGCCAGGTGAAAAAAAGTTAAGATGCATTCAAGAAAATATTTAAAAATAAATGGAAATTCCGCGGTCGGAGTTTTTATTCAGAAGAGTAATTTGACGAGTGCCAATGTCTTTTTGTAAAATATTACTATATATTCCTTTACAGGTCCTATTTTTTCATAAGAAAAAATATTTATTAGAAACATAAAAATAAAAATTTACAAAAAAAACAACAGGAAAATTAAAATTAAAACAAATAAAAAAATATAAGCAAAATTATAATTTAATTAAATATACCGCCCCGAGTCATACCAGGCGCCAAGGTTCCCTCCCATCCCATGACACTTAGGCTGACATCAGACGGACTGCACCACCACACAACAACCATCAATTGATTCGCATTCAAAAGCCCCATCATTACAGTGATTAATGTTCTAATACTTCTAATCTAATTACATAAAAGCCTATTTTGTAAGACAGAAGTAAGTTTCCTAATTATTTAATAGGTTAACTTTGCTTACGTCAAGTCTAGGAACAGCCAACTTTAAAATAAGTTCTACCCCTATACAAGAATCTCATTCAGGAAGATAAGAGCAAGTTGACCCCAAAAGCTGTTAAAACGCGTGTATTGTTAGAATAGTATTATTTATTTCACAAGATTGTGGTACATAACAGGATCATAATTTAATTTTAGAAGTACCGGACACAGTTTGGACATGTAAAATTTAATTTAAATCAATAAAATAACAATTAACACAATCAAATCAAATTCACTAAATAGGTAGGGATATTATAATAACAAAAAATCGCTAATCAATCGTAAATTACTAACTAAGTTTTGTGTTTTAATTAGGTAAGTATGTAAGTTTTAAATTTTTGTTCCTTTCCTTACCTAGATATGAGGTACCTACCAAATTCTACAAATAGCTATGCTCACACTGTTGTTCATCAAGAGCATGCCTCAGCGTAGTCAACAGCGCACGTCAGGCATGCCCTTGTTGTTATTGATGCATGCACTCACTATGATCGTTGAAATGAAAGAGTACCTAGCGCTAGCGCAGCGGGTGCTTTTTTCATCGTCTTTGGTATTCTGCTGTGTGACGCACGTGGCGTCCCACAACAACAGGCTTCTGATCCGCCACGACAAGCCCATCTGGCCTTTTACCATCTGAGCGGCTAAGGCCCGGCGGTTCTAGCACGCACGGAATTTTGGCCGAAATTAGTGTCCTGTCTACTACGGCCGAAGTCCACATTATTTTCTTGTAAATGTTTTTGTGGTGCAAACGCACGGTATCCCTTTTCCTTTTTTTCTTGGCACAAGAACGTTATGCCCATGCAAAAACCGATTAAAAATTGTAATGTCATTGAGACATATGACTTTGTCATTGATGACATTTATTTAGCGTTGACGTTTCAATGTACTTACTTGTGTAGTATACTTGCGAAGTACGCGAGTTTAATGCATTTAGTGTAAATATGTAATTTTATTTTATTTAACACTCTTTGTCGGTGTCTTGTCTTAATTATTCAAGTTAAATAAATCATAACCAACATGTCTAACTATCAAGAAATTGTTAATTTGAACGTCGGTGGCACAAGGTACGAATATATTTAAATACTTATTACATTTTACTTAATTGATATTATAAAATAGTTGTAGAATATCAACAAGGATATATTGTGTTTAGGATGATTCTGTTGTTAAAGCCTTTTATATTCCAGATTTTCCACATCATGGCATACATTGACTTGGGTACCTGACACTTTTTTTACTGCTTTACTTAGTGGACGTATACCCACAGTGAGAGATGAAACTGGGGCAATTTTTATAGACAGAGATCCACAACTATTTGGTCTTATACTAAACTTTCTCAGGACTAGGGACATAGATCTAAACAATGTGAATATAAGATCACTGAGACATGAGTGTGATTACTTTGGCATAACTCCACTCAGCAGGAGACTTGCTCTCTGTGATGAAATGAATCACTCGTCATGTGGTGATGTACTTTTCTATGGATATTTGCCACCTCCATGTAAGTATATTTTGGCTTGAGTTATGTATTGTTTTCAATAAAATTTATTTTTGATTATAAAAACAATCAATAAAGAAAAAGCAAGTAAAAGAACATTGAGTAAACAAAAGAATAAGTTTATTTATACATATATTCGGCCTTCTAAGATTGTAAATATTTTAAATAATGTAAACAACAAACTCATTACCTTATCTTATCCTAAAATTAATTAAGGTATTATTTTTAAACTGAGACTTTGCAAACCAAAGGTTATCAAAAGTTATTATTGATATATAAATAGATAAATAAAAATAAATTAAGTACCGATTTTATGTTTTTATATTTATAGTTGTAATGCTTTATGATTGAGGAGCTATAATAAAACAATATCTTATACTCTGTTATGTAAGTGTGTTACTATAGTCCAGGGATGGTGAACCAATGGCACCCAATTTTGTGTCACACAAGATTTTAGACACATCACTGATTACAAAATTCATCATGCACTACGAAAATAAAGTGTGAAGTACCTATTATACCTTATATGACGGGCAATAGCGAATGATGTACCTAGTTAATAAAGAGTTTTGAGTTTATAGTATTTCTTATGATTATTCTCTAATAATCACAAAGGCAAAATTATTTGATGGCACGTCTATGACATTATTAATAATTTCTTTAGAAAAATGGCACGTTCATCATCCCTGCTATAGTCTGTAAATATATCATAATTTTATTTTTAGTAAGCACAGCACTCCCTAGCAGTAGTAGTGGAAGAAATGGTAATGGATGCTCCAGAAAAAGCTCTACAGCCTCTAGCTCTGAGGCCTCCACAAATAGGACTCATTCCAGAAATTCTTCATTAGATCTACGCACTGTTGGTAGAATACCCTCACAGGATCAGATAAGGTAATACCCGCATCAGTCTTTACAAAATGGTCTCATCAACACATTTTGAACCTTATTTTAAAGATCAAAATCAATTTGTGATATCTGTCAGTTTTGTGAATCCTGGCCTACTATTGACATTGATTGTTTTTTTTTTTATGAAACAACAAAAATTGACTGTCAATGAAAGGACAATGGGCATTTTTATATGAGTTGTGTCCCAATCCCATTGTAACAAGTTACAACTAGTATAAACATGTTTATTAAGGCTTGTTTATTACTAATAATCCAATTTTCTATTACAATTGCATGCAGGTCAAAAGTTATAGGGCTTAAAGTGAAGAAAAGGTTTTTGTATTAAATAATGTTTTTATTATACTTTTTATACATTTTGTGTTACATACATATCCTTATAAAGCGTTCGTCTCAGCTACATGACACCCGCTGCCGGCTATAGGCCTCTCCCAAGTATCTCCACGACGATCGGTCCTGCGCTGCCCGCCTCCAGCGGCTTCCCGCGACCGCGCACCAGATTATCGGTCCACCTTGTTGGAGGCCTGCCCACAGAGCGTCCGGTGCGCGTTCGCCATTCCAGAACCGTTCCGCCCCAACGGCCATCGGTCCTTCTCCCGTCTCCGTTCGAAAGCACTTATCTATAATAAGTGCTTTCGAATCGTCAAAAATTTTTTTCACTGCCGAACTCAGTTTTAACCGCCTCCGTGGTCTAGTGGTACAACCACTGGTATCAGACCCAGGGGTCCCGGGTTCGATTCCCAGCGGGGGTACATATTGTATTCGGTTTGGTTGGTGGTAGTGCTTGTTGTAAGTCCACCTGGCTAGCTACCACCATATTATCTAAGTCTGATGCCATAACAACAATGTTCTCAAGATTGTTGTGTTAAAAAGATGATTGAGGATTCCGGGAGGACTGTCTGTCCAAGGTTAACGTAGTGGTCAACAACTTCGAGCATAGTGTTCCCAACGTGAACTGGAGTGGGTACAACATGGGAATTTGACATGATTTTCGTCTTATCTATGTTCATCCTAAGACCCACTCTTTAGCACTACGGAGATCTTTGAGCATATAGTTCAGCCCCCTAAGTGTCTAATTTCAAAATCTATTACAATCCCTTTCAAAGGTATTGTGATTGTGATAGTGATTTATGGAATTATGTAACTCATAGTCGTAATCCCTTTCGGAACGAATTGTGTTTTAAATGACACTTCCTTATACATTTGAAATATATTTTCGTGTGTCACTTTGCTTAGACAGTTCAAATTGATTCATTCAATATCTTTCAAAACGCGTCCCGACCACAATCCCTATCAAATGTCAAATAGTGACAACCTGAAGTATGTTAATATCTTTCAAATGACGAATTGAAAGGGATTGCGATAGATTTCAAAATTAGACAATTAGCCCCCTATTCCTCCAAGGTCTCCGCTATAAGGACTTCATCATCAGATACTGGCCATTAATGTTGATGCCGATTCCTTTCCAGTCAGAGTTTAAAAATGACGTCTCCCTGTCTCACACTTCGGTGCAGTTGGATGGCATTTGTGCTCTGGTTCTGTAATCGGACCGACATGCATGACATGTTCAAATAAGTACCTTAAACCTCGATATACCTATAGTCCATTGGGTACCTCTGGAGAGACTGCAGCACAGCCCAGGTCTCTATCGAATTAATGGCTTTCTCGTAGTCCACAAACAATCAAAGTGGCAGATTATACTCCTCGGCCTTCTGTATAACCTGCCACAGAAACCACTATAACTCTTTCCCTGAACGACATACAGAATTATGCCCATACAAAAAAAAACTACAGTCATTGAGATCTTTCGCACGATATAGGTAGAAAAGTGTTACAACACTTGGGACGAAACCGCCCATTGTCCTTTACAATTTCTAGATAAAAAAACAACTGTTTATAATAGAACTAGCGGCAACCCGCGGTTTCACCCGCGTGGTTCCCGTTCCGGTGGGAATATCTAGTTATCCCGATTAAAACATATTTCTATCTATGTGCCAAATTTCATCCAAATCGGTTCAGTAGTTTTTGCGTGAAAGAGCAACAAACATCCAAATATCCTCACAAACTTTCGCATTTATAATATTAGTAAGATAAAGGAAGTACAGAGATGAAAGATTATTATGGTGTTAAGTTTTAAGAGTTATTTTTTGTTATTATTATGTTAGGCTTTTCTTTTATTGTCCTACAATATTGACTATTTATTCCAGTCGCTGTGGTAGAGGTCATTCCAGGGCAGCTTCTCTAGGTAATGCAGATTGCCACAAAGGACTGAGACCCCCAGAAAGTAAGTCAGCTATAGATCTTCTCCTTTATAAATGGCATGCTTTATGTTCTATACATAATTCGCTAAAGATCTTGTAAAGCTTCTAACATTCAAGTTCCATAGAAACTTCAAAGAGGACTAGATGAAGGGCGCCATTTGTAACTTTCTCCTACAATATATTAACCAGAAACACATTTTAATAATCATTATGATATTTATCAACTCTACCAGTCCACCTTGTAGGAACACTACAACTTGATGTATTGTGATACTGCTAATTATAAATACTTTACTGCCAAATCCATTGTGTTTTGATAGATTAACATTGATAAATGACTGGGGATGAATACATGGGGTAGACATGCTAAGTAAATACGGCAGTAGCGGGGCTATTACGTATCTTTGCAACAGCAACGCGACAGCAGAAATTGCGCGATAATTATTTTACGTCACGTATCAACATTGCGGCCTCTACCGTACAAACGATGAACTACAATGTGCATTCATTTAGTTCCTGTTATTGCTACCAAATTAATTTTAGCGCTAGCGTCATAGCAACACGCGGAGTCTTCCTCTCGCACCTAGGTAGGAGCGCCAGAGAGTGAGACGCCTCTATACGAACCATCAGCGAGCGATTAGCCAGCAATCACATAAGTAACACCATTTTTATTTTGACGTTCCGCAGCTATCGCGCGATAATTGCTAATTTTTAGGTAATAGCCCCGCATGTTAACAGTATGAACTTAAGAGAACCTCATGTCGTATTTTCGCAATGCAGGTGAAAAATCTGACGTGTTGTTGATTGTACACTTCATTTATGATACATGGTTTTAATTTCTGTATACAATTTACAATCTCATATGAACTTTATGTAAGTGATGTCATTTTTCTTACAGTAAATGGTCAGACTTGGTCAGACAGTATGAAAGTACAGATTATAAAGGCGCATCACAACTGGATTGCAGTAGCCTATTCTCACTTTGTGACAGGATACAGGTGATTATTAATTATTTCTCTTTATTTCTTATAAAACTTAAAAATTTGAAATGTATTCCATTATGAACTCTATGATGTCCACTATATGACTCCATTTACATAAACTATTGTCCCTCATAAAGAAATTTCTTTTACCCATACAGCCGTGACCGGACCATAAGGTTCGTAATAAGTCGCGAACGCAGACTACTTCTAAATTATTCGAAAATAGACAACTGTACTATACTAATATAGTACTTATATTGCAGATTGACAGATTCTTGTGGTTGGTATGTGGTATTCCAATCGCCAGTCCAAGATTCTGTAATAGAAAGAATAGCTCTGAATGCCAAAACCGGTGGTGGGGGTGGGAATTCTAGCGGTAACAATGCCACCGGAACTGACGTCATGTTGGGTGTTGCCAGTGGCTCGTTGGTCCGCTTATGGGCTTTCTCGACTCATGGAGAACCTGTTAGAAGAACTTTGATAGGTAAGTATTTATTTTAAACTCTCAGTTATGAGACACAATTAATAATCCATTGTTCTTTGGACATATGTGTATTGCTGACGAATGATTAATTAATTTAATTGATTTGGATGTGGCATACAGATACGTTATGCCTAGCTAGATGAAAGTATGGGATACATTTTACGCCCGATATTCCCGGAAACCACGCGGGTGAAACCTCAGGTGGTCACTACTGATTAAAATAATGTGATAAAAATAATAAAAATAAAAATAAATTTATTAACCGACTTCAAAAAAAGGAGAAGGTTCTCAAGTAGACGGTTTTTTTATGTATGTTTTACCATAACTTCGCCAGTTGTTAACAGATTTTTATAATTCTTTTTTTATCTGAAAGAAAATGGTTTATGAGTGGTCCCAATAATTTTTACGAAGATCTGGCTAGTAGTTTTTTCATAATCCTGAAAAATATCAATCACGTTTTGGCAAGTAGTCGTTTATCTAGATGACCTCATTGTTGTGTATGGGCTGATTTTTAGTGTAAGTAATGGCACATGATGTAACTAATAAATCTGAAATAAAAACATTTTATAAAAAAAATTCAAGCAAACTTCAAAAAGTAAAAATAAAACTTTTGGAGTCGGTGCTAGCTAGCTAAGGCCAAAAAAATATAGTTAATAGAAGTGCAATGTAGAATGCCTTGGTTGGCACCGACTCCAAAAGTTTTATTTTTTAGTTTTTGAAGTCAGTTTGAATTTTTTTTATAAAATGTTTTTTTCCATCACAAATAGGGTTCTTACAATCAAGTAGTGCTAAGTAGATATGTATAACTTATCCCTTTACCTGTGATGGACTGGTGCCTGAAATAGGTTTCAGCAGTAGAAACCTGACCTACATGTCGCCAGGCCCATCCAAGGACAAAAGGTAGGTAAGTACTACATTCAGGGCTTACATCGGACGAGTGATAAGGACAAATAAAAAACCAACAAAAAAGTGAAACAATAAAATAAACATGACTGACTACCTATCTAAATAAACAATGTGTAAGCTGCACGCGTCCAAAGGGCTGTGAGGTTTCCAGTCTGAGTTACATTTAAGGTCTTCGCTCATAACATACCCTGACTTAATCCCAACTCAACATGGTGTACAAATGAGCTCTGTATTCTATTACTTAGAGCGGATATTTCAACATTAAATTGTAAGAAATGTATGACGCATTTACAAATCCAAAACAAGATTGTTTTTCTAGTAATAAACATCTTAATATATATAAATCTCCTGTCACGATGTTTGCCCGCGATGGACTCCTAAACTACTTAACCGATTTTAAATTAAATTGGCACACCCTGAGCAGTCTGGTCCAACTTAAGAGATAGGATAGCTTTGATCCCAATATTTTCCACGGGAACGGGAACCACGCGGGTGAAACCGCGCCCGGCCTCTAGTGTATTAAAGAATTATGTTTATGTTATGAACAAAAATGCGATGTTGATAAACAAATATATCAATAGTCTGTACACTATTATATCACCGATTAGTGATATCCATTTAAGCAGTCATCGGTCTAAAGTACATAGAGTGACTTAATTATTTTTCCAGATACAGTATCAGACTAACTAAAGATAAAGATATAACATTTGTTACTAAATACTAATAGTATTAGTGTGTAGATTGGCTTTCGTAACCTTATCATAAATCCTATAAGACCATGATTAACAGACGGATAAATGTCAATAGTTATTTATGAAGCCAGGCTGAAACGTTTGATTTTATCAGCGAGTTACCTCTGTTCATAGATTGAATTGAACCCTAAGCGTAGCGAGGGTTTCAAAGGTACGAGACGCTGAAAACTTTTCTGCCGAGCGCAACACACAATGTTCACCTCACAACAGGGAGGAAATTTTTAGGTAGTTTCCTCAGTCAACTTCTGGTAAAAAAACTTTAAACAAAAAAAAATGTAAATGTACCTTATTCTTGTTGTTTTATTGATAGAAAAAAAAACTAAAAAAAAAACGATTATTATAGTTAATTCAAAGTTAACTCACATAAGGATAAATTGTTACATAAAATAACAATAAACAAGATTCGGTAAATGTTGACTTTTACATGAGGAACAAGACCCAGACAATTTAAAAATTAAGGTTTATGTCACGTTCCGAAATCCAACCATAGGTTGTGAAATCGCACCCAGCCTAAATATAAAATTCTTTTAACAAATAGTTTAATCTTATTGTTTTTATGATTCAAGGAACTAAAATTATATAGTTTAACCAAAACGGAGTATTTAATACATATTTATTTAAAATAAGAATTAAACGTTACATAAAAAGTCAATAGTTCTATTCGGAAAGCATTAAGACATATTTTTACATTTTAAAATGCGCAGCAATCCGCGCAGAAATTGAATGACAAAACCTTCATTTTCGAGCGTGTCAGCTAAAAACGTCATTTAAATGTTATGTTTATTTTATATTAACATTGCATTTCATTTTGAAACAAATGTTTCTAGTGTAAAGGAACAGAATGATGGTTTAAAGTACGATTGAGCGCTACGAGTGATACTCACCGGGGCGGGCCGATACGACATGATACCAACACCGATATGGTGGGCGAAAAATTTCTGAGAAATTGTGTCGGTATCGGTGAGACAGCGTGCCATATAAACTTACTAGCGGTGGCCTGCGGTTACCCGCGTGGTTCCTGTTCCCATGGGAATATAGTGATAAAAATAACCTATGTTTTAATCCAGGCTATCTTCTGTGTGCCAAATTTCACCCAAATCGGTTAAGTAGTTTTAGCGTGAAAGAGTATCAAACTGACATCTATTCGTATTTATTATATTAGTAGAATATGACATCATCTATAAAACTAAAAAAATAACTGTTTTTTTTCTGGAAAATTTACTAAAATAATCCAACTCATCTAGGTACTGTAATTATCGTTCCATCTGAACGATATGGAGGCCAGTTTATTTTTTCTAGTATATTTTGTAACATAATTGAAAATAATGCTAAGATTGTCAAAATAATGCTCAAATTTCCAAGCCTGTTTGAGGAAATACCTTTAACGTCTATTTCCGTATGTTATATCTTAATGTCTTACAAATGTTTTTAATTATATTAACCTGTATTAACCGTTATCAAGTAACAAGTAACACAAATTATTAATGAAACTACCTAGAGTCAAATAAAAACAAAGTGGTTTGAACATTTGGCCTCAAAGTAAACAAAAAATGTCATACAACATAATGCCCTCTACTGGGACGAGGCCAGCCATCATACACAAAAGTTCAAACCACTTTTTGATGACCTCGGTGGTAGAGCCGTAGAGACGTACGCCGGTTTCAAAGCGTCTTACTATGAGGTCCAGGGTTCGAATCTCGGTAGGGGCAAATGTTTGTATGATGAATACGAGCGATTTTTTTATTGACGACGGGGAGACTTAGTCTTCATTACACCTGATGTTAAGTATAGATAAGGCTGAAGTCGGAAGCGAGCCTCTCACGGAATCCTCAACCACTGAAGAACTGGCTATCTTATCTCTAACTGCCGGAACACAACAATGCTGAAAACATTGTTGTTGTGGCGTCAGACTTACTTAGAAAAGATGGTGGTAGCTAGCCAGTCCTAACAACAAGTCCTACCAAACCGAACCGAATACAATTTGCCCCCGCTGGGAATCGAACCCGGGACCTTGGGTCTGATACTGGTGGTTGTTATCACTAGACTACAGAGGCGGTTAATTTTTTTCCTGACGCGCACTCAATTTAGTTTAAGTAACATAGTAACATATTTAGCTTTATATTTTTTATCATAACATAACACAGGCACATTCAACTTGGGCGTGCGAGTGGAGCACTTACTATTCGTGGGTCCCCAACTAGTCGCGCTAAGTGGTGCCGGCAGCCGCAGCAAAGCCGGCGTCTGGCATACTAGCACGCAACACTGGCAGACGCAAGACGTCGCTCATCTGACTACCTACGACACAGCTGGGTCGTTCCTGCTGCTGGGAACTGCCACTGGCGCCATCAACTATATCGGTTGGTATTACACACACTCAAGAAGACACAAAGTTTCACTCACATACAATAACACGGCATTGGCACTGACAGACAAAAGACGTCGCTCATCTGACTACCTACGACAGCTGGGTCGCTCCTGCTACTGGGGACCGCCACTACCTACGACCAGGGGCGTGCATCAGTTTTCCAGCGCAGTAGGCACTGTAGATCTAACGAGTGGTAGTTGCACTTATCATTTTAAAATTCGTAATATTTAGGCCGAGCGACGGCGACGTGACGCGGACAAAGTCGCGGGCTGAAGGCTATTATGGATATAAATTCGCTTACCACATTTTTTCCCGTTTTCTTCAGACTGTAACTAAATAATGTTATGTGAACTTACTTCCTAGTGAACTTGCTCTTATCCATTGGCACCTGGCGATCGTGTGCGGTGGAACGAATTTTTCACCACCACAGATATCTCAAAAATCAATCTCACACACGCGCACATACAAAAAAAAACCACCGTGAGAACTTATTTTGTTGCTCAAATATTTCATTTTTGCCCTCAGATATGCAAAAGTTTCCGCTACGAATGAAGGACAACGACCTACTTGTTACACAGTTATACAAGGATCCTAATCAAGAACCCATCACCGCAATATCTGTATATTTGACACCGAAAACGAGTAAGTATTTTGATGGTAAAAAGTTTCCTTCAATTCTATTTTTTCTATGTTGATTTGATTTGATACCCCGTTCATAATTCATATCCGAGGAAAAAACTACTGACTAGTGTCTATCCTTAATCTCTTACAAAGCTCTCCGAAGCAACTAAACGTAACTAGATTTAATAAATGAATTTCTATTAGAATAGGCTATTACACCTTTTTTTGAAAACTAGTTTAAATCAATCCTGATGTTGTAATGAACCATTTCAACCATTACAATTTTCATTTCAATTTTGAATAGCCGATTAATGCCTTAAATCACACTTTTTATTTACGATTTTGAATTTACGCGCGAAAACGCTAGCAGCCATGCGTTTCGCTGGTGACGTCACTCCGATATTACGACTACGAAATATCAAACAAAATATTTTTGCAAATGAGTTCGAATCCCTATCATAAATACAAGATAAACGTTCATAAACGTAAAAATAACATATAAAATTTCAAATCGTTACAAAAATTCAAGTTAAGGTGGAACGATTAAGTTACAAAAAGCTGAACGGTCGTTAGATGGCGCTACTTTCGCTATTTAGTAGTTTTTATTTATTTGTTAATTGTTCTTTGTATCTTTTTAACTCAAAATACTATCAGCGCATTCTATAAATAAATATTGAATTTTCGAAACCAACATTTATCTTTTTGTAGTACATAAATCATCCAAATATCTCGAGAGAGTGTTTCTGTCTCCCAATTTTACTAATCACTCACACATGCATACCTTATTTCTGAGTTTCTTGTAGTAGAATATTTCGACCCAGCTGAAAATAATAAAGTAGCCCAGCGGTCTACGTACTCGGCTTAGATATCAAAGAGTTAGGGTTCGAGACTTCTGATGGTAGATTTTTTTTTGTTATTTTTTTATTATTTATTTTATATTATTGTTTATTTAAATAACATCACAATATTAATTTTGATGTATAAATTGCAACAAATGCAATTGCAACTTTTTTAAATTGCACAAGTGACAAGAATGTAATTGATACTCTAAATTTTAAGATTTCTTAGTGTGTTTGCCCATTATAATATCTTTTTTTTAAACCACTGCTGAAGATTTTGATTAAAATTGCAGTGTTTCCTCAATCAAAAAAAAAGTGGTGGTGGTTGTTGGATCATCATGTTACCGTTTTCTATACTTCTATACTATATAATATTACTAGCTTCCCGCCCGCGGCTTCGCCCGCGTGGACTACACGACTTATGCTATTGTGGGTTATCCTTAAGAGATAAACATAAACCACCGCGGAGTTTTCTGTAGACATTTTCAAGGTGTACAAATACTTATTACCTTATATTGATAAATCTCGTAGGGTTCAGCCTGCGTTTGCAATGTAAGCGGAAAAAATGTAATCATTTACGACATCACATTAGAAACCTTAAAAATTACAGTATTTCTCTACTATATATTGAAGGTTATTTTACCTTCCTCTCGAATCACTCTATCTATTAAAAAAAACCGCATCAAAATCCGTTGCGTAGTTTTAAAGATCTAAGCATATATAGGGACAGATAGCGGGAAGCGACTTTGCTTTATACTATGTAGTGATAAAGAGGAAAGATGTGTATGTATGTATGTAATGAATAAAGTCAAAAACTACTGGACTGATTTCAAAAATTCTTTTAGGATGCTACACTATCCCTGATTAACATAGGCTATATTTTATCCCGATATTCCCACGGGAACAGGTACCACGCGTGTAAAACCGCGAGGATCCGCTAGTACAATACTACAATACTATTATATTAGTTTTATTTAAAATCAATACATTTAGCTCCTTTCGGTATATTGGCGCGTATATAAATTTGCGCAAATGATAATATTTTGTCTACTTGTTTGTTAGTTACAATCTCCATTTTATATTATAATAGTTTTGGAATCAAGCTCGAGACGCCATTTTTATACTTACTCTTTTTGTTTACTTATGTGGTGAAATTTTACATCTTGTAAATCTTGTTAAATTCTACCTTTAAAGCTTTAATTTACTGCGATAATTTATTATGGTGATGTAAAAACTTAGAAGCTTGATTTTTACAGTTCGGGGGAACCACTTTAATCTTTATTAATATCAATTTTATACTTCACGTGTTTCTGAGGATTGAATCTTTAAAGGCACTTATGCACTTATTAAAACATGTAAGTAAGCAAAAATGCCCCAAAAAAAATTACTATTAAGAACTTACCTCAAAATGAAATTGTATTATTCAACAAATACTTATTCGTAAAGCAGCGCAGCGAACACCGGGGTTGGAAACAATTAAATATCTATTGTGTTTCGTTTTCCGATGCCTGAGAGGTTATAAAATAAAAAGTGCTAACCTCTTGTGTATCTTTAATATGTATTATGTAATGTTAAGTACAATCTAGAAAAAAAAGTGCTGAGATAGCGCTAACATTCATTCATGCGCTGTACGGTGAAAATGTTTTTGAAGGCTAACTGACCAATAATTGAGGCAAATTTAATTACATTTGTGCACTATTCGCGCAAATGTTTATTCGAGCAAACGGCTTTTCGTGTAAGAGTCTTTCGCGTTATTAGCTTTTCGCGCAAATGTCCTGATTCATAGTCGAAACATCAATAGTCAAGTGATATGTGATGTCAAATTCCTGTTTTGTATTTGGTTTAGTCTATGTTTATCTCTATCCTATCATCATACTTATGATGTTTTGAAAGGCTAAGTAAAAACATCATAAGAATTTGTACTTGAATACTTAGATTATTTTCTTAACTTTCTTAACGGTTAAATCAAAATTAAGTCTGTTATTATCATTTAATACGTTAAAATTGTAATATTAATTAATAAAATAAATCATTAAGATCGTTAAATCATTAGGATGTACGTAAAATAAATCATTTCTAGTCAGAAAATAAATTTCACTCAAAACTGAAATATTTCAACCCGTTTTGAAAGATTTCATAAGTTTCGTTTATATTTCATTTTCATTTCACTGAAATTTTAGTCAGTAGTATTGACCATCCCTAGTCACAACAACACAACGAAAAAACACTATAAACAAATGACAAATACGGAACGGTCGGTGTTGTCAGTACGTAGATGTGATTCCGGACAATTTAATACCTATTTGAAAAAATAAAATATTTAAATATTAAGTACGTTACATAATACAAGTAAATTTTATTTGCACAAAGCAGATAAAATTTTCTTTTCTTTTTTTTTTGTTTATAAAATCTTATTTTCCATTTTTTGACAGTGATGGGAGAAAAAAGTTTTACGCATAAAAAACAAAGTGTAAAGTCGTGTTTAGCATTTTTTCAAAATCGGAGTCAGGATAAATCCTACAAATCACAACTTTATATCATAATCCCAAAGTCAATTATTACTGACGAAACTCATCTCTTTTGGGACGCAACGGTAACACAGCTGAAAAATTAGTAAAGAGAAATTTAAACAATTATTAAATCGAGACAAACGTAAGAGCGGCAACTTCGCGCGTTGCGCGTCTTAGCCGCATGGAATGGCAACGTCGCGATTTTTGTATACGTACACGACATTTGTCACATACACACACGTAATATTTGCAAAAATTTTGTGTTCATTTATAGGTGATTTCTGAATGAAACAATGTTTGTTTATTAATTAAGCGCAAATGAATACCCGAAAAGAAATAGTTGCACATATATTTAAGTATTAATTCTGTTAATCTACCAAGATTATCTCGACTGTTTTTAGTATGAAAATCGTTCCACCTTAAGTTATTCAACTAACGGAGTGACGTCACGTCTTAACCCAATATGGCGGATGGTGTTTTAGACATTTGAAGAATAGAATAATAAATAGTATTATTAAAATTGATTTTTATAATAATTTTAATGCATTTTAAAGAATGAATATCAACGTTTTTCGTTTACATTTTACGAAATCTATTATAGACATGCATTTTTATATTTTTTCGTGCATGGTGTAAAATACCGTATTCTTAAAATTCATGCATATAATTCCACTGCATGTTACAAGGCTTACAAGTTACAAGTAAACTCGTAATAAATCGTAATAGTTTGCTTCAGAAATAAATACAAATAGTTGTGATTCTCGTTTTATAACATTACGAGGATATGAATTAAGATTTTCAATGTTTTATTGTCGTGATTTAGATTTATGCGGCAACTGGATCGAGATAGCGTACGGCACTCGATACGGTTCCGTGCGAGTCATCGTACAGCACCCGGAGACGGTGGGCCATGGGCCGCAACTGTTCCAGACCTTCACGGTCCACCAGAGCCCTATCACAAAGGTAGAAAACTTTTAATTTGATCACTTTAAAACCTCTTTTGTATGTTATGATACTAAAAGCGCAAGAAACGGGGTTCAAAATATAGAATCCATTCACAATTACATACTTAAATACTGATGTTTTGTAATTGTTATATAATTGGCGGTACATTGCTCGGATTCGGATATTTGTTTCCATTCGCTAACAGAACGACAAAACAATTCGTAATAAAGATTTTACGCTCCAAGACTTCGAAAAGATTGTGTTCAATGAACTCGATACACTGGACTTAAAATACTGCTTTAAATATTTGTACTCTGTGTGTTATGTTATTTATCTATAAGTGGCTTTGTAAAGTGTAAAGTCACGTAGGACAGCACAAAATAAGTATGTACATGAACTGAATGAGTCAGTTAACAAGTCGTCAACAAACGATGCGATAACTGTGTATACCCTTCTATTGTAGGTGTCCTTGTCAGAGAACTACCTAATATCAGTATGCAGTGAGTACAACCACGTGCGTTCGTGGCGAGTCACCAGGTTTAGAGGCATGATATCGACGCAACCCGGGACTACTCCCAAGGCCGCTTTTAAAGTGCTAGCGTTAGAAGCACCGACTGCGCAACCCCATAACGACTGCGGTAAGTTTAATTTTCAACCTAATTGTCATCGTTTCATTCAATTTTAATCAAGATGAAGCTCAAATTATTCCACTGCTTAATACTTTTGCAGAGTAGATAATTAGTGTGATGTTTTCAGGTCCTTATGGAGAGCAAGATGAAGAGCAAATATTCATACAAAAAGTTGTACCTGACACGGATACGCTGTTTGTGCGATTAGCTTCTAACGGCAAAAGGTAGAATTATTATAAATCTTCTCAATTTCTTCTGTGACAATTTGAAAACTGATATATAAACGACCAAAGCATAGCTCAAAAGACTGGTCGAATTTAAAATTAAGGAATTGAAAAGAATTAAACTATTTGGCATTCAGGTAGTTATTTTGAACTAAGCGATCAGTTATTGTGCAGGACTAATCGTCGTGGAGATCTTTGGGGGAGGATCTTTTATATGATGATAATAAACTTGTTTTATGAACAACGGGGAGACTCTTAGCTTTCATCATAGCTGATGTTAAGTATTGATAATTCTGAAGATGGAAGCGAGCCTCTCCCGGAATCCTCAATCACTGAGGAACTGGCTATCTTATCTCTAACTGCCGCAACACAACTATGCTGAAAACATTATTGTTATGGCGTCAGACTTAGATAAGATGGTGGAAGCAAGCCAGACGGACTGACAACAAGTCCTACCACCAACAAAACGGAATCCAAGTCAACGCGGTCTGATTCCAATTCTAAATAAGTCATTCATACTGACTTTCAGTCCAGCTCGAAGGACCAATAACCGATTTAAAATCAACAACTTATTCAATATTTAGGGTGTGCACAATCCGTTCAGTGGACGGTTCAGCGGTGTCGTGTTTCGTGGTGGCGGAGTGTGAAGGCGCGTTGCGACCGCGTCGGTTGCTGCTATGCGGTCATCGGTCGGGCGCTGCTCAAATGTGGGACCTCACAGCGCCTATAGATAAGGCCGCACGCCCCGCTCAAGGGGCTGCAGGTGAGTCTAAGGGTATCTACTGAAATTGTTGGCAACTTTTGTCACCAACACAAAAGTTGACAACTTGTGTTCGTTGAATACACGGCTTTATAGCTGGCCACTGTCAGTCCGCGCGTGGGATTAAAATATGCACCTAGCGTTCGACGTCTTCGAGGACGAAACGCGTCAGTTGCTGCTATGCGGTCATCGATCAGCACCCCGACTGCCTAACGGTATAGCTTGTTCTATCGCTATAGCTATCAAACTTCAAACTCTCATAAAACCCTTCAACGATAGGGTTTTTGTCTAATTCCTACATATTTCTATTCATCTATTGGATTCACTATTGCATTTTTAGTTTGAAAGTGACCTCCTCAAACCTAAATTTTTGTCATACTCATTTTTTCTATTCCCCAGCTGAAGGTGCAGAAGAACCTGCAGTCCTCGATGGAGGGCCGACTCCAGACGAGCTGGTCCGGTTACTATCAGCGTGCGATCTCGATGCATCCCCCGCGCCGGTAGTACCACAATCACCCAATAGACCGATACAGGCGCCATGAAGTCCGGCCCAGTTACTCTGTGCGACACTACGCAGGATATACCTACTCCGTCATTGTTCATGCGTGACAAAAAAGGATTTGAACAAATGAGCATCCTTCTTTCTGCTAAAGCTCGAAGGTTTTTGGCTTAGGACATCGGATTATACGGCCAATTACTCTTGTGTTCCACTACGCAGGATGCACTCTGTCATTAGCACGCGCTATAAAAAGGATTGCTTATTAAAACAAATGAATGTCGATAGGATTGGAAGACGAGTTGTTTCGGTTAGTTACTATCAGCGTGCGATCTCGATGCACCCCCCGCGCCATAGGACTACAATCACCCAATAGACCGATACAGGCGCCTTTAGTCCGGCCCAGTTACTCTATGCTACACTACGCAAGATATACTCCGTCATTGTTCATGCGTGACAAAAAATGATTTAAACAAATAAGCATCTTTCTTTCTGCTAAAATTCTCGATCGACTCTGTCATTAGCAAAAAGGATATCTAATTAAAACTAATGAGTGTCGTAGCATTGGAAGAACCTCCAGTGCTTGACGGTGGGCCGACCAAAGTCGAGCTGCAGGGCTATCGCGTAAAAAATCTGGGTATGAATATGGGCTTCATTTGACAGTTGAAGCTCATAAAATTACCATATATGGTCATTTAACTATCAAATGAAGCCCATGTCCATATCCATATTTTTACGCGATAGCCCCCCTGGTCCGGTTGTACCACACGGGTATCCCGCGCCGCCGGTTGTATCACAATCGCCCAATAAGCCATAAAATCCGGCCGAGTTACATTGTGCTACACTACGCAGACTGTACTCGGACATTATATACATGCGTGACGAAAAAAAAACAAATAAACGTCTTTCGTTTTGCACACTCTGTTTTCATAAAAACTTCGATGTTTTTTTTACATAAGCATAGGGGTAGAATGAGATAGCTCATCAAATCGGGGCGCCTACCGCGCAAGTGTCGTCGGCATCGCCATCGACTTCATTTGATAGATGGATGTGACATATTGCGTCTTTGGTAAGTTTTAATTTATGTCAAAAAAAGCAGCAATGTGTCACATGAATCTGTCAAATGAAGTCGATGCCGATGACACTTGCGCGGTAGTGGCCCAGTCTGTGCACAAAACCGACAGTCATAAATAAAACGTGACTCACAAAATTTTCGGTGTCGTTTTTAGCCTTTAAAGCTTCGCGCACAAAGCTGTGATGCTGGGCCCCTTGATCTTACAGGTTTTCACTGGTAAAACTGTGTCACTGTGAGAGCCAGGTGTGAGCGCGTCATTTCGGCCGTTTGTAGGCAGAGCAAAGACTGTTTAGACTGGTTACAGCTAGATATTATGCATATGTCGTAGAATGATTTGATAAATAGAATTTTCGCAAAAATCCTAGGTATATTGTGAAAACACGGATAATCAGACAATGGTGTTGACATTTCTCAATCTTACTGAAAATAGATAGGGTTTTTGCAAAAATACTGGTTGCTTTAGTAACATTGGATATTCTTAACTCTTAACTGGCTTAATTTTTGCTTGCTTGCTAACTCTCAGAAAGTTAACTACACATGAGAGAATGGATTGACATTTTAAACGTCAAGTCGTCAACCAATCAAAGAAGATGTTGTTTTGGATGGTCCGACCGGCCAATCAGTGTTCTTATTTCATAATAGCCAGCTATTCTTTTCGCAATCTTACTAAGGCACCCCGTTTTTTCGGAAAACCCCTATTTTTTTTTTTGTAGGATTGAGAACTGACATTGTCTAATTATCCGTGTTTTCGCAATATCCCTAGGATTTTGGCAAAAAAAACCATTTATCTAATTATCGTGCGACATATATAGAACTCATTATTTATGTGATGATAAGACATTTGACCAACTGTCTGCTTGAAAATAGTTTTTTATAGATCAATTGCTCGAACTTAACGACAAAAGTTATGGATAAGTTTTTATAATTGGTCTATGATTATGTTAGTTAGAAGTGGACAGCTATAGATATTGCTTTGTATTTTGTAAGCAGATTATATTTATAAAGTTTCTTCAATTTTAGTTCCTAAATATCACTTTGTTATATTTCTCGTGTAATGCATTTTCTAAATATCTAAGTATAGGAAAACTTTTCAATTCCATCAATATTTTTGTGGATTTTTAATCATTAATGTTGTTATTTATCATGGGATGACAAAAGACTGATTCATTATTGGGGTTGAAAATATGCACGAACTTTTTAAAACTTTGTTATTATTGGTTTATACGGCAATATTCACAGTTACATAAATGTTTTTTTGCCATACCCGAAACAAACGCGGCGGTAAAGAAAATTGTTAACAATGTGAGATTAAATGTAAAATTGGTATGTCTGAGAAATCATATTTAGCAAAAATCAATCTTTTATTATGGATTACTGTTGTTGAATGATACTGATATTTTATTTTTACTGTATTTACCCAATAAGTTGTCCATGGACATTATAGTGTAAAAATAATATTTTATGTGTTTCCACTGTATGTTTATGTCGCATTCAACTATCTTCAATCAGCTATTTAATTAAATGCCTTGTCTTTCTACTAAATGATGTCGTTCGATCAGCGGTCTGACTGACATTCAACCAATGAGCTAAATAATATATTGGCCAAATTATAATTATAAATTTTTAAAATAAGTGTTATATCAATTGTTTGATTGATTATCATTTTGAGAGGCACATAATAGTGAAGCTCGCATGCTTCAGTTTGGTTTTCTATGCCAGGTGACCGAAGATGGAACTAATGTAATGTGGCTCGCAATTCGTTAAATAGCTGAGTAAGCTAGCCTGGGACATTATTTATTGTTACGTCTGAATTTCAATGGAATATCAATATTCTAGATGTATTATAGCTCTGTAGGAAGCGGTAGATTATAATAAAAATAAAGCCTTTATATTTTACAAGCTTGAAGTTTACATGTACATGAGAAATGATATAAAAAATTATTTACAATACAATGTTTATTGATTATTTTTCATTCAAAACCTTAATCTTGTATTGAAAACGCATTTAGATGTCGGACCCAAACACAACACACATTCAAATATGCCTGCCAATCTTTAAAACAGTATAAGTAATACAAACATAGGTAAATCTTACAGAACCAATTTTAATAAAACAAATAACTTGGAAAAATTCAATTTATTTTCTATGAGCACAATCTCCTTGTTATGTTAATTACATAATTTGCTATAATTTTCTGAAATAATGTTAAGTTATTTTAGAGCTATGTATTTATTTATTCTTTATAAATATTCTGTAAACGTGAGGTAATATTTTTCAAATACTACTATTGCATAACTTGTACAATTACAAATGAAAGAATTTGTGGACGAATATTTTTTTGGCGTTTTCACATTAATACTAAAAGAAGGCGACTCACAAATTAACCGAAATATACTCTTATACGGTCAAAATAAGGTTGATAATTACTTGACAATATCATTCATCAGAAAAATCGTTCAGTACTATTAACACAAACAGGAACAGGAAGATTAGTAGCGCGGTCGAGCCATACTTGTAGTAATAAGTATGACCACGTGCGCTTATGTGTGCGTAGCGATCCTGCCAGGCGACTCGACCAATACTGAGCTCTCCTGAACTTACGCACGCAAAGACGTGCTTGTACATTTTACACACACAAGTATGGCGCACCCGCGCTCGTGAGATAAAACATCTGTAACTCAAAGTTATAAAAATTAACAATGAACTAAAGTTTAAAATCGCTTGGCTTTTGGAAAACCATACGCAGTTGACTGTTTGACTAACTATCCTCTGTAGTGAGTGACATCTTAGACTATAGAACAAAGTCCACTACGGGTGCAAAAGAGAGCAATGAATAATGCAGATTTTAGTTTTAATTCTAGTTAAAGACAATTTTAAAGTCGTAACTATCAAAAGTTTCATTTAATAGGTATAAAGAGGAAAAAAATTAACTCAAAATAAAAATATTTATATAGATCCTAAAACAAATTAACTTTAGTTAAATATTAGTGACTATTACTTCAAACAAGAGCCTTTGTTAATGTAGCAAAATTAAAAACTTTATAGCGTATTAATCAAATTAATTACCTACTTACTGAATGAAGTAAGGGTGTATATTATAAGTTTCGGTGCAAAATAGTTTAGATTAGATATTATATTAATACTTAACTATCGGCTTAAGCCTGTATTAAAGGTTTAAAAAAACAAGTAAATTTTTGTGGGTATGTGCTAAAAACATTTTTAACACTCGGTGCGGGACAGTGAATAAAGATGTTGAAAATTTAATTAATAAACATTCATACATGATATGTATCTATGCATTGCAATGTCGTTTTTAGGGTTCCGTACCCAAAGAGTAAAGCGGGACCCTATTACTAAGTCTCCGCTGTCCGTCTGTCCATCTGTAACCAGACTGTATCTCATGAACCATGATAGTGAGACAGTTAAAATTTTCACAGATGATGTATTTATGTTGCCGCTATAACAACAAATACTAAAATACAGAATAATAAAAACATTTAAGGGGGCTCCCATAAAACAAACGTGAATTATTTTGGTGTTTTTGCTCGATATTGATAACGGCAACAGGTAGACGCTCGAATATTTACAGAATATTTAGTTATATATTCACTTTAAAAATAAATAATTAAAAATAAAATAAAACAAATATTTAAGGGGGGCTCCTATACAACAGACATTATTTTTCGGGTTTTCCCTTCGACACGCCTAAAATCATTAGTCCTAATTTCATCTCGCCGTATTTCTTTGGCCTAAAATTCTTAAACACAATTATTGTTAAGCATAATAGATTATTTCGCATTGTTATAATTTGGCCTAACGTTAAAATTCCTAATAATTAAAACCACTAATATCAGTGTATTAAAATTTATTAGTATACATATCTTTTGACATAATAACTTTACGCATACGTATTCTTACCCCTATTATAGTTTTGCATTCTAGTCGGTGACAGAAACGAATCGCCTAAAATCCGACTCCACGCAGTCTTGTATGTCCCACCCCTAGAGTGTAATTTGAGCCCGCGCAGGCGCGGAGGGGCGAGGCGGCCCGTGAGCTGAGGAGCAGGTGGTTTTAAAAAGGTGGTCAGCTAAAACCATCAGCGACGATAAGCTCGCGTGGGACTGCCGGAGGCTCGCAGCGCCGGAGCCGTGACAGAAGACTTGCCTGCTGCATGTTTGCTTGCTCGCTTGCATGCATGCTTCCTTGCTTGCGTGCTTGCTTGTATGCTTGCTTGCATGCTCGCTTGCATGCTTTCTTGCATGTTCGCTTTCATGCTCGCTTGCATGCTTGGTTGCAATACTGCTTGCATACCCGATTGCATGGCTGCTTGCATGTATGCTTGCATGCCTGCTAGCCTTCCTGCTTGCATGGCTGCTTGCACAGCTGCTGAATGCCTGCTAGCTTGCATGCTAGTCACATGAACGAATTATTTCAATAATTAAATGGTTATGCGTAACGGTGTTGAGCGAAATTAGGCGAAATGAAAATAGGCTAAACTATTTCAGGGCATTTGACAAATTGTGTGAAAATAATAAATAATCAACATACATGAAAATGTATAGAATTCCTGAAACTGAAAACTCTGATCCTTACATATTTTAAAATGTAGATCAGATCAGTTGGGTGTGTATAACTGTATCCAGGGAGTGAATGGATTCACTCCCTGGATGGCCATTATCAGATCACAGCTAGGGCAAACATTGGCAGAGAATCAAGGCTATAAAGTTACCTTGTTTCTATTAAAATCGAGAAGTGTCGTTATTAATGTGACCACCACTGTGTGTCCCGTCTCCTTCACTCACCCCGCCCCCAGAGTCCTCAAACCACGCATAGTCGACCCTCTGGCGGATGATAGAAGGAGACGGGAGATATGATAACAAAACTATCTTAATTAAAGAAACTTTAAAAGAACTATGTCTTGTGACATACAGCCATCGAAAAAAACGACATTACAGTATGCATATACTAAACAAAATTAGCAGATTATATAAGAGACAATATTTTGTGTGGAGCACAAAATAACGTTAAACTAATCTATGTCACGGACTATCTATTTAGACGCCCAGCATGCGTAGCATGCGCACCTCGACAAGGCTTTCTCGATTCTTTTCTCGCGCGAGCGCATTGTCTATCTCGCTCACACTGCACTGATATGAGCGGGACAGACATCGCGAGATAACGGTCGAGGACCACTGGGCGTTATGGCTACATATTTAGCAATTTGTGTCGTATTGCTAAGTAAATAAGGCTCAAAACCGAATATTTATTTAATACTTAACGATAAAATCACATAAAAAAAATAAACAATACATGAATTGACTAGTGAGGCATTATGTTCCATATACCTATAACAGCAAACCCTGTGAAAATATTTACGTATATACGATTCTTTCGATAAAATTGCTTGACTTCCCAATTAAAGGAAAGACCTCGACACATGGCACACGATTAAATTATTTATAAAACCAATAGTTATTCTTTTTACAAAATTTACAGTTGGTATCTAGAAAATCCCAATACAAAATAAAATGGCAGCAAAGTAATAAATTGATTGCCCAATTCAACATCCAATAGGCAAATATATGTGCAACATCATAGCAAGGTGTTTTCAATAACGATTTATGCATTAAGTACATTTTGTACTCTTGCAATTCGCAACTTTACTGCACTTTTATAAGAAATTACTCTCTTAATCTATTACTAATAAGTTATTTAGTATTTAATATAACTTTTAATTGAATTTAAACTGCACCACTAACAACTTGGATGATATCCTTTTTGGCAGTGGTACCTATAGATCGACCACTTAACTGGCTGGATCGATCTATAATTACCTACACAAGTTTATTTTAGTGTAAATCTTGCTTAATTTTCTTTACTTATGTAATTTTATTGTACAAAATATCATTATAGATTATAATTTAAGTTTTAATTTATTTAGTGCCTGTTTACAGAACAGAATTTGTATGTGTTACCAAGAAAAAATATAATTTTATAAAAAAAATATGTATTTTTTTATAAAAAGAAAATTTTGTAGGATATCTGGATTGTAGGCCAGGCACTTACGAATTTACGTTCATACATGTAATATCCGAAATATGTCATAAATTAATTGTACTTTGGGAATGGAATATAGGAAGAACCACACAAATTGTGAGGATTCGTTATAAGATGTTACCAACAAATAGTTACAAGAGACACAAGGTAATAATGTTTTGCTCAGCAACATACAGGAGTAGTCAAGAAATGTGTAACAAAATTTAACATCCAAAGAATTCTTTGGATAATTCCAAATTTACATGAAAGACATCACTGCATCTATTTTTTGCTGAGCATATTAAGTTAAAGATGTGCCAGTAAACTTATTTACCTAAACTAAAATATTATGTCTCCCAATGTAATCTATTGTCATAAATATCGGGACTAGTCATAGGGGAGAGAAGTAAACACCATAATGATAAACCTAACACGAAATTAAAACTAATTAGTACCCTCTGTAATGGTGGATACTGACTTATTTCGCCGAAGTTTGGGAAACCCATATGATTGCAGAACATGTGGGCTATCAGCGGTGCGGCGAAGTGGCCTAGAACAAGAAATGAGTTATAAATCTGTAGCCATACAACTGAAATAAAACAACTTTTACGGATTTAAGTGGACTATATATTTCACCGTATGTATTTATTAGTTTTTATTTATACTTTATGAACAAATCGTACACATGTGGACTTAATGCCTTAGGCATTTCTACCACTCAAACTTAGGGTAATTTGGGAGTAAGAAGTTGGGTGCACAACCGATGTAAAAACTACAACTGAAAAGATTGATAAATTATAATAAAATACCTAAATTTAAATTTAGTGATAAAAATACCTAATCACCAAAAATATGGTGATTTTTTGGGTATTTTTCTGTTTACCGACGTTTCGGCACTATAGAACTTCAAGAAAGTAATGATAATCAGCCGTGCGAATCTGTAACAAAATTCGCGATCACTTCGATACCGAACTTACTCCTAGCTTGCAAACGAATTCGCCTCTAATGCACAATGTTAACGTCTATTGTTATTTGAACGTCTTGAGTGAGTTCGGTGTCTCAGTGATCGCTGATTTTGTTAGAGAATCTCACGGCAGACCAGCATTAGTTTTCGAGACTTGTGTTGTATTTGTTACGAGAACAACCAACAAGAATCATTATTAATAAGGGCTGTTTAACTCCCTGTCTTATTTCATACAAACTTTCAGTTATTAAATTCAAAATAACATCATCAATAAGGAATATTTTAAGGGCTATTATTTTATAATACTTTCGCATTAGTTTGCGTTCCATTTTACATAATAAATGTCGCGTTGAGTCCCGTTACTCTTGATTTATAATTTTAAGGGATGTTTCAGTTATCAAATTTATCATAGTCTGTCTTAAGTCCACTTGCAGGAAAATTGGCTATATCTCGATTTTGTTAAATCTATCTAGATTTAACAAAATCTAGATTTAGCCCTACAAAACTTTCGTATGGGTTCAATCTAGATTTAATTAAATCGAGATTTATAAAATTTTGCTGCAAGTGGACCTTAGTTATCAAATTCAAATAACATGAATAATGTTTTTTTAGTTTTCTTTACAAATGTTGATTTTACATTCAAAATTACTAGATAGAAAATATTCCAGTAATAAAAGTTACATCTTATTGATGTAACTTTTATTAGT
The DNA here is from genome assembly GCA_910589605.1 of Chrysoteuchia culmella. Lineage (NCBI taxonomy): Eukaryota > Metazoa > Arthropoda > Insecta > Lepidoptera > Crambidae > Chrysoteuchia > Chrysoteuchia culmella. Next base: position 13,666,125 of record OU342661.1, read on the forward strand.
GGAACATACACACATCAACACGGTCTGGGGATATTATATTATATTCTTCATTACTCAAAAACTATCTACAGTACAGAAAAGTATGTATGGGGGAAAACCCTCCTTGGTTCCGTCTTAAGAAATTAGAAAAAAATGTAAACTAACTAAGAGAACGCATGATAATTCGAATAATAAAAACAAAACGGCGCTATTTTTGAAAATTAAAGGTTTTTTTTTATTGATACAGTTTGTTTTGTTATGTTTATCATGTCACGTCAACATTTAACCAGTTAAGAACAGATTAGAGCTGTAGGCAATTTGGCTATCCAACGCATGGTTATTGACAGAATTGAGTTGACTGACCCTTCGAAACCACCAAAACGTGATCTCCTGATTATGGTAACGTTATCGTGTCACTAGAAATGTTGCGGAACGGCATTCTGACTGAAAACCCAATACCACTCCTAAACATTACCGTTTACTACGAAACATCGCCAAGTGACAACCTAATATAACGGCTATGGAAATTGTTCAAAGACTCATCTGACCACAAATTATTGTTATTAAGTGACCAAACTGGGAGGACAAATTCAAATTCAAATTCAATATCATTTATTCAGTCTAGGCTGTTACAAGCACTTATGAACGTCAAAGAAGCTACGCCATCGGTTCACAAACCCTACGGCGGACATGGTCGGTCTTTACTCTCACACACCACTTCGAGTTCCAGCTTTGCAGCGTAGCAATCTGGCAATCGTGGACGAAGACTTTTATGGATTCGAGATTTTTTGGCATGGTGTGTTTATTATATTGCGTTGTCTCCTGGCGATATTTCGTAGAAAACGGTCATGTTTAAGATTGGTAACGCGTTTTCAGACAGAATGCCGTTCCGCAACATTTTTCGGTGTCCGTTTCGACTGCTCGGCCACAGTGTCCCAGAAAAAAAACGACTACGTCAACATTACGAAGTAATTTGTAGAAAACTAATAAAGAAAACCGCAAATTTGCAGAACCGATATTCAGAAAGTTATAAGGGCTTAACCATGGCCGCGCAGTCGAAACGTGGAGAACTGCGCGGCCACGGAGATCTCAGATACGGGAGCTACATAGACATCTCATTCTTTTTGCTAATCACTGATATGATTTCGCAGAAATTGTAGAAAGTCTTAATAGAGCCTTAAAGTATGTACTTTACGAGCTATAGTTCTTTAAAGTCGTGGCCGCGCAGTTGAAACGGTGACAGCCGAGCGAACATAGGGATCTCAGAAACGGAGCTTCTCAGAGGTCCCATTCTTTTTGCTAATCAGAGATACGATTTCGCAGAATTTATAGAAAGTTAGAGTAAAGCCCTAAAGTTTGTAGTTCACGACCTGTAGATCTTAAAAGCCATGGCCGCGCAGTGGAAACGGTAAGAACCGCGCGCCCACTCAGATCTTAGAAACGGAGCGTCGTAGAGGTTCCATTCTTTTTGCTAATCACTGATACGAATGTTGATAGTATATAAATGGCTGGCATAAGGACCTGCATGATATTTAAATAAACCCCTGCGTGTTTCATGAAAACGCCTATAATTTTTGAATAGTTATTTCATGATTCAGAGATTGCTAAGGTACTGAGTACTTACTTTTGCAACTACTATAGGTACGTGCCTCGTACCTAAGATCTTTAAATCTCAATTAAATTAGATATTGCGTCATGTAATTGATTAAATATTCCGACGAAGGCGTCGAAACGTTTTGTGAGAAAAATTACCTGAGCTAGAAGTAGGGTGACCATGATTTGTATTGCCTCAAACAGACATTTCCAACGAATTAAGTATGCAACGTCATAAGTTTGTATACTTTGTTTCTTTTTAGCATCGGTATCAGAGATGAAGTGAAAGGTGAATTTCAATAGCATAAATAAGTGCTTAGCCAGACTGAACACGCGGGCGCGGCGCGATGTACTCCTATATAAAACCTTATTCGAGTGTCCACAGTGGGCACGCGGATGGGCGCGTCTAGTAAAATTTCATACGTTTGAGACATCGCGCCGCGCCCGCGTGTTCAGTCTGGCCAAGCACTTAATCTGATTTCAGAATGCGTTCGCATCGATACTTTTTGTGGTTGCGGTGCTGTGTAGTGTAGGTAAGTACTATATCCTCATTTCTCACGTCAGCTCTGGTAAAAATACGTATACGTCCCTACTTGATACTTAGACTAAAAAAATTATAAAACCGAGGCATTTTTGCGCGGAACAAGCTTGTCCTCTGGTCGGAACATTTATTCATGTGCTCGCGTGGTATTTTTATAACTCTTATAGCAGCGAGGCGGCTCCCACCCACGTGCACACGCAACATTGAAAAACTCATCAAGCTTTTTATATAGTTACATATATTTTTTATGGTGTCTAAACTTTAGAACGACGAAGGAGTGAAGCCACTCAAAGCAATCTGAAACAGCGAAGGAAATTTATTCGCGTTGCAGTGTCAATTCACATTTCACTTCATCTCTGAAACCGGTATTATAAAAAGATGGAAACATTCCCATGGGAACTAAAACCACGCGATATCGACTCGAGTTGCCCAAAGGTTACAGAATGTCATCATCCATTTTCTTGAAGCTTAACATATCCCCTGTAAAATATTCAGAAGAATAAAAATGTTTATTCAACTTTTTTGGATTTTTGTTTTGGTTGCCCGTGCCAAACACGTAAAATTTTACGCTTTTGTACGGTTTTTTCAGATATCGGCTCAAAAAAGTACTTAACATACCGACTTAAGTATATAATTTAGTGCTGGTTAGTAACATTTCGTGTCGGGTAGATTCTTAGTAAACCTCTGTGAATATAATTAGGTACTTAATCTAATACCTCCTCAACAAACTGAACGTTATCCATTCCTTTTGCAAAACCAACGCCACCTGTTGGGTCTCTTTAACACTTCTTTTTAAACATTAGTTTGAAATTATTTTGATTGAATCATAAAAGTAGTTTTGGAACTCAAAACATCAGAATGTTGCCACTTTCAGTTCTGCGTGGGGTCTAACCGCAATGATTTAAAGTCGAATTTTTACTTAGTAGATTGATTTGACAGGATGTCAATGTCACTTTGTAAAATAATGTTGAATTTTATTGTATCTATAATGATAATATCGAATCGAATGGAATCAATACTTACTGAACTGGCACTGGATCTGCGCAAATCAGTACGACAAACAGTTTAAAGCAAGATTATTTTTACAAAGTGACATTGGCACCTGTCAAATTCTACTGAATAATTTATAATAATCTTCACGCTGGACCGCAGTCACAGATCGACATGGTTTTGGTATAGAGATAGTTTATGGGCTAAAGAGTGAAATTTTACCCCGAAAGTCCCGCGGGAAACAAAATTCCCACGAGAAACGAAAATTCCATGGTAAACCAAAACCACTCGAAAGAAGTCGCGGGTGAAGTTTAGTTGTTTATACAGTTATTTTATGTAAAAAATGATACCCTTCCGCTTAAAAACCCCAGTGAATCAGTTTTATGATTTTAATGTTTTTTTCCGTGTATGATGTTTAACATAATGTGTCAGAAATTGATAATTGGAATATTACGTGTGAAAAAAAAAATTATCGCAAAAATACTTTCTTTTAAATATTAAATAAGTGTTTTCTTTGTCAATATGTTATTGTTAGTATGTATACGAAAACGATATAAATATTTTCGTATCTGTACCTTCCTCATCCAACTAACCAACGTATACCTCATTATGATAAGTAATACCTACGTGATTAAAATGGCGACGTCTTTGGAAATGTCTGTTTGACGCAATACAAATCATGGTCACCCTACTTCTAGCTTTACAGGTAATTTTTCTCACAAAACGTTTCGACGCTTCGTCGGAATATTTAATCATATCTAATTTAATTGAGATTTAAAGATCTTAGGTACGAGGCACGTACCTATAGTAGTTGCAAAAGTAAGCACTCAGTAGCTTAGCAATATCTGAATCATGAAATAACTATTCAAAAATTATAGGCGTTTTCATGAAACACGCAGGGGTTTTTTTAAATGTCATGCAGGTCCTTATGCCACCCATTTATATACTATCAACATTCGTATCAGCGATTAGCAAAAAGAATGGAACCTCTACGACGCTCCGTTTCTAAGATCTGAGTGGGCGCGCGGTTCTAACCGTTTCGACTGCGCGGCCATGGCTTTTAAGATCTACAGGTCGTGAACTACAAACTTTAGGGCTTTACTATAAGTTTCTATAAATTCTGCGAAATCGTATCTCTGATTAGCAAAAAGAATGGGACCTCTGAGAAGCTCCGTTTCTGAGATCCCTATGTTCGCTCGGCTGTCACCGTTTCAACTGCGCGGCCACGACTTTAAAGAACTATAGCTCGTAAAGTACATACTTTAAGGCTCTATTAAGACTTTCTACAATTTCTGCGAAATCATATCAGTGATTAGCAAAAAGAATGAGATGTCTATGTAGCTCCCGTATCTGAGATCTCCGTGGCCGCGCAGTTCTCCACGTTTCGACTGCGCGGCCATGGTTAAGCCCTTATAACTTTCTGAATATCGGTTCTGCAAATTTGCGGTTTTCTTTATTAGTTTTCTACAAATTACTTCGTAATGTTGACGTAGTCGTTTTTTTTCTGGGACACTGTGGCCGAGCAGTCGAAACGGACACCATTTTTCGTGACACGATAACGTGACCATAATCAGGAGATCACGTTTTGGTGGGTTCGAAGGGTCAACTCAAGTCCGTGAACAACCACGCGTTGGATAGAGCGAACTTTCAACATGCCTACAGCTCTAATCTGTTCTTAACTGGTTAAATGTTGACGTGACATGATAAACAAACAAAACAAACTTTCAATTAAAATAAAATAAAATGTTGAAACACCTTTAATTTTAAAAAATAGCGCCAGTTTGTTTATAAAAAAAACTAACTTTTGCGAAAGTTAAATTCGTATTATCATGCATTCTTTTGGTTTACATTTTTCTTTTTTTCTAAAGACGGAACCAATGAGGGTTTCCCCCATACAAACATTTTCAGTACTGTAGATAGTTTTTGAGTTAGGAAGAATATAATTTAATATCCCTAGACAGTGTTGATGGGTGCATATCAGCTTTTTATATAGGATTGCAGTACTTGTTTAAGGCAACAACAATACAGTACCTACATCATCAATAAACTGCACTTTGAAATGCTGACATGTAAATGTCTACCCACTACATATTTCATTATTTTATACACTTTCTTTTATTTCTTCTTTCTTCTTTTATTCTTTTATACAATCAATTCATACTTTAATAGTACATTATTGCAAAGGCCGTGAAATAGGCAATTGCAGGTCGATTATGAGTTTGAAGGCTTAGCCGTAGGCGAGGACTTCTCTAATACGAGACAGGCAATTGCCATTTCCGCCGAGGCATATATAGTGCTTTTCTCAAAAGAATGCAGGGAAATAAAAATATTATACATTTAATAATTACTAAAAGAAAATCAAATTCATTGCAGGAGCGTCTTTTTGAATTTGGAACATTACAGCGCTCCAGCAATGTTGTATGAAACGGCGTGCTGCCAGCGTAGTATGCGCACCGCGACTCGCTGTCGACGCTTATCTCGCTATGTCTGTCCGGCTCATATCAGTACTGTGTGAGTGGGACAGACAATACGCTCGCGCGAGAAAAGTGTCGAGAAAGCTTTGTAGAGATGCTCATGCTACACATACTGGAGTTGTTATACTACTCTTTGTAATGTTCCAAATTCAAATAACGCTCCTGCAATGGATTTGATTTTCTTTGTCCGTAAATTCGATACTTCGCGTGTTCTTTTTTCGAAAATAATGACAACATTTCCATGCATGTTTGAGAAAAATTCTTTAATTGTGTTATTTATTTTATTTATTATTTATAATTTGGAGTAAGTATTATATTATATTTGAATTGTCTTACCTGTCCTTAGAAACAGATATGCAGAATAAGCACCAAACAGGCTAGTGTAGGCAAACTGAAATGCTGAAACAAAGACAAACAATAATAATCATATTCTTAAGTTAGTAAGAATATAAATCTAACAAAAAAAAAAATTTTAGCATCACTTCTATACCAATATCTCAGATTCTTAGTGATAATTTAAAGTTTTATAACTTAGTTTCAATAATACATAGGAATAATTGTTGGAAAGATATAAAAGATTTTAATTATACTTACATGAGATCATTAGCGCTGTTTGTAAATTAAAACCAGTCTTCATTCTTTCAAACATATGATGGAAATGAGCTGTAAAATAACACAAAAATTATTCAATGTGATTTATATTTTATTGCTAATGGTAACTGGAACTAAATGTTATTTAATCATGCTTTAATTAGAGCTGTGTCTTTAATAAATAAGTACAGCCAACAGCAGCAGTTACGACTTTACACATCTGTCAAATTTCTTTAATTGACTTTGAACTTTAAGACGTAAGTCATTGAGTTAGGATTTGTCTGTAGAAATTTGACATTTTGTATAAACTGCAATTGCCATTGACCAAACATTCTTTTATAAACATTGAAAACTATACCTAACAATTTTATTGTACGGTATACGGATATATGTATACGGATATAAATTTTTTGTACAATACCTGCGATTTTTTATAGATAGGCTAATAAATGCATGTATGCAACAGGAAAAATAAATAAAAAAATTTTTGGTCTCGAGACACTTCTTGCAGACAAAGGGACCATTCAGCAAATGTTTCACAAAATCAATTTATCAGAAAATACACATATTCTTTAGAATATTTAAATTTTATGATGATCGATATATCAAACGCTAGTAACAATTGGGTTAAGGAGAGGAGACCCAATGTAGTCTTAGTAAAAAAAATCTACTACAATGACCCACCTACACCAAATAGCAGAGGCCCCACAAAAACAGCAGTCATCGGATTGATGCACTGTAATAACAGTGGCATCATGCATGCTCGAAAAACCCATTCCTCGCTGAGAGGGGCTACAAAATGGTTTCGCACCCACACCAAATCCTGCCAGCTTGAGATCCAGTATAATGGTTCTACAAAAATAACACTTCTAATGATTATTGATAATTAGAGTAGAAATACATAACGAGTAAGGTAAAACATTACCTGCATATAACTTCCAGGTTCCTGATAAAAAATGCATGGTCAAAGGACCCAGGAATAAAATCACCGTCAAAATTAGTGGCAGTATTGACGCGAAAATTAAACCCGAAGTACGAATTCCTAATTGTGTTAAGAAATCACCACGACCTAAAGTCTCGTCAGTCAGAAAATATTTAGTAAAAAATGGTGCTAAAATCATGATACAGGTGACACTGAAAAATCTTCTTTTTATTACTGAAGGATGGTCTCTGAAAAGAAATTACAGAAATTTCGTTCTAAATGGGACTCAACTACTAGGGTCCACAAAAAATTATTAATTCGTGTTATGTACCATTGATTGAAATCATATGTTTAGAGTAAATATTACCTACCTGTTTAATTTAGCCCTCCAAACATACAAACTTGCGACGTAACAGAATGTTAGAAATACGCAGGCAAATACTGAAGAAAGGCAGATATTTCCGTCTACAACAGACATTTTTATTTCGAAAATCAATAGATAAAATTTTGAAATACCCTTATTCTAAAAACACAGAAACAGAAAGTCAAGTCAAATTTGTACTATATTGTTATTGTCAAAAAAAATATTATAAAATAAAATGTCATAATGCTGCTGTCACTGTCAAAAAGCAGTCCACAGGCTATATTGTAAACAGCTGATGAGTTGCTTTTTTGTCGTCGGGTTCTTCCGCCTCTTGGCGGGTGCGGGTTCCAGCATCTGCTCCTTCCCCGGGTTTCTTCTCGTGGGGCCACTGCCCCACGGTGGTTTGGTGCCGCTTAGCGGCTGCGGCGCCGTTATGACGATAGGTGTGCCACCGCGCCGGAATTTGCTGCGCGGAAGCGGAACGCGAAAGCGAAAGATCAGTCCCTCTATCGCGTAAAAAATATGGATCACAAATAAGATAGTAATGTACATAAGGATATGGATATGGGCTTAATTTGACACTTGAAGCTCATAAAATACGTCTGTCGGGCTACAGGTGCGACAGTACTAGTCTTGTATTAGACTACAACTAACTAGCAATACTGATAGTGATAATATACTACAAAAACAAGTTTGGTACTTGATATATTTCTATTGATATGTGTGTGTCTACAGCTTCCTCATAAGGCATACAGAAATTCTAAGCATGCCATATTTTAGTGCATGCATACTACGAGCAATCAAACGTGTCAGTAATATTTTAGGTGCAAGCATAACTTCGTTACTAGGAGTTTTTTTGTATGTTAGCTGGAGAAACGTGTCCCCACCCCCAGCTGACACATGCCGTTTTAAGGCAAACCAGTGAGGTTAGGGTTTTAAACTAGAGTTAGAAATTTTGTATACAATTAGGTGCAATGAGAACCAAAAAAACTAAGCGTCACACTCAAATACTTTTTTTGGTAGATGAATTAAAATAAAAAAAACCTCTGAAATGTTACTAAATAGTAGGTATATAATCCTATACAATAATTTAAGATTTTTATCTAATATCTAAGTACTTCTCTGCAACTAAGCCGTTTTAGTCATTTGAGATTTCTAACTAAACATTAAAAGAAATAAATTATTATCTCTTTTACTAGCGATCTATCTAACTGTCACATATATATAGATTAACCGATTCATTGGGGATGACGCCATGGAGCGTCAATGATATTTTTTGAGTATGGCGATTGACCTGGAGTATCCTCAAGAATATCAGGTTTTACGACTACATCTTCATACGCTTTGAGCAAATATTAAACAAGAAAATATACTAGAAAAAAGCAACTAATCTCAAGTCCCCCTGACGGGATTCGAACCTGCATCTTGGGAATCCGGCCCAATGCACTAAGCAACCGTACAAGTAACCTATGAGGTCACGTCGAATTTTTCTAGTATATTTTCTTGTTTAATATTTGCTCAAAGCGTATGAAGATGTAGTCGTAAAACCTGATATTCTTGAGGATACTCCAGAATCAGGTATACCTTCTCAAATAATTAAATATACACGTTATTCATAAATATTTATTGAGTTTTTTTTATTATTTTCTTATAAATACAAGTATTCTACATAAAAAAATATACACTCTTTTATTTGCATGCTATTTCCTGAGCTTTTCAATTAATTAAGTGCAATGATTTAACTTTTTTTTTGTTAGATTAGGCGAATCCCTCTAGATAATCGTCAGATTATGAGCCAGCACAGCACGCCTTGGACATAAAGATGAACCATATATATCTTAATTGACGCGCTTGAGTATTTCAAAATGGTGATTTTTTTGCACATTATTATAATGGCCGCGAGTTTGCGTCACATCGAAATCGTCAGATTATAGAATGAGAGCTTTTTAGGTTCACTTAACATCCCCTTATTTCTAAGGGGCGCTCTACTGACGCGCTCGATTTTTATTTTTTTTTTCATTTTCAACCCATAAGTACACACGCATCATGCAAAGGATCAGATTAACATACGTACATTATTAAAAATACGTAGGACATTGATGCTATCAATATCTGACGCGCTCGAGTATGTCCATGCAACAGTATTTTTTTACATATTTGAAAATCTAAAGCCGCTCCCCCCCACCGATGAATATGTTATACATTAAATAGATTTTGTTTCTTCGTATCATCTAGGCTTTGCAACCCAATAGGTCTCTATGACGCTCGAGTAAAGTAAATCCCCATTGAGCATCGTGGGCTCCCCTACTATAAGCTCGCACTCAAAATATTGATTATAAGTTATATATTTTCTGACTGCTAAATTTTAATTCAATAAAGACTAGTGTTCACCGGTCATAAAACTATTAAATTAAATTATTATTATCAATAAACATCAACTTTAAAAAGCTATTTGGTCAGCACCTAAAATAAGGGAAGTTTGTGATCATTGTTTCTGCGCGATTGTGGGCTACTTTAATCAGAAATGGATTTGCGCGATTTTGGGCTACCTGAGGGTCGTTTTTCTGCGACATACCGATCTGGCCATCTGGCAACCCTGGCACCATTTATATTTTTATGTAGACTAGTAATGTCATGTTCAATGTCATTTCTCTATGGCATGGTCATTTCGCTGAATTCGTTAATATTTTTTTCGCTGCGTTGGTTGATCCTTTTGTATATTTAAAAAAGTAAAAAATAAGCACGTCATGCACAAATGTGCAATGTGCATGACATGCTTATTTTTACTTTTTATTGTTTTTGTCTTAGCAAAGGTCAAAGGAGATGGACAGCGCCATCTATGAGATTTTTAAAGAACGTACCTTGGAAAATTCCTCATTTGGGTCGCGCGGCACGCGGGTGGATCCTATCTGCGAGTCTATTTCTGCGACCTCTTCATTAGTTTTAAAGAAAAAAAATGTTTACTATAGACAGTGTCAGTGTAGGGTGACCATGACCATATTTATCCCAGGATTTCTCTTTAAAATAGATTTTATAGTCAACATCAAGCCGTCAAGCATTAAGTTATGAAGGAATACAATTTATTTAAGATTAACTCAACAACAGTCGCAAGAATGTATGGAAGGTGTGAAGTACAACCTAAGTATTTGGATTTTGAATCCTTGGATAATATGTATAAAATAGTTTAAATAAAGTTTGTACCTTTAAAACCAAAGTGTTTTATTGATTCATTGCGTATCCGACTTTTAAGGACTTTTGTCCATGGCGGCTAACAAATATTCTGCGACGCCTTCGTGCGTCAGCCGCCACCCATTAAACACCCTTGCGCGTCTTCATCCATGAGTGAATACATTTTGGTTTTAAAGGGTTTGCTAATTAGTTTAGTGTCACTGTCACTGTCACTGTCACTAAGCAACCGTACAAGTAACCTATGAGGTCACGTCGAATTTTTCTAGTATATTCACCTTTCTACCGTGTTAGCCACCATATTTTTCATTCCTTGAACAATTTCCTTCAAAATAAAAAATAAATTAGCCACGCTCGAGAATGTCGAGATGACGTTTTTCATACAACTTTGTAGCCCACCCATTTCTTGACAATTTCGTCGCGATTTCGTTCGCTAGGTAGCCCAAAATACGACATATCGCCCAATCTGGCAACCCTGATCACAACAAAGAAGAAGCAATGTTGTAGCTTTTCTCTTTTTTTCTGTCAGAAAAGAACAAAGGGCTATGCACATGCAGGCCGTAAGTAAATAATTTAGTTAAAGTTACAGGAGATGGACAGCGCCATCTATGAGATTTTAAAAGAACGTATCTTGGAAAATTCCTCATTGGGACGATTGCAAAATAGGCGGACGTGCCGGACGCCCAATTTGGGATGATTACGTCACGCAATTTTAGAATGCATTTAAAAAAAAAACTAATCGATAGATTTTTTGAAATTTGTACAGAGTATCTATAAGTCATAAAACTAGCCTATCATGCGCCATCTTTCGTGAGGCACCATCTTCTTGGTGGTTATAAAGAGTCTGCCTCACGAAAGATGGCGTATGATAGGCTTAGTCACCTTCAAGATCCGCAAATGAACTCTATTACTATGGAGATAATTTGAGTGCCATCTTGTTTCTACGCGATGATGATGGTCTGTCTTGTCTGTAGTCTGTAGCCTAGTGATGTGCCGAGACGGCTATATTTGGTATTCGATAATTTTGGTAATTCCAAAAACTTCCACTTTGAAAATAAAGGACTTTTCTTACACAACTTCATCCCCCTTGTTCCCCTTTGGGGGTGGAATTTTCAAAAACGCCGAGATAGGTGAATATTTATTTTTAATTATCAACCTAAATACAAAATTCCTAATGCACTAAACTTAAGAATCAACGAAGGCTATTCATATACATATTGTGATTGAACTGTGATTCTTCATGATATTATTATTGTTAACTAAATAACTTTTAGTATGATTGTATATCAGCAAATCGTTAATTATTATTGAACATATTGTGATTGAACTGTGATATCTTCATGACATTATTATTATTGTTACCAAAATAACTATTTAATTTATTTTTAGTATTACCTGGGTACTTTTATGATTAACCTGTGATGTGTAATATTTTAGAATACTTAGTACAAGTCTGATTTTCAACAAATCGTTATTATTGTTGTACCTATTGTGATTTTAACAGTGATAATCTTTATAACATTATAATTATTGTTAACAAAATAACATTTTTTATTATAATTGTAGGTACGTATAAAAGAAGATTGACCTGTGACGCATAACACCAATTAGTTATTCATTTTTAATATAGTTCGTTTTAAACTTGTACATAATTTTATTGTTTGTTGTTGTTATTGTGTAATTTAATTGAAGAGTGTAATTTATGGTACCTAACTAAGAATATACCATATAATATAAATTGATATCATCTTAACAAAAAATTAATCCATGGCACAACTGGTTGTGGAATGCAGTTGGTCCAAAGGGCCGACGAGCATCATCAGGCATAAATTAGACATATTTTTCTTATGTTAACTGTCAAATTATTAAGATAAGTCGGTAGATAAACCAGCCATTAGTAATAAATGACTGTAGTGTTGCGAGATGGAACTGTAATACTTTGACATTTTATTATTGATAGGTAAACAATTAATTTGTAGCAAAATATTTTTCTTGTTTTGAGTTAATAAAACACAATATTGTGGAATCATATTTTTTTGTACTTTTATTTGGCCTGTTTCACAATGGCCTGCCTCTCTGGCCGACCCTTTGGGGCCTACCAAGTAAAAAATATGGATATCTCCCACCAAATTGCCAAGACATTGCTTGTTATCTTAAGTTCTTAACTTCTTATACAAGTTTATTTCTATATTAAAATAGAATGTTTCCACCACAATACAGAATTTAATGTCAAAGTATACTGTGGTGACTTCGATATAATGTCGATCCTTTAAAAGCAAATTGAGACCTATTTGTCTGCGCGAATCTGAATACCTTGGCCATTTTACCGTATTACGAAGGCACCTCATTTAATTTGAACTTAATTTAACCTAATTTTCTATGTAAGTTTTTGTTTATGAAGCTAGTATAATGCATTGGCCCAAATAATGCATGTAGTTGTCACCTGTAAATTAAGGTTTCAATTTCTTTTAAATGGTAATATGTCTGGTTTTGTTGATATTTTAGTGTTAATCGCGTTGTTGACTAAATTCCAAATAAATAAAATTTATAAATACGATGTCCGCAAAAAATACTACTTGGTCACCCTAACTCATTCTTCATACAAATTTCAATCTCGAATTGTATCGTAAGTACTGCACTGATTGGTTCCAGGTAAAGCTAGATCCTCAGTGACGGAAATTCTCTTTACTGTGAATTGCTTTTCAACATTCGTAACGCAAAATTCACGTAACGTAACGGTTTCAAAGATTCAAAGGGCCACACAGTGTGACGGTGCGAAATATAGTTTTCGCTTTTTCATATTGATACCTTGTTATTTGAACGGGTTTCTAGTGTTAAATACTGTCATATGTCAAACGTAACGCTGATAGAATGCTTCGTTTGGCTCCAAACGGTATGATTATTGTTATTTTGGCAAACGAAAATCCGTCCACACGGTTCTGTATGTACAATTTTTAAACGTCGACATTATGAGATCTATTCTATTTTGTACGATGCTCGTATTAAATCTTATTTATTTTTGCGTCACTGAATATTTAGGGACTGAAACTGGACTTTCGTTTGCTAGTTTTTGATATTTCCAGCATCCATAATCTTAAGCGTCATTCCATGAAGCCCCTCTTTAAATTCCAATAATTCTTAACGCTTGCGTTACGAATGTTTTAAATACCGAAATAAGACATTATTTATCCGGCACTAAAGGCTTTTATAGCACCCAAGGTGAAAGGTGTAAGGTACACACGGGGTGACTGTAATAATGAAGAATGTTCACTAGTTTCGATTTTTAACTTTTCTTATAGTCCATATGAAATAAAAAAAGTGTGTGTAAAAATTATTTCGATATGTCACTTAATTCCCGAGATATTGAATTTTAAACATCGCGAGTGTCGGCCGGCCGGCGCTCATTGCGGTGACGTCACAGGTCATACACTCGCGCAGTACGTTGCGCGCTCTGGTACGGTTAACTACGAAATAACGCAAATATCGTTCGAAATGTCGAATTCAAATACAAGAAAATCATGTGTTGTGCCAAAATGTAAAAGTACTACTACCAATGCACCCGAAAAGTTATTTTTTTTGGTTTCAATGGATATTAAAATACGTAAGAAATGGCTAAAAGCTATGAAGAGGTTGGATCCATTTGGAGATAAAAGCAAAGTATATTGTTGTGAAGATCATTTTGACGTAAGTACATTGACAATCTATTATGTTATTTGTATTATAGGTAGTTTGTTATTGTATTTTTATAGTTTACAGTAGGTTAGTAGGATCTAGTTTGTATTTGGTTTGTACAAGTAGGTATAAGTGGTAACTGAACCATCATTTCTTGGAATCACGAGCCGATTCCAAGAAATGATGGTTCAGTTACGTAGCACAAACAAACGAATAAACTATAGTCGTCCAAGAGATCGCATCACAGGTGCGAAACAATAATGGACGGGCGATGGCGTTTTTCTGAACATTTCCGTCAGCTGGCGCCTAGGTTGGAGAAGGCAGCTGCGGCCTTGGGACGTCTCCTCCCAAACATCGGCGGCCCGGATTCCAGCTGCAGATTGTTGTTCGCGGGCGTAGTCCGAAGCATGGCCCTGTACAGGGCGCCGGTGTGGGCGGACTCACTCAGTAAGGAGAACTGCCGCCTCCTCAGAAGACCGCAGAGGATCATTGCAACCCGCATAATAAGGGGGTACAAAACGGTCTCCGGCACGGCGGCGAGGGTGTCCTGGCGGGTACACCCCCGTGGGAGCTCGAGGCACAGGTCCTCAGGAGGGTGTACTCGGCGAGAACGGAGGCCAGACATAGAGGAGACCAGTTGGCCCCTGAGGAGCTAGCCGATGTGAGGAGGAGGGCAGAGGAGGAGGTCATGGCAGGCTGGGATAGCCAGCTGGAGACTTCTATCGCGGGTGCCAGGACGGTGGAAGCCGTGCGCCCGCTGCTGCGCGAATGGCGGCACAGGAAGCACGGGGTGCTGACCTACCGTCTGGTGCAGGTTCTTGCCGGACATGGTTGTTTTGGTAAGTTCCTGCACCGCATTCAGCGAGAGGAGTCTCCAAAGTGCCACGAGTGCGACGCGGAGCTGGACACTGCGCAGCACACGCTTGAAGTGTGTCCTGCGTGGTCGGCACAGCGTCGGGAACTCGTGGCAGTGGTGGGAGGGGATCTCTCCCTACCCAGCATCGTCAGTAAGATGCTGGGTAGTGACAGATCGTGGCAGGCGGCAGTCTCCTTCTGCGAGGATGTGATCCTCCAGAAGGAGACAGCGGAGAGGGCTCGCGAGCAGGACGCCTATGCGGCCCGAATCCGTCGCAGGCGGCTAAGGGGAAGGAGGCGACGGTATGATCGCCTCATTCCCTTATAAAGAAACCAAGCTGGCGTTGGTGGGTGTGCCATCGCCGGCCTTGCACGGTTTCCACCGTCTGGGAAGATGGCTAAACTTGCTCGGCCATCTTCCAGCCGTGAGGGGGCCCGGGTAACCGGGCTACGGCCGCCTGGTCTTTAGGGGTGATTGCGAACCCTACCCCCCGTGACCAATGGCGGCCTGGAGGGCAAGTACTATGAGTTTTAGTTGGTAGTACCCGCCCAGGTGAGTCCAACATTTCGAATCGCCCCTGCACCTGGGGGCGAGGGATGCGTAAAAGCATTTCTCCTAGTATAAAAAAAAAAAGGTGCGAAGCAATAAACGCACGCAGGGCCTGCCCGGGCGCACCGAACGTCACTCGGAGTCGGAAACATAGGCCTTCCGTGCGCCGCTCCTATTTATTTCCCATTCATTTAGTACCTACAGAAGATCTTCCGTTTCACGCGCGAGAAAATTTCTATCTTCTAACAATAGTTTATATGGAGAGACGTACTTTAAAAGCACTCCGCAAATTTGAGCCAAACAAAAATGGATAAAGTTGTAAAACTTAAAGATGCAGTCGTTCAGTGCGTGCACGAGTACAGTCAAGGAGCGGCCGCTGCCAGCAAGAGTACCTACCTAAATATGTAGGCACTTATATGTAAAATCAGACCAGCGGTGCAAAACCTTTGGTATCAGTTTAAACGTATCTACCTAAAATTTAAATAAAAAAACAACAAATTTTACGTCATACCTTGTTTATTTAATCTACTAGCTATCGCCCGCGGTTCCGCCAGCGTTACTGTCGATCCCTCGTGAACTGTATTATTTCCGGGATAAAAGCTAGCCTATATCCTTCTCCGTGTTCTTGACAATACCAATGCTAAATATCATGAAGATCAGTTCAATATTTTTTGCGTGAAAACGTAATAAACAAACAAATAAACGAACAAACTCACTTTCGCATTTATAATATTAGTTAGGATAAGAACCTACAAGTATTATTGTATCAATACGAGCCAAAACCTTTTGCTCCAAACGCTTCAAATCATAACCTAAAGCATTTATTCTTGTTTCAGATTGAGAATGATATGGAGAACTACATTAAATATAAACTGGTTGGGGGCAAACTGCAACTTAAAAAAGACATAGTACCTCACAAAATGTCAACAAGAAAACAGTGATAAACCTGAAAGATCTGCAGTAAAAAAACTTCCTAATAAAATATTTAGATTTTTCTTTTTACTTTTTCATTTTACTCCTCGCATTTCAGCAGCAACAAAATCACAATTTTTTGCAAAATAGTGGGCAACCATTAGTCCATCTATTTTGGGTAAATTATCCGATTGCCCTTTTTCATATCCTTCATCCATGTTGTGAATTTCACTATGAAGATAACAGTACCTAATATACTTATATCAAAAACGAAATGAAACAACATTTTACTGACAAGCGTTAAGTATGGTTAAGTACGTTATTATCACTTATGTCTCCGGGCCGTGTAATACGCGCGCGCGCGGGCGGAAGGAGTGTATGACCTGTGACGTCACACCAACGCAGCGCCAACGCGCGGCGATTGCAAATTAACGGATTTTTAAATGTCTATAAAATCTAAACTATTTGATATTTTGGCATGAAACAAAAAATAGTGTGTTTATATTCACATAGGCTTTACTGTGACAAAGTTACAAGCGATTTCGCATACCCAGTAACATTCTCCATTTCACGATGGTTTTCGACTTTAAGTAACTTATGGGCCAGACAGGCACATGCCTTTTAAAAAGTAATTAAGCTTATTTCGCTTTCCCAATTTTTTGAGTATTGCATGCATCAGTAGCTGTCACATATGTTGTCACATTTCTTTAAAATATTATACATCTCGATGGTACATGCCGTAATGCTCTTGGAATTCTTCGATTTATGTTAAACCTAACCTCAAAAACATGTACCCCTCTGGCCCAACAATTTTGTTAATCATTCTGCCGGGAAGCCGGTACATTGAAAATGAGTACCGAAATAAGAAGTCATATCATCGTCACATTCCTCCCGGGTGGTTTTTTATAATAAATAGCTTGGTAGCCCGACAGGTACATATACATCATAAAATTACCCTAACTGGTCATTTATCTGACAAATGAAGTCCATGTCCGGAAAAATCCATATTTCGAATACGTTGGGAATGGATTATGTCAAAACCTTTATCAACCGGTTTCAAGCAATTTATAGAACTACGTTTCATAAGTGCCATCGAGTAGTAATTTTGCTGCTATGTTGGTACCACTGTTTTATCTGACAAGAAGGTTTTATTAGTGTTATATATTTTTGGATCTTGTGGATACCCAACCCAAAATCACCATCCAAAACTTGGTGAAAGACCCTTGGCTTGGCTATGCCAAGTTGAGGACTGTGCAACAAGAAGTAATGAATGAAAGACAGCAAAAAAGTATTAAAAAATTATAAAAACACAAAAGCTCAAAAATAAAAAAAAAACAAACGGTCAATGCTAGACTAGAGTCCGTCTCACGAAAAAAGTCCCCTGAGAGTGGCACTGCAGTCTACTCTAACATTCGAAAATAAGCTCTAATCTATTGTAAATTAGGAAACCACATTTTGGTTCTAGTTATATTCCGTGGGACATTTTCCGCGAGACGAGTTTAAACTAGATGGCAGTGCTTTCGCATCCGCCATGTTAATCCCAAATATCCGCCATATTTTTCTGAAGAGTCGCCCATTGCTCGGGTGTAGCGTGAATTTTCGTTGTAATTATTAGAATAATGATTTTTATAAGTTAACAATTGTAATTTTAGTGCCAGTGTTTAGTGAAATATTAGTAAATCACTAAAATTAATTGCTTAGTGCTGCTAATGGTGTATTATATCAGTTTCCGTTCCGTTTCTTCAATCTAATCTAAACAGAAAATGGCCGACGGTTTTAGTGCGGGTGTCTCCTTTGTTTAGGGCTGAATTTTAGTGAAAATAAGTGTCTAAAGAAATAATGCCTAGTGCCTCGTTTTCCTCTTCGCGTTCTTACGTCCGTAGATCGCGAAGAAAAGGCGGACATCGAATACCTTTACCTTCTCGAACACAATCAAGTAAGTAATCCGGGTCGTTGATGTCGCCCCGATCTTCTAATAGCTTTTTATCGACATTTTTCTATTTCGTGTAACCGTGTTTCGATTTACCACATCTCATATAAATAATTTTCTTGCATTGATGCATGCTTTCGAGTCTGTAATGAAACATGGTCTAAATGTTCCGTCAACTTGAATTTTATGTTTTCGGATCTACCATATTCTTTTCGAGTCAATGATCATTGTTCTCTTTGACTTGATTGGCATGCAAATTCTCATCGTTGCTGCACATTTTGTTTGACAAAATTTTAACGTACCGCATTTCACTGACATTTTGCGCAATATGGGTATTGATTTGCAAGATGAAAACTTATTTTTGTAAGGCATGGCGAAACAGCTGTTCTCCCTCAATCGCCCTGTAATTCAATGTAAAGTCTGTTCTATAGAATTCACATCAATTTTCTATTTACTACAAAATTGGTTCAGTTCAGGTTTTACTCAAAGAAAAGTATAACATATACCTATCTATTGTGGTTGCCATTGATTCACTTTGAAAACTGCCGGACAATAGTAAATTTATCACTGCTCCTTGATGCTTTGGTAGGCAAAGAAGAATGATACTGCCTCATACACTAATTTATGTATTTCTATTTTATTACAAATTTGGTTTTGTAAAATTTAAAAACCAGCCAGTGGTCCTGAACAACATAGTAATATATTTTTGGTTCAATACTTGTGTCTGAGCACAAGAAAGAGCAATGCATGGTGATCCAACTTGGCTGATTCAACATTTTTAAAAGCAATAGAACTTAAGATCATAAAATGTCATAATAACCAGTTTCAAATACTTAAATATTTATATATTTATATAATTTTTAATCCAAACTTAGGACATTGACAAATGAATCGCCACCTCCTTGTACATCCATAAGTTTTTGTTTGTTTTTATGAACCACGGTGAGACTCTTACCTTCCTCCTCATACCTGATGTTAAGTATTGATAATGTTGAAAATGGAAGCGAGCCTCTCCCGGAATCCTTAGACACTGAAGAACTGGCTATCTTATCTTTAACTGCCGGAACACACCAATGCTGGAAACATTGTTGTTATGGCGTCAGACTTAGATAAGATGGTGGTAGCTAGCCAGGTGGACTTACAACAAGTCCTACCACCAACCAAAAAAAGTTTGTGTATACCACCCTATTTGCTAATATAGTAGTTAAATTATGTTGTGGACAAAGGTTCTTAGACTTTGGCAAAAGGTATATCAATATAACATGGTTTGGCCAGTAGGCCTATCATGAGCTACTTTTATTGAATCAGTAGCTCTATAACGTGTCACTGTCCTGCTCACATCCTAGCGGAGAAAGCAAGAGAGCATCATACACCATAACATATTGTGTGATATAGCAGTGGTCATGCTGGGGGGCTGATTATAAAAATTATCACTTCATGGTATAAATAATAGGTCTTTACTGAAAGTGTAGATTTTTTCTTGTACTTCTTATTACATTCTTTAATGAAATAACCCTTTTTTTTTAAGTCAGTTAAAATACATCACTTGCTTAATTTTATATTCAACTAGCGGTTTCACCCGCGTGGTTCTCGTTCCCGTGGGAATATTGGGATAAAAAGTGTCCTATGTTCATAACCAGGCTATCTACTATCTGTGTACCAAATTTCATACAAATACATTCAGTAGTTTTTAAGTTTTTTTGTTGCAAACAATCAAATCTTTCCTCTTTATAATATTAGTATAGATTAAGATCATAAAGGTCAAGAATCGGTAATCATAAGTTTATTATTTTTGTTTCATATACAATAAAAAATATCTCAAAAAGTACTCATTGTTTGTAAGCAAAAACAACCACTTTTTAAAATAAAAATATATCATTAGATTGCTCAGTCTTCATACAATGCTTGTAATAAAAAAAAAAAAGTGGTATTAGCATTTGCGCTAGTAGCTATAACAAAAAAAAAATTTTAGTATTTAAACAAACTTTATTTGAAAATCTTCATAGTAATCGGCAATTTCATAGGTAAAGACCTAATAATTCTTACACTCACTAAGTAGCCTAGTCCTAAAGTAAGCACTGTCAGGCTTGTGTTATGGGATACTATTAACCGCCTCTGTGATCTAGTGGTACAACCACCGGTATCAGACCCAGGGGTCCCGGGTTTGATTCCCAGCAGGGGGTACATATTGTTTTCAGTTTGGTTGGTGGCAGGACTTGTTGTAAGTCTGCCTGGCTAGCTACCACCATCTTATCTAAGTCTGATGCCATAACAACAATGTTTTCAGCATTGTTGTGTTCTGGCAGTTACAGATAAGATAGCCAGATCCTCAGTGATTTTGGATTCCGAGAGATGCTCACTTCTATCTTCAGCCTTATCAATACTCAACATCAGGTATGATGAAGGCTATGAGACTCACCGTCATTCATAAAAAAAAAAAAACTATGTAATGGAATACATAAATTGATGACTTTATAATTTTTTTCTAGAAAAACATACCTATAGCAATGACTCGAGTATAAAAGCTTGAATTCATCATACAAGCATTTGCCTCTACTGGAATATGAACCCAGAACATCAGAATAGGAGACACTTTGAAAATCTTTGTACATGTCGTAGGATAATTTGATAAATAGATTTTTCGCAAAAATCCTAGGGATATTGCAAATACACGGATAATTAGACAATAATGTTGACATTTCTCAATCTTACTGAATACAGATAGGGTTTTTCGCAAAAATATGGGTTGCTTCAGTAAGATTGGATATTCTTTATTCTGAATGGCTTAATTTTTGCTTGCTTCTAACTCTTATTCTGATTGGTTGGATGGAGAGATTAGAGAATGGATTGACATTTGACACGTCAAGTCGACAACCAATTAGAGAAAATGTTGTTTTGGACGATCCAACCAGCCAATCAGTGTTCTTATTTTTTATAATAGCCAGTGTTTCTTTTCGAAAACTTTGTGTATTACGCATTTCCTTATGACTGCTGCCAATGTTTTGTTTTGTATTATCAATCAAACCACAGTACAACAGCAGGAAGAAAAACAAGTTTGTGATGGGAGGTCCATCCAGGTAATGTACAAAGTTTAGCCTATTTATGCTGTGTTCGGTGTCTCAACTCACCTGTAGTCCTCTTTGTCCACCGCCGCGTCCGTCGCCGCCATCGGGACGTCACCGAGACGAGATGACGTCGTGCCGAGGTAGCACAGGCCATCATTTGTCCATTGGGGGGACGATCTTGCGATGAATATGACGACTATACTAGTGTATGTGAGTGTCGCTACATGCATCGGTGCTGTCATCTCATTGATGTGACGTGCCTCTGAATGACGGCGCGGCGGCGGTGGACAAACGGCGTACGATACCCTATTCTCATGCTTTCTTTATCCCAAACGTAACCAGTGTTATATAGCTAATTTGATTGATTATTTTATGTTTACTTAGTGGCATCCATAAAAGACAATAGAATATTTTTTTCTTTTATCACAAAATATCAAAGTAACAACTTCAATATTTTTTTCAGGTGAGCCATGTGAATCAGTCCCTTGCCCAAACAACGTGACAGGCAGTGCAATGGCGGCGACAGCAGCGTGCGCTGGCCCCAGCGGTAGCGGTGGGGGCGGGTCCCCTCCAGTGCCGGCCGCAGCGCCCGCGACCACAGCTGGCCACCACAGCCCGTACGACTTGCGCCGCAAGTCACCGCCCGCGTACCACGAGCCCGGGCCTTCGGGAACATGCTCTCTACCAGCCAGAAAGAGGCCCCGAA
Source organism: Chrysoteuchia culmella (assembly GCA_910589605.1). Taxonomy (NCBI): domain Eukaryota; kingdom Metazoa; phylum Arthropoda; class Insecta; order Lepidoptera; family Crambidae; genus Chrysoteuchia; species Chrysoteuchia culmella. Next base: position 13,688,455 of record OU342661.1, read on the forward strand.
CGTAAGTTTAATTATTTAATGCTTAATGTATTCATTCATCAAACCCGAACCTGACACCGGTATCCAGAGAACAATCGAATATCTTGTGTCTCATTATCCGGGGGCTGACAGGTTAATATTGACCAGTCTCTGTGTAAGGAATCTGGAGTAATAAGTACAGAAAGAATAATGAAACGAAAATAGTTTTTATTCCGATTCTGAGACAACTCTAATGTTCCTAACAAGACAGCTTTTACTAGGTTTAAGGCACACACTATTTAATATTATAATGAAGCCTAAAGACATAATGTCTATAATTGTGTTATTAATGAACTTACAAGTGGATGTTATTAATGATTTAACCTTCAAGCGGGCGCGCGTAGTCCAATCGACCGCGCTTAGTACACTTTCGTTCATATTATTATTATTACTCTTCACATGTACTTCTCATTTTCTAGTAGCCTGTCGGTATGTCTTTGGGAGTAAAATAAAGAGTTTACCGTCGCTCAGGGGGCTCCCCCCACCTCACAGATCGCGATTGCTTTAGTCGCGGCGCAATCTTCGAAAAGACTACACGCGCATGTCGTCGAAAAGGTTAAGCTCGACGCTCAACGCGACATAATATTTCTTCGGCTATCACTCAATATTATCGAGTTAAGCTAGGAATACTGTTTTTTTTTTAATATAAAATGAGTCATAGACATTACCACGAAGTGCACCACTCGAGGAATTTACTAAGAGAAGACGAAGCAGAGAATTAATCAGAGCTCAGCGACCAAGGCTCTGAAACCACATAGTTTTAGAGGAACCTCGAATCTGCTGAGGAATCACGCTGCTTGGACTCAGATGAGGATGACTTGCCTCTTTCAGAAATAAATAGCTGTTTTTTTTATTTGAAATGGTTTTTTTGATCCAAAGAGTATTTGAGTAATTTTAATTATTTTAATAATTGTAATTACTTGTTTTGACAAATTAGACTTTAAATATAATGATAATATATCTGTGTACCTACGAGACAATAAATGATTTTTGGTTTAGTGCTTTATTTCTCTGATTCATCCCATAGGTCTTTTCGGTTACGCGCGCCTGCTTGAAGGTTAAGTTGATAAACAAGTTATTCATTGACTTCAATATTATGCAGGGAAAACATATATGCATATTAATAACGCACATATACATTTTATTGGTGGTATTATCATTTCATGCCATATTTTTTTATTAGCAATTTCCATCTAGTTGAAATAAGCATGCACAAATAGAATTGAACAATTATATAATGTAGAAATCGGAGGTGAGTGGGATTAATATCCTACTACATTATTTAGAGGAACATTTGTATCAATTCAATGGGAATTATGCTTAACAGATGGTTAAACTTGTTAAATTTTTTATGCTTATCATTAAAAATCAATTAAATGTTACATATCAAATGAACATTAAAAACCTGTTTTTGTTTTTGCACACAGCTCGTTATCTCAAGGTGTGGATGTATGCAACGTGTCGCAGTATCTACAGTATGAATTGCCTGATGAAGTGCTTCTCTGTATTCTGTCGCATCTCACCGAGCGGGACCTTTGCCGCGTCGCTCAAGTCTGCAAGCGTTTCAACACTATCGCCAATGACACTGAGCTATGGTAAGACACCATTATGAACACAGGACATGCAATATCCTAAAATAAAATACTGACGAGAGCATTCAGTTACATCCAATGACTCAAGAAATTAAAAAAATAATAGAAGAGTTGGACATCTCTACATTCTACAAAAATATTTTTTTACCTGCTTACAACTTTGTTTTAGTTAGCCCAAGTGTGAAACACAAATATTTTCACTATAAAATTACGAAAATGCACAGAGTTGATCATTTCTTCATTCCACTAATAATGTTTTCCTGCTTACAACAGTAAACAACATTGTTTTAATTTTTCCAAGTATGACACACACACATTTTCGGTATAAAATTATGAAAATGCACTGTAATAAAAAAATAGGAAATATTAAGATTCTAAGATTTTTAACATGCGCTAATAGGTAAATAACAGTTCTTAAGGACAAAGCTTCGTGATGTGACTCTGCGACTACACTACGGTTTATCTGAATCTGTATTTGTATACAGCTTTATATATGACCAAACCACATGACATTTTGCTGCCGATCTTCAAACATTATTTTCCTTGCTACAGGAAAAGCCTATACCAATCGGTGTTTGAATACGACACGCCGTTGATGCACCCGGCGCCGTGCCAGTTTGAGTTCGTGCCGGCCGACGAGTGCGACGCGGACAACCCCTGGAAGGAGAGCTTCCGGCAGCTTTACTACGGAATACACGTCCGACCCAACTACCGTCCAAAGAAGGACTCGAGAATTAAACACTTCAACACTATCAGGGTGAGATTAATTAGTTTGTTTACTTATGTATGGCTGGCACATGTAAGTATGGTTACAAATTATTATCGTCTTGGAGTTTTACAATTTTGATTGTATTGTAATGCTTAATTCTATTATTTTTAGTTTAGTTTCACAAGTCTTTATCATTTAATTATATTACAACACATTAAAATATTTCTTTAAAGTAGTTTTCATTCAATTCATTCAGTTGCCTAAAACATATTTTGTATATTACGCCCTTTTTTGTACGAAAACCATAATAAGTCTAAAATAGTTTGTTTGATTAACTTTGTATAATTGTTTGTTTTTTTTTTTCTCTCTCACAGAAATAATTGTTTGACGCATGTCGTTGGAGTCCAGTCTAGTACTTAACCTTTTTTTACTAATTGCACTTTTTGCTTTCATGACAGTATTCTGTTGTGTGTCAAATAAAGTAAATTAAAGTTATACTGATTCCGCTTTTCGGAAATAGTAGTAAAATTTTACTTTAAAAGCTTATTTGAGTAGATAAAAAAGATTTTGATGCTAACAAGTTGAGACTGTTGGCCGTAAAACTTGAATAATCATACAATGGTTGCTACAAATGACGATGCGTTGTTCAAAGTGTTATCAAAGACTCGAATTTTCGATGAATATATCTGTTCAGAATAGAAACTAAAATGCCCCAGTTGTCTTCGCCGAGTGCATTCGTAGCGCTTCAAATCCTCAATATGTTTGAAATATGTATACTCCTTAGGAGTCCAAATTGACATAAGGCTAAAAAAATACTGATTTTTATGATATTGACTACTTTGAACTTAATTTGTTAGACGTCGAGCTTTTGATAAATGAAACAACTTATTTTGTTGTGTATTGTCACGTCGCTGTTGATTGTACTTATGGTGGGTTCACACACAGGCGGCTCTCGAGTACGTGGAGGAGCGCGGCGGCGGCAGCAGCGCCGCTGCCTCCACGAGTGGCAGCACCGCGAGCACGAGTGCGGCGTGCGCGTGCGGCGCGCCCGCGTGCTCGTGCCGCCGCCCGCCCGCGCACCAGCCCGCGCTCGTGTTCGTGCACGCCGGCCTCTACCAGGAGGAGTGCCTCGCCATCGACACGGACGTGCAGCTCATCGGTGAGTGTGGGCACGGGGGACCGATACCCAGTATGTGAGCCACCTCGGCGCGGGCTCGTGTTCTTGCACGCCGGCATCTACTAGGAGGAGTGCCTCGCCAGCGACACGGACGTGCAGCTCATCGGTGAGTGTGTCAGGGGGTGATTGTCTCTTCTCTCCAAGTCGTTTCTTTGTTTTTATATTGTATGAACGATTAGAGTACCCGATGGCTGGACATGGTCCTTTGAGCCGGATTAAAGCTGTAATTAATGTATGTGCCAAGAATTAAATTTTTTATTTCAAATAAAATTGGTTGCTTTTTGAATCCTGCCCCCTAATTGTCTAATTTAAAATCTATCACAATCCCTTTCAGAGGTATTGTGATTGAGATATTTTCGTCTGTTATATTCCTTAGACAGTTCAATTTCGTTTATTCCATACCTTTTAAAACGCGTCCCGATCACAATCCCTTTCAAATGTCAAATAGTGACGGCCTGAATAACTTTCAAATTACGAATTGAAAGGGATTGCGATAGATTTTAAATTAGACAATTAGCACCCTGACTTTGCGTTGAAGTCTCGTAGCCAAAAAAACCGTAGAGTTTCTCATAAAAAACATTCCTTCACAGGTTGTGCCCCCGGCAACGTAGCGGAGTCAGTGGTTCTCGAACGCGAAGCGGAGTCCACACTGACATTCGCGGAAGGCGCGAACCGCGCGTACGCCGGCCATATGACGCTCAAGTTCTCCCCCGACGCCACCAGCACCATGCAGCACCACAAGCACTACTGCCTGGAGGTGTCCGACAACTGCTCGCCCACCATCGACCACTGCATAATCAGGAGCGCCAGTGTCGGTAAGTCGTATACACGTTATGGTCAACTTACGAACCGGCCACATTTAGCTTGAGTTCTCTCCGGACCTACCAGTACCATGCAGCACCACAATCACAAAAAATTTTTTTCAAGACAAAGTGGTCTAAATATATTTAAAACCGCAAATGATGACGACTCTGTATGAAATAAAACAGGGAGAAAAAACAGCCCTTGACGAATTTCTTGCCGGTTTTTCTCGTTTGTAACGAAACGGTCTCCCGCCGTAGGGTTTATGAACCGATGGGGTAGCTTCTTTGACGTTCATAAGTGCTTGAAACAACCTAGACTGATTAAATGACATTGAATTTGAATGTAATTGTTCGTGTTAAAAGTTAACATAAAGCTAAATCACTAATGTTCATCATCATGCACAGGACATTGTAACTATAAAAATGTCACAAACACAACTAAAGACCTCACACAATAAAGTAAGATCAATGATTGTAAATATCAACATCACTTGTCACAGTTGGTGCAGCAGTATGCGTAAGCGGTGCAGGCGCGAATCCAGTGATCAAGCATTGCGATATCAGCGACTGCGAAAACGTCGGGCTATACGTGACAGACTATGCACAAGGAGCGTACCAGGACAACGAGATATCGCGCAACGCGCTCGCCGGCATATGGGTGAAGAACTTCGCGAACCCGATCATGCGCCGCAACCACATACACCATGGCAGAGACGTTGGGATATTCACGTTTGAAAATGGATTGGTGAGATTTAGTTTTTTACAACAAGTTGATAGAAAAAATCATAGCCTTTGCCGAGTTTCTTGCCGATTCTTCTCGTTATAAGGTCCCTCGTCAAAACTTTGTGAAATGGAAGCGTATCTTCTTTGACATTCACAAGCGCTTGTGACTGAATCTCTATATATAAGGCCCGTGTTAGTCATTCTAATGTTCCCTCCAGCGCCATGAGTATAAACCTACAGCCTTCACTTATAGCTTCAAAAATCACAAAAAAAATGTAGACGGACGGAAAATATAATTATTTTTTTAAATTGACCTTATTGAGGTCAAACGTCAGAAAAACTTTTTTCTCAAGTGACCCCAAAGAGACTACATACTGCGCATAGCTACAAATTGCACACATGCGTAGCACGCGCTTAAGTCTAGTAAATAATATTTAATATCATTAATAATATCTTATAATTAATATTGTAATATTACCATGAGGAGAAATTAATGCGGTTATAAACACAATAATAATTACTATTACATGGAACAAACCATGATTCTGTTGAACAAAAATTTATTTTATTATCACAGTCTCACAACAATAATTAACTTTTACACCACAGGGCTACTTCGAGGCAAACGACATCCACAACAACAGAATCGCCGGTTTCGAAGTGAAAGCTGGCGCCAACCCCACCGTAGTTCACTGCGAGATCCACCACGGTCAAACCGGTGGCATCTACGTGCACGAATCTGGCCTAGGACAGTTCATAGACAATAAGATACACTCAAACAACTTCGCGGGCGTCTGGATCACGTCCAACAGCAATCCCACCATTCGTCGCAATGAGATCTACAATGGACATCAGGGCGGCGTGTATATATTTGGAGAAGGACGCGGATTGATCGAGCACAATAATATTTATGGAAATGCTTTAGCTGGTATTCAGGTACTTATCATTTTTTACTTTTATCGTAATCCTGTTTTGTGACCATACTTGATTCTGTTGCAAGGTTTAGTTTCTTGCCAAATACTATATGAACTATATGAACTAGCCATTAAAAAATAAAGTGCAATAAATTATCTTTTCTAATGTTGATGTGTATAAGTGTTTTGTTTGGTCCCTGTTCTCGCAACAATATTGTTTTTTTAAACTAATATTAGAATAGTTTAAAGTGATAAATATGCAAATCACAACAATAAGTTAATTCATACCTATACCTACTTCAGATCCGCACAAACAGCGATCCTATAGTAAGGCACAATAAGATCCACCATGGGCAGCACGGCGGCATCTACGTTCACGAAAAGGGCCAAGGGCTCATAGAAGAAAACGAGGTTTACGCCAACACGCTCGCCGGCGTGTGGATCACCACCGGCTCCACGCCAGTCCTGCGCAGAAACCGCATACACTCGGGAAAGCAGGTGTGTATTATGTCGCTCAAAATTGAGCTCTATTACTATATGTATAGAGAGAGGCAAACCAGCGCTCTTATTGTCTAATTTCAAAATCTATCACAATCGCTTTCAAAGGTATTGTAATTGTGATAGTGATATATGGAATTGTTTAACCTATAGTCGCAATCCCTTTCGGACCGAATGATGTTTTAAATGACACTTCATTTGACACTTCTCCATACATTTGAAAGATATTTTCGCCTTCACTTTACTTAGACAGTCAATTTCGTTCATTCAATACCTTTCAAACTGCGTCCTGATCACAATCCCTATCAAATGTCAAAATAGTTTCGGCCCGAAGCATGCGAATACCTTTCAAATTGAAAGGTATTACGATAGATTTTAAAATTAGACAATTAGCCCCCTGGTTGTAGCTCCACTTCTTACGTTCACGAAAAAGCGCGAAGGGCTCATAGAATCTCTTCAAGGTTTACGCTAATGCGCAAAAACCGCATACGCTCGGGAAAGCAGGTGTATATTATGTCCTTTGACAGTCAAAATTGAAGTCTATTGATATAGAAATAGCCTAACCAGGTTTTAACTTCTGTAATATTACGTGGGACTTCTTTGAAACAAACTTTGGTGACTCGAATGTGCGCCTCGTGATCTGAATCACCTCTGTCTTCTGTTCTGACCCTACATCCAGACTGCATCGCAATCGCAACCATATGCACTTAGAAAAGCTGGTGCGCGTATCACGCCGTCCATTGAAAAGGCATATAAAAAAGGCAGATGTTTGTCAGGGATTGTTTTTTTGTTGTTTGACCATTATGTCTATTAACGATTCCATCATCAGCCTGTGGACGTCCACTGCTGGACATAGGCCTCTCCACACCCTGTGGCGTTCATAGGAGGCTATTAGCCTACTGCTACCACGCTGGCCAGACGGGTTGGTAGAGGGTTTGTTTCAAGATTTCCTTCTCTCGCACAGGTGTTCAATGCGTCGAGCCTCTTACAACACTTCAAAATAATCACAAAAAAGTTTCAAATTAAATATATGACATTTTATCCGCAGGTTGGAGTTTATTTCTACGATAATGGCCATGGAAAATTAGAAGATAATGACATATTCAATCACCTGTATTCTGGCGTACAGATCAGAACAGGCAGTAATCCCGTGATTAGGGGAAACAAAATATGGGGCGGCCAGAACGGCGGCGTCCTCGTGTACAACGGGGGGCTAGGCTTGCTGGAACAAAACGAGATATTTGATAATGCCATGGCCGGAGTATGGATAAAGACTGATTCCAATCCTACACTAAAGAGAAATAAGATTTTTGATGGACGAGATGGAGGCATCTGTATTTTTAATGGAGGAAAGGTATATACCTAAATGTTTATTCATTTTATAGTCTTTTATAGTCTTTCCAATATTTTTCTTTGTGAATATGCATAAATGTGAAAAAAATGAGACAGACATGACTTATTTAATACTTGCTTGGTTTCTGTATATTTTCATAATATCTATGCCATTGTATTTCAATTAACTATTTCTATTATAAACACTCTTTTTTTGTCTGTGTTTTTGAGAAATTTGATCATTTTCTCTCTTTTAGGGCGTTTTGGAGGAAAACGACATATTCCGCAACGCGCAAGCGGGCGTCCTAATCTCAACACAAAGCCACCCAGTATTGCGACGGAACCGGATCTTCGACGGCCTGGCCGCCGGTGTCGAGATCACGAACAACGCCACCGCTACACTAGAGCACAACCAGATATTCAATAACCGCTTCGGAGGCTTATGCTTAGCCTCTGGAGTGTCGCCTTTGGTCCGCGGCAACAAGATATTTAGCAACCAAGACGCCGTGGAAAAGGCGGTCGGCGGTGGCCAGTGTTTATACAAAATCTCATCTTATACGTCCTTTCCGATGCACGATTTCTACAGGTAACTGAAGTTTATATATTGTCTTTTGAGCTTCTAACAAAGTCTTTTAAAAGCATGTAATGATTCCTCTTTCTTTATTACAGGTGCCAGACATGTAACACGACAGACCGTAATGCCATCTGTGTTAATTGCATCAAAACGTGCCATTCTGGACACGATGTAGAATTCATTCGCCATGACAGGTAAAAAAATCCTACTTTTATTTTTAATTCGATTGAATTTAAAAACCATCAATTAGAGCTTGGTTAATCACGAATAATTTGCAAATTAAGATTCTTGAGAGGTTTTATGTATAAATGAATAAATATCAAATACGAAAGCAATGTCGTCTTGTGTTAACAAGAGTCAAGGGTCGGTAGTCTGCGGTCGGAGGTATGCGGACGGCCTGGCAAGCTAACTCGCACGCTAGATCGCACTGTGTAAACTAGCCATTGTCAGATGAATCTTACCATAGCAGGTCTATTACCTGTCATACTCCCAACCCCAAACCGCGCACGCCTTCGGTGCTTTTAGATTAAAGCCTAATAACATGCATTAGTTCTGACTACTAATCGCCACACAACCCTTCCAGATTCTTCTGCGACTGCGGCGCGGGGACGCTGTCGAACCAGTGCCAGCTGCAGGGCGAGCCCACGCAGGACACGGACACGCTGTACGACTCGGCCGCGCCCATGGAGTCGCACACGCTCATGGTCAACTGAACGTGCCCACTGTGCCCACGGCCCACGGCCCACTGCCCACTGCCCACCGCCCAACACCACGCGCAAGGCACCAACACGCAGATAAACATTTACATTCGGCTCGATCCCGAATCATTCTGAAGAGCGGAAACTGAGAGAATGCGTTGCTGACAGGTTCGTGAAGTTCATTTTCTAGTAAATAAAGTTCATTTTCGATTATCCGGAAATAGTAAAATTCTCGAAAATAAGCTTTAGGGCCTGTTTCAAGATCGACAGATCAGTACAGAATAATTTATCTGGCAAATAATTTAACAGTTGTAAAAGTGAAAAATATGTCAAATTATCTGCCAGATAAGCTATTTAGAACTTTTCTGTCGATCGTGAAACAAGCCCTTTTCTACTTGATAATATCAAGTTGTTTATGCTATAGTGAACTGACACGACCAGTCAGAGACGCATGTTCTTAGCGACCGGTCTTTGGTTGCAAATTAATATTATGGTTGTAAAAAGTTATTATCTCTGAAATCCAAGTCCCAAGTTGAGGTAATAGAATATATTCAAGTCTCAAAACATCAGTTTCTCATAATTTTCAATAGTAAGAGTTGAATGCTTTGAGAGTGCTTTACAATATATCATCACAAATTCGCTCATACAAATAATTAAATATTATTACGACATACATGATTTGAGACTTGAATATTCGGCAACTTGAACTTTTTGGAAAGTAGATTTTGCGACTCGGAGATATCGAGAGTTTTATTCCATATGCATAATAAACATTTTACAACCATAATATGTTATTTAGCAACACAAATGATTTGAGACTATAATAATTAACATTATACAGTAGGATCCAAATTAAGTGCAAGTGAGTGACGTTTGCTGCTCCCTTTGTTTGTGCGCAGGAATCGTTGACGCCCGCACTTTTTTGATCTAACTGTACCGGGTTCACTAGGTTACTTCATAAAGTGAAAATCGTATGATCTGTTTCGATTTTGAAGAGTGCACAATACTTAAGTATAAGTATGAGCAATGAAACAGCTAGAAAAAGCTCTCTATTTGCAGTTGAAACAATACAGAGAGAAACGGAAAAAAGTTTCATTGATATCATTTTTAGTCGGTGATTTAGTCATTACTTGATTGAAATCATGTTTATTAAAAATCATAAAACAGCATATTTTAGTGTTAATAATATCGATTATTGAATTTTATTTAGAAAACTTCATTTCAGCTGTACTAATATTTGTTATTGCGCTTTTTCTGACTTAATTCTTGCTTCTTGTTTTTGTATTAATCCTGAAGTATGCTATTTTATGGATGAGGATTGTACTGTCTAAATGACTATATCTAAGCACAAAACTTTGTTAAGAACGATGTAAATGGAGATCTGCCTCGATAAATATTCGCCATTAGAACTAAACGCTACCACTCGCCATCGCCTCGTGTCCGCTGGCGAGCCGTCCTTGTTCATTTATTTTTATTATCCGAGATCTCCCTACCTCGTGTCCCGCATACTTCGTGCAAAATAACTTGACCCATGGCGGCGAAACAAAAGATGCACATTAACTAGAAACACTATTCACTGCGCATCTTTTGTCTCACCGCGCGTGGGTCAGGTTATTTTGTACGAAGTAACGTAAGCGTTCTCCACCGATGTCGAAGTCTCCACACTTGTAGTCGACGAAACTTTTCACTTTTGTAAAGCGTCACGCTATCTGTATATGTAAGTTTTTTTTAATCATTGGTACTTAATAATTACGTATTTTGTCAAGTAGTGTCATGCATTCCCAAATTGTAATCATACTATTGTATCGAGAGATCACACATTGATATTTAGAATAATGTTATTCGTTTTGTAAGATGTAGGAACGTATTATATAGTATCTACTATAGTTTCATAGTTATGGTTATGAGGGAAGGATTATTTTTGTTTTCCTTGAAAGAAAGTTCTATCGACTTTAATGACTAGTATTCGATCTGGCGACTGTGGGTCAGGAAAGCTTTTTGTATTATAATAATATGTTTAAACCCTTCCACTGCTAATGTCGAGTTACAACCGTTAAGCAGTACCTGCTATCGAGTGCGGCCATAAGAATATAACTGTTTTCTTGAATGTTTTCAGTAAACTTGAGAGTACGTGGCATATATTGTAATATGTGTCTAGTATAAAAAATACCGTTATTCTAGTTACCACGTCGTCGTCGTGGAAAATACCGCCGATTGATCTTAGCCAGAGAACACGATATCAGTTTATATTCCTTTTCAGCTGAGATATTTCAGCAACTGTACTAATTTACAGGTTGTTCCGTATTGGATTAGCTCTGAAAGGGTTGATTTTTATATTTTTACTGACAAGATTTGATTTTATTTTTGGGGATTACTCGTTGGCTCTCCTGACTGTAGTCTTTGTTGAGACTTTTGGTTAATAAAGATACTTGCGCAGTGTAGTCGGGGTAGGTGGCCGCTGGCGCCGAGGTTTAGTGGCGCAGTCATAATCTCGTCTAGGAGTCTGCCTCGCCTAACTATTTCGGCGCTCCTAACGCGCTTTGTAAATATTTATGTCACACAATAATCGAAAAATGTAGCAATTAATGTATTTGTATCATTATATTTTTATTATTGATCACAACATGTATGTTTAATTATGGAATTATGTACGTTACGCTCAGAGGGTTGCGACCCGGCTCCGGTGTATCGGCCGGTGCGCGTGCGCCGGCCGGCGATAGTGTATAATAAGATGCAAACTAAGAACGAATGTGCGTATTTAATTGGAAAAGATCTTAGGTACAATTGATATTTTATTATATTGTTAATTTAAATTTGGTATTGATATCGATCGAGAAGCAATGTTAAGATACTGGGAAGAGCCGTGCGCGGCCAGAGTGCTGATAGTGATAAGTTTACCCAATAAGCTATATGAAATCTAAATTACTCAGTAATCACTATTGCAAGTTTCGAATTGTTAAATCGTCTCTCCCATAGCACGGTATGTTCTGAATCTGCTTTTTTATAATCCTCAATCTGTGATCATGCTAAATGTGTAAGTGAATATTTTATTTGAATCCCATGTGCAGAATTATTATCTTCATTTATTATATCATCGAAATTATTGTGGCGCCGATGCTTTATATATTGAATGTGAAATTGTTATTTATTGAATTGTCAGTATGTTCTTAATTTATTGAAATACAAATCTGGATATTTTGTTTATACATGAAAATACCACTGTAAAAGCCGTGATATACATAATATAATAATATCAATTAGCTTTTTATTTTGGTCTACCCCTACCATTTTTTCTTTTCTTTATAAGGTCTAAATATCGAAAAAGAAAGCAGTTCTTTACAAAATATCATTTCTTCGGATTATTAAAATAAAATGGCGGTTCGACTAAAATGTTCTTTTAACCTATATATCGACCTATAGGTATCTAGTAGTTATTTTACGTTAATTTGACATACTATCTGCGACTAAATGGTATCAGGTTACCTATTTAAGTCAATAATCCTAACTACCATGAAGTTATAGTCGCGACCAATAGGTAATAATTACGGATAAGTCTACGCGACTAGGTTGCGACGTGTCATTATTTGTTTGGCAGCGGCTGCGAGCGGACTTTTGTGGTTTGTGTAGTGCATCGAAACAATACAACAAGGAACAGAAAAGTACCTACAACTATCGGTAAGTCATTCGATATTTTCGAGTTATTCTTTGCTAAATGTATTGGTAGGTACGTATGATTGTGCTCAAGTTTATTTTTCTTCTTTCACTATTGATATGATTGTATTAACTATGTAACTAGACTCATAATTACACTAGTGTTGGCCACTTATACATACGAAACAAATTACGTTTAAAATAAATGTTTAAAACAAAAGTCAGTTTAATGACAAAGTGCGTTGCTAAACTTGAAAATCACACAAACCGCATCGATATGTAGGTATAATGCCAGAATTTCTATTCGGAATTTCGAATGCAACTAAATAATTAGTACCTATTTAATAAATACAAATCAATGACTTTGTCACACACGTACAGGTTTTTTTTACACGTAATTTTACTTTGTGACGTTACGTTCTTCACACGATAGTATGTATGGCATATGGAGCGTATTTTTGGATAGGTATATCAATATTAACAGGTGAAGAAAAAATCACATCACATTAATATTTTAACCCGAGTTGACCCGACTGTAGCTAGACGCGCCGCCTTCTCATAGCTTCTCCCCCGGGCGATGACAAGTGTGTCATCCGCATAGCAGATCAGGCTCATCCGGGGAAGCAGGGCGCACCGGAGCAACCAATTGTAACCAATATTCCACAGGAGTGGCCCTAAGACCGACCCCTACATAACGCCACCAGGTATGAACTTGACCTTGCGGCCAGTTAGGTAGTTCGCCACTATCTTCTGGAGGTACTGTGGCACCCGATGAAATTTAAGGCCCTCTAGTATGCTTTCAAAGGGATTGGTGTTGAATGCATTGGCGATGTCCAGAGACACCGCCAACACCTTTTCCCCTCTCGAAGCTGCCATGTCACAGATGCACTTTAGCTCCTTGATAGCGTCCACCGTGGATCTTCCGGCACGGAAGCCGAACTGCTTCTCGGACAGGTCGGGACCCTCGGACGACAGGTGCTGGTTAATGCGGGCCGCGAGCAACCGCTCAAAAAGCTTTTCCTCTTCATCTAGCAACACAATGGGCCTGAAAGCAGACGGCGAGTCGAGAGACGAGATGGTGGGTTTATGCTGTACTGTCCATTTTTTCAAATCTTCAGTAAGTTTTAATGATGTTAACACAGAGTCATCACTATCAAGATCATCATTTCCAGAGTCTTCGATTTCAACGTCTTCGTTTTCTGATTCTTCATTATTATTTTTCTGTAGATTGTCATTACTTATCTCTACGTTTGATTTTATAAGCTGACTTGAAGATGCATTTTCATGAAAAGATGGCGTGGAGGCCGAGGGATGGGCATCGGATGCTAATAAATTTACAGGCAATTGACATGGTCCTTCTTTTAATGTTCTCTTACGCATTTCAGCTTTCTGAGCTTCTGTTTTTCGTTTGCATTTTCTATAGTAGGAAGTTGAATGTCTGTACAATTTTTTATCTTTGCCCATTGCAGATTAAAAGTTTAATGTTAATGAAAAAAGCTAGGTCACATGTAATATGTCGTAGTTCACTGTAAACTGACTTATTTGTAACTAAAACACGATAAACGTCAGGTTGCCTCCGTCACCTAAGACTTATTAGTTAAATTATTAAGTAAGTCTGACTTATAAGTTATCACGATATAACCTAACGGTATTGCAAATACTTTACAAGTATTTTTACTCGATTGTCGCATTTTGGTATTAACTATTGGGAAAATTTACTTCAAAATTAGTATCAAATTCGACTTAAAATCGACGACCTAATGGTCGCTGAATAAGAAATAATTACGTAGTAAATACCAAGCAAGCACGTACAAGTATTCATGACTTATCGGTCAAAGTTTCAACCGTCAATTCTACTACTTATTTCGACTAAATTTCAACTTTAAAGTCCTCTACCAGATTAAGTAAAAATAACGTTTTAAATGCTATATATTTCGACGTAGCAGTTAGTGTTTGAAGTGAAAAAAAATAAATGGTGCGTGGGACGTTATTTTTACGTGAATTGGTAATATATTCTTTAGTCTTGGACAAAAATACTTAAAATGTTTGCTGGGGTTGCAAAGTGAAGTAATTCAAATTCTCATATTTTATCACGAATAGGTCGAAACGACTTTCAAGATGAGATGTGACGCTGACGTCTCTCTGCATCACGCTATAAATCAATATAAATAAATAATTGCATACAACACACCAATTATCTAGCCCACGTTAAGTTTCATGAAGAACTTGTGTTATGGATGCTAGATAACGGATAAACATACTAATATACTTTTTTTTTTGTAAATACATACATAATATACATATTAAACACCCAGACCAAGACAAATAGACATGTTCATGCACACAAATATTTGTCTTGTCCGGGGATCGAACCCGGGACCTCTCGCGCAGGAGGCGGGTTTAGTACCCCTGCGCCAAACAGGTCGTAATCAATGTTACTTTAAGATAATAAAGGAATAAAAGATTGAATGCTATGGGGGCGGAATATCGGTGGCTTCCGCGGGTGCCCAGTAAACAAGTAGCTCGTCTACTCTCGTTCGTTATTTGTTACTCGTCGTTCGCTCGTCTGCTAGTTATATGCAAGAAGATGCTGCGGGATGCCGCAGGATCCTTCAAGATGCTATAGCGTGCCGTGCCGGGCCATGCCATGCACGGGGCGGCGCTGGCATGCCATGCATAGGTACGGTGCAATATCATTGGAGAAACAGACTCGTTTTAGCAATTAATAGAATTCAAATTTATATTGATAAAATTTAATCACTAATATCAAATATGTTTGATTTACATTTTTTTATTAATACTATTTACAAATGGCCACTCGATTTCTTTAATCACATATCTTAAATCTATAAATGTAAAACTAAAATCACTGGTCTAAAATCATTATGTTAAAATAATTTACGTAAGTCTTTTCGTTGTTTACATTAAAGACGTTTTTGCCGTGGCGATCGTCTTCTTGGCGATATGTGAACAGCCTTCATTGGCGTGTTTATTTTTCTGGAATCAACTATTGCCGAGGGAGTGCGTAAACTTCTCGGAGTACACAACGGTTTCTTCAATGCTGGCGGCTGAGGAGTTTTCATAAGATTCGAAGTTTGCGGTGACGTTACTTTTTTTGTCGGCGTCACTTTTCTATTTAGTCGCCAAGAATCTATGTCTTCTTTGGTATGAATGTTAAGCGATCTTTGTGACCTATTCGATGCTACTGGAGCAGCATCCACCACTCTTTGCATCCTCGCAGGAATACTGGGAGCCGGTTCATGTAAATTTGAATGTTGAATTTTGGGTTTAACATGAGCAACAAGTTTCTGAGGTTTAACTTGTGGATTTAACCTTGGCTTCCTTGCAAATCCAGAATGAGCCATCTTATCATGACGCTCCGATGACTTGTCGGAGCTAGATTCAAACATCTTGGCTTTCGCCAGGACTGCTCCGGCATTTTGGCGACGGAGCTTATTCACAGAAGGCCTACCGTGTTGACTGGAATTTTCCAACTTTCCCGTTTTGTCCATAAAGAAGGCAGCAGCGCTTAACCACTTCTGTTGGCCAGCTTGTGGGCTTCTTTTGCTTAACTTATTGGTGTTTCTGGTCGTTACATTTTGGTACAGCCGCGAACCATCATATCTAGAGGATTTAGTACTAGAATTCATTGTTGTGTTGTTCATTGAATTTTCTGAATTGGTGTTGTCCCAGCTATTATCTACAGTCAAATTTAAAGAACGTCGTGGTTCATGTTTACCGATGGTTTTGTCTAAATTATAATCAGAGGCAAGACTCACTCTTTTCCCCAACTGATATTTTTTATTACTATTCGACACATTTAAAGAACCACCTGACGCTGAAGCGTCCCAATTGTTTGGTGTGGAAGTCTTTGCTGCTACGTCTGGCTTCGTACTAGTACTAGTTCTGCTGCGGCGTGACAGCCCAACATATGGATAGAATCTATCCCCATTTTGACCGGCTTGAGAACGTGACGAAACGTTCCATGACTTATGCCTGACGATTTTTGTGATATTCTCTTTCGAACGCCGTCGTATCGAGCCAATTTTTCTCGCACTCGGCGATCGAATGATCTTTGCTTCTTCATTCGGTCTAATTTTCAGTTCTTTACTCAAACGTCTAGCTAAATGGTCAGAGTTAGCGCAATTCAGCATTGCCACTTCCTCCAATGTTTGTTCATAAACATTCTGCACTTGCTGCAAAGGTTGGACTCTCGGTATGACATCCGTGAATTCCCTAGACAGTCTGTTCTCAATAGCAGACACTCGGCTCTTGATTTCTTCGTATTCTTGTTTAGATATCCTGACATAATCTTTATCCACCTGTTTCATATCAGGTGATAAATCGATTGTATCATGAGCGCTGAACAAATGTTCGGAAGATGTCAACAAATCTTCACTACTAATGCTGGTTTCCGAGTTTTTATGTGAACTAAAATCAGAATTAATGATTGGTGTACTTCTTGCATCCATCATGCTAAGCCGCAGCCTCTTACGCTCCGTCAAGCCCCTGCAGAAACATTTAAATAAAAAACTATTTATAAACTATATAACATATAACTATACTATTTATAACTGATAACCAGACGACAGCAACAGTCTAAATTAAAGGCGCTCTAAAGGTAAATAATTTTACTTACATTTTCAGTGGTGTGAAGGATAGTTCCTTATATGGTAAGCCTTGAGTTATTTCTTTCCTGCAATGAAAATTAATATTTTATTGATATTAAGCTCCATACATTGAAAAAGTGCAATATATTATTTTTATTTTAAATGACGCAATAGGCGTCCGTCCTCATAACTGTAAATCAAATACAGTTTGACATTTTGAATCAATTGCCCGTGCACTTATTACTCACTTAGTTTTCGAAGAAAGTCCCTCATAGCTTTCGAATTTCCGTTTCGATGCAGATTTGCTTAACACTGGAGTTTTGGTATTTTCTCTCACGGTTGCTGGCGTGTTTACACTT
This sequence comes from Chrysoteuchia culmella, assembly GCA_910589605.1. NCBI lineage: Eukaryota > Metazoa > Arthropoda > Insecta > Lepidoptera > Crambidae > Chrysoteuchia > Chrysoteuchia culmella. Next base: position 13,706,113 of record OU342661.1, read on the forward strand.
CCAGAGACCATCTTGCGTAGACCACTTAGAACTCCTAAAAATAGTTAGAGCTTCCTTAAAACATGACGAAATAAACAAAACAAGTTCGCGGGGTTATATCTGTGCAACATCAATGCGATAGCAAAAATTGTGCGACAATTGCATTACGTCACATAGCAATTCATCAATGAATACAAAAAATCAAACAATCGATAAACTATAATGTGCATTTATAGCGGCTTGTCACTCTCGCACTCTTGGTACCTAGGAGCGCAAGAGAGTGAGATGCCGCTATGGGCTATACGAACTATTAGCGAGCGATTAGCCACCGATCTCTTAAGTAATACCATTTTTATTTTGACGTTCCGCGTCGATCGCGCGACCACTGCGTGATGATTGCTAATCTTTAGGTAATAACCCCATCGTTAAAGGGCTTAGCAACTATTTACTTACGATTTAGTGATCCACTTCGCCGTTTCTTTCTTCTTGCAAGATAGACATCGGAATCTTCGTCTAATTGTGTCATGAGATCTTCTGTTAATAATCCTATATGCTGCGAGTTTTCGATGAATATCTATAATAAAAAAGTTAACTAAGAACATTGTTGTAAAGGCTTGGCCAGATTTCGTAACATAATAGAGTGTAATTTTACATAGATTACTGGGTTAAAAAGTCAGCCAAAACAATGGATCAAATTGTCACAGCAATAAAACTAAAATGTTTGCATTATAGTTGTCACCTATAAAGCGATTAGAAGCTGATGTTACATGATAATCAGTTAAGAGTATGAAGAAGACTATGACCTACAGGTAGTGGAAGGTCTCTTGTCATAGCCTCTTGTGTCCGAAACATAAAAGTTGCCAAGTTATGTAAATGCCAGACGTACACTACATACAAAAAATACATTGAGACCTTTTGTTTTTTTTTTTACTTTTTGAAGTAAATGGTAGTTGCTGTGTCTGGTTTTGTCTAACTATAATCTTGATGATAGGATATTAGAATCAGAATTTTTATAAATTAGAATAAGTGAAAACTAGAAAATACAATCAAATTAAATTAAAAGTGAGCCCGTGGCGCAGTGGTACGCGTGCTCGACCTACGACTGTTAAGGTTAAGCAACTTTGGCAATGGTCAATCACGGAATGGGTGTCCAAAAATTTACTATCTCGTGCTCCTCCGTGATTCCGTTTTTTTTTCTTTATTGACCAAGTTTTACAAAAAAGACATGATATTTAATTACACACCGCTACAAATGCCGTTTCGACTTTAACTGTGGTGAAGTTCAGTTACAAAGCAAATACAACAAATTTAAAATGTTAGTAAATTTTTGGAATAATAAAAGTTATAAACAAATACATGTTTTTAAAGTATTATTTATAACTTATATAAGAAATCTTAAAGGACTTTTTTTTTCAGAACCTAAAAATAATAGTTACAATTATGTGATTTAGTACAATTAAACATTCATTATATGACTTGCTACTTGTCAGCAGTATATTATCCGAAGAGTATTTCTTAACAACTGCTTTTAAATTATTCTTTTCTATGTAGTTCCGAACATTAAAACCCACCAATCCGCATTGGGCCTGTGCGGTCATGGCCCATTCTTCTTATCTATCCATAAGGAAGACCAGTGGCCTTACCATCAACTGTAATGCGATTCATTTTAGGTCATTATTAAGTTGAGAGCGCGGGATGCTGTCATACGGCGCGTATAGCGGCGTCTCACTCTTACTACCTAAAATGAATCGCAATACAGTTGATGGTAGGCCCCCTGAGCCCCAATAGTAGGGACATTAAAAATGTCTGATGACAATAAAATTAGGATTCTTGTAGATTCCAAACCTTAACAAGAGCAACATGGTGCTCCAGCCTTTGAGCTGATGCGGCAGCTGGCAGAGGCATGATGCTTGGAGCCATCACTATGGCCAAGTTGGAAGAGTCCATGAGGTTGTCTTTGTGTCTTGCTGCTATGAACTTAAGTAGCTGCAAATAAAATACCTTTATGATTTTAGAATTTTTGCGTTTTTCAATACTATTGTTATACTTATGATAAATTTTAAACAGAAAAATATTGGAAAAAATCAACTCAGTTACAAGTGAATTCTCAGATGGGACTCGAACCCAAAACCTTTGGAAAACCGGTCCACTGTTCTAACCACTGAGCTATTGAGACTTTAGTAGTTAAGAGCAGTGGACCGTGGTAGGCAGAGTTTAAAATGTATCTTAAAAATTGCTTTAATTAACAATAATTTCTAAATTAGCATTTAGTGACTTTATAAGGACAAAATTAGTTTTACATGAAAATTCCACATAAAAGTATATCAACTTTTACAGGCCGATATACGAGGCTAGACCTATAAGTAGCCAGTCATTCCATGACCACGGCAGCTGAAAAGGTGCCAAAACATCGGGAAAATAAAGAAACCCCAGAAAAGTTGTTTTCTTTCGATACAGTGCGCACCAAAACATACCATACCTATAAAAGAAGGTATAAATACATATGTACCTATAAAAGAAGGTATCTTCTATTTTTAAATTCATAAAATCCGAACTAAGTCTTCGCGGAACAGTTTTCGAGTGTATATCAAAAAGAACCAACCGGGCCACTACCCGACTTGGATCCTGATCTCCTGGTTAAAGATTCTGTGGAGGACATCATATTCACTGAAGACATCATTCTAAACGCGCTGGAAGAAATGAAAATAGATTCTTCACCCGGGCCTGATGATATTTCGGTAGCTGTCTTAAAAAGATGCAATCTTGTCGCCAGTTTAACTTCTTTAATGCAGTTATCTTACGATACTGGAATTCTACCAGATAGTTGGAGAAATGCCACAATTACTCCTATATTCAAAAAAGGGAACAAACTTGACCCCGCTAACTTCAGACCTATAAGTCTAACCTGTGTACCATGCAAGTTGATGGAGAAAATTATTGTGAAAGTAATAAGAGACTTTCTTGCCAAACACAGAGTTATCTCAGAACACCAACATGGTTTTTGTCCACGCCTCTCAACTGTGTCTAACCTACTGTCATGTTTATCGCAGTGGGTGGAGCAATTTAATGAAAGACAACCTACTGACGTTATTTACCTTGACTATGAGAAGGCATTTGACAAAGTTCCTACAGAAAGACTACTGCATAAACTAGCATATGTGGGAATAAGGGGCAAACTTCTAAAATGGATAGAAGCATTTCTACAGAATAGGACCTTTCAAGTAAGAATAGGAGACGAGCTGTCGGACGAGCGTGAGGTGCTCAGTGGCGTGCCACAGGGCTCGGTCCTTGGTCCGGTATTGTTCGTGATTTACACATTCGATCTTCCACGCTGCTTGCATTGTAACGTCAGCATGTTTGCAGACGATACCAAGTTGTTTGCGAACCCGCTACTTGACTACGATCGACTCCAATCAGATCTGAACGCAATAGCTAACTGGTCCAAAGACTGGCTTCTCAGGCTTAACGCTTCGAAATGCACGGTGTTGCACATAGGCAATCGGAATCCTCACCTGTCTTATAAGCTAGAAGATGTTTCTCTAACAGAAGTCAAAGTCCGACGGACTTAGGAGTGAAGATTTCTGAAGACTTGAAATGGGAGAATCACATAACATCTATATCGAAAAAAGGTAAAAGCCTGATCTACTTAATTAGGAAAGCTTTTGGGACTTTGACTCCTGAGATGATGCTGAAAATCTATAAAACTTTTGTCAGACCCATTTTGGAGTACGCGTTTCAGGTTTGGAGTCCCTACTTTGTCAAAGATATTGAGCAGTTGGAGAGAGTACAAAGAAGTTTTACCAAAATACCTAGATCGCTGAAACGACTCACATACGAAGAGCGACTAGATGTGCTTAACCTCACAACATTGCACGACCGCAGGAACCGTGGCAACTTAATTGAGACATTCAAAATACTAAGTGGACACTACGACCTTTGTAATATACACAATATATTTAAGCGTAATGAAAATAGCAGGCTTAGAGGTCACAGTCTAAAATTATGTACCGGCGTCGCTAATAATAATCCCTGTAAAAACTTCATTTGCAACAGAGTCGTAAGACAGTGGAACAAGCTTCCAGAAGATGTTGTTTCAGCTGCCAACATCAACCAATTCAAGAACAGACTTGATAAATACCTACAATATATGGATTAAATAAACTATGCCACTATCAGGATACAGGCGGTATCAGTTGCATCAACTGCTTGCCTGTTAAATAATAATAATAATAATAATAATTCCCTGAGGTCTGACAACAATGAAATAATGTGTCTCATTCATTGACTTGGCAGGTTAAGCTACATTTCACTGAGTGCTCAATCTTACATCACACACAACACACAGTGCAATAAATGCCGAAAAAAAGACAAACCTCTGTCTGCAGCTAATGAATAGTTGTAAAGTTTTCGTAATACATGAACATTTGTTTTAATATTGCGTGTTATTCTATGGTTTATTAGATTTCCATATGATTCAGCAACACAATTATGCCATTAGAATAAGTTGTTACACCAAAAAACTGCACTAATATGAAGATTAATAGTATAAAGTCAAATCAGGTTGCATGTAATGAATACAGCCCAAGAATAAAGTTTGAATGTAATTTATCCTAAAGGTGGAAGTGTGCCTCTCCCAAAATCTTCACCACTGAGGAACTGGCCATCTTAATTTCAGAATAGACAGACAAAGCCCTGAATTCGATTCCGTTGTTAAAGGCTTACGAATCCAGGGTCAGACCAGAGAATATACTTGCTATGCATTTAGTTAATGAAACAAAAGGTATATACCTCCATGATATAATGAAGTAGATGAACATGTAATACTGGTAGGAGTAGCAACGTGTGAAGTATTGGCTTGAGTGCATCGTCACCAGCTGAGATTCTACATCTCAAGAGCAGATCTTGCACCTCAGCACTGATTAGAGGTTCCGGTAAACTTCTGAGATATAGCTTTAATACACTAGCAACATCGATTGGATGGTGCCCATCTGATACACAGCCACCTGCATCCAATAACCGCTGAAAAATTGTAATAGAATTATAGAAACTGTTCTAACCTCGTATTGTTTGTGATTGATGAAGTAAGTTAATAAATAAATAATAAAAGTAAGTAAACATACCGTAAATATTGTATAATTAAAATAAGTATCAAATAAAGCTCACTTTGATGTCCTTCTGGCGGTTTTGTGAACCAGCTTTACGAAATAAACCTTCTATGTGTGCATTGGCTCTTAGTACAGTTGACATCTCAGTGACAACAATGGGTACACTCAAGGTGCTTCCACAGCAAATAACACTACATGATGGCACTTTTACTAACGGTGCCCCGAATAGTGTCTTATGATCCTGAAACAAATAACAAGACTTAAAACTAGAAACTGATATATGAATATTACTTAGCAGTAGCACTGAGAGCCACATACTTTTATACTTTTCAAGATTATTTTCTTCAGGCGATGCTTCAAACCAGCTTTTTTCAACTCCCCGACGATTATTGATTGTAATTTAGCGTGATTTATGCCGTCTGATATTAACATTTTTGAGAAAAAAACAGATTTCTTCAAAATCTCAATATTTTTGAATTCAGCATCGTACGTTACAATTTTGACGTTTCGTTGATTCGCTCCGTTCCACTTATACTCAGGGGGTCGACACTTCATACAAAAATGTAAAATATATGGATTTATGAACGTAGTTTGTGCCAACATTAAATTACGAAAAAGTCCGAATAATGAAAAAGTAAGTTTAATCCATGAAGCTATAGAGAATACTATAGCTTCATGGTTTAATCGCTTTTTCCTATCGTATTATAAAGACACGGTAATTTAGCCGCATTATACATCACGTCATGTTGGCCAGCATGTGACGCGCCGCCAAATTTAACTTTAGCTGTCAGTAATACGTAACGTAATATTTTTCTCAGAATTTTTTAATTTAATTTTAAATTAAATTAATAATGTTATTAATTACAAAGAGACATAAAGGGTGGCAAATCTTTGCGAACGTGCGCAATTTGTTGTGTCCGTAGAGTCCGTAGAAGGTTGAACAAGGTAATATTTTTGGCTAATTCCCCCTTGGGTAATATAATCAATTGTTTTAATAAAAACATTGTTTAAAGTCCATTTCAGTAAAAACAGTGTTAATAATAATAGTATTATCAGTAAATATTATGGATTTAAATAATATTTTTATGAAAATTACAATATCGTAGTGTTTGTACTATATTGTCATAGTGCTGTGTCATTGTTATGTTATTAGTTATCGATATTGTTATATTTTAGATGTCTGTCATGGGACGAAGACTTCCATCGGTTGGATCCCGGTTCCCGGGCGAATAACATCCAATCTGGAATAGGAGCTCACCGTTGTCGTCTTTTCTATCAGTGGCTGCTTCATTCTTCTGATACTGCTTTCTAACATTCCTACAGATTTATCAGAATTACATAAATCATATGAAACCTTGTTTTATTCGTGCAATACTATACGAATAGATAACTACTAACTTCCTAGTGGAATATGAAAAATTATAACGGTGTAAGTATGTATTAGTATTTTTTATCGATATCGATACGTGTATGTTTATGGGTGCATCCCAAATCCGTTGTCATTTTGACAACTGACACTGATATGTTGGTACCTCTTAGAAAAACTTAGGTTTATAGAGAATTTGCCCGGTGAAAAAAGCACGTTTTCAAAGTTTATACCTTGATTTTCTTTGTGGTACCTACGGACAAACACAAAACGATACTCACAACACAATAATAGAACATATTATGTACAATAATATCACAAAGAGGATTACACAAATATCTACATTATATATTTAAATACATATATTCATTTTTATTTTTACAAATTAATATTATTATTATTTTTTTAATTTTCAGAGGATAATGAAGCCATGCTTATCTGACAGTGACAGGAGGTAATTACTGTTGACAGGACGGGGATTGGGGTATAGGGGATAGGAGAATGTCATAGAACGACGGATATTTCGCGCAATTAAACAAAATATGGTCCGCAGAACCTTCATCAAGACCACATTCACATAGTGAACTATCTCGGTTATGGATTTTGTTGAGAAATACGGGAGTGGTAACATGTCCGAGACGTAATCGAGTTATGGTTGACACCACATGCCTTGGCAAGTCCCGGAATTTCCAAAACCACGGTTTCTTGGGAATGGTAATCTGAAGAGATCTGTAAACGTAGTGATTACTTGCTCAGTGCTTATACTGTCAAATCACAAATTATAATGACTTTTTTTTTCGTATAGACAAGGTTTATAGCATTATTTCACTCTCTCTCTAGAGAACTCTCTCTCTTTCTAATAAATGTTGTTTTCCTTAACACTATAAGTGAAAGGCTGAAAGATGGTTAGTATCTTGGCTTCCACTTACACTCACCTGGCAGTATTGACTTATATGTTCGGCTGTTCTTTATCAAAAACTGCTGCTACTAATGACGAGGCAGTATGGTCTATGACCCTAGCCTGTTCTAAGGAACGACAAAAAAAATAAATAAATCAAAAACTGCTGTCTGACTGACGTTGACGTGACATTGACATGAAAAACAACAATGACAATTTGTGGACAACAATTAATCAATTCGTGAAACAGAACAAATTTATATATTTTTTGGTGGTTTAGTTTCTTTTTCCGCTATCATGATAGAACTTTCAGCGAGGCTTACTACAGGGACAGTCTACTTAGCCGGTGAAGCCATAGAATGTTGCATTTCATTTTGCCATACGACTCAACCGGAACATAGAAATTCTCAAAGTCACAGGTACATAGTTTGTAAGTAAATCATGCAAATTGTTAATCGCGTCGCGTATAATAGACTCTCATACGAATTGAAACATTTCAGTGACATTCTTGAAAATTTGGCATGGGCCTCAGCTCAAATACACTGCTTCTACTCTACTTCAGGAAACACAGGGGAAAAAACTCCAACATTAGGCAAAACAACATCATTAGAAGTCACTTCCTGTGACATAGGAGATGTTATTTTTCATACGAAGCCTAAAATCCTGTTTTGTGATCTGACAATTCCTCTAGGAGAGACTAAAACCTGTAAGTGCCATTGTTTCCTATAATACTACTGACGTCAATGATTATATCAGTTTGATCTATGTAATTTTGCAGTCTGGTACAGAGAATCTCTACCTATTGAAGCAGCACCTTCATATCGCGGGACTACAGTCAAGTACTCATACAAAATAACTATAGCTACTCAAAAGGTTGGATCTCATATAAAAATGGTTCGCATTCCATTCAGAGTTCTTCCAATCAGCCCTATCATGAACATGCAAGACCTGGCAGCTCTGTGTGGGAATGAAACAACAGAAGAACTCCAGCCAACCAATCCATTTTCAGAGGAGAGAAAAGTTGAAACTCCCCTAACTATGGCTTTACAAGTTTTACAGGTAACCTATATTATATTGATGCCATATAAAATTACAATACTAGTTTATCTGTGAAAATTGTTAACAAAAATTGAGGTCAAACAAGGGAATTTGTGGGTTTCAGAATCTCACAGCAAGGAGGAGTCCAAACTCCTACATGATTACAAATACAAGAGGGAAAGTTGGAAGATTTTGCTTATTTAAATCAGCATACAAGCTTGGTGAAGATATTGTTGGGACTTTTGACTTCTCTGTTGGTACAGTGACTTGTATGCAGGTAAATATTAAACAAATACAGGTTTCAAAAGCTAAACAATGCATAAAATTAATGATTACATTTTTTTTTAAGGTATCAGTCTCATTACAACCTGAAGAAGTAATAAAATCCAAATCACCCTCAAAGAATGCCAATAAAGACACAAGTAGCAGATCTATGACTGTTGCACGGTATCATGAAGTGACATTGGGACTGACACATTCACAACTTATACTTCCAATACCTCTACATATAACCCCAGCCTTTGAGGTTGAAGATGGTATGTTAAAAGAATCATTTTAGTTAGTTCGTTTCACTCCAATTATCACAATATTTTATATTGTAACATTTATTGCAGTTTCTTTGAGATGGCGTCTACATTTTGAATTTGTGACAACAAATGAGAAACTTTTACCTAATCCAGAGGATAAGGACTGGAATGCTCCATTGAATGTCCCTATTGAGACAATGGTGTGGAATTTACCTGTTAAAATTTATTCAACATTACCCAAACAAATTACTCAACATTCAGTTGGCAGTGATGCATATACTTTACTCATTAAATAAATTTTATGTTATAACCTATCTTTTGCAATCTTCTAAAAGAGATGTAATTAAAGTAATACATTACCTAGCGAAATTAATATAGTTTCAAGTAGGTATATTATTTTACTCATTGATACAACCATTGTATAATATGGTAATAATTGAATTTCTAACATAAATCAGTTGTAATCAGTGTACATTTTATACATTTCACTATGTAAATATAGTATTGTAAATAATAGGCATATAAATAAATAACTGTGTGTTTTTATTATAACATATATACAATTTATTCATCAACTGACTCTTTGTCCCAATCTTTCATTTTTGCACCCATCATGAAGTCATCCCTGAAACAATATTTATTTGTAAAATCAATGCCTCTTTAAACAAGTCATACTGTTCTATGAAATTGTATCTAGAGAAAAGTTTGGATGAGATTGAAGATTTGTACCTCAAAGCACTCCATTTTGGTTTATCATCTTCAGCCTTTACTTCATCCTTCACAGCATCAGATTCCTTATCTACAACTATTGACTTTGTTTGACCCATCAAAGTATCCAAAAATGCTCTCTTGTCAAATTTTTTTAGGATCTTTTCTTTTTTTCCTTCTGTTAAATCGCTTCTGTCTGTTTCTCTTTCCAAAGTTTTTTGTTGATTTCTCACTGCATTAAACAACTGTACAACACCTTTTGTTGCTATTTTTGCTAATAATCTCTCTCTATCTTTTTCTAATATGTTTGGTTTTATTCTAATTGATGGCTTTTCCTGCTTCTAGAAAAGGGTAAAATCATCAAGTACACACTTATAATACCAATGGGTGAAATAGAATGTTTATTTTTAATGTCTTTAACCTTTCAAGCCCCGGATTAGGAGAATACATTTTCCATTGTTCTCTGGACACCGGTGTCCAACTCGCAATTCGGCTATGATGAATTAAATGGGGGTTGCATTAGATATTCGCATCCCGATTTAGTATTAAAGGAGGGGGGAGGGGGAGGGGGGGGAGGGGTCGGGTCCCTCCCCCCTCACCCCCTAGGCGCGGAAACCTGTAGTTTTTTTTTTTGTGAAGGTCAATAACCTACAAGTCGACTCATTGAATATTAGGCTTCCGAACGTCTCCGGCGCTGCGGGAAGTGCAGCCCCTCCGCCCCTGCGTAACAAACCGCAGGCACTTCATGTTCCCCTACGCAGCTTCGGCTTTTTGGTCGCCTGCGATTTATTACAGCGCGCGGGGGCTGCTCTCCCTCCGCGCCTCCGGGCTTTTATATACACTCTAGGGGAAGGGCAGACTAGTACCACGTGAGGTCGGGGTTTACTAATTCGGTTCTGTCACTAATTTTTAACTATTCATTCCAAGTTGAAAAAACTACAACTTTACTTGTGTGGAGACTGCATACAAGATGGCGGAAAAATGCGTTCCGTTTCATGATTATTTTCATAAAAATAATTATTTTAATTTTGTTTGTTGTTTTTACAATATATTTATGAAGAATAATAATAAATAATAATAAATGAATACTAAATAATAAAAATAAGGGATAAAACAACCTAAAATTTATTACTATAACGTAAAATAACGTTCCGTTACACGTAACTTCAAACACGTGTAAAAAAAAAACCAGGCATCTCCGCGGGGTGGGGGGGGTGTCAATTGAAAGGGGTAACCAACCCCTACAAAAATCAACCCTTATCAATTCCTAATTCGGGATGCGAATTACTAATGCCAACCCATTAAATGTATACAATTTGATTATAGCCTATAATATATAAAATATAATATATAAATTATAGAGGCTGATTTTAGATAGATATTATAGGAAAAATAATAATTTATAGATTCTGAAACTCCACTCACACCACAAGTCAATATTTTTGAGTTAAAATACTTACTATTTTCTTGGTAGCAGGTTCTGTGACACCATTGTCATCAATATCTTCTGTCTTTATTTCTTTACTATCTCCTATCACCTCAAATGCTGGTTTTTCCTCCTTTTCTTGCTTTACTACTTCTGAATACTTTTTAGCTCTAGACAATACTAAAGTCTTTTTGTTTTTAGGTTTACTCGAACCAAGAATTTTAGCTACCGAGTCTGCCCAACCTTCATTTGTCAGAAGAGCACTTTCATCTGCTGAATTAGAATCACTATCAGCATTACTTTCACTGTCTGCTTCAAGATCCTGTACATTAACTTCTTCGTTTCCCGAATTTTCGGAACCATCACTTGATGATTCCGAGTCGGAAACTGAAACAAAAATTACTTAATTACTAAACATGCATTGATAGAGATTATCTGATGATGACTCGTACCTACTTACCCGAAACTTTTATAATGGGTTTTCCAACGTTTTTCATTTTATGCTCTGAAACTTCTGCCACTACCATATTACAACAATTTCTATTATCTAATTAATCGTTCTTATTGATTTTATTTTACACGTGCATGCAGTTGTAGGTACACAATTTTTGACAATGACAATGACATGACAAGTGACAACTGCCTTTAAACAACATTAAGTGCGTTTCGTTTTTTTTTCCTTTGCCACTATGTTGGTTTGGTGCCCCTGTTGTTAGCTTGGTTGGATTCTCTTTTTGGAAAACAGGGGCACCAAACCAACAGCAGCTGACGGATAACGTTTCGTTTTACATGTTTTTGTTTTAATGCTTACAAAACAACTTTGTTGTTACTTGTTTGTGGTATATTTTATTAAAAATACGACAAATATGAGTACTCATTTTAATCATTTTCTTAAAATTCATTCAATAATATAAATAACAATAATATTGATTAGATCAAATTCAGACAGAATGACTTCTTTAACGTTTGTTGTGGCAAATGGAACGTTTTGTTTTGTGTAATAAAAATAAAATACAGCTGATCGACTCTACAACCACAAACTATAGGATGCTAAGAACCGAAGAAAGACGACACGACAACGGAGAGATTTTGTGTTGGTTTGGTTGGTTGTGTTTGTGTTGTGTCAGAAAATGGTGGTACTGTACTAGCTAGACAATGGCGAATGTTGCGAGTCCTGTACCATATCTTGTAAAGAGAGAATACGGTTTTGTGCCTGAATTTAAGGCTCAATTATTTACGAAACGTTTGAACGCCGCAAAAAACCTATTTCGGCGAGACTTGGTGTGTCATTTTGGGTGTGTAAATGCCATCGAGTTCTCCAGTAATGGCGAATTACTCGTATCAGGTAAATTGTTCATGTAAAATATGTATGTACCTACTATTTTATGTTCTTCAGTAAGTCAAAATTCGTCAGTTTGCTATTTCAATCAAACTTTGACTGGAAGTGCTGAAAGTTAGGTATATTGGCGATCGTCGTCACTCTGTTGTCAGGCGTATGTCTCACTGTCTGTTTATTGTACTGTGATATTGGTTGATGTGGGGTTATTTTAAAGTAATAAAAAACCGACCTTAAAAACTAGCAAAAAATAAGCCTTTTGCAGTCAGTGCCAGCCAAGGCAAGAAAAATAATAGAATAGTTAAAAGTAGAATGCTTTGGCTGGCACTCCAAAAGGCTTATTTTTGCTTTATAGTTTTTGAAGTCGTTTTTTTTAACGCAGTTTATTTTGTTACTTTTTAGTGTCTGTAATATGTTGTTTTGTAATTTACAGTAGGATTTATCTAGATTAAATTAAGTTTATGTACATTATTAACAAAGTATCGTGAAAATTACATCGTCCAGGTCAACAAAATATGCTCATATCTGATCCTGATTCATAAAATAAAAACTACTGTACAAAAATGAATAAAAATTTTATGGAACCAAATGGCAACTATTCGACATCGAACAAGAGTAATCAGTGTACACACATTAAAACAACAAAAACAGACCACATTGAGAACCTCCTCCTTTTTGAAAGTCGGTTAAAAAAAGATATTTCTTATCTTTTTGTTCTGTAGGGTGGTAGTAAACCAAACAAATTACTTAGCCAAATTTAATGTAAGAAAGCTGTGTAACATTTCCAGCTCTTTATTCTAAGTACTTATTTACTTGAAGCAAAATTATGTTTGTATTTTACCAAAACAAAACAAAAGTATAAAATTATTAATTTATGTAAAAAGTTATAATATTGTATACTCAGTCAGTACAAATATGGTTTACTTTTTTCTATTACTATGATTGAAAAGAACTAATATTGTTACCCTGCCCTAATATTTTGATTATATTCAGTTGTGTCACTTGTGGAAACTGAGATTTTAAATTTGAAAATTGAAAAACCTAAGCAAAGTAGGTCAAAAAAAGTTAACAACATCATGCACTTACTTACATTTATATTGTCTCCATGATAAGTGCACTATAAACTAATATAAAATAATTAAAGAAAACAAAGATATTAGAAATATATCAGTAAACACCCATAGACAGATCAAGCTCCAGCATCATGGAATCTTTTGCCCTGGACTCTTCCAGTACAGTCACATGCAATAATATTGAATAACTAAGCAACCTTGTCACATTACAATATTGAATAACATTGTGGACAGAGAGCTTTGTTTCCATGTGTATTTAATGCGATAAGATTATATCCTATTAATATTATCAATGTGAAAGTTTGTGAGGATGTTTGGATGGATGGATGTTTGTTACTCTTTCACGCAAAAACTACTCAACCGATTCGGATGAAATTGGCATACAGATAGAATAATAGATGGATTAAAACATAGGTTACTTTTATCACCATACTCACGGGAACGGAAACCATGCGGGTGAATGAAACCGCAGGTGGTCGCTAGTAGAATTATCACTTCTCGTGATTGTACACTAGTCACTTCCCCCTTGTGTTTACAGCAATGCTGTACTGAGTACAAGAGTTGTACTGGCCGTTGTAAAACCTATGGTTTAATATATTGCAATCTTTTGCTTTTACTAGGTGGAGATGACAGGAGAGTTATGCTTTGGAAGTTTGGCCAAGCACTTCTTAACCATTCTAAAGAGCCTGAACAGATGAAGCATCTACATCACTCCAACATATTTTGCCTTGGCATCACAAATGACAATCAGAAGCTTTACTCAGGAGGGAATGATGATACGGTAATTAAATATGTTTCCTGTGACAAAAATTTTCAATTTAAATCAATGTCACTCCAAAAACTTGTTACAATTGTGGGAACACTTCCTAAATATGGCACAGTTAGCCCACACAAGTCCAAGTAACCAATCTCTTCACAAAAACAAGGTCGGGCCGGTTTCACAATCTAAAAATAAGTTTCGAGTAGCTTACTTGACAGTTGCGATATAATATAGATGTCCAATCATCTTTAAATCAAATAAGCTACTCAGAATTTACTTTTAGATTGTGAAACAGACCCAAACCCATTTGCCACAAAGCGGTCACTGTATCTATTTTATGAAGCTTAGAATCAATTCCAGTATGAAGTCCCGGCAACTGCTAGGTGTTTCATAAGAGAGTAAAGCCTTGAAATAGACAGTAATAAAAATAAGAGTCTCCCAAAAAGAAAAACAAGCTACGATAAGGGCAATTTGCTCTGACTCTGTAAAATAGTGGTTACTACTACTAATTTGTATTTTATTCGTTTATTAGGTGGTTGTGCACGATCTGGAAAGTAAAAGCCCATTGGAAGTGCTTCAACATCAAAGAGCAGTATGCAGCCTCAGCATTGATCCTTTCAATTACCGTGTTGTTTCTACAGCCGGCAACGATGGTCGTCTACTGCTGTTTGACACTAGGCAATCTGTACATGGTAAGTTAAACAACTTTATATCTAGTTAATGCGTAAATCATCAAAAGACCACTGGCGGTCTTACAATAATGAAAAATATATTTATTATGTCTCATTTTCGATACCTGATGAGTTTATAGTAGTTTGTGATTAAAGTGTGTTTAGAGTAGATCAAAAACTAATATATTTATTGACTTCAGATTAACTGTGTGGTTGCTTTAATATTGTTTATGCAGTATTATATATTTTGAACTGCAGAGATTTGTCATAAAAACATCAGGGCAATATGCCAAATATTTAACACTCAGTCAGTTGTGTTGAAAAGAAAATTATGATTTTTATTTACTTTTAGTAATGGACAGACTAGGCACTTGGTATAAAAATAACTCTTTAGAAAAAGGTTTATGTTGTCTTTGTATACTAAGGGCCACTTACGCCAACCTGGGTTAGCTCATTTAACCCAGAGTTAGTGCTTCTTTTGTATGAACGTTGGGTTAAATTTAACCCAGCTTGGTGCAAGTGGCCCTTAAAATAAAAACTATAACAATGTTGGGTTGTAAAGGAAAAGAAAATTTGGAGTGTAAACAATTTTTCAAACAACATACAGAATACTTGTTCACTATAATTTAAGGGGCGGTAAAACAAATAGAGACGGGGCGTAGATGGTAGTTCCCTGTGGTTTGTGTGTGGACTCACTGGCACAGTGTACCTACGCAGAGTCGCTAGTGATCTCGCGCAGTCGCAAGGCGTTCCACGGGGTCATGTTCCACCCGCAGCAAGTCGGGATGGTCGTGTCGGCAAACGCGAGGGATGGCGTCGCGCTCTGGGACTTGAGGTCTCCTAAACAGTGAGTCAGATTATCTTTTATAACATTCTTTTTTTTTTTAATAACTGGGCAGGCATTTGACCACCATCGTGACCCACTTGTTACTAATGTTTGATATACGGATGATCATAAAAATTAAAATATTCTAAAGAATATGTGTATTTTCTGATAAAATGATTTTGATAAATATTTGCTGAATGGTCCCTTTGTCTGCAAGAAGTGTCTCGAGACCAAATATTTTTTTATTTATTTTTCCTGTTGCATACATGCATTTATTAGCCTATCTATAAAAAATCGCACGTATTGTACAAAAAAATGTATATCCGTAACAACTGGGTTAACAAACAGGATGTGGTCTAAGGTGTTGCCTGCTTGCCCAGGAAAGGAGGTTTTTAAAAAAAACCGTATCTAACCAGCGCATTTGGCATTACGCGCACCATGCGTTTTTGTCGATACTCCCGCTCATATCAGAGTGCTTAATGCGAGTTTTTTCTACTCACGGTCGATAGTGAGCGCGTTAGGTCTTTGTGTAGCATTGGTGTAGTCTGTGGCGTAAGCCGCTAGATGGCGGGCCGCTGATTTCATACAAAAATCGACGCGTTCACGATCGACCGTGAGTAGAAAAAACTCGCACTAAGCACTCAGTACGGTGTGAGCGAGACAGACTGTGCTTACGCGAGAATATTGCCGAGAGTTTTGTCGTGGTGCGCAAGCTATGCCAGCAGTTCTCTGGTTATGACTATGATCGGTTAGCAAATTTTAAACTGCGAAAGGTATCCAGAGAATCCGGCGATTCGAATCGCAATGAATTTTGATGTACCTATACTAATGATATTTTAAGCATAATGTGAACCATGTGCGCTTATACATTATATTACGATATATTCAGTACCTATTGCTTTTATTTATATATATAATATATCTATGTGATTTCCAAATATTTGGAATGATTGCTGTCATCATATAAGTACATGAAATTGTTATAATCTACATCAAAGAATGTAAATATTTTATATAATATTTTACATAGCCCTGTACTACGCTACGTGGGAAACAATGGAGCATCACAGAACTGTATGAGCGTTCGCTTCAACTCCGCTGGTACTCACATCCTAGCGTTACGACGTCGGCTCGCGCCCGTTCTATACGCGGTTCATTCACCAGAACCCGTCGCGGAGTTCTACCACCAGGATTACTACAACTCCTGCACTATGAAGAGCTGCTGCTTCGCTGGGGAAGGCGACCAGTTTGTAATGTCTGGATCTGATGATTTCAACCTGTACATGTGGAAGATACCTGATGGAGGTGGATCAGGTTTGTGTCGTTTCTAATAACAATAACTACTTTGTTTGACTACGCTTTGAGTGCACACTAAAGCACGAAGGCAATTCACACAAAACTGCTGGAGCGCAGATTTTACTAATACAAAATCTGCGCTCAGATTAACGCGTGCCATTTCTCTTCGAAAAATCTGCTTTCCAGATGAAACGCGGCGCAGTGTGTAAATAGCGAAGGTCGTTTAGGTTAGACAAAAGTTACTGTGACAAGTTACGACTTTTAAGCACCATCTAAAACAAACTAATATTTTAATTTTACCGTCCGTACGAATAAAAATATATACGCAAACAATTGACACTGCAAATGTAATATTTACAGTTACTTTTTATTTATTACAGACATGATAGTTGAGCCCCCTCACCTGGTACTGTATGGTCACAGGTCAATAGTGAACCAAGTTCGTTATAACCCACGATACTGTCTTATTGCATCGTCTGGAGTCGAAAAAATAATCAAAGTAAGGAAACTAAGTCTATCATATATATTCTTCTTTTTGTATATTTGTGGTAATTGTTAATGTTATTTTATAGGTGTGGTCAGCTTTAGAATATCCGCAAATGAGAGGTTCCCTTTTGGAGGAGGCGCAGGGATCTGATAATCCGCGTGAAATATATAGCCATGAGGACTATGTCTCTCTCGTACATCATAGTGGACAAGTAAGTTATTTTGTTTGGATACAGTAATTTCTCAAAAATTCGTAAATACACATGAGACAATTTAAAGTAAAAAAGTCATAGTTGTGAATCTCATATTGTCTAGACTTTTCTAGCGTCTGATAGTGTTTAGGGCCTAGACACTATCAGACGCTATCATTGATTAATGGGTTATTAATAACACAATCACTTAACTTGAACCATTTCAGACTTCTTTATCAGGCTTCAAACCCTAGTCTATGCCAAAAAAAATGTTTAACAAAAACAAAAAATGAACAACAAGCTTTCCACCCGTTCTCGTGGAAATATCGGGATAAAAATTAGCCTATTACTAACCGTCCTAACAACTAATTCTATGTCAAAAATCAAGTCGATTGGTTGCTTAGGGCGTTAGGGAGGTCAAACAAACTTTCGCATTTATAATATGAATTAGGAAGGATTTCGATAGGATTAGGATGGTGTAGCTTTTCTGACTTTCACACAACTAGCCTGAAAAACTAAATTTGTATTATCGCGCACAGTACATTTCTCACAACTACGCGGAGCAATCAACGAGAGAAGACCCACGGATGATGGCTTACTTCGATTCCCTGGTGCAGCGCGAGTTAGAATGTCTCGCTGAGGAGACGGACTCGCTTGATGGCTCTAGCAGCTGTCGCTCGCCACACAACGACACAGACTCGTCTGACAGCGACCAGATTGTAGTGGACTTTCTACCGTTGCCGCCCAAGCGATGTAAGTATGAAGCTAGCTGAAATGTTTTAGATGAGAGATTCGCTCGATGGCTCAAGCAGCTGTCGTCCGCCACAAAACGACACAGACTCGTTTGACAGCGACCAGGACCTCTATTTTTGAATCACTTGTCGCGCGAGTGGCGAGGCGAACGAGGAGGCGATAAGGAGATTAGCGACCTTGCAAGCGTAGACATAGTACGCTTTTCGCTTTGCCCCTCGCGCGCTCGAGTTGAGAGGCGGTATTACAGGCGAAAAGCGAAGCTATGTATATAATCGTGCAAGGTCGCTTTTACGGAATACGGGAACTCAAACGTCGCACGAAATTCAGTAGAATCCTTGAGACGAGTGAATCAAAAATAGAGCTCCAGGACGTATTTTTGAATCACTCGAATAACTATTCGCGTACGGAATCGCAAGATTCGCAATCGAAGCCTAAAAATTGATTTTTTTAATTCCAATACGCATGCGCAACTTCAACGAGTAGTCCGAACTATTCTTTTTTAATCGATCGGTAGAAAGTATGACGTTTACTTCTTCTTTCTTAATCAATGGCGTGCTCGCGATAAAATTCGCGAATTTTGCAAATGTCAATAAATATATTTTTCACCTCAAACGCTCTGAAAAGGATGTTTTGTCAATCAGTTTAGGCGTAGAAAACCGGTTTTTGTGGCCTAGCGCGGCAAAGTACTTTTTTATTTTAATACCTAAAAATATGTCATAATGCGTTCCGAATCGCACTATTGACTTTTTTGTTATATTTGATTCTTATTTTAAATACCTTTAAATTAATTATAATACTCCGTTTTGGTTTTATTATATTATTTTAGTTCATTGAATCATAATAACAATAAGATTGAACTATTTGTTATAAGAATTTTATATTAGGCTGGGTGAGATTTCACAACCTATAATTGGATTTTGGACTGTGACATAAATCTTTATTTTTAAATTGTCTTTGTCTTGTACCTCATGTCAGTGTCAACATTTACATTTTATTTATTTTAATCGTTTTTATTCTTATTAATAAGTAACAATATATTCCTACTTTAATTACCTTTGAATTAACTATAATACTCCCTTTTTTATATTTTAGTTTTTTATATCATTAAAACAACGAGAATAAGGTATATTTAGATTAAACTTTATGTTTAAAGATTTTTTACCGGAAGTTGACCGCGGAAACAAACATAAATGCTCCTCGCTGTTTTGAGGTGAAAAATTGTGTGTTGCGCTCGGCAGAAAAGTTTTTAGCGTCTTGTAACTTTGAAATCCTCGCTTCACTCAGGATTCAATCTTTGAACCACTCACTACGCTCGTGTTTCAATCCTAGAATCCTTCACTTGCTCAGATTTCAATAGAGGTAACTCGCCGCTAAATAACCAACTTTCCAGCCTTGCATAACAAATAACTATTTTATTAGAGAAATTGTACGGTAGATCGAGTTAAAAATGGAGCCTCACAACACGTGTTATTACGAAAAGAACTCGGGCGCAACTCCGTATGACGTTTAGCACTTATTGTTATTTTCGAATTGACATTGACATGACGGGTAGTTTGACAACTTAAAAAACGTTTCGTTTCACGTGATTCAAGTCCGATTCAGTATCGGTTTTTGAAAATGTTTGGAGAGTTAAGTTTCCGGTTTTTAAAAACGGCAACACCGTATTCGAGTGATTAAAAAATGCGATAAAATAGAAGTCGGTGAACTTGAATTGATTCGCATGAGAAATTCGAATGATTCAAAAATACGTCTCCAGATTGTAGTGGACTACAATCCTTCTGTTGCCGCGCAAGCGATGCAATGTAAGTATGAAGCTAGCTGAAATGTTTTGGCAGAGACACACTGGCTCGATGTCTCTGAACAAGGAAGCGAGCTAGAATGTCTGGTTTAGGAGACAGACTCGTTCGATAGCTCTAGCAGCTGTTGCTCGCCACACGACGACGACGACACAAACTCGTCTGACAGCGACCAGCCAGCGTAGCATGCGCACCGCGACTCGCTGTCGACCATTATCTTACATTGAATATATTTACTAAAAACTAATTGGAAACGACGTAAAAACAGTAACAGAATACGTTGAGACCATGTTTAATTTTTTTTATCTGTACACGCTAATATCGGAAACTACTGAACGGATTTAAATAAATCTTTGTAAAATGCAGCTACTAGGTATGGCCAAAATACACAATAAACCATACCTACTAATTAGTTTACTGATTACAACGCACAGCCCAAGCGGCTGAACCGATTAAGCTGAAGTTTTGCATACAGGATCCTTTAAAGATGTAGGCGAGCACTAAGAACCATTTACGAGCGGGATAGAAAATGCGCTCGCGCGAGAAAAGTGTCGAGAAAGCTTTGTCGAGGTGCGCATGCTACGCATGCAGATTGTAGTGGACTTCCTACTGTTGCCGCCCAAGCGATGTAAGTATGAACTACAAAGCGAGCTGCAATGTCTCCTATATGAGACAGACTCGATCGATGCCTCTAGTTGTTGTCGCTTACCATACAACAAAACGGTATTCTCTGATAGCGACCAAATTGTATTATACTTCCTATAAGAAGAGCGCTTACACAAGAATAAAGCAACATAATTTGAGTAATAATTGAGAGGGGTGAATATATGATATAATGACATATCGTATAATACTTACAAAATATAACAACAGATTACATAAAATCATTTCATATAACGTTCATTTAGTTCGTATAATCAAAGAATGTCATACATTCAAAATATATCATTTTTAAACGTATATATAATGAATATTTGATATACAATCATTTCATATACCTAATAAACACTTACTATAAAACCTAAAATGTATAATATTTTAAACAGATAATCATTATATTACATAAAATCATTTCATCTAACGTTAATTTGCCGCTGCTTAGTTTTGGTCACAGTGACGCGCTTTGTTTGACGACCTCCGTGGTACAGTACAGTGTTACGTACACCAGTTTCAAGGTGTCGCCTACTCGAATGTCCTGGGTTCGAATCCCGGTGAGAGCAAATGTTTGTATAACGAAAACGAGAATTGATTTGAGGTGAATTTATACCTGAGTCATGAACGTTTATAATATTTCTACACATAAATACTTAAATATCTATAATTATATGTATTTATATCCGTTTCCCAATATCCCATAACACAAGCCTTACAATGCTTATTTTGAGGCTAGGTTAATTGGGGTGAGTGTAATAATTAATATATAAAAAAAACCGTTCTAACCTAACCTATCAACAATTGTTTTGTCACCATTGTAGCTTTTTATGAGCCCCCGCAAGGGGAGCCCCTTGCGAGGGTTGCGCTCCCCCCGCCCCCCTGCTCCATTGCCCACCCTATTTTAAATTACTAATATCGTTTCGTAATTTTTGGACTTAAAAAAAAATTACCCTGGCGCTTCGCCGGCCGCTGCGATTATGCGTTTCGGCGTTTAATGATTTGGTGGGGGGATGTAATGCTAAATCATTTAGAAGTCATATAATCATCATAAGTATTAATTTTATTTGACACGTTTTGTCGAATAAAATTATTACTTATGATGATTATATGAAACAAAATTATATAAAATGACCAATAAAGCAACAAGTAAGTTTTATATAAAATATTTTTATACAAAATGAGCGTTATGTTTGTTATATAAAATGATGATTATATGAAATAAACATTATGTAAAAAGAAATAAGTTGAAGTGTTGTTATGTCTAACGTTTATTATGTGATATGAACGTTATTGAAATTAAATAATACCAAATGAAATGATATCATTTCATTTGGTAGTTGGTGGTTGACGGTGCGTTGGCGTCTCTGACCGAAATGTTATCTTACTTGTTTTGTTTGCAGCTAATCAGAATGGCGCTCGAAGTCAACGGTGCCCTAATCGGCTGGCTCGACTAGTGGCGACGGCATCACGTTATTCCAAAAATTTACGATCTCACAAAAGAGGATCTCTAAGGTAAGTTTGAAAAGACATTTTAGGGTTTTTCTTATTTAAGATTTTGATGATGCTCATTTTTGGTTTATTCTAGCTTCCGCCCTCGGTTTCACCCGCCTGGTTCCATTTCCCGTGGGAATATCGGGACCAAAAGTTGCCTATGTACTACTCTCCTTCCTTTCAAGTAACTATGCCAAAAATCAAGTCTATTGGCACTAGCTAAACTAAGTTAACCCTTCGCTCCCGGCGAGCCCTCTTGTGCGGCGACGTTGGCCCGGGCGAATTGCGGAGCGGGGGCCGTCTATCGTCTTATACAACACATAATATACACTAGCTTTTGCCCTCGAATTCGTTCGCGTGATTAAGACACTTAAAAAAAACTATTCATCTCATACTACTTAAAGTCCCACGGGAAGGCGGTGATTTACGGAAAGGTGGCAATACAGTTCTGGCCCGATCGGGCCGGGCGGTTATAGGCAAAGTAAGGGCGTGAAGGAAGGACAAACAAACACACTTTCGCATTTATAATATTTTAGGTTTAGGAAGTCAACTATTTTAGAAAAGAGGGATCACTAATAACCACGGCTAAAAGCTAATGGCGCTACCACATCGTCTGTACCCAAAGTCTGTCGTTTTGTCGATTACTTGCCAAATGAAAAGTACAGTCGGTTATGGCGCCATTAGGTCTCAGTTTTTCTCCCTATTGTAATTTTACTTCAGTTGAGTTGAGACCATCAATAAAAAAAGAACAGCGCAATCTATTTTAACTCTAAACGTTCCAAGCAGGCGCAGCAAACAATCTCGCACATCAATGAGCAAATCCAGCGGAAAGTGTTTTGGCGGGGCCGGCAAGCGATCCGAGCGGTCTGAGCGAAGAGCGCGCGGCCCAAGGCGGCCTACCGCTCGGGCCCGAGTCAGGGTCACTCGTTCTAGTGAACGGACCGATTCGGATGAGCCGCGACACTGTCTGTATGCGGAGAGTGCTCGGCCACGGGAGGTATAGTCATTTCTTATTCAACCTTTTTTTTTAAATTAATTTGTAGATCTGTGATTGCCCGCCCTTCCGAGCAAAGCTAGCTGGAACTGTTTAAAGACTCTTACCCACAGAGCCCGATCCGTGCCGCCGATACGATCTAACGATCGATCGGAACGTATGCGTTATCTGTAAACAATGGCTGCCCGTGTACGCGTTCGGTTCTAGCGCTGGCAGCGTGAAAGCATTTAAGGAAAGACATTGGTTACAGAGAATGCATGCGTTAAGATCGCATCGTCAGATCGTATCGGCGGCACGGGTCGGGCTCTGTGTGTAATGGCCATGAGCGGGACAGGACAAGCGGTCCGAGCGATCTGAGCGAAGTTGTTTTTTTTTTCTAGTATATTTCTTGTTTATTATCATAAAAATAGCATTGTAAAATGCAAAATTAAAATGTTATAATCTATCAGCATTGTCAATATCAGCACTGTCGTCATCATCTTATTGAACCAAATTTTGTACAATAAAATATCACTAACACCTGCTTCATTACTTATTCTTTCTTTTTCAGACAGCAACACCACTGCGAAGACGCATAAATCTCACAAGGACTTCCAAAAGGAAAAATAAAGTCACTAGTTATAGGAAAGTTATTAGTAATTTAAGGAGTAATGGTAAGTTATTTTCGCATCACGTAACAACCGAAAAACATGTTGTCATTCATAATAAAATAAATAAATATTTGCATTTATTTGTTACAGGGGCTACATTAGCTCATGACAGTAGTGATAATAATACTTTTTCAAACTTCGATAATGATGAAAACTTAGCACTACCAAGTACTAGCACAGGTAAAGTAATTGTACTATTTCTTGTCTATTTAGAATAAATAATTAAATTCATCAATCTTAAAAGCAAATTGGGGATGTCCCCATTGGTTTAACAATTAAAAATAAATTAAATATAATTCGGCAACAATTTCTAACATTAATATTAATTCTTGTTTCTTCATTTACAATGCAGGATACAGGGGGCAAAGTTCTTCAGCACTATTTAGAATAGCAGAAGTAGATTCCGACGATGACCAATCAGTGGGCAGTCGGCCTATATCGCCGAGGAATCAGAACGGCAACCAGAACATTCCTACAAATCTCGTCAGCATCGTGCCGACCCCGATCAACGGGTCCCGCGACTCGATAGGAGACTCCTTGCGAGTCGAAGCGCCCGAGTCCGAAAGTAATAATTCCTCACCGCCACCAGAGACAAGACTCAGGATGAACTTGAGGAGATTGAGAAGGAACGGCCGACTCAGTCTTCAACGGTCTGACTCGAGTGAGTCCCCTCCCCCTAAAGAACCCTTAGATCGGGCGTCTACATCCATCGTCGAACGGCTATCGCCAAAAGTCAGTTACAATAGAACCGTAGCGAGACTCATGAATGAAACAAACGAGAGTGAATTGGAAAGTAGTTGTAGCACTGAGAGTAGTGTTTGGCCGACGCCTGACGTCATGAGGACGCCGGACAGTGGAGTGGGAACTGTCGTGGGGAGCAGTGCGAGAACTCAACCCCGAGCAGACGACGTTTCCGACGACCCCGACTACCAAGCACTCAAATTCAGACAACGAGTCAAAAAGGCCCGACGCAACTACAGAACCCACATGGACTCTGATTCCAACTGAACTGATTTTCAAACATAGATAGATATTATAAATTGTGTTCCATAAGATATTCATGTAGCCTCATTTGTGAGCATATATATGCATCAATTATTGTCCATATAAAAATGTCCAAACGTGCTCTTTGTCAATCTATTTTCGAACTTCAAAATGCTAATGGTTGAGAGATAATTAATATTTGACAAGTTTGACTGTCAATTGTTCAAGAACTCAAGCTCGCGCGTACAAATAAACAAAGTTGTCTATATCCTATACCAATGTTAGTGGAGTGGTAATAAAACTACTATGACTACATCTTCTGCTGTTTATTATAATATAAACATTAAATAAATAATAATGTTTATGAGACTGGGGTTTAGGACCCTGAATGTAAAGTCTCATAATGACGTCAAAAGTTGAAGAACAGACTGATCAATGTAATTCATTCTTATATATTTTTGACACCAGAAAATTATGTGTTAATCAAAAGATAATGTGTTCCCTTTGTTTATGCAAGTAAGTATTATTGTGGCGAATGGTTAAAAATATTGTTAAATTATTTATTTATTTTTCAAAATTATGCATACAAATCGCTATTGAAGGAGCTTACTTTGATAACATAACACAGTGGCATCATATGCAGAGGCTTGATCGGTCTGCATTTGTAAAGTATATTAAATGGTTATTAAATTAAAAATTTATGTGATCTATTATTAATATAGTGTTCGATCTGTTTTCACTCACTAAAAACTATGTACAGTTTAGATAGCAATGGCATATCCTATTGAAAATAAGTATGCTGGAAAAAAATATGTACATATTCTAATAAATATGGAAAAAAATGTTTTTTCTAAAACCTTGTGCTTTTCCTACTACTGTACTCTAAATTGTTAGTGAGTGTCAGATTGTGCAGATTATACTACTAGTTCTAGGATCAATGTTCCATGGAATAACTTAGTTTAAAACGCTGGAATAATAAAAACATTGACCTAAAAAGTAAACAATGCATTTTCAATGCTATCCTATAAGATAAATTTTAATAGAAAAATACTAGAAATATTAGACTCTGGGGCCGTACTTGTACATTACTATATAATTTGTGGCCGTACCGGCTACCGCGCATGCGCAAGCACAACAAATTCATCTATGCTTTCTACGAAATAAAAAAGACAACATACTTCCAGACCGCATTAGTGACATATTATGCATATGCGTGGCTTAGCTACGCCTACGGAGTCAATGTGGGAAAATAGCACCGACGTTCCAAATTTATTTACATTACAAAAAAAGTTAATAAGAATACTAGTAAATATAGATAATACGGACTCATGCCAACCATTTTTTAAGAAACATGAAATTCTTACATTACCTAGTATTTACATATTAGAAATTTGTAAGTTTGTCCGAAAATATCCAGAATTCTTTAAAAACGCATAGAAAGTAATTCCAAATACACACTACGAAATAAAAACAAGCTTATCACTCCTACGTTTCGACTTAAACTACACTCTGCGAGCACACTAGCTATGGCTATAAAAATATATAATAAATTACCGGAACATATAAAAGACACAGATAAAGATAAAGAATTCAATAATAAACTTAAACAATTACTTATTACCAAAACTTATTATACAGTTAGTGAGTATTTGACCGATACGTCTTTGAAATTAGCAACATACCTACACTCTAGCAATATTATCTTATGTCTTTTATAATAAATAATTTTATTTTGTAACAAAAATTAGTATAGTGCCCTTTACTTATATTTGTCATGCCCAATCCGGACCCATAATGTTCTCACATATTTTTAAGACCCTGTATACTTATGGAGTGCAATAAACTGATTTGATTTGATACATATTAAACACACAGACCAAGACAAATAGACATGTTCATGCACACAAATATTTGTCTTGTCCGGGGATCGAACCCGGGTCCTCTGGTAGATAGATATACAATATTCTGTTATTATTTACTTTCTTAGCGTGCATACATGATTTCTGATTTAAGATGAAATATTAGGATTAATCGTGAAAAGCAAACTACAAAGTTCGAAGAGTACTCGAGTCCACTGAAGTATTCGAGTACTCGAATACCTGTCCAAGTCTTCTGACTCTAGTCCTTGACTCTTTTTAGAACGATTACCAAAATTATCGAATACCAAATATAGCCGTCTCGGCACATCACTAGGCCACAGACTACAGACAAGACAGACCATCATCATCGCGGAGAAACAAGATGGCACTCAGGGTTACAATATTACACTTTTAAATGCGTAGAATAAAAGTCTAGACCGTATACACTATTCTAGTTTTTATTTCACATCGATCGGTGCAGTATTACTAATGTTATAAGCGTGGGAAATTTACGTAGGTTTTGTAAATCTCGTCAGTGTTCGCGACGAATACCGTGTGACGTCATCTCGTCCATACGGCAGGGCAGGCGACCCCGCCTCATACGTCCGTAGTACATTTCGCGGGTAAGTTGTCTGCTCTCGTGCGCTCTGGTGTTATTTATTGATTTTAAATAATGCTGATTGATTAAGTGTATTGTGTAAATTATTGTTTTAGACCTAAAATGGAAGAAGGATTTGAATAAAGTCAATCCGACAACCTTCCCATAGTCCACGATATGATGGTGGCGGAATATTTTATAAAAAATAAAGATTTTGTAGATAAATATATTTACAAATTCCTTTATATACTATAAATAAATATATTTACACATTCCTTTATATCCTTTATATACTATTGACTTTGTCCAAGGCTTTTGATTGCGTGGATCACCGGACGCTGCTGTTGAAACTAAATCATTACGGTGTAAAAGGTGATGCTCAAAGTTAATACTGTCGTATCTCAGTTCCAGAACTCAGACCGTTGATATTAATGGAGTGAAATCTGCCGGCTCAATTATAAAACTAGGCGTGCCTCAAGGCTCTATTTTGGGCCCTTTCCTGTTTCTAGTATATATTAATGACTTGCATTTCTTTGCCAAAAACTTACGTGAGATTGTCTTGTTTGCGGATGATACTTCTTTAATATTTAACAATAATAGGAATAAAACTGAAAAAAAATTTGACGATGTAAACAAATCACTCTCGCAAGTACTAGCTTGGTTTAATTATAATAATCTACAGCTTAATGCAAAGAAAACTAAATGTGTCGTGGACGAGCGCTTAGTCACACAACTGACACTTAGTAAATGCTGGCTGGAAAATGCCACTACGTCCAATGATACGCTGAAGAACCGTTGATCAGTACAAATAAACAATTATTTAACACAGTATATTTTATTATTAAATAAATGCACTGAATCAAAGTCACTTCAATACAGATTATAAATCGGCTAAATCCGCGACCACTAAATTATCTGCACTTTGAATAATTTAAAATCTATTATTCCTTAAAAACAGTTCACGCTTGACACTTCTAATTCGCTGCACTTGTTTGAACACTTCTTATTACTCTTACTAAATACACTTTTTAGATCACTAATGCATGCTGTACGCTGCGCTGCGTGCCGCTTTTATACCGCCCGCGGAAAGTCGAGAATCGCATGGAATATTCGCGAAGTGTGCGTCTCGAACGTTCCCGACAATCCACGAGCGGCCGAGAGAGCGAGACACTATTTCTGTCTCGCTCACTCGCTTCCGCGGGAGAAATTTCTCGCATTCTTCGTCCTTATTTAATGCAGCGCGACTCTTTTATTAACTTTTTGTCTATCAATGTTCGCGCGGCGTTCAAACAACTATTTCATTGTTCGACGTCGCTCACAATCTCCCCCGCGGTGCATAGCACCTCTCTTCTTGGATGCGACGACGTTCAGCTTTGAAACACGGCGGGGGGCACTTATCATCACTTCGCTGATCTGTTGTTATTGGTGGGTCTTCCTTTGCTATAGTTGATTGTGGCTCTTCATTTACCATAGCTGGAGGTATATCGGAGTGCAGCGCTGTGTGATGCCATCTTCCACACTTCTTACACGTGGCAGCTCGGCATTTGATGCGCGAGTGTCTAAATCTCAAGCACTTAAAACATAGATGTTCCTTCTTTGCAATGTCCCATTTCGCACTTATGCTGGCACCTCTAAATATCTTGCACTGCAGCAGGTAATGGTTCCCTTGACACGCCGGACAAATATTCGCGTCTTCCCTGGAATCGTGAGTGACGCGAACGTGGTACATCTTATGGGGCCCGCTGCCTTTCTGTTCCGGAGACTCTTCAGGTGGAGCCAAGTGGGGGCGCCTCCAGTTTTCTTTCATTATCACTTCATTCATCCATGGTCCACAATGCTTATGCTCCCAAAACTCTTCATGAGGAGCTCTATGCGGGCGTCTGGACTTCGCTTCCGGGAACTCTTCAAGTGGAGCGAAGTCTGCACATACAGCTGCTTCTTCTTCCAGGAAGTTGCTGATGAGTATCAACTCTGGTAACACTTCATCTTGATGTTTCTTGTAAAAGTCAAACCAGCGAAATTTCACAACTGATGGCATCTTGTCAATAACAGTTTTCACAGTTTCCGGAGAAGATAAATAATTTTCTTTCCCAAGCGCTTTAATAGTTGCGACGGCGTTCTTCACTTGGCTGGCGAATATGCATATGTCGCTTGGGTCTGCTGCCACTCTTGGAAGCCTCTTTAGCTTTTCCAGTTCTGCCAATGCTAGAGCCGCAGGTCTGCCGAAGCGCGCTTCTAGTCCCTTCAAAACTTCGTTCGGATCTTCTGCAGTGAACAGAAGACTCTTCACAGCTTCTCTGGCGCTTCCTCGTAAAGCTCTTCGTAGTCGTGCTAAGTTCTGCGTGGCGCTGAAGTCTTTGGCAGTATCTACATAAGACCTTTTAAATGCCAGCCACTCTTCGCTGGCACCGTTAAAGTGTGGCAGCTCAACACTTTCACAACTCTTCCACCTTTCGCTGAGCTTGGCAATCGCCTCAGCTAATTCTTGCACGAGGCTCGTCTCTTTGACTGGTTCTTCTATAATCATTTCCTGCGTGACTCGTCGGTCATAGTCACGGAGACACTCTTCGGCGTTTTTATCCTTCTCATCTTCTGCTTGAAGTTCAAGCAGTTCCAATTCCATTAATTGCAAGTTTGTTCGCGCCATCTTCAGTTTTGCTTCGGCTGCTTCAACTTCTCTTCTGGCCACCAAAATCCTTGCTTTGACCTCTGCTCTTTTCTTGGAGACGGCATCGGAACGTATGCCGACACTACTCCCCCGCAACGACCCTTCGTCATTTAGAAGTTGCGGTATGAGTTCACCGTCAACTTTGGATAATTGAGCATTGTCTTCAATGCATCGCGCTTCGTCACTTTTAAGTAGGAGGTCGATTTTTTCTTCAGGTGTTGATGAAGAAGTATCCTCTTCACGATGCTGTATAACTTCGAGATATGGTGCGGCACGAGTTGACTCTTTAGCTCTTCTTTTACTTCTTGAACTTTTCGAAATGGACGTAGACTTCGGCATGCTCTTCGTCTCCAGATCCGGCTCGAAGGACCAACAATATGTCGTGGACGAGCGCTTAGTCACACAACTGACACTTAGTAAATGCTGGCTGGAAAATGCCACTACGTCCAATGATACGCTGAAGAACCGTTGATCAGTACAAATAAACAATTATTTAACACAGTATATTTTATTATTAAATAAATGCACTTTTAGTGAGTGGGTATGAGAGCAAGTAGAATTAAAAGTCAGACTCACTGTTAAAGATGTTGTTTAATCCTTTGATCACACCAGTCTCACATATAATAGACAGAAGGCACAGAAGGAATACAAAGCACAGGAACACAGATATACGCAACACTAAATACAGTATGGTAAGCGTGAAGAATGAAAGATGATAGAAAACAGTTTAGGAAACAAGCAGTGCGTAATATAAAGCGTTTGCTATATACATAAGCGAGCATCAAGCGGCGTGAGCTCCGCGTCGTAGTTGTATCTCGACTGGCTCGATAGCCGCGGCGCAAGCGCAGCACAGGCCGGCGTACATAAGCACGAACAATGCGGTTATGTACGACGGCGCGGATTAGTGCGAGGGCTTGTCGATATAACGTTATCGATAGTGAATCGATATCGACAAACTGATACACATTTCATATTTATGTTAATAGGTAAATTTAAATACTGTTATAAATAGATATAAGTGTAAATATTATTATCATTAGATTTAAGTATATTTAAGTTAGAATTAAGTTATATGAATATTTTTATAAACTGTGTGTGTTAAATAAATGTGAATGTTATATTTGTGTGTATCTCCGTGTGTGTGTACGTGTGTGTTTACGGAGTAGCCTACACACTGAATCAAAGTCACTTCAATACAGATTATAAATCGGCTAAATCCGCGACCACTAAATTATCTGCACTTTGAATAATTTAAAATCTATTATTCCTTAAAAACAGTTCACGCTTGACACTTCTAATTCGCTGCACTTGTTTGAACACTTCTTATTACTCTTACTAAATACACTTTTTAGATCACTAATGCATGCTGTACGCTGCGCTGCGTGCCGCTTTTATACCGCCCGCGGAAAGTCGAGAATCGCATGGAATATTCGCGAAGTGTGCGTCTCGAACGTTCCCGACAATCCACGAGCGGCCGAGAGAGCGAGACACTATTTCTGTCTCGCTCACTCGCTTCCGCGGGAGAAATTTCTCGCATTCTTCGTCCTTATTTAATGCAGCGCGACTCTTTTATTAACTTTTTGTCTATCAATGTTCGCGCGGCGTTCAAACAACTATTTCATTGTTCGACGTCGCTCACAAAATGCATTCTTTTTTCTTTACCAAATGTTCAGAAAGTACCCATGGAAATTGTTATGAACAATGAAAAACTAGATTTAGTAGAAATTCTGGGTGTAACTATGGACTGTAAACTTCAATGGAGTTAGTTCTGCTGCCTACGCTGTTAGAAAAGTCAGACAACTGACTGATATAGAAACTGCTAGGACTGTGTACTTCAGTTATTTTCACAGCATCATGTCGTATGGTATTCTTATGTGGGGAGTAGCAGCTGACATTAATACAATATTTATACTACAAAACCGAGCTATAAGGGCCATTTATCAACTGGGTTCCAGAACATCTCTTCGGGAAATGTTTAAAGGAGTTGGTATACTGACAGCTGCTTCTCAATTTATTTTAAATTGTATTATTTTTGTACGGCGTAATATCAACCTGTATATCAAACATGGTGATTTGCACGATCGCAATACTAGAAATAGAAATAAACTTGTTATGCCTCGGTACCGCTTAAAGAAGGTCCTTGGATCTTTTATTGGTCTAGGTATCTATAATAAAATTCCAGATAATACTTTGGATTTGCCTTTGCGAAAAGTTTAAGATGAATGTAAAAGATTGTTTCTTAAAAAAGGATATTATACTATAAAAGATTACTTGAATGACGAGACCGCTTGGTCATAATAATTTAGTTTTATTTTTTCGAAATTGTAGTGTCATTCAATTAATGTTTAGTAAAGTATTAGATTCAAGTTTTAACACAGGTAGCTTGGGTATGTCATGCTCTCTGTAAACATTTCTGCGGTGGTGTCGTGTGAGGCGGGTCGCTACGTTTCCTAAAATATGGTGGAGCGAAGCGATGGCTGGTTCATGCGTCATGCTCGTGAACGGGTGCTGCCAGCGGGATGGGTCTGCTCATGTTTGCTTGTGTTAAAATGTGTAGAGATATATGTTGTTTTGATTTTATGCTATTTATGATGTTTTGAGTTGAGATGCGTGGCACTGCTTGATCAGTAAATAAAGGTAAATAATGTTTTCAATTATTCCAAATATATAAAAGCTTTTTTTTTTGCTTTAATTACGCTTTGAGATTGTGACCCAGCTGATGCGTCTTCTAGTGACATTGTAGGTTGTGTTGTGTCTTACATTAAGGTACTTTTATCTTTCTTTTTTTGCTGTTGCCATTGTATTTTTTTTATATTTATACAGCTTAACATAAGTACCTGAAGTACGTCATGCTCACTCAAACGTTTCTTCGGCGGTGTCGTGTGAGGCGGGTCGTTACGTTCCCTAAAATATGGTTGAGCGAAGCGATGGCTGGTTCATGCGTCATGCTCGTGAACGGGTGCCGCCAGCGGAAATGGGTCTACCTCAGTCTGCTTATCTTAATGCTGTGATTAAAGCCTAAATATTTTTATTTAAAATAAATTGATACTGACCAGCCTGCCTAGCATGACCATCATTATATCACGCGATATGATATGATACGTCATGCTGTCTTGCTTACCCCATTAAGGTGTAAGCAAGATATAGAATCTTTATCAAGCGTCAATAGTCGATAAAAACCGGTCATGCTAGGCCGGCTGTATGTACCTCACAACTTGCAGTATAGTAATCTTGTAATGCGAGAAATGTTGTAATGTATGATAGACAAGTCTTTCTTTGTCAGTTAAAAATTGTTTAAATGTAATCCATCGTCCATCGTCATATTTTAATAAGTATTTTCCTTTTGTGATGGAAATTGACCTTACTGATATGTTAAGGTCACTTTTCAATTTGACGACTCTGTATGAAATAAAACAGGGAAAAAAAAACAGCCCTTGACGAGTTTCTTGCCGGTTCTTCTCGTTACAAGGTCTCCCGCCGTAGGGTTTGTGAACCGATGGCGTACCTTCTTTGACGTTTATAAGTGCTTGTAACAGCCTAGACTGAATTAATGATATTGACTTTGACTTTGACATATGGTAAATTTTAAATAGAAAAATATTGGAAAAAATTAACTCGGCCACAAGTGTCTTGGACATTGAGAGCATTGGTCCGGATTTCCAAAGGTCGCGGGTTCGATTCCCGTCTGAGAATTCACTTGTGGCCGAGTTAATTTTTTCCAATATTTTTCTATTTAAAATTTACCATAAGTTACTAGCAATAACCAATTACCTACCTACTAGTTAGTATTTCACATGACAAGGTATAGGTATAAATAGTATTTTAATACTTATATCGAAATGATCCTCACAACACGATGCTGTCGTGTTTGGTCCTAATGGATGCGCTCTTCTCATCGCATTTGTCCATTTTTTTCTGATTTTCGGATCCCTAGGAATGTGAAAAAACAACTTTTAGGGTGTTTTCGTGGCTGTATTTTTACACTGAGGCACACTACAATATTTAATAGATGGACTCATGTTGTTTTTATTGTTTCTTAATCAAAATAAACAAAGTAGTTCCGCGCGCGTCGGGCACATTCAGGTAAATGATTTGATTCACCGAGTTGCTCGCGCGGAGATGGACGACGTGACGTCATGAACGATATCGCGCTCGGTCCGCGGCTTAGATCGAAACTGTTAACTTTGCACTTTTATATCTCGGTCAGTTTTAAAGATAGAAAATCAATAAATTGGTTATCTTCTCCATTAGTATAGAGTTCATTTGCGGATGTTGAAGGTGACTAAGCCTATCATGCGCCATCTTTCGTGAGGCAGACTCTTTATAATTACCAAGAAGATGGTGCCTCACGAAAGATGGCGCATGATAGGCTTAGTCACCTTCAACATCCGCAAATGAACTCTCTTACTATGGAGATAATTTGAGTGCCAGAGAAATTCCGCACGACATCTTTAGTAAGTCGGACTTTAGAAGTTTAGACTCTTTGAATTGAAATTGTTTATTTTTTTATTAATCATGAATGAGGTACATTAATGTACCTCATACATCTACATTACATTACATTTGTTGCTGGAATCAAAGCCGTAAAACTAGCTAATTATCAGGTAACTTAAGCCTTTTTGTCCATCAACGTACGTAAATGATTATCACCCTAATTTGAGATTTTCATAAAAATTTCAATCTTGAATAGTATCGTAAGTACTGCACTTATTGGTTCCAGGTAAAGCTAGATCCTCAGTGACGGAAATTCTCTTTACTGTGAATTGCTTTTCAACATTCGTAACGCAAAATTCACGTAACGTAACGTTTTCAAAGATGGGCCACACAGTGTGACGGTGCGAAATATAGTTTTCGCTTTTTCATATTGATACCTTGTTATTTGAACGGGTTTCTAGTGTTAAATACTGTCACATATCAAACGTAACGCTGATAGAATGCTTCATTTGGCTCCAAACGGTATGATTATTGTTATTGGCAAACGAAAATCCGTCCACACGGTTCTGTATGTACCATTTTAAAACGTCGATTCTGGGGGACTATCGCGTAAAAAATATGGATATGGACATTGGCTTCATTTGACAGTTAAATGACCATATATGGTAATTTTATGAGCTTCAACTGTCAAATGAAGCCCATATCCATACGCGATAGCCTTGCTGTTCTATTTTGTACGATGCTCGCTCGAGTGTTAAATCTTATTTATTTTTGCGTCACTGAGGATTTAGGGACTGAAACTGGACTTTCATTTGCTAGTTTTTGATATTTCCAGCATCCATAATCTTAAGCGTCATTCCGTGAGGCCCATCTTTAAATGCCAATAATTCTTAAACGCTTGCGTTACGAATGTTTTGAATACCGAAATATGATATTATTTATCCGGCACTAAAGGTTTTAATAGCACCCATGGTGAAAAGTACTTGTACATTACTATATAATTTGTGGTGAAAGGTTTAAGGTACACATGGGGTGACTGTAATGATTATCTAATTTTGATTGAAAGTGCAGTAACATTGCTGCTGCTTTAGTAAGATACTTTTCACATTGATTTTTACTAAAACAGCAATGTGACTGCACTTTCAATCAAACATTGATAGAAACAAGTTACATAATTAGGGGGCTGCGGTTTTGCATTCCGCAGCGGTGTCACAGAACACAATTACTCCTATTAGCGGAGAGCGGTGTGATGTGATTAAGGCGTGTATCGTCAGTGTCAACAACTGTCAGTGTGTGTGGTTGGTTATTTATTTATTTGACTAATCTATTAGAAAATAACCTGCAAATATAAAAAATCGACACCGACGAGCTAGGTATTTTTATTTAGTAGTATGGACGGGTTATCTACATATAATAGCTTTTTAGCTCTTCACAAATATCAACTACATTCATCAGGAGTGCCAGAACATTTTTGGCCGATACTATGTAAGAAGTTGAGTGCTCAAATTTTTGATTCCGGTTTATCATTTCAACTAGTAGAAATTGATTATGAAGACACTGAAAGTAGTTCCTATGATCCATTGTGGAGTGTAGTTGCCATTACCGATATTGATTGTTCGGATCCCACTCACATCTACTTGGTGGATCATGCATGGACTTTCAAGGCAAATAATATAAAAACTACTCTGCGCAATGTACCAGAGCTTCTACAGAGGATGTGTAATATGATGAAAGTAAATGGTGATTCTGTGGAAGAAAAAATCAATGGTGTAGTTCAATCTGTATGGAAGTATGCTCACACTTATGCCATTGGAGGAAGTGAATTTAGTATTGAAGAAAGAGTACCTGTTTGGTATGTCATGGATGAGTTAGGTTCAGGCATCACTCACTCTGATAATCCTAATTTCAGAACAGTGCCCTTTATTTATGTACCAGATCAAATGACTTATACACTTCTCTTTCCTATTGAAGATGTTGATCAAAATGACATTGTAACAAGAAATTATGTTGAGGGACAGTATGATGATGCACTTCAAAGGGAAGCTATGCTTATTCCTTGGAAACATTATCGCCATTTTGATGAGGATCATGCACAGCAAGAGCCAGATTCAAATTACTTCTTAGATGGCCACATTGCGGAAACATTGCCCGTTTTAGATCTTTTGAACAACATCCCACAAAAACCAAAGAAATTCAAAGTGTTTTCGGAATACATGTATATTAATGAATTTTTAACTGCACCTGAATTTGAGATAGTAAGTAATGAAAATGATGCAGACATTTTATGGTACCTGAAACACTTCAAAACATTTGGTGAGCTAAGTGAAAAATCTCCCAATAAGTTTGTCAACCAATTCCCCTTTGAATATGTTATTACTATCAAAGATTTACTAGCTATTGTGGCTAGAAGATGCTGTGAGAATACTAAAAATATAGAAAACAATATTGAAAGCTCACCCCACTGGCTTCCAAAAACTTTCAACTTGAAAACTGAATTGCCAAAATTAGTTTCTTATTTCATGCAAAGGAAAAGGGCAGGCTTAGATAATCATTGGATTTGCAAACCATACAATTTAGCAAGAGGACTTGACACTTACATAACAGACAATTTAGATTTCTTGTGCCGATTGCCTTTAACAGGACCAAAGATTGCTCAAAAATATATAGACGATCCAGTATTATTTGAAAGACCCGATGTGGGTCAAGTTAAATTTGATATACGCTATGTTATTGTTCTTAAATCAGTCAATCCCACTGAAGTCTTTGTTTATAATAATTTCTTTTTGAGATTCTCTAATAAACCGTTTGGTTTGAATAACTTTGAGGATTATGAACAACATTTTACAGTTATGAATTACAATGAAGATGCTCCTTTGTACAGATTGCTCTGTGAACAATTCAAAGAAGAATGGGCTAAACAATATTCAAACTATGATTGGGAGACAGTAGAAAAATCTATTTTCATTATGATATCAGAATTATTTACTGGAGCTACTATGAAAGATGCACCTTGTGGAATTGCTAAGAGTCCACAATCAAGAGCTTTATATGCTGCTGATATAATGCTAAGCTACAACAAAGAGAAAAATGATTTGAAAATTCAGCCAAAGCTCTTAGAAATAAACTGGATGCCAGACTGCCAACGTGCCTGTCATTACTATCCTAACTTTTACAATGACATATTTTCTGTGATGTTTTTGGAAAAGCAAGTTAGTACATGTACCAAAGTACTTTAATTATGAGATTTGTAAGTGAATTCATGTTTTATATTATGTACTGTAAATACTTTAACAGCATTTATCACATTTTGTTATACAGATAATATCCAATAAATTTATACAACAATTCTTTAAGACATTTATAAATTAATTTATATTACCCATTAGGATCTACATACAACTTAAAAATGAATTTTATTTGATAAATTACATAAATAGGTAGCAACCTATGTTAGTTTTTTTGAAGAATTCTTCTATCCTCATCTTTTGCAAATGCAAATGGACTTTCGTCATCTACTTCTCTGCCACTTAAGAGCAATAGTACAATGACTACAGTAACAACAATAAACAGTAGAATCCAGTATCTTCTGTAAATGCCTCCTGCTCTGCGCACTCGTGAAGATGGAAGTGTGTTTCTGCCAGAAAAAAAAATATCTTACTAAAATCGAACAGAAAAATAAATAGAGAACACAATGTATGCATACTTTCGACAACCTGTTTGGTGCAGGGGTACTACGCCTTCTACGACAGAGGTCCCGGGTTCGATCCCAGGATAAGACAAATATTTGTGTGTATGAACATGTCTATTTGTCTTGGTCTGGGTGTTTAATATGTATATTATGTATGTATTTACAAAAAAAAAGTATATATAGTCAGATAGACCATGACAATTAGGTGCATGACAGCTAAGAAAAACTTAAAATATCTAACTCAAAACCAACATTTAAAGATAAGATAAGACAAGATAAAAAAGAAATGGTAATCAATCAGTTAATCACTGTAGCGCTAATAAAAAAAAAGTACAGTGATAGAAGTGGGCTGCAGGTGTCAAAAGTGCAAAACCACATTCCTGTCATGCGCCTAATCGTCTTGGTTGTGTAGTAAGTATGTTTATCCGTTATCTAGTATCCATAACACAAGTTCTTCATGAAACTTAACGTGGTCTAGATTGTATGAAATTTATTTATTTATTTGGTTTAGGTACACAAACAGATTAGAGTCAATACATGATTAAACAAAAATTATTGAATACTTAATTTAGACCATAATCCTTAAGTAGTGTACACAGCATGTTTGTAAAAAAAACTAAACAGTGTTTTAATTTAAACAAATTACAGAAAAAATTATAAAAAAGAACAAAAGCCAATCACCATTTTAATACAAAAGAGAAAATAACAATTATAATTTTGGGAATTTAAGTCATTTCTTTGTTATAAGACTGACGTTTGACTGACGTTTATTATTTACTTACTTCCACCATCTACTAATCCAAGCAAAAGTCGATTTTTGTTTATACTTGTTTTCATCGTGATCAAAATTCAACACAGCTTTTGAACTATCTGTAGATTTTAAAGTCTTCCTTGGTGCCTGACCTCCTGTAATATAATGTTATGGTCAAAGAGTTTCTACCAAATGAAATATTCAAATTTTTATTGCATTAAAAATATTACCTTGTAAACTGTCAGTTCTTTTAATTGAAGTATTATCATAAATGTTCACTGGTTCATCGGGTATTTGGACAATTGAATGTGGAGTACCATTAGCTGATCTGCTAGTAGATTCATCATCACTGGCCCCAACGGGAGTGCCTCTTGGACTGTCAACAGTACTGGAATAGTATTGGGAATGGTTGATTGGAGATTGACTTCTCCTAGCTGCTGCACCTTTTAAATCTTGGTCATCAGACAGCTGAAATATTAATTTATGTCAATAATTGTTGAATTTCATGGTTCACAAATCCCAAGTGGAAGAAAAATACTAAATACCAAAGGTAGTCCAAGGCCAGCACGGGCCCAGTTTACTCCTGCAAGTTTTTCTCTCAGAACATCAGCAACTGGCGAGACTAGGTTGGGTGGCGGAAATACAGGAGATGCGCAAGATGGACACTGGTAGCCAGCTGGTGCTGCTGTGCGCGGCAAAGCCCGGTATCGTGCCTCCGCACATGACCAATGGAAAACATCTAAAATTAAAACATAGTTTTGTAATTCTAATCAGTTATTTTTTCTTTGCCTTTGAGTTAGGTACCTATTTATTGGTCTTTAGTTTTTCAACTTACGATAACAAGTCAATCGAATACACTCTCCTTCACTCAAACTTTTAGTGCAAATTTCGCATATGGGGTTGTAATCACTGTCTTGTAACCATTGTAGATACGATTGAATGATGCACTGTAAAAGAACAATTTGATAAGAAACATTGTCTCTGCCAATAGGAAAATCTCTTGGATGATCAAAACGTTATGTACCTTCGGATGATTCGTGACCATACAATATTCACAAACATTGACTCTATGTTCGAAACAAAATTGATTCGTGACACGCCTTTTAGGGCACTTACACAGACCCATTTTGTAACTAATATTAAAATATAGTGAAATTAATAGTCAATTATATCAATTATTCCATCTATTCCGGTAGAATTAATTGGATAAATAAAAACACACAAAAGTCGGATGTGATGGGAATGATGAATAAAATCTGAGAATAAAACAATGAGCCACGTAAATTAAACATTATCTGTCACTGTCACTTACGTCACTGTCAAAGTCGGCTACGTTCAAGAAGTTGAAAAAATTAGACGTAATAAAGTGCGACCAATGCGAATGCGACCATCAAGTATAGGTATAACTGGAGCTAACATTCTGAACACCTACTTGATGAAGCAAGATTTTATGTAGCGTTATCTCACTCTCTAGAGAACTCTCCCTTTCTTTCTAATTAATTATGTTTTCTTCTTTATAACTATTAGTCAAAGGATAAGTTAGCATCTTGGTCTCAATTTACTTCCACCACCAAATTATAAGCTAAAAGAATGACTATTTTACAACCCAAATTTCAGAAAAACACAAACAAAATCGTGAGTACTCGACTCACTTTTTCACACAGTTTTTACATTTAATCGCTCCCAACGAATTTGGAATGAAAGTGCTTCAAAAACCTAAATAAACCGGTTGACCAAAGTCGCGAACAGTAGCTATCTATGTCGTTCCTTTTGCTTTTTCATGAAACCAGTATATCTAAGGTTAAAGTAGACTACCCAAACCTTAAAAAATAACGGTCTATACTTGCCAGAAATACCGCTCTCCCAACGCGAACTCGCGAGTAGTAAATCGACTAGCGAGTTTATGTCTACACTGTGAAGGTTGCTATTAGCCTGATCGCCTCGCCAGGTCGCCAGTAGTAGTACTTGTCGCAGCTTTGGA
Source organism: Chrysoteuchia culmella (assembly GCA_910589605.1). Taxonomy (NCBI): domain Eukaryota; kingdom Metazoa; phylum Arthropoda; class Insecta; order Lepidoptera; family Crambidae; genus Chrysoteuchia; species Chrysoteuchia culmella. Next base: position 13,747,100 of record OU342661.1, read on the forward strand.
TTAAACCGGTTTATTTAGGTTTTTAAAACGCTCTAATACGTCGGAAGCGGTTTTCGTAAAAACTTAATCAAAAACCTCAATTAGCTGCTCTCTATTCATATCATGTCTATTTGTCTTGGTCTGGATGTTTAATATGTATATTATGTATGTATTTACAAAAAAAAAGAAAGTATATAGGTAAGTATGTTTATCCGTTATCTAGTATCCATAACACAAGTTCTTCATGATACTTAACGGAGGCTAGATAATTGGTGTGATTGTATGGAAATATTTATTTATATTTATTTATTAACCGGTGGGGCTATCGCGTAAAAAATATGGATATGGACATGGGCTTCATTTGACAGTTAAATGACCATATATGGTAATTTTATGAGCTTCAACTGTCAAATGAAGCCCATATCCATACCCAGATTTTTTACGCGATAGCCCCCCGGTTTCAAGCCCTGCACTGCAGTAGAGTAATTTGACTGACCGGTCCAACACAATGGAGAAGATAACAATATTACACTTTTAAATGCGTAGAATAAAAGTCTAGACCGTATACACTATTCTAGTTTTTATTTCACATCGATCGGTGCAGTATTACCAAAGTTATAAGCGTGGGAAGTTTACGTAGGTTTTGTGTAAATCTCGTCAGTGTTCGCGAGTACCGTGTGACGTCATCTCGTCCATACGGCACGGCAGGCGACCCCGCCTCATACGTCCGTAATTCATTTCGCGGGTAAGTGGTCTGCTCTCGTGCGCTCTGGTGTTATTTATTGACTTTAAATAATGCTGATTGATTAAGTGTATTGTGTAAATTATTGTTTTAGAACTAAAATGGGAGAAGTATTTGAAAAAGGCCAATCCGACAACCTTCCCATAGTCCACGATATGATGGTGGCAGAATATTTTATAAAAAATAAAGATTTTGTAGATAAATATATTTACACATTCCTTACCAAATAATCAAACATCAACCCCTAAGATCATATTTTAAACATTTTACTGCAAAACATGCGCAAACTTTTGAACTCTACGTCAATCTTGAAGAACGACTTAGGTCATTGACCTATCTACTTGTGTAACCCAAGTTTGGGTGTTTATTTACATTGAATACTGTAGTTTTAAACTTATAATCAATGTTTCTTCTTGAAATTATAATGATCATTAACCTTGGAAACGAAAGATTCAATTCATCGTTAGTTTCAATCTTAGAATAATAACGCGTTATTATTCTAAGGTTTCAATACACTGCGATCGAGTGCCTACATACCTACTAAAAAGCATGTACCTAGTTACTAGCAATAACCAAGTACCTACCTACTACTTAGTATTTCACATGGTAAGGTATAGGTATAAATAGTATTTTAATATTTAATGATCCTCACAACAAGATGCTGTCGTGTTTGGTCCTAATGGATGCGCTCTTCTCATCGCATTTGTCAATTTTTTTTTGATTTTCGGATCCCTAGGAACGTGAAAAAACAACTTTTCGGGTGTTTTCGTGGCCGTATTTTTACACTGACGCACACTACAAAGTTTAATAGATGGACTCATGTTGTTTTTATTGTTTCTTAATCAAAATAAACAAAGTAGTTCCGCGCGCGTCGGGCACATTCGGGTAAATGCTTCGATTCACCGAGTTGCTCACGCGGAGATGGACGACGTGACGTCATGAACGATATCGCGCTCGGTCCGCGGCTTAGACCGAAAATGTTAACTTTGCACTTTTATATCTCGGTCAGTTTTAAAGATAGAAAAATAATAAAAACACAGTTATTCTTTTAATTTTTTGTACAATTTTTTGGCATATAAAACAAAAAATGGTTATCTTCTCCATTAGGCGCGTGACAGCTAATGAAAAACATAAAAAACTTTATGAAAACTATAATTGAGAACAAGCTAATTACAGTCAGTTCACTGTAGTGCTAATCAATCATTTAATAGGATAAATGCAATGAAGGACGCTGGGTGAGGGCTTTGAAAATACGTAATTGAACCGCACTCCTGGCATGCGCTTATTGTTATGGTCACGTAGTTAACTATGTTTTTGCAATAATTTGCGTATTATAATAATTAGTTCAAGTTTATTTATAGTAAGTTGATTCCATTTACACAAATTCAATATTTTTGTATCTACATTTTATGGCAGCATTATTTTTACAAAAATAAATTAGCACCTGTCATATTATATTACTGAATAAAAAATCCGATTGAGCATGGTCATAGCCTTTAATCCAGAGCTTGTTTATCCGGTTAATTTTCAAACCGATACAGCAGCGAGTACATAGAAACCGTTTCATTAAGGTTTGCCTCTACCGAAACCTTAAAAACAACGGTTTCATGAAAGAGCAATATTGAAAGGGTTTTGAATCAATAAAGCGGTTTATAGAGGTTTTTTCTGCTCTTTGTAAGTACCTATACACAACGGGACAACGCGGACGCGTGAGTAGTAAAGCGAAAACCGACCATCGGTAGGTAAGTACGTAAGTACATAAGCTTGCTATTTGCCTGATATACCGCTCTCCCAATGCGAGCACGCGAGTGGTAAATCCACTAGTGAACTTATCTCTACATACGGAAGGTCGCTATTAGTCTGATCACCTCGCTAGTAGTAGGTACATTTCGCATAGTTTGGATTAGACCGGTTTATTTAGGTTTTGGAAGCGCTCTCATTCCGAATACGTCGGATGCGGTTTTTGTAAAAAATCTTAATCAAAACCCGCAATTGACCGCTCCTTTTCAAACCGGTTCCAAACCCTGCTTTAATTCTCATTCCGTCCAGTATAGGGAAGGGAAAAGGGTAGTACCAAATATCGATAATTCGTAATGTCGATAACTCTTGGTTAGAGTCGATAGTTTGGACAACACTAAATGTCATTATCATAGTGGTGACCTGTCACTTAACTAAATAAGGGTCGATAAAAGGCATTGACTTGTAATAGTTCTGTTGTATCTCTATGATAAAAGGCTTGATTCCTATCTGTACTACTTAACACAAATAATATAGTAGTACTACCCACTGAGCAAGTAATCACTACGTTTTTAAGAGATGGCACTTCCATACAAGCATCTAAACTGATTTATGAACGTAGTTTCTACCAAGCTGAGTGAGTTTTTCTAAGAGGTACCAACATAATAGTGTCAGTTGTCAAAATGACAAGGGATTAGGGATGCACCCCTAAACATTTACACCGTAAAAATTTTTCACATTCCACTCGGAAGTTATTAGTTACCTATTAGTATAGTGTTGCACAAATAAAACAAGGTTTCATATGATTTATGTAATTCTGATAAATCTGTAAGAATGTTGGAAGGCAGTATCAGGAGGATGAAGCAGCCGCTGATAGAAAGATCAATAGCGGTGAGATCTTCTTCCGGACTGGATGTTATTCGCCCGGGATCCGGGATCCAACCGATGGATGGAAGTCTTCGTTCCATGACGGACATCTAAAATATAACAATATCGATAACTATTAACATGACAATGACACAGCACTATGACAATATAGTACATACACTACGATATTGAAATTTTCATAAAATTATTACTTAAATCTATAATATTTACTAATAATACTATTATTATTAACACTGGTTTTACTCAAATGGACCTTATACAATGTTTTTATTAAAAACTTGTTCAACCTTCTCACTCTACGGACAATAAATTTCGGAGATTCCCAAAGATTTGCCACCCATTATGTCTCTTTGTAATTAATAACATTATAAAAAATATGTAAAATTAAATGAAAAACTTCTGAGCAAAACATTACGTTACCACTGACAGATAAAATTAAATTTGGCGGCGCGTCACATGCAGGCCAACTTGACGTGATGTATAATGCGGCTAAATTACCTTGTCGTTATAATACGATATGACAAAGCGATTAAACTTCCTTTTTCATTAGTCGGGTTTTTTCGTAATTTAATGTTGGCACAAACTACGTTCATAAATCCATATATTTTACATTTTTGTATGAAGTGTCGACCCCCTGGTAGTACCTATATTATAATTTGTGGGCTGGCTGGAGGCTCTATAAGTGTCTCTTTATAATTTGTGCTAGGAGGTGTTCTGTGATTCTGGGATACATCGTCTTCTGTGTGCTTGTAATTTTGTTATTGTATGGAAAACAGAATCAGCTATGTTTTCAAAATTCTTATGTCTTCGGAGTATAACTGTGCCTGGAAATGTTCTATTAAAACAAACGCTCGCTCCCAAGAATATGATACATAACCTTGCAAATTTTAGTACTACTTCAGTCTCATGCGTAAATTTTTTTAATAAGTGTAAGCACTATTTTTTGCCTTTTCGTCATCAGATTTACTTACGTTCCTCCTAATTTTTTTTCTTTGTGTATAAATATTTCAGTAGATGGGTCTGATTTTAGTGCCCGCTGACAAGTTGTGGAAGTCTGTAACATCAGTAAGTAATGCAGGAGCTAAGAAAGGCCGTGGCAAGGGCGCCGGCCGTATCAGAATCCGGGACTTGAACCGTGGACAAGTTATTGGTATTGGGAAAATCAATATGTTGTGGCCTGGTTTATCTGCTCCCGTTATAAGGGGAAGAGAATTATTGAAACAACAGCGGCTACCTGATGATCCTGAAAGGTATAAAGAGGTTCTTTTTAGGAGTAAGGCTTGATAATCATCTGATTAAATCTGTGTTATATAATTGCAGAATGGAGAAGTTGGTCAAGCTACGGGATTCAATAACAAAGTTTAGAAGATTGAAATTAAGCCCCATTGAGAGAGGTTGGTCTGGTAGCCGTATGCCTGGTCGCAGCATTGGGCCACCTGACCCTATTGGAGAAGGTAAGAATCCAACTTGTAATACAGACATAATATATGGGCCACCTGACCCTATTGGAGAAGGTAAGAATTCTACTTGTAATATAATGGCAATTATAGATAAACGAAATCATTTTTTTTCAGATGAATTCATTGGTTTTGACACCAAAGTTCTCCAACTGAGATCCCTGCTTATAATGAAGGGAAGCCTTGGACGTACAAGAAATTATCAGGCTATGGTAAATAGCTATTACATTCCTGTATAAATACTTGCCAATGACATTAAAACAATGATCAATTTGATCTTCATCAACGTCTTTACCCCACAGGTTGTTACAGGAAATGGCCAAGGTCTTGCTGGATTTGGTCTAGGTAAAGCTAAAGAGGCCACTGCTGCTCTTAGAAAAGCTAAAAATAGGGCTGGGCAAAAGTTAATGCATTTTGAAACATATAATGGTCACACAGGCAAGTCATGATAAATTAAACTATCTTTACTATTACAACATGTGCAAAACTAACAGCTTATAACTTTATTTCATTATATTTTTAGTTTTCCATGATTTTTATACTGCATTTGGAAAAACTAAAATATTTGTACAAAAGAAAAATGAAGGCTACGGATTAAAGTGTCATAGAGCTATCAAAGAAATATGTCAAGCAATCGGCATCAAGGATTTGAGAGCCAAACTTGAGGGGTCAAATAACTTGCAGCATATTGTAAAAGCTTTTTTCATTGGTTTGTTGCAACAGGTAATAATAACTAATAAAGCTATATATTATAATGTCCGTTCTAACAATTTCTCATACTCCAGTAAAAAAAATACTTTTAATTCCACAGAGATCTCACCAGAAACTGGCTGAAGAGAAGAAGCTACACTTAGTAGAATACAGAGCAGAAAATGCATATTTCCCTAAAGTTGTTGCCAGCCCTAGTGAAGTTAGAACCAAGGATGAAATACCCAAAGATGAAACACTAGACTTCAATCAATATGTAATGAATGATAAAGTTATTTTAAAGAAGAAGAAATTCCCACGCTTTTATGAGACTATGCCTCATTATAAGATTTATTTGAAAAAATATGAAAGGTATAGGAATCATGAAAAAATTCGTCTCATGCTTAAAACTGAGTACGGGGAAGTGAAGAGTTTCTTGACTGACAAATACCCTGAAGAAAAGGTAGAGAATGAAGCATGAATAGATCAGTATGTACAAAATAGTTTTTTTAGGTATTTAGTTATTCAATAAATTCTGTATTAATGTTCTGGGTTGTATGACTTATATTTATTTATAGGAAAAGGAATGAAACTAAGTATTATTTTTTTAATATGATTTATTGATAATTAGGAAATGATTTCATATGTAAAAAAATTTTTGCTTTCTAATATTTCCAAAGAGAATTAACAGAATCTTTATCTAACAATAGAAATGAAATAAAGTCAAATAAACATCAGTCAATATCTGGAATCAGCTCTGGGTTTTTAAACATTAGGCAAATAGATTAAAGATATTGGAAGATTAAAATAAAATAACATCATATTTTTTCACAAAGAATATTCACATAAACAAAGGATCTTATTATCTCACTAATTGAAAAATTAATTGCTAAAATAAAAATAAGATTATAATATGCTCTAGTAGCTCTAGGTTTTATAGCTCTAGCTTCTATCTTTTCTATTTAACTATAAAAATGAATATTTCGAATTGTGACTTATTTGGCATTACAAAATATTTTATTGAATTTTTCTTACCTGTCATGGCACCCGATGATAATTTCTTTGAAATCAGGCAATTTATATTTACATCAAGGTAACAGCCTAAAATATATGCCACTAAATGCTCTAAAATGCTAAGTAGCTATTAAAAATCAAGCACCACAGTTCCGAGAAGACGAATAATGTTTAATTCATTTCTTGCCGTTATCTACTAGATGACATTGTCTCCGTAGTCAAATCTCAAGTCCCTATACAAAGGTTAATCCTTTAAAATTTATATTGTTGACATAATGTCCTTTCTCTTGATCAAATATTTTTCCCTACCAAAGTTCATCACAATCTGCCTGTTACAATAAACTGTAACAATATGTGCTTCAAATGAAAGAGTGTTCAGTTTTCATAATAAGCCCCATTTTAATGTCCCCACTGCTGGGGTACACTGGCCTTCCTTGCGGATGGATATGGAGTACTTCAGCTTTACTCTGTTATTAAGTGTAGTAGATGTGGTAAATGACATGAACATACTCCCTCGAATAATATAACAGGGCTTAGTGCGAGTTTGCAAATGTCCAAGTGTTACCATCGCGTAAGAGTAAAATTTTGACAAATAGCCTTAATGCAATCGAAATAAGGTTGAGAATTAAACTCTATTGCGGTGCGGCAAACTGCGGCGTAAGCGAGTAAGGTGAGAAAACTCACACTAAGCACTCTGAACACAGTTAACATGGATTAGCTATCACTATTATCACTATATGAGTTATGCTTCTAAACGGCCATATTTTTGCTCAAATGTGTGGCCGGCAACTATATGCCTCTTGCTCTAGCGTATTAAGTCAGCGTGAGACAACATTAGTTGCCGGCCAGAAGTTGCAGTAGAATATGGCCCGTTTAGGCGCACTGTTTGCTATCACATGGACCTAAATCACAAACAGGACCGTTTACTCTTTAAAATTGCACAAATTCAACCTTATTACTTCAGTCATAAGACTTTTTTATAACCAACAATACTCAAGAACATTATGGTTGTTACCTCCTTAAAAAGGGACAGACAAACAGCTATGTATACCGAATGTCTCATTTCTCAAATTTTTTTTGTTGCATTATCACTTATCAGTCCTGTTTGTATAATACGTGCTTACGCTATCACTAATCATCTAAGATGATGATACTATTAATTTTATCTAAACACCATTAAAATGTATTCACACTTCATTTATAACAGTAGTTTGAACAATATTGCGATTTGTTTTGTTACACTACACTGAAATTGTTAGTTAACAGTTCAAATTAATGGTGATATAAGTGAATTGTAAAAACATCAAGTATCAAAATAAGATGTTATGATAAACACAGTTTGTAACAATTTCTACTTAAATACATCACAAACCACTGTACAATCTGGGAACTTCCCGGTTGACCAGTAGCGTTTTTTTTAAAGAACCTTTATTTAAAAAAGTAATAGGTGTATAGAAAACGTTTCCCAAAAACTGTTCTGATCATCCGGGAAGTTCCCCGATAGTATATACAGTCGCGGAAGTTTTCGGTCGACTTTAATGCGTTATACGGAAAAAGTATGTACTTTTGTAAAACTATAGGACGGTTAGAGATGTTACAAATCTGGTAATAAGATAAGTACATAGTTCTTCATACCTTTATCTACATTCGTAAAGTTTCAGAAACACGATTTTATGATTTTGCCGCGACACATTTTCTTTTTGAAAAGAACCCCAAAATATGAAAATTAAAGGTTCTTAAATGGGGTAACACACTTGTAAATTGGTTTAATTAGTGGCCATCAATAATATTTAGAATGTTATAGTTTAATTGTTTTAAATCGCTATAGTTTTTTACTACGAAGTGATTTCGTGGCTTTTTCGCCTAATCTGCAAAATCGGCCACGCGCGCGCGCGCTTTTTCTTATTGCTATCTCGCTTCAGTCGTATAGCGCCTTAAACGATATTTGCTTGTGCTCGATTTGGACAGTCTTATCGACTTACAACTTCACCCAGTGATAGTTCAAGGGATTTACGCGGCATGCCCTGGAAACTTCCGCGGTTGTACAGTGCACAAAATGTTCTTCATATTTTCATAATAATTGTAATAATACACATACGTATAGTATAGTAGCCGCCATATCAATAAGTGTATAAAACTGCTAAAGCAAAACAAATGGAACATAGAAAACGGGACGTACCATGACTAGTCACGATATTAGGTAAATTCGTAAAGTATAAAATGAGCTAGTTTGACATACTGTTTTAATAAACCTTCAATGCTTAAGAGAGATCGCATAAGGGCTATCTTTAAGAAGCTACTCTGCAGAATCTGAAACAAAATAATAATACGGAACTTTTAGTATCAGACTAGTAACAGTTTACTAGAAAACTGTACTGTACTATTTAAGCATTTGTAATTTTATTAGAAAATAAGAACAAAGACCAAACATATGCCTAAAAATTAATAAAAAGAGATATTTAATGAGACGGATGTGCTTGCTTTTCTGAGCTTAGCTTTTCATGACTCGATCGCATCGAAACACGCGATGCCATGATGAACAAGGCTTCACAATTTAGGAAGCCCTGTTACTACATTATTAGCTAGCGAGACTTGTCGGCGTGGTCGCGCGCGCGATGTGGCGCTAAATGCGCTCGCACTTCACCAAGTACATCTGCAGCACCGGCAGCAGCCAATGCTAGCGGCGTTACTGCGGCTTCAGGCGTATACCGTCCTATATAGCTACAATATGGTGGCACTCACCGGGCGGGTGGCGGCGGTACTTGTCAGCGTGATCGCGTGCACAGTGTGGCGCTAAATGCGCTCGCACTCCACCTAGTACATCCGCTGCGCCAGCAGCAGCTAAAGCTAGCGGTATCACTGCGGCTTCAGGCTGATACCGTCCTGATCTATGTTCCTACTATATGGTGGCACTCACCGGGCGGGTGGCGGCGGTACTTGTCGGCGTGGTCGCGCGCGCGATGTGGCGCTAAATGCGCTCGCACTCCGCCTAGTACATCGGCAGCACCGGCAGCGGCTAACGCTAGCGGTGTCACTGCGGCGCCAGGCAAATGCCGAAGTACTCCAACTCCGCTTTCGCAGCGGGCCGCTAGCGCCATCGTAGCTGCTGTTTCAGCAAAACCCTATCACGAAAAAAGTTTACCGTCATAAGTTATTTTTGGAAACGGTTGGAGAACAGGCTAGAGTCTAGCCTGGCATTGTCTACCCGCTAGACAATAGGATGAGGTGGGTTTTGGTCTGATACCAAAACCCACCTCACAAGCTCAATGCAAATTCGAGTTTTTCTTTATTAAATTCCCAAAACCAACATTGCATATAAAAAAATAGACCATATTCACGTTATGAATTACACCATACATTTTTATTTGAATGCATTTTTCTCGTGCTAACTCATTCTAAAACTCGATTTATGACACGCTAAATAAAACAACAAAAAGCTTTTTTACACGGCTTGCTTCCAAAATTCTACTTTGTTTACCAATAATTAATTCCAACCAACCTCTCTAACGGTCTGGTAAGCAGTAGCGACGCCCTCCCGTATATCGGTGGGATGCCTGGAAGGGTCCCGTCTGCGTCTACGCCGTCGGCTCTCATATGCTGCTTGCAGCTGCAACGTAGGCCCGGGAGTCAACATGTCGAACGCTGTCTCAGCAGTCGCCTGTAACGGAACTTAAGTTCAAATATACACATAAAAATTATGAATAGAGACAACACTGAAAGCATCAATGGAGCCACCAATATCTGCGAGGAAAATCTGTTGTTTGGTTTGAGTCAAGTTAAAACCATGGAATGGTTAAAACTTTTAGGGCCTGCACAGACGACGGACATTGGAGGACTTTTTGTCCGCGACACGACCTTATAACTAAGAACATAAAGTTGAATAAATAACGAGGACTATCGCGTACTTTTCATGGATATACGCGATCTAAAATCAATCTTATTTGGTTAACAATAAAGACGTGTCGCGGACAAAAAGTCCTCCGTTATCCGTCGTCTGCGCTAGCTATTAACACAATTGCCATTTTGACAAAGCAATTGACCAATCAAGGGATACCTACAATAGATGATGGCGCCATGCGCCGTTATAATATCATTGTGATTTAAAAGAATGTGTTGTTCAATATTATGTATTTGATTTCCTTGTAATAACTTACTACTTTTAGTAAGTTATTCGGATAAATGTATAATATACTCATTCTAAATAAAGATAGATAAAAATACAAAAGATTAAAGTCGATAACATTTTAATACACCACTTAAACATTTGGGAATACCTATGATAAGAATTAAGGCCCTTAATCACTGCTGCATCACGATTCTTATTAAAATTTAGACCAAAGCCAACCAATTTAAAAGTATTTTATGTAGAGTAAAAATATTATACCTACATTTATTTAGAACGATACAAACGATAGGATTTATAGCAAGATGGGACTCCAATAGATTTACCCAATTATAGCCCATATATCAAGGTGGTAGAGACGACATTCAGTTGGCAACGAGTCTTACGTAGATCGCGAGTGATGTGTGCAGCAGCTGATAGCCTGGCCAATGGCCGCAAACGCTGGACATCGCCGTCGAGCGAGCACTCGGGCTAGTCTGTAAGCGCAGCAGTGGCGATTTGAATTGCATGCGTTAGTTACATAGTATAATATGATATGTTTTACATAATACATACAAACTATTATAAAAAAATGATGTGGTACACAAGATAAGAGGGGCGGCCCAATTCTGCTAACGTAAAGTCAGTCATAATATTTTAGTGTGTTTAAATTTTAGTGTTAATTTACACAGTTCTTGTTACTACAGTGTAAAAAACACTAGAATGGAGAATACACAGATCTATATCAAGATAGACGAAAAACGACAAACTGTATGAGAACCTAGCGTGTCCAATTTTTCGTACCTACGATGACGTCACGAGCTACATTTAGTGATATGTGGAAATGTTATTGACGAGCTCTTGCAAGAAAGCACTACACAATTTATCGTTTTTGTACATGAGTGACGCGTGTTTTCATGGCAAAATGGTCTCAAGCGGACTGACTTAGGTCGGAGAACTTTGACCGTGGATCAAACTTTTTACACGCGAGGTAGGTATACTTTTACCGTCTATCTCGATCTAAGTCTGTGGGAGAATACCAGCACATTTCAATTTATATAATCTTGTAGTACATATTAGTTTTGACTCTGACGTCATTTTGGAACACTTTGTATTCGCCTGTACAATTTGTATAAAAGTTGCATGAACGACGTCATGCCAGGAGCGCGCGAAGCTTGAACTTTGAACACTTGCAAATCTGAAACTACTTATCGTATTTAAATAAAACAAAAAAAGTTCAGTTTTTGTACGTTTAAGCTAGCTGTTACAAAGAAAGGTTTACTAACAACAGCAGGCGCTGTTTAGTCAATTATATTGGATCAAATATATGATCATTTAAATGATCAGAGATATTTGACAATGTAATATCCCCCTAATCCCCATTGAAACACGATTGATAATAAATACGATTATGTTTGACTTAACAATACGGAAATTAACCCCCAGGTCGGACTTTATAGTTTGCCCTTGGGACCACCCTAATGCCGTTCGTAATAATGGCGGTTTTTGTAGTGCAAGTGTAAAGACTGACGTGCAATCCTACTAGTATTATAAATGCGAGAGTTTGTGAGGATGTTTGGATGTTTGTTTCTCTTTCACTCTAAAAATACTGAACCGATGTAGATGAAATTTGGCACACAGACACAAGATAGCCTGGTATAAAACATAGGCATTTTATCCCGATATTCCCGTGGAACCGGGAACCACGCGGGTGAAACAGCGGGCGGCCGCTAGCTAGCTAACAGTGGGAAATATTAAAAGTTGTGAATGCTAGTTACTAGATACACAAAATAAGGTGCTTGTAATAGTACATAATACATATCAATAATTTGCTTTTTAAGTAAGATAGAAGCCCCAGCATTTTGGACCTTAACACTACGTTAATAAGGATTAAATGAAAGTAGCCACACCCAGGGTCTTCTACCCTAATTGTTTGAGTATCAGTAATGTTAATAATTATATGTGAATAGACTTCAGTGTTACAATTCGGATTAGTAAATAGACGCTGGTTTGCTTCTCTCTGGAATAATACACTAGAAGTAGAAATCTAGCGAAAAGAGCGATTCTGAGGCTTAAAAGGCTCAATCTTAGCTTGTTTGTGTAATGATTGGAATGTCAGTCTGTTTTGTCGAAATCGGATATCTAAATGATCTTTTGACATAGTCAAATCTAAACGTCTAGGGAAAGACCACTATAGGTACAGTCGAGGAACTTCCCGGGTGACGAGTTGAGTTTTTTTGGGAGATTTATTTAAAAAAGTAAATGATATACAAAAAACGTTTATATCACAAATAATAGAACATTATTAAGTATTGATTTGAATAATTAATTATTTCTTTAACCGTAGTACTTTCCGAGAAGACGTTTTCCTTAAAAACTCTACTGCTCAACCGGGAAGTTCCCGATTGTACATACTATGTAAATGACACTTTATTGAGTCATTTCAACTCCTTAACAGCTAGGTGTAGACCTGCCCTGCTAATACGATTGTTTTTGAGCTTTTACGCATTGCAGCAAACGCCAACAGCCTTCGTAACCTATCAGATTTCCTTAAGCGGTAAATATACAATGACAAAAGTAACAACTACATTTGCCTGTATGAGAAGAAGCGAAGCGCCGATGCGGAAGTGCGTACATTAGATTGCCGCATGCTTACTAATAAATTACATGACTGTTGCTATCACTACTCCATTGGAAGTCTCGACGTAAAGGACCATAGTGCAAAATCGCGAAATATTCAGTGGGCAAAGACGCAAGGACTAAAATGACAATTACCTGTATGAGATGCATTAGTTGTGTAGTAATATCCAGTGCAGCGACTGAAGGACGCACAGTAAACAAGGCGGCGACTCGCCTCGCGATGTTACTTCTACAATGCTCGATGTAAATGACCCTTAATTTGGATCACCCTAACGTAAAATCATACGTCGTCAGTGAGCTTAATAAACAATCCCACTTGCCTGTATCAAGTGCAGAAGTATCGTATTAATATCCAGTGCAGCGACTGCGGTGCGTGCAGTAAACGAGGCAGCGCAGCGCCATAACCCCGACAACTAAAGGACCTCGCTTCTTCTAAAAGACTCGATAAAAATGCCCTTGATTTGAGTAACCTTCGTGCAAAACAATTAGCTTTCAGAGAGCATAGTTAACAATCCCACTTGCCTGTATCAAATGCAGAAGCCTAGTAGTAATATCTAGTACAGCGACACTTCCGTAGTTAGTTGATTGTAATTTTTAACTATCCCGTTAACAACTTATTAATTAATATACTAGGCTATAAGCTCGAAGATATCCATGATATTCAGTGTCTCCTCCAAAAGCGCAAAAAATTCAGACGCCAAAATCTGTAATCCAACTTGCCTGTATCAAGTGAAGAAGTCTCGTAGTAATATCCAGTGCAGCGACCGCAGTGCGCGCAGTAAACGAGGCAGCACCGCGCCGTAGTCCGTGGACGAGACGACCGTCGCGCCGCCACTGTTCCACCGGGAGCCATACCAGGTCACGGATACCCGTTACTGTAAAACAAACAAAAGCATGTGATTTCAAAATATGTCTAAAACAAAGGAGAAACAATCTTGGAAAGTTAAATGGGAAGATAAAACTGGAAAGTTTAGAAATAATAATTGATAGCTCGCCACCAGTTTGTCCATAGCATCGTAAGCTCAAGTCTTCATGAGTTTCATTTGAATAAAATAGTTTTGTGTACTAATTGCCACTCAATTGGATGTTTGCGATTACTTATATAATTTTGAAAACTAAAACAATAATAAAATTAAAGAAGCTCCTACAGCAAAAAAAAAACATTGTAATACAAGTAGAATCTCTTACTGAGCTGTAGCAGCGAGTGCATGGGTCCAATACCGCTCAGCAAGCCAGGCAGCTGATGGCGTTTGATGTCTGATAGCCACTCGTGCATCGCCCACTGGACCAACTTCTCTAGTCCTAGGAGACCGAGCCTGAGGAGAAGAGGATAACATGTATACTGTCAATAGAGATACGATTTTTTTATTATTATAATTTCCATATGATCTTAGTCATTAGTAATGAGTTTTCGATAACTGTATCACTACAACAGAAATATTGTCTACAAATATAGGGTAAAAGCCGGATAGTTGCCTCAGTGGGATAGTTGCCCCGGTTCTAAGTACACTATGTTAGGGACGTTGGCGGCGTCAGCGCTTTACTGCATTTGTAAGTGCCCCTCCCGCAGGCCTCAGTGCCATGTGAACCGTTGGTGTAGGCGCACGCGTTTCGTTCCGTTTTTTCGCGACGAAACTTTGACGGGCCTCGATATTATTTGGGTAAGTCATCTCTATTGAATATTTTTATTAGTGATGGTGGTTTTAGTCAACTTTTTGTTTATTTACGTGCATTAGAGTTTAAATTACACTGTTTATTAAGTTTTATTGTTGCATTGTTTTTATTTATTTTAAAAATAAGAAGGGCAAGTATCCGTATCAAAAAGGATAGTTGCCCTAGTTACTTTCGCGGATAGTCGCCCTAAGGGCGACTTTGTGCGACTATCCGCAACTTTTGTTATGTTTATTAAAAATATGTTTATCAAAATGTTTATTATTTTATAATGTGAGTAGGCAACTATCCCCTTTTTTAGAGGTCAAATAAAACAGGATTTAGTCAAAACCCTTATTAATTATGTTAACTAAAATAGGCTACTATGAAAGATCAAAGACCTATGTTTTGATATACATGTTGCATTAACCTTCATAAGTACATATTTTTTTATAATAGAGCCCAATTCCCAATTCTTTGAAAAGTGGGGCAACTATCCGGCTTTTACCTTAGTACATATTATATACTCGGTTACTTGTGTTATATCTTTGCATAAAGGAAAAATGCTAGACCCAACATGCTACCTTGGGGTACTATACTAAACCATTTTTCTAGATCTTGTTATTAGACAAATACAACTAAATTTTGAAATAAATAAGAAAGGGTTACTTACTTATAAGGTATAACTTAAAAACAGGATGTAACACAGTTTACTCGCTAGGCGACGGGTCGGGAAATATGGTCAAAAGCTTAGTAGTGTGTATTCAAATAGTCACCTTTATTTATATGCACGAGCCCTCTCATAATTATGATTGATACTTAGGACAACTCTCGCGCTTGTCCATATAATCTGGTAAAGTTAACTGGCACACATATCAACTGTAGTAAAACATCTGAGAAGTTGAGTTACATCAGCAGCGTAGCAATGGGCTTTCGTTTTACTACCATTTGAATTCATTTTTATAGTCAACTTTTACCACGATACAGGAACAGCCTAGCCCCTACGAGAGCACTTTGGATGTGTCTGTCGGTATCATCTCACCTGTAGTCGAGTCGCTTCAGCGTGAGCTCGGAGCAGTTGAGCTGCCCAAGCCCCATGAGTAATCCAGCAACGGGCCCGGCGGACAAGTCTACGCGTTTGCCCACGTAATCCAGACGGATTGGCACCTCGGGCGAGAATACCACACGTCTGGGGGTAAAAAATTAAGTGTACGTAACCAACAAACTGACTATACTTGTACTGTACCTATTAATTCTAAAACATTTGAATTGACCTGTGACTTGCAATAAATAAATAAATTTTGTTTCCGACTTGCTCAGACGAGACCATTAGCGAAATTTTAGGATTTACTAGTATTTTATACTTTTTTTGCTGTAAGCCAGCGTTATTTTATTAACTAGAGAAATAAAAAAAAAACAATTTATTAGTGCTATTGCTTGACATTAAATAGTGCATATAATTTCCAAAAAGTTTCTGAAACATAGATTCATTTTAGAGCCGAGTTAAACATCCATCTAACTGTTAATATAAATTGTATATTAACAGTTAGATGGATGTTTAACTCGGCTCTAAAATGAATTTATGTTTCAGAAACTTTTTGGAAATTATATGCACTATTTAATGTCAATGTTTCACATGTTAGTAAGAGTACTTACCTGAAGTACACCGGCGAATCGTCTATGCGTTCGTTGTCCACAGGTTTGGCGGCAGGCTTCTCTTGCGTGAGACCTAGCCTTTGGAAGTCCTCTTCTAGCTGGATCAAGTTCTCCGAGACCAACCGTTCAGCCTCGTATGTTTCCATAAGCGGCTCTTCGTTGCGAATGACTAAAATCATTTTGATTATTTATTACATTTTATTGTTAGTGATCCCGTATCAAAGAAAGGGTGTCCTGATTTTATCGGTCGAATTATTAGTGATAGTTAAATCTCACATATTTAATGTAAGGGGTGGATATTTTGCACACCATCTGTTGCAAGATATGCGAGTCTAGGAAATGGCCGGAAGACTGGTCGCAGTCAGTTTTCATCACCTTGCATAAGAATGGTTCCACCAAGAAATGCAACAACTACAGGCTCATCTCACTCATATCGCATGCAAGTAAAGTGATGCTACACATAATAAACACAAGGCTAAAAGCTTACTGAAAAGTATATCACAGTACTATCAAAGCATTTACAGATACCTTACACTTACCTGTTACGCCAAATTGCACCTGAACAAGCCGGATTTATGAAACGCAGAGGCACGCGCGAACAAATACTCATATTGCGGCAAATTATCGAAAAAGCCAGAGAATTCAACACACCGCTCTTCATCTGCTTTGTTGATTTCCGTAAGGCATTTGACACTGTCATATAGGAGTGTCTCTGGAAAATCCTGATGAAGATAGGGGTACCACACCACCTGATTTCCCTTCTGAAAAATCTCTATAAGAGTGGTACAGCAGCAGTGCGAGTTGATGACGTTCATTCGGAAACTTTCAAGGCAGAGTAGTAGTAGTAGTAGTAGAGGAGTAGTAAAAAGTAAAGGCGACAGAACACATCTTTGCCGAACATCGTTCGGCAAAGATGTGTTCTGTCGCCTTTACTTTTTAACACGTACACCGAATATTATCTTGGATGGGTGGGGTAGGGGTATTTCAATCGGTGGGCGCGTAATTAATAATTTAAGATATGCTGATGATACTACTCTTCTTGCTACATCGAGAGAAGATTTGGAGTGGAGGAGCTCTTGACTCGTCTAGAAACCACTAATCTCCAACTCGGTCTTGCTAGAGACAAGACGAAAGTCATGATGATACGAGATCGAACTGAACATAACTCTACGGGCATACTTAATGTAGCCAACTGCGAAGTAGTGCAATGCTACATCTCCCTTGGTTCTACAATCTCGAACGATAGAGGATGCGAAGAAGAGATTGAGCGCCGTTGTGCTATCACCAGATCGGCAGTGGAGCGATTAGCAAAGATTTGGAAAAAAACAGTAGGATAACCAAGAACACAAAGGTCCGCCTAATGAAGAGCTTCGTTTTTCCAATCTTTCTGTACGGAGCCGAAACCTGGTCGCTAAGACTCCAAGACCCCCGCGAAATCGATGCACTGGAGATGTGGTGTTGGTTCCACACCAATTTATCCATCCTCAAAGAACTTCACATACGAGATAGGTTATCGTCGATTGTGCAGTTGCGAATACTCAAGTTCTTTGGGCATATCTCCAGAAATGAGGAATCGATGGAGAGGCTCGTAGTACAAGGCCACACAGGAAGAGACCACGAAGCCGCTCACCACGCGCACAACACGCGTTGTGCGGTCACCCTGGGAGCGAGTAACGACGACACCGGCGAGCCGCAACCCTGTCCGTCGACAGTCACGTCCGTAACGCGTCGACGACGCCTAATGATGTGGGTGTTGGTGGGCGGCCCCGTAGATCGCTGGCGATACTCATGACGGGAGGCTAGTATGTTGGCATCGTGTGTTATGTCGTTCATCACCCGAAGAAGTTTTATTAGATTGTCCTTCTGATACGGAGGGGTCGAGAGCTTCCAAATGGAATCCGTTCTAAATTTTCAAAGTAGCTGATCGATTGTTCTTACCAGTTTCATTTAACGATAACACGTTCACATCTCCTAGAGAATTGGGGGTGGGTGGAGGGTCGCGTAGATGGCTGGCGATAATCATGACGGGGGGCCGGTGCGTGGGAGTTGTTTGTTGAGAGCTGCTGGAATCGATTGTTCTTACCAGTTTCGTTAAGCGATAACCGATAATGCATCCACATAGCCTAAAGAGGTGGATGGCTGGCGATACTCATGACGGGGGGCCGGTGCGTGGGAGAGATGCTGAATCCGTGGGTAGCTTTTTAAGGTAGTTGATAAACTATTCTTACCAGTTTCGTTCAGTGATAATGCGTCCACATCGCCTAAATAAGTGGGGGTTGGTGGGGGGTCACGTAGATGGCTGGCGATACTCATGACGGGCGGCCGGTGCGTGGGAGAGATGCTGAATCCGTGGGTAGCTTTTTAAGAGAGTTGATAAACTATTCTTACCAGTTTCGTTCAGTGATAATGCGCACATCGCCTAAAGAAGTGGGGGTTGGTGGGAGGTTGGTGGGGGGTCACGTAGTTGGCTGGCGATACTCATGACGGGCGGCCGGTGCGTGGGAGAGATGCTGAATCCGTGGGTAGCATTTTAAGGTAGTTGATAAACTATTCTTACCAGTTTCGTTTAGTGATAATGCGTCCACATCGCCTAAAGAAGTGGGGGTTGGTGGGGGGTCACGTAGATGGCTGGCGATACTCATGACAGGGGGCCGGTGCGTGGGAGTTGTTTGTCGGGAGCTGCTGGAATCCGTGGATAGGCCTCCCACACTCTTGGTGTCATCGTCTGTTTGAAAAGTAATTAACTATAGCGCTGCTGAGGTTTATTAATATCCTCATCATCATTACAAATTCATAATTTCATCTAACGATTCAGAATGAGGCCAAGAGTAAACCTATTTAAGGTGGAACGATTAAGTTACAAAAAGCTGAACGGTCGTTAGATGGCGCTACTTTCGCTATTTAGTAGTTTTTATTTATTTGTTAATTGTTCTTTGTATCTTTTTAACTCAAAATACTATTAGCGCATTCTATAAATAAATATTGAATTTTCGAAACCAACGTTTATCTTTTTGTAGTACATACATCATCCAAATATCTCGAGAGAGTGTTTCTGTCTCCCAATTTTACTAATCACTCACACATGCATACCTTATTTCTGAGTTTCTTGTAGTAGAATATTTCGACCCAGCTAAAAATGATAAAGTAGCCCAGCGGTCTACGTACTCGGCTTAGATATCAAAGAGTTAGGGTTCGAGACTTCTGATGGTAGATTTTTTTTAATATTTTTTTTTGTTATTTATTTTATATTATTGTTTATTTAAATAACATCACAATATTAATTTTGATGTATAAATTGCAACAAATGCAATTGCAACTTTTTTAAATTGCACAAGTGACAAGAATGTAATTGATACTCTAAATTTTAAGATTTCTTAGTGTGTTTGCCCATTATAATATCTTTTTTTAAACCACTGCTGAACAGATTTTGATTAAAATTGCAGTGTTTCCTCAATTAAAAAAAAAAGTGGTGGTGGTTGTTGGATCATCATGTTACCGTTTTCTATACTTCTATACTATATAATATTACTAGCTTCCCGCCCGCGGCTTCGCCCGCGTGGACTACACGACTTATGCTATTGTGGGTTATCCATAAGAGATAAACATAAACCACCGCGGAGTTTTCTGTAGACATTTTCAAGGTGTACAAATACTTATTACCTTATATTGATAATTCTCGTAGGGTTCAGCCTGCGTTTGCAATGTAAGCGGAAAAAATGTAATCATTTACGACATCACATTAGAAACCTCAAAAATTACAGTATTTCTCTACTATATATTGAAGGTTATTTTACCTTCCTCTTGAATCACTCTATCTATTAAAAAAAACCGCATCAAAATCCGTTGCGTAGTTTTAAAGATCTAAGCATACATAGGGACAGACAGCGGGAAGCGACTTTGCTTTATACTATGTAGTAATAAAGAGGAAAGATGTGTATGTATGTATGTAATGAATAAACTCAAAAACTACTGGACTGATTTCAAAAATTCTTTTAGAATGCTACACTATCCCTGATTAACATAGGCTATATTTTATCCCGATATAACAGGTACCACGCGTGTAAAACCGGGAGGATCCGCTAGTACAATACTACAATACTATTATATTAGTTTTATTTAAAATCAATACATTTAGCTCCTTTCGGTATATTGGCGCGTATATAAATTTACGCAAATGATCATATTTTGTCTACTTGTTTGTTAGTTACAATCTCCATTTTATATTATAATAGTTTTGGAATCAAGCTCGAGACGCCATTTTTATACTTACTCTTTTTGTTTACTTATGTGGTGAAATTTTACATCTTGTAAATCTTGTTAAATTCTACCTTTAAAGCTTTAATTTACTGCGATAATTTATTATGGTGATGTAAAAACTTAGAAGCTTGATTTTTACAGTTCGGGGGAACCATAGACTTTAATCTTTATTAATATCAATTTGATACTTCACGTGTTTCTGAGGATTGAGTCTTTAAAGGCACTTATGTGCATATAACTAATTTCGTGTTTTAATTTATAAAGATACTGATATTATAAAATATAAAATATGTATAAAATAAAAAGTGCTAACCTCTTGTGTATCTTAAATATGTATTATGTAATGTTAAGTACAATCTAGAAAAAAAAGTGCTGAGATAGCGCTAACATTCATTCATGCGCTGTACGGTGAAAATGTTTTTGAAGGCTAACTGACCAATAATTGAGGCAAATTTAATTACATTTGTGCACTATTCGCGCAAATGTTTATTCGAGCAAACGGCTTTTCGTGTAAGAGTCTTTCGCGTTATTAGCTTTTCGCGCAAATGTCCTGATTCATAGTCGAAACAACAATAGTCAAGTGATATGTGACGTCAAATTCATGTTTTGTATTTGGCTTAGTCTATGTTTATCTCTATGCTATCATCATTCTTATGATGTTTTGAACAGCTAAGTGAACATTTAATACGTTATAATTGTAAAATTAAAAATAAAATAAATCATTAAGATTGTTAAATCATTAAGATTTATGTAAAATAAATCATTTCTAGTCAGAAAATAAATTTCACTGAAAACTGAAATATTTCCACCCGTTTTGAAAGATTTCATAAATTTCGTTTATATTTAATTTTCATTTCAGTGAAATTTTGATTGCACCCATTCCCTAGTCACAATGAAAAAACACTACAAACAAATGACAAATACGGAACGGTGTTGTCAGTACGTAGATGTGATTGCGGACAATTTAATATTTGAAAATGGACCACATGACATTTGTCTAAATAAAAAAAAATAATTAAATATTAAGTAAGTACGTTACATAATACAAGTAAATTTTATTTGCACGAAGCAGATACAATTTTCGTTTCTTTTTTTTCCTTTATAAAATCTTATTTTCTATTTATTTACAGTGATGGGAGAAAAAATGATTTACGCATAAAAACAAAATGTAAAGTCGTGTTTAGCATTTTTTAAAATCGGAGTCAAGATAAATCCTACAAATCACAACTTTATATCATAATCCCAAAGTAAATAATTACTGACGAAACTCATCTCTTTTGGGACGCAACGGCAACACAGCTGAAAAATCTAGTAAAGAGAAATTTAAACAATTATTAAATCGAGACAAACGTAAGAGCGGCAACTTCGCGCGTTGCGCGTCTTAGCCGCATGGAATGGCAACGTCGCGATTTTTGTATACGTACACGACATTTGTCACATACACAGTCGTAATATTTGCAAAAATTTAGTGTTCATTTATAGGTGATTTCTGAATGAAACAATGTTTGTTTATTAATTTAGCGCAAATGAATACCCGAGAATAAATTGTTGCACTTATATTTAAGTATTAATTCTGTTAATCTACCAAGATTATCTCGACTGTCTTTTGTATGAAAATCGTTCCACCTTAATGTAAAAATAAAATCATAACAGTCATATTTATACACAAACTAAATGTCTTCAGGGAAATTTGTCGCAAGTTGCTTTGCAATACTTAGTTTAGGTGACAGCAGGTGGGAAAGGTGTGGTTGCGGTAAAATCAACAACGCATATCAGTTTACTTCACAGTCATTAAGTTAGAATCGCAAACAAACAGGATTATAGGACCGTCTCTCATCAATGTATTGTGATAATTAGCAATCATTTTACAGTGTCAACTATTTAAAACTCAAACCAAAGGTTTAGAATCACTGTACTATTAGAACATTATAAACCTGCAAACTTAATTTGTTATCACACTTTTCATGTAGGTCTGCTTTTTGTACTAAAATTCTCCTTCAAATTGAAGTTTTTTTTTATTGCCAAAAGAGATTGGGGAGTTATAAACAAACTTACCACTAGCTTCATCAGTGCCAAGCTTAGAGAAGTATCCGACGACAAAGGCGAGCGTGTCCTGGTCGAGGTTGAATCGCAGCGGGAGTATCGACACTTTGACGCAACACTCCTGCGCCGAGAGGGACGGGTCGGGCCGTAAATATACCACTTTGACGACCAACTAAAACGAAAATGGTACCATTACATTACCATAGGATCATGGGCATCATTTTGAGAAGATATTTTTACTTTCAGGTTTAATGAAAGAAATCGCTGGCTGCATATCCTGAAATTTCTAAATTTTATTCAGAAGTAGCTTCTGAATAAAATTTAGAAGATTCAGGATATGGGCACATCAAGTTTGCCACTATTAGGTTTCTATTATTATTATTAGGTATCAAAATTCAAAATAAACATATGTTTGCATCGCCCTAACTAACCGCACCTTAAAGTCGATATAAAAGCTATCGTACAGACTATTGTTGAATGTTCTGACTGCTGTCAACAGTCCAGCACCCTCTTAGCGGCTGGACTCCAGCCGCTGAGAGAGCGCGTTCCTGACAGTTGTGCCAGTTCTCTCTATCAAGTAAAATAAAGCTTATTTCATAATTTTTCAGGTAATCGAAAATGATCTTTATTAAATAGGCTTAGGGCCAATTTCACCACCGACAGACAAGTTCTAGATAGCTTATCTGGCCGATAATTGGACAGTTGTAATATGAAAACATCAGCAGAATCGCACCTTTTAAAAAACACACTTTTAGTCTTAGTTAAACATTATTTGGAATCAATTTATGAGGAAAATGTTGAATGTCATTTGAGGTAACGAAAAGGAGTACCCACAACTATTCACTTATTTATTTTTATTAGAATAGAACAAAAAAAATATAAAGTTTACAAAAAAATTACATTCCTAAATTATGTTTTTGTATTAAAACCACTTAAGTACATTTTTTTTAATGGTTAGATAACAAATGACCTCCTATTGAAACCTGAATTAACCCCTCAACACCCACAAATGTAGCGCAAATGCTCAACTAGCGGCCCTTATAAGGATTTTTTTTAATGTCTTAAGTGTGATATTATTCTATTTTCTAATGCAATGAAATGTTATAAATATAATAAATAAATAAATTTCATACAATCACACCAATTATCTAGCCCACGTTAAGTTTCATGAAGAACTTGTGTTATGATACTAGATAACGGATAAACATACGTCTTATATACTTTTTTTGTAAATACATACATAATATACATATTAAACACTTAGACCAAGACAAATAGACATGTTCATGCACACAAATATTTGTCTTGTCCGTTTATCCCCACGCCAAACAGGTCGTCAAAATTGTTGATTATTAAGTTTATTTATTGGTCTTTCAAACGAGGCGAATAATGGTGGGGGTGC
The DNA here is from genome assembly GCA_910589605.1 of Chrysoteuchia culmella. NCBI lineage: Eukaryota > Metazoa > Arthropoda > Insecta > Lepidoptera > Crambidae > Chrysoteuchia > Chrysoteuchia culmella. The sequence goes on from OU342661.1 coordinate 13,771,354, forward strand.
GGCCGTCCACGCATTTGTAGTGTTGATAACGCTTATGAAATTTAAAAAAAGGTGCGTTATTTCTTACTTTGAGTGTATATCAAGTTATTTAACTAGCCAGTTAAGCTATCCAGAACTTATCTGTCGGTGGTGAAATCGGCCCTAAACGTCTTGTCGCATTTAGATAATATTTAACGGAATATAATAAGCCTTACTTTGCAAAACAGGTTCAGGTCAGGTTAGATTCGGTCACCTAGATTTGTATGGGTAAAAAAGTATTTTAGTCGATCGGTTACTTACCACCCATATTTAACTCACCATATGCGCATGTTTCCTCTCTGGCTCGTCCTTGAGCTGGTATTGGCTGAGCATCTTGTTGATGTCGCTGATCTCCAGCTGGTCGATCACCTCGATCTTGTGGATGGCCAGCGTGAGCCGGGACGCGTGTTTGCCCGAAGACGGGTATGTTTCGTGGACGAATTTAACCTAAGAAATTACGATTACGGTTTAAGATAGGTCAAGCCAGGTATAAGAAGCAGCCTTGCTATGAAAGACGCACGGCAAGATCGAGAACTTTAAGAGAGTCGAGTTCACTAACTTCGATTTCGAGATAAGATTAGATAATCATGGTTTGAAACACTCTTACTTTAAACTTCAAACAAACGACTGAAATGCAATGACATTTAAAACCTAGTGTGCGCTCGCCGAGTGACTCACATATAGAAAGGTTATAATCTCACCTTGTTGAGACACAGTTTGACGCTGGTGCTATGGTCCCGCCCGGCGCCGCCCCTCTCCCGGAATTCCCTTCGGGGCGACGCCCTAGTGTGCGCCAGCCGAGTGACTCACATATAGAACGGTTATATCTCACCTTGTTGAGACACAGTTTGACGCTGGTGCTATGGTCCCGCCCGGCACCGCCCCTCTCCCGGAAGTCCCTTCGGGGCGGCGCCCTAGTGTGCGCCCGCGCGCGCTCCGCCCCCGCAGTGTAACTCACGCCCCCGCTCAGAGTGCGGGTCGAGTCGTAAGGCTCGTATTCCTTGTTACGCCTGATTGAGGAAGATTATGGAAAGTTTGAAGTGATTAATAAAGTTATAAAGCTATTGAGTACATAACTCATAACCAATTAGCAAATTTTTGGAACAGTAGCGGTGGTGGCGCCGTTTGGTTTTAGTGAGCGTCCCCTTAAGAATTTATTGTTTATTCAATGTTTTGTTATACCAAATGGCGCCACCACCACTGCTGGTACAAAAATTTGCTAACTGGTTAAAGTCAAGTCAAAACTATGACAAATAATTTTATCAATCGCTTTGGGTAGCAGCCGAAGTGGCTCCATTACTTCTCTATTTGACTACAAATATCAACAACTACTTATATTATAAATGCGAAAGTATGTAAATTTGTTTGTTTGTAACTCTCACGCAAAAACTACTAAACGGACTTGGATGAAATTTAGCACACAGATAGTATTGGATTAAAACATGATACTTTTTATCATGATATTACCACGGAAATGGGAACCGCGCGAGTGAAACCGCCGCCGGCGCGGCTACTAGTCAACAATGAGTTAAAAAAAAAAAGTTGAATGTATGAAGTTTAAGCGCTGTTAGTGTGAAGTGTATTTTACAACAATTTAGTAAAATGCAAATCACAGGATGAGAGAGAACATACTTCTTTCTAAATATCAATTTAAAGTTTTAAAGCTTTTGCCGTCTGTGACGAAATGGTACTATTATTCTGGTTTATGCTAGAACTTTTGGAATATCAAATGACAAACTACAAAAACTTTGTGCTCATAAATGTACTTACTTGGTTACCAAAGGCGATCCCTGCTTTCGAGGATCATCGATAGTCACAGACTTCTTGGGTGGCGAGGCTTCCACCGCTTGCCGGAAGTCAGTGCCTCCGAACATCGTCCATGCCACAGACATCTCACATAGAGTGTACCTGGTAAACAAAATTATTTGCTATAAAACTGGTTTATTAATCTAGCACCTGTAGCATAGCGAGCTCGACAAATTTCGTCTACATAAAAGCACAGATTAATAAATGGTTACTTCGTAACGGGTAAACTACTTTTTTTAGCCTACTTTTTACAGTTGCGCGCTTCAGCGCGCGAAAATATACAGATTACTTCATAGCTTCGCGTGATCGCATGACCTTGAAGCATAAGCAATAACAGTAGGGCTGTCTCTTTCGAAAATAAATATTATTTTACAATGTTGGTGAGTTAAGAAAACGTTAAACCTTTTATATTTATTTTCTCAAAACTACAATACATATTTAATTTTAGTTAATCAAATACAATAAAGTACAAAGGACAAATCCAGCAAAGTAGAAATATCGGGAAAAAGGAGTCTATGTGTTAGTCTACTACTTTAAGTAGCAGACTAACCTGCATACCAAATTTCATCCAAATCCGTTCAGTAGTTTTTGGAACAAATAAACAAACAAACAAACTGACATACCTACTTTTGCATATATTAGTAGGATATATGTACGATCGATACTTACAAATAAATATTTAATATAATTATTGTGATCAAATATCTTTACCGTTAATTTTAAAACGTTATTATTAAACGAAAGTTGTGATTTATGTAGCTTTCTTTATTCGTCAGTCGGTAAATTAAAAAAACAAAGATCCTTGTTTCTCTCTTGCTTGATGTACATCCAGGTGCCGCACATAAATTTCCAGAAACAGAAGACTATTTTCAATATGAACCTATGAAATATGTTGAAGGCTAAGAGTCTCCCGTCGTTCATAAAATAAGTAAATAAATTCTTCGAAATAATCGTCGTCGATCCCGCCCGAACCAAATTTTAGCGACCGGCGAGCGCACACAGTTACGTACGCGCCACTAGGCTGGCGGCAACCCTATTGAATTTGGACACTCGAGTGTCCGCCGGCCGGTAGGCAATTATCGCGCGTAAGTAAATGGAGTGAACTAAGCCTGATAAAAGTATCAAAAAATTTTTTTTTTCGTACTCCAACTTTTTATGTGGCATGGCAAATGAGAATATAATGTTCAGAAAACAGGAACGAGCACCAAACATCTCTTTTTAATTTCACTGGCACACTTTTTCAGGTTGAGGAAAGTGAAGGAATAATCTGTATATAACTGGATAAATCGGAATAACTGACCTGGTGACGGGCGAAGGGAAACTTTTGGATGGGCGTTTGCAGCACGTCATCTGGCGTTATGACTAGAAGGGTGACGTCACAGGCAGGACTGACCTGGTGACGGGTGAGGGGAAACTCTGGCGCTTGCATCACGTCAGCTGAAGACGTTAGTGAAGTGGTTGTCAATCATTGGCGGAGGACCGCCCTCGTAACATACTACTATTGGCTCATCAAAGTTACTGCATAAAGAGTGACGTCACAGAACTAACCTTGTGACGGGCGATGGGAAACTCTTAGGCGCTTGCAATACGTCAGCTCGCGCCGCGGGCACTTTGAAATGATTGTCGATCATTAGCGGAGGACCGCCCTCGTACCACACCACAATTGGCTCGGCGAGATCATCGTCTTCTTCGACGTACTGAGTATCCACTATGCAGTATTCGTCGTCTGTGTTGTTGCCTTCGCCGCTGTTTCTGTTCTGTTTAAATCAATAATAGGTGTTAGGATTATATTTACTTGATTCAACTGAGACTACGAATTTCCTATTCGAGTTATGTTGAGAACAGTATCAAACTTGTCTTTGTTCGTTAAAAAACAGTTTGGTTGATGGTACGCCTGTTTTAAAACGAACCACCACCACCTTCTCTAGGTCAGTCGTTATATCAACAATGTTTTCAATATTTTTTCCGTTTCGGTAGTTAGAGATAAGATTACCAGTTTCGGTTGAGGTTTCCGGGTTTGATTCCACCTTCAACCTTATCACCACTTTACATCTCTTAGACCCACTTACACCAAAACAGCGAGTTAAATATGTAACCCGAGGGCTTTTTTCACATCCGGCCAAATATGGTGAAACTAATGCTGAATATACAGCTCTCTCTCGCTTCACAGTATTTTGAATAAATCTATTACTTACTGCCATATTTGACATGACATGCACTACTTTCTCGCATTATATTGACACTGACACTGTTATGATAGTGATTCTATATCAATGTCTATGAAAATTTAACCCGCCAAGGACCCTGGGTTAAATAAAGTAACGCTGGGTTTGCACTGTCAAAAAATAACAACATTGTTTACCAGTTTTAGGTTTTCTTTTACATTTTTATATTTCCCTTTTAAGTCTCATAGCAGAAAATTGACAATATTTGTGAAATTTTGGCCACGCAACTGCGGTTTCTTCACGGTTTTGAAGATAAAATTATTTACACACAGTTTTACTATCAGAAGTTATACAATCTGTGATCAGAAGGTAATCACTAGTCTATGACAACAGTCATTATAATGCGACAAAGTACAGTGTGTCATTGAAATAAAACAACTTTTACGGATATTAAACGCGCCTTATATCACGAACTTAGGTCTAATTGTCCGTATTTTTTGGTTTTTTTATTTTCCCGGCGATTCGGCACCTTTTCAGCTGCCGTGATCATAGGATGGCTGGCTACTTTTTTAAATCTACCCTCGAAAAGTATTTTTCGTTCAGAATCCACAGCAGCTGAAAAGGTACCGAAACGTCGGGAAAATAAAAAACCCCTAAAAGCCTAAAAATACGGACAATTAGATCTTAGTTCGTGAAATAGAGCGTTTAATATCCGGAAAAGTTGTTTTATTTCAATGAATAGTGCGTGCCAAAACTTAAGATGTACGTATACAGTGTATAATATCTGACATTAAGGAAGCGCTTATCCAAAGTAATGTAGAACGAAACAGAGCTGTATACAGTTTAATCATTTAGCATTAGTTTCCTCATATTTGGCCGGATGTGAAAAAGCCCTCGGGTTATTTATTTAACTCGATGTTTTGGTGCAAATGACCCTTTAAATCTTATTGGAGTAAAGTAAGGAATTCTAGCGCTTCATGCTAAAATCTTATACTCAAAACTTACCTTTTTCCTCTTCGGCTTTTGCGGCGAACCTTTTGGCGTCGACGTCGGGTCTCCTAACTCTTTAGCGACATGAACATTGAACGGCTTAGCCTCCACCGCGTCTTCGACGACGCCAACGTGGAAATCATCAAATTCCAGAGATTTTGGTTCTGGATCCAAGTCCACCAGAGGCTCTGTTGGTCTTAGCTTCATATTAGACTCATCTGGGAAGAAGTATACCACGCCACCTTTGTCTGTAGTAATCTGAATTTCGTCTTCTTCCCCTACAACAGAGTGTATGAAGAGTTAAGTTATAACAGACTTTTATTGTTCATAATACTGGACCTTCTCAGCTGAGAGAAATGAGTACATAATGGCAATGTCGGACAAATATGGAAAGATTAGTCTTAAACCATAAACATATTGATGTATGTTGCTTCGAGTTTTGAACAAGTATTTGCTTTTCAAAGCCGTTAAACTATGAAGGTCGATAAATATATCATTCTTTTAAATCGTTTTGAATCTCAAGGAAACAGTTTTAGTCCAAATTGATACGCAATGTATCTTTCAAAACCACTAAGGTTGTCCCACAGTTGGTAACAGCAACGAGTACGTACGCTGTGATCTTTAACTTATTCTATGCTTTATAATAAAATAAAATATAATAAATAAAAAAACTTTATTGCACACTTGAGTAGGAAAAACTAGTACAGAACAGTTCACAAGTAGAAAACCAACAAAAGATGGCCTTATTGCTACATAGCAATCTCTTCCAGGCAACCTTGGGTGGGGAAAAAAGACAGATAAATAGGATAAAAAGGGGAATGGATGCTTAAAATATAGGAATAATAAGTATGTATATACTATGTATGTTAGTATTAACAAAAAATACCGATAGAGATAAAAGATAATAACAACAAATTAAGGAGAAAGGCAAAGGAATTGACTTCTAACTTGATCGCCAAGGGATTTAAGAGTCTGAGCCTTTCTGAAACTCTCTGGTAGAGCGTTCCACAGACGAACAGCATGTATAGAGAAGGAGGAGTAAAAGTTCGAGGAGTGACGGGGATATCTAGGGAAAGGTTAAAGGAAGAACGTAAGGAACAGAGTGAAGATGACGAACGAAACAGCACTCTAAGATAAGGAGGGTAAGAAGGAATAGAAAGAATGGAATAGAGAACTTTGAGAGTGTGAAAGTGTTACACTTTATGAACAGTCACAAAATGCGTTAAGAAAACATACTAAGACTTACGAGTAGCGTTCGGACTTTCCTTCATGGCTTCAGCCATCATGTCATTGAATTGTTGAGTTTCACTAGGTGACATTTCTCTGATTTCTTCAATAGGGCGATCATCCAATCCTGTTGATAAAATAAACTATCTTATAGATGAAGTTTTTAAATACGAATTATTTGCTCCAAGGTCTGTGCTCAAGCTAGAGTTGCGCAGAAGGATCGACGGCTGATCTAAGCAAATGCTTGTGTCGTGAAGAAGGGTCGAAGAGCATTTGCAAGTCGCCGTCAGACGCGACGTAAAATACAAGTCAACACAGCACCGACGCAGTTGAAATTGTATTATATTTCTATGCACATGAAGTCAGTTTTCGCTTACTAACAAGTTGCTCCAAAGGCCGATATGAGCAAATGCTTGTGTGTCGTGAAGAAGGATCAAAGGGCATCTGCGAGTCGCCATCAGAATAGACGTAAGTGGCGAGGACAATGCTAATTTCGTTGAAATTGTGTCATACTTCTATACAAATAGAGTCAGTTTTTGCTTACCAACAAGTTGCTCCAAGGGCTGATCTGAGCAAATGCTTGTGTGTCGTGAAGAAGGATCGAAGGGCATCTGCGAATCGCCGTCAGACGCGACGTAAGTAACGAGTCTACACAGCGCCGACGCGGAATCCCAACAAGTGTACAAACTCACTATGTTGTTGGATGCACTCAAGTCTACTTGCGGTCCGTCGCTAGTCTAAGACAATAATAGGAATTTGTAGAGCCAAAAAAAAACCTATATTTTTACTAACCTAGTAAAAATATAGGTTTTTTTTGGTGAAAAATAATTTTTAATTTGATTAGAACTATTATATATGTAAAAATCTACAAAAGCAATAACTGTTAGAGTGCGAAAAGCTGTTGGGTGGTGGCGATAGAGTTCAATATTGGAAGATAAAAAATTTGGCATTTCTCTACTTTGATTTTGGTCAGTTTTGTATCATATCGTTGCGGGGTTTTGATTCACAAAATAAGAGCTTTCATGTGCATTAGTAATTACATTAATATATTCATATTATAAATGATGCTAGAAGTGAGATAGTGTTGTTAAATTGGTTTCATAACCGCTGAAAATGCTAATGACAAAATATAAACGCTCTATAATAATTAGTATTATAAACAATATGTTCTAAGATAGACTTACCCCATTCGACTTATCATTCATCCTCAAGGATAGTTCAAACAGCCCCAAATCTATGACACAAATATAGTCTTTATTGATATCTGGATGTTTATCGTCATCGATTGGCACAGCGACGTTTGGTTTCGCATTGTGGATGTAGGAGAGGAACAGAGTACACTCTTGAACCAGGAACCGGAGACAGGACGTGTTGGTTTCAGCTATTAGGTTGCTTGATACGCTAAAGTTGCCTAGAGTGACTACGGATCGTACTGGAAGGTATAGTGGCCTGAAAAAACAAAACTTTCATTGGTTTTTCTTCATCTCTTTTGTATATTAGCTAACGCCTGCAAGTAATAATCTATTAGTAGATATGGATAGGGCTATCTGAGATAGTTACCTAGGATATTTTTGTTAATATGACCAAAATAACGACAGTTGCTAGGCAACGAATCCAGTATCCTAGGCAACAATCTCAGATACCCCAATTCATATCTACAGATAGTTTATTATTTTTTGGCGTTAGGGCCCTTGCACACCGCGTTTTTTTAAACGCGCCGTCGACTGCGCGCTTTTTTCTGTGATTTTAACATACAAAGCAGTCTGACGCGCGTCTGTATAGCTACAAACGCGCGTCGATGGCGCGTTTAAAAAACGCGGTGTGCAGAGGACCTAAGTCGTCTAATGACCGATTTCAATCATCTATCCTTAGTAAGGAACTACCTATCTGTATCTGTGATTAGTTGCCAGATATTTTTGGATATTTCCAAAATAACGACGGTTGCTAGGTTACGAAATCAAGTTAAGCCTATATTTTAGTAAATAGGTTATTGAAAGAAGCCATTAAAAAAATCTAGATATTAGATTTTTTCGTTCGATTCGATCGATCAGTAGCTCTATTACGAGTTTTGTCAACGATCCTCGCTAGCGTCTAACGTATAGACATTTGTATGAAAAACTGTTCAGAGACCCAAGCGCTGAGTAGCTGAACTAAAAATGGTATTATGAGTTGAGAACGTTGACATTTTACGTAAGCTTCACGATTCGCGGTCACGTTTTTTTATACAATTTGGTACAAATACAAATTTGGTATTATGAGTTACTAATTTGGCAGAAGCTCCTGTAATTTACGTTTACAGGAGCTGTTACACTCACGGCATTTCTTTTAGTGAGAAGGTATATTATTCAATTAAAATTAATAAATACACGACATATTTTGAGACAAATTGATGACAAGGCATTTTTTAGGTTAGAAAATAATTTACGCAGCTGAACGAAACACAGTACACAATGAATTAATAAATTTGTATAGAGGCAAAATTTCGAAAACGGAAAAAAAACCAATCATTGATTTGTCCTTCCAAAAGCGCATTTAGCTAAATTATGCCTACTATTAAAACACACAACCTTAAAATCGACGTAAAGAATTAAACGACGTCGTAAAAAGTAAAAAATAAGATAATATAGTTGTACTTATTTTGCAATGATTCCACGTAATAATTATTATGGAACTTATTTAGTAAACGGCGCCTATGGGTTTATTAATTAAACTGTGGATAACCAAGGCCCTTTTCGAGTCTTAGGATGTCTCTTTTCTATATAGAAAGTTTTCTATTTAGGCAATGAAAATATTTTTTCAATGTTTTAGATTGTCCATAATTTCATGAATTATTTTTAGGTAAGCGGTCTATTGTTTTAATACAAAATATATCAATTTATCGTCGGCATAGTAATTTCATATTCTCAGCCGATAATGAGCAACTACATAAAGATCGATTATTTATTTATAAACAATCATTTTAGTGTATATTAATACACTGTGTCCTTGTACTATTATTTTATTCTGTGTCTGTGATGACACTTGACTGACTCGGATACTATGATAAAATGTAAAAGGTCATACATAGTTAGGCAGTGAAGCTATACTTCACATTTCTTAATTTAATAGGGCTATACGTCGCCATGAAAAATGTACTCTTTTAATTTATCTATTTTTGGCTCGATGGTAAAGGTGTCTTTCTGTCCTTATCCTCATCATATAGACAGAAAGAGATAGTGACAATTTTACGTTACGTATTCAAATTTATGCCTCGACGCTGCCTTCTCACGTATTTACGTACCAGCTAATGTAGCGTTTACAAAAACTCATAATACCGATAGGATAGTCGGCGATTCGAGCACGGTATTTACGTTAACAGCAGCTGTCACGTCACTTACGTTTACAGGAACAACTCGTAATAGAGCTACAGAAGTTCTTTTTTACGACTAACTTTATTAATGCCTTTATGATGTTATTTCTATGATTATGAGATTATTAAGAGATTTGTGTCTATTATTTTTGTAAACAAAGAATTAAGGTAATGAGAATGATCAGTTTCTAAACAAAATAATATGCCATGATTAAATATGATACCGTCTTTTGTTATAAAAACGACCTAAGGCTCCTTATATTTTTCATCCTATACAGAAAAGTGTAGTTTTTTCTAATGTACTTATTTTGAAAAAGCACTATAGTCAATAGCGTAGTCGCACACGTGTACAAGAAGTTCCGACAGTACAGTAGTGGAAGAGTGTGTAGTTCCGACAGTACGAGGAAGGGTGTACCCTGGAACTGGTTAGTCCAGTACGTCTATAACATCCATCAGCTGAGTGAGCCAGGCGATACTTTTGTCGCGTCTATGCCGGAGAGTTGCTTGCTCTCAGTCGTTAGAACAAGACATTTGAAGAATAGATATACAATAATTACCTATAGTCAATAGCACAGTCCCACACATGAACGTGTAGCTCCGACAATACTGTTGAAGGCGTGTATCCCGGTACTGGGTAGTCAAGTACGTCTATAACATCCATCAGCTGAGTGAGCCATGCGATGCCTTTGTCGCCTCTATGCCGGAGAGTTGCCTGCTCTATGCCGAGCGCTATGCATATAGTCTGTGGGAAGGTTTGATGTGATGTAATGAAGTGGTAGAATGGTTTAATCTGTATTCTGATGTAGTTATATCAAATACAGTCCGTCTCAAGAAAGAAAGTTCCCTGACAGTGGCTCTGCAGTCGCCTTCATCATTCAAAAAGAAGCTTATTAATTTGGAGATAAGCAAACCACATTTTAGTTCACTAATATTCCGTGGGACTTCTTTGGTGAGACAGACTTAACTATAGACACTCTAGCGAGTTAATACGTACAGCTTCGGAAGAATTCGGGCGACTAAGCGCACAGAGCTATACTCTATTCAATTTCCTCTGAGACAAAAGGTAAAAAAACATAAATAGGTTTCTTCAATAGGTCGAATTTTATACGCATCTAAAATCTATAAAAAAAGTGACATTAAAAACATCTAAAACTGGTGCTATTCCCATACCTTGAACGCATTAATTTTTGAATAATAAATAAAACTTATTGAATTACTATGCCGTTCAAATAAGAATAGGATGAAACATACGACATTTTGTGACGTCATTCTGTCAAACTAACTTCAATTTAATCGTTAAAGTATGTAAGTTAAGGTATGTAATCAGAATTTACATTACTAAACTCGTGGCATAAAATTAATTTCGCGACTCGCGACACAAATATTCATCAACAAATGTACGTGTTAACATCAAGTTTCAGTATGCATGTGTCGTAGGAAGATTTGATAAAATTTCTCAAAAATCCTGAGATATTGCAAAAACACAAATAATTAGACAATGATGTTGGCATTTCTCAATCTTACTGAAAAAGATAAGGTTTTTGCAAAAATAGTGGTTGCTTTAGTAACATTCTTTACTCTGATTGGCTTAATTTTTGTTGGCTTGCTAACTCTTATTCGGATTGGTTCATAGAAAGTTTACTACACGTGACTCGTGAGAGAATAGATTGACATTTAAAATGTCAAGTCGTCAACCAATCAGAGATGTTGTTTTGGACGGTTCGACCAGCCAATCAGTGTTCTTATTTCATAATAGCCAGGGATTCTTTTCGTAATCTTACTAAGGCAATCAGTTTTTTCGCAAAAATCCTATCTTTTTTTCAGTAGCATTGAGAAATGACAACACCATTGTCTAATTATCCGTGTTTTCGTAATACCCCTAGGATTATCGCAAAAAATCGATTTATTTAATTATCCTGCGACACATGCATTAATTTCACGACACTAAAAAGTTTCGTGAATTTGCTTTCATCATGCATGACAATAGTTTCGTAATGTAAATTCGACTTTAACAAAGTTCTATCTGTAAAAAAAAAATGTATTACATACTTCGATTAATTAATACTTTTTTGCAAACGGTACTTTCGCGTCTGAAGTTAGCCAACGGCCCGTCCTATTCTTATTTGAACGGGACAATTTCTACTGGTAAGTAAATATTAATAATAAAGTTTTAGAAACATTGGTTTATTTGTTTACCTTTTGTCCCAGAGGAAGTTGAATAGAGTATAGCTGCATTAAGTGATTTGATTTCACAAATGAATGAAAGCTATATAAGACCAACGAACAAAAAGTCACAACATGCCGCTACGGCGGCTCAGATAGCGCTGTATAAGTGATTGCTAAGTAAACGTATGAAAACGTCAAAAATTGTGCGTATTATCTATTTTCTATAGTATTTGGTTATATCATAGTGTCATATATTTATTAGAATGCTTTTATCAGAATTTACAATTTATTTGCTATTAGATAAGATTAACCATTGACAAGAAAAAAATAAAAGGGGTTGAACTTTTTTGTATGGAGGCTGGCCTCGTCCAAATCCGTAGTATGAGACGCCATTTTGATTTTTTTTTAAAGTGCCGTCGCACGATAATACCTATATTAATAAACAGAGACACACAGAGGAACAAAGAATGTTAAGATATATAATTCCCTAAAGTGTCACGTTAGCCAGAAAATTAGAGTTAAAAATTAATACTGCCTACCCAAAGTATCACCTTTGTATCTTTAACTCCAATTATCGCACTAAACTGACCCTTTAGGGCATTATTTTGTTTTTTATTTTTTGTTCATCTTTGAGTTTCCTATCCGTTTATATAAGTATTATCGTGCGGCACGATTTAAAAAAAAATCAAAATGGCGGACCGGTGACGAGGCCAAAAGGTTCAAACCGATTTAAAACTAGTTACCTTACCTTCAAATTGGGAGTTTCAGTGTCGGGCGCTACCTTCAGTGCCAATGAGAACATGTCCTTAGGCCTGAGGTGCTCTTTCACGATGACGCCTTTACTTGACGGGTAAATGGTACTCTTCAGGTTCGATGGCAGAAACGTGCCGAAAAGTCTCAGGTTTGGTTTCTCTGACGGTATAGTGATTAGTGCTGAAAGATGACGCAGGCTGAGTTTAGTGCTAAAGTAAATTGGAATAAAGGCTTGGCTTAAAAGGTTGTTTGTTTTAAATTTGACTTTATATTTATCTAAGGATAAGGGGATCTAATTGAAAACAAAATGCCATGACCTAAGTAAGATTGCATTCGACTGTGTTTTAAGGTTTATGTATTAAGGAGATTAAGGGCCAAAGAGTTCAAATTAAATTGCTTAAACTCTGGTCCATTTCTCAACTTATCTAAAAGTTTGTGCCTAACAGTAGACTGAGATAAAACAACTTTTACAGATTGAAATGCGCTATTTACTTGGATGACCATTATCCCATAACCACGGCTCCTGAAAAGATGTCGAAACGTCGGAAAACAAAAAAAAACACTTTAAAAATAACACGCAGTATAAAACCAAATCTACGGATTAAAAAAGCGTTTTAAACAGGAAAAGTAGTTTTACTTCAATTAACAGTACGCGCAAATACTAAAGAAAGAACTACATAAACAGTTGTTCGATGTTGAAACTCACAATCATGGTAAAGCGTCGTTTTCCCCGCCCTCAGACACAGCTGCGCCGTCTTGGGCCGGCCGTTGAGTCCGCTCACTTGGCACATTGACAGCTTACGAGCTTCTAGCACCAGTTCTCCCATCTGACCTGGCACTACTAGCTTATTGCTGTCCTGGTATTCAAATGGAAGTGAATCTTTATTACTCAGGCTCGTATTCCAGAACGTGACTCAAGCAGTTAAGTACAGGGACGACGCTACATACGATGAAGAAGCGCGTCCCTTTCTAACTGTTCCTGCTTGAGTCACTTTCTGGAATACGGGCCTTAGTATGTATTTAATTTGAGGGAAGGCGCTTGAAGTGGGCAGGAGCGATGATGATTTATATTCAGAATTATTTTAATTTTCTGAATGTAAAAATAACAAAGGGAATTTAACTTAGTAATTTGCATTTTACAATGCTATTTTTATGATATCTCATGTCGCCCTGATGACGGGATGGGACATGAGACTAGTTGCTATTTTCTAGTATATTTTCTTGTTTAATATTTATCACATAAAAATAGCATTGTAAAATGCAAAATTACTAAGTTATAATTAGATGGCTGTTTCATCTTAATCGATAGTCAAACATCTGTAAAGATGTTTCTTTCGAATGCGAGGATATTTCTCTCACTGATGAAGCGACGGTGGCCAACACCGTAGAACGGTGAATATACTAGAAAAATTCGACGTGTCCTCATAGGTCTCTGTAGCATAAATGGTAAGTGCATTGGGCCGGAATTCCAAGGATGCGGGTTCGTATCCCGTCAGGGCGACATGAGAAAAGGGAATGTATTCTTAAAACATACTGAGTGTGCGTGCAGTTGGTACGGTGGCTCTATTTTATTACGCTTATACGTACGTTGAGCTTATACGAACACACGCAACGTGCCCGACCCACATCATAAATCAAATGATCGGTAGAAGAAGCAGGATTACCTTAAACATTAGAAAAAGTTAAATGATATAATATAACTTACTCTAACTGGGGCATAAATAGTGAGGAGTCCTTTATTCACTTTTAGTGTGAGACAGAAGTCGTGCGTGTCTTTAGTTTCGTGTGTGAGTTTGTTGGCCCCTAAACCTTTCCGCGCTCTGCTGTCGTATGTGGAATAGTAGAGGTTTTCCTCTTCTGATGATGAGCTGTCGGATTCCGAGTCTGTAGAAAGAATAAGGTGATATTGAGAACATAACAACTTGTAGACTAATAAAAACCAGTTCCAAGTGGTTTATTGAACCATGCTTCGCCGATAGAACGCTGGTCGAAAGCACTCGTAGCTCATACGGTAATTGTGATAAAAACAAAGGTTGAAATGATATTTCTTTCTATTAAACAATTCATTTGCTCCAACCTAACCTAACCGAATGAGCTATGGTGATTTTAGCGAAACGTTTTATCGGCAAAGGGTGTTTCGATAAAACATTCTGAGCCGACTAAAGAGAGCTCTAATATATATTTTTTTAATAACAAGTCTTTGATATTAAGTCAAAAATACTACGCATATGCCTTACCATAGCCACTGCCTTTACAAGCTCCAAAGGCGGGGTAGATAGACTGGGTCATGAGTGGGTTGATTTCGAACGGGTCCACAATCTGCGGCTCCCACAGTAGGAGGTCCGAGTTGATCCGGTTGTAGATAATCTCGTATATCTGTTTGGATCTGACAATATAAAACGAAATTCATGTCAGTGTTATGATGTTAGACATAGGGAGATGGCTAATGGCTGTAACGCGTCGCCATCCGTTTGCGCAAAACAGAACCAGACCTATTCATACCATTTCCTTTGCACGATTTTTATTTTTTTACGTATTACGTGTTTAACAGTGGAAGTTGTTGTTATTTTAACGCAAAACATCATTATGGAAAGCAACTTATTTTTTCAAGATGTAACCGCCTCTGTGGTCTAGTGGTACAACCACCGGTATCAGACCCAGGGGTCCCGGGTTCGATTGCCAGCGGGGGTACATATTGTATTCGGTTTGGTTGGTGGAAGGACTCGTTGTAACTCCGCCTGGCTAGCTACCACCATCTTATCTAAGTCTGACGCCATAACAACAATGTTTTCAGCATTGTTGTGTTCCGGCAGTTAAAGAAAAGATAGCCAGTTCCTCAGTGATTGAGGATTCCGGGAGAGACTCGATTCCATCTTCAGCCTTATCAATACTTAACATCAGGTATGATGAAGGCTAAGAGTCTCCCCGTCATTCATAAAAAAAAGTAAAATAATACTGTTTGTATTAAGTGTTTAATTCAAGAATGTTAACGAAGTTGTTCTTTTATGCACATTCTACTTAACCAACTAAGAAACATTGAAAAATAGGGCATTTTTTAAAGAAAGCAACAATACTCACTCAAGTTGCAAGCTTAGTATGGGCAAATTAAACTCAAGATGTATAGAAGAATGCTCTACGGCACTTAAAGTGAACTCCGCCATTTCTTCTTCGGTGCCAGGCACTATCAGCTCCTCCTCCTGGCCTGAAACAAAAATATTTGTAACTAGCAACTAGGTTTGAATTTTTATGCAGTAACTATTACTTTAAATTTAAGAAAATGCAAATTGAACTTCGTACCGGAAACGCTGCACAGGTTTTTTATAACCAATATCGGCGTTGTCATCGGACTGTGGACAGCTGGCTTGAACGACGGTAACTAACTAACCAATGAACTAGTAACTAAGAGCTTGAACATAAGTGAGAGGGGGATCTTAGAAACTCTGTGCATCGTTCTCGTGTTTATTGACGCTCTGGTGCGCCATCTTCTTGCCATTGAAAGGGCTGGGCGCCGCACTACGCAGTTTCATGACGTACATTGACGTCGTCATCGGACTAAGGACGGCTAGCTCGAACGACACGTCGTCAGATATCTAACAAGGCTTAAATATCAGTGAGATCGTAGGTACTTACTTTGTGCTTCGTTATCATGTTTAGTGACGATCAGATGCGCCATCTTCTTCCCGCTCAGAAGGGACTGGGCGCGGCATTCCGCAGGTTGTTCCTGACGTACATGGATGTTGTCATCGGACTAAGGACGGTGGCTCGAACGACGCGTCGTCAGAAACCTAACAAAGCTCCAATATCAGCACGATTCCAGGTACTTACTTTGTGCATCGTTCTCATGTTTAGTGACGCTCTGGTGCGCCATCTTCTTGCCATTGAAAGGGCTGGGCTCCGCACTACGCAGTTTCATGACGTACATTGGCGTCGTCATCGGACTAAGGACGGCTAGCTCGAACGACACGTCGTCAGATATCTAACAAGGCTTAAATATCAGTGAGATCGTAGGTACTTACTTTGTGCATCGTTATCATGTTTAGTGACGATCAGATGCGCCATCTTCTTCTCGCTCAGAAGGGACTGGGCGCGGCATTCCGCAGGTTGTTCATGACGTACATGAATGTTGTCATCGGACTAGGGACGATGGCTAGAATGACGCGTCGTCAGAAACCTAACAAAACTCGAATATCAGCACGATTCCAGGTACTTACTTTGTGCATCGTTCTCATGTTTAGTGACGCTCTGATGCGCTATTTTCTTCCCGCTGAAGGTACTGGGAACGGCACTCCGCAGGTTGTTCATGACGTACATGGATGTTGCCATTGGGCTAGGGACAGCTGACTTAAATGACCACAAACAGGGCTTAAGTTTCAGTGAGATCCTAGGATACTGAACTGACTTTGGGCATCGATCGACCTCACATTTAGTGACACTCTGTTGAACCATCTTTTAGGCGTTGAGGGGACTCGAATGACGCGTCGTTAGATAACCTGTCAAACGGACAAGTGTTGCTACGTTGCTAGGCTAAGATGTCGGCGAAACCTTAGGTAGTCTTGGTACTCACTTTGTGCATTGTTCTCGTGTTTAGCGACGCTCTGATGCGCCATCTTCTTCCCGCTGAAAGGGC
Source organism: Chrysoteuchia culmella (assembly GCA_910589605.1). Classification (NCBI taxonomy): domain Eukaryota; kingdom Metazoa; phylum Arthropoda; class Insecta; order Lepidoptera; family Crambidae; genus Chrysoteuchia; species Chrysoteuchia culmella. Next base: position 13,788,455 of record OU342661.1, read on the forward strand.
TTGGCGCAGCGCTACGCAGGTTGTTCATGACGTACATGGAAGTTGTCATCGGACTAGGTACGGCTGGCTCGAACGACGCGTCGTCAGATAACGTGTCGAACGGACCCTTGTTGGTCGGACGAGGCTTAAATGTTAGGGAGATCCTGGGGAGAAAATCAAACCATTGACATACTCAATTTATAGACAAAGGTACTCAAAATGAAAATCTATATAAATAAATGAATCACTAAAATGTATGTAAGCTCATAACTTAAGATCGACTGCACCAAATTGGATAATTCTTTTTGTGTTGTGTTCGTTATAATCAGGACAAGGTTTGTATATAGGTATAAGATTATTCCCACGGAAACGGGAACCATGCGGGTGGAACCGTGGGCGTCCGCTAGTAATGAATAAATATTACGATATTTCGATCAACACGACAACTATATTCTACTCACGTTGGCATAGGTGAAGCATTTGTGTTCCCAGCTAATATATTTCCTTCCATTGGATCACTCATTGTCGTTCGAGCTATATGTGTTGCTGGTAGACTGTCACTTTCCTGAAGAGAAAAACACATTATAAAAAATCTTCAAAGCATTTTATAAATGTGTCTTAAAATGGATGAGCTGGGCACAGGACATCATCAATTATATGCATCAGCCTATTCTTTCAAGTCTTCATAATAAATGATTAATTACTTTAGGGCAAGGTAACAGGATAGCGTAGAGGAGCTGCCGCATAATATCAAAATTTTATTCGCTTAACTCTCAACCCAAATCAGCAGTTAAACTGGGATAAACTAAACCACGTCAGTCATCCCATTATTTCTGGAACATGATCTGTTACCGTGCTTACATTAACTTACATGATAGTACAAATCCAGAGTTGTCGCCTTGAGCGTAACCGTAGTCGGCAATGGTCTCACGCTGGGCGTCTGTTGCGAGCCGATGATTACGTTTTGGAACTTGAACGTTAGGTAGTCGGGTCGAACGCGTCTAATTTCGCGGTTCAAACCAGGTCTGAGATCCGCTATGGGGAACCTAGTTTTTAAAGATATTGTTTAGTTATTGCGTTAGTACATTCTTTTGGATTTACTTGAAACTACATAAAGAAGGGAGATTTGGTCGGGCTTGTACATTAAAGGTGTAGAAATGTATTAAATAGTTGCTAAGTGTCAGAAGTTAACATTATTCTACTTCTTTATTTCTATAAAGGATGTTATCATATTATGTAAGGTAATAAGAATAAATCAAACAGGACAACTGTTTGATTTGTTTTTTTTTTTCTGCTCGACTATTATATATAATGATAAATACAGGTATGCTTATAATTTTAGTGCTATATAAATCTAAATTGTCTATATTTATCCTGCTCGAAGGACCACTAAAAATGGCGTCTAAGAAAATAATCTTTCATACAAATTGTTAAATATTTATAATATAGCAAGTCTTAAATACTAACCTTAAAATGGCATTGAGGTTTGGACATTGTACAGACAAGTTGAACTGATTCTGCGGCGGAGTCGTCGCGGCTGGCGTCCGAGTGTTGGGCGACGGACTGTCGAAGAAAGTCGCTGCCATCCTCTCTATTAATGTCAGTTCTACATCCACGTAGAATGGGGTGCATTTTATGCTATAAAGCAAACACTGAATTTAGTTATCTTATTTACCTTTTAAGGTGGCGAATTTAAGGGTCTTTTACCAATACTCAATTATTCTGTAAAATAAATTTTAGACTAATATTGTGAATGGAATAAGATAGAAAATATAATAGGTACGGTCGGTGTCTGAATTGAGATGTTAAGGTTGAGAACGTCTCAAACTCAACTCAAAGCAAAATGATCATGCAATATCATGCATGAGTGAGGTTTGAAACGTTCTGAACTTGAAATTCTTAATTCAGAAAAAAAACATTAGTTAGATATTATAAAAAGTTAACAGTTGCATTACGAAAATCACCGTTATTTAGCTCGTAATAAGGGCTCGCTCAAAGTCAACATTTAGAGCTTGATTTTCCAGCGAATTAAGTGTCTGTTTCGTTTTGGGAATTATTGAAGAAACTATGATCGGCAATTTTTTTATGAAATAAGTTTGAGATTGGGTTAAAAGAATTCAATCTTACACAACATCCGTGGTAGGATAGACTAGTTTCTTTTCACCAGCAACGCGCATGAATTTTGATGTCTGTTTGAAGTTTACTTTGATATTTGCACGTGTAGCTTTCTTTTCCTCATCCTCTGCAAAGATATGTAATTTTCTTTGATGAATACTAGTAAAATATTTGTTTAATTTACAGAGAGCCAGGAATTTTATAAATTTTAAGGCTTGAAAAATGCTTTACTTTGGCTCAAACAAGTCGAATCTTGCAACAAAAATAATTGCAGGCATATAGATGGTCTTCTAATCAATAATGAGTGTTACATTTAAGAATTAGGAAGCTATTTTCACTTGGACATACAACAACACAATTTTACAGGTAACTTACCGTAATTTTCAAAGTGTATCAAATCAAAGCCTTGCGGTTTGTCCTCATTGTGTTGATACAGACATTCCCTGAGGAGCAGCCGACCTATGCACGCCTCGCACAGGGTTTGGTTCCCGAGCGAAGTGGTCTTGTCACTACCGTCAATTGTTACTTCTGACGTTATTAACCTGTAATCAATTTGTTAGCTTATGTTAGAAACCTTTTTCAATATATTGAAATGATGGCTACGGAACCCTAAAAACGCTTATTAATGAGAAACAAATTTAAAGAGACCAGTCGGTATTCTTATTGAAATCTTTGGTCCCGCCGTAGGGTTTGTGAACCGATGGCGTAGCTTCTTTGACGTTCATAAGTGCTTGTAACAGCCTAGACTGAATAAATGATATTGGATATTGAATTTTGAATTTAATTTGTGCTCCACATGAGCTCAAGGCACGTTAGTTCCCCAGATCTGCGTTTCAGAACTGTCTACTCTTCGAGTGAAACAGCGGTAAAACTACAATATGTAAATAACTGTTTGTCTATACAATACAGTCTATGGTCTAACCTCAGGTGATTCAAACCGGTCGCCTTGTCCAAAGCATCGTTGGCCATAGCGAACTCCCTCTTCCCGCCGTCCACTACTGCAAACGGTGCGAGATTGGTGAAGAAGTCTTTGGATACTTCATGCAGTTTGTTAGCTGACGATGGCGATATGCATTCCACGCCCATGGGTGTAGTTATAAGGATATCCTAAAAACGAGGTAGATATATTTAATGAGTATTTCAAATTAGGACACCAATTTATTCACACAACACAAGAGGTTGGAGTAGAGTTAGAAAGAAGTTGACTATTTCAAATCAGGGATAGCAATTATACCACATAAGACAAGAAAGAGCTTAAGAGCACTAAGCTGTCACATGCCGCCTCCCTTTTGGAGAATCAGAGAACTGTTTTTTCAGTACTGAATGCGTGATATGGTCTGTCTATCAACCGTTCTTCTAACGTTGTTGTTCAACGGTGGTCACGGCGAACACAAACGAAATAGGGTCAGTTATGTAGATAAATCTATGTATATGCTACTCAGTGGTATGAGTCGCATTATTGCAGACTATGGGAGAATTGAAAAAAAAAAACAATTTATTATTAATAGATAGCAGTTTCTATTGAATTATTATTAAGTCAAAACTACTACACTGAATTCAAATATAATTTCACTAGTAGAAATCTAGTCTTCCCTAAGTGACAATGAATATTTTCCCACGGTAAAATTCCCATAGGAAAAAACGAAAGTAGTAGTGCAAGGAAAATAAGTATCTAAATGTTGGTTAATACCACATATTATTATGTTTTTTTTAATGTAGAATCGCTTGCAACACTTCTTAACGTCGAAAGGGTTATCTAAAAAGATACTTAACTCTAGAGGTAGGTGGTAACAACCACCGATATCAGACCCAGTGGTCCCGGGTTCGATTCCTAGCGGGGTTAGATATTGTATTCAGTTTGGTTGGTGGTAGGACTTGTTGTAAGTCCGCCTGGCTAGCTACCACCAGCTTATCTAAGTCCGACGCCACAACAACGTTCCGGCAGCATTTTATCCCCTGATAATGAGCCGCTTGAAAATAGGTATGCTTCGAGGAATACCTGGTACAACAACGTTTGCGTGTGTAAATAAGTACGAGTAAGCGGAGCCCCGTTTCTTTGATTGATCCTCATATATTGATCCTCAATAACTACACTGTCATATTCCCGGGTTTGGCCCCATACAAGAAATTTATAGTAACGATGGAGAGAATACGTAGTTTTCGTTTTCGTTATTTTAACATCTAGTACACTCATACTAGTAAATATCTTTATTCTGCCGGCGATTTCTTAAAAATAAAATACATATCATGAAAATTGGGATTGAATTCTTCAATTTAAAATTGGTTTGGTTCCTGTCTGCGAACTTTTATAAAGCGGATCAAAAACTTTCAATGACCTTTATCATAAGTATAAAAATAGCATTGAAAAATGCATTCTTGAGTTCTGTAAATTTTACCCTTGTGTAGCAAACAACAAACACAAACATCATGCTCAAGAGTTGCAGTACGAAAATCACTCTAATTACATATGCAATAAGGTCGCGTTAAAAGTGAAGATGTTAAACTTGGTGTTCTGTCGATTGTACTTTGCTATCCTTACCTTGTGAAGTAAAACGCAGGCCATTGAAGCAACCCGAAAGCTCACATGCGATACCTCAGCCGTAGGATCGCCATCGATGTGAGGAACTAGAAGTAAAATTATTAATACATACATTAAACTGTGAATCGATAGGAAACGAATTACTTACGCTGAGATCGGTAAAACAAAGTATTAAGCTTTGACTATTATTATACTTTTGTCCGCAACAGTAAACATCTTTTTTTTTCCTAAACTTCTATTTTGAGACAGTCTTATTAACTCATATCACAATCTTTTGCAATATAATATCCTGCCTCTGCTAACCCTTTATCCCGTGTATGAAACGGAAGTGTATATACAGTTTTGATAGTGGATCCTAAAGATTGCTGACGTTTGTTAAAAATAAATTACCTAAGCACATCTTAAGTTTCTTTGCGCACTCATAATTGAAATAAAACAACTTTTTAGTGCACTTTATTTTACAACCCGTGACCACGGCAACTGAAAAGGTACCGAAACGTCGGGAAACCGAAAAACCAAAAATATAGTACCAAATAAATTACCTTTTCTATTTCGCTTGATCCGCGGTTGCGCACTGGTTATGTTCACACTAGACGTCATGCTGGTACTCATAGAGCTAACGGACGACGAGAAACTCTCAGCCATATTGCCTGGTGACGTCATCGGGAGGAACTTCTCGCTCTCGTTGTCGCTCTCATCTGGTTGAATGAAAAACAATTTTAAGTAAATGGCAGTGAGTTGATTTTACAACACTTGGAGGGACTAAGGGAAATCATCTGTGGGACGTACGCTTAATCCCTAAAGCGTGCGCTGTACGTACAATGTGAGTATATATGTGAATATGTATTGGAATATTGTCGAATTTAAAGATTTTTTAAAGAAAAATATTGATATTAGGTATGCTCTTATTATATTTAGAAAGAGTTTTCAATATTGCGCTTACCAAAGCTAGGTCCAGACCAGCCATATTTAGCTGTACTAGGTTTGGTGTTGTGTCTCTCAAGATTTCCTAGCAATTGCGCCTCTATCAGTTGGAAATCAGCCTGCTTCATTGGCTTACATTGAACATTCATGTTATTAGGTCGCAAAGGTATATTGCTGGAAAAGAAGAAACATCAAAGTTACAAATCAAATGCTTACATACCAGAATAAATTATAATTAGATTTTTGATATGCCCATAGCTATGGCACATGTATCCCTCATGGAATTGAAAATGTGGGACTGATGGCTTCCATGCTATGGTAGACCTCTATAGCATAGTCATCGTAATATAATACATTTTTGGCCACCGATCTCATGACCGAACATTAACTGACATCAGTCTGACATATGCCGAAAAAGCTGACCACTATGCTATCAAGCTAATAAGAATGAATCAACTGAATTTAATTACCTTGTGTCTTCCAATTGAGGCTGGTTAAGAGCATCAACTAGCTCAATTAAAGTATGCAACTGTCTTGGAGAAATGAACACTATCAATGAGCCCAGCAGCACTTTAATTTCCACCTTTGGTCCTTCCACTTCTTCAGAATGCTTGATCTTGAGGGCCAGTTCCTGCTGCCCAGTGAGTTTAGCAAAGAGAATGGGATCTGGTTGATTAGCTCTCGCTTCAGGAGTGGCTTCTCTGATTTCTATGTGGGTTTTTATTTCAGGTACAACCTCTTTAACTAGATCAGACTCAATAGTAGATATTACGCTGCGAGTTTCATAAAAGACGTCAGACGTAGTACTCTGGTAGTTTATATCAGATGCTTCTGTAGGAGTAGTGTCAGATTTGTCAGCTTGAGATGACACTGACTTCTCCATAATGAGACTTCTTGCCATAGTACGCATTTTAGAAGGAAATTCGTCTGTGTATAATGTTACACCTTCGAAGCGAATTTTTTTATTTGTATAGGTGGCTACTATGTATGTTTTCGGTTTGTCCGGATCTGTGACATCTGGAGTTGGCTCCACACCAGCTTCGTCATAATAGTCAATCCTATATAGAATTGTATTTTACTGTTAATAAGGTGTTTTAAGGTATGAATAAGTAAAATATTGGGAACCTCTATAGTCGAGTGGATTGAAGACCAGTTTTCAGGGTCGGTGTACAACGGCGGTAACACATTCGGGTTTATAATTCCACATATATTTTTTCCGGTATGAGTGCTTAATAACTTTTTACAGTAACAAATTCATCTTAAGTCGCAACCGCACCGCGTCAGGTGGCTTGCTTAGGGTCTAGAGCCTCGCGATCGCGAGTCACCTAGCGAGCAGCTAGGTAAAACATTCTTATATTTATGAGATATTTCGCACTGCGCGCTTGGCGCCTATAGTGTGTTTAACACCGTGTATTCTAACAACCAAGTCACTAGGCGCTAGCCGCTAAGCAAGGCGCCTGCCTATGCGCTTGTGCCCTTAGGTAGTTTATGTACACACAATGATAATTTTATTCACACTAATAAAAAATCTTATTCATTATTTCATTACTTTTATACAATGTGACCTTGAAAGTATTTAAGCCATAGTGTGAGTTATGTGGTACTATGTATAATACATTATTACTAAAATATTGAACTTGTCAGTTTGTTATCAATGAATATCAAAATATTCAAGTCAGATAGCAAGTGAAGGTCACATACTTACCCATTTAATTCTAATCAGTAATTCAATAAAGGTCAGGCATATTAACAAGGAAGTACTTGCATTGTACTTCAATGCTTTATCAACAACTGAATGACCGGTACAATACATACCAGCCTTCTCCTACTTAAAACATCTAGTTTACATACAAAAGCTATGATTTAATGTTTTAAAAGAAAGGGGAACTAAGTAAGCACTTACTTTTTAATATGAATTTCTAACGCAATGCCTCTGTCACCATTCTTAGGAACATGTTCTAATCTTATTTTTGTATTGACAAATTTCACTTTCACCCGGCTTAAAACTGAAAACAATTATAACATAATAATGCATACTTAGGTTTAATTTAATTATAAATATATAGACTGTACTATACTTTCTTTAGGAACATAATTTAATTGTATGCTAACTCACTTGAGTCTATAGTATGAGCAAACATTTCTATTCCTTCCACAGGATTTGATTCTTGTGGCCCATCTTCTTCCCTTAGGCACTCTGCAGCCAGCTGCATTGATGAAGACATAGAGGACCACATTGATTCCAACATTGATGGCACTGTGTAATGGTAATAAAAATGTGTTTAATACATATGTTGTTCCTTATTCTTTATATGGTCTTAACCTATCCAAATCCGGACGACAGCCCGGGCTGCCATCGCGTGCTCCGAAGACGTCCGAACGACAGCCCGGGCTGTCGTCGAATCGCACTCGATTATATTCGCTATTATTTTAAAAATAAGACTACCTTCGGCCTGAAACAAAAACAATCCCGCAAGGCAGATCTCAGCGATAAAAAATCACGAGCGGTGTCAAGTGGCCGGCGCTTACGTAATTCGACGCGGGTGGTCCGGTTTCGGAAGGGTTAATCTAAGCTTAAGAAAAGGAAGCGTGCTTTTTTAAAGCTATTATATATATTGAATAGCATTAATAGCTTAGGTCCACCAAGTGGATAGAGACTACCACATCTGGTTAGAGAAAAGTTGTAAACAACATAAAATATTATACTTCTTCTTCTTATATTTAATGGCGGTTTCCTTTTGGATTTCACCAGTATCCAGTTTTTATTAAATAATAATTATAGAAATTGTATGGTAGATTGAGTTAAAATGGAGTCTCACAACATGTGTTATTATGAAAAGAACTCGGGTGAAACTCCAAAAATATTATATTCTGTATGTATCATATGAATATTTGAAGATGTGTTACCTGGTTCTTGACGTACTTTAGGCTGTACGGTAAGGGAAAGCCCATTGACCTCCACAACTGAGTCATCTTTGAGCAATGTTGACCACGGGATTGTGACTGTTATTTCTTGCATATACCCATCAACTATCTCCAAGGGCCAATTCTGTGAGTCGCCGAGTTCATTGAGAGCCTGTCAATTTGCATGGAATAAGTATTTATTTAAATAATTTATTTGTCAATATTTATATAATCTTGATACATAACAAAAAATAATATAATAAAGTAGTTTTGTTGATTAGATGGAAATTGATGGAATTTAACCCTTAAAAATTACTGTAGTTTTATCAAAAAATTGTATCTGAAGTCTGGGCCCAGACTAATGTATTCACCTGACAAAACTAAAAATATTTATTTTGCATGTGTAATTGTGTTGTTGGTTTGACTCATTTGACTTGTAAAATGGGATCCAAAGGCAAAACTTTTGATGCAGGGCCAAGAACTCAAAAGGTTAATAACATTTGCTCAATCTTATTATCTTCAAATTACTTTTTGAAATGTCATATTGAGCTACTCATATGGTCCATCTGCACTGCCATTATCTTTTGTGGACTAACACTGTAACTTTGGGTAACTTTTGTGACTGATTTGTTACTATTTGTTGAATGTTACTCATTCATCGCATCCATACATTGAATAACATAAAACAACTAAAGAGTAACTCATTCAGCAACAAGCGAGTTGCATGGCATATGCTATTAATTTTGTTATAGAATGTTGATTGTTTTCAAAAGTTAGGCAACATTACATAGCTTATACTGACAATGAATAACTTTTTGCAATTGGATGTTCCTCAGTAACTCTCTGACCTAAAAAGTAACTGGGATGTGGATGCACCATTCAAATATATTCTAAGTCATGTGGTAGAATAAGAGTACTTGTGATTGTCAACATCAGATTTGCCTTTGGTGAAGTATGATTCAATATATTTCTTTGTTTCGATCGTGGCACGTGTTAATTTAAGTTATTGCGCATTTGGACATGAAGAGGCGTGTTAAATTTATGAAAGCGACTTATTGGAATTTTGACCATATTTATGTTAATGTGCCTAAGATAGTGCTGTTTATAGTTGAAATGATATTTACTTACTTCGCAGTCAAGGCTAACATCGCACACTGTTCCTGTGCCATTGTACAGATCGACACTCAGCTGATCTAAAGTCAATTTTTCTTCAAGAAAATTACCGAGATAACGCTGTAGAAGATACCTGCAGGCTCTCTTTTTAATACTTTCAGACCATGGCAGATACCACAACATCATAGATCACTTTAAAAAGATCATCACACTGAGAATTTTTATTTTTGTGCGTAATGACTATTGTGATTTGCGTGTGACTGACTTATGAACGTAAATAAACACTGCGTGCGTTTCGTTTCACTCAATTCGCTCTAGGCAAATCCGCCGTTTTGATTCTTTCTGACTTATTTTGTATTTTTTTTACTTGTCGGAAATGCGTGCTAGTCGCAATTAATAAAAAAAGTTTTTGAATAAACTTTACAAAACTATTGAAGGTACTAAAATCCAACAAGAGAATCAGAAGGTATCGATTTTCAAAGTTACACAAGAAATGGCAATGACGACTGACGAATGACTTTTCTTTATCGGTAATGATAATAACGACAAGTTATTGGAAATGTCTTTGTATCCAGCTGAGTTGAGATTTTCAATTATTTTTCTATTTAAAATTTATCATAAGTATAAAAATAGCATCAAAAGTGCAAAAATAAAACAATCATGATTTATCTCAATTTTTATTTTGATAAGTATGTTTTAATTCCAATGCTGATAAAACTTTCCATAATTCCTTATTTAAATGAAAAATACTACATTAATTCAACTTATTATATTTCATGTCATTAAGTCCTAAATTTCCATCAACTCTCAATTAAAAGTAGTTTTAAAGCCTGATTTTTTCTTGACATTGCTTAAAATTTGTTTTAAACTGTGTATTTAAACACTTAGTAAAAACATCGAATTATTTCAAACCGTTTTAAACACTGTTTTGAACTTGTTTGAATCACGCCAACCCTGCATCACACACATTGATCTGATTCCATAAAAAGTAGTTCATACACTTGAGTTACCGATCTCAGAACCAGGAACTGCGATATTACAAATACATACCTACATATATTAATGATAAATTTTAAATAGAAAAAATAATAATATCATAAGTATGAAAATAGTACTATTAGAAAAATGCAAAAAAAATAAATCACAAGAAACAAACATATAATAAATATTTGACCTGTGTCTGGGTGTTATATAATAAAACATTATTTTAATTCCAGCTCTTGAAGCAACTGCAGTGTGAAGCTGTGTCACTTAGTCCATGGCTTGGGGATTAATTTGGTTTTTTGATGACAGCCACCATTCGAGAGGTCCGACGTCATTTATATCATGTTCTTTAAATAGGAAGTTATGAAAGGAATCTGTCATTGCCCTGTATTGTACAAGGGCATCGCTTCTTTATGATAAGCTTATTTAAATGATAAAGCTTTACAATTTTTTTCACTAGTGAGGTTTTCGCCCCTGTTCTTAGGATTTCGTAAGTTTGCTGCAAAATGTGCTGGAGACATTGCCATTTCAAACCGGGCATTAAACTGACTTAAATGACCCAATGATTACTCGGTCTCTCACAGTCTTACGTTCTCACCCTCAAACTTACTTTTCAGTTCTTTACATCTTTCTGTTATGAGTTATGAGACAAAATAGATATTTCATTGTTCTCTCGGCACCGGTGTCCGGCAGGCTGATTATTATGACGAAAAAAATAACCAGGAGGCCTACTCTCTAAGCCCGTCAACTAAGATACGGGCCCCCGTCCGTAAGTTTCCTGAAACTACGGATAAAAAAATAGCATTGAAAAATGCAAAAAATTACAAAATCATAAAGTATGTGTTTTGTACGGAAAAAAGTTTTGTCTTCATTTAAATTACTTACCAATACAGCAGTATGTCTTCTGGGAGATGTCAAGTGTAACTGCAATATTTTCCAGTTTTTATATAGAGAGTTTGGGCTTTTTGCAATATATTTTAAAAACAAACATCGCAAATGATCGGTATATTTATGAGTAAAACTCCCAGTTTGTCATTACCGTTTACATATTATCATTTCCATTGACATGGAACAAATGGTAATGATGACGACGGTATGACGGTAATGACTTATATTTATTTAAATTTTTATTACAGACAACTATATAGTTCATAGAAATGTTTGTAGGTATCTTAATCTATGTTAGTGGCTTAGGGATTAATAGTTCCACCCTACATTTAAGTATGGGACAATCCATTTTATTCGCAATGACTTCCAAGACAATGTTGACAATGTCGGTTTTATAACATAGACGCTATGCGTTTACTCCTAACGGCATAGAAGTCGTTGGTATGTTCTTGCGCAAACATGAGTGACGCACTACAAAGGCGGGGCAATTTCAACAGCGTCCTGAAAATATTTTTGTACCTACTGTATTCTAAGAGCGTTGTAGGTACTTTGGGTATAGTCGACCCACAAGCTAGTGGTGTAAAATACCTGACAGAAAGAATAAGGTTATTTTAACTTGTTTAGTACCTACACCGAGTGAACCTGCGGGCCAACATATTAACCCGAACCGACAGCGCTTTTCTTTCAAGCTCTATGTCTAGATCGTCTTTTAAATTAGGTACTTGTTAGTATGTAGCTCAAGTATTTAAATTTTAGTACCTACCACATTTAACACATTACCGTCAAGTGATCCGTATCAATCCGTATCAAATATCCGTATATTGCTCAGTTTTTTCCCTCTAGATTCAAATATAACTATTTCAGTTATACTTGAGACCATGTCCAATTGCGTACGCTTCATAGTCGGCCAACATTTTCCTTAGTGCACTGATTGAGGGGCTCAGCAGCACCATGTCGTCAGCATAACTAATATTATTTATACAAACTCCATCAATATAACATCCAGCATGCATGCTACTGAGCCTCTCAATCAAGCCATTAACATACAGGCTGAAAAGGTTGGGCGAGGCCAGACCCCCTTGCCTCACACCACATTCTAATCTATAGACGTCAGATAGACGGTTGTTCCATCTGACGTGACTGTATGGTTGCCGTACCAATATCTAAGAAGCCATATCATGTCTCTGGGCAGAGTGGTGGTCTTTAGTTGGCGCCACAAGATGTCATAGGACACCATATCAAAAGCCTTGCTCAGATCGAGAAAGCACGCGCAAATAGACCCCTATTAATAGATCAATCCGTGTAGTACCTAACGGTATGCTTGAAACACAGGATAGCAGACTCAGTCGACACTCCCTGCCTAAAACCAAACTGTAGGTCATGTAGCTTTAAGTGTTTCTTGAGCTGCAAATCAAGCAAACCGTCAAGTACCTTGGCTATTATCGTGGCAAGTGATATGGGCCTATAATTCGCGATGTCTGAGATGTCGCCCGTTCTGTTCTTAGCTATTGGCACAACAACCGTCTTCATCATGTCGCATGGCAAGTATGTGTGTCGAATACATATATATTATAGAGCATTGAGAGCACTCTGGGTAAATGACCGCCACCTGTCTGAAGATGCTCAATACTGAGCCCATCGTGACCCGGTGATTTACCCTTTTTCATACTACGGATATAATCTTCCACTTCTCCGGCAGTATATAGATATTCGGGTTTCCCGATTGGCTCCGAAGGTGAAACCAAAGACGGAGCCGTCTTGAAGTGGCTCATAAAAGCATTAGCGATTTGCTTGGGGTCATTCATCCCATTAACATTGTCAGGAAAAATTGACTGGGCTACATAGTACGGGTTCGGCAAACTAAAATCGTTTACAAAAACTATCGCTTTCATACGTGATGAACATACATTGTACATGTATTCTTTATAGCCTTTTTAAACCATAACCTTTATTTAGGCTTTGCCTTAGTCAGTTTAAAATTGTTAATATTTGTGCATCAACGTATGCTTATGCGTATTTTTTATGCAGTTAAATAATAATAATAATAAATTTATTTCCCAAAAAAACAATAAATACAAGGCATATTACATCTACCTAGCCTCCACACTAGGCTGGGCCTGTCCTGTGGAGGTGGAAGCCTATAGCCTAAAGCAGTAACGAGGCGCTATGCATAAGAACAACAAACAAAACCAAATAGTATATTACTCGTTGTCCCGATGCATTGTGTTGTGGCAGTGTGGTGAGGGAGGTGTCCGTGTGCATAGAGGTAAACAATCTATTGGACAATTTTAAGTAAATTTTTTCGTTTCGTCATAGGTGAACCTTAGGAGCATTTTGGGTAGAATGGCTTTTATTTCCCGGACGGACTTTGATTTAAGATTAAGGCGGTTGGCTATCTGGTTATATATGTGAGGGAAAAGATGTGGTCTGAAACGGTGCGCGAAAGCGGTTTTTGCGGGCGGGATTGAAATTTTATAAACTCTTTTTTCCAACATAACTCTATAGTCCTTGGAAGCGACTAGTGCCTGATGAACTGATGCTACAACTCTAAGGACAAATAGTTTTCTCACACTCAGTACCTCTGCTTCGTCATATAATACGGCATATAATACGTAATATAATCGGAAGGGCTTAAAAAGAGCCGTCTTTAAATCCCCTCTTTGGGCTCTTTCTAATGTTATAAGAGTGGTTTTAGAAGCACCTCCCCAGGCCAGAATGCAATAATTTATAATAGACTGGCAGAGAGCCAAGTAAACTATTTTCAGAGTTTTTCCGTCCGCTACTTCCCGTAGATTTCTCATAACATTTATAACTTTCCTTACTCTGCAGGCCATAATTCTTACATGCTCTTGAAACGTCAGTCTTTCGTCAATTACCACTCCTAGATACTTCAGTGTGCCACTTCTGGCAATATTCGCATAATCACATGTAAGGGCAGAGTTTTGAAGAGAGCAGTGGTGGATTTTGATTTCCTTCAGATTTTTAGGTGCTGAGGCGGCTGTCTTATGAAAACAGAGGAATTTCGTTTTAGCCGTGTTGAGTGTCAGTATGTTCCCGCTCAACCACTGTTGCGGTGCTGAGGCGGCTGTCTTATGAAAACAGAGGAATTTCGTTTTAGCCGTGTTGAGTGTCAGTATGTTCCTGCTCAACCACTGTTGCACCTGCTTCATGCCGATTTCTACTCTTTCGAGGACTTGTTTCCAGGATTCGCCCGAGAAAATTATAGCTGTATCGTCAGCGTAACACAAGATGTCAGAATTGTGTATGGGAAGTGTTGTGATGTCATTGATGTAAAGGGTAAATAGCGTGGGGCCAAGAATGCTGCCTTGCGGAACGCCGAAGGTAATGGGTTCTGGGGCACTTAGAGTGTTACCGATCTTTGTGCACTGGAGCCTGTTAGTCAGATAACTGTCGAACCAGCTGAGAGCCTTTCCTCGAACCCCGAAGGCTTGCAGCTTCCTTAACAGAATGGGGATAGAAACTGTGTCGAAGGCTTTGGCTAAGTCCAAGAACACTCCGACGCAACCTCGCCCGTTATCGAGGTGAGAGGAAACGATGTCCGTAAGCAAGGCTACTGCGTCCTCGCTAGATTTTCCCTTCTGGAAGCCAAATTGTCTTTCCGATATAAGACTTTTTGAATCTAAAAAACTGACCAATCTCTTATTTAAAATGCGCTCTAGTAACTTAGACACGTTATTCAAAAGGGAGATGGGACGATAGTTGCCAGGATCGCCTTTGGAGCCACCTTTGTATATGGGTATAACAACTGCAGTTTTCCAAACCTTGGGAAAGGTTCCAGTTGCGATACTAAGATTGAAAATATCTGAAAGAGGTTGCGCTATCGATGGTCCTATCTCTTTGAGTAAACGGTTTCCGATGTTTTCGATACCTGGTGAGCTGTTCGTGTCTGACTGCTGTATGAGCGCTAGAACCTCATGTTGGTCTGTAGGAGCAATAAAAAAGGAGTCTGTGGGGGAGTTTTTTATTTCACTTTTTGCAGCTAGGGACTCCTGGGACTCATTCAATTGGGATAAAATTATGCTAGCTAGGTTATTCCCTACCGATGCAAAGTAATTATTACAGAGGTCTACAGGATCTGCGGAGGAACACTCTGACGAGTGTAGTAACTCTTGAGCGCTATTTCTATTTCGGTTTGAAGATCGGTGAGATAGTTTGTTTATAGTTTTCCAAAGCTTTGAGGAGTTATTTTTGTTTTTATTAAGTTCTTTGTTTTCATGTTCAATTCGCAGTTTTCTAAGGAGAGAGATGTGGAAATTTCTGTATCTTGTGTATATGAGTTTTTTTGTCTCGTCTGCTGGAATTTTTTTAGACTCGGCATGGAGCTTGTCTCTATGCATTGAGCAACGAAGAAGTCCGGGAGTCATCCATGGTTTAATATGAAATTTCGAATGGGGAATCCGAACTTCCCGTGAGTGCCTTGCAATCGAGTCCGATATAACTGTAGAGAAATTTGACGCATCTTCTTCCACATTCTCTCCTCTGATAACATCGCACCAATTTACAGTGTCGAGTTCTGTTTTGATGTCCAGGTAGTTAATTTTTAATCTGGTTCTCTTAAAAGGCTTCTTAGTTTCAGTTTTTATTCCCACCATAACAATACTGTGATTTGTTAGGTCTGCCGGACATACTATTGATTCCGCGGTTACATTTACGGGGACAAACAGGTGATCTATACACGTTTTATCATTATGGGTGGGCACATTTATCGCCGAAATCAATCCGTGTTCCGAAAGGGTATTTAGGTATGTCTCTAGGTTTTCATTTGAAGAAGTGTCCATTAAGTCCATATTCAATTCTCCCGTTAAAACCAGACAAGGACTTCGTGCTAGAGTATTTAAAGAGCGATCCAATCCGGCAATGAAATTTGCAGGATTGGTAAAAGAGGGCGATCGGTACAGGCCCAAAACAGTAAAGCAGTTTGGTACCTCCACGATTAGACAGTTGGCTTCATTTATGTCTGATTCAGTGACATTTGGGGACCATTTGTCCTTTACATAAACTATCACTCCTCCCGACTTGTTTATAAATTTCGTAGTATTAAAAGAATGATAACCTTCGATTTGTTTAATAATAGAATTTGTGCTTATCCAACACTCACTCATCACTATAACGTCGAAATCCATGCCCAACCTGCCAAACATTACTAGGAAGTTGTCAAAATTACAATTTATGCTTCTGATGTTTACATGCAAAATTTTTAAAGAAAACTTTGAAATTATTTTTCCGCAATTTTCTGCAATAATCAGTTAAGAGGTTTAAAGTAGTCATTATGGATGATTTTATATATGTGGAAGAATAAGAATCTACTAATATGTCGAGCCACAGTAAGTTGTATTTTATAGAGTGCAGTGATAATTTTACCGATATTGATAATTAAGTCTAATCTTGGTTTTTCTGTTAAATTTAAATAATGTGTTGTAATAGCAAAATGTGAAATAGTTGTATCCATGCGTGACAATAAAATGTGTATGAGATATGTTGAGCGCCATAAATTTTTACTGCTTTGAAAGTAATTTAGAATAAATATTAAAAACATGCTATGAAAAAAAGAATAAAATGAAACTATGATCTTGAAATAAGTAAAAAAGTTACTGCAGCATTCCCTTTGACCCAGACATCCTCTGCAGGTCTTCTTGGGATCGTATTTGAATTTTAGGATTCCCATCGCGGCCCTCTCCTTTTCTGATGTAAATGATACCGTTTTGGGTCCAGCAGTGTCGGTATCCGTTTTCTTTGATCCATATTCGGAGCGCTTCGAAATAACCGCCGCTTTTCATAGGGAAGTCTTTCATTGACGAAAATTCTTCTTTCAGGGCCACTTCCGACGAGTTCACTACTCTCCAGCGAACGTCGAGCCTTGGCGTGCCTTAGAAATTCTTCGCGCTTGGTTCTTCGGGTAAAGGACACCACCAGTGGTCTTGGAAATGGATCCTTGTCTTTTTGGTCGTTTTTATGACGAGCCCCGGCTCGCGAAACATAGTCTAGGTCATGCTCCTCAAGTTTGACTCCTATCTTTACCACTGTTGTTAGCACAATATATGGTAAGGATTTTCATTTTGGGTCTCAGTGACCCCCAAGATCTCTAAATCAGAGCGCAGCAGTTCGTGGGCTTGTTTATCAAGTTGCTCCTGGAGTTGCGTTACTTGTAATTTCAGAAAAGAATTTTCTTTTTCTTTGTTTTCCAACAGTTGGATACGGTTGTCGTCGCTGAGGATTTTTTCCGTCAAATCGTCAAACCTACTGGTAAATTCAGATTGCATTTTAGCCATATCATGACGTAAGTGCCGGATCTCTGTCATTAGTGATTGCATACTATCTTCCGGGATCGGCATCGGATGTGTCGTTTCGGGTGTTGAAAGGAAATCCGGGCGAGTTGTAAGTTTTTTTGCGCAGCGTGACGTTTTCAGTTACCCGTATTGGGGAATGGGAGTTATCCCCTCCTTTTTTTGAACTCGCAGTGCAGATGGGGCAAATCCATTTCTTTACCTTGTCCCGAGTTAAGTGAGTGGCATTTGCACATGAAATATGGAACATCTTGCCGCATTTTTCCGAGGAACAGATTATAATTTTTTCATCAGTAATCGCCTGGAGGCAGCCCGAGCAACTCATGTTGTATGTACAGTGCAAAAATTCACTTTTTTAATATATTTTTTTTACTCACTGCGTCAAAAAACAAAAAGCTTAAACGGGGCACTAGATGCAAGTGAGCTCGAACGTTTAAACACTGCACGGCTCGGCGACAGACGACACGGTGACTCACCAAAGACGGCGAACTGCGAGTTGTCGTAGGTCATGGACAGGGGACGCTATTGCAAAAACTTTGACACTATTTCGCTTATAACTTTTGTTTGCACTATTTATATGAAAAAGTAATTATACTGTTTGTGAGAGAATTTCTTAAGCTATCTAAATATATAAATTATTTCGCGGGATTCTTGATATTCAATATTGATTTGGATGATTTTTCACGGAGTCAACAGTAACAAGTGTTCTCTGAACGAGTGCCGGCGGGTAGAATGAGTATGCTGTTCATTGAATGAACAGCATACACAGTACGGTAAATTAAATAGTATCTATGTGTCACTCTATGATCTCTAAACTATGATAAACGAAATGAGCTTAGAACTATGTACTGGTTTTCCATTTACTTACCGGTGAAATGTCAGACTAGTGCAAAACACGAAATCTGATATTCATTTAATCTGATATACACCAAAGTGGTATCTACGTATATATAAACTATCCACAATGGAATTTCAAAATAATGGGACTTTAATATTGACACCTAACATTAAACGATGTTCCGTACATAGCTGGAATGGTGCAAACTCAGAGGATACTAATAGTCTTGGCTTCCAATAATTCCATAAAAAATTACAACTACACGAGTTACGTCCAATCTTTTTGCTAATTCTACTATACTAAAAATTATGATTTCCGCCTGTGTTTGGGTGTTATTCTATAGTTTTTAAGATTTAAGATTTAAATTTCCGGTTCTTCTATACTGTCTTCCTCATCGGACTCGTCATTCGTGTTTTGTTTCGTAGTGGTAGTGGACGACACCTCTACAGTGACCGCGTTACACGTATAGATGTCTAACTGATAAAATACTATTCCCACATTCATCGGCAGGATAAGCGCAGCTGAAAAAGCTGAGAATCCAACCCCAGTGACAGAATTTGAGTTACAATCTGTGTTGTTGATGATCAGCGTGATTTCAACTTGGGAAACAGTTGTTGCGTCTGAAAGAAAATAGCAAACTATTAGGTACCTAGACCTACAGTTCCTACCTATCTATTACATAGGTACATAATAAGTTTTTCATCTCTCACGCTCGAAAAAGAAGGATTTGTCATTCAGTTTCTGCGTAAGAAAATAATTTTTTGCGGCCTACCGAGGTAAAGTTCTTTTTAAATTTAATACCTAAAAATATGGCATAATGCGTTCCGAATTATTATACAAGCTATTGACTTTTTGTTACATTTTATTCTTATTTTAAATAGCTTTGAATTAATTTTAATACTCCGTTTTGGTTTTATTATATTATTTTAGTTTATTGAATCATATAAAAACAATAACAATAAGATTAAACTATTCGATAAAAGACATTTATATAAGGTTGGGTGAGATTTCACAACACAGCATAGATCTTTAGATCTATGTCTGTGTTTCACAACCTATGATTGGATTTCGGAACGTGACAAACCCACAGCATAAACCTTTATTTTTAAATTGTTTTTGTCTTGCCTCATGTCAATGTCAACGTTACCCAATCGTTTTTATTGTTATTTATTAATAACAATATATTCCTACTTTAACTCCCTTTTTAAGTATTTTTAGGGATTCACGTTTAGGCCCCGTTGCTTCTCAATTTTAAACGTATACGAGTATACAACTCGTACATGTAGGTATACTTACGATACAATACTTTTTTGGCAATGCCCATGCCTTTTTTGGCTTGCTCCACAAAGTCGTGTTATCATACATTAGACATTAGGCAGATCAGACAGTAATAGTTATTTGTTATGCAAGGCTGGAAAGTTGGTTATATAACGGCGAGTTACCTCTATTGGCTGAGCAAGCTGAGCAAGTGAAGGAGTCAAGGATTGAATCCTGAGCGTAGTGAGGGTTTCAAAGGTACAAGACGCTAAAAACTTTTCTGCCGAGCGCAACAAACAATTTTTCACCTCACAACAGCGAGGATTATTTTATGGATGTTTCTGCGTTCAACTTCCGGTAAGTTATATTTTTTTTATTAAAAAGTTCAATCTAAAAATACCTTAATTTTGTTGTTTTAATGATATAAAAAACAAAAAAAATAAATAAGGGATTATTATAGGTACATAGTTAATTGAAAGTTAACTCAAGTTTTTTTTTTAATCTTTGAATTACAATCCTAGAATCCTTCGCTTGCTCAGGTTTCAATAGAGGTAACTCAAAAAAATAATTCAAAACGGTCAAATTCTCGGTAAAAAAATATTTTAACAAATAGTTTAATCTAAATATACATTATTCTTGTTGTGTTTATTTTTTTAAAACTAAAGTAAAAATAAGGGATTATTAATTATAGTTAATTCAAAGTTATTTGAAATTGGAATAAAAGTTACTTATTGTATGAGTCCTTGCTAAACTCACACACCTTGATTGCTAATGATGATGGTTGCGATGATGTTATCTTCAATGATACGAGATGACGTCAAATAACCTTGATATATTTATTACGGATTTCCACAATTGTACAAAGCTATTAACTAAGTGCTGATGCTAATGAGTAACGCGATCGGTGACAGAATGTGAACTGAATTGTTATAAAATAAATTATTTGTTCATTTGGAAAAGTGCTGACTTACAAATAGTGATTGTGTGTATGAATGACCGTACACTTCGAATTGTCAATTTACTTATGGTTTTTTTTGCGGTCCCAAATGCAATTATAGGTGGTGAAATCTCACCCACCGTATATATATATATATAATGAACTAAAATAATATATAAACACAAAATGGAGTATTATAATATAATGAATTCACAGTTGTTTAAAATAAAGATGAAATGTAATATGAAAGTGTGGTTTCCTTTGAACGGTTTCTAATTTTTGTTTCTAATTTTAAAAAGACATTTCCACGCTAGGCCGAAAAATACGATTTTCCACGCAGAAACTGAATGACAAAACTAACTTTTCCGAGCCTGTGAGGTGAAAATTATATTTAATGATTTTTTTACTTACCGTCTTTACTTCTATAGTAAATATCAAATATTCTATTCATTTTAACGCTGCCCCAAATTTTGCTCTCCTGGTAAATAAGTCTTCCTAAGAAAAAAAAAATACTCTTAGGCTACTGTCATATGGTCGTATGGTTAAAAATAATTACTTAGCGGCATATTTTGACTAACGAGAGTTTGTGAAGTCAGGCCTTGTAACTATACGGCGTGTAGAGTTAAAAGCTTGGCTCTACATGAGATCTGACTTATTGACTGATTTGTCATGAAAATGATTTTTGGTGGGGTACAGATATTTGTTTATTGTAAGGGAGACCATTTTGAATCAGCATGGAAACGTACACCTACTATTCTAAACCTAAGTTACTATCCTAATCCTAACTAATATACATGCGAAAGTGTGTTTGTTTGTCCTTCCTACACGTCCTAACTAAGCATCCAATCGACTTGATGTTTGGCATAGAATTTCTGAAAGGACGGAAAGTAACATAGGCTACTTTTTATCCCGATATTTCCACGGGAATGGGAACCACGCGGGTGAAACCGCAGGCGGAAGCTAGCTAATAATTATATCGTCGGCTTATTATGACTTTGACGATAACGATGGAAAACCCCCTTATAAACGTTTGAATTAGTTCGATCGCATGATAATCATATGCTGCTATGATATTTATGACTTAAAAAATAAGAGTGCAATTGAATGTTATCTTAAAAGATATTGTTTTTATCAAAAAAACGTGTTGTATAAAATTTATCTTTCCCATAACTTTAGGGTTTTAATCAGACCATGTAAACAAGTCGAATGGTATATTTTTTCTCTAAATCAAGTTTTTTACTATTCCAACAAAAACGTAGTTCTGCCGAATGAATTTGTATGGAAAATTTAAAAAAAAAGTTATTTGTTAGTTTGCGAGTTACCTCTATTGGAACTTGAGCAAGAAAGCGAAAAGATTAAATCCTGAGCGTAGCGAGGGTTTCCAAGTTACGAGACGCTAAAAACTTTTTTGCCGAGCGCAACACACAATTTTTCACCTCACAACAGCGAGGAAAATTTTTAGCAAACCGTTTAATCTAAATATACCTTAATAAACGTTTGAATTTGAATTATCTTATTAATGTTATATAAAATGGGAATATAATGTTACTTATAATAAAAATTAAAACAATTTCGAAAATATTTAGGTGCAAGACTATTTAAAAATAAAGGTCTTTGTCACGTTCCGAAATCCAATCATAGGTTGTGAAATCTCATACACCGTAAATTGAAAATTCTTATAACAAATACCTAGTATAATCTTATTGTTATTTTTTTATGATTCAATGAACTAAAATAATATATAAAACCAAACCGGAGTATTATAATTAATTCAAAGTTACTATATAAAATAAGTTATAAAAAAAAATACTTGACCACGCTAGGCCGCAAAAGGCCAGGGTTGGTGTTGTCTACATTCCATCCTCGGAGGCTGATTCTGTGGGGGAAGCTTTAAATCTCCTACAGAATCAGAATCAACTGAAGACTGGCTTGTGGAAGGTCCTGCGTTCGCAAATTGAGAAGGACGGTTTCACCCTTGTCCTATCAATTGATGACGCGTCTGTCGAGGACCTGCGCAAACTAAACTTCAGGCCAGATCTTGGTTTCAGGACTGTTCACATCCGCATCCGAGGCGAAAACCCGCCTAAGAATGCGGATGTGACTCGTAGTGCTGAGTCTAGCCAGTCAGGCCCGAAGTTTAAACCAAACCAAAACCCCACTCCTAGGGCGGGACCTAAAGTCCGAGGACCCAAGGCCACAGCGAAGCGCCATAACGCTAAGCCTAAGGACTTGGCCCAGGGCCGAAAGGCCCGTCCTTCAGGAGCACCACCAACGAAAGGGGCCCCAGGCCCCAATCGACCGGTAGAGGCGAGAACCGACAAACCTAAGGACTCTGTAGTCCCGAGGCCAGCCGGTTCAAATAACGCCTCTAAATAACACTCCACATACACAATACATAAATACATGGACACGCACACACACACACATACATCTCAAAAACACACAACAACAACACACACGTGGTTCAAATTAACTTGCACCACGCCAGAGCAGCTACAGCAGTTCTGGAAAAACTCTTCACAGAAGAGAAACTTCACATCGCTCTAATCCAGGAACCGTGGCTGGCCAACAACAACACGGTGTCCGGGCTTGGCTCCGCAGGTAAGGTGGTTCACCATATCGGAGGAGTTAAGCCAAGAGCATGTATCCTATTCAATAATAATATTGATTTCCTATGTATACCAGGGCTCTGCAACGATGACATGATGGCAGCTTTTGTCAAAGTCAATAGCGGCAGTGGACGTCTCATCGTGTGCTCTGCATACCTAGATGGCGGGAAAAGGGATCCATCTGAGGAACTGGCGAAGGTGGTCGAGTATGCACACGAACATAACGCTGATCTTCTAATAGGATCCGACGCCAATGCCCACCATACCAACTGGGGCAGCATTGACATCAACGATAGGGGTGAGTTGCTCCATGATTTTATCCTATCAAACCGCCTCCAGATTGTCGATAAGGGCTGTAAACCGACCTTTGTGACTAAAACGAGGCAGGAAGTTCTCGACATTACTCTCGCTACGAATAATCTCTCTAGGTTGGTAAACGACTGGCACGTTAGCGATGACACATCTATGTCTGATCACCGACTTATTAGATTCGAACTAAACACATCTAACATGTGCGAAACCATCACTTTTAGGGACGCCAAAGCCACAGATTGGAACTTGTATAGACAAAAGCTCCAAGATACGCTACAAAATATACCTAAAAACATACGATCTATCGATTCTCTAGAGTACGCTGTAGATCAAGTTACTGAAGCCATGACAGCCTCCTACGAGGAGAGCTGCCCTTTAAGAACTGTAAGGGATAATAGAGTAATATGGTGGAATAAAAAGCTAGATGCTCTAAGAGAAGAATCGCGTAGGCTGTTCAATAAGGCTAAATCGACCGATCACTGGAATCGATACCAAAAAGCCCTTACTGCCTACAATAAAGAACTACGGAAGGCGAAAAGACTATCGTGGAGGAAGTTCTGCGAGGAGATCACCAAGACTCCACAAGGAGCTAGAATTCACAAAGTCTTGGCAAAATTGCCTACAAACCAACTGGGACTCCTAAAGAGGCCAGATGGCACCTTCACCAAAACGGCAGAAGAGACCCTAGATCTTCTAGCGTCAACGCATTTCCCTGGATGGGTGGAGGTATCAAGTCTGAATGAGCATGTTCCTCACAATCGATTCTCTAGGCCTGCAAACGAGGACTGGAGAAGAGCAGCAAGGAACTTCAGACCAAATAAGTTTGATTGGGCAATAGACTCATTCAAGCCAATCAAAGCTGCAGGTAAGGATGATATCTTTCCAGCTCTTTTGCAACAAGGAAAGGACATCCTGATCCCAATTTTGATTCAGGGCAAGCTACGCATGGGGATACATACCACTACGGTCAAAGTCCGTTTCATCCCTAAGGCTGGCAAAAAGGACTTTTCGCAGCCAAAGTCCTTCAGACCAATAAGCCTTACTTCCTTTCCTACTCAAAAGTATGGAAAAGGTCATAGAAGGGTGCTTTAGAGATGGACCGCTACGGGAACATCCTCTGCATCCCAGACAGCATGCCTACCAAAAAGGAAAATCCACAGAAACTGCTCTGTTAGAACTAACAGACAGGCTAGAAAGGGCTCTAGACGACAAACAGATAGCCCTCTGTGCTTTCCTTGACATTGATTAGCATTTGATAAGGTTACCATAGAAGCCCTTTCCAAGGGAATGAAGGCTAAAGGGATTGATACAACTACCACCCGATGGATCGAATCAATGCTCCTTAACAGAACGGTCAGTGTTAATTTACATGGAACCACAAAAGGCTTTAGAATAACGAAAGGCCGTCCACAGGGGGGTGTCCTATCGCCGCTACTATGGTCGCTAGTTATTGACCAGTTGCTGGTTGAAGCCTCAGAAAGAGACTTAGATATACAGGGCTATGCGGACGACGTGGTGGCTTGCGTTATCGGCCCCTGTCAAAGCACTATATCATCTATACTCCAGAAATCTCTAAACTTCATCAATAAATGGTGTATGGAGAACAGTCTATCGGTAAACCCGAGCAAAACCACAATAGTCCCCTTCACTAGAAGGCGCAAGCTAGAGAAACTTGTTACGCCTACTATTAAAGGGACTCCAATCCCATTTTCCAAAGAAGTCAAATACTTAGGCGTTACTTTTGACCAAAAATTGACTTGGAATACACATATTAGTAATGTGATCCAAAAGGCTAAAATAGCCTTAGGAATATGCTGTCGCTTAGCAGGGACGAGATGGGGTCTTAACCCCAAGATCGCCCTGTGGATGTACACCACTATTGTCAGGCCGACAATAACATACGCCTGTGTAGCATGGTGGAAAAAAGCATCCCAAGTGACAGTCATCAACAAGCTCAACAGCTTGCAAAGGTTGGCATGCCTCATGGCAACAGGTGCCATGTCTACGACTCCAGGAGCTGCACTGAATGCTCTGCTGAACTTACCACCTCTTCACCTTTTTATTGCA
This sequence comes from Chrysoteuchia culmella, assembly GCA_910589605.1. NCBI lineage: Eukaryota > Metazoa > Arthropoda > Insecta > Lepidoptera > Crambidae > Chrysoteuchia > Chrysoteuchia culmella. The sequence continues at coordinate 13,814,226 of OU342661.1, forward strand.
AAAGAGGCGAAAGCCGGCATGTATAGAGCCAGCATCAATGGAAAAGTAAACTGGCACTCTCAAGCACTAAGATCTCTACATGGATCAGTACTTGAACATGATCTTTTGGCAATGACAACGGATGTCATGCTCCCACTGTGTAACTTCACCAGATATTACTCAGTGGAGATACCTCGCAGGGAAGAGTGGTCTGCAAATCACCTTACCTGTAAGGTTGGAAGCTTAGTTTGGTTCACAGACGGCTCCAAAATGAATGAAAATGTAGGATGCGGAATATACGGCGACAACCCTCGATTCAGTAAGAGTGTGAATCTAGGCAAACACGCTACCATATTCCAAGCAGAGGTATACGCCATCATAGAATGCGCGGAGGCCAACCGCCAACGAAACTACATAAATCAAACTATTCTTATCTTCTCAGATAGTCAGGCAGCCCTTAACGCTATCAATTCAAATGTCATACATTCGAGATTGGTGAAGGACTGCGTCGATAAGCTGAATGAGCTGGGACAACGGAATAAAATTATTCTGAAATGGGTACCAGGTCATTCAGGAATCATTGGCTACGAAAAAGCTGATGAACTTGCAAGGTCTGGAGCTCAGGGCCACCAGCTAGGTCCATAGCCTTTCTGTGGTATCTCAAAGGAACAGGCCATGCAACTTCTCAAGGGCAACCTACTTGGCGAGTCAAAAAAATACTGGCTAAATCAACCAGGATTAGTACACGCCAAATCCCTTATCGAAGGCTATTCGCAAAAGCAAACTGCTGAACTCCTAGAACTCAGCAGAGCAAATATAAGTGCGATAGCAAGAGCCTTAACTGGACACTGCAAACTAAAAAGACACCAATTTCACATGAAATTAAGTGACACTGACGTTTGCCGTTACTGCGGATTAGAGAGAGAAACACCCAAACATCTCCTATGTGACTGCGGACCCCTAATTCACAAACGCAGTATCCACCTGGGCTGGCATATAATTCGGCCAGAGGAACTAAAATCTCTTAGAGCTAGGAAGATTTTAGACTTCCTGGAGGCCGCCAGGCTAAAAGAGATACTATAACAAGGTGGCGAGTTACAATAGATCTTATAGGTCGCAGTGACTACAGTTCCAACTGGAGCTGCATAGCCCCTATATCCTGCAATTAAATTAATTAGGCCGCAAAATGTGATTTTCCACGTAGAAATTTTATGATAAAACTAACTTTTTCCGGGAAAAGGAGATTTTGTCATTGAATTTCTGTGTGGAAAATCGCATTTTGCGGCCTAATTAAGGCCAGGTGGATACTGCGTTTGTGAATTAGGGGTCTAGCGGCTTGGCGTGGAAAAGTTCGATGTGGAATAGTTGCTATTTGGTCCCATCAAAATTTGGTTCAGTTTGGCCCAGTAGTTTTTATTTTATGAACCTTTTTGTCACCTTGGACGATGTAATTTTCACGATACTTTGTTTATAATGTACGTGAAACCTCATCTAATCCAGAAAAAAATCTTCTGTATTTCACAAAACAACGTATTACAGACACTATAATGTAAAAAATAAAAAAATACGTTTAAAAAAAACCGACTTCAAAAACTAAAAGTGTGGAAGAGACAAACTAACAACCTGGCATACTTTCGCATTCATAATATTTGTAGGATTTTAGTTCCTTATATCATAGAAACAATAAGAATAAATATAAATTCAGATTAAACTATTTGTTATAAGAATATTCTATTTAGGGTGTGTGAGATTTCAAACCTATGACTAAATTTGGGAACGTCACAAAAAACAATAAATAATTTAGGAGTTATGAATTACAGGTAGCAGCCTTCATCATATCTGATGTTAAGTTAGTAAATAAGGCTGAAGATGTTATTAAAGGATGTTTTACTAGGTCAGGGGTAGGGAAATAAGTTTAGAGATGGGTGGGCCATATCAACTTACCACAACATTTACGAGATAAGTAACATTTTATTCCTATTTAAAATAACTTTGAATTAACTATAATACTCTTATTATTTTAATTCTTTCTAAAAACAACAAGAATAAGGTATATAATCGGTTGGGGAAAAAGTTTCTTCGCATTTTTTTATGAAAATACATTTTTTTTTTAATATAAGTACTTTATTTACATTTAACTAAAGTATGTAGGTGCCATTTTGATCGAAAACTTTTTGCAATCTTGTAGGTAGGGACATTATCCCATTGTTATAGAAATGTTGGGGCTACTGATCAAAATACCGCGACAAGTGGTTTTGGCAGTCCTATCGTGATGTTAACCTGACACTGCCTAAAGTTTTCTGAAGAGACCGAAACAGGTGGAAATCTGCAAGGTCTGGGACTCTACGGCGGATGCATTAACACTTCCAAGCCAAACTCTCTTAATTGTTGCTGAGTGGCTAAATATGTGTGAGGTCTAGCGTTAGGCCGCTTTCTCTCAACTTCTTGCTTATTAATATCATCAGTTGTTCGCAGTAGAGTTCAGAATCGATGGTCCTGCCTGGTGGTAACAGCTCATAATGAATAATGCCCTTCCAATCCCATCACACACACAGCATCACCTTGTTGCGAGTTAACCGGGGTTTCGCCACAGTCTGTGAAGGTCTGCCTTTGACCACGACCTTTTTCGCACGTTCTTGTCGTACGTGATCCACTTTTCATCACCAGCACCAGTTATCAGCTTCTTCAAAAATGGTTCGGTTTCATTACGTCGTAATAAACATTTAGGCGGACAATGTCCCGTTCGCAAAACGCCCCTTCGACAAAAATTGTCCCTTTCTCAAAACGTACCTTTCTCAAAACGTCCCTTCCTCAAAACATCCCTTTCACAAAACGTCCCTTTCTCAAAACGTCTCTTTCTCAAAATGACCCTTTTTCAGAACGTCTCTTTCTCTTAATGTCCCTTACTCAATTAAGGATCGACCACACTGGTACTCAAAATACGGTGATGGAATTGCAATGACATACCGTAAATTGCCACGATTACGGCAAGTCACTGTTAATCCGCATCATCCGCGTATTTTAGGCAGCAGTGAGAAGAGACCGACGCGACGGTATCTGATAAAACCAGGCTTTAATTTTTAATTTTTTCTCCGTAGTCCCACTGCGCTACAGTTTTGACGTCTAGTGGGACTGTTAAGAAATGAAACCTTCTTTATGGTAGTTATATGGTAGAGAGTATATATATTTAGTTGTCAAAGTCTATTCAAAAAACTGATGATAAAAAGTAAAGATCTGATATAGTTTTTCGTGCCGTTTTTCTATAATTGGCGACCCTGCGAAAAAAGGAATAATGGCCGAAGAAAATAAAGATCTGAAGCAGAAGGTAAGAACGGTCACAAGGAGACATTTTACCAAATCGGCGAATGCGTTCGAAATTTTATTAAGCTCATCCATTGACTTATATATTACTAGCGTAAGGACCCGGCCAACGGTGCTAAAAAGCGTGCCAAATCGTTGGCCCTAAAATATCAGTTTAGGGCCAACGGCGATGCAGGAGACCAGTGGGTCGACACTCCCATAGTAAAGAATTTCAAGAATAGTGTTTTAAACGACAAACAACTCTATGGTTTAGTTCTTAAGGTTCAGATTTCAATGAAGAGATATTTCGAGATTCGTATACGTAGCGCTGCCAACCCACAGATTCTGAAATTTACGCTACGATAATGGTACTACTGGGTAAAAATGGCTGACTGACTTTGATCTGTCACTCTGTCTTATGGCTGGTATACACTTTGATTAGTGATTAGTGCGAGTGGCATGTTTAGTGTTAAGTGTTTAGCAAAAAACACGTTCGGACAGTTTCTGTTTAGTGTTAAGTGTATAGTGCTTAGCGAAGTACAGTATTTACAGCGCATTCTATTTTTTCTGCGAGTAGCACCTCCCGCGCGTCCCGCCTTCACCCCTCACTTGCTCTAAACACGAACTAAACACGTCTGGACGTGACTGTTAAGTGTTTAGTTTAAATCAACAAAGTCTCGTGTTCGTTTCTCCTGTTGTTGTGATTGATAAAAATATTTTTAAAAAAATCTACTAGGTGGTTCGAATCCGTAACCCATAAATTTGTGGAGTTGTATGTTCAACATGCGTGTTTATATAATGTAAAATGTCCTGAATATAAAAACAATCATTTATTACTAATCAAAGTATACAGGCAAAATGTCGTCTATTTTTTTTTTTAAATGAACTAAACACCGCCTACTAAACAGTATAGGACATCACTAATCACTTAACACTAATCACTCTACACACTTAACACTAAACACTTGGCACTTGACTAATCAAAGTGTATACCTGCCATTACGTTTGAATTCGAATCACGATTCTTCGTTTTTTGTTCAAACATTCATATTTACTCGAAATTTCATCTGCAATCAAGTGAAAAAGTGATATTTTCGCTTATTACATAGTGATTTTGCGATTCCGTGTTATTTTGTAGTACTTTGCATGTGAGAAGAAACCACATTTTCTACCGTACTACTTGTGTAAGTTTACAAGTAAGTTTCACTGTAAAAACTTGCTAAAAATCGCTAGTAACATGGAGAATAGTCGCTACATGAAGTGTACTATTTGTGGCATACGAAAGTTGCCCAAGTCAGGAATACTTCTTGCAAGTTTTCCTTTAAACCCAGATTGGTAAGTACCTACTTCTTATTTTGTGCCTACTGCCTATCTACCTACTTATCCCTTAGATTTGGTCAGCCGAGTTTCGTCAATGATAAAATCTGAATCATCAGACGCCAATATAGTAACTAATTTTATCCTTTCAAAGATAGGAAAAATTAAATAGTTTACATTATAAAAAAAAACTAGCGGCCGCCCGCGGTTTATAAAAAGTAGCCTGTGTTACTCCGCACAAGGATTTCTGTTGGCCTAAATTATTACTTACGTGTATTGTAATATTTAAGCAGTGCATCAACGCGGTTGGTTTATCATTTTCACAGCATTTTCCTTCCACAAATTTGCAGCATCTTTATCAATTTATCATTAGCATTTAGCATAGTAATTAATGAGTGTATCATAACACCACACATAATCAAACAAACAAACTGACATATTTTCACATTTATAATATTGGTATGATATATTTTCTAGGTGCCGATTATGGGTGAAAGCATCGGGTATCGAAGATCTGGTACATGTACCAATTGAGAAGTTGCATCAGTTGAAATATGTTTGCGGTTCTCATTTTGCCCCAGAATGCTTTAATGCAAAAGGAAACCGATTGCTGAGTACTGCTGTGCCAACTTTGAGACTCAATAGGCCATTACTGTCTGATGACCATTTCACCGAGTTTCCTTTGCATGTTAAATCATACTATGAAAAGATTGAAAAAAAGTCAGGTGAGTTTAGTGATTTTATTTAGTGAAGTTTTTATTAATATTAAATATATTGCTAGTCTTCAAAAGGCAATTGTCTTGTAAAATTGTAAAGATTAGTGACATGACAATAGTTCCCAACAATAGATATTGATACTTAGGATTTTTACTTTATTTATACTTTGGATAATGAAGCATTTTAATAGTGAAATAACATTAGAAATCGGTCCAGTATTTTTTTGTTTATTGGTTACAAACAAACAAATCATATGGCATAGTTATATTGACTAACATTTTTCAGGTAAATCTTTTAATCCTGGTCAGACAGATTTAGCTGTGTCAGTTGGAACAATCACGAAGAAAAATGAAGAACAGGCACTGAATTTAAGAGGAATTAACAAATTGTTTTAATTCAGTAAATTAGAAGTTTCATTCAGTAAATTAGTTCAGTTCTATTCAGTTCAGTAAATTAGAAAATTAGATAAGTTTGTATGTGCATAAGTTTGTTTTTCTGTATTTTTTTAAATAGCTGACTTCATAATCGCATTTGCCACTGACCTGTATGTATTTTCTCATAATATTAGTGTTGAAGTAAATTAACATAAATAGTGAGTTTTAAGTAAGTACCTTTAAAATTTTATGATTAAAATGTTTTCTACATATTCAATATTAAATAAAATATTTAAACACTTTAAATAATAGAGAGAAATATATGAGGTCAGAGCCAACAAATAACAGAGATAAAACCTAGTATTTAACTAAGTTACTTAGGCTGCATTGATTTGAGGTCTACTTTATTTAAAGAGTTGTTAATGTTCCCTTTGATGCCCACACCATTCATACTTAAAGAGGTGTCTCTAAAAGGGGTGTAAAAGTGTACCTACATAATATTGTAACATAGTGTTATTTAATTTAATTCATGATATTTATATGAACTTTCAGATAAACAAGTGATTGCACCCATTAATGAGTCATCAAGTATTGAAGATTTTGTACCAATACCATCAAAATCGAAAGCTCCTTTGCATCTAACTTTCGAAAAAAAGGAGGTATTTTGCAGCTTAGTGCTCGCTGCGAAATGCAATGGTTTAAATGTAATGCTCATTTTAAACCTCTTGCTGAATATTTATTTAACTTTCTTAGTAAATTGTTTATTAGGAAGTCATGTAAAATTATAAATAGTGACTTTGCTAAGACTGAAATTGATATTGTAGATAAAATCAAAAAAGCCCAACAGCAAAATAAAGATGTGTAAATTATTTATGTTTTTATTATTATAAATGTTATGTGGAATTATTATCATTCATGGCTTATGTATATATAATTACTTTATATTACGTTATTAAATTAAATGTAACTAAAGCCATGCATGATTTATAATTCTTTGTAACATAATTCCTGGAACTGGAAAATAATTAAAATTGCAAGGTCCCATTGCGCTTATCGATGGTGAAGCACATCACTATTTCATCGATATTTGCATTACAAAGTCGATGTACATGACAGCACTAGTCCTGTCAAAATTAGGTTGGCAGCACTGCCAGACAGAGTTCATATTTCTTAGGTTGGTAATCGAGCTCCGGCATTTCATGTACAGTGTTTGTATGTTAGAGAGTGCCGTCTCTTAAAACGTAGTGATTACATACTCTATGCAGGAGACTTCTATATGTTAAAATGTACTCTGTGCAGGAGACTGAAGTTGAAAGACGTTAGCTGTCATTTCATAAAAATGCCGAATTTGTGTAGGTAGTTAAATGGTGCAAAAATTATGACCCAATAGTTAACAAGATCCATGGAATATCGTATCATCCGTAAATAGCTTTACATGATTTTTATTGCACGTCTAACAATTTTATTTAAACTATATTAACTGTTACAAGAATTGTTCGAAGACAGTACTAAAATTACCCGATTGGTGGCGACGTCGTCGCGAGGAATACAGGTGTCTGCAAAATATATATGATAAAAGAAAAAATATGTTATTTTACCGGAGGTTAATTATGTCATAATATTGACCGTCATACTAAAGTACGAAGTTCAAATATCGATGTACTGAATTCAAAAAGTATAAAAGTTTGAATAACGGGACCCGCCGTTCCACTGCCGAAACAATTTCAAGAAAATATGATTTAAGCGTATAATGCGGCGACTGAGAGAATGCAATATTTGATAGCTCCTGTCGAGACAGGACAGGCGCAACTGACTGGCTGTCCAGCTGAGACTTCTGCCCAATCTTGTCTACACGTACCCATTTGCTGGGTCCTTAATTCTGAAAAACTAAGTCCAGTCACTCGTGTAAATAACGCATTAATTTGAAGAAGTATATAAGGGGTCACGCACATTATTTCCATAAGTATAAGTTGACTTCGAGGAAAAAACATCTTCAGAATATTATAAACATCACAGATTAGCACTATACAATGTTTTCGATTGATAGGATTTGAAGCTATTGTAGATGAAACAATTTCAAGAACTTAATCCCTTTTCCCGTATATTGAGCAGTAGGTAATGCAAAAAATGTGATATTGTTCTGTTATTCTACCGGAATGAGCAAATCCGTGCGACCACTTGCAGGGTTAATGGCAGAAGATCAAAGCACTAGAGATGGGACATTATTATGAACGATTCATAAAAACTGAATGAATGAATCATTAGTCTAGTATGAAAGGAGACGGTTCAAAATTCCCCAGATAAGCAACTGGCATAATGAGATTAATTGGCGAAGCTTAAAAATCCGAATGTCCTCACGTAATTACGTTAAACTCTCACCTATTTACCTATCACCCCATAGTAGGTACTGTAAGGCTTGTGTTATGTTATGGAATACTAAGGTATCGGATATAAATACATGTAATTATACATATATAAGTATTTATGAATTAGAAATATAATATAAACGTCCATGACTCAGGTACAGATGCTCGTATTCATCATACAAACATTTGCCCCTACCGGGATTCGAACTCAGGTCCTCACAGGTAGGCGACACCGTGAAACCGGTATACATACGTACCGTTCGTCATGAAACGAACGTATTCTTGACATCGCGACAGTGGAAACACTTGTAGGCTGTCATTGTCAAAGGAACTAAAACCAACGAAGTAAGGCCAAAATGTAATGAAACTATGAAAACTCAGTCGCTATCACCGATTACCAGGTGCCGGTTTTTATAGAAATAGTACCTTCATAGCGACAAAGAGTTACTTTTTTTCAGTTGCTCCCACCGTTCTACCAATGGCGCTAGTTTCTATGGAAATATTTTCATAGCCAAAGAGCCAATACAGTAAAACTTAAAGTATGTTTTGTGATGCTATTTTAAACATATTGTGAAGAATCGGCTAGACTTAGATGATTTTTTCAACTCTTACAGTTTTTTTTTCTTTCACCCTGTATCAGCTGCATTTTAGTGAAGTCTTTCTATGGAAAGCTGGACCTTTAGTTCCATAGTTAATTAACTCAAAGAACGATAGTTAATCGAAAATAAAGGTAGGTTACGAACACCGCGTATGGAAGCGAGACAATTGCACGGGTTACGGTGTTATTACCTACGTCTAATATTGCATCAAAGTTTTTTGGAAAATATTGAGAAGTTACTCAATAGTCCCTCTATAAGATGATAATATTATTTTTAAATAAAAATATTTTTCGTTTATTTCTATATAAAATTATTGCAGTGTTGTCAGATCGAGGAGAAAAGATAATTTTAATTTGAAACATACGTTTTTATTTTGAATTAGTTAAACAATATTAAAACATTTAAAAACAGTATTAGCTCCCCAAATAAACTAGATGAGTGATAGATAAGATAGCTCCAATTGAACTTCTATAATCTTTTTTGCCCACCTCTAAATACACCTATGCGATGCGAAAAGTTCGAGAGAGTTGATCACAGATGGCTCTGATTTTAGTGGTATGAGACAGTTTTATGTCAAATGTTCCGATGGGCGCATCCTTCCTTTTGAAATCATTGAGCTCATCCATAATCGATCAGAGCAAAAATGACGAACTGCAAGCAAGCTACAAAGTTCTCAAGAGATTTACATTGAACTACATAAATATGACGACCAAATAAAAGAAATTCTAATTTCCGACGAATCATTCGACGAAGATAAGTTCGAAAAAGAATTGGCCGAAGTTGACAAATATAAAACAAGATGGAGTCGGCTAGAAACAATATACTTATCCCACAATACGAATGGAGATTTCGAAAAAAAAAATGCATAAAATTAAGTTGCCGATTCTAGAAATTAAAAAGTTCGATGGCAGTATTAAAAACTGGTTAACATTCTGGGGGCAGTTCAAGAAAATTGATGCAGACCCAACTATTACCGAAATCGTTTATTTGAGCCAAAACATGGAACCAGGCTCAGAAGTTAAACAATTTGTGGAGAATTTCCCCATTACTAACCAAAGTTACAAGATATGCCTAGACGAGCTAAAATCCCGATATGCAAGAGAGGACCTACTAATCCAACTCTATGTTCGCGAGCTGCTCTCTTTAGTTCTGAAAAGAGATAATAATATCGACCTGACGACGCTTTATGATAGCATATCGAGCCACCTCCGATCACTGGAGGTGCTAAAGGTAACTTGTGATAAATACTCACCTTTTCTTTTACTCCTCGTTGAATCAGCCCTGCCAAATGAAATTTTGAAAGCTTGGGAGAGACAAAAACCAGATAAGGTTGGAGACGAGCTTGCCGGCTTACTAGAGTTCGTAAAGAAGGAGGTTGAATCAAACCAAAGAACCTTTTGCGAAATGATGAAGGGACATTTTGCGAACGGGACATTTTGCAAACGGGACATTGTCCGCCTAAATGGTAATAAACAATCACAAATGAGTACACGGTTCTAGGTTTCTTTCAGTGAGCTCGTGAGGTACTTACTCAAATATCGAGTTTTTTGTGTACCTATTTTTTTTTCAAATGCGCTCTTACTGTTTTGTGGTCATCCCAGTTCTTTAGCTACGTCGTAACTACTGATATGTCGATCTTGCTCCGCTTTTTCAAAAATGGCATCCATTTTAACCGTAATAGGGCGACCAGAGCGACGTGCCTCTTTGACATCCAAATTTCCGGATTGAAAACGCTTATGCCAAATTTGTGCTACTCTCGCAGACACTGCACTAGGTAATAAACAACGCAAATTTTGGTTAAAATTTAGAATCGTGCGGCACGATTTAAGGGCTATGGGTGGTGCGGGGGGAGCGGGGGGAGGGCCGATGCCCCCCCGCACTACTCCCATTACAAGGTAATACATAATTATGAAGATATTAAAAAAATCAAATTTTACCTCAAAATGTATGAAAATCTACATGGTGGACCCCTGCACTGTACTAGATTAAGACATTTTTTTTTTATTTCTATAACTATCGCTATAATGGTTTGAAATAAAAAAACATAATTTCTGGCGCTTCGCCGGCCGCTGCCGCGACACGTTCGCTGCGCTCGCTCGGCTCGCGCGTTTTATATAATATACCTAGTCATATGTATATTATACTAGTTTTTATACAAAAACAGTTTCTTGGGTGGGCCTCGCCGGCCGCTGCCGCGACGCGCTCGCTCGGCTCTCACGTTATATAGGTATTTATAAAAGTTTAAAAAAATGTCGTTCCTTGCGTTTCGCCAGCCGCTTAGGTAGTTTTATTTACGGCCTTGGTGTCAATGTTTTAGGTGACAGCAGACATTTCAGCTTCTTCTTGCGTTTTGTTTCACGGCATTGCATAGACAAGATATTTTTTTATCTTTACGACAAGTCAAACAATGATAATGCGAGGTGAATTAGCGTTTCGTTTCAGGTTTTAACCGTTTTGAGGTTAAAAATTGTTTTTTGATTTTCTCATAAACGATACATTACCTTGTAATAAGAGTAGTGTTCGGGGTATGGGTGGACCCCCCTTTATCAACCCTTACACTTTCAACCCTTAAATCGTGCCGCACGATTCTAAATCCAACCCCAAATTATAATTCGCGGCTAAGAGTCAGCTCACACCGAGACTAGACGCGAAGCGACGCTGCGCGCACATTTTAATAGAGCGGCACAAAATAAACCTTATTTACTCCACGAAAAGATACACATTTCATTGTGAGAATTCAGAATACGTTGCACCAAGCAGCACTGCGCCTCGAGATGCCTCGCGCGTAGCGCACGTCGCGCTACGCGCGAGGCAGCGCGACGCCGCGAGGCGCAGCCTGAGGCCTCTTCGAGTGTCGTCGCGTCGCGTCGCGTCGCGCCTCGGTGTGAATTGACGCTTACGTTACATTTTTACCTTTTTGTAGTAAATTTTTTAAATGTATCGAATTTCTTCATTAGATTCACTCATCTTGACAGTAAGAAAATCCATAAAAGTCACACATTTTCCTAATTTGATTTTGGAATTATCTCCTTTAAAATTTAAACTTTTAATGATACTAAAACCAGCCAGCTACAAATAATATAGGCTAAAAGATTTAATTACAAGTTCCAAGTACATACATACTATATGAGAAAAGACCCAACCTAATATTTGGATAAAACTATTTGTTTTACCGGAAATTGACCGTGGAAACAACCTAAAAAATTCCTTCGCTGTTGTGAGGTGAAAAATACCATCTCGTACCGTACCGTACCGGTTGATGGTAAGGCCCCAGGATTCAATCCTAGAATCCTACGTTTGCTCAGGTTTCAATAGATGTAACTAACTAGCAGCCAAATCCAACTTTTCAGACTTGCATGACAAATAACTATTGACTTTAAAAAAATATATATATAAATAAATTTCATACAATCACACCTATTATCTAGCCCACGTCACAGAATACTTAATAGTCACGTTAAGTTTCATGAAGAACTTGTGTTGTGGATACTAGATAACGGATAAACATAGTTATATACTTTTTTTGTAAATACATACATAATATACATATTAAACACCCAGATAATAGACATGTTCATGCACACAAATAAAGTATAAGCCATTCGATTTGCTTTCATGGTCTGATAGTAACTTTAAAATTTTGGGATATTTATAAAAATAACTTGTGAGCCAACACGATTTTTTCTGCTATGATATTATATTACAAGTATAACTAAATAATAATATAAACATTTAGGTACAGCTTCTATAAAAAATAAAAATCATTTTGTAGGTACCAAGTATTATCTAGGTACTCTTTTATGTCCAAATACTTACTTTTACAATTTCCCAGAGAAAATAAGATCTTGTAGTATGGAAAGTCTACTGCGACTATGCTTCTTCCAAAGTTGATACCTTTTGTATGATGTGTTATAAACATTAATAGAAGAATACACAGATCCAAGGAGCTTTTCATTACGCCAGGAACAGACAAAGATTGCCATAAGGGTAACAAGACACCTTGGTGTTTTGAAAACACACCGTGTTATGAACAGGCGAAGTACGAGCTACAAGCAAAATTTTAAGAAATAGCACAGAATACTAAATATTACGAAATAGTGTACATGTTCAGAGGCGTAAGCGCGCGATCGAAATGGATTAGTACAAATAACAGCACAATTTACCACAAACTTCTAATTTCCGTAATGAATAATAAACTCCATTGTTCGGACATTCAATTGAAAACCGATTTAAGTAAGTCGGTTCTGGATTCCATAGAATAGAACGATTACGCTTCTGAGCTACGCCTACAAGCTATTTTCGAGAGTCATCATCACAAATCGCCTGGCAACAAAATTTGACGCCTTCCAGCCACCGCAGCAAGCCGGGGTTTTGAAAAGGTTAAAGTATCGTCGTCCACCACATACACACAAAAAGGCAAGTTATACAGAAGTCCGAGTATTATAACCAGCCATTGTGCCTAGCATTCATTTGTGGACTACGAGAAGGTCTCCGACACCGTCGAAACCTGAGTTGTTCCGGAGTCCTTGCAACGGATGTCAAGTTGATTGGTGGTACGTGCAGGTACTGAGAATCTCTGAAACTTTTCACGAACACATTGGAGGATATTTTAAAAAACTGGCCTTGAACGGACTGGGAATCAACGTCAACGGCGAATATTTCACACGGTTTGCCGATGACAACGTTGCAGGATTTGCAAAAAATGTTGCTCGACGAGTCGGCTTTGGCCTCGGTATGATCTTGGAAAAAACCAAGATCGTATTTTTTAAAGAAGGTACAAGCTCGAAGTTGTCCAGGGACATATGCATACCTCAGACAAACAGTGCAGTTGGTTAGAGACAGACCACTTCGAGAGAGAAAATACCTGAAGAGTGCAGAGTGAAGAGTGCAGCTAGGTTGGGAAGCTGCGTCATATCTTTTTGTCGCCACTACCACAATGCCTGAAGAGCAGGATCTTCGATCAATGCGTCCTACCAGTCATGACCTACGGAGACGAAACGTGGAATATGGCGGTGAAACTGGCCTACAGACTACACGGCGCTCGGCGAACTATATTGTCAAGGTATAAAATCAGGAATGAAGTCATCGAGGCAAAATACCAAAGTGACGGATGTAGTTTATCAGTGTAGCAAGCTATAATGGCAGTGGGGCGGGCTTATCACTCGCAGAACCGGGAAGCGTTGGAGCAGATAAGTTCTCGAATAGAGATCACATTTCGGCAAATGTAGTGTAGGACGCACCCCTGCTAGATGAACTGACGACCTGAGAAAAGTGTCAGGTAGTGGCTAGATGAAAAATGCGGGAGATTGTGCCTTGTGGCGTACCTTGCGAGAGGGTTACGTCCAGCAGTGGACTTCGATAGTTTGCAAGATAATGATAATTATGTTATGTTTATTATTAAAAAATATTCATTCTCATTACCGCACTTGCATAAGCGCGCAAGCAGGCCTGCAATTTCGATCTGTTTTATTTAACTCTTTCGCGGACACTCAACGCAACGGCTATAGCAGTCATAACAATAAAAAAAAAATAGCGTCTCGTTCAGTGTCCGCGAATGTGTTAATATTAATTTCATGTACCTAAAAACAAAAGTTATAAAGCTGCTCTTGCTCTGCTGTAAGTCCACATATTTATGAAGAGCTCCAGATGTCATACAAAATGTATGCAAACCAGAGCTCTTTTAAGTGGGTCTTTAAAGTGCCGCAGCCGGCAGGCGTGTACTGAAACGATTGGCGCCCCATAGGACGCGGCGTTCGCGTGCAACGCACACCCTGCACCACATGTTGTTAAAGAAATGAAATCTTTTTGGTAGGTAGCATTTATTTTCATTCGTTTATTATCATCATCAGCCATTTGAAGCGCTTGACAGACTGATCGTATTCGATTACGTGTGTTAAGCAACGTTCGGTCAGGTATTGAATGGGTGGCCGTAATGTGACATTACAACTAAGCGCTTCCGTGCTTCGGAGGGCACGTTAAACCGTCTCGGTCCTAGTCAGAGTTAAGTTAAGCCAAGTCAGATGCCTTAGAGGCGCCTTAATAAACTCTGACACCAGAGGTAGCCACTAATCCTCACTCGATAAGAAAGAAAGATCATTAGCCATTTAAGTGTCCGTCCCCATTGCTGGGCTGGGGCACAGGTTAACTTTATGGATGGGTCATGATGAAATCCCCACGCGGGCTAAATTTAGATTGGTGTGTGTTAACAATAGACTGGCGAAGAAATGCAGCCAGGATCAAAATTCTCCCGAAGTCCCTCAGTAGCTCGAGATAATAACGTTTTCTCACTCAGTGATGAGATGACCGACCATTGTGATAGTTGCTGCTTACCGGCTGCACTGCAATCGCAGGCCAAACTCGCTAACCACAGCGGCGTTTGCGCCCTTGATCTTATGTTCATCCGTCAGACATCCATTACCTTTCCCAAAATGAAGATTTATACATCTTTAAATGCAACAGGTACCTTTAATGGCAGTAAACAATCGTAACCAGTCGATTATTACGTGATCTCTATTTAGGGATATCATGCAAGTTACTTTGAAACCAATCGATTCTTGACGTGCGTCGGTATCGGCACCGTAAGAAACCTCTTTGACGAAGCCAGACCGTCATCGTATAAGAGTGGTCCGGCGGAGGTCTTGCGTCATTGCCATGCATAAAATATGCCGAATCATTCGGTAGCATTTGAATAACAATAATGTAACAAAACTTTATCTTTTACCTACCACAATGTCGGTTGTAACGACAATCTTTATTTTAATCCTTTTATTTGGTAGTAATATTTTTTTCTTATCATTTCCTTTAATTGTTACTTGCCTACCTATCTTTTGTTTTCATTATGTGTTAAATAGCAAAAGAATTTGGCTTAACTGCTTAGGTAATTAGACTTGTTTTTGTTGCAAACCGTACATCACGACACGTAATTTTCAAGAACTGACGAAGCGTCATTGTCAGGTGCTCCAAAAATCATACAATGTGTTTACTAGTAAAGTGTGATGATAACAAATTCATGAGGTGGATTGTTAAAAAGGTTTGTAAAAACTTCCTCTCTTTCGAAAGGTAAATAGCAATTCGTCCGACCGATATGGTCATGTCAGCTTAGCCACGTTAAGCTAAAACTGGGATTGCAGACTTGAATATTTATAATAAATTGATCGCCTAATGCTTCAACTCAGATTTAATTATGTCAAATATTTTGGGTTTGTAAGAAAAACGAAAACATTGTCGTATTTTTTTTATTAATTTTAGAAAATAACTATAAACGATCGTCAGTTGTTTACCAGCTATCTAGAATGCCGTGTGCGCCTGCGGAAATTCCTGCCCAAGTCTCCTTAACGATTTGCGGCACGTATGAGGGAGGAACGAGGAATCCGTAGTCATAGCCTGGGAGTTCTAAGGTGTAGGTCAGGGGAATGCCAATGGCACGGGTCCAGTCACGGGAAGTTCCAGTGGTGTAATACAGAACGTTAGCTGCGTTGCCGACGATGTAAGGACTTGCGCCTTCAAGTGCAAGCTCGTCGATTGCCGTTGCCATTCTCACACCGACGAGGTGAAGGTAGAGGCCGTTTGATGGAAGAGTACCTAGGAGTAGAGAAGCACATGAAAATTATAACTGGTTATTTTCCAATTAAAATCGACAACTGGTTTTGCCATTGATTAGATAGGTTATTCTGGCAATCATCCTTGATATCGACGGATGAAACAGAGAAAATAGAAACAGCGGAGATCGCCCCATTTTCAATACTGATGTTTAGTTCAGTCATGACAACGGCGTCGATGTTAGACAATAACCCCCCCGATTGTTTTTGAAATAGTAACATAACACTACGATAAACAAATAACAGTTATGTTATTAACATAACATTAATTTGATTATCGTTACATAATTTTATACTGCTGAATATATTACACTGATTCATGGATGGTCACAGACAATGTATAAGTTCCATAATATTAAAAGACTTTTACCATTATTGCCCCAAGCGTATAAGAACATGCTTCCAAAGCTGTGCAGAGATATGTAGAGCGCAGTTCGGTCCAGTTGCCTCAACACGGCGTCACGGACCACGCGGATCTCTGGTTCGGAGAAGGCGGAAGGTCCCTCGTAGATGATGCTGCAAGGGTTGGCGCTGGCCTCGCTGGTACCCCACTGGTGGTCGAAGTTCCTGTTGCCGTCCACTCCTGGGCATGCGTCGGAATTTGCGTGGGCACGGGAGCGAGTTTTACGCCACAGGCGGTCCTACAATATTGTATTGTTTCAAAATTTCTGCTGTTTAATGGCACTTAGTACTAACGGGTAGAGGTAGAACTTTTTGAACACATTTAAGTATATCTTGAATGTTTGATTTAAAAAATTATAGGTTTTGATAGGTAGGGTAACTTAGAACTCGATGTGATTATCTTTCTTCTAAAGTCGGATTTTTTATTCAGTAGAGTAATTTGACAGGTGCCAATGTCACTTTGTAAAAATAATCCTGCTTAAACTGTTTTTCTCAATCTTTTGCGCAGATCCAGTTCTAGTTCATTATGTATTGATTTTATTCACGCAGACAAATTCAATATTATGACTAGGTATAGCTACATTTTAAATTAGCATTATTTTTACAAAATGACATTGACAAGCTGTCAAATCACTCTACTGAATAAAAAAATCGACTATAGGTATTCGATTGCATTCGAAGCAATATCCTTACACCAACATTGATAGTTGGCATCAAGGTAAATCTATTCCGTATACAATGACCAATGTGACCGTGTCACGTACTAGAAAATAGGCAGTTTTCCAATAAGTAAGAGGCCAATGTGTGTCCTTCCTTACCATATCTAGTGAATATTCGTATCCGTCGGGGTTCACCATGGGAATGATGATCCAGTCGATTTCGTCAGTCAGTCTTTGGTCGACAATGTCAACAACTAGTTGGTTGATGATGTACAGAGCGACGGGGGGAGTCACCCATTCCCTGGCGTGGACAGCAGCGTCGATGACAATGACGGGCTTCATCAGGTTCTCGAAGCGGGTTGTGGAGATCCTCACGTATTTGACCTGCCTGCCTTCGTAGCTGAGGCCAGCGTTGATGACTGTCACCAAGTCAGGGTATTGCTCCCCCAAATTGTCTATGTAGTCGTTGATCTAAAATGTAAGAGAACGAAATAAGTTTTGTATAGTTCCTTTTCATGTTCCTATTATTTATTAAGAATTTCGGTTTGCTTAGATGTTTTTTTTTTATTAGCCTAGAAAGATATAGATACTTAGTTTAATAATAGTTATTTGTTATGCAAGGCTCGAAAGTTGGTTATTTAGCGGCGAGTTACCTCAATTGAAATCTGAGCAAGTGAAGGATTCTAGGATTGAACCTCGAGCGTAGCGAGTGGTTCAAAGATGGAATCCTGAGCGAAGCGAGGATTTCAAAGGTACAAGACGCTAAAAACTTTTCTGCCGAGCGCAACGGTTGTTTCCGCGGTCAACTTCCGGTAAAAAATTCTTTAAACATAAAGTTTAATCTAAATATACCTTATTCTCGTTGTTTTAATGATATAAAAAACTAAAATAATAAAAAAGGGAGTATTATAGTTAATTCAAAGTTATTTAGGTTAAAGTAGGAATATATTGTTACTTATTAATAAGAATAAAAACGATTCCGTAAATGTTGACACTGACATGAGGTACAAGACAAAGACAATTTAAAAATAAAGATTTATGTCACAGTCCGAAATCCAACTATAGGTTGTGAAATCTCACCCAGCCTAATATAAAATTCTTATAACAAATAGTATAATCTTATTGTTTTTATGATTTAATAAACTAAAATAATATAATTAAACCAAAACGGAGTATTATTATTAATTTAAAATAAGAACCAAATATAACAAAAAAGTCAATAGTGCGATTCGGAACGCATTATGACATATTTATAGGTATTAAATTAAAAAAGTACTTTGCCGCGCTAGGCCGCAACATTTTTCTACGCCTAAACTGATTAACAAAACCTCCTTTTTAGAGCGTGTGAGGTGAAAATGTAATTTTCATGTCTGAATTTAACAATTTTTACTTTTTTCATGATATATGCAAGATTTCAAAGTAACTTGAATAGCAGTTATAATATTATAATACCTCATCGGGTCTGTAATAAGTGTCCCAACTCATGTCTTTGCCGCTGCGACTTGCGGCTTCCCTGTTTTTCTCAATTTCTTGATCTTCTTGACGAAGAATGCTAAAATGAATATAGAATTTCTAGATTAAAATTAATGTAAAAACAATCAGATACTTTATTTCTGTTAAATATGTGTTGGTAAATTTTGTGTCGCTGTTACTGCAATGAATTTCTCTTTTGCTAATTTTATTCTCTTTTGCATTCATTGCTTCACATTCTCTTGAACATACATATTTATTGTATGCAGAGTCGGAGTCATAATTGTCAAAACTAACTAATTCTAATTAACAACTATTTACATCGCTATTGTAAAGATTTTCCTTATCCATCCAGACCAGTGCCCCGCAGAGGTGACAAAATCAGCTAGGCGATTGCTTAAAGTCAATCGTATGTGACAGTACATATTGTATCATATGATATGTCATTCCAAACAAATTGCAGCCGATTGAATACTGTATGAACTGTCAGATGAATACGATTACCTTACGCAATCGCACCCCAGGTTGATTAAATTTAAGTAGGTACCTAATAAAAATTGTGCAACATACTTACTCAGCCAGATTATCGGCAAACTGCGTGTAAGTCATGTCCTTGGCTTCGAAGTACCTCAACCATTGCTGTTTCTCTTCCGGTGCTAGCCTGATAAGAGCTTCCAGCTTTCCTGACTCAGAACGGGCTGCAGGAGTCGCTGAAATCACGTCCAGGGAAGCTTCCAATGCGGCAATGTCTGCTGCTGTACCGGCCACGCGGTAAAGCTGGTGGCTAAAACATACCAGCGATTCAGTAATCTAATTATTGAGCTAATTCTTTTGGAAAAGTTTTAATTCAAGTATATAATTACGCAAGTCGCCTATAAAAGGGTTAACAATTTTGTTGTTTATTAAATAGTAGAACTAATTGAAAACTAGGGTCTACTACGAAAAACAGAAAAGCTATAACCGGAAGATTTTCGTCATAAGATTAAAGGCGCTATTCCATTAGGCAAGTCTTACATGCAACTATGACCACACCTTAGCAATTTGCATGCAACTTGAACATACTTGCATAGAAGCTACAAGTTGTATGCTGGTAGTTTGAACTAGTACATTGCTGTAACGTAAGTTACTTGTACAAAATGTTTCCAATGCAAGCAACTTGTACGCAAATGTGACGTCATACTTGCATGCAAGACTTGCCTAATGGAATAGCGCCTTAACTAGATATTTATTGACCTTTTTTGATGCTGCTAAAGTCTTAAAAACTTAACGACCGTTCGTCCGATAGTCGTGTATGGTTTTCAGAGTAGACCCTCCGTTTTTAGGGTTCCGTACCTCAAAAGAAAAAAACGGAACTCTTAAAGGATCACTTTGTTGTCCGTCTGTCCGTCAATCTTCGTTTATCTCGAAAACACGTGAACGTATCGAGTTGAAATTGAAACCACATATTGAGGTCAACCAACAGTCTGATGGTGGTATAAAAAAAAAACAAACTTGTAAATTAACGTAAACAAAAGATAGGACCGTTTATGTCGTATAAAACGCATTTTTCGACACTCTTATGGGAATCAAAATTCATAGGGTTGACAACTTGCTAGGCGATTGCGTAAAGTCAATCGTAGGTATTCATAATTGTCAGTTCATATTGTATCATATTAAATGTCACTCCATACAAATTGCAACCGATTGATTACGATATGAACTGTCAAATGAATACGATTACCTTACGCAATCGCACCCCTGTTTGGCGTAGGGGTACTAACCCCGCCTTCTGCGCCAGAGGTCCCAGGTTAGATCTCCGGACAAGACAAATATTTGTGTGCATGAACATGTATATTTGTCTTGGTCTGGGTGTTTAATATGTATATTAAGTAAAAAATAGTATATAAGTATGTTTATCCGTTATTTAGTATCCATAACACAAGTTCTTCATGAAACTTAACGTGGGCTAGATAATTGGTGTGATTGTATGCAAATATTTATTATTTTATTATTATTATAGGGTACTTCCTGTTGACCTAGAATTATGAAATTTAGCAAGTGATCTTTTTTTTAAGTACTACAAATACAGGAAAATAATTAATTAGGTAATTAAATAATATAATTGTAATTAAATCATAAAAATATAGTCTTTAGTTTGAAAACTGAATTTTGGGAAAACTCTCAAGGGAATCAAATCAATCGCTTTCCGTCGACCTAGAACTATAAAATTTGGCAAGTAATACCGTCTTTTAATACAAGTACCTACAGGAAAAATCCAAAAACTATAAATCTGTAATTAAATCATCAAAAATGTAGTTTTAAGTTTTGGAAACCGAATTTCGGGTAAAATTAGAAAACTGCGAGACTCGATTCCTGAACTATTTATAATATTACGTAGGTAGGTATAAGCTAGTCCGACTCGCACGTGTCCGGTTTTTAAGAAGTGAACCAATAAGAAAACTAGAAAATTTTTAAAGTGATTTCTAGCGTAAAAGTGCTTGTGAATTCAGAAAATCAGTAAAATAAACTTACCCTTCATATTTTTCATGCCTCCCTTGCACAGCGGCTACAAACAGCAGAAAACAGATCACAAGCCGAGCCATTTTGACCATGAACTGACCCAATTCCACATCAGTAACCCTTATTTACCCATTCGATATGGATAATCCCATCCATATCTTTATTGCCTAGTAAGCTGCAACTCCTGATAATTGGGGCTATTTATTAATTTAGTGCTTCAGTGCGGTAATAGCGATCGATAATAGGGTTTAATTACAACTATTTTATAAGTTTTGATAATATTACATAGGTAGTAACTAAAATACATATTAATGTTTTTCAAAAATAATCAGAATGCACGTTTCTTATCATATTTTTTTACATGATCATCATGTACTTGCCTATTCCGACAAACAGACATTCAAAATGCCTTCTCTTCTATGTACATATACAGATACCTAGAGGTACATTCGAGTAACTTAATGGTCGACCAGTAAAGTTTTTTCAGGGATCTTTATTGAAAAATGTACTAGATGAATAGAAAAAGTTTATACTTATCACAATTAATAGAATATTAATAGGTATTTCATTTGAACGATCAATTAGGTAACTTCCAAAGCCCGTTTCTCAAAAAGCCTCACTGGTCTATTGTACTACGTAAAGAAGTTCTATGACTATCAGCTAATAATGCTGTTCTCATTGAATGCAATAAGAAAATACTGCCTATACAGAACCATTTTAATAAAACAGGTACTGTACCTACATTGATAGTCATTATATGGAAGGTCATTATGTGTAGGTGGTGTGGTAAATAGTAGTACAAATCAATAAATTTACTTTATTGCTCAGTAACATACATCATAATATGTGCCAGAAGTTATAGACATTATAAAAAAAAACTATGACAAATAACTGAATATATTATAAAAGTAAAGTAAGTTATATTTTCCGTAGACGACATCATGATCGTCTGTCAGCAAATAAAATTACATGTAAATTGCAATATACAAGTAATTTTGAAATTTAGGTACTATTAAGTATTCTGTGATTTAGGTACCTAAAAGCCGGTCAAGTAACTTAATGAAAAGGGACTGCTTTCTCCGTGGTGAGACAAAATAGCAAAAAACTACAATTTTCTATTTTATTACAATACCTACGCGAAAAGTTTGTATAATCATGAAACTTTTTATAATAGCAACCTATATTTTGCAGAAATAAATAATAAAAAAAAGATTTAGTCATCGATGGCTTTATTCTATTGTACCACTTAATACTGAGATGCCTGAAGCTACCTCTTCAGTTTTAAAATGTATTTCCAGTATATTTTCTTTAAGGTTCGTTTGAAGCCTGAATGTCTCCACGCATAAATCAATGGATCGCACAAACTGTTACTGACTCCTAACAGGTATAGAGGGCCCAGCGTCAAAACTTCTAATGGTACACAGTCATATCCATGGATCATTATGTTACATTTCACATACATAATCACAGCTACATAGTAAGGTGCCCAAGTACCGACAAAACAAAATGTGACCAACAGAACCGTTTTGACCGCTTTCAGTTTACTAAGTGCAGGTTTAACAGCCTTTGATTTCTGGTAATAGCGGGATATTTTCGACATCTTCTGCTTTAATACATCATGTGTTTGTTTATGTTCTATATTTGTTTTCATTTCATGCATTTCTAAAGAGGTCTCTTTATCAGTAACTGTTTCAGTTGATACTGTTATCGTGACTGTTGTTTTCGATACTTCATCGGTATTATTAATTTCATCGAATGCTTTGTTTATGTAGGCTACATTACTTTCTTTGAATTCTCGAATTTTGTCGACAGCTTTAACAGCGCTATGCAATATGAGTATGTACAGAAGGCACACTGTGATGATAACACTTAGTACAAGTACTGAAAGTACTATGAGTAACGACGGTGGGAAAACAGCTATATACCAGCACCGGAAGTCTCTGAACGTCTGCCCAGTCCACCCCATGGCTGGTAAGCAGGATATGAATATTCCTGAAAACAATATATTCCTATTATAGACTATAATTATACCACGACTCTCACATATATTTACTTGATTTTACATGAAATCAATAAAAAAGCAAAAAAATATATATATCGGTGGTTAATATGATTAAACTATTTGGTGATGGAAAATTACTTTTTAAATCGTAAAATGTCATGTAAAACATTGTCATAAGTACCTACCTACTTATTCTATCAACACGTCACAAATCAAAATTACGTAACAAAAGTTAGAGGACATACCTATTACCTATCTAATAATAAACAACGTACATATTGCTACATAATTTAATTATCAATTAAAGTTACTACATTAGTCTTAATAGATAATTAAAATAAAATGCTTTTACGATTGCAAGCGCGGCAAATTTTAGTTTTTGCCGAAATTTCACGAAAAACCGAGTATATTGTACTATACATATAAATAAAGCGCTACATTCGAAAAGCCTTTTTTTCCAATAATAATTTTAATCACAACACAATTTTCATTAGCACGAATGCACACATAATAATTTAATCACATCACATTTAACGAAAACTTGAAATGTTATTTTTTATACTTTTTGACAAAAGATACCTTTGAACGTGTTTTCTGAAGTGACTCTTAACAGTCTTTTTGAATCCCTTGTGCCACCAAGCATATATCAAAGGGTTCAGAACACTATTGCAAAGGGCTAAAGTGGCAAGCGGTCCAGTTAGCAAAGTCAATAGGTGCAAACATTGTGAATTTGTGCGTTTCTCTTCGCAAAATACAAAAAATATAACTACTACAAAGAAGGGCGTCCAAGTAACGATAAAACTTCCTGATGTCAGCATCACTACAGTAACTGCTCGCCATTTCTTAGGACCTTTTACTTTACAAGTTCTTTTACAAGGATTATACGCTAACGTTCCTATTGAGCTTAATGTAGACTCTCTCAATGAGTTTCCGATAGGACAGTTTGTTTCCACAGTACAAACACTGAAGTTAGACTGATGATCGCCTCCTTTTTGAATTTGTAATTTATCAACACAAGTTTGGGATTCATTTGCTTTAATACTGAGGTCATCAGTACTTTTAGATCTTGATTGTTTTCCTTGCTGAGAGTTGAAATTCCTACAGCAAGTATTGAACGAAGCACTTCTTTTAATTTTACCGTTGTCATGTTTACTCAATGACTTGTTGTTCCCTATTTTAGTATGACCTCGATTAATTCTTAGCTTAGGTTTTATTTCCGCTTCCAAATCTACATTACCGTTTTCTGAGGCTTTTATCTTTTTTAAATTTTTTAAAGCTTGCAGTAAAATAATTGAGTACAATATGGTCACTATTACTATAGGAATGGTACTGAGAATGGAATTAAATGCGACTAATTCGCCAGGGTAGACCGCTACATATGCACAACGCAAAGGTAAGGGGTCATTGTTAGTCCAGCCCATGGCAGGTAGAAATCCAAGAGTGATACCTGCAATACATAGAACATCAAAATTGTTAATATTACACTTTGTTAGCACAAGTTTATTTAAAAACACAACACATATTAAAGGGTCTAGCGTTAGTTTGCAAATGCCCAAAATGATTCCGTCGCGTCGCGTATTGTATAATTTTGACAGAAAGACTTTAATACAATGGGAAATAAGATTTTGAATTAAACTCTTGAACGCGTTAGAGACGTTTGGACAATTTGCAAACTCACACTAGTCACTCAGAGCAGCTGACAATCTTACCGATAATCCAGATACAGACAATGCCGATTCTAACTCTTGTTGCGTTGAACCACCGCTGGTAATACAATCCGTGTAGAATATAAATGTATCTATCTACTGCAATCAGACCCACGCTGAAAATGGAGACCATAGCCGGGCAGACAAGCATACCTGTTAGAATGATTTTTTATACAATATTAACCTGTTTGTCATGAAAGCTCCGTGTCGTTACTAAAAAAGGGAGAGTAAAAAATAAGCCAAGATTACTAACAATTATCCGTATAAATTTAACTTACCAAGTTGAAAGATGCATAGTTGATTGGAGCCCATAGAATTGTCAACAGATGCACCAAAAATTATTGAAATTCCGATGATGGTGTCTGCTAGAGAAACGTTGCCCAGCAGCAAATATGTGCTTTTTGGCTGTTGGCCTGCAAAGAAAGAATTACAATGGGTATGATTAGGCTTTCTGCTAGAGGAATCTGCAATACTGTTCAAGGAACGTTGCCAGGCAGAAAATACCTTTATGTGCTTTTTTAGGATTGAAGAATTGCGAATTTAGTAAAATGCAGATTTCGAATTATAGAAATAAACAAAAATGACATAAAAATCGAATCATCCGAATATTTTGAAATACTAATCATTTACCTACTGCCGACTACTTTTATCTCAAAGTATAGAATATTCCATCTGTTTATTGAAGGAAAATAGTTATAAGTATTGTTTTTGCGCAAGTATATTATAAGGTACTTAATATAATTAAACCGATATTAGTCTAGCACGTCATACTTTAACGTTTGCACTTGGGAGCACCCTACCGCTCTTATGTAGCCTCTAATAACGGCGGTTTTCACAGTTCAAATGTGAAGCCAGACGTGACCTTGAATGTACAATGACTAGCAATTTTTAGATGCTGCTACAGATTTTTGGGTACCGTACAGTAAAAGAGTGCTGATCGTGCAACTTCACGAAATTCCAAACCGGGACAGCGCATGCGCAGGAAGGTAAGTTTTTTTTTTAATTATAGGAGATAGGAGAGACTAGCTTCCTCCCGCGGTTTTACCGGCGTGGTTACCGTTCCTGTGGGAATATAGGGATAAAAGTACCGTACTCTCTCCGTCGTTTCAACTAACTCTAAGTATGCCAAAAATCAAGTCGATTGGTTGCTAAGTTAGGGCGTGAAAGAAGGACAAAGAAACATACTCGCATTTATAATATTATTTAGGATTTGATTTGGTAGAAAGTACAGTAACGCACAATAATTGATGAACCTAAAAAGCTTTACTTATACAATAATAATAAGTTTGTTAGTTAGTTTCAAATTAACTTTGTACGCACTAATTTGAAACAAAATATTTAAACTAGACGACCTTATAAATCCACTAGAAAGAAAACACAAGTTAAATATAAGGAACCCTGAGTGCAAGTATGATTCACACTTCGATTGTGTTGTATTAAGATCGATTCGTTCTTGTTCTTCTATCGAATATTACTTTAATTTAATCGGTGAACTTGTGCTGTAAGTAATTTAACACGATGGATTTATGTACCATTATAACGTCTGTTGCGTAACGTGAGGCAGGTTATTCAAGGACCAAGCACTTTTTTTAACAACAGCATGGAAGTATTGGGCCCAGTATCACTTGTTGTTTTTTTATATCTTTTTTACCAGTTTCCTTACGAGTAAAATGTTATTGGCGTGTGCGCTTGTCACTGCTAGTAACAAGGGCAAGTCAGTCCAAAATGTTGTCACGCCATCGTTTTTTGACTTGACTCATTCGCCATGTTAAGAAACTCAGGGAAGAAAAAGTCTAGTCAAGTCAAGAAAAAGCTTTACTAAAATCCATTGCAGAGAAAGCTATTATAAACAATTATTTTTCACTCAGGCATATTTTATAGAAAAAATCGATTTCGAACGAACGTATTTCGAACGTGAATTATTATTGTATAATAACTTTTTGTTTGGATCGGGCTTTTTGGTTAATAAGATGATACGATACAGATAGAACAAGAAAAAGTTGATGTGTTAAGTTTGTCCATTAAATATTGTTTCGCATATTTGTTACACCTTGTATTAGGTACTTAATATATTTGTAAAAGCTTCGTTGGTTTTGATACTCCTAACAATAGGTAACAATTTGTGTTCTCAATTCGGCCGGTATGTTTTTTATGTATGTACACCGATTATCTCAGAATCAGGCCAGTGTACCTATGTGACGTTGTGTGCTAAGTAAGATGACTATGACTATGATTTATTTGGTCATCACATTTTTTTTAAAGTATAAGGTATTCAAAAGACGTGAAATATCTTTATATAATTCCGGAGCTAAAGATTCATTCGTGCGCTATTTGATCAACAATTAACGAGTGTAGTTATGTGATATGTAGTAGGTAACCTAACTAACTATGTCACTTTATTTGGATTTGTAATCCGTAGATTGTCTAATTTCAATACATTTCTTTTATTTTTCGCTAGATGTGGAAATTCTTTATGGTGATGATATCTTCATATAATTCCGGAGCTAAAGATTCATCCGTTCGCTATTTGATCAACAATTAACGAGTGTGTAATATATAGTACCTACTTATCTATGTCGTGATGTCACTTTATTTGAATTTCTAATAGGTAGATTGTCTAATTTCGATACATTTATATTTTTCGCTATCGTTTGTTCATAAAGATTGCAATTCAGACTCTAATCAAGTAAATTCAAATTTTATCTTTGTAATAATTGTAACCACAGGGCTTTGTGTGAGTATTCTCACCTTACTCGCTTACGCCGCAGTTTGCGAATAGAGTTTAATTCTCAACTTTATTCCCATTGCATTAAGGCTATCTGTCAAAATTTTACTCTCACGCGATGGTAACGTTTGGACATTTGCAAACTCACGCTAGGCCCTCTGTCTTGTCTATTTGTCACTGATTTCCACTATCCTTTTTAGGGTTCCGTAGCCTGATGGCAAATGTATTATATAAACCGCTTTACGGTTTTTACACTCGTATTTTTTTTTTCATCAAATCTATACGTATGGGATATCTTTAGATGGATCTTTAAAAGTTACATTGAGGTTCCTAAAACAGTTTTTTCTCAAAGTCAACCGTTTGAAAGATATACACTTCCAAAGTGGTAAAATGTGTGTAAAAAAATACGAAAGCGAAAAATCTAAAAGTAATATATGCTGTAGATCTTTATAAAAACTTTCAATAAAAATTGGTTTGAACGAAATATATTAGGCAGTTTCAGAGCTATAGCACATTTTCCAAAACCGCAATTATAACTTTGTCATTCATACAAACACTATGAAAAACAAAGTTATTTTTGCAGACAACAAATTATAGTGTCATTTTGGGTAGGTGTATTTAAATGATAATAATGAATGAAACTTTATTGCACACGCTGCAAAAACTAAAACATACAGAGAAAATGATGACAAAAAAGAGGAACACACAATAGGCGGCCTTATTGCTACATAGCAATCTCTTCCAGACAACCTTGGGTGAGAGACGGAACCCTTCATGTGCGAGTGCGACTCGCACTTGGCCGATTTTTTCTTAAAGATTAAGTAATTTAGACACTACAGCATTGCAATTCAGACTCGGATCATGTAATTTCATATTTTATCTTTGTAATAATTGTAATCTGTCTTGTGTATTTGTCACTGTTTTTTTGCAAGAACCAATTGTTTGAAAATAATGTAGGGTATTTATAAACTGCCGAATTATTGAGTACAGGCCGTACGAATTGCAATAAAACATATAATTTTTCGTTTATTTATAAATAATCATTGTCCAGCGCGCGGTCAGTTTATAGACAAACGAGATCAGCAGCGTTTAATTGTGAATGAACCCGTATCAAATGCACTAATCGCGCAACGGTGTACAATTACTCGTAGTTACCGTAGTCGTGATATTGTACCCCGCCATCTGCTAGGCCCATGGATTGGTAGCACGGGTGTTAGTTCATTAATAAATTCAGAGTTATTTAGTACTTGTTGGTCATCTATTTCTTCGCCCGCAGGCTACTTTTTTCAATGATTTTTTACTTTATTGACTGACATATTTTGTGGATAACTATTTTGATTAAGATAACTTAAAGCCAGAAAAGTACTTATAACTTTTTAATTTTGCATTTTACAATGCTATTTTTATGTGTTAAATATTAAACAAGAAAATATACTAGAAAAAAACAATCAGTCTCATGTCAGGGCCGTCAGGGCGACATGAGATTGGTTGTTTTTTTCTAGTATATTTTCTTGTTTAATATTTATCACCAGAAAAGTCCTATTAGGGACTGCCTGCCCTGAAACAGAATAATACATGTTGGCCCCGAGCTGATGATGAATCTTAGCTAAGTCATGAGTATAGGCACCTCTTTAGACATTTTCTTCGACTCTCAATGGGTAATAATTTAAATAAAACCACTTTTCCGGATATTTAACGGTCAATTTATTATTTTATTTTATGGATTTTTGGGTTTTCTGCGATTCGGCACCTGTTCAGGGGCCGTGGTCACGGGATGACTAGCAACATAAACATTATCACTGCGAAAACATAATTCTATTGTTTAATTTGGATACTTATACGGAAACAATAGATTAATTGTAAATAAATTTAAGATCTGCGGGAATAATTTTGTCTGAATCAAAAATGTGCTCACATCAAAGTAGTGTGCTGTAATAATTATTTCCCAATGAAATACACAACATTTACACATCCCGATGATGTAGAAAGATGTCGTCACGTAGATAGATGCCTAAGTAAGTTTTTAATCGGCATTGAACATCAAAATAATTATGGTGTCTAAACAAATTGCCACGATTTGTTTACATACTTAATATGCGTTGTTGGTGTCATTGAGCTTGTGTAACAGCTTTTGTCGATTTTAAAATAGGTAATATTTTTCGTCAGAAAATATTTTCCTTAGCAATTTTTCGTCATTATCAGCCATGCAGGCACATGTATTCATATTGGGATCCCTTTCGTTAACATAATATAATGTATTCCTAAAATGTTTTGGCACAATTAATTTGGCATTATTTTTTTTGATAATTATACTTGGTCATAATTGATTTTTAGCAGCATATGTACTGTGGAATAATTATATTTAGGCCTAATATATTTATGCATACCTAGTTATAATTTGCACAATGTTTTTAGGCATAGTGTACAGTCGCCTAATAGTATATTTTACTAAAATTGAATATTTTCTAAATTATACAGTGTCAAAGTAGGTTTAGGCGCGGCGGGGTGGCCCTTGGGCCGCCCCTAAGCCGCCTTTTAATTATTTTAAATAAGTAAAAAACTATATTTATTATAGTTTGATACTGTTATGCCTTTATAAAGCTATGCTTATAAATTTTATGCTTAAATATGATTAGGTTAATTTTATTTATGATTAAGACAATTATGCTTAATTTGTTAATTAAACAAATTAAGCATAATTGAAAAAAAAATATGGATACATATCATTAGTCTAAATTACCATATGCCAAAATATTTTATGGTTATGATAAATTTTAAATAGAAAAATATTGGAAAAAATTAACTCGGCCACAAGTGAATTCTCAGATGGGAATCGAACCCATGACCTATGACCCATGACCCCAAAGGTCATGGGTTCGATTCCCATCTGAGAATTCACTTGTGGCCGAGTTAATTTTTTCCAATATTTTTCTATTTAAAATTTATCATAAGTATAAAAATAGCATTGAAAAATGCAAAAAATCAAAAATCATAAAATATTTTATGGTTATTTTTTTATGCAAATGGATAGCGCCCTAATTTTATTTAAATAGGGGATTACTTATTTGCAATTGTTCCTTCGGTTTTGATGATCGAAGAATTGCTCACTGTCTTGGAAGTTAAGACAGCTTATTTATTAAGCTTTGTTGGAGTTCTATTCCTAAATAACAAATATTTGTAATGGGTACCTATACCTACGTAATATTTTATCTGAATGTTTTATGTTTTCTTTTTTTAAGTGCAACCTACGAAGTTATATAAATACATTATAAAATAAATGTATCTTAATCTTCTAGGAATGTAGATGTTTTTTAAGTACTATACCTAGAAAGTTAAGCAGCGAATCCTTAAGATTTCCTACCTTTCCTTAAAATCAGACCGCTAGAAATGACGACAGTCAAGTTACTCAAGATGATGAGAGACCCGAGTATATAAGCCACCCATTTGTACATCACCAGCTGTTCCCGTTCCTTAGTCTTGTAAGCTTCGTACAAATCGAACAGTTTTACTTGAGCCACTTCACTTTCATTAGTAAAATTAGCAACACTTATATTAAAGAAATCAGTCAACTGGTCTATCGTCTCATTGGCGTTTAAATCCGTAGTGTTAGAGTCCATTTTTCACTGCTTTTTCTTTAACACATTTTTCACTTGGCCAGTTGTTCCGTGTCGGCACATGTCTACACTGTCAGTTTCCAAAAAAGAATGACTAAGCTACTGATCAGTCAGCCGACTTGAGGATAAGTCATTTTAATTTTTGTCTGTTTAATGAGACTATTTACATTTTATGGCTCTTCGAGGATTCCATGCGATGTGATTATTTTCGTAGGTATGTATTTACCTTTTTAGTTTGTAAATAGAAAATATGCCCATATTTATGTATATTTAAGCAAACTGATGGTCTATTAACATAAGGTCAGGCTTCAATTTCAGGCGATTGCTCAAGTTTTTTTTCATTCTCTATTCTAAACTCTCGGTAATCTCCTGCTAATTGTTACTAAACCTACGGGCTACAGCTAGCGTTAAGTTTAGATATTATATTATGTGAAAACTTGTAATTGGTGTCTAGACATTATTTAAGTTATATATTCTTTATTTCATCACTGATTGTTTTCCAAATAAAGTAAAATAAAATAAATTGTACATTGAATAGGCTTTAATGTTTTTTGGCTTTCGGTAAGATTTGTTAGAAACGAGAGATTAATTTATTAAATAAGTTAGTGTACCTAATATTCATCCATCTTTATAAAAAATAAATACCTACCTACTATTTACTTAGTTAAAATATAAATGCGAAAGTTACTCTAGCTAGTAGTCTGACTGACAGCAATTAGTACGAGTATGCTTGTCTAAAAATTCCTTGCCGAAACCACGCCAATTTCGCAGGTGGTTATGTAGAGTACTTGTAAAATAATAGAATATAATAGAATAGAACTCCCGACAACAGCCCTCTACGGATAATTAAGTTGGGGCTTTTAAATTATTTTATCTTCTTTCAACTACGTTTTAACCGTCGTGGGATTTTTAATTTTTTTTTTTTACCCATGACTGTACGGAGACGGTCTATGCGTTTGGGGGTGAGAGGATATCATAATTTTTCATCATTCCGTCACATTGCTTGAAAGTAATGTCATTATATTGACAATATACTGATAATGTGTAGTACGTCTTTGTGTGTAAACCAATGTTACCAATTATCTCCAAAACTTCTAGTCCGATTTTTATGCGGTTTTCAGTAACGGGTTTGAGTTTAATTAATGAATGTTCTTAGATAAGTGTTACGGTGACAACTTACAAGGCGGCGCTGCAGTAAACATTTGTTTGAGCAAAACCAAAACTACTAGTAGAAATTGATGCGGTTTTCTGTAATGGGTTTTATGTAGTACCTACAATGTACATAATATCTATGCTCTCAAAAAAGTTGAAATAGAAAGCAAAATATTTTTTTTTTTTAAATCACCGACGGTTAAAACATAGTTGAAAAAATATAAAATAATTTAAAAGCCCCAACTTAATTACCCGTCGGGGGCTGCCATCACTATTATAAATTTCAGTATTCATGAATATAAATAAATCGAATTATTAACGTTACTATAAAATGCAAAACTATAGGTCATTTAATGGCAGCCTCCATCGGATAATAATTAAGTCGGGGCTTTTAAATTATTTTATACTTTTTCAATTACGTTTTAATCGTCGCGTCGCTCGTGGGGTTTCTTTTTTACCCACGACTTTATGGGAGACGGTATATTATTATGCGTTTGGGGTGAGAGGATGATTGTTTGTGCAAACCAATGTTACCACTTATCTCCAAACTACTAGTCCGATTTTGATGCAGTTTTCAGTGATAGGTTCGGGTTTGATTGGGGCATGTTCTTAGATAGATGTTATGATGACAACTCACCAGCAGTAAACATTTGTTTTGCAAACGAATGTTACCATTTATCTCTAAAACTATAAGTACAATTTTGATGCAGTTTTCAGTGCTGGCTGTGGGTTTGATTGGTGCATGTTCTTAGATAGGTGTTACGGTGACAACCACCATGGGGCGCTGCAGAAAAGATTTGTTTTTGCAAAACCACATCAAAATTTTGATGCACCCAAATATTTGTCTTGTCCGGGGATCGAACCAGGGACCTCTGGCGCAGAAGGTGGGGTTAGTACCCCTGCGCCAAACAGGTCATCAAAATTATCCGTCGGGGGTTACTATTACTATTTTAAATTTCAACATGAATATAAAAAAGTATAGCAATAAAGTATCTTTAACTATTCACGTTACCTACTATAAAACTGCAAAACTACTTAGTTAATTTAACCATTAAATCGTCACCGAGCACTTGTACTATTAAGTATTCTGTGACCGAGCCCTAGTTAAATGCCGTATCGATGAAAGGTACATATAAATCCTCAATCACCTCCATCAGAATGCTACTGCTTGTGTCTCTCTGCACAGGAAAACAAAAAAAAGAAAACCACCTAGAGCGTGTCAGGCAAGGTTAACCAATATCTCCGAAGCTCTTTACACTAGCACTAGAATGTATTATATATTCCGAGAGATGCTGTAGAGTGCGAAAGGTTGATGATCAAGACCATATAAGGTGTGCTGATGATCTGATCCTGGTTTCAGAGAGCATCGAGTAAATGACGGCGAAGCATAAGGGCGGAATCTGATAAAACAGTCTTTAAAATGAACATAGGCTAATCCAAAATTATGACCAACATTCCTGAAGACACAATTCACACAACCTATCACCTTCCAGTAGAGAGTGTGACAGAATACTTATACTTGGTTGGGACAAAAGGTCACCCTGGGGGCCTACCATCAACTGTAATGCGATTCATTTTAGGTTAATTTCAGGTAGTAAGAGCGGGACGCCACTAGACGCGCTATATGGCAGCACTCTCACAACCTACAATGAATTGCATTACAGTTGATGCTAAGGCCCCTGGACTTTGAGAAACAAACAGCGGAAGAGGAAAGACGGATCGCACAGGTATGGGCTGCATTCTGTGCCAACAAACTAACGCTCCGTGGCAAGATACATCTCAAAACCAAAATCTTTGAGCAGTGCGATCTCACTTACGGTACAGAAACCATGACTTTAACACAGAAGTCTGTCGAGAAATTTCTAGTCGCGGTGAGGGACATGGAGAGAACAATACTTGGTATCACTCTGCAAGACAGAAAATTCAACGACTTCTGCATCTAGTTCTGCATCTTCATCAGAATCGAATTATTCTGAATCTTCAGAATCCATCGGAGGTATGTGGGCAATATTTTTTTAGATCTCCAAGCCATATACCGTACCTTGCCAATGTCCGTTACATACGACATATGTAAAGTATTCCTAAAACTGCAAGCATGTCAATGTCCGTTGTAAGTGACTTTGAAGCTCACTGTTGGTAGGAGTTTTAGGCAACGTCCGTTCTAAACGACGTCAATATTTCGGACACATTTTAGAACAATACACAGGTATTTTATCACCAAATTCAACATTAACGTTAGCTTTATTTAAAATTGTACTTAAATCAAAAAGTTACAACAAAAAAATAATCGTTATACTTACCTTATTCTAAAATTTGTCGGGAGCGCAAATTGACCTTGCCGAGGGAGTTATTCTACTAGCGTTGGACTGTTCAATTGCCAAAAACGCGCTTGTTGTGTGACAAAAAGAGAATGCAAATGTTACGTATGTATTAGAAATCGATTAAACGTGGTAATTTTGACGTGACTATTATATGTTTTTTAACGCGTCATTTAAAACGGACAACAACAAACAATTTAGGAGTTGACAGCCCCCAACGGATAAATATGATAGATTGATAGGTAGATAAAACGCTTTATTGCACACACAAAGATAAAGTAGGTACATACAGAGCATAAGAAAAATGTTATACATATGTCACATATATGTGAGCAAAGTCGACCTTATCGCTAGGAGCGATCTCTTCAGCCTTTGAGGCATAGGGTAAACAAAGAGAGAACGAGAGGCAGTGTGCCAGTAACAAAGCCAACGCTTAATTCAGGGGTTTTTAAATTATTTTATCCTTTTTCAAAAATGTTTTAACCGTCGTGGGTTTTTTCAAAATTTTTAATTTTCCTTTTTTTTTTATTACATTCGTACGAAGTAGCGTTCGATATCTGATTAATAAGTTAAAATATTTTATGAAAGTGTTTTCACTTTAAAAAGTTTTTGTATTGTGTTACAAAGTGTGTGAATAAGTAAGTACTGTAAAAGCAGAGGTACCTTCTTAATGGTAACTCTATTCCATAAAGAAAAAAAACTTTTGTTCTTTGTAGTAAGACGAAAACATAGTAGGTAGTGTAGCAATTTCCTTTTGTTTTTAAAGAAACTATAATGATATAGGCAATTACGTTTCATGACAGCACCATGTCGCATGCTGAATACAAATTTCTGTGTCCCTAATGAGATTGTTACAAGTTAAACTTACTCGATTGGCTTAACTTTATTGTTTTTTCTTTATGTGATGATTAACCTTCGTTCGGAGGAATTCCCTTTAATGACCTTTATGGATGTTGTTACTTAAACTTATTATACTTTATCATGTGATGATGAATTTAGTATTAAGTATTGCAATGCAACACAACAGGTAGGTAGGTATTGAGAAATTGTTTTTTTAATATGTGCAAAATAGCATTGTAAAATTAAAAATTAAAAAGTTATAATGTTCAATCGCAATACTTGATTTCTAAAGTTGGTTATAGACTGGCGCAGCGCAGGGAGCCTTCCCGACTGCTACCAAGATCGACTTATCTGTAGCCATATTTCTTTATGTTTTTTTAGGTAGTTAACTAATTTTATTGTTAACTCGCCATCAAAGTTAATTTGTCATCAAAAACGGAAAAAAATAATGCGTTAACTCGCCTTTAAAAAATAAATATCCTTTGTGACCTGTGACGAGTTTACACATAAATGCCGAATTTACTTTCAATGTATGGAAGTCATTGATGACGGTAGGGTTACAGCAGGCCACCACAAAGAACAACTTTAACTATCCCGTAAAAAATATGGTTAAGGACATGGGCGTCATTTGACAGTTAAATGACCATATATGGTAATTTTATGAGCTTCAAGTGTCAAATGAAGCCTATATCCATATTTTTTACGCGATATCTGATACCGATAGGCTGACGCAGCTACTACAATAGACTACTACTGGACTACGACTAGACACAATAGACTGCTATTGATCAGGACTACAATAACGACCGCATGAGTCATGCGGCATGACACAGCAGCTGGAAACGGAACTCAGGAAAATCAAATAGCAAATTCAGGGTCTATGTGAACTCCGGAGACAGTAACTTTGGAATCAGACCAACCAACATGCAGCAGCAGTCCGAATTCCGAAGGTGGCGTAAGCTTCGGTTAATCGTTAGCATGGTCCTAGCTAGCAATGTTATAGAAATCTCCAAGTATGTCGACAAGAGTAGCGTACTTCGTCTTTACTATAATATTATAAAGAGGAGACATTTGATTGTTTGTTTGTTTGCAACGAATAAACTCAAAAACTACTGAACGGATTTGGATGAAATTTGGTAAGTACACAGATAGTATATAGCCTGATTATGAATGTACCGTTTGCGACCTTCGGTACTAAGGTTTGATGTACTATCGTGGCCTATATACTGTTTAAATCCAGAATTTATTTAGGACTTGAAAATGAAAGATACTTTGCGTTGAAAACCATTTGGCGTCTTAGAAATTGAAATGGCAGCGGCGGTTCGGTTCCCACGTGAGGTAGCGCGAAGGTGGTTGGATGAAGACGATTTGCGTTTCGTTCTTGCTGTTGCCTCCGATCCGAAACAATGAACTTAAGTTACTTTTTATTCCGATATTCCCACGGGAACCGCGCGGCCGTTAGTCTTATATAATTAGCCGACAGTTAAGTACAGACAGACAGACTAAAGGTACCTAGTGCATGCAGGCAATGCAGGCACCGACTTCTACTCACTCGAATGACGAAGACGAGATGGAAGGTCTAGCAGAGCAGTGCAATGTCTTCGTTAACACCACAAGGCTGTAAGACCACAAGGGTTCAGTACAACATTGTGATAGGAGATTGGGAGTACAGATTAGATTAGACAAATTCCAACCCAGCCCAACCGTAGCTTCTGCCGACCATGATGGTCCTAAAGCGGCCATTTGTCGTGCTGCAGCAGTCCAGCAGTTGTTCTGTGCTCGAACAGTATTTATTACACAGGAATGATTGATTTGTACTATCCTATATCATTACTATATTCGTCCTAAGCTGATAACACGTAAAACGGAACGTAATTTAAACACGTTTCTTTTTACGTTCCATCCAAAGAAGTTTTAAGATTTATTTTCTTAACCGCAAGTTATTACACTGTACAGTTAAACTAATGACATCAAATACAAACATAATAAGTGAAATAAGGAATTATAATTTACAAAATAAATTTAGAAATCACATTTTCTAAAATTGTAAAGAATTAAAATATGAAATCGGGAATGCAAACGTCAAATCAGATGTCATTGTCATTTGTGATGTCATGTCTGTCTGTACACTACA
Organism: Chrysoteuchia culmella; assembly: GCA_910589605.1. NCBI lineage: Eukaryota > Metazoa > Arthropoda > Insecta > Lepidoptera > Crambidae > Chrysoteuchia > Chrysoteuchia culmella. The sequence goes on from OU342661.1 coordinate 13,851,997, forward strand.
CCAAAGAAAGAGAGGCCTTAAATAAATTGACGGACGAGACGATTCAATTCAATAATTTTCTAAGTTTCCAAAATGTTTAATTTGTCTATTCTTAGGCAATTTTCCAGGTACTTCATCTAATTGTTTATCACAATTGTTATATTATCAAATATAACCTAAAAGTCAACCTCAAATTCATTCAGATTTCTTTTTCAGATTATCGATATGTGGAGCTGCGAAAACACAAATAAATACAAGAAATATATTTACGGCTACTACATTACAGATTAAAATGACAGAACCGCTCTGGTATGTATTTTACGATATCCATCATCTTAGTTTACAGTACCAGTTGTGACAACGAAGTATAATATACTTTGTTTTACTATTTCAGTGCAGAACCTATGAAAAAGAAAAAGAAAATGGATCCAGCCATAATCAAAGCGCGTGAGGATCGTCGCCGTAAGAAAATAGAGAAACAAATTCGTAGATTACAGAAAAATGCTCGACAACTTAAACCAATAGATGAGATGGATATCCCACTGCATTTATTAGACGAAATGAAGTAAGTTTAGTGTTGCATATCTATTTAATTTATATCATATGCAATAAAAATTCCATGATAATTACTAAAATGACAAGTTTAAAACAGGAAACGGAAAAGGCCTCCTGTAAAACTATCCCCAGAAGTAGTGGAAGCCCGTGCATTACTCCAGAAGGAATGGACTCGGTACAAAAAAGAGGAATACATGGCCCATGTGGCTCAAATAGACCGTATCATGAGTGCACAGCGGCGCGCCCTTGATAGGCTCTATGAGGAATCTGAGGAACTGTATGATGAAGCTATTATGGTAAGCCTATTGTAAAATTTTCTGGTAATCTACTGGGAATTTCCTGATAATACCCAATGGTAATGGGTTCTGGACACAATTTATATGCTTTTGAAGTTATATTTTATCAAATGATTTGTTTGGATTGAAATTCTGGTAAAGTTCAGTAATTTGTGATAAGTATGTGAATTATTGATTTTTAGGTATTTATTGTATTCAACTGATTCAAACCAACTTACAAAAATATAAATATAATGGGGATTAACAGCACTTTTATATTTATATGCCATCATGTAGTACCTGAATCATAATTATATCTGTGTTTTTATTTTTTCCATATATTTCTAGAGATATTTGTTTTTTTTTTTGGATTGGCGTTTTATTTTCTGACGGCATTGTATACCGCTTGACCTAGTTGGTCAGAGAGTCGCCTTCTTTGTATGAAACTGTGTATAATGATGTCACACAGAGCGTGCAAATCTTGATGTTTGAAAACTTGTAAATCTGAAACTACTTATCTGATTTGAATAAAACACAGTTCAGTTTTTATATTGGTTAAAATTTAGAATCGTGCGGCACAATTTAAGGGGTAAGAGGGGTGCGGGGGTATCGAGGGAAAGGGCGATTCCCCCCCCCCCCACTACTCCTATTACAAAGTGATATGTAGTTTTGAAAATATTAAAAAAAATTACTTGATAATGTATGAAAATCTACACGGTGGAAAAAAAAAATGGTCTTAATCTTGTAGTGTAGGGGCAGTAAAAGATTAAGACTATTTTTATTTTCAAAATTTTCTTTAACTATCGTAATATTTATTAAAAAAAAAAAAACATAATTTCTGGCGCTTCGCCAGCCGCTGCCGCGGCACGCCTCCTCGCTCGGTTCGCGCGTTTTATTATAATATTGTCATAATGTGTATTACACTACTTTTTATAGAAATACATCGTTTTATGGGCTTCGCCGGCCGCTGCCGCGGCACGCTCGCTCGGCTCTCACGTTCAATATTTATAATAGTTTATAAAAAAGTCGTTTCTGGCGCTTCGCCACCCGCTGCCGTGGCACAGGACAAGTTATCTTTTTTTCTTTACAATAAGTCAAACAATGATAAAGCGAGGTGAATTAACGTTTCAGGTTTTAACCGTTTTGAGGTTAAAAATTGTTTTTTGATTTTCTCAAAAACTATGCGTTACCTTGTAATAAGAGTAGTGTTCGGGGGTTGGGTGGCCCCCCCTTTATCAACCCTTCCATTTTCAACTCTTAAATCGTGCCGCACAATTCTAAATACAACCCTTTATATTTATTTAAGCTATACTGTAAAAAAGTTTCAAGTGATTTAATGAACCTGTGGTTGATCCCTATTAAGTAGCATTGACAATAAAATAAAATATAAAATATAGTTAGACTCTCTAGTATAAAAAGATGAAATAAAGTCAAATTTATAAAAATATGAATGTTGTTGTATTTACAAGCATTTGCTCAGCTAATTTGCCATATACATATTTATAAGTTTGTAGTGATTCACTTGTCTGTATTTTTATTTTATTTACTGATTTTATATTTTTTTTTTATCTTTTCAGCCCGATCTGTCCCTTATACCATACACTGTTAAAGGGCCAGTGGCAACACCAACAATCAAAGATTACGTGTCACCAGACGGAGAGTATATTGATATATCTAAGAAATGGGATAACTAGCATTTGAATAGTGTAGTAATTATTGCAGATTTTGTGTAAAATATTAATAAAAATTTGGATGTTCTATCATATATTTTACTCTTTATTTATTTTATCCTATCTTGTAGGATTTGAGGGTTCTTAGCACAGTTATGACGTTTGTTGAATTTTTATGTATGAAATGCATTCTATAAAATCTGTTTATAACTCTGTTATTTTATGCCCTCAATACTGTATAATTTTTTAAGTAGCTGGAGAATTTGATTATTAATTTCACTTAAATTAATAACACATTATTTGAACTGGAAATTAATGAAATAAACTCGCTTCGGCCAAGTTGCATCGGATGGGCTGACTGGGGATGCAATGCTACGACACCCCGTCGTACGAGGGGAAACTTAATTGATTCACTAGTCCAGTTTTTCACAACATACTGTCACACACAATACTAACAGTATAGTGTCCCTCCTCCCTAGCTGGCCTAGGGAGTAGGGGGGGTAGTGCTCATTTTGCCTGAAGCTGAGAAGAAGGGGGTTACCTATGCTGAGGTTATTGCAAGGGCGAGAAAGGAGATCTCCATTACGGAGTTGGGAGCGCAGCAGGGCGTCAGTATAAAGCCTAGTCGGACGGGAAGCCAGATTATGCGGGTATCACAGGACCCCAGTGGGACAATTGCAGATCTGTTGGCAGCGAAGCTGAGCACGGCGTTGGCCGATGTTTTAAGGGTGGGGCGACCCATCAAGAATTCGGACCTTTTACTCACGGGTTTGGACGATTCGGTGAGCAGGGATGAAGTGGTCAATGCCGTAGCGAAGAAGGCCGGGTGCGACCCTAGTGTGGTGATGGCGCAGCAGATAAGGCGAGGCCCCTTTGGGTCGGGACGGCTGCTGATAAGGTGCCCAAGAAGATCGAGTCGGAGAGACTAGTAGTCGGTTGGAGCGCCACAAGGGTAAAGGCCTTGCAATTGGCAATAAAAATGGCTGATGATAATGACAGTGTCGCAAAAATACTACCTCAAAGTACTTAACTTCTATTTATTTCCCACTCAACATCTCGTTGCGGTATTGCGGTCTTGCTAGGGCGCTATGCGTAATACTTCGGCGATAGAACAAGTTCTTTTATCACAAGAGGGTTCCTGTCAACGGTCTTAAAGCTCCGCAATAAAGTTGAAAGTTGTTAAATTTCGTCTCGTACATGACAGTAACGCCATCTGGTTCTGGTAGGGACTGGAGAGTAAATAGTAAGACCCTGGTCACAGACTTTTGTGGCTTTGATAACCAGAATGAATTAGGTACAAGCTGTTTATCCATTTCTTTCAGAAGTATCTTGTAAGAATGCTTCATCTGAATAATACTCGACACAGCCGTTAAGTAGGTTCTAGGCACACAGAAAGTAAGTAAATTATAGGTAATGCGAATGCTACGAATGCTCGAGTGTTTCTCTACCTACCCCTTATAATGGTGCAAACTGTAAGTATACCTACTTATTTATAGGGTATAAGGTAGTACAGTATCGGACACATTTCATTTTTATCCAAAAAGTCTAATTTGAGGTCATGAACATCATTTAATTTCATAATTATGAAGTTTTAACTTTATTTGTTATGTCCTTAAGGTTAAAAGTTTAATAACTTAATCTATTACATCAATTTGTTTTTTTTTTAAGTTCGCATACTATCGGACACCGTACGGTAATATGGGATAGCATACTTGTCAAGTATGCTATCCCATGCTTATAAAAACAATATTATTATGAATAAGAATAATTTAATACCTGCACTGAGTACCCTGCAAACGTGTTAATTAGATAAGCTAATTAATATTTAAAAGAGCGTAATAAATAATACAGTGCCGGCAGGGGCGTGCATTCCATATAGGCAATTAGGCAGTGCCTACCTCATTCAAAACCTAAATAAATATACAATATTAGTGTTAAAGTTATTTTATTTTAGTTAAAACTTATATTCAACACTCACCCACTAAGATTTTCCTTACGCTAAATACTGAATACCGACCGGTAGGCAGTCTCCAAATTGCCTACTTGAAGCAAGCAGCGTTTCATACAAGAATACAACTTATTTAGAAAAAGTATTGCTCTAGTATAAACCGCCCACGGCAAGAAGGGCGCTATTTGTACGTGTAACGTTCTAGCTTAAAGGTCCGGAATATATCAGTATAAAGTAAGGAAGCCTACCTGCCGAATGAATTTGGTCGCGAATTATTTTGTTAGGGAGTTATTTTAAAACTATGATGTAAAGGGCAATTTTGTTGAAATTTAAATACTTGTAATGATTAACGTATTTATTTAGATAAGGATTAATATCATGTTTATGAAAACAGCTTCTCAAATAATACATTAGTTAGTTAATACATTAGAACACATTTTATTATCCTAAAAATAGCGAGTTAACCTTAAAACATAGACATATGTTGTCGCGGATTTTTTTTTAGAACTATTGATGTGGAACAATTTCGTCATACATGATTTTTACGTACTTTAACCGTTTACACACCTTCCGCAACGTTACGGAAGCTCCCAAAAGTAATATTTTTTCGCCGTTTTTGCAACGTTTTACATAAATGCTCTGCTCCTAATAATAGTAGCGTGATATTAAATACCTTATAACCTTCCTTGATAAATGGACTATCCAACACAAAAATAATTTTTCAATTCGAACTAGTAGTTCCGGAGATTAGCGTGCTCAAACAATCAAACTCTTCAGCAATAAAATATTTCTACTAAATATTACGAATTTAATAATTTATGGTTTCACTCACGGTTTCATTCACCCGCCGTTCGGTTCCCGTTACCTTGGGAATATCGGGATAATTTGCAGCCTATGTGAGCTGATGTATAAGCTACATTGCTGTAAAGTTTCATCTTATTCAGTTCAGTAGTATTTTCGTGAAAGAGTAACAAACATTCATCCATCCAAATATCCTCACAAACTTTCGAACTTATAACATTAGGTAGCAGGATAGGATACGTGCAAAGTTACTAGTTAGATCTACAGTGCCTACCACGTTGGAAAACCAATGCACGCCCCCGAGTGCCGGTTTCATTAAGTATCGGACAGTTGCTTTTAGTATTGGACAAATTATTAATTTAATTACCTGATTCAAAAAAAGGAGGTTATCAATTTGTCACGTGTATTTTTTATTATTAGTTATTGACAACTAAAAAACAAACTAACTTGTATAAAGTAAATAAATAAATTGTATTTAAATAGGTACTTTATTATTAGTATTTTATTCAAAATATGTACCTATATACACATGTTCATACAATATGTCTCTTATACGACTTTATTATTAAATGACGTAATCACTTACGACAACACTATTTAGTTAATAATGTAACAAATAACACTACCAAACGATAACGAATAACGAATAAACCATAAACGAATAATCTATTTGTCTATGACTATAATTATTTCAGAATAAATAAGCCAAATTTTCATTGAAAAATACCTAAACTTCTTAACCGGCCATATATACACATTGTAAGTTTAATAAAAGCTAAGAATAATACTTAATAAAAAAATAATAAAAAAAATATATGTATTTATTAATTATTTCTATTATTATTTCGTGAAGTAAGGGACGTGTGGACATGTCCCATACTATACGAAACATCGTTGTCCGTTATTATACGACTTGACTGACATTATAAAAAAAAAAAACAAAGAACGTGCCTTTTTTATTTGTTTAAATATTATTTAATAACCGTATGATACACCTTATAACGTGTGTCTTTAAAAATAACTAAATTGTTCAAATAATGATCAATTAAAAAACATATAATAATGTCTCAATTGTCCGTTAATAAACGAAATCGTTGCCGTGGGCACAGTGACGTTGAAAGCTTGCCGAAAACTGGTTTATCGTGTAGCTAGGATGGTATACTTTGTCCCATACTATACGCTTTCCTATAGTATACTAACTTCCCCTACTGTGCGACGCGACGGTGCCGTTAATTCGTAATTTTCTTGAACTTCTATTTAGACGTTAGGGGCCTTACTCTTGCTTGATGGAATCGAGTTGACATCGAGATCGAATCAACGTCAAAAGTCGGTTATTATGACGTGTAATTAAACTAAAAATAATACTTTTAATAAGCATATAAACTTAAATAATAATTTTAAGCATAATATAAAGTAATTTATAACCGACTTCAAAAAAAGGAGGAGGTTCTCAAGCCGACGGTATTTTTTTTATAATTTTTATTTTTTATGTATGTTTTACCATAATTTCGCCAGTTGTTAACAGATTTTTATAATTCTTTTTTTATCTGAAAGAAAAAAGTTTATGTGTGGTCCCATATAATTTTTACGAAGATCTGGCTAGTAGTTTTTTCATAATCCTGAAAAATATCAATCACGTTTTGGCAAGTAGTCGTTTACCTAGATGACATCATTGTTGTGTGTGGGCTGATTTTTTGTGTAAGTAACGGCACATGATGTAACTAAAAAAAATCTATTCTAGTGCCATAAAGAAACCAGTAATAATTACTGACATTCGAATTTGATCGCAACTCGATTTCGTGAAAATTAACAAAATTATTCATCTGTAACATTTCAAAAACGTTCTCTAAAAGTAGATGCTTCATGCCCAGACGCTTTTTTTATTCGACTGGTATTCAAATTAGCCAAGGGTGCACTGCTCAGTCGGTCATGCATATTCATATCGATGACGAATGCATTTTATAAAGAATATCATACAATAGATCGTCTTTTAATTGGAAAAGTAAAAAAGGAAGATTAACGATCATGGAAAATGCGAACCTTTCAATATTGATTGAAAAAATAAGATCTTCTTTGAAGGGTTGGAAATAGTAAGTATAAGTGGTTGTTACTGCGATTTCTAACGTAGGTACCTAAAAAAAAAAGTTCCTACATGATGTTTTAAATACTTTTTTAAGTGTCGTCATCAATCAAATTACTTTAGAAAATCATCAAAAATTAGTTAGTATATACTTTACAAAAAGTACCTATATGGGTATCGATCATTATCCATTGTCTAGCTAGCACCTACAAGCTCCGCATGTCAAATATTATGTAAACCTTCCAATCAATCTTTGGCTCACAAAATAATGATAAATAAATAAAAGAGGCCATTATTTTGTTTTTGAGCCGCCTAAATAAACCGGGAAAGTATTTCCAAATATTGAATTTCGGTTCATTATTTTGTTTTGGTTCATAAACACATGTAATCGTAGGTACCGTCTATGTTAATATTCAATACGTCCTCTCGTATACCTACCTCTTGTATACGGGGGTACCTACATATTGTACATATTGTTGTATTGTATAGTAGGATTGGTTGGTGCTAGACTTGTTATAAGTGCGCCTGTCTAGCTATCGCCTTCTTATCTAAGTCTGACGCCATAACAACAATGTTTTCAGCATTGTTGTGTTCCGGAAGTTAGCCAGCCATCAGTCATAACCAGTTCATCAGTGTTTGAGGATTCCGGGAGAGGCTCGCTTTCATCTTCAGCCTTATCAATACTTAACATCAGCCCACTGCACTTTCAATCAATTTCAATCAAAATCTGTTAGCAACAGGATAATCAACCAGCAGGTGTGATGATGAAAGCTAAAAAAATCTCACAGTAGGTCTTAAATCATTGATGTGCAAAAGTGGACAATTATAGCAATTTTCATACTAGAAAATAAGGTAAATAGAAATTTCAACCTGTCTCCATGTTAGTATCTTTTATGTTTGTAGATAAGAATGATTATCTTTAAAGAATTGAATAGGCAGTTAGCGAATCCAATTTAAATATCTGCTGTTCCTCAAAATATTGCAGCATAGTTTGTTTTAAAAGACCTCAGTCCAACGCTTTTCAGGTCCGCGATACATCAATGATTATATCAGAAAACTGGGAAACTGCTGAGCAATTTTCAACCCAACTCCGGCGACAGTAATCCGCGTTTGCCTTGTTGCAAATGAGAGAGCATTCGCAGCTGGTGACACGAGAGTGACAACTTTGCGGTTGTTTAAAAAGATGTACGCGCCTTTAGTCGTTTCGTGAAAATTTTATGCGGGTTGCCTTTGAAACGGGTCTCCGGCATAAACGAGAAATGATGTGAATGTCTGTGGTTTACTGGGTCAAGTGAGTCCATTGATGGAGGACTCAGCCAGCCTAACGTATCCTAAGGAAAGATTCGTTTGAGGTCGACCTATTTGTGCTAAAAGAGGTGGAATGCCTTTAAAGAATTTCGTCACTTCGGTAGCTTTAATTTAAGACATTTTTGGGATTACTTTCAGCACGAATTCAGATGAGAGATTTTTCTTATAATAGTGACCCTTTCCATGTTTAGGTAGACCAGGGGGCTAATTGTCTAATTTGAAATCTATCGCAATCCCTTTCAATTCGTAATTTAAAAGTTATTCAGGCCGTCACTATTTGACATTTGAAAGGGATTGTAATCGGGACGCGTGTTAAAAGGTATGGAATAAACGAAATTGAACTGTCTAAGCAATATGACAGACGAAAATATCACAATCACAATACCTCTGAAAGGGATTGTGATAGATTTTAAATTAGACAATTAGGGGGCAGGTACGCTAATTGCGAAACGAAAAGGGCGAATTTGAAACTACTGACTTCTAGTATAATACCTATAATGCTAAGTAATTAAAAAGTCCCATTTCAAAGTATTAGAAATAATTTATTTGAGAATAATTCTGAGAACAAATAGGCTGATTCGAATATTGAATTCATTAAGGTTAATACATTTTATGTAGGTAAGGTAGGTAAGGTATTTATCTTCCGAGTTATTACTAGTTACCAGTTATTATTTAGAAAAATATATTTTTCACGTTTATTCTAATCCGTGGCTACTATGAGATTTAAGGGCAAATAACATAACACTGAAAGATATGGCGCTACACGCCGTCTTGAGCTCCATATTTTAATGAACATTATTTCAATACTGTATAACAACTAATAATCTACATTACATACATTATCAGCCTGTGCACGTCCACTGCTGGACATAGGCCTCCCCTAGCTCACGCTTATTGTGGTGTTCATAGGAGGTTGTTAGCCTACTGCTACCACGCTGGCCAGACGGGTTGGTAGAGGATTTGTTTCAAGTTTTCCTTCTCTCGCACAGGTGTTCAATGCGTCGAGCCTCTTAATCGACTCTTACGACATCCCAGGCACGTAAGGGAGTGGTGACACTTGTATTCTTAGGCCGTCACCACACGGCCACTCATAATCTATTAAGGCGCAATACCACCTGTACCGCACAAAGTTCAGCTTCAGCAGAAATGTTCCTTTCGATGGACTCTCTGTAGCCAACATTTACAAAATGTGCGTGCGCTCATAGTTCTTTGTTATGTTTGTTCTCTGTTAGAGAGAGAACATTTATATGACAAATTAGATAGTTATTGTAGGTATAATACATACCTAGGTTGTTCCGAAAATTTATAGCCACAGAATAAGCCTCCTCTTTTTTTCATAAAACTATTTTGAATTGACGGCTAATTTCAACACAAACTGCCTTTGTGAAAATCACTGGCCACCTATGTGTAGTTTTTTTTTATTTATGTTTAAAGATTATCTGTCACTATTCTTTTGTTTGCAACAAAAGAAGCCAAAAAAGCCCAAAGCTCACTAGATGGCGCTCGCAGTAGCAAAACTTATGTGACAAGCGATTGCGAAATGTTGACAAAGAGCCAAGAGTTGGAGACAGTTTCAATAAAAGATGACGGACACACAAATATGATCGTTATTCTTGGAGATGATCAAGTGAAGGGGTTATCAAAAAAACTGTACGACAGTCGCGCTATTCATTCGTCAAAGAACGAGTACACCGTCACTTCTATATTAAAGCCTAGAGCTACCTCACAGAACAGAGAAAAAACAGTAGAAGTCGCAAGTGGGCGGTACCCGCGTAGCCCCACATGAGCAAAGGTTTGCCTATGTTCAAGTACATCGTCGTTTTGCTTACTCAGTCGCGATCGTAACCTCCACGCGGAATAATATAGAGAAAAATTAGAAAAATGCCATACTGTGCAGTTTTGAAGTGTAAAAATTATAGCCGAGAGACTAATTAGTCTAAAGGAGGCATAACATATCATCGGTAAGTCATATTTTCTGTTATTTTCACTTATTTTCACAAAAAAGTTAAATTGTAATATTTTTAATAATAAACAATCTGAATCCAATCTTCCGTCTACGTTCTTAAGGTGTATATTTCAATGTACAGTTTACCGTTTCTAGAAGTTTCTAAGCATAATCCGAAGTACTGAAAGCATGCTTTTCGTCGTACTTGGTCGCCACTCAATTAGTGATGCGCCTTATCGCTGATACATAACCGGGGTCGGTCGGTTCCAAGTTGTTTTCGGTACCGGTACTGAAGGGTGATGGACCCGGGAAAACCGGTACTCGGTACTGAGAAACCTCTATTGAAAAATAATCTATTTTTGTTATATTGAGCTATTTAGAATGAGTGGTTATATGAAAACTTTAGGAAAACAAGTATTATCAAGCAATAGGTAGGAATCACAAAGTTAGATTTTACATGTTACAAAGTTCAAAGTCGCATCATTTTGTAATAGATAGGTCAGCGTTTGACCTTTACCTCGCCTGATGGTAAGATTATAATAGAATAATATTTAATTTTGTGATTAGCAACACATGCTATGTGATGCCATTACTGATCTCAGTTCAGTATAATATGACGCAAACAGCGGTTACTGCACTGATACCATGTAGATAAGCGGTGATGCGATCTACGATGATCGCACTAGCCTGGATATACCAAAACACAGACTCCGATAAATAAGTTTCACTCAAGCTAATAAATGCTGAGCGCGTCTCTTTGAGATATCCATAACTTTTTGAGAGTAGGTGATGGGGATGAGATTAACAATTTCAGCTGCACACTGACCGAAATGTGAACCGTCCTCTTTAACTGAAGCGTGTAAAGGTTGTATTGGGAAAAGTGAGACTCCATGCTTAATAAACACAAGCTCGATTAAGCATGTAATCGAGCTTGTGTTTGAGCAAATGTTCAAGCGTGAAGTACTTTCTCACCTTTGCCAGTAATGCAAAGCTTTTTAGTCTTACAAGCTAAATGTCTGGATTAGAAGAAAATACCATGAATTAGCAGATCGTTAATTTGAGTATGTAGCAGAAATAGTCAACAACGAGTACTGAACCTGAATAGCAATGAGAACTCAAATTGACTTACCTCAAGAAGTTCGATATCCAGACAAACAAACCAGTCGGGAAGTTGATATGATGAAAGTTTGCCAATAAGGCGTTAATTTCAAACCATGTCAAAATTATCCATTATCTTACAAATAATGGGCGTGACTGTAAATAAAATTGGCAGGGTCGCCACCACTGCCATTTTTAAGTATTGGAGAATTTCGATGGTGGTTCGCAAGTCTCGGTAGCTCAGTGGTTAGAGCATTGGACCGGATTTCCAAAGGTCGTGGGTAGAGTCCCATCTGCGAATTCACTTGTGGCCGAGTTGTTTTTTTTGCAATATTTTTCTATATGAAATTTATCAAAAGTATAAAAATAGCATTGAAAAATGCATCAGTTAAAGAATCATAAATTTAACACATTAATTTGAATGGTTTTTTACTATTATTGAGAACCGAGAGTATAAACCAATTCTACCAGTTAATTCCCGGGGATTCTCGTTGTATGCTCAGGTGCATCACTAAATTGATTGGCGATTTGCTATTCAATTAGTGATGCGCCTTATAATCGTATAGACTACAGATATCGATAAGTATAGATGCAGATAATTTGCGACCGATTTCTAATAGGCATTTCCATTTTGCAAATTGTGAATTAACATTGATACAAATAATACAAAAACAACGTTTAATTTTAATATGGACATGGATTTCAAATTATTTGATTTATGAAAGGGTTTTTGAATGTTTACCAAGATTCTTCTAACTTTTATCTACTATTACGACCATGGCGACTACAGTCCTCGAACTGTTAAAATCTTGAAATGCCCATGGGGAGTATAGTCCCCAAAGCGATTTCAGTACGGCGGCCGGCGTTCAGATTAATGCTAATAGCAAAGCACAGAGAGCTCGAAGTTCCATCAAAAAAATGTTTCTATCGGTGTTTCTGATTGGTGGTTCTGAGTTATAAAGATAAGTAGATATTGATTGAATGTCGGTAGTATGATAAGAGACTTAGTCGGTTAACCAACCAGTCCCCTTATTCTGTAACTCGACACCTCGACAGATTCACTGGAAAACCGCGTTTGCCTTATGGTTAAATTGCATTTGTTGCTTTTTAAAAAGCATAGCGACATTTGGTTTTACTTTAATATCTTGTACCAAACTCGGCTGTCAGTCCGCTAAGGTACCAGAATTACAGGTGATCTCGTAACGTAATCGGGTACATGACCGATATTTTTTTGTTTTACCAATGATTAATATAATTTGATTGTTATTAGTACTAATATAATATCAAACATTATAATATTTTTAAAACGTTTTCCACGTTTCATTCATAAAAATATAAAATAAATAACTAATTAAATTGTATTATTGTTTAATATATATTGTTTTGCCGTGTGGTGACGGCCTAAGAATACAAGTGTCACCGCTCCCTTACATGCCTGGGATGTTGTAAAAGTCGACTAAGAGGCTGTGGGAGAGAAGGAAAACTTGAAACAAACCCTCTACCAACCCGTCTGGCCAGCGTGGTAGCAGTAGGCTAATAGCCTTCTATGAACGCCACAGTAGGTGTAAGCTAGGAGAGGCCTTTGTCCAGCAGTGGATGTCCACACGCTGATGATGTGATGTGTGATTGTTTAATATGTATTTTAAGTATGTTTATCCGTTATCTAGTATCCAAAACACAAGTTCTTCATGAAACTTAACGTGGGCTAGATAATCAGTGTGATTGTATGCAAATATATATTATTATATTATATTATTATTACACATAAATCAAGATTACAAAATGTAGCTGCTATATTTATTGTATATTGTAATCTTGCGTTACAGCGTTATGCATGATTTGTGTGTGTAACGTGTAACGGTGTATTGAGTTTAGGTATATCACCCTGTTAGTAAAATATAACGTTACAAAAATCATTTTAATTTCTTGTTTTCAAATCTTAATAACGATACCGGCAATTATTAAGACCCACGTGCGGAAAGACAGAAGATGAGCAATCACTAGTTTTTGTAGTTACAGCGAATCTAATGCCTCGCTGGCAATTTATTTGCCGAAATTCGTGCTTAGGTTTTGATCGACGTATCGATATACTTAATTGTGTCCAACCCTAATTAATCACTAAGCTTGTTTCTTTAAAGCGCCATCTAGTGTGGAATAGCGTAATTAACATGGCAAAAGCAAAGCTATTAGCAGCCTGTCTGTAGCGCTATCTTGCGCAGAATAGATGTACTACTTGGCACTTTCACGCTGTTATTTAATTATGAACTTTAATTGTATAGCATAAGAGTTCAACTCGGAATGCGTTTTTTTAACCAATCACAACGAAGATGCTATTTTACACTTGTGTGAGTTGGCTACGCCCAGGGTACGCAGGTTTTCTATGAGAGACCCGTCTCATGCTACTTCTACTGTTTTTTCTGTTCTGTGAGCTACCTCATCCCAGATATTGAGTACCTGTGACTATCTTAGATATACTTTAAATAAAGATGACAATTATTTTGACAATTGGTAGTAATGATAAAAATCCATATTTATTATTATCGCAATTGGGAATAGCATTATAATAAGCTCAATAATTTAAAAATATATGTATTAAATGTATTAAGTATATAATGATTTTTTAAATATTGACCTATTTTTGTTTTAAAATAAATGTTGAAATTGACTATTTACACTACCGTAATGAATAGGTACGTGTTACCAAAAAAATCAGAATAATTCTATTTTGACTACAAAAATTATTAAAAATAATGTCTTTAAAACTGTCATTTTAAAACAAAAATTTATTACTGATTATTTTAAACTTAATGACAACAATTTATTTCGTATATAAAAACAAATTAACTGTACTCCACCAAAATATTGCCAGTATCCTAAGCAATAGGGATATCTTTGAGATATCTATTGAAGAGTTGAGAAATGAGGTTGGAAGTATTGACATTATTTGTTTATCTGAGACATTTATTAAAAAAGGCTCAGATCAAAATTTAAATTTGAAAAAATAGAAATTAGCTGCATCCTTCTGTAGAAACGAGCACAGGGGTGAAAAAATATATTGTGCAATCAACACCATATATATATATATTTGAGTGTTCCGCAATTGAAGTGGTTCAGTATAAACTTATAATAATATGAATTTATAGAACCCCATCCTCAAATGCTGAACTCTTTCTTCAACATCTAGAATCAATGCTAAAGTCGGTAGTGAGAAAACGAAATAAACATATTATATTGACAGGAGACATTGACATGTTACAAGATAACAAAAATAGTAAAACATTGACTACTATCCTGAGGAACTTTAATCTAAGAAATCACATAGACAAACCGACTAGGAAAAAGACGTGCTTAGACTTAATAATTAGTAATTTGCCTGACGTAACCCCTAAAATACACACACTCTGTTTATCAGACCATGAAACCGCTCAAAAGTGCATCATTACAGTTAGAGATATCTTTAAACTATAAGAAAAAAGTAAATTCATGGTTTGAATATAAAAGAGACGTGAGTAAAAGTCTTAGTAATAAAAATAAATTTATGGAATGCATTTCTGCTTTATCATTTCATGAAGTACTTGAACAGAATGACACAAATAGAGCATTTACTACGTTTCATGAACTTGTAATTCTGCTTTTTAATTTATGTTTTCCGGTTATAAAGATTAAAATAACAAATAAACCAGTGAAAAATAAATGGCTTACAAAAGGTATAAAACGATGTTGTGTACAAAAAAGAAGACTATACCTTAAGTATCGACTGTCAACAAGTAATAAAACTCAAAATAATAGGCATGGCATAATGCATACATCAAGCGCAAAAAAATATAAATGCACAATATATATCCCGATCAAAAAATGTATGTAAAGCGTCATGGAGTGTAGTTAAAAACTGCACACCAAATGATCACACAAATATTGACATCAAAAGAATTAAATTAAATGACAGTGATTATATTGACAAACCAATTGACATTTGTAATGAATTTAATAAATATTTTATAAATTTGACTAATAAACATTTTGACATTGATAATAATGATAACAGTAAACCAAAGCATAATATTTCATTTCATAATAATACAATATATTTAACACCAATAAATGAAAATGATGTAAATAAAATTATAATGACATTAAAAAATTCGAAATCAACAGGATAAATATCTGTATTTTATATTATCTGTAGTTTAGTTATACAATATAACTACAGATATTATAAAACAGAATGCTAAATACTTTGTTCGGCCCCTGACCCATATTATAAATATCTCTCTAGAACAAGGTATATTTCCGTCCGACTTGAAACTAGCTATAGTAAAACCCCTGTACAAATGCGGATCTATTGATGAAGTAGGCAACTTTAGGCCCCTTTCTTTGCTACCAATATTTTCGAAAATATTCGAAAAAGTTTTTTACGAAAAAGTCTACTCATTCATCACAAATGAAAAGATTCTGAAAAACGAACAATTTGGTTTAAAAAAAAACAGTTCTACAACCTTGGCATGTTTTCATCTAGTTAAAGAAATCACGCAGAGCCTTAACGATGGATTGCATACTTTAGCGATATTTTTGGACATGAGCAAAGCATTCGACTTTGTCTGTCATAAATTACTGATAGCTAAGCTTGAGAAGTACGGTATAAGGGGAAATGCTTTATCATGGGTGCAGAGTTATTTGTCAGATAGAAAGCAGTGTGTACAGATATCAACACTCTCGAGCAATGTCAGAGAAAAACATACTTCTGATTATTGCTTTAATCGATGCGGTGTCCCGCAAGGCAGTGTGCTGGGGCCATTACTGCTCTTGCTTTACATAAACGATCTTCCGGATGTTACAGATCAGAAGTGTATCTTGTTTGCAGATGACACAACGCTTATAATTAAGTCCAAAAACAAACAAGATTTGGAACATTTAGATAACGAAAATCTGGTTAAAATTATTAATTGGATAGAGTGCAATCATTTACACATAAACTTAAATAAAACTAAATATATACAATTTAAAACACGAAACATATTAGACATGAGCTATGACATCAAGTATAACAATAATAAAATAGACAATGAAAATAACACAAAATTTTTAGGCATACAGATTGACCAAAATTGCAACTGGAAAGCTCACATTGAAATTCTAGTAAGTAAGCTTGATAGGTACATCTACGTTTTAAACAGGCTTAGACAGGTGGCCTCCAAAGAAACAGCTCTCTTAGCGAACTACGGATATGTGTTAAGTGTTCTACGGTATGGTCTAATACATTAGGGCAATTCAATTGACTTTCACAGGGCATTTAAGGTACAAAAAAAGTGTGTCAGAGCTATCTGTGGCGCTGATTATATAGATAGTTGCAAGCCCTTATTTAAAACATGGCAAATGTTGTCTCTACCCTGTCTATACATCTTTGAAATAAGCCTGTTTGTAAAAAGATATGAAATTTTGTTCACTACTAAATGGCATTGTGAATATAGAGGCAGAAATGGAATAAATACCGAATAAAAAACTTGTACTATTCTCAAAAAATGCTTATTGTATGGCAATAACTATTTTTAATAAATTACCAACTAGTTTGACACAAATATCATTCAATAAATTTAAAACTAAATTGTATAATTTATTACTGGATAAGACATATTACTCTGATACTGAATTTCTTAATGATAGTTTAGTAAATTACTTTGATTCAATTATGTATAGTGGATATTAATATTTTGACATTCACTTAATTAAGTAGCTATATTATTATTGTTGATGTTGTGAAATTTCACTACGTACTTGACATTAATATTGATTGCTATTTTGATCTAAGTTTAGAACTTGACATTAATGGGCACTAGCTGCATAATTTGACATTTGTAATAAACCTAACGACTATAATATTTACTGTGACATTTTTAAAAATCATTGTTTTGTATTTAAATCATTTTGACATTGTAATAATTCAGAATGAAGATTATAGTAAAAACACATGTAATCGTACGTGCAAAACGTCGACAATCTCGACAGGTCATGTTGCGCAAAAATCAATGTTATAAAACCATGTATTTACCATGTCCTTGCATAAATTAATTATGATTATTATGACTATATGACAATGGACGTCTCGCGGGAAGCTTTTCGTGCTATGATTTTCTATGATTATAAACGAGGGTTAACCTTCAAGGAATCTCAAGAAATTTTACAAGCTGCTTTTGGGGAGTCTGCTCCTGCGTTAGCAACAATTACTTATTGGTTTTGTGATTTTAAACGTGGTCAAGAGAACTTAAACGATGACCCCAGACTCGGCCGACCACCAACTGCAATAACTCATGAAAATGTCATCAGGATAGATTGGCTATTGCCAGGGACTGGACATATTACACATCGAGAGATACAGGCTGAACTAAACATTGGATCTCGTGCAGTTTCCACCATCCTGCATGAACACCTTAAAGTTAGGAAGCTTGCTTTGCGATGGATACCTCACTCTCTCACCGATGAGCAAAAATACCGTCGTGTTGATTGGTGCCAATTTATGTTAAAAAAAGTTCGAAGAAGGAACTTCGCAAAACGTATCCTACAATCTTGCAACTGACGAATCATGGATACGATATAAAGCTACGATCCTCTCACGAAGCAGCAATCCACGCAATGGGTGTTTGAAGAGCACGATTTGTCCACAAAAGTAGTTCGCGGTCGAAGCGTTAATAAAAAAAAAATATAGCGGTTTTTTTTTCGACGCAGTGGACCAGTAGCAGTAATTCCGCTAGAAGACCGTAGAACAGTTACTAGTGAATGGTATAGCGAAGTTTGTCTGCCTCAAGCTTTCGGGGAGTTGGATAGCGAGTGCCCAAGGAGCGGCGTCCGTGGCATTCTTTTTCACTAAGATAACGCGCTCGCTCACACAGCTGCTAGAACCATGGACTATTTGACAACATCGGGTGTTCAAATGTTACCCCATCCTCCGTACAGCCGAGATTTAGCTCCATGTGATTTTTTTTTATTTCCCACGGTAAAAAAAATGCTTCGTGGGCGAAAATTCGAAGAATTTCGGCGGTCATTTTTGCAGTTCGGATAGCGAGAGGATACAGGACAATGTCTTTTAATGCGGCCTGTGCGCTGGCGGGTACACCTCCCTGGGAATTGAACGCCCAGGTTCTCAAAGAGGTGTATCGGGAGAGAAGGGCAGCGTTGGAGAGGGGGGAACGCGTCGCACATGAGGAGATGGTGGCGGCTAGACGCCACGCAGATGAAGCCCTAATGGGTAGATGGGAGTCTCTACTGGTGACGGATCCGGCCGGGAGGCGAACGGCCGAGGCGATCCGTCCAGTTTTGCGGGAGTGGTATGGTCGATGGTTCGGGTCGCTGACCTAGGCTGGCGCAGGTCTTTTCCGGGCACGGCTGCTTCGGAAAATACCTGTGTCGGATTGG
Source organism: Chrysoteuchia culmella (assembly GCA_910589605.1). Lineage (NCBI taxonomy): Eukaryota > Metazoa > Arthropoda > Insecta > Lepidoptera > Crambidae > Chrysoteuchia > Chrysoteuchia culmella. The sequence goes on from OU342661.1 coordinate 13,871,063, forward strand.
AAGGGAAGCGACCCCGCGGTGCCACGAGTGCGGCGCTCCGGAGGACAGTGCGGATTACACCCTTACCGTGTGCCCTGCTTGGGCTCCGCAGCGCAGCACTCTGATAGCTGCAATAGGGAAAGATCTCTCGCTGCCCGGTATGGCACGCGCCATGCTGGCCACCGAGAGATGCTGGGAGGCGGCTGTCTCCTTTTGTGAATATGTCATGTCTCAAAAGGAGGCATCGGAGCGGATCCGCGAGCAGGACGCTCACGCGGATCAGAGCCGACGCAGGCGGGTAGGCAGAAGGAGGCAGCGCTATGCGCACCTCATTCCACTATAGTGGGATCAGACGGAAGGAGGTGGGTGATCCCCACTGCCAGTCATAGGGGTGATTACCACAAGGGTCCCCCAAGACGTATGGCGGTGAGAGGGCAAGTAGTGAGGGGTTTAACTGGTAGTACCCCCCCCCCCCCCCCTCCCGGCTCCCCATTCAGCCTTTCTAGGCTTTCGAGGACGGGAGCTGGTTAGAACCTACCCCGAACCCACGCCGTGCTACTAGGCTCGACGGGGTGTCGGGGGGCGGCGAGGGATAGGGTGCTGGACTCACGAGTCCGGTATTCTAGGTGAGCCCAGGATAACAAATATAAAATTCTTTGTTATTCTTTAGCTCCCTGTCACAAAATAAATATTCGGTCTTTAAATAAATTGCCGATTTGTATGAAGTTTTTTTTTAATAATAACTGGGCAGGCATTTGACTACCATCCTGCTTAATAAACAGGATGTTGTCTAAGGTGTTGCATGTTTGCCCAGGAAATGCCTATTCACTCTCGCCTTGAAGAGGCCAAGGTTGTAGGAATCGGGAAACACAATCATGAGCAGGCAGCGCATTTAATTTTTTAGCGGTTTTCAAAGAAAGTTCGTTTTCCACACTAATAATTTTTGTTATTGTTACTACCGCAAGTGCTAATGCCACATTTTTTTATGTACAAGCATTGTTTGAAGACTAAGCAATGTAATGCTATATTATTATTTTTAAAATTATGAACAATTTATAATTATATTAAATAAAGTAGTCAATTTTGCTAACATAAAAAGGAATACGTATCTTTCGAGGAATGTTTTATCGTATAAGAAACGAAAATAATATTCATAAGATTAAATATTCTTGATAATTATGTTCTTAATTTAATATAAAATAAAGAAATAGATGTACTTTTTAATCACAGAAGTAGTGAGGTTCTCTAGAAGTGTTAGAAAAAAATCGTCAATTTCATAGGTAAACCTATTACCTATATGCTTATTTATTCTGTGTCCCAGTCCAGCAGGGAGTTCACACACTTTGGTTTTTATTTTTCGCTGTGCTCGTCAGTGCCACTGTTATTTCAACAATGTGACATTAAGATGGTTTCTTTTGGAAAACGGAAGAAGCCAAAACATAAAAAAAATGGTTTCTTTTTCCTCGTTGTGTCAGATGTAAGTACCATTGACTAGACCACATAGTATCTTGGGCTAACGTAGATAAGATGGTGGTAGCTAGCCAGGCGGATTTACAAAAAGTCCTACCACCAACCAAACCGAATACAATATGTACCCCCGCCAGGAATCGAACCCGGGACCCCTGCGTCTGATACCGGTGGTTGTTACCACTAGACCAAAGAGGCGATTCAATTTGCTATCTCTATCATTTTTGTTTTTTGTTTCTTTTGTTGCAGTCTTCGTCACAGATTTCAACGCAAATTACAATAAAGGTAACATAATTATCTATTATAAAACATCAATACATTCCTATAAAAACATATGATTCACAACAAAATAGTTGTTCATCTAAAAGATGTATATCTCGCAGGATAATTAGATAAATCGATTTTTGGCGAAAAATCCTAGGGATATTGCGAAAACACGGATAATTAGACAATGGTGTTGTAATTTCTCAATCCTACTGAAAAAATATAGGATGTTTGCGAATGAACTGGTTGCCTTAGTAAGATTGCGAAAAGAATCGCTGGCTATTATGAAATAAGAACACTAATTGGCTGGTCGGATCGTCAAAACAACATCTTCTCTAATTGGTTGACGACTTGACGTTTCAAATGTCAATCCATTCTCTCACGTGTAGTAAACTTTCTGTGACCCAATCAGAATAAGAGTTAGCAAGCAAGCAAAAATTAAGCCAATCTGATAACTAGTGAGCTAATGGGACTGTATACGGATGATGAGGAGCAGTGGAAACACCAGATTTTAATACTAAAACAGTTATATTAACACGAAAACACAAGTTTAGTTGACTTTACAGATGGTAAAACAGACAAGTGGTTACTCTTGACGGGATCGCGTTGAGATCGAGATTGAATGTCAATAATTATTACTGATTTTCGACGTTGATTCGATTTTAAGTGCCGCTAAAATAGATTAATAGAGTACAAAGTTACTTTATTTACTAATTTCAAGTATTAATTATTAGTTTAATTACTTATTTTTAGTCATAATTACTGACGTTTGAAATTAATTCAATCTCGATGTCATTGTGATCGCGTCAAGAGTAGGGGGCCAGGTCAAAGTGACATAAAACGTAAGAAAAACAGATTTAAAAAGGGTATCAAAAGACTGTGCCAGCCAGCCAGTAGCTAACATTATCAGAGTTAAGAATATCCAATGTTACTAAAGCAACCCGTATTATTGCAAAAACCATATTTTTTCAGTAAAATTGAGAAATGTCAACACCATTGTCCAATTATCCGTGTTTCTGCAACATCCCTAGGATATTTGCGAAAATTCTATTTATCAAATTATCCTACGACATATATATGCGCTAAGAAAAAAAAATGCATTCAAGGTCAGTGAGCATAATAAATTACCAAACTACGGACATTCAGAGTTAGTACCTAAATCTTCATAATTTATATTAGGTAAAAAAGTATTATATTAACTTGTGTCGCCGACGAGGCTTCTCACTAACGTTTTAGTTATTTTTATCCTTCCCCCCATTTCCTTTATTGGTTTACTTCAGCAATTTAATTTACATACAGGAATAAAGTTTCCGCTCGAGCAGTTCCAAGTCCCAACATAATTTGGGAATTCTTTGGAAAGTGGAACCCTTTTACCATTCTTTGGGCTTCAGATTTTTTCTGACTGTTTTTGGTTACCCTTTAGCCTGCGAAATCGAAGACGTGCTCTGAATAATAAAAAACGTTTTCATAATATTGCTAGTTTTTGCCATATTCATGCCTATATGAGTTGTCCTTAGGGAATTTTCCTTCAATAACCTGAGCAATAAATTTTCTTGTAAGGACACAACTTTTGAATTCTATTTCTCAGTAAGTTAGCTTGCTTAAAGAAATAGGGAAAGTGCGGTCCTTACGAATATATAGACTTATAAAAATATATAATATGTATGTGATAAAAAATAAAACAAAAAATTGTTGAGAAAATTGTCAACGTACGAAATAAAGATGATAGTTTTATTATGTATACTAAAAGTGTACTCGCAGTCAGCAGCAAACCACCTATACTTCTACAGTCCCTGTTCATTTACCTCTAATGAAAATAATAGGTTACATTTTTGTAACATTTATAACGCTATTTTTATGTGATAAATATTAAACAAGAAATTATATTTTTAATATAATATATTTTCTTATTTAATATTTATCAAATTGTAGGTTGTTTTGTGTATTGCTAAATCATTTAATCCTTATCGTAATCACGTCACTGGCACGTCTGTTCCAAAGGAGATGGCTAAATTTTGTATGGACGACTGCCTAGCAATGTATTTAAACTGAACCTAGTAATATATAATGCTGGATAGCGGAATATTAGTATTTCGTATGAAACAACTTTCAGGAACTTTTGAAACAGTTAAAATCATTAAAATAAAATCATGAAAAAGCTCCTCCGTCTGCCAGGTTGACGTTTTATATTTAGTTAATTTAGGCTACGTTCAAAGCAATATTTTTTCTGAAAGCAGTCAGACTCGGCCTCTTAGGTGACAAATTCGGAAATTCACGTGAAAAATATTTCTTAAACACGATATTTTCTCACATGGAAAATATGTGGACAAGTATTTTCGACTGCCACTGCTCTTTTTAATAAAAAAAACTAGTGTGTGGTTTGCGGGTAAAATAATGCCGTCTGAACGTAGCCGTATCATATACGGATGCTCATTACTTGTCAATTGTATAGGTCCAAACTTTTTACTTATTTTGTGATTTCGGTGATCTGTTATGACGAAACAAAATGAAGAAAATCATATTTTTTAATAATTAATAAACATAAATTCTCTAATATTAGTTGTTTTAGTTTACACAAATATAAAATAAAAGAAGGTTTGTTGCCCACCGATTTCGTAATACGGACATTCTTCTTGTCAAACAATAACATCAAAACCAACTTGAAATCTTTTAATAAATTGATTATTTCATGAAAGTTGTATATGAATATTGAACTCGAAATAATTAAAATATGAATATTTTAATGTTACGCCCTAGTAAGACATTAATATACATGTTATAGGCAGTTGCTTAGCCATCTCTTTATAACGATTAATTTTAAATTTACTTAAAATACTTCGTAGGCAGACTGAGATTGTATCCACAATTGTTAATTGTTTTTTACTATAACTTGATAAATCTTATGTTTTTTAACTGTTTTAATTTCCATTAAATAACAGATTTTTAACTTTATAAAGGAAACACATCGTGTAGGGTGACCATATTTAAATAACACAATAAAATACTATAATTTTGGAAAAATATTGAGAAAATTTCAGTTATCAGTGAGTCCATAAGACAAAGTATTCAAACATACACAGGCTTCCTTACTTGTATAAAAACTGGTTGTTAAGTCATCGTAACACACCATTTGGTCCTTAAAATAAGCATGTACCTTATAGTGCCCGATACCATTACCCATTGCAGGCAGGTATTCGATGCCCCCTAACAATTTGTAACGTCTGTTTTTTACGGAAAAAATTACTTAAGGTATATCTTTGAAAATTGGAAAATTCATAAGTAATGGTAGCACCACACAAAACACACGTTTTCGTCCCATAATCAACAGACTAATACCTGAAATAATATTAATATTAATTGGCAGAAATGTAATTTTCTATAGATTTTGGACACCATACAAGACTCATTCAAGCACTGTTTTGTATAAATGGTACTAAATATGTCATCGTGACATTACATCGTGACTGTAAGTACTTATATTTTTGTTTCAATTTTATAAATTCTATGTTATTTATGATGTTTTGAATTGAGAACGTGGCAATGCTTGATCAGAATAAATAAAAATAAGTAACGTTCTCTAATTATTGTAATTTAGTAATATGAAAGCCATTATTATTATTTTTTTATTTACTTTAAATACGCTTTATGATTATGACCCAGCTGATGCGTCTTCCAGTAACATTGTAAGTTGCGTCTTATATTCATGCACTTTTATCTTTCTTTTTATTTGTTTTTGCCATTGTATTTTTTATATTTATACACTTTAACATAAGTACCTGAAGTACGTCATGCTCACTCAAACGTTTCTTCGGCGGTGTAGTGTGAGGCGGGTCGTTACGTTCCCTAAAATATGGTTGAGCGAAGCGATGGCTGCTTCATGCGTCATGCTCGTGAAAGGTTGCTGCCAGCGGAAATGGGTCTACTTCAGTCTGCTTGTCTTAACTTTGCTTAGAGCTAAAATATTTTCATCTAAAATAAATTGCTATCGACCTATATGTACGTCACAACTTGCAGTACAGTAACCTTGTAATGCGAGAAATGTTAAATGTAAGTCCTTCCTTGCGAGTTGAAAATTGTTTACGGTTAGGATAACCATAAAATGTCATATTATAATTAGTATTTTATTTTGTGATGGAAATTGACCTTACTGATATGTTAAGCTCACTTTTCCATTTGACGACTCTGTATGAAATAAAACAGGGAGAAAAAATTGCCCTTGACGAGTTTCTTGCCGGTTCTTCTCGTTACAAGGTCTCCCGCCGTAGGGTTTGTGAACCGATGGCGTAGCTTCTTTGACGTTCATAAGCCTAGACTGAATAAATGATATTGAATTTGAATTTGAATTTGAATTTGAATTTGAATTTAAGCAAACGTGGCACCCATCTTGGTGCCACGTTTGCTTACAGTCGACCAAAAACGAACTCGTGTAACAACTTCTGAACAATGCTTAGGTTTGTATAACCGCAATTCAAGTGAATTTTTTTGTCAGTACGTAACAGTTGAAGAAACAGAGGCCTATTTTTCAGCGTTTGATAAAAACATTTTTTTGGATGGGTGAAGAAGTTGGAACATAGTTATACGAGTATATTCTTTAAATATTTTTTTCTTCTTCTCAAAGTCACGGACTTATAAAACCACCCTCGTAATCGTCAAACATAAGAATTTATGAGGGTAGTTGATTAAAAAATGTCTCACAAAATGAAAAATCATATCTACCCTACTTAATCTTTTCCTTTAGGAATGAACGAAGCATGATATTTCTTAAAGTATGACCATTAGAAAAGCAGAATATATGCAAAATTATAGTAAAAAACAATTAACAATTTCGGATACAATCTCAGTCTGCCTACGAAGTACATTTAAGTAGATAGAGGTCGAAGTATGGATCACTCAGACGGCATATTGGAGGAAAAAATAAACGGTGATTATCTTCCTTCAGCTTATAAGTTTTGTCACACTTATTTTTTTACAAATTCACTCCTAAGCTTAGTTATATTATACAACAAAAATAATACGTTTTAATTAGTGTAAAGTAATGATTTTTAGGAGCACTCATACGGCCCGTGTGCGGTATGAGTGATCCAAATTAATCGTTATAAATTTGTAACGGGACGTGCAAGTAAATTCTTTAATTGTTATTAGGTTGTAACAATTTTTTACATTTTTTCAATATTGAAATAAGAAGTGCAAAGGCTATATGTTCTGAGATATCATAATCGCATTTTCTTAAAGCGCGCTGTTTGAGTGATCCACTTTATTGACCATATGATTTTTATCTCCGGCTTAAATTTTTTTTTACTTAGCCGCAATGTTTTAGCTATTATTTACTAAATCTTCCTCAATTTTTTGTTAAGATTGATGAGATGATCACTCAAGCCACAGTCACATAATCTTAACTTTTATAATAACGCAAATATTTACATTTGCGAAAGTGTGTTGGCTTAACTTAGCAACCAATCGACTTGATTTTTGGCATAGAGTTAGTTAAAAGGACGGATAGTAACTTGGGCTTCTTTTTATCCCCGTATTCCAATGGTAACGGGAACCACGCGGGTGAAACCGCGGGAGGCAGCTAGTCTAAGTTATATTTGCTCTTCTAACTCGGAAGTAAACTTGTAAGACGTAGATATGAATAAGAAAAAACAAAATCAAGTTGATATGGCCTCTTTGATCTCAAAAGCAATCTCGATGTGTTGCCTAAATTAAAAATACTTTTATCTTCTAAGCGGAATCCGGGTAGGTAAGAATGAATAAATCTCTGATTTCACGCTTGCTAACCGGTAAGAAATGTAAATTCAATTTTGTTCAGAGGAATAGGAAAACATGAATCATGAGGAAGTGCGGAAGCCGAAGCCTGATTTATAAGGAATTTCTCGATGATTATATGTTATAGAAACAAACCAATTATCCAATTTATCTGTTATTAATATATTTTCAAGAATAATACTAATAATCTGTGTGTAGGTGATGATGATAATAAATGCACCTTACACTATTTTGTTTTTTTTATTTTACTAACGTGCGACATGTTGTTTTGGTTCAATGAAAAACATTTTTTCCCCGAGATGGTTTGAATCCATTCCGGAATAAACACACCATTCATAATATAACATGATGTAGAATTAAATTTTAAATATTAATATGAACATAATATAAATCAGTTTATCAAATTACGCCAACAATAACTGTTTCTGTTCAACTGAACACAGAGTGCAGATAACACCACTCCAAATCTACATCATAAATTATACCGAAAAGGCCTCAACATAAAAAAAATGCTAGTCACTGAAAACTAATTTCAGTTATGTTTCTGCTCAATCGACTAGAATCATCTTCGCTAACGTGGTCTAAAGAAAACACCAGACAATCGCCCTTTTAGAAAGCACGCGATCATGCATAATAACTGCTTTTTAGGGTTCCGTACCAAAATTATAAAAAGGAACGACTCAGTTATGGTGCGACTCAGTCTGTCCGTCTATCTGTCACAGCGGGATATATCTAGAACTACTAATGCTATCAACTTGAAATTTGGAATAGATTTAGATGACGTTTGCCCAACTATTTTGAAATGAAGTTTGAAATAACTACCTATACATTTTGTTTTACAACAGAGATTGAAAATCTTGGAGGTCTTAAAAATTGTGGGGTATCGTATGAAAGAACGCTGTTTGCATATTCTCAATAATTTTTGTTAGGCTGCATAGTTTCGACTTTTGATGAAAAATTTAAAAAAATACTGTTCCCGACTTATTTCCGAAGTTTGTAGAAAAGTCTGAAATTATTCTATGTAATAGAAGTTTATGTAAAGGAAAAATAAAACGATGTCTCTAAGTAGCATACTTATTCAGAAATCATGAAAAATTTAATATTTATACATATATTATGACGGTACGGAACCCTCGGTGCGCGAGTCCGACTCGCTTTTGACCGGTTTTATTTTAAATGCTTTGTTACCACCCTCCTTAAAAATTACAATCTCTACAGTTGGATTTAAAATGCTCAGTCATCTCTATTTATCGCGTCTTTCAATAGACCGAGATTATGAGATTAGGAATATTTTTAACCCTCAATTGAACAGGGAGCCGTCTAAAAGTGTTTGTAATTTGTTATTTTATCTTTATAATCGTCTGTCTTCATAGTATGTACAGTCAACAGTTTAACAGTCTGTGTTGTACTATACAGCGAGCCCTATTTCACAGTTCACACATTAAAGCTACGGATTTCTAGTGCAAGTGTATCTTTATAGGAATTAGTATTCCGAAATAGGACAGGGGCCCGTATTCACTATGACCACTTAGGATTCCTTGCTGAAATCACGCCAATCTCGTAATTGGTTATGAAAAATTCATAAGTGCAATGACACTCGCTAATTTTTAAAATTATTGTGCTTGCACAATAACTAAGTAAGTAGGTATATAATTTGTAAGTGTCCTGTACTTGTAAAGTAACTATATAAATTTCTCAAACATGCTCGGAAACATGATAATTTTTTTGACAACCTTCTTCGAGGTAAATCGATATTGCTGTACTGGCCACATACATGCGAGCAGCGGCCGGCAAAAGTTGTATGAAAATCCATATCTGTCGTGTTTAGCGGCCAAATAATGACATAGTAAACTCATATCTGTCGTGTAATTTAAAATTGAAACGATCTTTTACTCCGAAACATGGCAACCAAGGACTTATCAAGGGATTTATTTAAATTTCGAACTGGCTTGCAAATAGAAAGCTGTTTTAGAAAAAATAAGAACAAATGAACACTTTTCTTTTCCGCGTAATTCTAGGATTCAAGGATTCTAGTATTCAAACTTGAATTCAATCAAGATTGAATCCTGAGCGAAGCGAGGATTTCAAAGACGCTAAAAACTTTCTGCCGAGCGCAACACACAATTTTTCACCTCACAACAGCGAGGAACATTTTATGGTTGTTTCCGCGGTCAACTTCCAGTAAAAATTCTTTAAACATAAAGTTTAATCTAAATATACCTTATTCTCGTTGTTTTAATGATATAAAAAACTAAAATAATAAAAAAGAGAGTATTATAGTTAATTCAATATTATTTAAAGTAGGAATATATTGTTACTTATTAATAAGAATAAAAACGATTCCGTAAATGTTGACACTGACATGAGGTACAAGACAAAGACAATTTAAAAATAAAGATTTATGTCACAGTCCGAAATCCAATTATAGGTTGTGAAATCTCACCCAGCGTAATATAAAATTCTTATAACAAATAGTTTAATCGTATTGTTATTGTTTTTATGATTCAATGAACTAAAATAATATAATAAAACCAAAACGGAGTATTATAATTAATTAAAAGCTATTTCAATTAAGAATCAAATATAACAAAAAAGTCAATAGTCCGATTCGGAACGCATTATGACATATTTTTAGGTATTAAATTAAAAAAGTACTTTGCCGCGCTAGGCCGCAAAAAGCCTAAACTGATTGATAAAACCTCCTTTTCAGAGCGTGTGAGGTGAAAAAAATATTGTTGTTCGTTGTTCGTCTGATTTCGAAAAGTAGCTTTAATTTCGGCGCATTATTTGAGAAAAGTACTATACAAGTCTTGGTTACAACTAGGCTTTGATGGACTTTACACGTTCGTCCATCAATGCCTCATTTGCTGGCCGCTGCAGTAATGTACTATTGCGAGTGTCATGGAGAAAACGAATTTTGAAAATATCGTAACTAAGTACGATATTTGCGTGGTTTGAGCAAGGAATCGCTAAGTGGTCATAGTGAATAAGGGCCCAAGGCCTTTAAAAATATAATTCCGAGAAGAGGGACCGTACCATGGCGTGCCATGACCTCTTATAGCGATTCTTTTCAGGTGACTTCAAGTTGTGACAGTGGACGTTGCTATACGCGAGCCAATTTGGAATTGTGTTTTGATTTTCATGGTGTCCGTGGACTGAAAAGGTTCAGAAACGCTGATCTATACTCGTATGTTTGGTAATCCTACTTCCTCTACTCGTTGGTATATATTATTATAAATATGAAAGTTTAGATGTTTATTACTTATTCACGTGTAAACGGCTGAACGGATTTGGATAAAGTTTAACACACAGATAGGGGATTAAAATATAGTATACATTTTATCCCGATATGCCCACAGGAACGAGAAACACGGGGGTGAAAACCGAGGGAGGGGACTACTAGTTTTAAAATAAGTTTTCAAGCATTTCAAATTGGTCATATAGAGTGAACTGTTTTTCCTATTATTGAAAAACTAGCGGCCGCCCGTGGTTTCACCCACGTTGTTTCCGTTCCCGTGGGAATATCGGGATAACCCATGTTTTAATCCAGGATGTCTTCTATATGTGTGTCAAATTCCATCCAAATCACTGCAGTAGTGTTTGCGTGAAAAAGTAACAATATCCAAACATCTAAACATGGAAACATCCTCTCAAACTTTCGCATTTATAATATAAGTAGGATAGGATGAAAACTGTTAATTTCAATGTTACTTTAGGTACTTATGTTTGAATGGTTTGTAGATTAGTTAAAAAGGCCTCAGTTTTAAAATAGCGTAACATTTTGCAAGTCTCTTTTAAAGGTATTATTTCCTTATATTGGAAAATGGAAAAAAAGAAAAATGTTTATTCATTGTATCGGGGTCTATTACATGCCCTACCTTGTATGCTGTACAAACATATCTATTGGTCATTAGTGTCTATCGTACGTGTGAGTTGGGTGTTAAATTGTACCGTAAACAGGGTGACCAATAATACGGTGAAAATACCCGATGTATCAGTTGAGGAATTTTGTAATGGTGCTCCTAATAGGCCTATTTTCCTGCAATTTCTGGTCTGAAATCGATATTTCTAGCATTAGAATATTTTATCTAGCCACTACAAGAACCTCTTAAAAGAGTCTGTCTGCAGCAAAGCTTTGGAATTATACCAAGAAGCTACAAAAATCTCGACAGACGTTTATATTTTATTCCCAATTACCGAAGTACTATACCTTTGAAGTGTGTTGGGTAATGAATCCCAGCCATAAGCGCGGCTTGTCCCAGTATGGGGACATTAGAATATAGGGTAGGTGATGAATAATTAAGTGTACTATGTATTATTATTAGATGTATAAAAGGCTCTGCAGGTCCAGTGGGAACTGTAGGTAGTCATTACCTAAAATATCTGTTAGTGTAGATCTCTCACTTCCTGGTGTAATAAAGGCTATGTTGGAAGACGAAAGGCACTGGATAGCGGTTGCAACATTCTGCAAAGCGAAGCGATCTCTACAAAGGAAGCTGCGGAAAGGCCGCGGATGCAAGCTCCATAAGGCGCAAGCGGGTTGAGAGACGGGCGGCAGGAGTATATGCGCCTCCTCCCGTAGTGGAGCGACACGGGGGGTAAGCCGAGTACAAGGACAAGTTGACCGTCGTCTGTTCTGCTCAGTTCGTAGTGGTGTGAGGTAGGCCTGGATTAGCCAGGCGGGCCCCTGGTCGGTGCGAGAGCGTCCGCTCCGGATCCTGCAAGACCAGGGTCACCCCTGTGGGCACAAAGTGAGGGATTTAGTAGGTATTCCCTCTTGTTCCCCCATCGTGTTCTTGTAGCTGGATGGGGGAGCAGAACCCTTACAATGTATCTCTTTTCCAAGAAATACAGAGTTTTCCTAGCCTTAGACATTTTTTAACTAATATTTTCAAGTAGGTAATTTTTTTTTGGTTGTATGATTCGAAGGCGTCTCCAATACCCTACATTTCGAACGCATTCTACTTTTTTAGATAAGTACTTATCTCCTACTTTCAAATCGTGTGGTGCCCCTAACCGCAAAGGGCCCGTGCAGGTAGTCGGTAATAACGGACATTGGTCGGGTTAGGCCTAGGCTCCCCAGAGACGTGATAGGGTTACAAACTCCTGTCCCTAATATCGCTACCGAAAGAAATACAACGATAATGGAAATCAATGTAACTGTGTTTGGAGTAGGCTATTTTCGGTGGGATGTCTTTAATAATGTGAGATATATGATATTGTGTGGGGACCTAATGGGTTCTGTTTGCTAATTGATTTTTCCAGTAGCTATTGTTTTAGTTAAATTTCATGGTGGGAAACTGGACTGGGTTTATTCGAAAACTAATGTAGGCTGGCAACCTTCGGAAAACATCTAGACTCAACCACTTCTAAATATAGCGTCTAGGGCCAGGAAGGAGCAATGTTTGTACGTAAGTTGTATACAGCCACAACATGTATGACATTGTAATCCAAAAAAACTTGAGGCAATTCAAAGACAATCGTAGCAAGAAAGCACGGTTGTTATGGCAATATTTGAATCAATGTTGAATAAAGGAGGAGCTCAGTGGCACAGTGGTTAACTCGTTCGCCCAGCGATTGCGGCGGTTATTAGGTAAAGGTCTGATTCCACCTAAAGCATGTGTCGCACAAATGTGCAGCACATGTTTCGTGCACAAACTCAAATAGTGCGTCAACTACGTGGCTCTGTGTCCACTGACAAACTTTTTGGTAATATTTGTAAGCGAGCCGTACTGCACTACTACGAACAAATAAATGTTTTCGCTTTAACAGCGGAAGTAAAGAGCTACGAGAGCACGTATATTTTGTAAATGTTTGCTAAGAGAGTCCACCGATAGGAACATTTGTGTAGAACTCTGTACAGTCGGCACAGTGCCGCACAATGGTGGAATTGCGACTTAACTTTCGCAATTATCAGTGGGATGGGTGTACAAAAGTTTGTTCTTCTGACGGCATGGGCCGTTGGTCCAGTTTTCATTCGCATTCGTTAACACCTACCAATCCAGGTTGACCCCCGTGGCGGGTCATGAGCCCATTTTTCTAATGCATCCATAGGGGTCTTTCTTAGCAGTTGAGACATTAAAATATCCTGATTTAAGCTTTTAGGAGTCGGTGCAAGCAAGCCAAGGTATAACAAACTCCAAATTGTTTCATGATTTTCTAAAAAATACTGATTGGGCCAATTGGTGAAAAATCTAATTTAAGAACGTTTGAATCATTTAAATCGGTTCAGCCGTCTTCGAGTAACCAGTGAAGCTATATGAAATCTGAACAAATGTAGGCGACATAGAATTTAAGAAACAACATTTATATTACTGTAGTTTATTGTCTAGTTAGAGCAAACATCAAACAATAGGTCTACCGCCATCTCTTAGCGCAGTATTGTTTCAATCTTACCATGCTATTTCGTACTACGAATCTCTTAAAGTAAGCTTGTTTTTGCCTGAAGTTTTGTTATGTCTTTGCTGACTCATCGCCTCCAAAGTATAAAGTGTGTCAAAATGAGACAACTTCTATAAAAACAAAACGTTCTTATGATATGATGGTTTCTAAGGGCGTGAAAGCGGGCGTGAAAGCGTCCGGTTGTCGTACTGATAAACGGACGGCAACCAGGCGGCAGCAACAATCTAAATTGAAAGCGCCCTAATAGATGATGGTATTGGAGCACAGGGGCGTGCATTGGTTTTCCAGCGCGGTAGGCACTGTAGATCTAACTGGTAGCTTTGCACTTATCCCATCCTACTACCTAATATTGTAAGTGCGAAAGTTTGTGAGGATGTTTGGATGGATGGAAGTTTTTTACTCTTTCACGCAAATACTACTGAACGGATTGACATGAAACTTTACAGTAATGTAGCTTATACATCAGAATAACCGCCTCTGTGGTCTAGTGGTACAACCACCGGTATCAGACCCAGGAGTCCCGGGTTCGATTCCTAGCGGGGGTACATATTGTATTCGGTTTGGTTGGTGGTAGGACTTGTTGTGAGTCCGCCTGGCTAGCTACCACCATCTTATCTAACTCAATAGGCTTTATTTACACACAATTTCACAAGCTTAATTTATTTCTAATTCGAGCCAAATTCAACAGGTCTACAACTATTGTAATATCCTTTCTCATCCAGGGCAGCTAACAACCTGAACAAATTAATGTAATTTCGTTCTTTACTAACTACTTAACATTTATTGTTGTAGCTCATGTCAGTTAATATTACCATAATTTTCATTATTCATGAAGTGAAGAAAACTAATTCATTTGTTCATTTGAATTATATTATAACTTGCTTCAGCCCGCGGTTTTGCCCGCGTGGTTCCTGTTCCCGCGGGAATATCGGGAAAAAAGGTAGCCTTTGTTATTCTCCGCCCTTTCAACTAACTATGTGCCAAAAAACAAGTCGATTGGTTGCTTAGTTAGGGCGTCAAGAAAGGACAAACAAACACACTTTCGGATTTATAATATTAGTTAGGATATCTCATTAGTGCTTTCATATTTGCATTATATATCTAAATATAGATATATATATATATATATATATATTCTATTATATTCTATTATATAGAAAATTACTCGCGGCCGCTCACCCGCGTGGATTACGATCCCGTGGGAATATCAGGATAAAAAGTATCCTACGTTTTAATCCAGGCTATCTAGTATCTGGTGGCCAAGTTTCATCAAAATCCGTTTAGTATTTTTGCGTGAAAGCGTAACAAACAAACTGTCATACTTTCACATTTATAATATTTGTAGGATAGCCTTGATACAGGACCACTATTTATTTGTGAATAACAAACATGAAACGCTCCAAACTACTAACGTTTCATCTGAATTCCTTTACGACCATGCACGTTAATTTACTTAATAAAACAAACAAACAACCATACTGCCTCGCAATCCAATGACCCGAAACTTTTCACAAGTTTGCATAATGACTGAATCATTATTCCGAATGTATTATCGGAGTCTGTAATTACAGGGGATTATCTGGAGCCGACCTCTAGCGGACGTGACCTGCAACTCAATCGCTCAAATCCGAGCTACCCGGTACTTCGGCCGTGGTACTTCCAGCCTAGGGGGTCAATTCGCACCGTCCCTCATTATCGGAGATACGTTGTTAATCCGAAACCAATGCTTTCGATTTCTTGTAACTTGACGAAAGTAATTGAGACAAAACTAAGGGCAAGTTTAGACTTCAATCTAAGGACGGTATCGTTTTTATGCAATTTGGCGGGATTTACAATAATCCGTATTTTAAAGCTACTCAACTCATGAACCATTGTGGATACTCATTTATTTCGTATGTATAAATAATCCTGCCTCTTTGCTAGTGCATATTCAGAAACATTCTTATTAAAAAGGAACCGCCTGCATCAAAAGACAAGTCAACTGAAAAGATAGAAACAAGATCACATATAAAAATATTTTGTTTAACTTAATAACATGCAGTCTGTAACAGAACTTACCGTAGACAAAAATGCAATCAATTCTTCTTAGGCTTTGCATGTATGGGGACCAAAAAATATACAGTGTATTCAGTATAACTACTATACTTTATAATAAACAGTGTTATATTTTGAGAACTTTACCATTATTAAAAACACCGTTTGAAATAGGATTGGTTCGCCAAATTAACTTCATTTTGTTATTATGCCGTCGGCACGGGGAGCGTCCTTCCGCCGCCCTCGCGACAGATCGTTATAATAACAATCTCAAATTATCTCAATTATTCAAATAAATTTCAGTTTAACGTTTACCTTCAAATTGAGCAAAGCGGCTCCAATAATTACAATTTTATTCCTTTTTCAACTAAATTAGATTGATTAACTTTGAATTCAATTGAACAAGATGTTGTACAAGAATGTTAACGATATCTCGACAATTTATGACTCGTAGTTTTTATGAAATCAGACATATATATTAAGTTTATTTAGGCATATTTTATTTTGTAAGTTGATTTATAATTATAAGTAACTATGTATAAAAATGTCCACGATCCAACTTACTTTGACATCGGGCAATTTTTTTAAACATTGTATTGAGTTTGATAAAGGTTTCAAGTGATCAAAAGCTTTACTGCGAACCTTTCTGAATAAAAGCACGTTCTCGAGGGTCTGCTTTCAATCCTCAAAACAATATTTTTGAGTGAACAAAGTTATTGATATAAAAGCTGTATTGATTGATTATTTACTTGATAGTTTGGCGTGACTCTAAAAGCAATGCAAGTGAAAATCATATATGAAGCAGACTAGATTGGTAGTTATGGTTTTAGCGACTGCAAAGCCGCCAGCCGGGACCAACGTCTTATCTCAGAGGAGCTCCAGTTAATTTTTTGTCACCCATTCGGTGACCGTCCGTTGCGAAAGTTGCGTAATCGCTACAATCGCAGGCCGAGCGCGCAGACCACTGCGCTGCCGAGGAGTTTTTTTTACACACTAGCTTAAAAGTAAAATATTGGAGTAGATATATAATTAGGAATGTGATGAGAGTTATGCAAGAGAAGTATGTAAGGATCATACAAGGAAGCCTGCCTAGCAAATTAAACATTTTGTTTCATCTTGGAATTGGTTCTGGAATCTTGGAAAAGCTATTAAATTTTATTAGAATATCAAGGATTTTCGTAACGTTGATGAAAGTACCGTGGCTACCAATCTTCCGATGTCTTGGTTTCTCAAATGGTTATGGAGTTGGTATGTTATGCATAGGTTCGTTTCTCATCTAAGTAGCAGAGTTAAGATGCGAAAACCTGCAAGTTTAACGTAATTTTAACAATTAAAGATTTCATCGATGAATGAAGATCTTTTTTAGATGAGAGTATTCTCGCAATTTTAGAGAAAGGAGAACTCGTTATTTTTTTTACCGACATAGATAAGCAAGTAATACAAGATAAGCCTAATCATGTCCTTCCACAAGAGCTGATCTATTTCTGTGCCAATTTTTCATCAATAGCGAAAATAAAGTTAGGTTTAGGTATGAAAATAGCCACGTACCTAAGTCTATATACACGCAGTTCGATTTCCATTTATAATAGGATTCCCGAGTGCTTTTAGAAATCTTAACGTCCTTTACCTCTCACTATAAAAAATAATAGATCAAAGAATTGAACTTCAAGCACAGAATAAATCACATATTATGAGCAACATTTATTCTTACAACACTTAGTTTACATTCCACGTCGAACCTAATCGAAAGCAATGGCATTTGAATTTCACTGTTTTCTTTGAGCCCATACAGCCTTGATTCTGTTTGATGACGTGTCTTTGTAGTAAAGCTTGGATATTGAAGTAAATGTCAAACTTATGATTTGGAAACTGGAAATGTTTCTTTGTATTATTTAGCATTCCTTTCTTAGATTGTTGAAAGTAAATATAAATAAATCATCTAACTAAGCTTATAAGTGTTCAAATCTTGTACCTAATTTAGTGCAGTTTAGTGAAGTGCAAAAAAGTAAAAAAGTGATTTTCTCAAACATTCATGGAAATGTTGTCATTATTTTCGAAAAAAGAACACGCGAAGTATCGAATTTACGGACAAAGAAAATCAAATACATTGCAGGAGCGTTTTTTGAATTTGGAACATTACAAAGAGTACCTATTTAACAACTCCAGGGCCATTATTCACTATGAACACTTAGCGATTCCTTGCTCAAACCACGCCAATGTCGTACTTGGTTTGGACATTCTCAAAATTGGTTTTCTCCATGATACTCACAAATTATAGAGTTATTGTACAAGTACTCGGCAGTCACAAGTTGTGTGGTTAATAAACAAGTAAAATAACGTCAAAATTTGTAAGTGTCATAGAGTAAACGAATTTTGTAAATGTCGAAACCAAACACGACATTGGCTTGGTTTGAGCAAGGAATCGGTATGTGGTCATAGTGAATACGGGCCCAGCACGCCGTTTCATACAACATTGCTGGAGCGCTGTAATGTTCCAAATTCAAAAAGATGCTCCTGCAATGAATTTGATTTTCTTTTAGTAATTATTAAATGTATAATATAAAAAGTATGTTTTATTTCTCTGCATTCTTTTGAGAAAAGCACTATATATGCCTCGGCCTAAATGGCAAACAAAACTCATACTCGACCTGCAATTGCCTATTTCATGGCCTTTGCAATAATGTACTATTAAATTAAAGTTTTTGACGACCTGTTTGGCGCAGGCACAGCGCAGGGGTATTAAACCCGCCTCCTACGCCAGAGGTCCTAGCTTCGATCCCCGGACAAGACAAATATTTGTGTGCATGAACATGTCTACTTGTCTTGGTCTGGGTGTTTAACAGTATATTATGTATGTATTTACAAAAAAAAAGTTTGTCCGTTATGTTGTTTATCCGTAATCTAGTAACCATAATACAAGTTCTTTATGAAACTTAACGTGGGCTAGATAGTTGGAGTGCTGGTATGAAATTTATTTATTTTATTTATTATTTATATGTTCTATTACTCATCCACATTAAATATTGCAACACAACCCGATAATTATATCGGGATATCTGCAAATATTTAATATAATTTTAAATAAATAAACCTTTTGCAGAACTCCTCATCATCACAACGCACAACTTTTTGATGGGAACTACCCTGAAATCGCAAAAACAATTGGCTATTTCATACATTTTAAGAGTTTTTGTTTTAAAACTAAGTTTACATAACAAGAACATAAAAAGTGGCATTAGTTTTCATTGTGATTATTTTTCTTGACATTTACAATGCTATTTTATAAAAAAAAATAGAAAAAAATCTTCAGAGCATTTTCGTTGGTTTTTCTAGTATTATCTTGTTAGTTACATTCAAATTTTCGTCAAGTTAAATCGTGAAATAGATGGTGAAGGAGGAAGAAGTTGAATATACATAACGATAAGAAGGTAGGTACCTATATTTTTTTCTTAATTCTCGTTATCAGCTTAAAAGTCTTAAGTCTGTTACAAGTTGACGGCCCTTCGTCATCAATTACTGTGAGACTAAAAGACTTATCGAGCCTACTAGATATAAATCGACGGCCGCGTCGGACGTGAACAATGGCTCAGAGACGAGAGAAATAACAATGTGGGGAAACAGAAATGTCAAGTGTTTCATTAAACAAACGGATGAAATGTGTTTTCTCAAAGGTTTTGTAACCGACTTCAAAAATAGGAGGAGGTTCTCACTATTACTATACTATCACTATTAGCTGTCAACCGATTTTAAAAATTCTTTTTTTTATCTGAAGGGTTTGGTCACATAATTTTTTTACGAAGATCTGGCTTGCAGTTTTTCGTAAACCTGAAAAATATCGATTACAAATAGATGACATAATTGTTGTGTATGGGCTGATTTTAAGTATAAGGATATTAATTATGTAACTAAAAACTAGTAAAAATTGTAAATTGTATATTTTTTTATAAAGTTTTTCAAGGAAATATAGGTTTTATTTAAATACACTCTAAATAATGTTGTACACGCTTTTTATGTGTCTATATCAGAATATTTATTTTTCAACTCCATGTATTTTAAAAAGCGTTTCCACATTACCCGATCCGATATCGGTATCGGACGCCGATACGATATTTGTGCAATTAAATAATTAAGAAATAATATCGGAGCGAACAATGTGAAAAGAAGGTACATTTCATACATTTAACTTGCCCCGATATCGTACCAGCGTCCGATACCGATATCGAATCGGATAATGTGAAAACGCTCTTTTGTGTTTACTGTTTGCGAGTCATATGAGTAAAAAATAAATATGAAATCTTTATCAGAAATGTTAATTCCTTTCAAAGTAAGAAGTATCTATTAACAAAGTTTAGAAACTTTCAAACAATTCTGGGAACGATGCGAAAGTTTTTATTTTTGTTAAGATTGTTATTGTGATAAACTGCTTGTTACATTGTTTGCAAAAGTTTTATTTTTGTTACAGTCATTGTAGGTATGCAATTGTCAAATTTAAGAAGAAACCGAAGATGGAGCGAGCTTGCCTAGAAATAGTCTTTTCTTTTTACTTTGTCATGGCAACTTGTCTGCTTTTCTAGGCGACACTACTTTACGACATACCTCCATACCTTTTCTTCTGTTTTGTGTTCTGAAATCACTCAGCCTGCGCGATTTTAGGCAATCGTAGGTGATGGAATTTTGTAGCGCTATTGTATGGATAAAGTGAAACTTGAACCAAAACCAAATTTTTTGAAAAGACACACCTTATTTTGGGTTATTAGATGGAGGTCATGGTCGCCTTTTAATAATTTTATTATCGATAATTTGTAAGTATGATTATGTTTCAAGTTACTCTCTTAAAAATCTAGGCCAATTGAGTTGTCAGTGTCATACACTTTTTATAATGGGAATCGCATCTCTACAGCTACATATAACAAAAATACTAATTACAGACATTTATTGGTTGTGTTGTGTCAAATACGTAACTATCGCACTTAGTTCATGAGCGTTAATTTTCACACTGCCATTGTAATAAAATATTTTTTAAGGATTTCAAAAGGTTTTCGTAAAAGCTAACTTTTATATACACTCCAAACAAATCGAAAACTAAAAACAACGAAAGTCGCATCCCAAAAAAGTTTTCAAAACGTGAAAAGTTTTATATTTAGCTAGGTAAATGTAATATGCCTTGTATTTTGTTTTTTGGGAAATGAATTTATTTATTTATTTTCAAAATCTCATGTAGTTAAAGCTTTTTCAAAGCTCTCGTTGCAGTTTATCTCGTAGTGTCGTAGACTCGTAACCCCCGTAGCCCATGGACTACGGCAGCATAGCCAGTGCTCCGGCATCCGCCGCAGTGGATGGACGTGTGGTCTGTGCCGAAAGTTGTCGCGAGTGATAAATATTACGATGTTGAGTGCACCATTCAAATTTATGTGTTTGTGACTGTGTGTTTGTTAAGTGTTCTGTGATTCGTGCTTTCACCAGAAACACCCACGTCATCAACAAAAATGTACGTAAAAAATGTTGTCTAACTTTAATATAAGTACCAAGTTTTTTAATTAGATTATAAACGCAGGGAATTACAATACTTTGCGGGTAGCGGAGAATTTAATTTAAAAGTTACGGATCGCGTTCTTGTTTTTTTTAAAGATGCGGAATGCTTTTTAATTTAAGGATGTTTTCTCATAAGGTGGATAACTTAAGAGTAGGTGGAAACCTAATGGAAATCCATATTTATGAGAGTACTTCTTCAATTATTCATAGGACGTCGAGTTGCATCCTATGGCGTATAAGAACTTTGATAACGGTGGCGGACGGATGTCGGTCAAAATACTTCGGAAGTGTTTTTTGAATCTGAAAACAACCCTGAAAACGAATGTTATGAATGTTATGTCTGTCAATAATGTATCTGCAATGTATATTAGCTAAATTACGGGTTCTCAATATTGCCAAACAATATACTTACAAACATTTTTTTTTATTGCAGTCAAGAAAAAAGTAAAAGAATATTATACTTACTAGTGTATATTATATAGAATTTTAAAGATTTTTTTTATTACATATCGTTAAATGTCCTTTTACAGCGACACTTACAGGTTTCACAACCTGTACCTATATAATTTGTTGATGTCGCATAATTTTTGATGTCCTTGTAACTTGTAACTAACCTTGTAATTATATTTTTTTACATGATTCTTTCTGGTTTTTATTGTCAAGATAAAAGTTTATTTTTAACATACAACTGTTGAAGTAAATGACTTATTTTACTAAAAACTAGAATTTGATGACCTCTATTAATATGGAGTTCTTAAATGTTCTGAAATCATATGAAAAATTATTTTCAGTATTTAAGTAAAATCGGGTTGTTATTTCGGCATTTAAATAAAAAAAGCATTCACAATGCTATTTTATTTTATAAGAAAATATCTTAGAAAAATTCAAATAGTCCTCCGTCTGAGCAACCTGGAGATAAGTAGTTTTTTTTTAATTAAATTTTTTCGCATAAGACTTTAAATTTTTTACTGCATTGCGTGCAAGAACCTACGCTCAGCCTTATCATTACTTAACTTGAAGCGTTTCCTCGTCGTGTAAAGAAAACCTCGTCGTAAAGTACACGTTGCCAATTTATTTAGAATTACCAATTGAGATTAAAAGAAGAAAAACGCTATTCTCACCAACTTAAACAAAAAAGTCATGTAGTTTTGGTATGTTAAGGCTTCGTTCGTGCTTGTTGAAAAATATTAATTTTTTCATTGTAAAAATCGTTGAAGTTGAAGAAGTTGAAGTTTACTTAGCTTTTTGTTGCTACCTACATTTTATTTTTAGAGAACACGATCACTGGATTACCCCAGTTTTATCAGCAGCTTCTCAATATAATCGTTTCAGTACCTCTATACATAAAAAAAAAAAAAAACATAAAATTATAAACAAATATATATAACTCACACTAGCTTTTCCTCTCGGGTTATCTTGGCTTTATAATTTAATTGGCACATACATAATCATACACACACACACACACAAACACCTACACCAATAAGTACACACTACACAGACACGTACTTAACTGCAAAATTCTGCATTATAATAATGTTTTAGCTGTTAAGTTTTTATCTCTTTTTATTTTTAATTAATACTTACACATAGGCTTACAAAAGCAAAAAATTAGGAGCACAATGTATCCTTTTGCGGGGGTGGCCTGGTGGTTTCTAAACCTATTACAGGCACCAGCTTCTCACACTTCAGGTCATTATCGTACTCAAGTATTTTGTTACATTTTAGACATAAGTAACCTATTGTGTGATGATGGAATAAATGAATTTTATTTATTATTATTATTATTATTTATTAGTATACGAGTAAATACGTATATTCAATATTGCTTGAAATGAGTTTATAATAATATAACATCCACAATATCTACCTAAAAATATATTAAATTGAACGGTATGTCAAAACAATAGGCGTTTTACTGTTTGACAGAAAAAGGAGTCATAGGAAAATATAATATACATGTATGTTTTATTATGTTTTTTTGTTTGTTCGGGCTAATCTCCGGAACGGCATTTTGGCTTTCATTGGCAGGTTGTGGGAGGGAGCAATTAAGTACTTCCACATGCAAAATGTCGCGGATGGCCACTAGTTCTCAAATAAAAAGCTGAAGCACGTTAACGCGTGTGTATATTTGAATGGAACGCCGAATCCGCACGGCCATAGCCGCGGGCGTGTGCTAACTATCCTACAAATATTATGAATTCGAAAGTATGCTAGTTTGTTTGCTTGTTACTCTTTCACGCTAAAACTACAGAACGGATTTTGATAAAATTTAGCACAAAGATAGTAGATAGCCAAGATTAAAGTTTAGTATACTTTTGATCCCGATATTCCTACCGTAACGGGAACCACGTGGGAGAAACCGCACACGGCCGCTAGTTTTAAATAATTCATATACAGGTAAATATTCTGTGTTTATATTAGCAACCAAACAACGTTTATTTTATTTGTTACACGTGTAAGATATAATAATAACATGGTGCATGTGATTTATAAATAGAGTGACGCATGCACCATGCACTGACCGCTACCAAAAACTGCTGCTCTAAATCGAGGTTTTCAACAACAAGAATAATATCGTTTACATCGCGCGTTCTTTTCTCGTGAGCAATTTATCATAATTTGTATTGTACGCGATGTAACGCGATTCTGGCGTAAGCTGCCTTTGTGAAGCCTGTGTGAATGATAATTAGTATATTGTTCGTGAGCATGATGTTGCGAATCGTGCTATTCTCGGCGATAGAATGTGACCATTGAAGCTATTAGATGTGCCCTTGATCAGAATAAAGACTATTGGCAGAAAAAACGTTATGACGACCAGTTTTTCAACGTTTGCTTACTATATTTACTCAATCACCTAATACAAAATTACTATCTATCTATCCTGATACACACATCAAAACAATAATTCTGAATAAAGACTATTTGGCCAATGATACGTGGAGCACACTGAATTATTTTATGTGTTATTACTTTTGCGTATTATTTTCTCAAATCGAGACATATGCGAAGCTTTGTTTTTATTATCTTTTAGGCTTGGACTAATAAGCATTAGGAATTTTTCCGCCTGGAATGAAACTGGCCCCGGACAAGCCCGGATTCAATCCGTCACTCAAAAAATTATTTGAATTTTTGCTGCGTGGACTACATGGATCCGGGGCCATCCAATTCGGATTTTTTCCTGACGTGCCTGTCAAACGTACGTCCGGGTGTTTAAGGATAAATCACGTGCCAGTGTGCAGTGTGACGACTGACACACGAGACATAGGAGGCTATTTCTCCTCAAACAATAATTCATGGTAGAATTTTCTTAACACGTTAAACGCCATATCGGAACAAAGCTGGGCGGCACCTAACTTTAGGAAAGGTACAATAAAAATAAATAAAAAAAAACTATATTTTTTTTATCAATTGTATGATTAAATAAGTTCATTTGAAGCACTGGAACAATCATTATATCACAGAAAACTTATTTTTTTTATACAATCTCCATCTTGCCCAGTAATGTCCGACTCGGCTCTCCAGCGCAAACGATATGAGTAATATTTGTTTTGACATTTACATATTTTTTGCCCTGTAATTTTAAGCGCTAATATTCGCCGTGAAAATCTATGGTCGTCACTGTTGTCATCAAAGCTTGTAGACGGGTACAGCGGAACTCTATCCTCGAAATTTTTCCATATTTTCTCACCTTTAAACCTTTCCTGGACTACGACAAACAAAGGTAAAGAAAGAAAGAAAAGAAAGAAAAAACTTTTATTCGCCTAACAAACAGTTTTACACATAAAAAACAATAATAATAATAATTGGTAACAAAGAATATTATAGTATTAATGTGACGCTGGTAAAGTAACTATAGTTATTAGCACCATCAGTAAAATCCGTTATTTTCGTATCTTGCAACTTTGCTTATATAATTGAATAGCTAGCTTAACACAATTTTGACGTCAACTAACGCGTCAGTTATACTGCAGTTTCACTCGCGTGCGAGACGCGAGACGAAGCGCGAGACTGGCGGGGTTATTATCAAAAAATTAGCAATCATCGCGCAGTGGTCGGCGATCGACGCGGAACGTCAAAATGAAAATGGTATTACGTATGTGATTGCTGGTTAATCGCTCGCTGATGGTTCGTATAGTGGCGTCTCACTCTCTCGCTACCTAGAGTGCGAAAGTAAGACGCCGCGATGAATGTACATTATAGTAAATCGATTGTTCGGTAGAGGCCGCGTTGCTATGGTGATAAGTGACGTAAAGAAATTATCGCGCAATTTTTGCTATCGCATTGCTGTTGCAAAGATCGGTAATAACCCCGCGGATGTCGGACGATCAGTGTAGTGACGATTCATATACTTCAAACTAAGCTAAAGTGATGTAAAAGATATGCTAGGTAAGGTTTTATTAAAGCTCGTATATAAAATACCAACATAGCTTTAAGTTTTATCTTACGAATATTATAAATGCGAAAGTATGCCAGTTTCTTTCATCGTTCGGTAAAATCGATAAAAACTTTTTTATGATTTACGTGTAGAGTAGTCGGTGAAGGTGCAAGGTGTGTCACTGGGCTGCATCTGCATTTTTTCTTGCGGAATTACGCGACATATTTTTCGTTTTCTACTTTGTAATTTTTGCATTTTTCAATGCTATTTTTATACTTATGGTAAATTTTAAATAGAAAAATATTGGAAAAAAATCACTTGTGGCCGAGTTAATTTTTTCCAATATTTTTCTATTTACTACTGGAAAAGTATGACCAGATTCGGTATTTTAATACTTTTCCAGTAGTTTTTATCGATTTAACTGGAATATTGCAGATTGAATATTACAGAAAAGTAGCCTATGCATTAAGTCCGGCTATCTTCTATCCGTGTGCCAAATTCATAGAAATTGGTTCAGTAGTTTTTGCGTGAAAGAGTAAAAAAAAGAGAAACTAAATTCTTTTGCATTTATAATTTTAGCAGGATCAAACTTAAAATAATGTTGGCATTTTATTTGGCTTTAAAAAAAACTTACCCAGCATTTTTTTCACATCACTCAAGCATATTTTGAAGTGAATGAATTTTCAACACTGGACTCTTTTGACGCCGCCCGCCGCTCCGGACTTGAGACGAGGTGTGAGTCTAAACACTCACACCTCGTCTCGCACCTCGCCGCGCCACTCGCACGCGCCACTAGGTTCCTAAACCGGTTTTTACTCAAAGTCAACCGTTTGAAAGATGTACACTTCCAAAGTAGTAAAATTTAGATAGTAGGTACTGTTGATCTTAATAAAAACTTTCAACAAAAATTGGTTTGAACGAAATATAGTAAAAGTTATAGAGATATAGCACGTTTTCCGTAACCGCAATTATTACTTTGTCATTCATACAAACACTATGAAAAACAAAGCTATTTATGCAGAAGGAAATGTAAGTGGTATTTTGACTACGGAACCCTATTCTGCGCGTGACCTGACACGCACTTGGCCGATTTTTTTACGTACTGATGAAAGTTATCACTGCCTCTTCTGCGCAGTAAAAGTGATAGTACTTATGAAATCATTCATTTTTATGAAAATTATAAAGGAGCAGGGTGCCAGCTCTAGACTATCTGCAGAAAGGGTCATGAAGCACAGTGGGAAAAAAATGGAGGTGTTTCACTCAGCATTGACACTCCTTTGATCGAATCAAAGGAGTGTCGAATCGGGAAAATTAAAGCCGTACGATAAAAAAAAAATTGCAGACATTTTTTACCCCGTTTCTCGACAACCTCAATTTAGTCGATTTATTCACGACGACAAGACAGCTGCTTTCTCTGTGGTCAAAGACAACGTTACGTATCCCTTGACGATGTTTCAAATAGCACTTCAATGATCGTAGTCATATTTAAGCATAATTTTTGTGCGCCAATCAGCACGAGCCGGATGATGTTCTGAAGTCAGTTCCTGTGGGTTCCAGCGACAAAAAAAAAACTAAAAATTTTATACCTTTTCTAAAAGTTTTTAATTTGTCTCATACGAATCCCCAAATGTTTCTGAATCATCTTTATAGTTGATTCATCTTTTTCTTAAAAAATCCGGTGATCAGTAACCACATTTTCCTCTATGGTCACAGTTGAAAGTCGTCCTATACAACTTCCGACTTTCAGTGAAACACGTCCTCAGCTAAATTCAGCTAACCACCGTCTCATAGTGCTGATATAAGGTGATTCCCACCCAAACGCACAGTCTGTGTCACAATCTTGTGGAGAAAGAGCACTTTTACAAATGTATACATACAACATTATCAGGCTAAATTCTTTTGAGTGAATTCAGTTTTCACTGCGAATGGCAAACATCGATGTGAGATAAAAAAAAACTTACAAATGATTTTTTTACCATCAATCTTTTTTAGTTAAAACTGCTAAGAATGCTTAAAAAATACATGATTAGAAATTCGAGTTGTTACTGAATTCCCAGAGTGCAGAAGTTTCAGTGTCAAGTCAAGTTTCAGTATTATAGGTATTGAAGCTATTGGCAGAGCTAATTTGTTTTGGCAACCAGTTTTGCAACTTTTACTATATTTACTCAAACCAGCTATTGTCTAGTCTTCATAACACAACTTCTTAATGAAACTCACCTCATAAAATCTAATTATCTTGTCATTTAAGCTAAATCTCTGTGTAAATTATCTTTCTGCACTGCTGCTAAGTATTGAAATATTCGGAACAAAATATTTCAGTTGGTTCAAAATATCGTTTGATTATTAAAATAAAGCTTTCAAAGCAGTGAAATAAGTAAAAAAAGCTGTAATTTTACAAGCATATCGTAGCTAAATCTCTGTGTAAATTAACTTTCTGCACTGCTGTTAAGTACTGAAATATTCGGAATAAAATATTTCAAAATATCGTTTGATTATTAAAATAAAGCTTTCAAGTTCAAGCAGTGAAATAAATAAAAAAGCTGTAATTTCACAAGCATATCGTGTTTCGAAAAGTTTCAGTGAATTGATTTATAAAATGAAATAAAATACTTTTATGAATAAACGAAAACATTTCAGTCGCAGTTAGAAATTCAGCATTTAAGCCGAATCTACTGTATCACCCGAAAACAAAATTTACAAAACAATTTTATTTTCTAACTTACTTTTTTTTAAGCAATAATTGAACGGGAAATGTTCAAATAAGTATATTGTGTAAACTGTGAAACAGTTTTAACGTTTGATTAAAATGAATTTTTTGTTTAATAAAATAAGCTAACAATTTTTTTATGAAATACGAGTTTATATAGTCCGCGCTAATTCGTCCAAGAGTCCGCGTCATTAAATGAATATATAGGTCCGAGTTCACCATCAACGGCTTAACCGAGCGACTACAGCTAAACGAAATTGCATTTCAGTAGTTTATTTTATTTCTCTCAACTCCAATCATCATCTTCTTCTTTGTCGTTTCGCTCTTGGCAGAGCGGTCGTGGTCACGTTAAGGCGTCCACGTCGGTGGTAGAGGCGGACACAGCTTGCCGCACAATCTCCCGCCATCTCTCCCGGTTGGCAGACTGTCTGGCGCAGTCAGACACGCGGTTTCCCACTACGGATTTCACTTGGCCAGACCAGCGTATCGGTGACCTGCCACGTGATCTGGTACCCTCTACTTTGCCCTGTACGACCAATCGCTCTATGGATTCGTTATGCCGTCTAAAGACATGGCCAAAGTATTGCACTGACTGTACTACGGCCGATAAACGCTGCCTGATGGATGGACTATGTTGGTGCGGAACTCCGTTCACGTTATCCCCCATCCTCCTCCAACACCACATCTCTAGTGCATCTATCTTCCCCTTTTCCAACTCCCATTTTTCAAATCATCATACTAACTAATATTATAAATGTGAAAGTATGTCACTTTATAACTTTTTAATTTTGCATTTTATGCTATTTTTATGTGATAAATCTTAATTATATATTCTATCTTTATTGTATATTTTCTTGTTAAGGTAAGTCAGTTTGTTTGTTTGTTCCTCTTTCACGAAAAAAGCACTGAACGGATTTTGATGAAATTTGGTATGTAGGGACTTCAAGTAAAGGACTAACACATAGGTTACTTTTTATCCCGATATTCCCACGGGAACCACGCGTGTGAAACCGCGGGCGGCCGCTAGTATCAATAATCATGGTTTAAGACATCGTTCGGTCCAACTTCAAACAAACTTCAAAAAATGCAGTGACAATTAAAATTATGTTATCGTTTACGTTTATTACATTAATCAATCAGTTACGAAAATCCGTGACGTGCTCTTTTATGTTTTGCTTTCTTTCTTTCTCTTTCTTTTAATAGATTCTTTAAACAAAATAGGTAATAGTACTATAACGGGGCTTACTACTTTTATAATTAAAACGAAGTTTAACTCGATACTGTTTTTATATTGAATCAATTAATTAATTTTACTGTTTATAAAGGCGACCGTCCATATCTACGCACGACCACTGAGCAAGTAATCACTACGTTTATACGCACGACGAGCCTCCCTTTTTTAATTTTATTATAAACAAAACCAGCCAGCAACGGCGGTATAGCGGCCTCCTTGTAGTGCGGAGACATATACGATCTCCACAGTACCTACCTACCCCATATCGATAACAACCTACGTAATAGAAGCACATACTATGCTATACTACAGGCAATGCGATTTGCATTTGTATTTGAATAGCAATTAGAACCCATACAAATGAGCGATGCGAACTAGATCCACAAATGTAAAGTTAGAGTTATTAGAGTTGCACTTTCAATTAAAGCCGTAAACAGGGTGTTTTGTATGATTTTACGTGATATGTATTACTAAGGGAAATGTTGCATTATTGAGAAAAATGCCTTATTTTTAATGTAGATTTTTTTACGTAATCTATGATAATAATGAAAGTAAAAAATGAAAAAATTACATTTAAAATTTGAAGTCGGTTAAAAAGACCGCCATACGTCGGGAAGTATTGCAAACGATGTTCCGAATCTCACACGAACATAGTTACGGCCAGTATAAAAAAAATTAAAGACAGGTAATATTCGGCAGTATTGTGCATTGTTTAACAGCCGTTCCCAATAACCTATCATTAGTAACAGATAGGGTTACTATAGTTTGGTTGCTTAGTAATTTCTGTTACATTACAGGAAATAACAAAGATTGCCTAGCAACTGAACAACAGTAGGCCTATCTCTTACTGAGGGTAGATTATTGGGAATGGCCGTAAGTCAATTAAAGATAAAAGTAATAGTTAAGTATTTGGTTTATATTGCAACTAATACCAACTATCAATGATGGAATATCATTAATGAAGTAATAGCATTTAACGCATGTTTTGGTTACATTTAAACTACTACAAGCAACAATATAAACAACTATTATGAATAAATGCATACACTTAAAGACTGGTTCTGATATAGAGCATTTACTTCTACACTTCACTACACGTAATCCATTGAGGTGTACATCAAACGCCCGTATATACGAAAAAATCATTTATGTTGCATGTTAATGGTTACTGTGTTTATCTTGGTACAGTACTTGTATTATTAAGTATTCTGTGGTACAGTTGAACACTTTTTAGCAGACTTTAGGAGGTTTTTTTATTCAGTTAGTATGTTTTTTCTCTGTATATACACCGTTTACGCCGAGATTTCTTACCTGATTTACGTGATTCTTTTTTGATCGTTGCGGTTCAGTTTGGTCAAGTATTTTTAATTTTATGATGATTATTTACAATTGTAAAGCGAAAACTGTGTTTATTAAGAATGGTAAAGAAACGTACCGCTTCAAGCTAAGATGCAACCTTAGCCTGTCAGCTGTTCACGTACAGTCAACTTACGTCAGGTTTAACAGTTTTTTTTAACATTAAATAGGCTTACTCTTATCCACCCTAAGATCGGACGAGCTTGCCAAGCGCCTATTCTCTCGAGCTCTAAATATACCAGGATTGCAGGCACTCAGAAATACAGACGCAGGCAGGGAATTTCACTCCCTGGTTGTGTGCATAATGTGCCCACACTCTCCGCGTATATGGAAACCCTTCCAGTAGCATCCCTCTATCCCTAATCAGAACCGCCCAATTTGACTGGTGAGGCGACAATCCGGGGTACGGCAAATATCCTCCAAATACTAGAGGTCTGCGAAAATAATTGTAGCTCATACGCTAACTACAATAATCAAAATAGTGTTACATGATCTTAAAGATGAAGAATCACACTTGATGTATGCATAAACAGTTATAATAACAGTTATAATTTATTTTGCACGTGAATTGTAAGCTGTGAGGCAATTTCAAAAAGTGCGGCACCTATCCGTGAGTTACCCTATCTACACTTTTTTGGGGCCCACTATAGTTAACAACTAGTTTTCAGCATTGTTGTGTCCCGGCAGCAAAATATATTAAGATACCCAGTCCTCAATAGTTAAGGATTCCGGGAGAGGCACGCTTCCACATTCAGCCTTCTCATTACTTAACAAAACCGTCGGTCCCGGCTGTTGTTAGTCGTTAAGCCAAGTCAGAGGCCTTAAAGGCGGCCTGATAAACTCTGACACTAGAGGTGGCCACTAATCCTCATACGATATGAAAGAAAGAAAGAAAGAAGAATTTCTAACATTAATTGGTATAATGATTTACGGGTTATTCTTTAAGCAAAAATCGACGCTGCTGTCATGACTGAATGTCACATAAGCTGACAAATAACATTGAAAATTGGGAAATGTCCGCTGTTTCAGCCGCCGATATTTAAGGATGTTTGCTTAAAGAATAAATAACCTACCTTCTCCGTCCTTCAGTTAACTATGCGCTACATATTCCAGTGAAGCTGGCATTATCACCTGATTCGGAACACGTGTGGCTATTCAAATAGTCATTCGTGTCATTGGTCACATAGTTATGTCACGTCTACTATCGTTTGTACTTCATAGTAGCTAATGTTATGGGAGAGTATAGTTATTTTCTTGACTATGAAATAAGTCAAAATGTCGCCATTGCATTTTTTAAATGCACAGGTAAAAATATTCGTCTGATTTATCCAAGGATTGGAAAATCTCAATTTACGGCTACAAAAATCACCAGCGCAGCGGGCCTACAAACATCTATTAGAAACCACCATGTCATAAGAACTTTTTGTTTGCGTTTTGTTTTTATTGAAGTTGACACATTTTGACATATTTCATACTTTGGAGGCGATGATTAAGCGAAGACGTCACAAAATTTCCGTCAAAAAACAAGCTTACTTTAAAAAAATCGTAGTAGTAGTAGAAGTAGATAAAAAATTAATTTATTTTAAGTTATAAATAGAGTCCAAGCCTGGGAAGATAAAAGATTACATAATAGTCGAAAAAACTTTACTGTATCTGCTTACTTCTACTAACATAAATTAATATAAAGTTCACTTATTTAACTTATAAGACGCGAGTTCAATCGATGATAAGTCTGTGTTGATAAAGTTTTTATAGTTAGCTTTCGGCTTTCACTTTGATTTTATAGATTATATTGAATAAAATTGATCTTTAAGATTAACTTAACTGTCGATTGGTAACATAAAATTACACGATGTTAATTTAAGCCATTTCGATTCCCGGTGCAAGCAAGTGATTAATCTAAAATCGTTTTAGTCATTTTGCTATAAGGGCACTTTCACCCAACTAACGTCTTTAACTTCCACCATGTATATAAAATAAATTATAATCTCAAAATAAAACAAATATGAATGTCAATAAATTTTCAGTATAATGATATTTTTACTGAGCATTGAGAACTCGAAAATAAAATGAGATTTTTTACACGTCAGCGGGTAAACGCCTAGCCATCGTATACATACATACCTGACGTTAAAGTCCTAATAAGGAGAGGGTATTTTCCACCCTCAAATATACCATGGTGGAAAATGCTTTTTTCTTGTATGCTTTATGAACAAGTTTTATTCCATCACTAGCGGATCCTCGCGATTTTACCCGCGTGGTGCCCGTTCCCGTGGGAATATCGGGATAAAATAGCCTATGTCACTCGGGAGAAATGTAGCTTTATAATGGTCTAAGAATTTTCTAAATCGGTCCAGTAGTTCCTGAGATTAGTGCGTTCAAACAAACAAACTCTTCAGCTTTATAATATTAGTATAGATAGTATAGATTTATTACCCTCTTAACTTTGTTTGTTACATAATTTTATCGACATCATTGTAACATATAGCGACAATCGTAGCACATCGTAAACAAAAAGAGGGGCCAATATTATTACTTCATGTTTACTCACGTTCTTGGTAACTATTCCAGGAAACAACTCGATCATTGGGAAAACATACGAACCGCTACAAGCGATGAATGATCACGAAGGAGACTGGTCACAAATAATGTCAAAAGTAGCAAGTAGGCTGTCACGAGTCCACCTCTGTGGTCTGATAAACCACCTCTGTGGTGTAGTGGTAACATCTTCGTTATCAGACCCGGAGGTCCTATTCCCAGCGCGGGGGTACATGTTGTATTCGGTTTGGTTGGTGGTAGGAATGGTTGTAAGTCCGCCTGGCTAGCTACCACCATCTTATCTAAGTCTCACGCTATACCATCAAAGTTTTCATGATTGTTGTGTTCCGGCAGCTAGAGATAAGATAGCCAGTTCCTCAGTGGTTGAGGAATACGGGAGAGGCGCTTCTACTGCTTGCCTGTTTTCAAGGCGACACTTCCTTCAGTACTAAATGCAAAAAAATACCATAATCTTGTATTTCATGTCTTTTTTCCAATATTGATTAGTAACTAAATAATTATATACTTATATCTTTATAAATATAATTATGTACTTTGCCTTTTTTCATGCTGAAAATTCAGCGCAACATGTTGAACTTCTCTTTTATGACATCACATATTGTAACAAAATAAAGATTTATTTATTTAAATAATCAATGCCAGGGTCGACCCCACGACCCCTGGCGAAGTAAATAAGATAGTACCACTGCGCCAAGGATGAAAATCTATAAGTTCATACTTAGGTATCAATGGTTTTTTTATTAATGTTAGTTTTTCACAGTGGACTTTAGTATGTCGGCGGTTATATGTTTGACTTTCGTGATAGAGAAGAGCAGTTGGTTGTACCGTGAGCATACATCGAGATTAGATCTAAATGTGTGATAACGACCGAAATGCGTTCTAATGCAATAACATTGTTTTATTTCAACAATCAAAGAAACTCCTAAGCTTTATTATACATAGTGTGAATGGTCCGTGAGTCACGAGGTACGTAACAACTTTTTTTTTATTATCTTTATTTGTTTAGGAGCTTTTGTCTCTAGACACGGCAGCTCCATCGAGGCAAATCAGTCGTTTGCATTTAGAAAAAAAAATATCTAAGTTTGTGTGGTTTGTAGGCAGCACTCCACCAAACTACACAAGTATAGTGCGGCCTCAGAATCCGGATTGCTCAAAATACTCTGAGCAATCCCAATATCTAGCCTACTTATACAAAATTTACTTAGGAAGATATCTCTTTGAATACGGTTCCGCTCACATTCCATCAACAGGTGATGCACATCCTCCATTCGCTCACATATTTCACAATTAGGTGAATTTACTTTTTTCATCATATGTGGAAACTTCCTTGATGGAAAATGACCGGACCTAATTCTAAGTATTAGTTTAAGCTTTTTCCTACTTATGTTACTACTAATTAACCATGGTATACGTAACAACTTATTATTCGTTCGTTTCTTCCTTGAGTCTCTCACACTCACATTACAATCATG
This sequence comes from Chrysoteuchia culmella, assembly GCA_910589605.1. NCBI lineage: Eukaryota > Metazoa > Arthropoda > Insecta > Lepidoptera > Crambidae > Chrysoteuchia > Chrysoteuchia culmella. Next base: position 13,906,213 of record OU342661.1, read on the forward strand.
TCTTTTCCTGTCTGTTTGCTTTCGTATTCATTATTTACTTTTGTTGTTTATATGGAGGTACTTAACTTGTACGTCTTCGGTTTAATGCATTTTTATTTACAAAGTGTATTAAATCGTAGGTATTTCAGATTGCGGTAACCGTATTCTGATTTTTTTTTGTAATTTTTATGGACATCATATTAAATGTTGACCCAAAAACGATATTTTTGCAATGATCGATCATCGGTGGGTGACCAATAATTTACTATTTCGAGCTCCTTCGTGCTTCGAAATTCACGGGCTTTTGATCCCGGTTGTATATTCAGTCAATCCGCATAGAGAGTCCGTAGTTAGTGGTTCATGCTCATGCATGGCCCACAAGCGATTGAATGATTCAAACAGGTTTGTCCAAATTTGGTCCTATTTTTTTTTTAAATATCTGTTGTAGTTTTTATGAAAGAAAGAAAGAAAGAAAGAAAGAAAATTATATTTATTTGGGACAAACACGACAATAAGACACATCAAAGTAGTACAGAAAAATAAAAACACAGTTTGTCCCAAAACGGTACCGACTCAGCATAATGCTTGGCTTTTTGGCCAGCGCTGGTCTTCCGTCGGTACCGTTTTGGTGGGGCTGAGAGCCATGCTAACCGGGACATTACAACAAAATACTACAATATGACAAATATAAACATGACCTTTTATGACTGATCACACAGGGGCACCAATATAAAAAATATATACTATGAAAGTATTAGTCTGTGTGACCAGTCTATGGTAACATTAACTAAGTGTCAGACAAGACAACTGATTGTTTGTATAGTTTGCTTGCTACATTAGTCTGTGCCAAAGAGTAGTATAATGTATAGGGATATGTGCTGTGCTGTGGTAGGTACAACAACTCTAGAGAAAGCCAAACAAACAAAACATTAGATAAAATTTGTGAAGCCAAAGTGCCAAACAAAACAAAAACAGAGTTGGTGTTAACAAAAAAAAAAAACAAAGTACAGTATGTACATGCGAACAAAACACAACGTATCACAACAATAACTTACATAAAATCTAATTACAAAAGTGAGTGAAAACAGAAAAAACTATTGCAGATAAGATCTTATAGCAACAGCAAAGTACCAGAAAACCAGCCATTTTAGTAGTAGGTACGTACCTTATGGTGAGTAACATAACATCATTATACTTTATGTACAACTAAAAAAGCAACAAACATTCATATTGTAACATTTATAATTTTGTTTTCTTTTTTTGCAGGGCTCGACCATTAGATGTTTAGCAAAAAGGTTAATTGCAACAGTGCAATATGATAAAATTCACGAAGCATCACTACCTGAATTCAGCAACCCGCTATGCAGAGAAAACCTTCACATACACTTAAGGGACAGCAAGCTAAGGTGGGTGACCAGTTCATATAATGCTTATATCCTGAATAAAATTTTGAAATCCTGAATTATGAAATCTTGAATATACCGTCGTTTTTGTAACGGGTACGTAATAAGAAGTCATCCTTCTTATTTTAAAAACCGATTTTTAGTGTAAATACGTATGGGACTAATTCTACCTTAAAAAAAATTGAAAATATTTTTTTTTATAAAAACCGACTTTAAAATGTATAAAATAAGTATTTTGGGACAGCCAAAGCAAGAAAAATAAAAGTATGGAAGTGCAATTTAGAATGCACCATTTCACCGACTTTAAAAAGCTTTTTTTTACTTCTTGAAGTTGGTTTTTATTTTATTATCTTTTACTTCTTGTTGAAAAACAAAAACATAAAATAATTAAGGATTTAGCCAACGCATAGGAGGGTGACTTGCTTAGCACCTAGGGCCTAGTGACTCACCTAGCGAGTAGCTCTAGCTAGGCGCCTAGGGTGTATCCAAGTAAACAAACACCGTGTATTCTAGCAACCAAGCCACTAGGCGCTAGGCGCAACAAGTCTCCTGCCTCCAAGGTTCAAATTATTAATCAAAATTTTAATAATAAATTGGTTCACCGGATTACGCATGAAAAGGCAGTTTTATGGATTATAAAACTGTGATAGGTATAGTATAGATAACGTTACTATACTTAGGGGCTGTTGGTGTGAAAAAAATGTTTTTGTAAAAATATATAAGTAGTTACTCTATTTTATTGAAACTTCTAAAAATCCGGCCGGAATCCTGAGAAAGGCCTAAAAATCCTGAGATCTCAGGACAAATCCTGAGACATGGTAACACTGTCCGCATCTGGAGGTCTACTCTCTAAGCACGAAACCCGTAGTTTCGGCCTAAGTTACGGACGTTTCCTTCTCCGTATCACCTACGGACAGCTTAATAGTTCGGAGACCCGAACTAAGAATTAATGAGAATACGTTTTGACATTGTTCCTACTCCCAATGTGTTTGTGCCGTTTGTCCCACAGACCCTCCGCCCTCCCGATCCCCAACGACCCAAGAAGTTGTAGGTAGAGTGGACACTTCCAATAGGTACCTACTTGAGACCAAAATTCTATGTAGCGTTTTATCCGACTTTTATCCGACCGAGACTGACTGAGTGATAGGAATAAAAAAGTGCAGTTTTTGCATTACTAAAATAAAATTGATTGTATTCCTATGTTTTTTTTATTAAAGAGTTCCTTGAAATCATGCTTGATTTTGAGGTTAAGAAACGCTGTTCTAGAGAATTCTCTCTTTTTCTAATGAATTTTGTTTTCCTATAAATATTTTACGTACATATAAATGAAAATATTTTACCTACAACTTCATGGACCGACCCACGCCCACCTCAGTATCGAAGCTAATAATAAACACTGAACATAATGATGCGAATCTTACGAAACTTTTCTAATTTAGATTCAAAATATTCTCTCAGATTACAAATAACTAAGGAAATTAAGAAATTGTATCTTTGTGCCTATATTTGTTTTAATGTTGTTGAAATTTAAAAAGAATCGATTCGAGTTTTATTTACTTTTGTGAAAATTAGAACTCATACACTGCGTTATTTTCATACATACACTCAATGTTCAATTAGCATAAAAAAATGAAAAACAGCTTGATTTCCTAAATTTGATATTTTCCTAAACTATCAGTGAAATAAATGTTTAATTTTGATTGAAGAAAATCCGATTAACTGACTTCGTATTTTTTCTTTGCACAAACCTGAAAGTTTTCTGGAATTTCGAATTTCTAAGTCGAGTATTCGACTCGTGCATCGACGTAAAAAATACATAACTGTTAATACTTCATATAATATAAGACCGTGAAGTGAGTATGTTTGTTTGTATGAAAATAACGCTGTAGCTAACTAAGAATACTTACTCATACCAGGCCTAGTTCACTGTATGTACTTATTGTAAGGTTGAGATTGCTTCAAGGCCATGCGACCGCGCGGATCTGTGAAGCGATAGCAAGCTTACGCCCGAGAAATACGGTATATTTTCGCGCGCAGCGTAAAGAATAGGCTATTATAATATGCAAGTAGGGTGGATGCCCCGAAAAACAGCCTTTTAGTGCAAGTTTGATGTTAACAAAAATATTCTGCATAAACTTTTAGGTCAAAACTAGTATATTTTTTTAAACGGTGGGTTATTTAATGGAAAATTGTATCTATTAAGGTGATTGATCGTAAGTTACATAGAATATTTTTAAAAGAATGTCAAACAGAAAAATACCCTTTGTTTTTAATTCCAGCCGGTCTGTACCTATTGTCAGCCATTTGTGTACCGAATATCAGCCTAGCCCGCCCGCGGTTTCACCCGCGTGGCACTCTTCAACTACCCACCCTCACTTAATTTATTTAAAACTCAAGTCAACTGAAATCTAAACTTAGTTTTCGAACAAGTTTGTAACAACCCTGATTATTAAGACAAGGCTGTAATTAAGTACCCACCCAATCCAAATACCAGCCCAGGGGGCTGGCATTAGGTACTCCGTACATTTCGTGTATCTAATTGCAGCCCTATCAATTCCTACTACTAGCAGGAAAGGCAAAACTTGTATATTTACTCAGAAATAAATGCATTACAATATCTTAAATCTTTAATCTAACATATCATGACATTAAAAGCAGAAGAAATGTGAAATGTACCTTATTTTAGCCACCTCCAAATCTGTCGAAAAATTTGCAATACGGCCGATATCCGTCCTGCGCGGGTTTCGATTTGAAACTGACACTGACATGATCATGCCGCTGTTGCCAAATGTGGTTTTAAAATTTCTAGCGAAAAAATATTTTTTTTGATGATAACATTGATATGTGAGAATGAAAGGTAATCTTATCATCAAACAAATAAGTGAAAAGGCTGGTACTAGGTACGGGGCTGGTATTCGGGGCGTCCACCCTACCAACATTTCTTAGGGAGTGGTTTATCTGTTACAAGGTAACTACTTACTAATCAATGCTGTTACTAACGTAGCAAGCAGTAGTGAGATTTATGTGCACCCTAGTGTAACATAGTTGAAATAACTTTTTCACCTCACACGCTTTGAAAAGGAGGTTTTGTCAATCAGTTTAGGCGTAGAAAATCGCTTTTTGCGGCCTAGCGCGGCAAAGTACTTTTTTAAATTAATATCTAAAAATATGTCATAATGCATTCCGAATCGCACTATTGACTTTTTTGTTTTATTTTATTCTTATTTTAAATAGCCTTAAATTAATTATAATACTCCGTTTTGGTTTTATTATATTATTTTAGTTCATTAAATCATAAAAACAATAACAATAAGATTAAACTATTTGTTATAAGAATTTTATATCATGCTGAGTGAGATTTGACAACTTATAATTGGATTTCGGACTGTGACATAAATCTATATTTTTAAAAGGTCTTTGTCTTGTACCTCATGTCAGTGTCAACATTTACAGAATCGTTTTTATTTTTTATGTTTAAGGAAAGTTGGTTATTTAGCGGCGAGTTGCCTCTATTGAAATCTGAGCAAGTGAAGGATTCTAGGATTGAATCACGAGCGTAGCGAGTGGTTCAAAGATTGAATCCTGAGCGAAGCGTGGATTTCAAAGGTACAAGACGCTAAAAACTTTTCTGCCGAACGCAACACACAATTTTTCACCTCACGATAGCGAGGAACATAATTATGGTTGTTTCCGCGGTCAACTTCCGGTAAAAAAATCTTTAAACATAAGGTTTAATCTAAATATACCTTATTCTGGTTGTTTTAATGATATAAAAAACTAAAATAATAAAATGGAGTATTATAGTTATTTCAACGTTATTTAAAGTAGGAATATATTGTTACTTATTAATAAGAATAAAAACGATTCCGTAAATGTTGACACTGACATGAGGTACAAGACAAAGACAATTTAAAAATAAAGATTTATGTCACAGTCCGAAATCCAATTAGAGGTTGTGAAATCTGACCCAGCCTAATATAAAATTCTTATAACAAATAGTTTAATCTTATTGTTTTTGTTTTTATGATTCAATGAACTAAAATAATATAATTACACCAAAACGGAGTATTATAATTAATTTAAAGCTATTTAAAATAAGAATCAAATATAACAAAAAAGTCAATAGTGCGATTCGGAACGCAATAAGACATATTTTTGGTATTAAATAAAAAAAAGTACTTTGCCGCGCTAGGCCGCAAAAAGCGAGTTTTTACGCCTAAACTGATTGACAAAACCTCCTTTTCAGAGCGTGTGAGGTGAAAAAATTATTTTGTTTTTTTGAGGTTCGCGGTACGAAGTGACATATAAAAATAATGCCACAAACCGAAGAGGGAAAAAAGATTCCGACGAACTTCCTACTTTTTAAAAGTCAGTTAAAAACAGAAGTATGGAAAACTGATGGAAAACAAGAAAAAGGTTTTGATGATGACATTGATAGCAGCTCTGTCCCTTGCAAAATGCCAATCAAATATTTTTTGACTGTGACTTAAGTACTTAACTTTGACTAAATAAGTAATTATATTAAGTTTCGTACTTCGGTGATTTTTAAATTTCGAACAGGACTAGTGAAATGTAAATGGGAAAAAAAATAAACATAGAGAAAAAGTATTATATTGTATCAATTAATATAAATTTTGAGTACCTGAAAGAATTCATTGTGTTACGAATAGCAAAGGTTAAATTTTCTGTTTTTTTTTTATTTGCGCTTGTTCATTTAAATAATACCTATACGAATTATTATAAACTGTTTTAGAATTTATAAATGTTTTACAAGAACTATTGTTTAATTCATCAGATTTTCTGCGTGATATGATCACTGATAATTGTTTTATTAAATCAGATTATTGTAGTTGTTAAAATATGATTATTTTCTTATTACATAGTCCATCTTTGTAAAGTTTAAATTTTTTTTATATCTGTTTATCTGTAACAAATTCTGATTCATCTGGGCACAAAATATTTGAACATCGATATCTTAAAAACTAATTAACAAAGACGAGTCTCTCATTTAAAATATGTTCTATAGTACCTATACCTATTTTCGTATAAACATGTGCTAAAGAGTTCAAAGTGAGATTAAATGTTGACCAGATAAATCAGCCGAAGAATGAAATTTCGAAGAACTATCCAATACAAAAAAAACAACAATTAAAATGACATTTATAACTTTTTAATTTTGCATTTTACAATGCTATTTTTATGTGATAAATATTAAACATTAATATTCATCATTATCACATAAAATCATATTTCATATTTATCACATAAAATGACATTTGTTTTGTTACAGTCGTAATTGAAATTGTAAGCAAATAAAAGTGCATCGCGAAGTGCTTCTAGATGTTTTTTCGTGAATGCTGCCATCAATAAATTAAAATTACCTTGATAAATATTAAACAAGAAAATATATCAGAAAATAGCAACTAGTCTCATGTCGCCCTGACGGGATTCGTACCCGCATCCATGCGAGGATATTTCTCTCATTGATGAAGCGACGGTGGCCAACACCGTAGAATGGTGAATGTACTAGAAAAATTCGACGTGTCCTCACATGTATCTGTAGCATAATTGTTTAGTGCATTGGGCCGGAGTCCCAAGGATGCGGGTTCGAATCCCGTCAGGGCGACATGAGACTTGTTTCTTTTTCAGGTATATTTTCTTGATTAATATTTATCACATAAAAATAGCATTGTAAAATGCAAAATTAAAAAGTTATAATAATATTACCTGTATAAAAAAGTTGTAAAGAATGTGGTGTCTGCCCAATGCATGTGAATGTGAGTCATGTTGTTTGTCTAGCGCAAAGGTGAACTCGTCGAGTGTCTTTATGCCATTAAACACCTGCACAATGTTGGTATCGTCCTATCTAAAGTGTCTACCGATAAATAATGTGGTTATTTGCAATGTCATGCCCTTGAATGTATGCTATTGCTGTTCTTGACAAAGAAACTCAGACACGTGTTTTTATACAAAGTTAGCTATTTTATGTTTAGGTACTCGAAACTCAAATTAAAAAGTTGTAATTAGATGGCTTTTTCTTCTTAATCGATAGTCAAACGTTTGTAAAAAAATAACTTTCTAATGCAGAGATTTTATTTCTTTTATTGAAGAAATGACGTTGGCCAAAAAAGCGGAAAGGGAAATATCCTAAAAATTTTTGACGGATCCTCATAAATCTCGGAAGCATAATTGTTAGTGCATTGGGCAGGATTCCTAAAACTGCGCGAGACCTGTAGTTTTTTTCTGATATATTTTCTTACTTATAATTATTACTTAAAACCGTCTGTAAACTCATCATTAGGGAACGATGGGGAAATTGCGAACGCGGGGTAAAAACGGACTTCAAAAAATCTACACATACCTTTTCTCCCATGCCCGGCTGGTGCAATCACGTTATATATATATCACCCATATTTATTGTCGCGCAAACATTCATGACGCACGGCTGCGCACGATTTTCAAGGTGAGTAAAATTTAATATTTTTTTGTGAATTTTGATCTAATTTTGAGTGACTACTAATTTGAGTAACAAATCTATATAGTAAGCGGTAGTAAAAAAAATATCTACTCTAATGGGGTATGAATTGCAAATAATTGTTTTGAAGAAGTATTTTAATAAATAAACAAAATGAATTGCCAGAGAATACACTTAGCAATAGTGCTTCAGCGCCCTTTTTAAACCCTCAGAGCTCTTTGACATCCCTAGTACTTCGTACTTCACATCTCATTCAGTATTCTGTAAACCTTGTATCTTATTAAGTAAGAAGTGGGTGTGCACTATGCACTTTAGCATCACGTCGCACCAACGTTTGCGTTAATTAGCAAGGTTGCATTACTGAACAAACACAACACTTACTGTGATAAAGTACTGTGGCGTTCAGTAACGCTGATAAAAGTCTTCCATTTATGATTTTAAACGTACTACTCGGAACTTCTAACTGCGTATTAAAGAATTGCGTCGTAATTTGCTTGTTATTGTGATCTGTCGTTGTAAGTGTTGCAAAAGAATGCATCTTACTTAGGTATATGTATTATGTAAGTACTGGGAACTTCCCGGTAGACCAGTAGATTTTTTTTGGAAACGTTTTCTCGAAGTACTAAGGTTAAAGAAATAATGTATTGTTCAAATGAAATACATACGCTAATTATGGTAAATTTTAAATTGAAAAATATCGGAAAAAATTAACTCGGTCACAAGTGAATTCTCAGAAGGGAATCGAACCTGCGACCTTTGGAAATCCGGTCCAATGCTCTTGACATTGAGCATTGTTGACATTGACAATATTTTTCTATTTAAAATTTACCATAAGTATAAAAAATAGCATTGAAAAATGCAAAAATTACAAAATCATAAAACATACGCTAATGTTCTATTATTTGTGATGTAAACGTTTTCTATACAGGCTCATTTTAAAAACACTATCCAAATTTTTTAGTTCCATTCAGAATCGGTAACTAAACAACTTTCTCCTAGAAACATGGGTCGAAATATGACAAAATAAAAAATTGACTCTTCATACAAATCAAACTGATCACGTGATCGATTTAGTATGGGAAGTCCAAAAATTGTTCTCGCATTTCGACCTATGCTTCTAGGAGAAAGTTGTTCACTTACCGATTCTGAGTCGAACTAAAAAAATTGGATAGTGTTTTTAAAATGACCCTGTATATCTATTACTTTTTTAAATAAAGCTCCCTAAAAAATCTCTACTGGTTAACCTGGAAGTTACCCGACTGTACCTTATTATGTCCAGTCGACCCATGAAAATGTTGAGCTAAGCATCTAAATATAAGTAGAACCTTGTTGAAAACTTCTGCTATACTAACATATCATAAACGACACAATCTATATGTTATTTAATTTGACACAGTAATAAAGTGTTTAACATTTTCATGTGCCGACTGTACGTAAGTACCTACATAAGGGCCATAGTTATGGTTATGGCGTTCATTTATCTTATATAATATAATCTTCTTCCAATTAATAGTTTTTCTAAATAAACATACGTTGATACTCTTTTTTAGGGTTTCGTAGCCTAAAGGCAAAAAACGAAACCCTTATAGATTAGGCCAATCCGATGTATGTCACAGCCACTTTATTCCAAAACTATGAGGATTACACAGTTGAAACTTGGTAGGTAAGATGTATTCTGTAAACCGCTATACGGTTTTTACACAAAAATAATTTAACTTTTTTTTTATGGTACTGTAAATGACGAGGAGCTTTAACATGGACACGGTCTTGGTCGTCGTCTTGGAAAATTTAATAATGTTAGGTTGGTATAATATCAGTATGTGCAGCAAATCAATAAGTAGGTAAGTCGAAAAGCTATGACAGTTGTTAACTAAAGAGTAACGAAACAATAAAATGAAATAAAAACTTTTAGGTATAATAGGTTCCCACCTACCTAAAAACTTCTTGGTGGCCGGCGAGCGTGCGTTGGTAACGCACGCTAGGCTGCGAACATATAGACGCTAGGCTTCAACAAAAGTAGTTAGTTGGCTGATTGGCTGTCAAGTTCGCTTCCCCTTTGAGCGAAACATAAAAGCAATTCATATACCTAGTTATTTTGCCTATATTATCTTCTATAATATTTCCTTTTTTCACTTTCATATTATTTACTTTTATAGGATTTTGTCTTTTTTCACGTTGTCATAGCAACGTGCCCGTTTTCCAGACGATACTTCTTTCAGTATGTTATAGTTTATGTTTTCATTTGAGCTTAATGTTCATTGTTTGGCTGTGCCTCTATCTACTTTCTGGCTCCGCCTGAAAAGCAGCATCACATGAATATGTGACAGAAGCTGAGGTTGGAGACCATTTCGGCTACTATGATATTATTTGTTACTATTGTTTTTATGTGTAAAACTGTTTGTTAGCCGAATAAAAGATTTTTCTTTCTTTCTTTCTTTCAGTAGGCATAGTACCTACGAAAAACTTTCAAGTTAGTATAAAGGAAGTAAAGTAAAAAACTGTATGTCGTATATTAAACAGCAGCGTTCCTACCGGACGTAAACGGAACTACATTTTTCTATACATTTTTTCACATTAGGTCCTCGATTATCGAGGACTTAATGTGAAAATTCGAGGACGTATCATACGTCCTCGATACTATTTCGATAGTTGTTCGTGCTACAGAATAAAAAATTTTTCTTTCTTTCTTTTAGTAGGCATAGTATGAAAAACTTTCGAGTTAGTATAAAGGAAGTAAAGTAAAAAACTGTATGTCGTATATTAAACAGCAGCGTTCCTATCGGACGTAAACGGAACATTTTTCTATACATTTTTTCACATTAGGTCCTCGATACGTCCTCGATACTATTTCGATAGTTGTTCGTGCTACAGTACCAGCGTAACACGAGCCTTCCAAGCTTCTTTTTTTCTGTGGATAAAACCAAAAGTAAATTCTATATCCTTGACATAGATGATTACCGAAAATAGTTCTCTTGCGGTTAGAAATTTTTATCAAGCAAAGCTTAAAGTTTAAAAAAAACTTTAGTACAAAATTCCTTACTTATATTACTACATTTATACGTACATACTACATACTATAGGTACAGTTATTATTTATACGGATATACAATCAGATAGACAACGTTACAGATTTTATATTATTGTTAGTAGAAATTACCTGTGCTGCGGTATTATCGGCTCTTACATTGCCGTCATTGTAATCCTTACAATGGCTGAACATTTTTTGTCTAAACAATAAGCCCCTTTTCATGATAATATGAATCTAATGAGAGATATATTGTTGGACTTTCTTCCTATCAAAAGCTTAGGAAAAAAGAAACTTGTTATCTTCCAGAGGGTAAACTGTAACCGAATTTAGAGTTAAAATACGACTACAATCGCTACTAGATTTAAATGTTGATAGGCTTTTAAAAGTAATTCAGCTTGATTTTGCAGACACAAAGGCATTAATATTGATAAGTAAATGGGGATTTGATGGGTCATCTTCTCAAAGTAACTATAAATAAAAGTCACAGTGTGTCATTAAAATGGACGATACTTCGGTCTTTATGATCTGGGGGATAATTGTCTAATTTTAAAATCTATCGCAATCCCTTTCAATTCGTCATTTGAAAGATACTTCAGGCTGTCACTATTTGACATTCGATAGGAATGAACGAAATTGAGCTGTCTACGAAAAGTGACAGAAGAAATTATCTTTCAAATGTATGGAGAAGTGTCAAAGGAACTGTCATTTAAAACGTCATTCGCTCTGAAAGGGATTGCGACCATAAGTTGCACAATTCTATAAATCATTATCACAATCACAATACCTTTGAAGGGGTTAGCTGGTGAACGGGCTTCAGCGCCTTTTGCTGAAGTGTTACTCTACGTTTCTCACTTGTACTCGTAAAGTTTTATGGTATCGTTATTCAATTTTGAAGAACAGTAAAATTATCTTCTCACTAGCGGGTCCTCGCAGTTTTACCCGCGTGGTGCCCGTTCCCGTGGGAATATCGGGATAAAATATAGCCTATGTCACTCAGGAGAAATGTAGCTTTCTAATGGTCTAAGAATTTTCTAAATCGGTCCAGTAGTTCCTGAGATTAGCGCGTTCAAACAAACAAACTCTTCAGCTTTATAATATTACTATATTATATATTTTTTATTGCAATCGGTACATTTATAGGTAGTATAGATTACTTTGGTAAAAGGGAAGTTAAAAATATTATCTTTGTATTTAATAGATAAGCTTTTATGTGACGTACTTGGTTGGAGAATGGCAAAGAAAATATATTAAATATTATGCATAGGTAATTCAGTAATAATCGGATTAAATTGGAAAATTGTTCGCCTGCGAATTCGAGTTAGGTAAAAGAGACCCAATACGTAATCATATTTTTTTTGCAAATTGTATTTTGACATCCATTAAATTAATCCATCCATTCGGTTCAAATCCATTAAATAAATCTCAAGTGTTTGTTTATAGTCGAAAGCGCATGATTCAGTTAATGTTGCGATGGCTTTGAGCTCCAGGGTGGTTTATTCGTACAAGGCTCCAGGAGACTAATTGTCTAATTTTAAAATCTATCGCAATCCCTGTACGAAACTGTCTAAGCAAAGTGACAGACGAAAATATCTTTCAAATGTATGGAGAAGTATCAAATGAAGTGTCATTTAAAACATCATTCGTTCCGAAAGTGATTGCGACTATAAGTAACACAATTCCATAAATCACTATCACAATCACAATACCTTTGAAAGGGATTGTGATAGATTTTGAAATAAGACAATTTATAATTTTTCTCCGGTTTAGTTGAGATTTTATTTTATTATTCAAAATATACACATGAAATATAAAAAAAAAACATCGATTATTTTACTAAACGTAACTTTAGCTATGTTCTTCGACAAATGTGGTGTTGTCACTCATAATGTAGTTAGAGCATTTGAGTTAATACTGTTTTTTTAATGGTGCAAAATTTGTATAAAAAAAAAGAACTAGATTATTTTCTCAAATACTTACTGTTCCAATATACACAGTACACGTTTTTTACCTAGATATAGTCCTAACTAATATTATAATTTCTTTATATTTTATATACTAATATCTTAAATATTAATATTATAATTGGGAAAGTGTGTTTGTTTGTCCTTTCTTGACGCCCTAATTAAGCAACCAATCGACTTGATTTTTGGCATAGAGTTAGTTTTTTTTTCTTTATGATCAACGGGGAGGCTCTTAGCCTTTATCATACATGATATTAAGTATTGACTAGGGCGGTTACAACCCGATACGTGATCATCACGTTTAACATTATGTATATTTTATAGTTTTCGGAACAAATAGACTCGAGTACCTTTAATTTGATACCTTACTCGGCCGCGTACTACGCGCCAAAGTCCCTATCGAGTCGTCACAAATTTTGCGAACTTGAATTAAGTATATAGATAGGGCTCAAGATGGAAGCGAGCTTCTCCCGGAATCCTCAACTACTGTTGAAAGGGCGGAGAGTAACATAGGCTACTTTTTATCCCGATATTCCTACGGGAACGGAAATCACGCGGAAGCTAGTAGGTATTTATTAGGTTTAGCTTTCTCATTAAACTCTGTGTTTAAAAGTTACCGCTTTTCTCTATTTTTGCATTGGGCCTAATTACTCTTAAATTATAAGATAATAAAAACTTAAAAAAAAAAAATTAAAATATAAAAAGTTTTTATTTTACAGTTTTTAAAGGAAGATAATATCATGTCATCCAAGTAACAAATATGAAATGAAATATATAAAAATGCTCAAAACATAAAAAGTACTGGGTCAAACTCAACCTAATTTTTATGGGACTAATTCTATTCTACTACTAACTAACTATTATGCATCGAACAAAAAGAATCAAGGAAATCGGTTCAAAAATCTCGGCGTAGTCGGTGTACATACATAAAAAAAATATATATAACCGAATTGAGAACCTCCTCATTTTTTGAAGTCGGTTAAAAATACTTTATCTTTTAAATATATCAAGGTAAGCAAACATGCAATACTAGAAGTTGGTATATGGTTGATTCCGTCATTTCGTGCAAATAGAACTGTTTTGTAGAACGTTTTTTTTTAATTTTACTTTTTTTGTCAAATGTCGAATAAAGGTTGTCACTGGAGTGAAAGGCACCTTATAATTTAATTTAGCTACTGAGAAAATAATAATGGAAATTTTTAACTGGATGGTAATGAAACGTAATTTACAAGACAGAGATTGACATAGAACAAGTAATCAGGCGGGTACAAAGATTAACAGCATAATTTGCGATACATTAAACTACATTTATATGTACATAGTATGTTTGGATTAACCATGTAAATTATAATATATGCAATAAAAAATATTTAATTCCTATCCAAAACATTACCGTCCTGTTAATAAAAGGAGGGAATGTATGGTAATGTAAAACGAAAAATTTAACATTTACTTTTATATAGTCGTTCCTCAATTTATTAGAAAGACGATAATCATTATTTATCAAAATGAGTTTAAAAGACAAATTATGTATTACTTACTGTTACAACTTGTGAAATTCAACGAATCTAATGAAGTGAGTTCTGTACTATGGATGACACGAACATCGGAAATAATTTAATCAGCGGTAAACGCATGTCTTCCCCGCTCAGTGGCCGCCGCTGACCTGTTACAACACGTTACGAGTAGAGCCGTGTAGATATCACAAAAATCACATTCACAATCCAGGATTTTTTTATTACGGATGGCGATGAAATTTTAACTGTGTCAAATTGAAAAATGATCTTTTCCTATATTTTTACTTTTCAATTTGTATAATGAAAATACATACTCAAATAATAGTTCGAAATTGCAGCTTCAACAAAAGATTGATCTAGATTATCTGAAGACATTATCTCAAAATGAATAAACAATCTTTATGAATTGACAATCAATCAAGTTAATTACTCGACAACCGTCAGTTGGCAGTGTTGGCACAAAAACTGTGTAAACATCCGGCGCGGAATAATAATGCAGTTAGCACTTCCTATACTGTCGAGATGGGATGACAAGGACAGTACTACCCGCCCAACACAATTAGGCGCATGACAGCCATGAAAACATAAAATAACATACTGAAAGCTAAAACTTCAAGAAGCGAATCGAATATCTGTCAGCTAATCACTGTAGTGCCAATCAATCAGTAAATAGGGTAAATGCATTTGAAAATATGAAACCGCATTCCTTTCATGCGCCTAATGGTTTTGGTCGCATAGTACCTACAATGTTAACTTACACATTACGCACAACAGCAGTACGAGTTAAGTACAGACGTCTCGGACAAAATAAGTTCGTACACTTTGTCCAAATTTATACTTTTCGATTTTATTATTTTTTCAGTTTCCATTTTGATACCACTTAATAGTTAAAGCTGTTTTGTACAGTCAGACATAAATCACAATATACTAGTAAAATGAAAATGTATACTAGTACAGTAAAATGAAAATACCTAACAGTCTTGTAACACCACCAAGAGTTACTTATTTAGATTTTTGATCTATAGTCACTGAAATAATAATAAATAAAAAATGTAAATTCAAAGCTTACGCGATTGTACAATCAACAGCATGCCAGGTTTTATATTGCGAAAACCGCCGCATTACGAGCGACATTATGACCGCTCTCCAAGTCAAACTGCAAAGTCTAGTCTCCTGTTCTACAGTAACATATTTTGTCCGAAATGTCAGTAACCCACAGTGCAGCAGACTAGACTGGAAGAAGGCTAGTCTTCAGTGCTTGTGAAATCCGGACCATTGTTTTCTAGTCAAGCTTGAGTATTTCTTCCTATGACCAAGCGTAGAGTCTTGCTGGAAAGTCCATGGGGTATCTTTGAGAAAAGTATCGCCGAGAGGCTTGACAAGTAGCTCCAAGACGGGCTCTTGATATACTTTGGCTGAAATCTTCAGTCCTTTCTAACAAAAATGAAGCTTTGACTCCATGATACGACACTCCATGATTCCATGACTGATGTAGGATGATTACCAAGTTGCATCTTTTCCCGATCTTACTGGACTGGAACTGGGGCCGTACCGCGCAAGGGGTGTCGGCATCGAAATCGGCTTCACTTGACAGAAGGATGTGACACATTGCTGCTTCTTTTTGACACAAATGAAAACTACCAAAGACTAAGAGCAATATGTCACACCCATCTGTCAAATAAAGTCTATGTCGATCCCGACGACACTTGCACGGTAAGCGCCCTGGATCTGCGCAAATCATTACGAAAAACCGTTTGGAGCATTATTATTTTTAGAAAGTGACATTGGCTCCTGTCTAATAACTCTACTGAATTGAAAATCCGACTTTAGGTGAACTATATTTAACTTAGGTACATAATATTATACCTATTTGTCAGCCTGTGACTTGATCAAAGTCAAAGTCAAAGATTTTTATTCAAATAGACTTATAGATAAGTACTTTCGAATCATGACTCGACTCTGCGTAGATATATTGATCCAGGCACATCATACTTAATTTTGTTTACTTTTCTAGGAACTGTCAACCTAACTAACTAACTATTTACTTAGATTCAATTTCCCCTACTGTCAATTACGATAAACATGATTGAAATTTCATTGCATTTCTGTCATCTGTTTAAAGTTTAGGAGTCATAAAGACGTTTGAAACGTGATTAGATTTATCCATGATAGTGATAATAAACCTTAATAAAGTATATGTAGTTCTCAGATTTGCTTGCACAGTAACATTGTTTGTAATTCATGAGGCACCCACGACGCATGATCGCGATGACGTGTCCGGCACTTAAGGTTGCCTACTTATCTAATTCAAGTCTAGTATCCAAAACACAAGTTCTTTTCTTATCTTGACGACCTGTTTGGCGCAGGGGTACTAAGCCTGCCTTCTGCGCCAGAGGTCCCGGGTTCGATCCCCGGTCAAGACAAATATTTGTGTGCATGAACATGTCTATTTGTCTTGGTCTGGGTGTTTAATATGTATATTATGTATATATTTACAAAAAAAAAAGTATATAAGTATGTTTATCCGTTATCTAGTAACCATAACACAAGTTCTTAATGAAACTTAACGTGGGCTAGATAATTGGTGTGTTTGTATGCAATTATTTATTTATTTATTTATCTAACTTACCTTGGGCTAGATAAGTTTTTATTTAAATGAGCTGTCAACGTAACTGTTCACGTGTTCGTGTGTACACCCCTCATTTTTACCATAGATAAATTCTCTCTAGCTAGTTTAGACGTTCAATGTTTCCGGTTCCATTCCCCTGCAACTCGTACGTCATGTTTGTTTTTCGTATTGTAATTTAATAACATATAATTTATAATCCAAGTTAATAAATTCAATCATCTTTATTAATAATTCAATTATTAACTAAAGATGTTATATGGATATTCTATGATATGTTGAATAAAACATCGAGGCCAGATCAGTGGATTTCATTTAATCTCCATGTAAGTGAACCTATTTTCTACCTACGCAATCCCACTACGCCATCACTTTGCCAATAGTAATCACTACGCCACCAAGCTCCGCTTTTTGCTTACTTAATCCGTGATAATAAAGCATGTGTTGTGTAACATTTATTTGTAACTAGCTTCCGCCCGCGTGGTTCCCGTCCCCGTGGAAATATCTGAATAAAAAGTACCTATGTTACTCTCCTCACTGTCCTTTCAACTAACTCTATGCCAAAAATGTTTATAATATTAGTTAGGATTCTCAAGAACCCTCGACGCATGATCGCGCTCATTTCAATTCAATTCAATATAATTTATTCAGTCTAGGCTAGTCACTTATGAACGTCAAAGAAGCTACGCCGTCGTCGGTTCACAAACCCTACGGCGAGACCTTGTAACGAGAAGAACCGGCAAGAAACTCGGCAAGAGCTATTTTTTTCACCCTGTTTTATTTCATACAGAGGCGTCAAATTGAAAAGTGAGCTTAACATATCAGTAAGTTAAATTTCCATCACAAAAAGAAAATACTAATTATAATATTACATTTTATGGTTATCCTAACCGTAAACAATTTTCAACTCGCAAGGAAGGACTTACATTATAACATTTCTCGCATTACAAGGTTACTGTACCGCAAGTTGTGACGTCCGGCACATAAAGATGCCTATCTACCTAATTCAAGTCTAGTATCCATAACACAAGTTTTTTTCTTATGTAACTTAGCTAGATAAATTTGGTGATTGAATGTTTTTTTTATATGAGCTGTCAGTCAATCCAACCAATACACCAACGAGCATCTCCTTTTGCTTACATATTACTTAATCCGTGATAACAAAGCATGTGTTTTACTCACATTTGTACAGTAATATTTATTTAGCGGCCGCCCGCGGTTTTCTACCGCGTGATTCCCGTTCCCCTGGGAATATCGGGATAAAAGTAGCCTATGTTACTTTCTCTCCGACCTTTCAACTAACTCTATGCCAAAAATCAAATCGATTGATTGCTTAGTTAGGGCGTGAACGAAGGACAAACAAATACAATTTCGCGTTCTCGACGCATGATCGCGCTGACGTGTCCGGCACTGTAAGATGCCTATCTACCTAATAGGCTATTTCACAGGTTTTGAAAATCCATTTTATATTATGAAGTGGAGTTTAAGAAACCCAGTAAAAGTTGTTTTTTTAAATTCTGGTACATATTTGCTGAAAAATATCAAATTAAAAATTCAATATTTAAATAGCGCGCCAAAACGCTACTTTGACAATATGGCGCTGCAATGGGGTCGGTGACGTCACTTGCCTGTATTCTGCATATCATCCACATACGTAGGCAAACGAGGTTTACAAGCAGGTGACGTCATTATAAACTCGACGAATCAGGAGTGTTTTGTGTCACGTGACAAAGCTTTTAAAAAATGCATTTTTATTTACGGATTTTTAAATAAATGTATAATTATTTTCAACTTACGTTAGTAAAAAACCATTTTTAAACTCATAATTTATACTGATAACAGTAATTGACACTTTATTTTTCGTATTGTCAAATAGCCTATTCAAGTCTAGTATCCATAACCCAAGTTTTTTTGAAAATGAACAAGTAACTTACCTTGGCTTTTTTTATATGAGTTGTCAGTCAATCCAACCACTACACCAACGAGCATCTCCTTTTGCTTACTTATTACTTAATCCGTGATAAAAAAGCATGTGTTTTACTCACATTTGTACAGTAACATTTCACCCGTGTGGTTCCTGTTCCCGTGGGAATATCGGGAGTACCCTAAAAGTAGCCTATATTCTCCGTCTTTTCAAATAACTGTATGTCAAAAATCAAGTCCATTGGTTGCTTGGTTAAGGCGAAGGAAGCCAAACAAAAACACACTCGCATTTATTTTAATTAGGATTAGGACTATAAGGAACCCACGACGCATGATCGCGCTAACGTGTCCGGTACCTAAGGATGCCTATCTATTTCAAGAGTCGTGATTAATTAATTACCATTCGGACCTGAGTCGCTAGTAACATGTTAATTAGGCTGATGTGTTCACACTCAGTCTTGTCTTAAAGTGCTTTGAGCTTGAGGTTGAATAGAATTTTTTTAATTAGAAAATACAATTTGCTTCGAAGGTACTCGTAAGTTGTTTCTTTCAAGTAATTATGTACCTAACAAAAAATTGCATTTATCAAATATAACATCAAATATCAATTGACTTAAAAAATGTTTTTTGTAAGTTTGGTAAAGTGACGACAGAAATTATGAACCAAAGAATGAAAGAAAATGTAAGAAAGTAGTTAATGCTGTAGTGGAACCAAATCTTCGAGTTATTTTTTTAAAAAAGTTGATACGAAAATCAATACTAAGTAGAAATAAAATGTTCTTTACTATAATAAGTTTTTTATGATTGTTTTTTTTTTGTTTCTGAGTCCTTGATATTTCGACGCAGTTGCATGTGTGAGTGATGAGATGAGTAACTTCGTGATTGTTGAAAACAAAAGCAACAAAAAATCCTTACGTACATTAGAAATATTAAGTTTGTTAATACTAAAATTAAAGTAATAAAACTGAGTAGTATCATAAATACTGTCTGTTTACACAAGATTCTGCAAGAGCTTACAAATTGATTCGCATCGTAAGTACGTTGTTTCTTAATATTTTTTTTAAAATTTTAACCGCCTCTGTGGTCTAGTGGTACAACCACCAGTATCAGACCCAGGGGTCCCGGGTTCGATTCCCAGCGGGGGTACATATTGTATTCGGTTTGGTTGGTGGTAGGACTTGTTCTAAGTCCGTCTGGCTAGCTACCACCATCTTATCTAAGTCACAACAATGTTTCAGCATTGTTCCGGCAGTTACAGATAAGATAGCCAGTTCCTCAGTGATTGAGGATTCCGGGAGAGGCCTCAGCCTTACCAATACTTAACATCAAGTATGATGAATGCTAAGTGTCTCCCGGTCGATCATAAAAAAAAACAATAAGCAATAGGGGGAACTATAGATCTTTTCTAGGATATGTTCGAAATGTAACGCTGTACGACCGTTTGTTTCTTATTACTAAATAAATAACATGACAAAATCCTAACTAATATTATAAATATTATAAAGTATGTTTGTATGTCCTTCTTTTTGAGTTTTGGTCTCTACATTTTGGCTGTCTCATTTACATACTTATAAAATAACTAGCTTCCGTCCGACTTTTCACCCGCTTGGTTCCCGTTCCCGTAGGAATATCGGAATAAAAATTACCTATGTTACTCTCCGTTCTTTCAACTAACTCTATGCCAAAAACCACGTCTATTGTTAGTTAAGGCGTCAAGGAAAAACAAACAAACACATTTTTGCATTTATAATATCAGTTAGGTTTATATTTGATTGTGTGAGATTGATGACCTATTGTTGATTTAGCTTACGTGACAACTACGTCACTATTATAGTTAGTTTATTGATACAAATAGTAATAAAAGAATAAATAATTACGCCAACATCATATAAGTACATTGATCTTGATTGGTCCATCAGCGGTCATCACAATATAGAAGAAATGTTATTAAAGAGGAGATTTAAGAACGTAAAACAAACGGGGAACTTCCCGAGTAGTAGAGTAGAGTTTTCTTTTTAAAAAAAGGTTATAGACTTATAGAAAACGTTTATATAACAAACTAGCGGATCATCGCGGTTTTATCCGCGTAGTACCCGTTCCCGTGGAATTTCGGGATAAAATATAGCCTATGTCACTTGGGAGAAATGTAGCTTTCTAATGGTCTAAAAATTTTCTAAATCGGTCCAGTAGTTCCTGCGATTAGCGCGTTCAAACAAACAAACTCTTCAGCTTTATAATATTATTATATATTATATATATAGTATAGATAAAGGAACATTCTTAGGTATTTTATTTAAATCATAATTTATTTCTGTAACCCTGTTTACACAGGTACTTTCAATAGGTCAGGCTTTACAAACCTGCCAATTTTTTCCAATTTACTTTGAACTTTTAGACAGAATCGTCTGACGAAATTTGACATAATATGACAGATGTGTGTGTATGTACTGGTCAATACCAAGCTCCACAGTCTCCCTCATCGATGAAGAGTTGCCTCATTGTCAGTATTCTACAGATAGTTCTTCGGAGAGTGTGCTATCGAGCTACATGAGCTCTTCCCGCCAGTTCCTTTTTACCACCGGGAATCCAGAGCTACTGCATGCTAACACCCCTACCTGGTTGATATTCTACGTCTGCGTACAAAGCGCTTTTCCTCATCTTTTATTTTTCCACAGCCATGAAGTGGCATTCCCTGCCTGCGTCTGTCCCGGGTGCCTATAATTCTGGTATATTTAAATCTCGATTGAATAGGCTTTTTCTAGGCAAGCTCGCTCCACCTTAAACCTCCTCTAAATCTAACGATTCAGAATGAGGCCAAAAGTAAGCATATTTAATGTAAAAAAAGTCTTTGTTACCGTTGACTGTACAGTCGAGACATTTTTTCTTTTAATAAATAAATAAAACCTTTATTGAACAACAAATACACGTCCATAATCAAATGTAAAGTAGCATGTTTAAAGTTTTATTATTAAATTACTTATATTACTTGCTAAAATAATAAAGTAACTTTAATTTTGTTTATCGATTTGGTGCGTCAAACGCGACAATTAGTAAATTACACCGATTAAATTGTTTTTGGTCACTGCGATACAAGCAAAAGCTTAGTGCAGAGGCCGTTAGAGAAAAGTTTGCAATGTACCCACTTTTGGAAATAAAGTTTATTATTTATTTATTTATTTAAATAGTAACATTGTAGAACTAAAACAATAGGTACTCATTATTGAGAAAAGTCACAATTACAACGTTAACAATTCAGGTCCCCAACTCCTAAACTAGGACTAATCCTGTATCTTAGGAGCTGGTGATTCCTCCAAAAGCAAAACATAAAGTACTGTCACCGACGAAAACACTAGAAAAACAAAGCGTGTGCTCTCTGCGAGCTCTCCATTAATTTCTAAAGTCCTTTAAACGACTGAATGCAAGTGTTAATATGCACTACTAAGTGGCTAGACCAAATCACAAAACAGGAGTAAAAAAAAAACGCATCAAAACTATTTAATTGAATACAGAAACAATTAAAGTACTTAAGAAGTTCAATTCTCTAATGTTTATCTCAATCGTGTTTCAATCCGACTTCCGAAAAGCAGTACCGTCACACATTTTACCACTTTGAACGGTTGACTATTTGAGAAAAAACTGTTTTAGAAACCTCAGTTTAATTTTTAAAGACCTATCTACCGTGTGGGGCCTTGAATCGGGGACAATATTGAAAATAGAGACTCTCTAGAGTATTAGTATTTATTCTGAAAAGATAACAGTTAATCAAAACCCATGCATTACTCACAATAAGAATTTAAAGTGCATGCATGACATGCCATGTCAACCAATACCAAGTATACTCTTTGTACCAAGTGGATTCAGCCATGGAATTATTAAGTACTAGTACGTAGTACCAATTAGTTCCATGGATTCAATGCTTTTTACATTATGATCTTTTAAAAAGAAGATCATAGTGTAAAAAGAGTATAAATTTAAAAGAATAATTTTGATTAGTAAAGTCAGAATATTGTCATGGGAATATCTTTGGTTTCAGTTTAAATTAATTGAATTGGATTT
This sequence comes from Chrysoteuchia culmella, assembly GCA_910589605.1. Taxonomy (NCBI): domain Eukaryota; kingdom Metazoa; phylum Arthropoda; class Insecta; order Lepidoptera; family Crambidae; genus Chrysoteuchia; species Chrysoteuchia culmella. The sequence goes on from OU342661.1 coordinate 13,929,181, forward strand.
ATTTACACAATTTGTAATTAAATGTCAAAATGTCTGTGAGTGCAAAAAAAAACACTCCAGAAAAAAACAATAGGTACCAATACAAATTATTTTTCTATCAGCCGACACATAAATTGTCAAAAAGACGTTCCGAGTAGCTCCGAAAAAGTTGAGCGGTACTGTTGTTTGCATTACATTGAATTTGCGATTAAGTTTGTCAGAAATAATCAAAAAGTAAAGATTTGGTTTTGATTAGTTGGGACCATAATGATTTAATTATTAGTGACCTATAGAGCCTCCGTATTTAATTTAATCCCAGGTTCTAGGCCCCACACGGTATAGATAAGATACCCCACAAGTATAGTATAAAAAAAAAACAGTTCCCTTTGGGAAATGTGCTATATTTCTAAAACTACCAACTATATTTCGTTCAAAACAATTTTCGTTGAAAGTTCATATATAACAACTATAATAACCGTTAAGCGGTTTACAGAATACATCTACCTACCAAGTTTAAACTGTATAATCCTCATAGTTTTGAAATAAAGTGGCTGTGACATACGGACGGACGTTTTTTGCCATTAGGCTATGGAATCCTAAAATCGTTGAACCGATTTCAAAAAGTAAAAAGCAAAAAATAAGTCTTTTGAAGTTGGTTGCCAGCCAGGGCAAGAAAAATTTAAGTTTTTTTACTACACAGTTCAAGTTACTACAGAGTTTCAAAACACAACAATTTAAACACGATTGAGATACGATTATGTCTAAGCATTAGCAGACAAAACCAGGGGTTTCTTTACCACTGGTTTTGTCTAGGATCTCAAAAAACTGGAATACGTTGGAAAAATTCTTTTTTTTTTAAATAGTCATGAATAATCAAGTGATCCTAATGCATTGACTTATATATTACTAGCGTCCTAATGTAAGGATTTTCCTTTTGAGTTCTCGCACAAGATTGTAAACCTTAATTCATTAATAATTATAGCAATCTTCATACAAATACTTGTACCCTGTCACTGCTTTAATTAGCAAAATTTTGTGACTTTGTTAATTGAAACATCCAGAAACATTGGAGAAAAGCCAAACGAATAACTTACATTTACCTTCAAAATGCCCGAACATTACACAGAGCTTAAATCAGCAAGCACATTAAGATAAACCAAACTAGATTTTCACCAGCATAAATAACATGGCAATTTATTTAGTTAGCAAGTGAAAAGGTAGACTTAAACATAGTGTTAATCTAACCTTTGCTACAATTAATGAAGTACTCTAGAGGGATTTAGGGTTAAACCTGGCTTATCTTGGATATTCGCCTTTTTGACAATATCTTCGTTAAAGGAAGTATGGGTAAAGTAGGCGTCGTTTTCAACTTACTACTAAAAGTTGAAAATGACTGCCACTTACGGAAATATTAAATTTTAAAAGAACATTATATTGAAAAAAAAAAGATTCCGTCGAATTGAGAACCTACTCCTTTTTTTGAAGTAGGTTAAAAAACACAAATCTAGTTATGGAATATATATAGCTTACTATATCGGAACCGAGATTTCATACGTTAATCGATTTTATATTGTATTGATGAGGTAAAAAATAAACAAACAATCATATCTTAGCTCCGATATTACATAAGGCAAAGTTAATCACTCAGATATGTCTTGATTGTGATGCTTTAAAACAGTAATAAAAAAATTACTGGCCGCTCAAAAAAAAAAAACGCCACTGTTCCATACAAAGGAAATACAAACTCTTTTTGCTAAATAACACTTAACAATTTCAACGCGACTTAATACTTTTTAGTTTGATTAGCATTCATTATATTGAGTTAGCTTTGCTTCGTCATCAACAGCATTAAAGTCTTTCGTTTGCTATAACAAATGAAGGTGTTTAAGTGATTAATTTTCATTTGAGACTTGATAGTGCTTTAAATAAGTTGAGTGTGGCCCAACGGGCGCTGGAGAGAAAACTGGTTGAGGTTACGTTGAGGGAGGACCCAGTGGGATGGGTCTGCTCATGTCTGATTGTGTTAAAATGTGTTGAGATATTTATATTTTTGTTTAAATTTTATGTTATTTATAATCTTTTGAATTGAGAGCGTGGCACTGCTTGATCAGAATAAATAAAAATAAGTAATGTTTTCCAATTATCTAATTAAGTTTGAAAGTAATTATTATTATTTTTAATTTACTTTAAATACGCTTTATGATTATGACCCAGCTGATGCGTCTTCCAGTAACATTGTAAGTTACGTCTTACATTAATGCACTTTTATCTTTCTTTTTTTTGTTGTTGACATTGTATTTTTTATATTTATACAATTTAACATAAGTACCTGAAGTACGTCATGCTCACTCAAACGTTTCTTCGGCGGTGTCGTGTGAGGTGTCGGTGTCGTTACCTTCCCTAAAATATGGTTGAGGGAAGCGATGGCCGGTTCATGCGTCATGCTCGTGAACGGGTGCCGCCAGCGGAAATGGGTCTACTTCAGTCTGCTTGTCTTAACGTTGTGCTTAGAGCTTAAGTATTTTAATCTAAAATACATTACTATTGACCTGTACCGTGTAACACGGTTAGGTAACCATAAAATGTAATATAATAATTAGTATTTTTTTTTGTGATGGAAATTGACCTTGCTGATATGTAAAGGTCACTTTTCAGTTTGACGACTCTGTATGAAATAAAACAGGGAGAAAAAAATAGCCCTTGACGAGTTTCTTGCCGGTTCTTCTCGTTACAAAGTCTCCCGCCGTAGGGTTTGTACACCGATGGCGTAGCTTCTTTGAATTTCATAAATGCTTGTAACAGCCTAGACTGAATAAATGATATTGTATTTGAATTTGAATTTTAACCATAAAACCAACGAATGACTAAGGCAACAGAGCAAGGTCACTGATGTCACCAAACGTGTAGCCAGACTGAAGTGGAAATGGGCGGGTCATGTAGCACGCAAGATCGACTCGTGGATCAAACGGCTGCTCAAGTGGCGACCATGGGGTCAAAAGCGTCCTCCGGGAAGACCTCAGATGCGTTGGGACGACGACGTCAAAAGGACAGCTGGGAAGATGTGACTCCAGGTTGCACAAGACCGTGACGAAAGGCGTATATTGCAGGAGGCCTACACCCGAAGGGTCGAGACAGGCTGAAGAGAGAGAGAGAGAGTGCTTAAAAAAAAACTAAATGGACTGGATGTGAATGAAAAATATGAATGTAGCAGCTAGCTTTCAGACGGTAAAAGGCTAATAATGGACAGGGCCTATTCGAATACTAATGTAGGCAATGGGCTGGCCACTTGTCACTATGTTTCCGGATACATTCTTTGATGTTCTATAATTAATGGCATGAGGCTATAGTTCCTGTGTATGTATGTAAAAAATAAAAAATGTATTTTTTTTCATTTACGTCATAATCATTGGATAAGTACAGAAGTAATGCAATATCTGCAATATGCGATCTTCTTCTTCTTCTTATCGAGTGAGGATTAGTGGCCACCTCTGGTGTCAGAGTTTATCAAGCCGCCTATAAGGCCTCTGACTTGGCTTAACTACTTTAATCAAATGACAACAGCCGGGACCGACGGTTTAACGTGCCCTCCGAAGCACGGAAGCGCTCAGTTATAATGCCACTTTACGGTCACCCATCCGACACCTGACCGTGCCGAACTTTGCTTAACAAACGTGATTATGCGATTACAAATAAAAATAGTTTGTATGAAAGCTTTTTATTGTAGAGAAATTGACTTGACTTATATTGTGTGAGTTGTTTGGATCTCCCTAATTTACGCAAAGCTTCTTCCTTCTTTTAAAAGCAAAACCTCAACACCCCCTTCAAATCTTTGGAATAATTCTTGTTCACTCAAATTCACAAAGAAACAATAAGAAAGCAAGTTTCAATAACTGAAAATCAATAATAGCATAGTTACACGAAAAGAAAAATAATATATCTAGTCTCGGAATTTCCTGTAACATTTACGTAAAGCACTCTATTATTCTTCGAGACAAAATGTCCTTGGATCGTTCTTATATTTTATTCTTTGTCTAAGTAACTTCAAAGGTTTTACAAGGTGTACGTGTGTCAAAAGAAATGTATTTACGAAATTATACTTTCAACGCACTCTCAAGTCACACCGAATTTCTCAGTAACATTACCAAAGAGAATATAGAAGGGGAATGTGATAATAAGGTAAGATACAACGAATTATTACGTAGACTTTTAATGTAATGTTTTGATATTAAAATGAGGTTGAACGACGCCATCTGTTTTTATACAGTAGGAGGAAAATGTTTTCCTTTGTCAGTTATTTAGGGCGACTTTCACTATCATTATTAAAAAAAGATAAATATAATTAAAATGTCATTGCATTTCAGTACATTTCAGTAACTTGTTTGAAGCTTAATCGGACAGAACGACGTTTTGTACATGATTAGAGATTCGTAGTTAGTGTCAGTTAGTAAAAGTTTTTTTATCTGCGGCCTTTACTTATAACTTTATACTCAAGAAGTTAAGCCAAACTATGTAGGTAACAGTTTCTAGGTAGGTAGCTGTTTTTATTTCGCATTATTTAACACAAATGTTTGAGCAACAAATTGTTAATAGGCGACAATTTTTAATAGTGTATAGGTGCTATACTTAAATGGTATCCTACTAATAATGTTATAATTGCAAAAGTATGTCAGTTTCTTTGTTTATTCGTTTGTTTGTTCTTTCTCTTTCACGCAAAAACTTCTAAACGGATTTGGGTGAAATTTGGTATGTAGGGACTTCAAAGTCAAGTCAAAGATTTTATTCAAATAGACTTATAGATAAGTACTTTCGAATAGTCCAACAATTTTTTTCCCTACCAGCCATTCAGGACATCTTTTAACTTATAAGAAGAAAGGTCGCAAGAAACGTATCAGCTTTAACAGAAACAACAACATTTACAATGGAACATGTTGTTGCCAAACACAAATTTACAATTTTGAAATATATTTAATATAAGAGGAAAATAGTAGTAGACTTTTTATCCCGATATTCGAACGGGAACGGGGTACGCGGGTTAAACCGCAGGCGGCCGCTAGTTTTTTATAAATTCAGATAGTTGATAAAACTAGCAAGACTTATGGCCCGTCTTCCTTATCCGTATGAGGAAGGCCTATGATCCATCTGTGAGAACATTGGCCAAGATAATGATCGAAAACTTTTTTTATATAAATAAGCATGACTCGAGAAAATCATGGCGTAAGTCCCTACAAAGAAAGAAAGGAAACGTAAAAAGGTTATACGATGTTTTTCGGATTGATCTCTAAGAAATGGTGTGTAAAAACAGATCGAGTGGTAGACGTCGGGTCAAAGTGAAATTTGATTCAGAGCACCATTAGGGCAAAGAGAAACTAATTACTCGACCGGATGAAGAAGGACGAGGAAATGAAAACGTAGCGAAAACCGGTCGGTACCTTTTTCGGTAGCCGCCTTTGCCTTGGTCGCTTTTTGGGTAAATGTTTTCATGTTAATTTTAACATAAATTTCCAAATGATTAGTAGATATATTACTTGTTGTTGTTAAAAAATTATCTGGAAAGAAAATAGTTAGAACTTTTTTATGGTTTAATTAATTAATTGTAGGATATAGGGGCTATGCAGCTCCAGTTGAAACTGTAGTCACTGCGACCTATAAGATCTATTGTAAGTCGCCGCCTTGTTATAGTATCTCTTTTAGCCTGGTGGCCTCCAGGATGTCTAAAACTTCCTAGCTCTGAGAGAGATTTTAGTTCCTCTGACCGAATTCTAGGCCGGCCCAGGTGGATACTGCGTTTGTGAGTTAGGTGTCCGCAGTCACATAGGAGATGTTTGGGTGTTTCTCTCTCTAATCCGCAGTAACGGCAAACGTCAGTGTCACTCAATTTCATGTGAAATTGGTGCCTTTTTAGTTTGCAGTGTCCAGTTAAGGCTCTTGCTATTGCACATAAGTTGTTGAGCTGTTGAGCTGTAGAAGTTCAGCAGTTTGCTTTTGCGAATAGCCTTCAATAAGGGATTTGGCGTGTACTAATACTGGTTGATTTAACCAGTTTTTTATGACCCACCAAATAGGTTACCCTTGAGAAGTTGCATGGCCTGCATTTCATTTTTATGGCCTAACTAAAATGAATGAAAAAAAATCAAAATAGCAATGTTAAGAAATTTAATTCAGAGTGAGAACATTAAATATACTTATGGTAAATTTAAATAGAAAAATATTGGAAAAAATTGACTCGGCCACAAGTGAATTCTCAGACCTTTGGAAATCCGGTCCAATGCTTTGCAAATCCAATGGACCGGATTTCCAAAGGTCGCGGGTTCGATTCCCGTCTGAGAATTCACTTATGGCCGAGTCAATTTTTTCCAATATTTTTCTATTTAAAATTTACCATAAGTATAAAAATAGCATTAAAAAATGCAAAAATTACAAAATCATACATTAAATATACTTAAAAATCTTTACAAAATATAGTTGTTAACTAAGCATTGTTTCGTTTCATTATAAATTTCATTAAAAAAACTTGCCTTCAAATTCTGCCTGTGAGACGAAATAGCAATTGGAAAAAAATTTTCCTATGAGAAGTCATTTCTTTTCAAGGGTGCTTTTTTATTTTATCTATGCCTACCTACCATCTTGTTATTGCGGATTGCAATAAATTGAAATTCATTTGGTAAAGATCCCAAGTTTTTTCAATACAACGTTTACTTTTAGACTAAAATCGTCTAGCGCGAAATCACCGCTAAACGCATAATAACTATTGCCCAGTTTAAACAAGTTAAAGTAATCTTTAAGGTGTAATAATCTTAAGCCAAATAAGCCGATAGCCGTTATGGTATCATAACGATGCAAGTCGTTAGCTCCGACCTCTTCTCATTAAGGCAACATTGAGGAAATAATGGAGTGTTAGTTAAAACGAATTAATATTTAAGGATGAGACTTATTCATTAATATAAACATGATAATTGAATAATAAATGATTCTTACAATAAACAATGTTCAGGGATATAAAATTAAATAGTGTTGCAAAAACCAAAAGGGTTTTAAAGTCTTTGTTTAAGTCTAAAATCAGTCAGTCTAAAATAAATAATATAACAAAAATTCTAATTTGAATCACATGTAGCTTCCTTCCTTGGCTCACAAATGTTTAATGTATCAAAGGAGGCGACATATACAACCACTTTCTCGTCTTCTCAGAATAATTATGCCTGCCTGTATTACATACAACACCTGTAGCACTACGTTGATGTTTGTACACAAGATTTTCGTGTATAACACGTGTATTTGAGTATCTAAGTTGTTTTTTTAGCATACACGGTGTAATTCGCAACTTTTTTAGTTTAGTGGAGCAAAGTTGTAAAGCATTATGAAAACTAAGTAAATAAAGATTCTTGGATGAGAATGTTCATGAACTTTGTTGGTCCAATTTCCACTAAAATATCGCTTTACCTTTTTTTTAATTTGTCTTTCTTTTTCTACCACGTGTGAAGGCGCGTATATGCAGGAATCTAATATAAAGTCAGATTTACATTGCTCAGGCCGGTAAGGTGAGGGCTGATGTGGCAGTTTGAACTGCTGCACCAGCTATATTCGCCTCTACCACCGTTTGTTCCGACCTAAATATAAAAAAGGACTTGCTGAATAAATATTTTTGTATTTGTATTTGCTTTTCTATGCCAGATGAATGTAAATCCGGCTTTAATAAAAGTTTGTTTTAATTCGCTGATTAGTTAATTAATTATTTGAATTAATTTTGTTGAAAAGAAATATTGGATCACGAGGAAGGTTGAAGGCTCCCCCTTTACCAAAAGAAATTTTAAAAGAGTGAGATAGGGGATGAGAAGTGTACTTTATATATTCACGATCGACTGGTAAAACAATAAACGCTCAGTTATCCAATTGACGCGTGCGTGGCGTCGGTCCGGTCAGGTGTCGGATGGGTGACCGTAAAGTGGCATTGCAACTGAGCGCTTCCGTGCTTCGGATAGTACGTTAAACCGCTGGTCCCATTCCAGCTGTTGTCATCTGACAACATTCATTAAGCCAAGTCAGAGGCCTTATAGGCCGCTTGATAAACCATGGCCACTAAGTCTCATGCGATAAGAAGAAGAATTCTCCAATTCTTGTGTGATCTTCAACTAAACCAACAATATAGTAGCCACAGAACAAGGAAAGAGGAGTACCCTTCCTTGGGCTTGTGAATTGGAACGTGTACTAATTTGTCGGAACACAGAGAGCACAAGAAATATTACTTTTGTTATTATCTATGTTGCGTATCGTGAGCGAGCGTTGCGAGATTTTCCTGTTCTGTATCTGTTCTATAAACAAAACTATGTTGTTATTTATTTACTAGCTTTGCGCCCGTCACTTCGTCAGCGTGGAATTTCAAAAACTTTTCCGTACGTCTTTTTATAATTTTCTTCCATACAAACCTTTTACTGACACTGACGACAAAACAAAAAAAAAATATAATGTTACCCGTGTACATACAATTCGGCGATTATTTTTTATTAATATATATTTACAATGGCGAAATGAAGCCTCATGGCTTCATCTGATGTTGGAGATAAGGCTTCAGGTTAAATTACGTTTCTCCTGGAAACCTCAATCACTGAATAATTACCGGGACACAATGCTGAAAACATTGTTGTTACGGCTTCAGACTCAGATAGTGTTTCAAGTATTTTATAAACGGTTTACAGAAGCACATCTTATTTTTCTTCGCGCACTCATCATTGAAATAAAAATTTAAGTGCTCTTTGATTATTTTGATTATTTTTTGGTGTTTTTTTAGGGTTTTTTGATTTCCCGATGTTTTGGCACCTTTTCAGCTGCCGTTGTCATGGGTTGAGTAAGGTAGCCACATAACATTTATTGTTTCGTGCGGATACGGATAGGCATTTTTAAAAGTTAATACTTTTTACAACAATTATTAATTTAATATTTTGATGTGTTTGCTATTGAAATAATATATTAATAAACAAAGTAAAAAAATTAAAATAGTACGGTTTCCAGTAATATGTTCGCGGATATTTAAGCCAGTGTCCCACTTATGCATCGAAAGGTCGCGTTCTGGAAAAACTCATCCCACATTGTGTAAGAAAAGCTGAGCTCATACAAATATTGTACCAGCAAAGCTCTCATGTGTGCCGAGCCGAGCCTAACCCTTTTCATAAGTATACTCAAATCTCCGATAGCCGGCGATTTCGGTATCCAAGCGACTTCCACAATACCGGTTTCAAAATGTCGCCTACTACGGTCCTGGGTTCAAATCCCGGTAGGAGCGAATGTTTGTATGATGATTACGAGCATTTGCACTTGAGTCATGGCTATTTATACATATAGGTATTTCAATCTCTAATTTTTCTCTCTCTTCTATCCGTTATCCTAAATAAATTCTTTATTTGTATGAATATGGTTACAATAAGTTCTTATTATATACTCTCCAACATATTCTATCGTGCGAGGACGATGTACAAATATTCAATTTCAGTGATTTTAGTTACTTAGGCGCTGGTTTCTCTGGCCGCCCGCTACCGGCGGCGGACGACGGACGCGTGTCCGCGGCCGACAACGTCCGAACGCTATGTTCGGCGACGTCGCATGCCACACGCGTCGGTTGGTATCATTTTGTAGAATAGCGACAGGCGCACGCCCGCCGCGGCGTCCTGGTTTTTACAATGAATTTTAATAAGAAATATGTCGAGCTTTTAATAAATTTAATAAGATGTAACACTTTTAAGAATCAAATTATAAAATGCACCTTCAACTTGATGATTTCTAAACATTTCATTAGTTTTTTTCTTTTCTTTGATAATATTACAAGTGCATCATCCTATTCTTCTTCTCAAAAGTAACAAAGTTAACAAATTTTCGTTTATTTCAACTATGAGTACAAACACAATCGTGACTACCAGACTCCCGCGGCCGACGGCGTGCAGACGCGTCTCCGCCAGACAACCCATGCACCCGCGGCCGACGGCGTGCAGGCAGGCGCGTCTCCAGACGTCGTCGGTCGCGTGCGGCGGGCCAGAGAAACCAGCGCCTTACAATAATTGTTATTATGAGTAAAAATATTATTAAATGTCAATTACGAAATTTAAAATAAAATGTCAATAATTAACATTGGATGTCAAAACAATGTATCAAATTAGTGACAATAAAGCATAATCCTTAGCTACAATGATAATCACAAATGTTAAAGTTTATCATTAAAAAGTCAGTAATGTCAAATCATAATACAATTTATTCATTAATAAATTAAATAATTTTGATTTAAACTTATAAAATGTCAATACCTTTAGGTCATCAGGTAATTTGTTAAATATTCTAATAGCCATCAATGAACATTCATCGAATATAATGCAAGCCTTTGGTCTGGAACACATATATTTTCCCTTTTTCTACCTCTATATAATTTATTGTTCTTCAATTCAAATAAGTGTATATATTTTTTTACAAACATTCCAATTTCGAATTTGTATAGACATGATGTTAAGAATTTAAATAAGGGTTTGCAGCTTTGTAATGTATCTGCACCACAGATCATTTTGCGGGGGTAACGCACTCACTTGATACGTATGTTTATGTTCTAAACAGAATTGCAAGTGTGTCCTCAAAAGAAGCAGCCCTAATGACATACCAAGCATACGTAATCGTCCTATGAATATCCTATATATGATATGGAATTATTATATAGGGTAACTCTGTAGACAAAATAATAAGAGCATTTCGAGTACAAAAGAAATGCATACGATCAATCAGTCTGTGGTGCGAGTGCGTTACCCCCGCAAAATGTTGTGCTTTAGAGAGATAAGACTATAACAGATAATTAGTGTGTCACGAGGAGAAATTTGTTTACTAATAGCAAAATTTGTGTGAATTATAGTTTTTAAGATATTTGAGAAAAACAGATTTTGTTGGGGTAACGTTTGAAACGTTACCCTGGCAAAAAAGTCGCTTCAGCCCGGAACCAAATACATGAATAGATAGCTTTTATTGCGTAGTAAATGTTATCAAATAGCAAAATGTGTGTGTGCTATAGTTCTCGAGTAATTTAAGATTTTGCTGCGGTAACGTTTTGGGATTTCCTAGATCTCGAAAACGGTTCAAAGCAGAGGTCTGAAAAAAATACCAATCAGAGACCTTAATTTGTTTAAATTTGTTTAAACATAAGTTTTTGATTTGGTTGACGCAAACCAATGTAATTAAATGGTTTCGAAAATCAGAAAAAACGGATTTGCGAGTAAACTAGTACACTTTTAACCAAATAAATATCTGCAAAAAATACCCGTGGTAGACATTTATTACGTCAAGAGTTTTAGATTTTGTAGCTTTACACGTTAGCAAGCTAAAAACAAATTTGTTCAATTTTAGACTGGTCGTACTTTAGCAATCGAATACGCAGTTTCTATAACATTTAGAAACATGGCTTACTTTAAACAAATTAAAGTGATTAACGAACATTCGTTCCTGTTAATTTCAGCTTTCAAATACGGTTATCATGAAAGTTAAAACTAAAACAAGAATGTACAGCAGTTCTCTGAAAAGCCGACCAAATTGTAGAGGTCACAAAAAAGCGACCGCAGCATACATAAGCGTTACCACCTTAAATGAATGGGATAACATGGATGTTTTGTTAGTACAGTTGCGTACAAAAGTTTATGCTGGTCACAATATCTATTTATTGAAATCTAGTCTCGCTATAACTCTAGAACTGCCTAGTCGATTTAGCTGATTTTGGTTTTAAAGTGTTTGGACGATTACGATAAAGTTGCGAGAAAGATAATAAAAAAATCATTTCCCTATAAAAACTGTACTGTCGAACATAGTGTTACTGGATTGACATATTTGATGGTTGTCAAAGTGATACCAAATACTATAACTTGTTTATATAGTATTTGGTGATACGAAATTACGAAGCTCACGAGGTCATACAGGTAGTTGAAAATAATAAAATGATCATGATTAATAATTTTTGTTTGAAAACACCAGTCTTATAGAAATTATATGCATTGCTTTGCCTTAGCAACATTTTATCATTTTTTCATTTTTCAATGTTTTTATTATACTTGTGGCCGAGTTAATTTTTTCCAATATTTTTCTATTTAAAATTTTTTAATCACAGATAAGTTTAGTAATTTATTTTAACATTTGGATACTTATATATCTTTTTCTGTTTGTACCAAATACCAATACTTAAAACTTATAACACAATGTTGATTCATAGTTTGGTGAGATGTGGCGTGGCCACACAATCTTCTATAACTATATAAAAGAATAAACTGACTATTGACATATCGACTCACAGCCCAAACCGCTAGGTCTAGCTAGAGACTCCAAATATGGCACAATGGTTCCTTGTGAGGTCTAAGGGTGCACTAAGAAAGGATTTTTCGAAACATTACCCCTAATGAAGTGAAGTAAATGAAAGTTTATATGAAAGTCCGTCAATTTTGAAGTTATGATTTCAAATTTGTATTTAGGTTGACCTTTGAGTATTCAAAACTACTCAAAGAGGTTGACGATTGAATATTAATATGTCTCGGCGTTATGAAAATTACATCCTCAAAAGTGTGAAAAGAGAGATGAAATTGTGGAAGTTTTTTTTTTATTATGGTTTGAAATTAATAAACATACCAAAATTTTGTGATTTATGGAAATCAACCCCTAAAAGGGGTTAATAATGTAAAATTGATATGGGTGTCGTTATTGAGGTTTTATGGGATGTTGATTACGAAAATGGCATCGATTTTGAAGTGCGACTCGGTGGACATAAGTCAACCCTTAAAGGTATGAAATGGGACTTGCTTTTTTTTTAATATGCAAAATAGACTTGTGGCCGAGTTGACTGAATGAATGAATGAAATTAATTATGAAATTAGGTTAGGAAATAGAAATATATTTCTTTCTTTCTGTTACTAAATCTTTCTAGACCAAGTTCTAAAGACCACGCGAACGAAGTCGCGAATATTTGCTGCCACTGCCAAGACAGGCCTGGCCACAGAATAATATACTCTAGGCCTGGCCAAGTACTAGCACTTTCTGACCACGTTTTGAAATGTGGCTCTCGCTTGGCTAGACGTTATTATAATAGGATATACATCCTTTCTTTATTTCTATTATATTTTTCTTTTTTAAAAACACCAATTAACCCAGCCCCGAAGTAATGCCTTGATCACACGTACCGAGCAAACGGGCGAAACAGTGCTTTCGGCCGAGTACTCGGTGCGTATAAACAAAGTGCCGAGTGCTCGGCCGAGCGAAGCGGCTGTGGCGAGACAGTAGCTCGGCTCACGTTTTACGTACTAGTCCGAATGTCCACCCTCCCGCTTCCCCGCACTGTTATCTCGCTCACTCGGCAGGTCTGAACGTGCACTGTTTGTCCACTCTGCCACATGATTGTCGTCACGTCGCGTCGTCGCGCGACGGCAGCACTGGAAGGCTTGTGTTACTAGGGTAACGGATATAAATACATATAATTATATATTTATATACATATTTATGTGTAGAAATATATATAAACGTCCATGACTCAAGTACAAATGCTCGTATTCATCATACAAACATTTACCCCTACCGGTAATCGAACCCGGGACCTCAGAATAGGCGACACCATGAAACCGGCGTACGTATCACTCTACCACGTAGGTCGTCATTATTGCATGTTATCTATACCTACGGCAAATGTTCGCGATAGCACTATAGTGAACAGTGATGCTACGGTCAGACATTTTTGGCACGTTCATTAAATACCTTATTGCAAGTGTGACAAGGCTTACAAATAAAGCGGGCAGAGGCGCAGCACAATGACGTTTGAGTCACGTTCATTATAAGCCTTGTCGCACTGTGACTACCTTTTAGAAGACAAGATGGTTTGACAGCAGAACTGCTGTCTTGACAATCGTAACGTAACCATGAAGTTATAGGTATAGGTGAAGCTAACACTTCGAATACCTACTTGATGCAAAATTTTATGTACAGTACTACACCAAAAGAGAAGAAAACTGATTTTTTAGTAACTAATTATCAACTTTAATGTAAGGCGAAATGACGACTGTTAAGATGGCAATTCTGCTGTCAAACCTTTAGCGTCTTTATAATAAATAGTTATTTTCATATTAATAAGAAGTGGAAATAGTGAAATGTTTGCTTATTATTGTTAAATAGTGGCCCCCCATTTTTATTTCGATTCATTTTTGGCGCACTGTAGCATTATCTCACTCTCTAGAGAATTTGATAATTAATTCATTGATTTCACAACAACCCTAACTTCTTAAAAACACAAACATAATCGCATATTTATGTTGTAAAAATCAATACAAACGGTGCATTTATTTGATCTACGTGGTGGTAAAAGTAACTAGAATCCAAGATACTAACTTATCCTTTCACTTAATAGTGTTAAAATTTATTTTAACAGAATTAATTAGAAAGAGAGAGAAATTTCTCTAGAGAGCGGGATAACGCTACATAAAACTTTGCTTCAACTAAGTATTCGGATTGTTAGCTCCACCTATACCTTAATTATCGTAATACTTAAGTATTCGGATTGTTAGCTCCACCTATACCTTAAATATCGTAATACTTGTACATAACGGACTAAAATAAAATCCTACTGTAGTAGAATAAATGTATGAATAACACTTTTCTGCATAATTGTACAAAACATCGGATATTATGCTGCTAATTTGCGTAGATAGTTCGCACGTATAGTGCGGTCGCTTTTTTGTGACCTCTACAATTTGGTCGGCTTTTCAGAGAATTGCTGTACTATTCTTGTTTTAGTTTTAACTTTCATGATAACCGTATTTGAAAGCTGAAATTAACAGGAACGAATGTTCGTTAATCACTTTAATTTGTTTAAAGTAAGCCATGTTTCTAAATGTTATAGAAACTGCGTATTCGATTGCTAAAGTACGACCAGTCTAAAATTGAACAAATTTGTTTTTAGCTTCCTAACGTGTAAAGCTACAAAATCTAAAACTCTTGACGTAATAAGTGTCTACCACGGGTATTTTTTGCAGATATTTATTTGGTTAAAAGTGTACTAGTTTACTTGCAAATCCGTTTTTTCTGATTTTCAAAACCATTTAATTACATTGGTTTGCGTCAACCAAATCAAAAACTTATGTTTAAACAAATTTAAACAAATTAAGGTCTCTGATTGGTATTTTTTTCAGACCTCTGCTTTGAACCGTTTTCGAGATCTAGGAAATCCCAAAACGTTACCGCAGCAAAATCTTAAATTACTCGAGAACTATAGCACACACAAATTTTGCTATTTGCTAACATTTACTACGCAATAAAAGCTATCTATTCATGTATTTGGTTCCGGGCTAAAGCGACTTTTTTTTGCCAGGGTAACGTTTCAAACGTTACCCCAGCAAAATCTGTTTTTCTCAAATATCTTAAAAACTATAATTCACACAAATTTTGCTATTAGTAAACAAATTTCTCCTCATGACACACTAATTGTATGCTATAGTCTCATCTCTCTAAAGCACAACATTTTGCGGGGGTAACGCACTCGTATCAAGTTTATTTACTAGTCTGTCGATGTGTGCTTTCCAATTACACACGTCGTCAATAGTTATAAAAAATTTTGCTATATGTACATTTTTTATTTCTTTATTTTCTAAAGTATGTTGATGTCTTTATTTGTTCTTTTTGTGTTTTAAAGTAAATGCATTTCTTTTTATTTATGTTTATAACTAGGTTATTATTTTTGAGCCACGTTTTTTTTTAAAGTTATCATTGGCAATTGACTCAACATCTTGTCTATTGGGACTTTTTATTAAAAGTGTGTAGGGATGATGGTGGAGGTATGGAAAAGGGTGGTGGATGGTAAGCCACTTGTAGCAAGGTCTAATGTTGAGCTCTTCCTCCGGACTGGGTGTTGGTAGTCCGGGAACCGCAGTCCGGCAGATAAACGTCGAATGTTGTATATATGTAAGTGGCTCGGTGAAACTTTGCTTGCGTGATGTAGGTTTCCATACATGTTCTGCGTATCCCATACTGAGTTGCTGTCAGCGACATCTGTTGACACGGTTGGTAAGTTCCGTGTGTAGTAGTATGTGCGGCGTCAGGTAGGTGCCGCCACAAGTGTTATCATCCGCAAAGCGATGCATTTATGGTCAGTGGCATTTGGCAAATCATTAATAAATACCAGAAATAAAAAGGGTCCCAGGACACTGCCTTGGGGTTCACCACCTAGTCCATAACACGAACCTTACGTTGCTTAAATTTGGGGTAGGCTAATTGGTGTGAGTGTAAGAAATATTTATTTATAAATCCATAGAGGTTCGTTCACAGTCACGCGTCGTTGGATACCGAAATCGCTGGGTATCGAAGACTTTTAGTATCCTTGTGTACGAAGGGCTTTAATACTTTTCCCGAAAAAGGTTATTTGACCAAAGTTTATCGGACGCTACAAGTTGACTAGTTTTCCGATATATTTGTTTCTCTTTCTTGTGTCACTAATGAGCTAAGTTTTGAATTGTTTTGGGACAAGAAGTTTATTTGTTTAGTTGTAATACTAGCTTTAGGTATTACTTTGGCTGTCCTGATGAAGTATTTATTTTATGTGCGGTCCGCGTTTGTAAATAATTGTATGTTTGTTTGATTACTACTTTTGGGATATAATAAGTCACTTTATCTTATTATTAATAAAAACTATTTTTGTTATAAGTTAAAGGTTGTCTTAGACATGTTAACTTATTTAGAAGTTTTTTTTAAATAGTAGAACACGAAAAATATGTCGCGTAATTCCGCAAGAAAAAATGCAGATGCAGCCCAGTGACACACCTTGCACCTTCACCGAGATCTCGGTGCTGAGATTGGCACGGTCTAACAACTCCTGAGGATGCTCCGTGTGTGGGCGAAACACGTGTAGAGTAGTCGGTGAAGGTGCAAGGTGTGTCACTGGGCTGCATCTGCATTTTTTCTTGCGGAATTACGCGACATATTTTTCGTGTTCTACTAAGATATGGATTTCCGCCAAGTAACGCCTGATTCTATATGATATGAAATATTTTTTTAAATAATTAAATAGCAGTGGCGATGGGTCGAAATATGGCGACGGTAACCCGGACCAAGAAAAACCCACAAATCAGACAATAATACACATGGAAAATAAATCATTTTGCTCTTTTTGCAACAGCCTAGCATCTACGTATATTTAACTAACTAGCGGATCTTTGCGGTTTTACCCGCGCGGTGCCCGTTCCCGTGGGAATATCGGGATAAAATATAGCCTATGTCACTCGGGAGAAATGTAGCTTTCTAATGGTCTAAGAATTTTCTAAATAGGTCCGGTAGTTCCTGACATTAGCGCGGTCAAACAAACAAACTCTTCAGCTTTATAATATAAGTATAGATTATAATATTAGTATAGATTGGTGACAATAATATTGACACAATTATTGTGATCTACTAAAAGGAAAGCCGGCGGGAATCGGTTTGTATGGACCCTTCGCCATTGTTAGGTAGGTATATTGGTAAACCCGTTTTTCAAACGTCTGATACAATAGAAGACTAGTAGAACAAGTTACTGACACTATTAATTCCGTGGTAGTGGTTCTATATTCCATATTAAAAAAGCAACTGCATTCATCACCATCATCAGCATTTTCATATGGAGTGATGAGGAGAATGGGCATTGACCCAATGCGGGTGTGTGAGTATTAACGACGGCAAATACAGCCGGGAGTGCTATTAAAAGGTTTGGTTACCCATCACGTTTCAGACCATTGCGTAAGTGCTTCACCACCACCAACGCAGACCGCGCTAACCACTGCTCAACCGACCTCATCAATACAACATCAATTGGGGCTTAATTTCTTCACTTCATCCAAAACACTAATCCTGAAACGTCTAAATTGAGCTTCCCAAAACTGCAATCTGCCTCCACTCGCAGCAGTCGAGCATTCCGAATGAAATATTCACAAAATCTGGAATCCAATTATCTTTCGACGCCAGTCGCAAGGGTAGCTCCACCAGATACGTCCATTAATACATATCGACTTATCTTTCCAGCCAATATGTGTGAGGGAAGAAAAATAATTGATCTGTCTACTCCATCAATTCTTGGGTTGGTTGTACCTCTTTGACTGGGTATTATTGCATACCTAACCCATACTGGCTGGGTATTAAAGGATTGATAGTAAAAAATGTATACCTAAACATCATTCTCATATCCACACCGGAAAGATTCACATTTAGCATAAAAAAAAGTCAAAACTCAATATTGCTTATTCAGTTTAGGCTGTTACAAGAACTTATGAACGTCAAAGAAGCTGCGCCATCGCTTCACAAACCCTACGGGGCGGGAGACCTTGTAACAAGAAGAACCGGCAAGAAACTCGTCGAGGGTTGTTTTTCTCCCTGTTTTATTTCATACAGTCGTCAAATTAAAAAGTGACCTCAACACATCAGTAAGGTCACTTTCCATCATCCATTAATTGAGTATATGATGTCCGGAAACGAGTAGTCCATCGCCTACTACTATGTCTACTCCATCAACTCTTGCGTTTGAATCGTATCTTTTAATTCACTAAGTTTGCTTCAGAATAGATTTCTCCTAAAGTTCAGAATGTAGTGAACATCTGAGTATGCCAATAATTTATTGACCGATCAATTGTAGTTCTCGGCAACATTCTAAATTAAGTGGAAGATTGAAATTGATCAATAAGTAGCTGGTTAATGTTAATGTATAAAGCGTAATATTAAGTAGGTACCTACATTCTGTTTTATGTGTGCAGTATTAATGAATGCAATTTCTTTTAGTAGGTCAAAGCAAAATAATAAAACTCAACCAGCAAAAATTGCTGGTATAATGGCAAATGCACTGGGCGACTACTAAGAACCCTTAAAAACGAACTTTGCGTTCGTTTTGGTGGCAAGTCAACTAGGCTCTTAGGCTATTCATTTTATTTATATACCTAACGTTCTAATGTCGTCATCACAGAACATTGTTCTGTGGTCGTCATACACTGTAGTACTACCAATATGAATGAAGTATGTACCGTAATCCTAGGAAACTAGAGCTTAAGATCAAATTTGTGTGAGTTTATCATAATTAATGAATCTTTCAAGTCACTATTAATACGAATCCACATTCAATAGGAATTTCACTTAATCACTGCTGTTGAGACAAACATAACAGATGATTGTCAGATGTTTGAAGCAAACAATTTCAATTATCCTCTAGGCATAATGATAAATTAAAGGCATTTACGTGTGTTTGTATGTTTTGTTAGAACTGAGGACTTACGCAAACGTTTGTGTTTAATTAGAGGGTTCAATTAGGGTTATTTTGAGGTACAAAACCCCTTTTGTTTGCTTGGAAGTATATATGTTATTGTAAATGGTACTTATTCTTGATGGTTTGCAGGTTGGGACTGTGTTCAACTATCGCTGTGTACCTAACTACATCAAAACGCTTTAGTTACTTAGTACCTAAAAAAGCTTTAAGGTACTAAAGGTAACTAAATTTAAATAAATAAACCAGCCATGTAATGAAAACACAAAAGAAAACCGATGGTAGATTGAATCACCGGCACCGTCACGTTTTTGTTTCTGCCTGCTTTTCTTGTCTTAAAAATAAATTATTATTACGTTTTTTTTTTTACTATTACGGTACCATGTAAAAGATTCAAATTCATTATAAATTATTTGTCATATCAAAGTTCTTTTTACTTCATCAAATCTTTAGAATTAAAATGGGATATGAAAAAACATGTTCACCCAAGCGCTGCGCCCGGTTGGCAGGCACGGCCGTCGTCAGAGCCGCCCCTCAACAGCCGTAAAGACAACGCCGTGTACCGTGTGAACCATGTGGAAGGTGGTTCGGTGCGAGGAGTCTCGGCGCGTCGCTGGTGCTCTCGTCACGTTCCCGGGCCTTCCACGTACAGCTGGTAGATCGCGGGTTCGGTTGAAGGGAAGGTTTACGACTAGTAAATGATACGGCACATAGGTTTTCACTTTTTATTGGGGCGTCTACGCCGACGCCGTATCACTATATGTACAATACTATATTATATATAAAACAATGGGTGCTACACCGAAAATACACTGCCACAGTGATTGTGGTACGGATCGCGACGATTCTACGTACTAAACACAATTAAAAAATTTAAAAGGACTTTCCTTTAGAAATGGCGGCTGCGCCCGATACTAATTTATAACGCGTGTGCTTCACACCGCGGTTCAAAGGCAACAGGACGCGCCACATTAGTGTTGGGATGCATCAACACAAATTGCATCGACATAGTGATGTCCATAAATATCGCATTATTGCGTGAACAAAACAAGTTAAGTAAACCACCTCTGAGCTCTAGTGGTACAACCACCGGTATCAGGTTCGATACCCAGCGGGGGTACATATTGTGTTCGGTTTGGTTGGTGGTAGGACTTGTAATAAGTTCGTCTGGCTAGCTACCACCATCATATCTAAGTCTGACGCTATAACAACAAGCCCAGGAACCGTACCGCGCAAGTGTCATTTGACATACCTATTGCTCTTAGTCTTTGGTAAGTTTTCATTGGCGTCAAAAAGAAGCAGCAATGTGTCACATCCATCTATCAAATGAAGCCGATTTCGATGTCGACGCCACTTGCGCGGTACGGCCCCAGGTATGATGAAGGCTAAGAGTCTCACCGTCGTTCATAATAAAAACGAAAAATTTAGCATAAAGCTGGCCATAGACGATAGGTTATGCATGACGGTTTTGACCTTACAGCCGTAACCATCATGCAGAACCCAGCGTGTGTGCAAGGATAACTGCACAGTTTTATAGCACACACGCTAGGTTATGCATGGTGGCTATGCCTGTAAGGTCAAAACCGTCAATCATAACCAATCGTCTATGGCCAGCTTAACGCGTATAAAGATGATCATGAGTGAACCCCTTCCCAAAGGTTTTTTTATTTTATTAATCGCTAGTAGTTTGTAACACGCAGTTTCGCAGCGGCATCGCCAGCGCTTTTAATCCTACAGGGTAATAGTTAGTATAGTTAGTTCTTTGCTACAGGTCATGATGAAACTTTAGACCATTAAAACCAATGGGGTACCTATCGAAATAATCCAGAATCATAATGGGAATCGGAGGTACGCAGCAAATGAAAACTGTTTATTACATAATAATTAAAATTTAAAGAACCCCCAACACAATAAAACTAACCCTGAAAAATGATTTTAAAATAACATTAATTACCAATATTTATTTTATTTTTTTCACTCACCTCACCAGCTTGGTTCCCGTTCCCCAAAGAATACCGGGATAAAAAGTATTCTATGTTTTAATCCAGGCTATCTACTATCTGTGTGCCAAATTTCATCCAAATCTGTTCAGTAGTTTGTGCGTGAAAGAGTAACAAACAAACTGACATACTATTGCATTTATAATATTAGTAGGATTGATTTTTACAGATGTCGTAGGACCGCTATAGCAATGAGTGAAATAGTGTCCTGACGTGCCTAGCAATAGGTACATATCGGTCCCCCGACATCGGTGATATCTATTTGATAAAAAATAAAATGAGTTAGTTTTTTGTGTTGGGGATTTTTAAAATTTATAATTTAAGTTTTTTTTTTAAATTTTATTATTAATATCAAATTGTCCGATGCTTAGGACATCTAGGAGTAAGTTTACTAAATATAAAGGTGAATGCCTTTTTGTACTATCTTGTTCCATAACCAGAGCCTGGTCAAAGTCACCGGTATGGCTATCCCTCATCAAGACCGTTTCAACGAGCCTAAATACGATATGTCTGCTGTAAGTCATCGAGGAGTGGATACTCTGCAGACCGTCGTGGTCGGCTCATCACGTCAAGGCTACCATATTTTGAAAGTGACATCGGATTTGCTTAGAGTATCAAATTTCAACTCCATCAGTCAAGTGGAAGTATTGTTAATGGCGATGTCCTGAGAAACTATAAATCTGTGTCTTTGAGGCATCGTAGCTCCTAAACTACTAGCGTAGCGGCGCCTCCGTACACCCAACCGCCTGACCCGATCCGCATGGACATCCTGTTAACGCGCCCGTTCTACTGCCTTCTTTTGCGAGATGACGTCCTCGCAGAAGGAGCCCCCCAGGATGTGTCGCTGGCCAACATGGCTCTTGCCATGCTGGGCAGCTACCTCCCTTGGAGAGATCCCTCCCTATCACCGAAACCAGAGCGCGGCGCTGCGAAGCCCAGGCGGGGCACACCTCAGGGGTATGTTGCGCACTGTCCTCCGAAGCGCCGCACTCGTGGCACCGTGAGGTCGCTTCCCTCCCAATTCGAAACAGGTACTTACCAAAGCACCTGGTCTCCAATCTAAAGGTCAGCGACCCAAACTCACGGTTGCACCATTCTTTCAGAATGGGACGGATCGCCTCCACCGACCTCCCTCGCGACTGTATCCGTCTGGAGTTCCCTGGCCCACTCTGTCATCAGCGACTCCGCGGCCCTCCGGCGTGATGCTGCCAACTCTATAGGAGCCAGCCGGTCTCCTCTTTGCGCCGCAGCGCGTCGCTCGTGGTAGGCCTCCTTGAGCACTTGAGAGCCTAGCTCCCAAGGAGGCATGCCCGATAAGACACAAGCTGTGGTATGGGATACCGTCCGGTATCCTCGTATAAATCTGGTGGCTATCGCCCTTTGAGGCTTTCGAAGAATCCGCTTGTTCATCGCGCTGAGGCGATCTGCCCAAACTGGTGCCCCATCAGAGCCATGCTGCGTAACACCCCTGCGTACAGCCTGCGGCAGCTCGCACCAGGTCCACCACGGTTGGGCAGACGCCCCCGTGCTCCAGCCGCCTTTGTGAGTCTAGGCGCCAATTGTTTAAAGTGCTCTTCATACTCATCCAGCGCCCGTCCAGTGTTCATAAATTATACCTAAGAACCATCTCGATCACGCCAGCTTTCAAATAAAAAAAAACATTAAAATCAGCCCATTCGTTTAGGAGCTACATTGCCCCAGACAGACAGACAGATACACACACACACACACACACTTTAAACTTATAACACTCTTTAAATAATTTTGAACGATCCTTATAACTCACAATCGTTCTGTTTTTAGCGCTTACTTATACTTAGGCTAGTAAGCTAAAATATTTTGACTTAATTCAGCCCTGCTTAAAGAAAATGATCTGCTTTGTGAATGCGAGTTCAAAGAGATGCACAGTAACCACATTAGAATTACTAACGAATGTTAAACATTCAAGCTGGTTTTTTAACTTTATGTACTTCTTCCATCATCTTATCGCTTTAAATCTCAAAATATTGAAAAAGACGTTACGACGACGTAGAAACCCTTAGAATTAATAAAGGTTTGAGGATTTAGGCACAGACAAACAATTTGATTCACACAAGCCTCGTAGGATATCACTCGTGCCACCACAGACCATCCACGCCGCAACAAGTTGGTAACCACACGGGCAAGTGAGTAATAGGACTTACTATAATTAGGTTGGTAGCACACTAGGTTGCCCACGCAGCCTTTGATACAAGGGTATGTTAGCTTGGGTCAATTAGGCACTATAGCTGAAGTTTGTGAGGAGACTGGTATAATATCGCAAATTATACAAGTCACTTAGCTAGTTTTTGTCAGTGAAACTTGTGACCAAATTTTTTTTTACTAATTTCACGCTTGAGCAATCGCAGTCGCCAAGATTTTGAAAGAGGCTGGTTACCGTCCTTTTGTGGATTACTTTAGCCGCCACTTACTTTACACAAGGCAGTGGAGGAGAAAATGTGACACGGCAAGACTCAATTTTGTCAAGCAACATTGACAGACACAAAACGAGCCGAGTGAGATATCTACAACAAAGAACGTTTGTTCCTTTCTAAAGCTTGCCATGAGGAAGAAAGGTGATAGTTTGTAGAAAATGGTAGAAATTATTTCAGACAGTTATTGAATTATTATACGATCTCGAAGGTTAAATTAGTAAGAACAAAGTCCTTATTTACATAGATAGTTAATTTGTAACTTACCTTTTAATGTTTTAATTCTGTCTTTCCTTCAAACACTTATTAGTGTTTTTTTACTTCTTACTATGTCAACACTTTGTTTGATTTGTCATGCGTGTCAAGGCGTGTTACGTTAGATGTATAACAAATAGGGTAACCATGCGATGCGGGAATAGTTGACGTAGTGTATTCATGTGCAAAAAAGCACGCATGATTTTTGGTAAGTCTGGTGGAATTACTTTTCACGTGTAGGTATTCTACACTAAAACTTAAATAAATAAATCTATGCTTCATACAGGGTTGTGATTATGCCGAGTGTAGTAAGCAAATATTTTTTTTTTATGAACGACAGGGAGACTTCATCATACCCGATGTTAAGTATTGATAAGGCTGAAAGATGGAAGCGAGCTTCTGCCGGAATCCTCAGCCACTGAGGAACTGGCTATCTTATCTCGAATTTCCGGAACATAACAATGCTGAAAACATTGTTGTTATGGCGTCAGGCTTAGATAAGGTGGTGATAGCTAGTCAGGCGGACTTACAACAAGTCCCCCAATATGTACCCCCGCTGGGAATCGAACCCGAGGCCCCTGGGTCTGATACCGGTGGTTGCCCCACTAGACCACAGAGGCAGTTTTTTGTTCTTAACATTGTGACTGTGACTATTTAAGTAGGGTAGCGATTGTTTAGTACAATTATCCTACTGGCCATATAACCATTTCTTTAACTTAATTAAAACTAAATATAAGTTCATTAGGTCTCGTGTATTAAAATATTTTTCCTACGTAGCTAAAAAATTGTGATGGTCACCGTATTAGAAAGGGATACAGGTCCTCTGTACTACATATCTTGCTCGGTTCGCTTTTCAGCTGCGAGTACTCAGTCTATTATTTTTTTGTTTTCGTTTTTATATTTTCCTGTTTGAAGTCGGTTTTTAAACTTAATTTTTTTTAAAGTTATTTTTTTGTGTTAGATAAGCTCAGAACTGTTTACCATGTTCATCGTTAGTATATTACGTCCATGGGCTAAACATATTTAAAATGACATTGTCAGTCATACGTTTGAAGTCAAAAGTGGCAGAGCGAAAATATGTTTAGCGCTAAACGTATTTTGTGGCAGTTAGTGAAAGTCGCCCTAAATAAAAAACACTTTTTAATTAGGTATCTCAACGAGTGGACTCTCGCCCTTAAATAGTGGTTAATCCAGGAAATATTATCTCGTCAACACACTTCGTCCTCACTCGGTCCCGGGTTGCGTTTAATTAAGATTTAAGCCTAGAGTAACAGCTGTTGCTCGAGTGACAATGTTGTTCTACAGTTGTTTAGGTTCTTTGTGTAGTTCCTCTTGTGGGAAACAGATAACGAGGGATGGTGCAGAAACATGTGCTTAGAGTTCAACTACAAAACTTATCTCTCTTCAATGTAGGTTGGAAATGTAGGTTCGAAAAACGTTTTCGATCTTTTCCGATTCCCTTGAGTGTCACCTTTTGAGGGTCCCCTCTCAACCCTTATAGCTAGCGCAGACGACGGATAACGGAGGACTTTTTGTCCGCGACACGTCTTTATTGTTAACCAAATAAGATTGAACTTAGACCGCGTATATCCATGAAAAGTACGCGATAGTCCTCGTTATATATTCAACTTTATGTTCTTAGTTATAAGGTCGTGTCGCGGACAAAAAGTCCTCCAATGTCCGTCGTCTGCGCATGCCCTTAAGGGAATCGGAGGACAAAAGTCAATTTTCTTTTTTAATGATTTTATATAAAACTAACAAATTCAACGGGCCCGATGATGGCTTAACGATACCTTACATGAACATGACTGAGATGAGATACCGCGGTACCTTGGAATGAAACTGAAGTCCGCCATTTTATTTACTTTTTGTATTTTGCTTTAAGTTTTCTAAATACCAAAATAAATTTATTTTCTGCTTTTCTCTCTTTCCAATATTTCATATTCATTTTAGACCATTGTATGTAGGTGTTTTCTGTTATTTATTGTTTTAATTTTATCAAATAAGACGAAAGACATCTTCTGTCTTCTAAATATATAAAAGAAGAAACTGACTGACTGACTGACATATCAAAGCACAGCCCAAACGGCTAGGCCTAGAGACTCAAAATTTAGCACATAGTTCCTTGTGAGGTCTAGGGGAGCACTAAGAAAGGATTTTTCGAAATTTTATCCCTAAGGGGGTGAAATAGGGGATGAAAATTTGTATGAAAGTCTGTCAGTTTTGAAGTTATGATCTTCAGATTTTGTATTTAGGTTGACGATTGAAAATAAATATTCAGCCTCGGCGTTTTTAAAAATTTCACCCCCAAAACTGTGAAAATGGAGATGAAGTTGTGTAAGAAAAGTCAATTATTTTCAAAGTTAGAGTGTTAGGATCTTCACATTTTGTATTTAGGTTTAGAATTAAAAATAAACATTTGCTAAATTCTACCCCCAAAGGGGTGGAAAGGGGTATGAAGTTGAGAAAGAAAAGTCATTTATTTTCAAAGTAAAAGTCCCTAATTTTTGATAAGGCTTATGGTTGGAGTTTCTTCTTTTATATATTATATTTATTTAGATATAAAAGAAGAAACTGACTGACTGACATATCAGCGCACAGCCCAAACCGCTAGGTCTAGATACTCCAAATTTAGCATAAGGTTGCTCGTGAGGTCTAAGGGTGCACTAAGAAAGATTTTTTTTAAATTTCACCCAAAAATGCAAAAATTACAAAATCATAAATTATTGGCAGTTGCATCTTAATCGATCGTTAAACACCTGAAAAGATGTTTCTTTCGAATGCAAGGATATTCCTAGCATTGATATGACAACGCTGGCCTACAGCGTATTAAAAATATAAAAAAAGTATTGGAGAATTTCGACGGTGGTTCGCAAGTCTCGGTAGCTCAGCGGTTAGAGCATTGGACCGGATTTTCAAAGGTCGCGGGTTCGATTCCCGCCTGAGAATTCACTTGTGGCCGAGTTAATTTTTTCCAATATTTTTCTATTTAAAATTTACCATAAGTATAAAAATAGCATTGAAAAATGCAAAAATTACAAAATCATAAATTATTGGCAGTTGCATCTTAATCGATCGTTAAACACCTGAAAGGATGTTTCTTTCGAATGCAAGGATATTCCTAGCATTGATGTGACAACGCTGGCCTACAGCGTATTAAAAATATAAAAAAGTAATGGAGAATTTCGACGGTGGTTCGCAAGTCTCGGTAGCTCAGCGGTTAGAGCATTGGACCGGATTTCCAAAGGTCGCGGGTTCGATTCCCGTCTGAGAATTCACTTGTGGCCGAGTTAATTTTTTCCAATATTTTTCTATTTAAAATTTACCATAAATATAAAAATAGCATTGAAAAATGCAAAAATTACAAAATCATAAAAAAAAACATTTACCTGTCTCGGCGTTTTTAAAAATTCTGTCCCCAAAGGGGTAGAAAGGGGGATGAAGTTGAGAAAGAAAGTCCTTTATTTTCATATAAAAGTCACTATTTTTTTGTAAGGCTTATGGTTGAAAATTAAATACAAATAAACAAACCTCTATTTTGTGATTTATACAAAACAACCCCTAAGGGGGTAAATGGAGGTTGGACATAATCTAACCCTTAAAGGTTTGAAACAGGACTTTAAATTTTGTTTAGCAAAATTATGAAAAATAGACGTAGCGACTTTTAACGCTTTGGAATATTTTTTATAATACTTCGTGACATCACATACTTCTCCATTCGCACTTATCCCTGCTAATATTATAAATGTGAAAGTGATTATTGCTTCTCTGGCTGTTCCCTTTCTCGAGTAAACTTCAATAGATGGCGCCACATAATTTTTGAAATCCTCCTATCCTACTTCTTCGATTTCGATGGAGTTCGAGACACATATACTTAATAGCCTGGTGAAGGACATTGGATACTTTTTGTCGCGTTAAAATCTCTCAGTCCTACGGGAAAGTAAGTACAAAAATCAATGCTATTTCCTACTTATATCATAAAAATGTGAAAGTTTGGGTGTTTGTTACTCAATCACTCAAAAATGGCTGAACGGGTTTTAATGAAATTCGGGACACAGATACTTTATAGCATTGAGAGGAACCTACCTTACTTTTTGTCGCGTAAAAATCCCTATTTTCTACGGGAAAATACACTACATCGCAATAGGTGGCGTAAGTAGTATTTTTTTAAAGATGAATTGTTTATGATTTTGTAATTTTTGCATTTTTCAATACTATTTTTATACTTATGGTAAAATTTAAATAGAAAAATATTGGAAAAAATTAACTCGGCCACAAGTGAATTCTCAGAATCATAAATCATAAATTATTGGCAGTTGCATCTTAATCGATCGTTAAACACCTGAAAAGATGTTTCTTTCGAATGCAAGGATATTCCTAGCATTGATGTGACAACGCTGGCCTACAGCGTATTAAAAATATAAAAGTATTGGAGAATTTCGACGGTGGTTTGCAAGTCTCGGTAGCTCAGCGGTTAGAGCATTGGACCGGATTTCCAAAGGTCGCGGGTTCGTATCCCGTCTGAGAATTCACTTGTGGCCGAGTTAATTTTTTCCAATATTTTTCTATTTAAATTTTACCATAAGTATAAAAATAGTATTGAAAAATGCAAAAATTACAAAATCATAAATTATTGGCAGTTGCATCTTAATCGATCGTTAAACACCTGAAAAGATGTTTCTTTCGAATGCAAGGATATTCCTAGCATTGATGTGACAACGCTGGCCTACAGCGTATTAAAAATATAAAAGTATTGGAGAATTTCGACGGTGGTTTGCAAGTCTCGGTAGCTCAGCGGTTAGAGCATTGGACCGGATTTCCAAAGGTCGCGGGTTCGAATCCCGTCTGAGAATTCACTTGTGACCGAGTTAATTTTTTCCAATATTTTTCTATTTAAATTTTACCATAAGTATAAAAATAGTATTGAAAAATGCAAAAATTACAAAATCATAAATTATTGGCAGTTGCATCTTAATCGATCGTTAAACACCTGAAAAGATGTTTCTTTCGAATGCAAGGATATTCCTAGCATTGATGTGACAACGCTGGCCTACAGCGTATTAAAAATATAAAAGTATTGGAGAATTTCGACGGTGGTTTGCAAGTCTCGGTAGCTCAGCGGTTAGAGCATTGGACCGGATTTCCAAAGGTCGCGGGTTCGTATCCCGTCTGAGAATTCACTTGTGGCCGAGTTAATTTTTTCCAATATTTTTCTATTTAAATTTTACCATAAGTATAAAAATAGTATTGAAAAATGCAAAAATTACAAAATCATAAATTATTGGCAGTTGCATCTTAATCGATCGTTAAACACCTGAAAAGATGTTTCTTTCGAATGCAAGGATATTCCTAGCATTGATGTGACAACGCTGGCCTACAGCGTATTAAAAATATAAAAGTATTGGAGAATTTCGACGGTGGTTTGCAAGTCTCGGTAGCTCAGCGGTTAGAGCATTGGACCGGATTTCCAAAGGTCGCGGGTTCGAATCCCGCCTGAGAATTCACTTGTGGCCGAGTTAATTTTTTCCAATATTTTTCTATTTAAATTTTACCATAAGTATAAAAATAGTATTGAAAAATGCAAAAATTACAAAATCATAAATTATTGGCAGTTGCATCTTAATCGATTGTTAAACACCTGAAAAGATGTTTCTTTCGAATGCAAGGATATTCCTAGCATTGATGTGACAACGCTGGCCTACAGCGTATTAAAAATATAAAAGTATTGGAGAATTTCGACGGTGGTTTGCAAGTCTCGGTAGCTCAGCGGTTAGAGCATTGGACCGGATTTCCAAAGGTCGCGGGTTCGAATCCCGTCTGAGAATTCACTTGTGGCCGAGTTAATTTTTTCCAATATTTTTCTATTTAAATTTTACCATAAATGAATTGTTTAATTAGCGTAGGTGAAAAAGAAAGATATTTCTTTTTTTCTTTTAATTAAATCTTTCTGGACCAAGTTCTAAAGACCACGCGGACGAAGTCGCGGGCGGAAGCTAGTTTAATATAAATACTTACTTTTCGTATCTTGAACTCGATACAGCTGTAACCGCACCCTATAAAACAATAAATACAAATTATGCTCTCTTCAGCACAAGCGTGCCTTAAGTATACAAGTTCATTCAATATTAAATATTAAATTGATAACAGTAAGGTTGCTTAAAAGTTATCTGCTACTCTATGGGTGATGGTTAGGGTTGCATCTCATCGCTTTCGATTTATGGAAAAGTATAAGAATTATTTTATGAATTAATAAAACAGGATTATTTTATTTAAATAATAGTTTTATTTTGCAATTTCTCCTACAAAATCCCGCGGGGTTATTACCTAATTTTGCAACAGCAACGCAACAGCGCAGCGATAATTGCTTTACGTCAAGTATCACCATAGAAACTATGGTAATACGTGACGCATAATTTCCCGCTGGAATTCTTATGAATGAATGTAAAAATATATCTGTTTAATAATGTCATTTCCAAACTCAGCTATTTACTCAAGCCCGGTAGTGGTTTTGTTCGTCGTTCGTTGTTTGATGGAAATTGACCTTACTGATATGTTAAGGTCACTTTTCAATTTGACGACTCTGTATGAAATAAAACAGGGAGAAAAAAACAGCCCTTGACGAGTTTCTTGCCGGTTCTTCTCGTTAGGTCTCCCGCCGTAGGGTTTGTGAACCGATGGCATAGCTTCTTTGACGTTCATAAGTGCTTGTAACAGCCTAGACTGAATAAATGATATTGACTTTGACTTTGACAAATACCTACAATTTTTGCTATTCATAAATTTTATTTATGATACTGATACTGAAAAGGTAATAGACAGGCAGCGTTAATTTCAGGTTCATATATTTTTTTAATAGATTCGGTGACTGTTACTTTGAAAATATTGGATAATATCAAATGTTTGCCATTTTGTACTAGTAAAATTGAAGCTAGTATGTACTGACAACCCTCAGTGTTTGTTATTAAATAGAACTAAATGCTCTGTTGTCCCATTAAGTAACACCACTTCGATATTAGCTTTGGAAACGTCTTCAATGTTGAATATTACGCTTTATTAGACTGGCTATGACTTGGTTCCTACTCGCGTTTTAATTAATTGAATAACAAATAACATACAAACAGACCTGATTCAAAGACAACTATAGCTAAAGTAGCTTTGACCCTGAAAGTTGACATCCAGAGGCGTCTCAAAGCTTTTGAGATGTATTGCTACCGTTGAATGCTACGCATTAGCTGGACACAGAAGGTATCAAATGAGAAGGTTCTACTACGCGTCAGGAAGACCCGCGAACTGTTGCTAACCATCAGACGCAGAAAAGGTTTCTTTTTGTTAAGACACGAGAGATACCAGTTTCACAGTTACCAGCACATAATGATGGGGAAAGAAATGGGAAAGTGACGCGACGTCAGAAGGAATAAGTCTTGGCTACGAAACATTCGGGAGTGGACGAAGCTTTCTAGCGCTGATGAAGTTTTCTGCTTGACGCAAGGTAGGGCTAAATTCAGTGAGCAAACAATGAACCTCCAGTAGTGGAGAGCCGCAACAAGAGAAAGAAGATTGATCCCACGTACCCTGGCTCAGTAGACATGATTAGTAGGTTCTACTGCGCTATCTGTGGGAACAAAAACAAAAGTTTTCATTATTATGTTAATAAAAAAATCCTATGTAAACCCCCAACCTCGCGACAACACGTGTATTTCACACAGTCTTTTGTTTACAAATTTCGTTCTCCCAAGCAAATGGAATCGCGCCATTTATTTTTATTTCGTTAGGTAAATGAAGTCACTTAAGTACATTTTGTCATACACTCAAGTCGGACTGGCCAAATTAGGCTGCTTACGTATAATTTTACGATCACGAGAAACGTTGTGGGGTGCCTCCAGAAGGGCCGTAACATTCTGTTCATTATTCAAGGAATACATTATTATATCGTGTTACCCTATAGGTGTAAACGGATGCGAGGTGTCAGGGAAGCCTACTTATTTTCTCGTTATATCGTATTATTGCTTTCAATTATATTTTGTTGGTAACGCGTTGGTGAAATTTATGAAATGGAACGTGTGTATAACGGGTATACAATATTAAGCCCGGTACGTGACTTTCGCACAATTAGGATGGAAATTGAGGTTCGGTATTGTTGAGGCAAGGAGGAAAGTAAACAAAGAAAACCTCTTTTCTCTACTGAATAGTTAGAGGCTAGAAATGTTATAGTGGCGTTTAAAATGCGAAGCATTTATCGTTATGGAGACAAGTTTTTTTTTCGTTAGTTTTATTAAATGGATACAATTTTTTAGTTTACAGTAAACCTTTTCAGTATTTTTAAGACCAGCCCCCTTACTCTAGACATAACTAAAGTAACGTCAAAAGTCAGTGATTATGACTTATAATAAGTAATTAAACTAAAAACTAATATTTGAAATTAATAAATAAAGTAATTTTATACTCTAGAAATTTATTGTAGCGCCAAAACAAAATCGAATCAACAACGTCAAAAATCAGTAATAATTATCGACATTCAGTTTCGATCTCAACGCGATCCCGTCAAGAGTATATTACGTAGGTATTTAGTATTTTAATTTACTTGTCTCCCATGCTGGGTCGGGAGTAAAAGAAAAACGTTGAATATGCCAGCTGCTGAGTTTACAGTGCAGATAGTAAACGCCCATTAACGCAAAAGGCATATTCAAAATCAATTTTAGGCGATGGACTGGCAACCTGTCCCAATTGTTTACGGACATATTGTCCGTTAAGTGAAAGTCAATATCATTTATTCAGTCTAGGCATTATAATGCACAGCACATAATTTGGTACAATCGACGAACTATCTCATAATTTTATGCCTAATTTTAATCACAATTCATTGTACAAAAATACTTTGTGAACCTTAAGCAAGGAGCATCATTAGTAAAGCATGCTGTAACATTTTGGTCTTAAGGTTTTAAGTATAGTTATCTTACAAAAAATGCAAGTCGCAATAGGATCCAAGAGAGTTTCAATATTTATAGTCAAACGATAGACACGCTAGAAGAACACATAATCTCGACAATTTTGACTGTAATTTACTGTATTTCGAGGCGGTATGAAAGGTACACCTACAAAACGAAAATTCTTTTCAATTAAATTCAATATCATTTATTCAGTCTAGGCTGTTACAAGCACTTATGAATGTCAAAGAAGCTACGCCATCGGTTCACAAACCCTACGGCGGGAGACCTTGTAACGAGAAGAACCGGCAAGAAGGTCAATTTCTATCACAAAAAGAAAGGTTTTTAGGTACATACAGGTCAGTATCAATTTATTTTAGATAAAAATATTTAGGCTTTAAGCACAATATTAAGATACGCAGACTGAAGTAGACCCATTTCATATCATACAGTTCTATTGTACCTTGTAATTTGTAGTAATTTGTTTAAAATAAAAAGACAAAAAAGTAATAATATTCTGTACATAAATATTAGATTAAAACGAAAATTAACGATGGTCTCCCAAACCCATTAAAATACCATAAAAAAACACGGAACGCTTCCCCCACAAGAAAGCCTTTAAAAAACCGAAAATTTCAGCTACGTCTAATATATTACGAACTCCATTGTTGAGGCTGAGGTTCGCAAAATTTGAATTCCCCTGAATACATTTCCGCAGTAAATAATAAAGAATAGTGAATTGCGGTACTTTATGTTCAAAACGCGGTTCCCGTGGGGTTTTGCGGCCGGCTCTGGATTTCGGCAGTTCATATAATATTAATGCGTAGAATCCTTTGTCATAGATCAAGTAAGGATTGCTAGGGTTGCTAAGTGCTGTTGGTTGGAGGTGTATTATATGTTATAGAATTGGTTCAACGACCACGCTTGTTTGTTATTATACCATGCTAATCCGTACTATTATCTCGTACTATACTCTACCTATGGCCCTGTGGTTCGCGCGCTCGGCCTGCGGTTGCTGAGGTTAAGCAACTTTCGCAATGGTCGGTCACGGGATGGGTGACCAAAAATTTATTATCTCGAGCTCCGCCGAGCTTCGGAAGGCACGTTAAGCCGTTGGTCCTGACTGCATTGGCAGTTGTTAAAACTCACCAATCCGCATTGGGCCCGCGTGGTGGGTCATCATGGCCCGTTCTCCTTATCCATACACAAGGAAGGCCAGTGCACTAGCAGTGGGGACATTAAAAATGGCTGATGACAACGATACTCTACCTATACCATACCATATTATCAATAAGAAAGTAACTCTCAGCCGATTTTAATAAAATTTGGTGTGGGTGATGCATTGGCATCGCAATGCGAACTCGTTGATGTATCTTACGCTTTCGATGGAAAGAAGTACATACCTAGATGTCAGTATTTGAATATAGAAATGGGAATTGTCAAACGTGACGAGTTTACAAAATCCCTAAAAATCGACATCTCCCTCGAACAAAGAAACAGTCATGTGGTTAGCAGCAGTCGAACCTTGAGTACTTACAATCTTCTTGAAGAGTGCTGGTGTTTGAAGTCTTGAACCCTGGAGATGGCCAGAAGGGAACTTTTATTCCGATAGATAGTGCCACCGCCCCATAACAGTCCACGCAAATAATCTTATTTCACGCGGACGAAGTAGTAGCTGGAAGGCTGTCATTAATAACGTGAAAATAAGGGTTAGCGTATGCTGGCGCACAGACATGTCTGCGCGACGTAAACCTGTGTGGCGCGCATGCGTATGCTGCTCGGACGGCGCCTGTGCGGACCGCACAGGCACACCCGCACAGATCTACGTCGCGTAGAAATGTCTGCGCGCCAGCATACGCTTAGCCAATGTATGTGTGTCTTATGTCATTGAACCAATATTGATCAATTTTGGCATGTGCTACATTTTGTCACGAGAAATTGAAATGATTTAATATCAGAATTCATCACTTATGAAGCCGCGTGCGAAGTAGTAACTTAGAACGCTTGTACAGTTCTCTTCTTTGGTTAGTTGTATTTTTATTACTCTCATCTAAAATTAAATTTTCTTGAGATTAATTTAATTAAACTAGAATAAAACAGCATGTCTCTCACTGACCAGACAGGATGCGGAATTACTATAGAATCTGTTGAATCGTTTTTGTTCAGATTTAATTACTCGCTCATTACACTAGTAGGTATTTAAAGCGGCATTTCATTTTTGCTCACGCTTCGTAAGCATGAAATGATTCACAATCCGTTTTAGATTTTTGCAAAAGGTAAATGAACTTAATTCATGTTAGTTAATAAATATAAATATTTCTTACACTAACGCCAATTATCCTAGCCCCAAAGTAAGCTCTGTAAGGCTTGTGTTATGGGATACTAATTATATACTTAAGTATTTATGAGTAGAAATATATATAAACGTCAATGAGTCAGGTACAAATGTTCGTATTCATCATTCAAACATTTTCCCCTACCGGGATTCGAACCCGGGACCACAGAGTAGGCGACACCTTGAAACCGGTGTACGTACCACTCTCTCACGGAGGTCGTTGAAAGCTAAGTTCACCTTTCCGGAAGAATATTGGGATGAATTCCGGGTCATGGTTCTGGGTATGGTAAAATCATCCCATTCGTTATATGCATGGAACAGCTCCAGATTCGAAAGTTTTTGGTCACCCATCCCGTTACCGACCATTGCGAAAGTTCGCAGGCCGAGCGCGGGAACCACTGCGATACCAAGCAAAGCTCGTGCTACCTTTGGCTCGCTTATAGTACGTAGGTATTTACGTGTAACCTAAATCTAAACTGCCTGCGATTGTAGCGGTTAAGTAACTTTAGCGATGGTCGGTCACAGGGTGTGTAACCATAATTTTATTTTCTATACCTCCTCCGTACTTCGGAAGACACTAGCTTAGTTGGTTCCAGCTATTTTTGCAGTGTTTAAAACCTCCAATCCGCATTGGACCCGCCTTGTGAGTCATGACCCTGTTGTCCTTGAGATGAAGAGTCCTGAAGATGTCGTTTGATGATGTTAAACTTTATTCTTTCTTATCGTATGAGGATAGTGGCCACCTCTGTTGTCAGAGTTTATCAAGCCGCCTTTAAGGCCTCTGACTTAGCTTAACGACTGTTATCAGATGACAACAGCCAGGACCGACGGTTTAACCGTAACGTGCTCTCCAAAGCACGGAAGCGCTCAGTTGTAATGCCACTTTTCGGTCGCCCATCCGACACCTGACCGGACCGGATGTTGCTTAACAAACGTGATCGAATACGATCAATCTGTCGCGCCGCCACGAGCGCTTCTCACTGTACTCTCTATTGGAAAAGTACGAAAGCTTCTTTCGCCATTAGTTTCAGTTAAAGTAAGCGCCCACAGCTATCCGGGTTAATGAGCAATGTCGTTAACTGTTTACTGCTTGATAACGGCTGAACTTCCGATATTAGTTCGAGGTTTACATCTAGATTATGTGTATGTGGGTATTTAGAATGTTATGAGTTATGTTGAACTAACGGTTGCCCGTGAATTAGTCTGCGGACAATGAAAGAAAGACATTATATCTTAGTAAAAGAATAAACAAAAAAAAGAAACTTAAGTACAAAAGGGCCGTGATACTAACCTAAATCCTCTATTTCATACTTTTCAAGATTTATTTTTGTAACAAATAACATATCCTTGACCAAAGTTCATCAAAATCAGCTCAGTGGTTAAGGAGCGACACTTTTCCTACGGGAAAATACACTACAACGCAATAAGAAGCGTAAGAAGTCCAGGAGTAATATTATATGCGATAGTTTGTGAGGATGTTTGGCTGTTTCATACTCTTTCGCAAATTTTCATAAATTCTCAAATTAGAAATTTGGCACACAGATAGTAGATAGGAAATGCAATCTCGCGAGATTGGGGCGCAGGCGAGATCTCGCGAGCTTATGAATACCAATACCGCGAGATCTTTTGTATGTTTATTCTTGCAAATAATCATAATATAATAATAAATTAGGAAAAAAATAATTATTATTATAGGTATTATGAAATTAACATTTATTTTTACGATTTTTTACAATAAACTTTTATGTATTTAGCATTTTTTGACGTATCTATCACTTTTTAAATAGTAAACTTTGACGTATCTAATAAAATAAGAAATGAAATAAACAATCAGTCTTGTCTTTTAATATCAAACAAAAGTCTTTTTATATTAGAACAGTTCTTTCATAACAAAACAAGAAGTCAAAACTATAATCTCTTTAATTAAGTTGAGATGTCTATTATTTGATTATTAGTTGACGTTTTTATTCCCGCGAGCTCTCGCCTATTTTTTGGCCGAGATCAATCTCGCTAAAAAAGCCGAGATATCGCGAAAACGTGATCTCGCGAGAACGAGATTGCATTTCCTAATAGTAGATAGCCTAGATTAAAACATAGCATACTTTTTATCCTGATATTCCCACGGGAACGGGAACCATGCGGGTTATACTGCGGGCGGCCGCTAGTATTTTATAAAAGATGAATTATGGAATCACGGTAATAAAAGGATAGATATTTCTTTCGTTCTTATAATAAATCTCTTTGGACCTAGTTCTAAAGACCACACGGACAAAGTCGCGGACGGAAGCGAGTATAAAATATATAAGATGACTTAAGTAAGATAACGGTTATATGACTAATGTTACCACACGGATTTAATGTTACCACTCGGATATAAAATATGACTCTATGTAGAGGGTTTACTTCTGTTTTATATTACTATTTTTATGGTAAATTTTTAATATCATATTTTTAAGAGCAGTCCCCGATTTTTTATATTTGGTATCAGGATTTTATTTTTCATGGGAATGAGATATTTCAATGCAACCGACAACAAATGAACAAAAAAGGAGAAGGTTCTGAATTCGTCGGTTTTTTTTAATGTGTGTTACTCGATTACTCGAAGCTGGCGGGACCGATTTGAGTAGTTCTTTTTTGTTCCAAAGGGTATACTTTCCATGTAGTCCCATTGTCATCATATAAGGATCTGATGATGGGATCATGGAGAAATCCAGGGAACTCTTCAAATATTATAGGCACTCCTAAAGCGATTTCGGTGTTTTCTATAGTAATTCAAGCCCATTTGGTGAAGTGGAAGTGATGATGAAGACAACAAATTGTCATCGGAACTATTAAATACTTAGCAATTAGGTGATGAGCAGATTACATACGGTTATTAGCGTAGGCACGCGACCTCTTCTACCTTTAAAAATTGTGAAAAAAACTTTTTATAAAAAAAATTGAAACCTTGCCAAGGCATTTTACTTTGCGGTCCTACTCTTTTATTTTTCTTGCCTTGGTTGGCACCGACTCCAAAAGGCTTATTTTTTGCTTTTTAGTTTTTCCAAGTCTTTTTTTAAAAAAGGTTTTATAAGCTCTAATTTGTCGTAATGCGAAAATATTAGTACTTGAGGTATGAAAAGATAGAGATAGAGAAATAGAGCTCTTTCGCGTTCAATAAAAAAAAAACAATTTCCATAAGAGAGAGATATGTTAGTTGTATAATCCAACCAAAGATATTTAGCTTCCTTTTAAAAGCACCCTTTTCTATAAGTTCTGCTCAATCGCCAATACCTAATGATAAACTTTGTAATTCGATTATCTTTTTTGACAGTCACTTGTTAACCCAAAGTTATGATTAAATAATTCATTGAAAATACAAATTAATACAGATAGGAAAATTATGACTCAGTACTTCTTCTTCTTAGCGAATGAGGATTAGTGGCCATCTCTGGTGTCAGAGTTTATCAAACCGCCTATAAGGCCTCTGACTTGGCTTAACGACTGTTATCAGATGACAACAGCCGGAACCGACGGTGTATCGTGCCCTCCTAAGCACGGAATCGCTCAGTTACATGCTACCTTACGGTCACCCATCCGAAACCCGGCTGGATCGAACGTTGCTTAACGATAGTGATCGAATAAGATAAGTGTGTCAAACACCGCTACGAGCGTTTCAACTCACTCATTTTACCATCGATTGATGTAGGTAGTGTAGTATAATATTAAGTGTATTATCTTTGACATTATTTAGAAATCTCTATTTGTATATTGGACACTTTTACACCCCATAAAATACATTTACAATACATAAAACAAGTTTACGATTACGTTAACATGTATTCTACAAGTTTAAGAGCAAGTAAACACAAAATCTAATGAATAAGAGCCATAAAAGTCGTATTTGAATAAATAGTAATAGGAAATATCTTTTGTTACGTACATCTTATGTTTTGGCGCGCACTGTTCATTGAAATAAAACAACTTTTACGGATATGAAACGCGCTATATTTCACACTTTTTCAGCTGCCGTGGTCACGGGATGACTGTTACCCCGCGACCACGGCAGCTGAAAAGGTGTCGAAACGTCAGGAAAATAAAAAAAACCCTAAAAACCTATACATTAGATCAATTTACAAAGTGGTTTTATTTCATCTTTTGTGATTTTTTCATTTTGCTATTTTTACTTATGGCAAATATTAAATAGACAAATATTAGAAATGGCCAATTCGGGCACAAGTGAATTCTCAGATGGGACGCGAACTCACGACCTTTGTAAATCCGGTCCAATGCTCTAACCACCGAGTCTCGGTAGCTCAGTGGGTAGAGCATTCCAATATTTTTATATTTAAAATTTATCATTACTTGATATCTTGATATATGTATTTATATCCGTTACCCTAGTATCCCATAACACAAGCCTTACAGTGCTTACTTTAGGGGTTGGGGTAATTGGTGTGTGCGTAAGAAATATTTATTTATGCTGACATTAGTTTTTACTACGATCAAGGCTTTTCTTACTAATGATTTTTTAGATTGTACTTGTAGGGTCCCGTGATTTTATCTGCGTGAATCTATATCGGGGACTATTTGGAGATATCTAGACAAAAATAATCGTTTGAATTGATTAATTTCGAGTCACGTAAGTATAAAAATCATGCAAATCCCATTTTTTCCATTAAATAAGTATATAAAAAATAGGTTAACTGCCATTTAATTTCTGTTTTTTTATGAACGACGGGTAGACCCTTAACCTTCATCATACCTGATGTTAAGTATTGATAAGGCTGAAGATGGAAGCGAGCCTCTCCCGGAATCCTCGGCCACTGAGGAACTAGCTATCTTATCTCGAACTGCCGGAACACAACAATGCTGAAAACATTGTTGTTATGGCGTCAGATTTAGATAAGTGTGACTTAGTTTTTTATCAAGTGTCATGACATAGTTTGTAAGTCAACGGTAATAAACGAATAGTTACATTATGTTTTAATTCAATATACCAAATCGAAATCTTTCCACGTTACTGAGAATTTGTTACTTGACATTAATTGGACTCGTCAGAACTTAGCTTAGATTAGACTAATAATAAAGTGATCGTCTTTTATTCCTTTTGATAGTCGTATTAATAAAGAAATGAATAATAAGTGACATAAAAAGCCCTGTCTGAACAACTCAAAACGAGTAGCTTTTCTCAGTATAAAGACGTTTATTTGAGAAAAATAGGACATCATAATAAATAATAATAATAAATAAATATTCGCATACAATCACACCAATTATCTAGTCCCACGTTAAGTTTCATGAAGAACTTGTGTTATGGATACTAGATAACGGATAAACATACTTATATATACTTATAAATAACACCCAGCCCAAGACAAATAGACATGTTCATGCACACAAATATTTGTCTTGTCCGGGGATCGAACCCGCACCTCTGGCGCAGAAGGCGGGGTTAGTAAGTACCCCTGCGCCAAACAGGTCGTCATCATATTTTATAGTTTCGCAAAATTTCCTTACATCCCCTAAATCATAATAGTCCGTTATTTATTACGAAGTAGGTTGCCGTGGGTTAAAGGTCTGTGGGTTGCGAATAAATTATTTATTGAACATGCCGCGATGTTATGGGCTACCGGATATTTTTTGCGCGATGCGTCCGCTGTTGACTTGGGTATTAGCTAGAACTTTTTGAATATGAACTATCGGTAGCCCGCGGTTTCGCATGCGTGGACTAAATAAATACACAAGCGGAAAATTAATGCATGGCTCATGTTGAAGTCTGTAATTACTACTATAACTTAAATTTGCAAATTTTTTACGCTTAGTGAATGGATCTGAGCTATCCATCCTAACACATGGTGTTACCGTAGGGCTAAGTCAGTTTGAGATTTAATAACATTTGATATGACGTATTGCAAAAGTAGACAAGTAGAATAATTTAATGCTCTAAATTCCTATTGTTTTTATCCAAAACTTATATTGTGTTGACTGGTAAAGTAGTATATTGTTAGTTTAGTAATATAATTGTAAAGATTGTTAAAAACTATAACAGGCCTATCTATCAACAACTCAAATTTTGTATCTATACTTAGTCGATGGATCTGAGCTACCAAGGTGTTACAGTAGGGCTAAGTTAGTTTGAGAATTGTGAGCAGTAATTGTTTTGTATTCTAAAAGTTAAATAGTAGAATAATAATAATGCTCAGAATTTCTATTTTTTTTTACCCAAAACATACCTAACGGTGTTAACTGGTAAACTAGTATTTTGTTAGTTTGGATAGGTATATAAT
Organism: Chrysoteuchia culmella; assembly: GCA_910589605.1. Taxonomy (NCBI): domain Eukaryota; kingdom Metazoa; phylum Arthropoda; class Insecta; order Lepidoptera; family Crambidae; genus Chrysoteuchia; species Chrysoteuchia culmella. The sequence goes on from OU342661.1 coordinate 13,970,642, forward strand.
TGTATAATTTAATTAAATAATTTAATGTATTATTTTAATTTTTATATGCATGTAATACGGGGAATCCCAGTTTAGGTAGAAGTTTGTACTGCCTTCGTTCCAAAGTGTGTTTTACTTTTAAAGTATAGTCTATTAAATTATTATTATATTATATATATAAAAAAAAAACAGAATTAAATGGTTTTACAGTGTAGAAGTATAACATACCCAGTATCTGGAAGTTGAAATAAACAAAAATTTCTATTTCTATAAACCACAAGGTAACTTGATTACATTCTTCTGGCTATGGTTGGAATATTATTGAACATGATTTGTTTTTGTTTAGGCGTAGGTATAATCATTGCAACGTTAAGGTCATTGCCTTAGTTAGATAAAATTTTACGACAAAAAAATCAAAAAGTACAAATTAACCTTTTGTTGGAGTCGGTGCCAGCCAAGGAATTGTACATTGACCTTCTTTTACTTTTATTTTTCTTACCTTTGCTGGACCGACTCCAACAAAAGCTTTATTTTTGGTTTTTGAAGTCCGTTTTTATTTTTTTATAAACAGTTTTTTATTTCACAATTTTAAAGCTAGGATAAGACCCGCACTCCGGTTTGACTCAAACTAGTGTAGGAAACTACTAGTTTGACTCAAATCGCTTGACCGATAAGCAGCGCCATCTAGTGCACTTTATTGCCATCTTGCGGTTTTTACAACAGTATTTTTTAGATTTCCTGGAAAATACTAAACTGATTTCAATATTTTAGGCAATGGGACCCACTTGGGAACACACCTGATCTAATAACGTTTGAATCATTACAATCGGTCCAGCCGACTTCGAATTTTCAATGTACATACATAATATATATATATATATATATATATGTATACGCGACGAATAGATAAGCTCCTGTTTTTTTTGAAGACGGTTAAAAATTCAAAAACATTATTTTACACATTCTATTCATTGAAGTAAAATATTTTACGGATAACAACGTGTTTCCTTTATTATCATGTGTCTCATTTGGTTTTAAGATATTGCATTTTATTCCGTGAGGTTATGCGAAACCCTGCAAAGGTACCGAAACACTGAATATTATATTTTCTTAGGTTATTTTGACGTTCCAAACGTTCCAATAGTCACAAAACATGTTTTGGTAAATAAAATATAAATTAGTTGTACGGTAAATTTTTAAAAAGAAAGAAAATTAATCCTGAAAAATTACAGTTTCACAGACGGAATGTAAACTTGTGAGACGGTTATTTTTTTTCTAGCAGAAATTTATCATATAAAATTGCATTGTAAAAAACGCAGAAATAAGAAAATCGTATATTCAACGGCTTTACCATAAACTGCAGCTAATGTAAAACCTAAGCGAAAAACTAATAATTTTCCCTTGCGGCGTGACGTTACGATACATAAGGTGATTTTTAAGTAGCAAGGAGTGACAGAAATATATTAATATAGCCTGCTGTGTATGTCCCACTGCCTATTAATATTTATTGGTGTAACAACCCAGTCTAGACACAACGTGCATGATGAAACTAATATTCGACCTTGAGATGACGCAATACCCACATAAATTAGGTCAATATGCGTCTTTAGTTAATCCGTTTTTTCGTCTGCAAAAATAACTTTGTATTTCTTAGTATCTGTATGAATGACAAAGTTATATTTGCGGTTTTGGAAAATGTTTATAGCTCTAAATATATTTCGTTGAAACTAATTTTTGTTGAAAGTTTTTATAAAGGTCTACAGCATATAATTTTTTTAGATTTTTCACTTTCTTATTTTAAAAGTAGAGGGGGCACACATTTTACCACTTTGAAAGTGTATATCATTCAAACCTGTTTTAGGAACCTCAATCTAATTTTTAAAGACCTATCTCTTGATATACACGTAGGTATAGGTTTGATGAAAAAAAATATATTTTCAGTTTCAGTTCCATGTATGGGGAGCCCCCCTTAATATATATATTTTTTATTTTTTGTCTCAAAACTGTAAAGCGGTTAACAGAATACATCTACCTACCAAGTTTCACTGTGTAATCCTCTAGTTTGGAATAAAATGCCTGTAACATTTTACCACTTTACCATTTTACCATCTTTCAAACAATTGACTTTGGGAAAAACTGATTTTAGAACCTCAGTGTAATTTTTAAAGACTTATCTATAGATATCCCACTCGTATAGGTACGATGAATAAAAATATATTATTTTTCATTTCACTTTGCGAAATGTGCTACATTTCTAAAACTGCCAACTACATATATTTCGTTCAAACCAATTTTCCGTTGACAGTTTTTATTAAGATCTACCGCATATATATTTTTATTTTTTCACTCTTTTATTTCAAAAGTTAGAGGGGGGGGGGGGGGGGATTTTGCCACTTTGGAAGTGTACATCTTTCAAACGGTTGACTTTGAAAAAAAAATTATAATATTTTTTATTTTTGTGTAAAATCCGTAAAGCGGTACAGAATACATCTATCTACCAAGTTTCAACTGTGTTATCTTCATAGTTTTGGAATAAAGTGACTGTGACATACATCGGACATGACGAATCTATAAGGCTTCCGTTTTTTGCCATTATGTTACGGGACCCTAAAAAAAAAAACCGGCCAAGTGCGAGTCGGACTCGCGCACCGAGGGTTCCGTTTAAAATTTACGGTTTTCGCATTTTTTCCTTTATCTGTACTATAAGACGTTACTTCGTACCAAATTTCTAGGTTCACGGGAAGTACCCTGTAGGTTTTATTCCCGTGCGAGTTTCGAAAATTTGCGGCATAAACGGCTGTATCTTTTAATTGCTTTGGCTTGGAAGTTTGATTTTTTCACAGCTCCAAGGGACAGTAGACTTGAGTATTAGATATAAATTTCAGTTTGATACCTCCTCGCGTTCCTGAGAAAAACGGTATTGACAGACGGACTGACGGACGGACGGACAACGAAGTGATCCTATAAGGGTTCCGTTTTTTCCTTTTGAGGTATGGAACCCTAAAAATACCTGTAGATATCTTTAAAATTGTTTGGTGTTTTATTTTAATGAAAATGAATAAATACAGTGAGTGTCAAAAACAAATATAGGTGTACTATCTTCCGCCCACAGTTTCACCCGCGTGGTTCCCGTTCCCGTGGGAATATCGGAACAATAAGTAGCCTATGTTATTTCCTTTTAACTATCTCTAGTTAGGATCAGGTTAGGGTTAGGATAAGTATTCATGAGGTGGGTGGTCTTTTTTGGTTGCAAATTGAGTCGATTTGAGGAGTAATTTTATTAAATTTTAACATTAGCCCCCTTTAAAAATAATAATTTAATTCTTTATTTAGATAACAGAGATCCATAGGTGTTAGTAATAAATATCTTATAAACTATGTTAGTATTCTATAACTAACTTCGATGTTGTCGCCTGACTCAAATGCCACATAATGGGGCAGTCATCTTGCCTGCTAGCAATAACCCTCAGGATGCTGTTGGTGCTACTCCTCACTCTGTACAATTGGGATGTCATTTTTTTGCGCAGTACGGCTGAAAACTATCAGTGCGAGCCTCTGCAAACATATCAGATGCGCTACAGAAGCGAGGCTTCCTCAACAACACCCTGAAGGCATTGTTATATTGGACCTGCAAGAACGCTAAGCGACTTTTGGGTATGGTTGACCCACAGACCTCCGGAGTAGAGCGACCCCCCTACCCACCCTCCTACCGTCGAAAAGCGAACCCCACTTTGAGGAACCCTGCTATTCACAAAAATCAGCCTGGAATCCTTTCAATGTTTTGCATAATCACTACTGGTGTTATTTACAAACGTGTTATCAAGTTAGTTTTTTTTTTAAACTAAAGCTGTCTCTGTTTTTCTGTTAGCGAATGAAAGTGACAGCTTCAATTATAAACCAAGATCTTTAGACCACGTTTATACGTAACACTATACTAAAGTTACGTTCTCAAACTTATTATTAAATTGCTTAAAAATACATAAATTAGTTACTTATTTTTGTTCTTTCCAAATGTAATTATTTGGAATACCTACTTTGAACTACAAAGTCACTTTAGATCCATTTCACTGTTATTTATTACAGATTATTTAATAACCAAAGGATATTGAAACTTATAATAATGTAAATAAGGAATTGTTTGAAACATGCGGAGTAGTTGGATTATTGTTTATTTCACGCCCGATCAACTTGATGTAAGTACAGTTACTGCCGTTCCCAATAACCTATCCATAGTAACAGATAGGGATACTATAGTTTCGTTGCTTAGTTTTTTCTGTTAAATGACAGGAAATAACAAAAATTGCCCAGCAACTGAACCACATTAGGCTTATCTTTTACTGAGGATAGATTATTGGGAATAGCCGTTAGCCGCCGTCACAATTCCATCTATACTTGACTGACCGATAACGCACAGCCCAACGGCTGAAGCAAATAACCTGAAATTATGCATACAGGATCCTTTAACGACGTAGGCGAGCACGGCACGAGAACGTGAACCACGCGGGTAACACCACGGGCGGCCGCTTGTATAAAATACAAATATATAAAACCTAACCTTAAATAAATATATGGGTCGCTAGGGGGCCTACTACCTCTTTTTGGTCAGTATTGTTTTATTTTTACCAAGCCATTTCGTACTACGATCCTCATAGTAAGCTTATTTTTATATTTTTGTCACTTAAAAGGTTTTGCGTCTCTTCGCTAAATCATCGTTTTCACAGTGTAGTGTAACAAAATATGACAACTCCAATTCGTTCTTTGGCAGGAATAAAGAAACTTTACTTTGTGAAGGTCACGGTACGAATTTGAACAGTTTTAGTTTATGCTTTCAACAAAACGTTTTTATAAAATTATAGTTTTCTAAAACATGATGGTAGGCTCCCTTGTCGGGCTGGAAATTTAAAATCGCACGGTGTATATGTGTAAGTTCTTAATATATTCGGATGAATGTTTTACAAATATTTGGCTGAAATAGAAAAAAAACGGCTTCGGTTTGTCTGTACAGGCTATGTACCTTATATTTTGGATGAATTCATTAAATTAATTAATTCTGCTCGGACCGAAGCTTGTTTATATTTGCCTTCGAATATATGCGTCCATGTTAGGAATTTTGTAAACTTAACTTTACTTTGAAATTACATATTTATTATATAGGTGAAAACATATTATTTCAATCATTACTTTACAATTATGGGTGGTTTTTTTTAAGTACGGGGAGACTCTTAGCCTTCATAATACCTGATTTTAGGTATTGATAAGGCTGAAGATGGAAGCGAGCCTCTCCCGGAATCCCCAATCACTGAGCAACTGGCTATCTTATCTTTAACTGCCGGAACACATGGCGTCAGACTTAGATAAGATGGTGGTAGCTAGCCAGTCGGAATTACAACAAGTCCTACCACCAACCAAACCGAATACAATATGTACCCCCGCTGTACGCGGGACTCCTGGGTTTGATACCGGTGGTTGTACCACTAGACCACAGAGGCGGTAAAAATTTTGGAGTATGCAAATTAGATGGTAAACATTCGAATGCATTATTGGAAGTGCCTTGAAGTTTGTGACTAGCGGCCACCCGCGGATTCTCCCGCGTGGTTCCCGTTCCCGCTATTTTTATCCCGGAATATCGGGATAAAATAGCCTATGTTTTAAGCCAGGCTATCTTTTGTCTGTGTGCCAAATTTAATCGAAATCGGTTCAGATGTTTTTGCGTGAAAGATTAACAAACAAACAGACATACTTTCGCATTTATAATATAAGTAGGATAGGATGATAATGAAAGGAAACTAAAAACACTATACCAAATTTCTTAAAAATAGTTGCACTGACATGTAATTGACAAATTGATGTGATTATAAGTTTGAGATACACCCTAAACAAGGCAGGTGCTTCCAATAATCTCACTGTCCAATGGATTAAAGGCCACAGCGACACATGAGGTAATGATATGGCAGATGAGTTAGCGAGGCGGGTTCAGATCCTACCCCTTTCGGACCAGAACCTTTTGGTCCCATCCCGGCTAGCTGGTATGATGGTAAGATCCGTAAGCACACAGCTAACTTGCATCAAAACTACTGCCACTCACTGGAGACGTGCAGACACACGAATTAGCACTACCGCGCGCGGACGCTCGTCTCTCCAGAGCTCTCCTTAAACTCAGTAGACCGCTGTTACGTTTGATAACAGGGGCCATTACTGGCTACGGTAACTTTAACAAGCACCTTTTCAATTTAGGTGTCACTGACAGCCCACTATGCAGAGGCTGCATGGAGGAAGAAGAGACAGCTGCTCACGTCCTGTTGGATTGTGATGGAGTAGCCCCTTACCGGGCGAAGTACCTCGGCTCACCACGCAGTCTTCGGGAAGCCGTTTTTGACGTGAAGGCGCTGGGAGCATTCGTGGTGGAGCTGGGATGGCTGAAGTGATCAATCCTGACACCCTCCGGACGCAAAATAGGCGCAAAAAGTAGTCGAGTTGCGGAAACCGCCCGTATTGAATGAAGAAGAAAAAGAGTGTTTGAGATTCTGGAAAATCGATTTCACTCCGATTTAAAAGAAGCATTTACTTTGGGAGTTGTACAAAAATTATGTTTAAGTTTAAACGTTAGATGTTACAAAAAATCAACAACCTAAAACAAATAATAACACTGGTTGCTATTACAACTTTCCCTAAGTATCTACTAAAACTTCAACGTTTCATATTTTAATAACTGTTTACCTGTTTCACTGCATATCTTGTTTGATTAGTTTAAGAAAATAGTAAATTTAAAACTTTGTTTTTAAAGTTGAATTAAGAATATTATTTTAATAACTGTTTGTCGTATTTATACTGAGCATTGTAAGTGACAGGCTCCTTTGAAATTAGACAACATCACATTCAGTTTCTACTTACTACTACTACTTACTATTATAATAGAAAATCTTAATCATCTCTCAGCAAAACGTTTTGCAAGTTGAAAGAATACAAAAACTTGACTAACACTTTGTCAAATAAATGTTCAGAAATAAAACGTATCTAACATAGCCACAGACGGTCAAATAAATTTGACAAACACGAAAATGTTTACGGGGCGCTTTATAAAGATAAAACCTAAACAGACACGTTTACGTTTAGACACGTTACGTTTACGTGTAAATATCTGCCTTGTACGGGAATAGAACCCGCGGACTTTGAGTAGAAGACTGACCATTTACCATTACTTCTCATCTCAATAGATTTAATCTATTGCCTTTCTAATGCCTGCGATTGTAGTAGTTAAGCAACTTTTCCAATAGTCTATCATGGGATGGTCACCAAAAATTTAGTATGTCGAGCTCCTCCTAAAACCTCCAATCCGCATTGGGATCGCTAAATGAGTCATGGCGTGTTCTTCTTATCCATAAGGACGGCCGGTGTCCCAGCATGTGTATATTTAAATAGCTGACGATGATAAATTAATCTAACCGCCTCTGTGGTCTAGTAGTAACAACCACCGGTATCAGACCCAGGGGTCCCGGGTGCGATTCTCAGCGGGGGTACATATTGTATTCGGTTTGGTTGGTGTTAGGACTTTTTGTTAGCTACCTGGCTAGCTACCACCATCTTATATAAGTGTAACAAAAATGTATTCAACTTTGTTGTGTACCGGCAGTTAGATATAAGTTAGCCAGTTCCTCAGTGATTGAGGATTCTGGGAGAGCCTCGCTTCAACCTTACCAATTCTTAACATCAGGTACGATGAAGGCTAAGAGTCTCCCCGTTGTTCATAAAAAAAACATATATGTAAAACAATAGTGTAAATCATACGCAACCAATTCAATTTTCGTATTTTCAAATACCTTGGACTTATTTTTTTTTAAATTTTCATTAATTGAACATTTGCACGCCACTTACGTGGTAGACATGTTACGGTACTTCTTAATTTTAAGATCTTTGTTATACCACATGTTTTTGCAAATAATATAAAATTGAATTGAATTGAAATTGAATTGAACCTTTAAAACGTAGCTCTAGTAGAACCGCAGCCTTAAGCCGACTTCGAGTGACAAAAACAGTAGTAGGGGATCACCATAAACATTATATCGAGATTCGAGGTGAAATGAGAACGTATTAACTGTATGAAACTGCACGTCCAGTGAGAGGTTTTTTTTGGGTCATTAGCGTTTTTGCCGAGTATCACGGGTTAGCGTAAAAGAGTGCATGAGTAAGCGAGTTTTTGCGAAAGGTAATTATGCATAGGAACATAATATTAATGTGGTGTGCTCTCGATGCGATGCGTAAGGGGTTTCTACGACTTTGATGACGGTACTGTGTTGGAATTTAATTTTTAAATCAGTAATAGGTGTTTCATATTTCTTGTTTAATTAAATTAAGATCTTACCGAGATTTGCTTTCAACCGATCAGCGTAAAATTCAAATATAAATTTGAGACAAAATCACAAACATTGAGATTACTTTTCATCATGACGATTCCGCACGCATTAAGGCAGGATGTAAAAACCGGCAAAATGCGAGTCGGACTCGCGCACGAAGGATTCCATTACCATTACTTTGCATTAATATCGAGCAAAAAACGGCAAAAATCACGTTTGTTGTATTGGATTAATATTTATTTTATTCTGTTTTAGTATTCTGTGTTAGTATTTGTATTTGTTTTCTGTTTTAAGTTTTCAGAAATACGTCATCTGTGAAAATTTCAACTGTCTAGCTATCACGGTACATGAGATACAGTAGAGAGATACAGAGTAGTAGATTTGTGGACTGATTCTTTGACATTCACACGTGCTTGTTTTTCGTCACATAAGTATATTAGACTGTCAGTATTTATATTGTATTTACCAATGAAGAAATTATGATTTCTGATATTTTTAATTATAACAGCCGAACCAATTTCTGCAAAGGTTGTGTATTTTTTCATGATAAAACAATCATCATTATCATCATCATCATCAGCCTGTAGTCGTCCACTGCTGGACATAGGCCTCTCCTAGCTCACGCCTATTGTGGCGTTACGACATCCCTGGGGGGATTATCGGCTATTCTGGCCTGGGGCTATTCTCGCGCCTTCGACATATCGAATTCGACATTTTTTGGACCCAAAAATCTGTATTATAAACTAACTGAAAATAATCTTCGACATTATAGGATTGTCATAGATCATTAAAATGTCGAATTCGACATATCTCAGCGTGAGAATTTCCCCCCAGGCATGTAAGGGAGTGGTGACACTTGTATTCTTAGGCCGTCACCACACGGCACTTATGTATTATTTCGATGAGGCATTAATGCCTCATCATGTTACCAAAAGTCAACCTATTCTTCCCGTGTTACCCAACTTGAAGTTCTAGTAGTAAAAAACTAGTAGATATGTGAAAAGTTCGATTTAGTTGAAAATTAACTCAATTATGAACGTCATCAGTTTGTACAATTTTGCGCATATATTTATTTAAAATATTTATTCTTACTTTGGTTGGTTTGAATTAATTTTAAATATAGTATGGAAAAGTAACGAAAAGCAGCAATTCCAATGAATCAAGGTAAACTATCGAAAATTATTTACCTTTATAATGCGTCGCAATACAGATTTACGGGAGTGTGACCGAAGCGTAATGCCACAGTAAAGATAGGTAACAGCAGGAGGTCTAAAAGTTCGATCATAAGTTTACTAGAAGCCATTTTAAATGGACGCATCAAATTATAATATGTGCGACTTCAATTAATATGTACGAAATCCGAAATCAATACTAAATTACTGAAGTCTTATATTAATGTTCAAGTTTAGCCTAGATAAACTAGAACTTTAGAGCTTCTAGGTCGATTAAAAAATTTGCTCATACGGGTGCTTGAATTCCGATACAAATTTTCCTTTTGCTTAATGACAAAAAAAAGCAAAGCGTCTTACCAAAAGTAAAAAGGTCCTGTAATCAAAATTTCAGCTTAATCGCTTCAGCCCTTTGGGCTGTGCGTTGTCTGCCAGTCAGTCACAGATTGCTTTTTCTACCACTAAACTACATTTTTATATGTAGTGAAAAAAAATCGTTATGGGATATAAAAAAACACGTTGTATTGTATTATATGTACTTATTTATGTAGTGCAACATTCTGAAAAGTTGTCACTATGCTCGGAAGTAAAACCACAATGTAACTTATCTCTGTATGATCTAAACAAGTATGGTAAACAAACTCTCAAATAACTAGTTTAAAGCTGTGAAAGTCCTAGTAAATATTCCAAAGTAGAAGTTGATTTATTACGTTAAAAAAACGTAAAAGCAAAATTTTCAAACTTAAAAAAACACAAAAAACAACATGAAGTTTTAAACATTATTAGTTTGCCATATAAGTTATAAGAAAAAATAACACACTCCTTTATTATTTTTAATATGCTAGCTGGACACCGGTATCCAGAGAAAAATGGAATATCAATTCTGTCTCATAATCCGGGACCTGAGAGCTTTAAAAAAGATAAAGTACCGTCTACTGCACTGTGTCCTGGCATGTTGACAGAGTATATACAAACACATCAGAGCGCTAATTACGGATTCAACCTGCTATGATTAAAAGCCAACGTTGAGATTCAACCTTGCGGTTATGTCCATACAGATCGATCATTTTGCATGCGACAGTCACTCCAAATCGCCCTGGTTATTTGGTAATGGCAGCTTTTAGGTTCTGTAAATAAATGAAATAACTAAGCTACCAGAATTTTATGACGTTTTTTTTGTTTTCTGATGTTAAGTATTGATAAGGCTGAAGATGGAAGCGAGCCTCTCCCGGAATCCTCAATCACTAAGGAACTGGCTACCTTATCTCTAACTACCGTAACACAACAATACTGAAAACATTGTTGTTATGGCGCCAGACTTAGATAAGATGGTGGTAGCTAGCAAGGCGGGCTTACAAGTCCTACCACCAACCAAACCGAATACAATATGTACACCCGCTGGGAATCGAACCCGGGACCCCTAGGTCTCATACCGGTGGTTGTTACCACTAGACCACAGAGGCTGTCAAAAAAAATAAATTGATTGATAAAATGTGATACATCCTACTATACCCACACTAAGCAATACGTATTGGCTTTATATCTATATGTAAGTATAGATAGAAAGCTTTATAGTTTTTTTACTTTATATCTATACGTTTAGATAGAAACGAGCAACCCGTGTGCGCATAATGCGCAAAAAACACATAATAGCATTCAAAAAAGTTTTTTTTTTTGTTTTTTTTTTTTTTTTTTATTTGAGTTTTTGCTAAATTTCTCGACTTATCCGACCACTTCAGACAAATACCTTTCTAACGGTGTATTGCACTTGATTGTGCGACTTTTAGTTTAGGAGGAGAAGCGGCTTCACTGCCGTATTATATATATATATACATACTGCATGTAAGATTTTCACGCGTAATCTACTGAACCGATTTTATTGGTAAAGGGATAGACAGTTCAAGTTTCAAGTTCAATTTAAACTTGAAACTTGAACTAATAGTATAGTTTTATTCGGATAGATAACCTACCCGTGAACGGGAAATACGCAAGTGAAACCGCGAGCGGCCACTAGTAGTGTAATAAGGTTTTAGACTTCTAAACTCTAAAGTTTAGAAAAGTCTTATAATCCCTCTCTGTCCGTCCGTACGTACGTACGTATGTATGTACGCATCGAGATCTCAGAAACCATAAGAGATAGAGACAAACGGTCAACGGGAATGAGTTTAGGACACCTTGGACATGTGTCAAATGTACTTTTTTAGTTTCTACACTACAAAACAATAACAACAGTCACGTGGTTTAGAAGTCTATTTTGTGCCTGCTAACTAGCAGGCGCTGCTAACTTGTTTTCACACACGCATGATAAACAAAGTCCTTACTTTTCGTTTACATCAACGTTGAATTTTATTTCACACTAGCTTTCCGCCCGCGGCTTCGCCCGCGTGGACTACACGACTTTATCCGACGGGAATGTGGTGTTGTTTTTTTTTATTTTCCTTGTGATTTTTAAGTTTTTCTCATACATATAAACCTACCTCTTAAATCACTCTATCTGTGTTTAGGAAATGCCTTTCTTTCTTTTACCGACGATCACCAATTTTTTAACACATTTAGCGCTAAACAAATTTAAAATGACATTGCATTTCAGTCATTCGTTTAAATAAAGACAAAATGACAGAGCGATGTTTTTTTTTCTTTGAATGGCTTTATTCTTGATGCCAATCAAGTCCAGGGGCTAAGACAGGATCCACGATGGAGCGAGCTAACCTTTTTTTTTTTTTTTTTTTTATATACGCACACCAATTAACCTAGCCTAGGGTAAAACGGATATATACCTATACATATAATTATACATAAATATAAGTATGTATGTGTAGAAATATATAAAAACGTCCATGACTCAGGTACAAATGCTCGTATTCATCATACAAACATTTGCCCCTACCGGGATTCGAACCCGGGACCCCAAAGTAGGCGACACCTTGAAACCGATGTTTAGCGCTAAACGCATATAATTAAATTGGTGGTACTGATGGAACAGTCTTCTGTTACTGCCTTGCCAGGGGCATACGGATACGTTAAGGCAGCTCATGTTCGAACGGAAACATCCGCTGCACACAACCCCATTTCGTACCAGAGATAAATTTTGCATTCCTCTACTTGTTTTTTTCGTATCGGGTTGCTGCGTGCCACGTGCGACTCTCATATGTCGGATAAATATCATTTTGTATCGAGACCCGATATTGTAATGCATCGCATTGAATTTTAACGAGAGGCGATCAACATGGTTTTTTGTACAATGGCGATTGGTATTGACCTACGGTTATTTCTATTATAGAAACCAGTTGATATTTTGTTGTTATTAGTATTGTTTCCTGTTATTCCGGAAATTTATTGTTCTGTTACTTTTTATAGTGAAACGTTATTTTTAAGTTGTACTGAAATACTTTTAACGTTCGTATTATTTAGTTTTAGAAGATAGCCTAGAATAAACATTGAGTCACTTGGGGATGTATTTATTTAGTTGATTATAAAAAGAACAGCATATAGTGGAGTTAATGCCATGAAGCATTCTCTACCAGTCAACCGGTAAGAATTTACTTTAACCTTTACTTGGAAGTTACTGTGTACGCCATAAAGCTTAAGTTTATACGCTCATTCTGTCGTAAGCACTTACACGGGGGCCTTATTTCACCCTACATAAAATTAGACAAAATCTAGACTTGCCCACCAATCCGCATATTGCCCTAGCAATGAGGTCACGGGATGGATGACCAAAATTTTATTATCTCGAGCTTCTCCGTGTTTCAGAAGGCAAGTTAAGCCGTTGGTCCCAGCTGTATTTTCAGTCTTTAAATCCCGCCAACCCGCATTGGACCCGCATGGTAAGCACAATCTCCAATGGGGACTGATTGAAATACTTTAAAAAAATTGCGGAATGTTTTCTCGAGTCGATGGGTCAGTCAGGTAGCTGCTTGCGCTTAAAGAGCTTATGCGTCGCGTGTGTAACAGCAAACGAGCTTTCTAATAAAATAACGGTTTCTGCACCACATTTACGGTCGAATTTGCAATAACAGTAAGTCCAGATTTGTGTCAGTTCAGCCGTAATGAATTTGAAAGTAAACTATCCATTTATTTGACATTCACAAGTAACTATCTGTTGTTTGCCAACTGCCATTCGGAAACACCAAATAACTGATTTATACTAATTTGTGAGTTTAACTTAAGTACATGTAATTATGGGTTGGACACATATAATCCATTCCCATTTACCCATAGATACAATAAAATGAAAAATCAAAAAACTGTCCCATGTTGGTCAGCTTTTTCACACCTAATCCATGTACTTTATATTTGGCATGTCTAGTCTATGTCTAGTCACTAGACCATTTATGGAAGAAAATGGGCTACATTTTGTCATCTTCGGTAACACGAACTGTGGCAGATCCTGGTAGCACATTAAGGTCCACTTGCAGGAAAATTGGCTATATCTCGATTTTGTTAAATCTAGATTTAGCCCTACAAAAATGTCAAATATTTAAATCTAGATCGAATATTTTACTTTGTATATCACAAATAATAGTCCATTAAGAGGTATTTGATTTGAATAATAAATTATATCTTTAACTTTAATACTTTCCGAGAAAACTCCTTGCCTGAGTCTGTGTTTCCTGACACTTACACCCATATTCTAAGTCGTTCCCTTAAAACTTACTCGTCCTCGACTTAACGAAACCTCATTGAAAACCTCTTCGAAATACTCCTCGAAATCAGTATTCTAAGTCGTAACTCTGTCTCGACGTTAGGACTTGGAGGAGCCAAAGAGTACGTAGCCACTCCGTGTTAGACCTAGCTCACACTACCATTTTTACCCGCGACGAGAGGTACGGAGATGGTTTTATGCGTTTGGGCTAAGAGGATGTTTGTTTGTGCAAACCAATGTTGCCATTTATCTCAAAAACTACTTACCAAATTTCTCGAATGAAGTTGAGTGGAGTGTAAAAAGTTTTGGAGGAACGACTTAGAATATGGAGGTTACAATTTGGGGGTCTTCAAGTCACGAGTAAATAGGTATCTCTAGGCAAGAGTGTTACATCCTAAATCGCATCTTCGCTTTCCATCAGGCAAGATAGCGGTCAAGCGCTTTCTCGTAATAATAAAAAAATAAAAAGAAACTTTTGCCAAAAAAACTACTGGTCAACCGGGAAGTTCCCCGATTGTACCATGACATGACCACTAATTTATACCGTTTCTATTAGGTTATTTTCCGGTTGTGAGACGCTGCTATACGCGCATAGCAGCCCCTTTAGCCTAGCATTTCCTGGGCAAGCATGCAACACCTTAGACCACATCCTGTTTATTAAGAACGATGAAAATCAAATGCCTGCCTAGTTATTATATAAATAAAGTATAATGAGCGGCTGTTATTGACTCGAAGACTCGATATCGTTTCACTGCCCCGCTCACATCTTATTGGAGTCAGCAAGACAGCAGCATCATACCATAGCGCATGTTATAGCGGTGGTGTACTTGCTAAAGAGGCTGATTTAAGAAACTAAATGTTTTGGTATCATATCAATAATGTGTGTAATATTGACTAGATAGTAATTCTATATAGTTTTATTTGTGTTCTATGCTAACAACGATTTTTTTGTTTGTTTCAGGTAGGTAACTGTAAACCATATGAGTGGCGGTAACTGCATTACAATTTGGAGTCAGGGAGTGTTCGGGACCGGAACCGTGGTAACAAAATCCTCTTTGGAATTAATACTTATTATTGATAAGGCTTTCGGGACCACAAAACGTGGTCCCAAACACCACCTTAATATTGATCATTATTTTTAGTGGTATTCTGGGACCACTGATACAGACATATAACCTATGTCAGGAAAATACAGTCAAAGTTCCAGGGCAGAATTAC
Organism: Chrysoteuchia culmella; assembly: GCA_910589605.1. NCBI lineage: Eukaryota > Metazoa > Arthropoda > Insecta > Lepidoptera > Crambidae > Chrysoteuchia > Chrysoteuchia culmella. The sequence goes on from OU342661.1 coordinate 13,986,004, forward strand.
CCACCAGGGGTTATTCAGAATTTTGAGCAGTCAAATTTCTTGTGTTGCCAGTAGTGCTATACCAAAGCAACAAAAATAACCGACATGGCATAATAATCTAACCAACTCGGTCGGTTATGCTGCCCTGATATTGTGACTGTACTTTCCGGATATATATATCTATATATTTTATACTAATATTATAAAGAGGAAAGATTTGATTGTTTGTTTGCATTAAATAGGCTCCGAAACTACTGAATGGATTTGGATGAAATTTGGTACACAGACAGTAGATAGCCTGGTTATGAACATAGGGTATTTTTATAGCGCTAGTAGGAAAACAAATAGACTGTGTCTATATGGGTCCATACCACTAAAAATATTGGTAGTTATTAAGGTGGCGTTCGGGAACACGTTTTGTGGTCCCGAAAACCACATCAAAAATAAGAATTAATTCCAAACGCCCCTTAGGTAGGAATTAGGTTATCGCGCGGATTTGGCGACGACCTGTTTGGCGCAGGGGTACTAAGCCCGCCTTCTGCGCCAGAGGTCCCGGGTTCGATCCCCGGACAAGACAAATATTTGTGTGCATGAACATGTCTATTTGTCTTGGTCTGGGTGTTTAATATGTAAAATAAGTATGTATTTACAAAAAAATAAAGTATATAAGTATGTTTATCCGTTATCTAGTATCCATAACACAAGTTCTTCATGAAACTTAACGTGGGCTAGATAATTGGTGTGTTGTATGCAATTATTTATTTATTATTATTTATTATTTATTTATTTAGGGTGCCATTACGTCGTCTCAGTCACATAACTCCCACTGCTGGGTAAAGGCCTCCCCCAAGGATCTCCACGACGATCGGTCCTGCGCTGCCTGCATCCAGCGGCTTCCCGCGATCTTCACCAGATCATCGGTCCACCTTGTCGGTGGCCTACCCGTGGAGCGTGGATGGACGACGGAATTCCCCGTTTCGCCGCCCGACCCCCACTCCGCATGGGCCTTTCGCCGTCGCCTTGATTCATCGGCGCATCGATGGCTTATATATATAGATTACTAGCTGTGCCCCGGGGCTTCGCTCCCGTGGAATTTCGGGATAAAAAATAGATAGTAGCCGATTCTCAGACCTATTCAATACGCTTACAGAATTTCATGAGAATCGGTCAAGCCGTTTCGGAGGAGTATGGGAACGAAAACTGTGACACGAGAATTTTATAAATTAGAAGTATAGAAGTATATTAGAAGATTAATGTGATATATTGATAAGTATATGGATAATTATATCGACTTATAAACAGGCCGGGTTCCGAAAAGGCTTCAGTACCATAGACCACATTCATACGCTGCGGCAGGTTATACAGAAGACCGAAGAGTATAATCTGCCACTTTGCTTGGCGTTCGTGGACTATGAGAAAGCATTTGATTCGATTGAGACCTGGGCGGTGCTGCAGTCTCTCCAGAGGTGCCAAGTGGACTATAGGTATATCGAGGTGTTAAGGTACTTATACGAACATGCCACCATGTCGGTCCGATTACAGAACCAGAGCACAAATTCCATCCAACTGCAGCGAGGTGTGAGACAGGGAGACGTCATTTCTCCGAAACTGTTTACGGCTGCGTTGGAGGACATCTTTAAGCTTTTGGAGTGGAAAGGACGCGGCATCAACATAAATGGCCAGTATCTGACACACCTTGGTTTTGCCGATGATATAGTCCTTATGGCTGAGACCCTGGAGGACCTGAACACAATGCTCGAAGATCTCCGTAGTGCTTCCCAAAAAGTGGGTCTTAGGATGAACATGGATAAGACGAAAATTATGTCGAATTCCCATGTCATACCCACTACAGTTCACGTTGGGAACACTACACTCGAAGTTGTTGACCATTACGTTTACCTTGGACAGACAATCCAGTTAGGTAAGTCCAACTTTGAGAAAGAGATCTCTCGTCGAATCCAACTCGGATGGGCAGCGTTCGGGAAGCTCCGTAAAATCTTCGCGTCCAACTTACCTCAGTGTCTCAAGACGAAAGTCTACGACCAGTGTGTGTTGCCAGTGATGACTTACGGCAGTGAAACGTGGTCGCTAACTATGGGTCTGATAAGGAGGCTCAAGGTTACTCAGCGTGCAATGGAGAGAGCTATGCTCGGCGTTTCCCTGCGTGATCGAATCAGAAATGAGGAGATCCGCAGGAGAACCAAAGTTACTGACATCGCTCGAAGGATTGCTCAGCTGAAGTGGCAGTGGGCGGGACACATAGCGAGAAGAACCGATGGCCGTTGGGGCGGAAAGGTTCTGGAATGGCGACCGCGTACCGGACGACGCTCCGTAGGTAGGCCCCTCACAAGGTGGACCGACGATCTGGTGAAGGTCGCGGGAAGCCGCTGGATGAGGGCAGCACAGGACCGATCGTCGTGGAGATCCTTGGGGGAGGCCTATACCCAGCAGTGGGTGTCATGTGGCTGAGACGACGACGATAAACACGCATAATATACAATATATGTAAATACATATATTGTATATTGTGCGTGTTTATAAGTCGATAGGATTGATTATCACGAAATAATCATGTAGTGGTTCAAGTTCGGCGGTCGATCATGTCGTCGTGGGGTCGATACCTAATAAACATTCTTTATTCTATTTGCATTGGATTATTAGCTAATAATCAAAATTGTAACAAAATATATGCCTGACCCAATTTTTTGAATAATAACAAATAATAACCGCATTTGCATCGTAAAGTGCATAATTATTGTTTTGTAACGTGTTTACTGAATCCTGCGTAAAGTTTCAAGCACTAAAATGGCTGCACTGGGTGAAATTAAGCCGTATTCACACGTGTGCTGTTACTGATATTTGAAACCACAGTTTTTGAGATTTTAATGGTTATTGTAGTACAACAAAACAAATTTGATTCTCAGCCAAGAATAATTGTAGTGTTCACTTAATTTTCGAAATGTTTCATGTGTAATTTACTTTAACCGTAGTCTGAATATAAAATTGAATGATAGATTTTTTCCGGTCTAATAACAGTACTGCTCACAAACTAACAAAATTGTTTGTGACGACAGATGACGGATGCATTTGATATCGATGTCGGAGCAACATTGCTCTGGTGTGTTGTGTAATCCGTCATCCAAATTTTATGCTAACCTATATTTCTGAGTATTTACTAGTACAGTCAAACAAACGTCCGTCCAAAATAGTTTCAGGAAAATTAATAGAGGAAAACCGATAAACAAAACAAAAAAAAAAAGACGGGTTGCACTCCGGGAGTGCCGGCAGAAGTGAAAACTTGATTATTAACGTTGAGCATGTTTGATATTTTTCATATCTCATATTCTGAAAGTAACTCATAACTTGCCTAAAATGCGGGTTGAAAGTGATATGTGGCGGCCCTAGGGCTGTAATAAATTTGAAAAAAGAATAGGGGGTGTCATGTCAAATCGATATCTGTAATCTCTTTGGATTTTTATTTACCAAAGGTATGTAGGCAAAGGCACAGAAGCCTATACAGCTTATTTTGCTACATTATAAAATAATTTTGTAACATTTTTCTTATTAAATATTTTTTTTTGAATATTCTGTTTGTTTTTACTTTCCTCATATTCAAAATGAAAAGTAGAGTGTTTACTTCGGGTGTATGGACCCATAACAGTCTCGAACTATCGGTGCCCTCACTTCGTTCGGGCGCCAAAACACTCGACAGTTATGGGTGTCATACAGCCCTTGGTAAACAATCTACTATTGGAATGGTTAGGGAATAATTTTGCACCAATTGCTTTATCAGTATAAAAGTACTATCATTTATGTGGTAGAATACAATATTCATTTATTGCGCTATCGTACACAAACATGACAAACCATATTAAAGTGAACGTTAAGTTAGGTAATAAGATATAAGAAAACATTAGTTATTATAGAGAATCGAAAAATATATATTGACAATAAAACAAGAGACAAGTAAAAGACATTATCAACAGTCTGTCGCTAAGCAACCGAGACCATAGTCAACCTGTCACCTCAACATTCTCCATCCGTCCTACGCTTTTTCGATCAGGTCACGTGTCCTGACGCGAGTTTAAGATTTTATACCCATTACAGAAAAAGTGCTCAACGCCGCTAAAGAAGTTTTCACTTCAAAAATACATTCGTAGTTATAATTTATTTTAGAACACAACCTTTATAGGTGTATATTTTTTACATAGAAAAACAAACCGTTTTTGATCTTTTACATCCTACCAAGCTTTTCAATTATGTGTTGTATATTTACAACTTACACCAGAAACCACTGCGAATTTCATACAATATATTTACCCAGTCTACTGAGCGACGTGTTGGTTAACTAATAATACAGACGATATCACGACTGCATATTTCCGACGACATGTTTCCTGCTTAAATGTTACTGCATAATGCTTACTGCTCGCACGTGAGCACCCAGCTTTAGCAAACTAATTAATTCCATGCGTTATGTTATGAATGCGGTGCTCATTGTAGTGTTTATTAGCTCTGGTACACTAGTCGTTTTACCCGATGTAACTTGAGCACTGTTTTTAACGTTTTGTTACGTATTAGCGAAGTTTACCTTACCACATTTAGGTACTTATGCATCTAAAGAACACTTGGGTTTTGTCACAGAATACTTAATAGTATTTTGTTTAAGTAACATTTATAGAACATTGGTGAATCCTCCCATAGCGTAACAACGTCGACTTTTTGTCACTGCGATTGATTACATTGAAAATTAAAATATGTGTTAATTATTCTTTCGTTGTTAGATCTGTAAAGCCAAGCATTCACGCACGCTTAAATTATAATAACTGAGCAAAAGAAAAACTCATTTGTATTCACATGTTTTCTAACTAAAGACAATATTCAGAAAACACATATCTCGCGACCACTATACACTATACGAATGGTTTCGATTTGTGTCTACATTCAGAAATTATTAAATCAAATGAAATGAAATTATTAACGCATTGATTCTTACTTCGCCAGTAGATGAAAGCGCTCTTGCGAAGCTCCTTAATCGAACCTACTATGTAGAAAAAATAGGATCTGTGTAATGGGTAATTATCTTATTAACAAGGTAAAGCTATATGAAAACAACGTACTAACATCACAGTTTGGTTACAATGCCGAATATAATGATGATGATAATGATCTTGAAAAATGATAAGCAAAGTAACAATTTCAAAACGATAACGAAGTTCGAAAATAATTAAATGATGGGATTGGCGGAATGGTTTAAGCCGCGCAAAATCACGTGGTCTTACCGCAAGTTAAGTGGCGAATATAGACAATAACGAATCGAATTATCGTTTTGGCATATAACGATGTTGCTTTGTCTACGGGCCCAGATTTAACGATAGTAATGAAGTCAAAGTCAAAGATTTTTATTCAAATAGACTTATAGATAAGTGCTTTCGAATCGTCCAATTATTTTTCCTACCAGCCATTCAGGACATCTTTTAGAAGAACGGCCGCAAGAAACTTATCAGCTTTAACAGAAGCAACAACATTTACAAAGCAAAATGTCGTTGCCAAACACAAATCTACAATCTTGAAACATATTTAATATAAGAGGAAATTGACATTTACAAATCTATACCGATATAATAAAGCTGGTAGACTTCGTATATTTGTTTGAGCAATCTAATCTGGAATTTCTATAAGACTTCTTGCGTTGTTTACAATCACAATATTAACGCATCGTATCTTTTCTACGCCACCGGATGGAGGCAATCTTGCGAAGCTCCCTATTGATCCTTCTATATAGAAAACAATACTCGAAGTTGGGTGTGTGAATGGAGGGCAGGAAAACCCGCCTGTTCTCTTATACTATAAATATTATGTGCGAAACAGTTGGCATACGCCCAAGGCGCTAGGGTGACCTTGGAGACTGCGGAATGGAAGATTATACTTAAATAGATTTTTACACGTTTGCTTATAAGTAAATCCGGGAATGAAAGAAACAGAAGGTGTCATATTGGCCTATTTGAGCTCTTAATACCATTCACGTCCATATATTATTGTCCTTAAAACTGGAAATATTAAACTTAGATTTTCTATTATGTTGTGTATTGTGTTGTACGGTAGTACCTTCGTACTTTAGCTGTGTATTAAAAATAACTTCTAAGATCGAAAAGTTAGATTATATTTTTTACTAAGTAGTAAAAATAACTACGTTACAATTTGTCTCAGGTAGGGTAGCTACACACCAGTTATTTTTCTAGCAACATTTTTTTTTTCTGTTTTTTGAATATTTGCATTTTACAATGCTATTTTTCTTTCAGATGATTATTATTTATTATTCTCAGATGGGAATTCACTTGTGGCCGAATTGCTTTTTCCAATATTTTTTACAGGTACAGTAACAGTTTGAATTTTCCTAATTCTTCGTATTTTTTATTGCATTTCCTGAGCCTTAAATAAGATAATTGGACTGGGGTTCATTTTATGTAATAAGCATAGAATATAAATATATTATATTTCATTTTTCCTTTAATACTAGTATAATATGGTGAAACTAATGTTAGTTCGTTTTTTTTGTTAAATTATACTATATTTTTTATCCTCAATCCAAGCTAAATGTGGTGACCCTCTCTGATACCAGCGCTGGTTCTGGGCAACACCAGCAGTCATCGGTCATCAGTGAACAAGAGATCACTACATTGTTGCAAAACTGTTGGCAACGACGCGAAAACACTGGATAACCTGGGCCAAGTGACAATTAATGTTTCTGTAATGGGCCAAATTAGACTAGGTCTAATCCTGACATAAATTTTAGACTAGAAATAACGACATCTTATGTATAGCTTGTACTGAAGCAAAATACAATATTGATAAATTTTAAATAGAAAAATATTGGAAAAAATCAACTCGGCCCAAGTGAATTCTCAGATGGGAATCGAACCCACGACCTTTGGGAATCCGGTCCAATGCTCTAAACACACTTTTAAAGAAGCTAGAACATTATGGTGTCTATAAAAAATCTGTTAGCCTTTTGCAGTCATACTTGCACAATAGAAATCAAAAAGTAATTGTCAATAATACTGCTTCTACTGGAGCCCACATTATTATGGGCGTGCCACAAGGTTCAATATTGGGCCCTTTGCTGTTTTTAATTTATATTAACGATCTCCATCATTACACGAGTAATTTATGTGAGACAGAACTATTTGCAGATGATACATCTTTAATTTTTAAAATTGATAGAGGAAACAATTGATCTGACGAAGTAAATAGTGCTCTCTCTCAAGTCGCACACTGGTTCAACAGTAATATTCGCTCAGCAGCTAATATTTGTTTAAAGAGATTAATATACTAACTTTGGCAGGACAATACATCTATGATAATATAGTATATGTAAGGAAACATCTTGATTTATTTATTAAGCATAGCGATGTCCATAATTTTAATACTAGAAATAAGAATAAGCTTGCCGTTCCAAAATTTCGACTTGAAAAATGTAGACGCTCGTTTTTGGGTAAAGGTATAGCTTTTTTTAATAACATTTTAAAACAATTGATTGAGCTGCCTTTGCATAAATTTAAAATATATGTTTAAAAGTCACTCTTAAGCAAAGGTAGATGATTATTTAAAATACAAAAATGCATGGATGTGATACTAACATAAAACATAACTATTATAAATTGGATAAAAGGAAAATATTCTAATAATTGAATATGGGAAAATTTTCCTCTTATAATAAATATATTTCAAAATTGTAAATTTGTGCTTGGCAACAACATGTTCCATTGTAAATGTTGCTGTTTCTGTTAAAGCTGATAAGTTTCTTGCGGCCGTTCTTCTTATCAGTTAAAAGATGTCCTGAATGGCTGGTAGAAAAAAAAAAAATTTGGACTATTCGAAAGTACTTATCTATAAGTCTAATTGAATAAAAATCTTTGACTTTGACTTTGACTGACCACTCAGCTACCGAGTCTTGAGGACCACCGTCGAAATTCTTCAATACTTTTATATATTTTAATACGCTGGAGGATGCCCATCTGATAATTCACTTGTTGCCGAGTTGATTTTTTCCAATATTTTTCGCATAAGAAATATGTCTCCTCTCGGTTCTTTCCGAGGTACGAACAGCTGATGATCCCAGGTGCATGGCATTTGCAATTTTACTGTGTTTATTATGAAAATACAGCAAAAATAACTAGTCAAGTAAAGAAACACAACAACGAAATTTTATTTATTATTTAAAAAAAAAAAACCATTTTTATTTACGAATTTTTAAATAAATTTATTATTATTTTCAACTTACGTTAATAAATAACCATTTTAAAAACTTCTAGTTTATACTGATAACAGTAATTGACACTTTATTTTTCGCATTATAAAATTAGGTTAGGTTAGGTATTACGGTAACACTCACGACCCTCGTCTAAGGAACTTTACGACATTTAAAACGTAATTAAGTACTTCTGCGGTGTTTGATTGCACACACGTAATAGGATCTGTGTAATGGGTAATTATTTTATCAACGACTTAATGCGCTCTGGATATAACACGGTTTAGGGTTATGACGTTATAACGTCGCCGCAGCTGGTTTCACACTAATAACAATGAATAAACGAGGTAATGTGATTTTTAAAGCTGTGTGTTTTTAATAATACAAAATGTATCTACATACTAGATAGTAAAAGCAGATACATCTAAATAATATTTATGGACTTGTTTTACAAGAATACCTAGTTACCAACGCGTCTGAAAAACTTATAAGACGAGTAAATTTTTTCTAACATTATGTACTTATCTAGTAAAAAACATTATTTAAAAGCTAGCTTATACATAAATGCAAAGAATAAAATTTATAAAAGAAAACTCATTTTTTATGCAAGCGTTGGCGCATGAATCACATGTACTGTACTCAAAGATATATTAATAAAAAATCTTTTATAAACTACAATATCTTTGACTCTACTAATAATAATGGTACAGAAAAGTTTTTTTTTTGCGTGAAGTACTAATCTTTATGACTAAGTACTTATTCCGTTTTACGAGTATATTTAAAGAAATTAACATTTAAAATAATATTTAAGCAGATACTGACATGCTTCTAAAAATAAGCTCATTAAAGATAAAAATAAATGTACAAATACTGGTATTCCCGTCTTTTGAATAATCATCTGTAGCGCCTTTGTTTCGCCCACTCCATCATTAAATATTTAAATTTGATTTGAAAATATGTTCCTGTATTTTTTTAAGCCTAATGACATTTTCAGTATTCTTCTAGTCTTTTTCGTTTCTTGTTTAATCGTTGCCTAAAAGTGAGTTTACGAGCAACGGGGAGACGCTTAGAGCGTTTTCTCACTTATCCGATCCGATATCGGTATCGGGGCTGACAGCCGGCATCCGATATCGGTACCGATGCTATGTTTGGCCGATAAAATCTGTCATCTCAGTGTCTCGTCTTGCGATTTTGCAGGTACGAGTTTAAAAAAAAATGGCGTTGTTTAATAAATATAAATAAATAAAAATAAAAAGAAGACTCAACATTTAGAGCGCTTTGTTACTAAAGTTCCGCCTGTGACTTCGTCCGCATCGAGTTCAGTTATATTGCCCCCCTTAGGGTCTTTTCTTTCGAAAAAATAAAGCCAAGAGCCCAGGACAAGCATACTTCTACACTGTTTATTGTGTTTTGTGGTGTGAGCTTATTTACTAATAGTAAAATAAAAGTCAATGACGGTTGTTAAATATAGAAATTGGAGCTCTCATTGGCATTTCGTCGCGTAAAGGTTAGTCTAAATATATCTGTTTGGTGTGCATTTGCTCGTTATAAATAAAATAAATAATAAATATTACTTACACTCTTTATCTATTTAAAATTCATCATAGGTATAAAAAATGCAAAAATTCTATTTTATTGGCTGTTGCATCTTAATCGATTGTTAAACATAAGAAAAAATGTTTCTTCCAAATGTAATGATATTCCAAGCATTGACGGAACTACGCTGGCCTACAGCGTTTTAAAAATATAAAAGATTTGGAGAATTTCAACGGTGGTCCGCTACTATCGGTAGCTCAATGGTTAGAGTAGTGGGCCGGATTCCCAAAGGTCGTGGGTTCGATTCCCATCTGAGAAATTACTTGTGGCCGAGTTGATTTTTTCCATTCTTTTTCTATTTTTAACCGACTGCAAAAAAAGGAGGAGGTTCTCAATTTGACGGAATCTTTTTAAATTCATCATAGGTTACGGTAAAATATTTGTGTCCTTTGGGAAAAGAACAAATTTCGGTAATTCATTCATCTAAAGATACGCTTAAGTTTTGTTTTTACTTTTGATAGAGCAAATCGTAATAAAATGTGATTCTGAAATCATCACTTTGACTTACACCAGCAATGAAACACGATATTCCTTCCATAATATTATCTTTTAAGTAAAAGCGGCAACTTAATATTCAAACGTAGGTACGTATCAAATATTATTTTAATAAACCACTCTGTTATTACATACTGATTTTACTAAGTGAGCCAGAGAAACGCCGCCGGCATACTGGGTTCACTATGTCACTCCGAAACACGTTTTACCTAGTAACATTATATAGAAGGTCCTATATCAAAAACTATGTCGTATTATTCACACTGCGCGGAGATAATCGTGCATGGTGGCAATCAAAACATAGATACAACGTTGTTCGTTATAATAATTGCTGTTAATAGGGTTGTTACCTATCCTATTGAATAAAATTGGTATTATAGGGTCTTCATTTTATATAATTAACCTTGTTAGAGAGATTTGACCGTAATGATTGACCCTATCGATTGAAAATATATAAAGTGCACACTGGATACTTACAGGGTTTTATTCATGTATTGCCTTTTTTCATGTTTGTTATAGAGATTTGACCTTTAATTATTGACCTTGCCGATTGACGCTAAAAAGCACACACAGTGCTTTTTTCAAAACAGGTTCGATTCTTGGGTGTAACGAGCATTCAAAAATCTATCTAAAATCAATCTAACTATATTTTTCGGTACAGATAGAGCCAACTAAGATGCGCATCATTGGCTTGAAGTAATGTACTGTCGGCAGCGGCTCAAAGCAAATAGTTACACAACGGAATCCGCTATTGTAACGTACGCAATAACGATAAACTTTAAATGTATTCCTTGAGCTACATTTAACGTTTAATGCATGTACTGTTCACCCACTGTTCACACATGTACAGGGTGGAAAAAATCTATGGAGGGAACTACCTTAAATCCTTTAAAAAGCCTATTTTACTGAAAGGAAACATTGACATTTGCATGCCGATTTGGCGAGCCATGAATGGACATTTTATAAATATCTAAGATCTGTATTGTATTTTACCATGTTTCTAGTAAATAAATAAATTGATTGATTGATTGATTCCTTTATTTTTTAAATAAACAAAACTGCATTTAAAGATTTTTGCAAATTTATCAAAAGAGCCTTGAACAAAAGTGCTTTTTCCGTCCCATTGAGATTATAAGTTACCCAACTTTCATGTGTTTCGTTTAATTTAATTTACTATGTTTGTTAGAGAGAGAGTTGATCCTTTTGATTGACCCGATCGATTGATAGTATAAAAGTACAGAATGTTGTTTTTTACAGATTTTAGCTTGTTCGATTTCCGAGTGTGGGCAGGTTTTTTTTTAAAAATGATTCAATGCAGTTGTGTTTCTTTTTAAAAATAAATTAATGTTTCCTTTCATCAAAATGAGCTAACTAAAGGATTTAAGGTAGTTCCCCTCCAGGACCCATATATTTTTTCCACCCTGTATACATATCGGAGTCTATACTACATGTCTGTAATGTGGAATTTATTAAATTATCTCTTGGAGGTCTAGCTAGAGCTTTTCACTCAAAATCAATATACATAATTTGACGCTTTTTAATGGGCTCATGCTCATCATTATGGTTACCATCGAACGAGTAATTTTATTTGAACCAAAATGAGCTTGAAAAGTCCATAAACGTTATTCTACTGCCATTGAAATCCCTTTCTGCTAATACCTCCACCAACCTCCAACACCACATTTCGAAGGCTTCAAATAAACTTAATAAAAAAAAAAACTATAAACTGTTACCAGCCCTATCACTCCCACCCATATTAATTCACAGAGTGAATTTTTAAACGTATGCAAATTAGATGTACGCAAAATTCGCGCCCATTACCCGGTTGTGGCAACACAGCGAAAATGCTCTCGTTGACAGTGACCACGGCCTGGACTAAAATATCAGGAGAAACTGCGAAAATAGCGTAAAATAACGAACGATCAGCCATCAGCCATTGTAACATCCCCAGTGCTGGGGCACTGGTGGGCCTACCGTCATCTATTAGACACCATCATGACATAAGACGACGCATCAGGAGAAACTACGAAAATGGCGTAAAACTACGAACGATCAGTCATCAGCCATTGTAACGTCCCCACTGCTGAGGCACTGGCCTTCCTTGTGGATGGATAAGGAGAATAGGCCATGACCCACCACGCGGGCCCAATGCGGATTGGTGGGTTTTCACGACTGCAAATACAGCCGGGACCAACGGCTTAACGGGCCTTCCAAAGCTCGGAAGAGCTCGAGATAAAAATGTTGACAAGACATTGCAAGTTGCTTAACGGCTACAATCGCAGGCCGAGCGCGCGTACCACCTGCACCACGAACTCCTCATTGCGCCATGAGCAGCTCACTGCGCGACGAGCTCCTCGGTGCGCCACGAGCTCCTCACTGCGTCACAATTAGACAATTCGAAAACTAATACTAGTGATGGGCTGGCAACCCGTCACGACTGTTTCTAGACAATATATTTTAGACCCAACCAATGCCAAATGTGGCGTCATTGAGGTGTGCCTATTTGAGTAATGTTTAAACATTAAATAAAACATTTGCGGTCTATTTAGTGCGATTTATTTACCCGATATATATATATTTGGTACTATAATTTTGGTTTATTTGACTGAGTCAACCCGTGACCACGGCAACTGAAAAGGTGCCGAAACGTCGGGAACCCAAAAAACCGCAAATAAACCAAAAAATTATTGAAGTAAATATATATTTCGGTTAAATAAATCGCACTAATAGTCCGCAAAAGTTGTTTTGTTTCGATTATGATTGCGCGAAGAAACTTAAGATGTGCAATGTCTAAACATTTCTAGCTGCACCTTTGATACTTGACAACCCCTAAAGAGTTTTATAGCGTGAAAGCATGAGGGATGGATATAAATCTGCGAACAACTGATGAACCTCTGGTTTTGGTTGGTAACGAAGAATAGAGAAATTTCATTGCTGCAGTAATTGGCTTTTAAAAGGGGTCTTTGGAAAGTTTTTTCTTGTGTGTAAATGTGTCAAACAGAAAACCCTGACTAATCCAAAATTGTATGCCTATCGTTCCAAGAATCCTGGTAATTACAGTTGTATGTGCCTCCACATTGGTTTTATTACAGATTTGAAGTGTTCCGTTATAATTATTGATGAAATCCTCTCATTAAGCCTTTAATGAAGTTATAAGGGGCAAAATACAAAATCACGCACTGTTACAGATTACGCACTAACACGCCAGGTTTATTTTGGCTTTAAGTATCAATAATAATCTGAATAAAATTACTGCATTACGTTAAAAACCTCATGGCTATATAAATATTTCTGACTTTCTGATTCTACTCGTAATTTACTAACTGTTACAGAGCTATTTATATAAAACGATAGAGATTGCTCACATAATTGCCTGATTTTGCCTGTAATTATATGATTATTCAATAAAATAAATAAAACTTTGCTAATAAAAAAGAATGAAACAATATATTTTCCGACTTTTCCAAAATTGACCACTAAAATTTATAGGTATAACAGAAAGGGTTATATAATACTTTATTAGATACTGTAAAAAATATATTTAACACCCATCTTCTTTGAAGAAGCACTTACCAAGTTAAGTTGAAAAGTTTTTAATCCGACCTTATTTTATGACTTAAATAACTTGTGACATCTCCACCAAGAAATCAAAAGTTGTCGACTTTTACACAAATAATTTACAGGTTTAATCGGCTGCTTGGATCAGACATCAGAGTGCTATTTCGGCGCTTTTTAAATGACATCGTATTTAACGTGGCTGAAGTGTATTTTCCGTGGCGCAAATATATTTTCCGTGACCCATGGTAGGTACATATCGCGATTACGTGCGTAATGGCGTATGCTTTGTCACTGCGCCCCAGACTTTGTGATATGTGAATTTCACACACAGTGTATTATATGTGAAATGTCGAGCGATGTAAATTATTCAGAAGTGTATGATACCACAATATAATAAGTTACCAGAAGGATCGCTGTCAGAAAAACTTGGCTGAATCACTTGGGTTGCTACAGTATCGACTGTAGTAAGTTTTATTTGTGACACTAAAGAATTCTTTTGACACAGGTTTCTTTGGGTTGCTTATAACAAAAATTTATTGTTTTTAAAATAGGTAGAGTACCATCTCATAGGTAGGTAACATCTGTACCAATAATTTACATTACATTTAGTACACGGATCGCATGACAATAATCCCCTTTTATCACTTTCGTGTCATGACAGACTGATCCTATTCGATGACGTTTGTTAAGCAAAGGTCAGGTGTCGGATTGGTGACCGTAAAGTGGCATTACATATGAGCGCTCCCGTTCTACGGAGGGCACGATAAACCGTGGTCCCGGCTGTTGTCATCTGATAACAGTCGTCAAGCCAAGTCAGAGGCCTTGTAGGCGGCTTGATAAACTCTGACACCGGTGGCCACTAATCTTCATACGTTAAGAGAAAGAGAGATTAACTATTGCGGCCGCATAGCAACGAGCGCACTGGCGGATCGCTTCCTAGGCGCTTTATACTACGTTACTTTCTTTTCAAATAGGATGATTCCTGTGAATTTTCAAGTTTGACAGTTCTAGAGAAGTCCCATATTGAAATCCTATCGACTTTTCCATCGATTTTTTTAAAGAGTCAATTGGAGCAATTGCAATATACATACAACTTTCCCGGCTATGTGGATTCCAGTTAAGAAAAAAGTATTTTATATGCTATCTATGTCGTAATATTAAACATTAAGCTGTAGATGTTAATGTCAGCAGAAACATTTAATTTGTAGCATCAAAAAACTACCTAAGCTGAGCTTTGTTTTGTTTAAAATTAACTTCTTTACTGTTATTGGCTTATAAACAGCAGCAGTTGTCGATTCTGGCCCCCTAGCCAAAGTAACAATCCAAAAACGATAATGAAGTTCGAAAATAATTAAATGTATGGGATTGGCGGATTGGCATAAACCGCGCTAAATCACGTGGTCTTACCGCAAGTTAATTGGCGAATAAAGACAATAACGAATTGCATTTTCGTTTCGCTACATAACGATTTTAATTTGTCTATCTTCCGAAATACCTTTAAATCGTATTCAGTAAAAATGACAATAATAGACACAGATTTTACTATATATTTCCAGAGGTGTAGTTTTAGAATATGTTTGCTTATATTGCTGCAAAATATAAATGATTTTCCAAAAATATTTTACAGATATAGGAGCGATTCGGAAAATTTTGATGTCTCACAGGAATCATCTTAGCTGAAAAATATTTTAATAGTAATAGTTAGAATTTTTTGCTTAAAGCATGCGACAATGGCTGCACTGAGCATTTTTTCTGCTTGAGCACCCACTGCCATATTTTGTACTCAGTGATTAATTCCAAATAAGGTAAAATACCCAATCGTGGACCACGCTAAAATTCTGTACATTGAATCAAATTCCAAAAAAGAAGGAAACTTGAGTGATTTAATGCAACTGATAACACTTACTTGCACAAGCCACACCTCCTCTGACACACTATCAACATTTACCAGAAGTTGGTCATTTTTGTATATAAAATGAAACCATTTAAAATTTTCCGGAAAGTTTCAATAAAAAATTTGTATTTTATAGAATTGCTAAGAATGCTTATTATACCCTTACTTTTCTCCTAATGTTGTAACGTAATGTTAACCCAATCGTGAACATTTCATTATAAATAGTGCTGAAGCAACATTATAATTTTATTTTAATGTAGGATGGCAGGTGGTAATTTTGAGACCTTATGCTTTTATCAATTTCGACTGCAAAATCTCATCCGATTAATAATAATGAATAAATTCATAAAATAATTAAATTAGTCCAATTGCGCAATAAGTAGCTTAAGCTCTTGTGCTACGAATATCGGAACATAAGTACAATTTTAATATATAATTATAATTATGTCCTGAATTATCAAGAGTTAGACGATAAATCTTTTGAGTATTATTGTCCACAACTGGTTGTTCATAAATGGATCTCGCCTGTCTATGATTAGACCTGAAAAGGCTTTTAGTTTTTAGGGAATATATTTTTATAAAAGCTATTACTGAAACTTTTCATAAATAAAGTAATCACCTATACTATTTTTTATGATTTGCTAGTACTCTTACACATGTAGTTGCGTTTATATCAGTTATCTCATAATTAGATAAGAGTAGGAAAACTGACCTTATACCGTCCACGATTGGTGGTTTTACCTTACCTTTCTGATTTTAAGCCGTTCGAGCTTATTTTGCTTTTATTTTTTATGATAAAATATTTTTGAGACAAAAAGAGGATCATTTTCCCCTGCAAATATGGCGGACTACGGAATTTTAAAATTTGAACCCAATTATAAAATATGAAATGAAAACTGCATTCCAGTTGCAGAGTGAATGCAGTTGTTAAAGTTTATCAATAATTTTATTATCCGAATGAGGTTCTCTTTAATAATAACAAGCAATAGAAAAAAACTCACTCTTAATGACCTGACGGTTTTGCTTAAAAGTTACATGGAGTCCCTGAAAAGTTTAGGTTACAGGGTTCGTTTGAATCAACAAAATGCAAAAATATTTTCGTTTAGCTTATTATAGCGGATAGTAAAGAGAGAAATAATGAGCTTTAATATAATAAACATTAGTGCCACAATGTCCATAACAGCACATTACGGATTAAAGTGAATTGAATCAAAATTGAAATTTGATTTCTCAGTTTTCTTTATTTATTACTGTAATAGTAATTACCTAACCAATGTACAGGATGTTTTCATGGTACTTAATTGATTTTACTTATTAAAATTATACAATGACAGATATTTTTACATTTTATCTGAGGGCACTGAGGGTCGTAGATATTTAAAATTTTCCCATAGGAATGGGATGCAGAGTGATAAAGAGAGAACCGGGAATAGTTAGAAAAAAAACGAAAACTCTCAGCAGGTAGGTTTATTATTCTGCCGTTAATTTACAAGACATAGTTAAAAATAACATGTACAGAAGCGACGAGTGGCGCAGTGGTTAACGCGTCAGCCTGCTATTATTGTTGTGATGCCATATTTTTGATAAAACTCAAAATGTATTGTCAGGCGTCATCATTAGCTATTTTAATGGCGCTACTGATGCGGCACAGGCCTTCGGATGGACTAGCAGCCGCCCGCTCTCACCCGCGTGGTGCCATTCCCGTGGGAATATCGGGATAAAAAAGCGGGAATAGAAAAACTTTTAGAAAACTTTTACTTTAAATATTGTTTGTTTTTGGGATTGTTCTCATTTCACTATACATTTCAACAAATAAAATGTTTTATTCTTGTAATGCCGGTTTTTTTCTACTTACCTCACAATCGAGATGTAAAGCAGAATAGTTAGCTCGGGTGTAAGCATAAATAGGCTATTTGAAAATGCGAAAAATAAAGTGTCAGTTACTGTTATCAGTATAAATTATGAGTTTAAAAATAGTTTTTCATTAACGTAAGTTGAAAATAATTATAAATTTATTTAAAAATCCGTATATAAAAATGATTTTTTTAAACGTTTTGTCAAGTGACACAAAACGCTCCTAAATCGTCGAGTTTATAATGACGTCACCTGCTTGTAAACCTCGTTTGCCTACGTATGTGGATAATATGCAGAATACAGGCAAGTGACGTCACCGAACCCATTGCAGCGCCATATTGTCAAAGTAGCGTTTTGGCGCGCTATTTAAATATTGAATTTTTAATTTGATATTTTTCAGCAAAATGTATTAGAATTAAAAAAAAAAACAACTTTTACTGGGTTCCTTAAACTCCACTACATAATATAAAATGGATTTTCAAAATCTGTCAAATAGCCTATTGCACCCTCGAACTATAGGCGCCCTCGCTGCGCTCGTGCGCCTACATATCTCGGGCTGCAATTGATGCCTTACAGCCCTTGGCTACTAATCTACTGTTACTTAGTTATAAATAAATACTTGCTAAATTATTATTATGCGTCATACAGTAGGTAGGTACTTAAACTGCAATTTGTATGTTCTTACTCACATTGATTGATGTTACTGTATTTTATTTCCTCATTAAGCACCACAAACACGCATTTAATAAATGAACTTTGAAAGCGAGTCCTCTTAGTCGTTGGAGTTGATATGATTTTAAACTAAATATACTTTATACGGGATCTTAACTCTTTCAGTCACTCTTTGAAATATATATTAGAATCACCAAATTTTGTCTATAACGCCATTAGATATGGTTAGTGGATTGTAAAAAATGATGCTTAAAATGTTTTTAGTGTAAGGCTTTTGAGGAAAATGGTGGTCAATGACAGTTACCACCATGACTGTAGTACTAAATAGAGCTAAGATAAATCGTACTTTTTATTGATTTTCAAAACGCTAAAATTTATATGTATTTCACAAAAACTAAAAGATTTTTTTTTGTTGAATTCTTGAAAGCACGACTTTCTTTTAAGCCAGAAAAGTGAAAATAAGTGACGAATAGTACGCGCTGGCTCTTTTTTTAATGCTGCATCTATAGATGCAGATAGATGTCAAATTTTCTATCATATTTCATATCATATCTATCATGCATATCAAATATGATAGAAAAGTTGACGGGCTAAGTTCTCATACAGTTTGAAGCGCTCTTTTCTGCAAATGCACGTGCCATTCGAAGCACGGAAGACTATTGCGAAAAGTAGCTTAACCCCAACAATCGCAGGCGGACTGCGCGAACCACTCTGCCACGGGCTCCTCCGAAAGTTTAGTTCATTAAAGATTTAAATTAAGAAATATTAAAACCAGTACAAAAATATTGCATCAATATCTAAGTCTCTGAACAATGTGTGAAGACCATTGAAGTGACTATTTCGAAACCATATCGTACCTACCTTCTGATACTGTAGCTATAGTTACCTTAGTCCTTACCGTATGGTAACTAGCTTTCATGGTTTCAGGAAATGCTCATATTTGTTAGTATAAATCAAAGCTCGGTAAACCTATATGTACATCCAACAACGAATTGAACCAAATTCGAGTCGGATTTAATTCAAAGAAGACAAATTGAGTTGCATTAATTCATTCGTTTCTGCGGCTGTTTCAAAAGCCACTAACTTTGCTTTGAAAAATAATATTGGTATTGAGCCAGTCTTTAACATTTCTTTGCGGATTGTTATTAATACTTTAATACTTTTTTCTGATTTAGTTATTCATAAAGTACAGCGGCAGAGTACAATTTTTTATTTTTTATGAACGACGGGAGACTCTTAGCCTTCAACGTACCTGATGTTAAGTATTGATAAGGCTGAAGATGGAAGCGAGCCTTTCAATCACTTCAATCACTTCGGAAGCTTCAATCACTGAGGAACTGGCTATCTTATCTCTAACTCAACAATGCTCAAAACATTTTTGTTATGGCGTCAGACTTAGATAAGATGGTGGTAGCTAGCCAGACGGACGAACAAGACCTTCCACCAACCAAACCGAATACAATATGTACCCCCGCTGGGAATCGAACCCGGGACCCTTGGGTCTGATACCGGTGGTTGTACCACTAGACCACAGAGGCGGTTAAAAGTATATCCGATAAAATCCGGGCAAGTAATAAAATAGGTACAATAATGTACAGCTTATAAATGTGCCTTTTAAATTATTTAATATTCTGGTTTGCATTGTTTTTTTACAGTCTGCAAATAGTAAGTTTTATTTAATAATGTCATGACCACGGCAGCTGAAAACGTGCCGAAACGTCGGAAAAAAAACATAATATACACCAAATCCAAAAGTAATGTGCTAAAGGTGAAATAACATACCACTTAAATCCGTAAACGTTGTTTTATTTCAATGATGATGAGTGCGAAATGTGACATGAGACACATGAAGAATATGCGGAGAAATTAAACACGTCCTTACGTAACGGAGTATATTCAAAGACAAAGACAATGACAATCCAGTTTCAAAATTTAGCGAATAATTATTTGAATACCCACTTACATTACAACACAATAGATAATCCGTTGTTTTCTGTACGGCAAGCACGTTTAACTATCGAAATAGTATCGAGTAAGTATCGAGCACGTAATGTCAAAAAATGAATAGGAAAATGTAGTTCCGCTTACGTCCGGTAGGAACTCTGCTCAATATGTCATGTATGACATACGAGTATTAAGCAGAGTGAGAACTATACATGTTTTTACTGTACTTCCTCGATACTTACTCGAAAGTAACTCGTGCTAACCCCACTAGACACCGGTGTCTTGCTAGCAGTTCGATGGTTTAGGTATTTTTTTTTTATGATTTTGTAAGTTTTGCATTTTTCAATGCTATTTTTATACTTATGGTAAATTTTAAATAGAAAAATATTGGAAAAAATTAACTCGGCCACAAGTGAATTCTCAGGCTGGAATCGAACCAGCGACCTTTGGAAATCCGGTCCAATGCTCTAACCGCGGTCTCGGTAGCTCAGTCTCTATGTCAAATATGTCTGATAACTATGTCCAAGTCGTGTTCTGAGTGCCTAGTGCGAGTGTGCAAATGTCCAAACGTTATCATCGTGTGAGAGTAAAATTTTGACTGAAAGCCTTAATGCAATGGGAATAAGGTTGAGAATTAAACTTTATTCGCAAACTTCGGCGTAAACGAGTAAGGTGAGAAAACTCACACTAAGCAAGCTAAATAATATTTATGTTTAATTGCATATGCATTAGTACGATATATTACTAGCGGCCATCCGCGGTTTTACCTATAATTTAGTAAGTATCCTATATTTTAATCCAGGCTATCTACTATCTCTGTACCAAATTTCATCCAAATCCGTTCAGTTGTTTTAGCGTGAAAGAGTAATAAACAAACTGACATACTCGCATTTATAATATTAGTAGGGTAGGATAGGATTTACATCCTACTTGGTGATCGATCTTACGACTCCACAAGCGTTAGGATCAATTCCCAATCCAATTTCTGCATCTTCAGGTCAGTCAATGGCTGCAACCTCAAATAATCAACAGCACCAATTTGAACCCTCAAAGTCAAGGCATAGGGTATATTTTTGCATAAATTCCTCAAGAAAAGTGGTCAAAGAATTCATTGATGTTCAAGTATCTGTTTGGAGGGTCGATGAGAGGATGACCACAATTTATGGTTCACCAAATTCGCTATGAATACATTACGTAGGACGCTTTGATGCCATTCCAACTAACGAAGTTTTTGAAGTTGTGGGATGGTTACAAATCGATGATTACGGTCAATAGGTTGGCGCTATACGACAAGCGAGATGGTAATAATGAGAAAAGGACCCGCCCGGGAACGAGACAGATTTTGCAGATTACTTGAAAAAAAAAACCGGCCAAGTGCGAGTCGGAATCGCGCACCGAGGGTTCCGTACAAACCTGTAGGTATATAAGATGGGTGAACATCACGACAATTGAGTCATAGTTATGGTATTTTTATTGCAAAATGAAATTTAAAATTTTCAAAAATTATTTATATATTTATGATTTAACTAAAAATTTACGGTTTTCGCAATTTTTCCTTTATCTGTACTATAAGACGTTACTTCGTACCAAATTTCAAGATTCTAAGTTCACGGGAAGTACCCTGTAGGTTTTGATTCCCGTGCGAGATTCGAAAATTTGCGGCATAAACGGCTGTTTCTTTTGATTGCTTTGGCTTAGAAGTTTGATTTTTTCACAGCTCCAAGGGACAGTAGACCTGAGTATTATATATAAATTTCAGTTTGATACCTCCATGAATTCCTGAGAAAAACGGTCTTGACAGACGGACGGACAACGAAGTGATCCTAAAAGGGTTCCGTTTTTCCTTTTGAGGTACGGAACCCTAAAAACTACGAAATCACTTCGTAGTTATTCGTATTCTTCGTAATGTTATTTACAATAGTGATAAAAAAAAGAAGCGATACGTTTCCAAATATTATTGGTGTCCATTAATTAAACCAATTTACAATTGTTTAAATGAATATGAATTTTCGTATTTTTAGGGAGTTATTTCGAAAAAGAGTGTCGAGGCAAAATCTTAAAATCATGTTTCTGGTACATTACAAATCTAGATAACGGTATGAGGAAATGCATATCTTATTACCAGATTCGTAACATCTCTAACCATCCTAAAGTTATACCTATATCAAAAAGTACATTCTTATTACCAGATTCGTAACATCTCTAACCATCCTAAAGTTATACCTATATCAAAAAGTACATTCTTATTACCAGATTCGTAACATCTCTAACCATCCTAAAGTTATACCTATATCAAAAAGTACATTCTTATTACCAGATTCGTAACATCTCTAACCATCCTAAAGTTATACCTATATCAAAAAGTACATTCTTATTACCAGATTCGTAACATCTCTAACCATCCTAAAGTTATACCTATATCAAAAAGTACATTCTTATTACCAGATTCGTAACATCTCTAACCATCCTAAAGTTATACCTATATCAAAAAGTACATTCTTATTACCAGATTCGTAACATCTCTAACCATCCTAAAGTTATACCTATATCAAAAAGTACATTCTTTTCCGTAAAGCGTCTTCAACTTCGAAATGTTTGAAGAACTAGACTTGTGGTTTAGAAATTAAGCTAGCTATAATATGTTATTTAGCTTGAGATTTCTAGTTGCAACATTAATTTTTGCTTTACATCTTCAGATGATAGTGACACACGTGAGAGAGAGAGAGAGAGAGAAACATTTTATTGGCCAAAGACAACACAATTATTACAAACATAACAAAAATACGAAAATGAAAAAAAAAAAAAAAACACATTACATCAATGGTCATATAGGTCCTGCCTCAGCTTTGTGTTGGCAGCACTAAGGGCGGATTCGACCAAACTTGAGTAAGTTTTTACTCGAGTAATAATGCCTATTCTAAGAGTAAGCTAATTTTGCATTCTACCAACTACTAACCTAAGAATAAAGTAACACGCGAGTAAATATTTACACAAGCAATTTTGGCGGAGTAAAGGTTTAATCTGAGAATAACAGCTGTCAGAGCAGAGGTGTCGCTTGTGAAAATAACCTCAATTTCATTTTTGTTTGTCGTCACACATTTTGATTTGGTAAGAATAATGATTTGATAATGAAATAACAGAAAACAATATAGAGAGAAATGTACCACGCAAACGAACACAACCAAACATAACCTCTAGGTTAACTAGAAATAACAAGCTGTCAACATTTGACATTTCACGTATTATCCTACAAAAATCTATTGTGTCATTTCAAGGTAAGCTAGATGTAACAAAAGTATAATGATTTTTGTCGGTTTATACATTCGTTCATCATTCTTTTTAACCGACTTCAAAAAAAGGAGCAGGTTCTCAAGTCGACTGTATTTTTTTTTTATTTTTTTTTATGTATGTTATACCATAACTTCGCCAGTTGTTAACAGATTTTTATAATTCTTTTTTTATCTGAAAGAAAATGGTTTATGTGTGGTCCCATATAATTTTTACGAAGATCTGGCCAGTAGTTTTTTCATAATCTTGAAAAATATCAATCACCTTTTGGCAAGTAGTCGTTTACCTAGATGACATGGGCTGATTTTTAGTGTAAGTAACGGCACATGATGTAACTAAAAAATCTGAAATAAAAACATTTTATAAAAAAAAAATTCAAGTCGGTGCCAGCCAGGGCATTCTACATTGCACTTCTATTAACTATATATTTTTTTGGCCTTAGCTAGCTAGCACCGACTCCAAAAGTTTTATTTTTTACTTTTTGAAGTCGGTTTGAATTTTTTTTTTATAAAATGTTTTTAATATGCAAAATAACAACACCGAGTATAACGTACTCCTCGAGTACACTGGAAAAACGTAAACGAAGATACCTAAGGGTAAATTCAAGGAGTAAAATTATTCCCGTATTAGCAACACTTGTGTAACTTGTGTTTGGTCGAATCCGCTTTAAATGTGTCACAGCAACGCTGGTATTCTGGCAGGACCTAGTGATGCGTGGTTGACGCGGACACACAAAAATAACGAAGACAATAAAATAAAAGTAAGAAATAGAAAAAAAAAACGCAAACAAATCAAATAATTATTGCAATACAAAACTATGACATCACAACTACACACTATCAAATCTTTAGGAAATTTATCACTATTACGAAAAACGGGATTTTTTCCGTGTTTGTATTTGTTGTCGAGTCTTCTATAAAAAAATATAACCCGTTTTTCGTAATAGTGATAGAGATTATTACCATGAATGTTTAAAATATTATTATGTACCTTTATGGTGTTAAATTCGAAAAAATCTAAGCAATAGCGTAATAATAAGATAGGCGTATTACACATTTTCGCCTTCTATTCGACGACCTGTTTGGCGCAGGGGTAACTAAACCCGCCTCCTACGCCAGAGGTCCCGGGTTTGATTCCCGGACAAGACAGATATTTGTGTGCATGAACATGTCTATTTGTCTTGGTCTTGGTGTTTAATATGTATATTAAACACCCATTTATGTAAAAAATAAGTATATAAGTATGTTTATCCGTTATCTAGTATCCAAAAAACAAGTTCTTCATGAAACTTAACGTGGGCTAGATAATTGGAGTTTGTATGAAATTTATTTATATTTATATTCATCGACTTATATATTACTCTTCCATTACAATAGGACAAAAAAATACATACAGCTTATCGATCCTAAGGCAATCGGCAATTTTTTTTATAATAACCTTACACAATGGTTCTGAAATGTATTATTTTTCGTTTTGACTGTTACTACATGGTTCACATTAACCTACCTACGTCTTTTACAATAATCGAGAAGCTAAATTTTACTTCGCATTTCCCTATTTGGTTTTGACATCCAATGATTGTGTTTTCGATGTGTTTTGTATTTGAAGTCTTTCTTCTTATCGTATGAGGATTATTGCCCACCTATGCTTTTCTCCATACACTAAAATGCCGTTAACCGACATTATAATAAATTTTGGGTTATTGCCACCATCGTTATCAGGAAAAGAAGACGACCCAGGAGCTCTGTTTTTGATTCACTCGTTGCGCGTCGAATCATTTTGTTGTCATTCGACATACGAATTTCCGTATTAATGAATCGCTCGACCGCAACCCACTTGTAGCAGTCGAGCGAAACAAGCGTGCGACGCGTTACTTAAGTCGCATGCGTGTGACTTAAGTGATACCAACCATTAAACCCATATTTTTTTATCTATTATAGTTACTGAGATAGTATATTTTGAAATGCCGTTACCAAAGATGTTTAATGAAGTCATTGGGATAACTGTCTATCAATCACATTAGCGCGACATCACTCGTACCCTCGGAGAAACAAAGGCTCAATTGCAAAAATAGCAAAATTTAGTTAATTATGCCAAACCATTTTTTAAGTGCACCTTTAACCGTAGAAACAAAGATCCAATTGTAATTTCATCAATTTCCGCTAAATGTCGTGATGTGTCTTTGAGGTTCCGTTGTAAATTTTGTACGGAGTCGGTGACGCGGGGAGCGAACTGTCAGTTGTGCGGGGCGCTCCGCAGGTAGTGAATTTAATTTAGGGACACAAAGGCACATCTTCAATTTTATGTCAATTAGAATATTATTTTTATCGCTTTTTTTTGTTTCCTTTCATTATGTTACTATTTTTATTTAGATATTCATAATTAAATACAATATTACGAGGTAAAAATGTACTTTTGTTTTTAGATTCTGTCACAACTGTACTTAGGAATTCATGTACTAGTGCTACAAAGGCACATTTAAGGGACCTAATTACTTCAGATTTTTTTTTTTACAGTTGGTAACTATTTTAAATAAAAAAAAAAATTGATTTTCTTAGTAAACACCCTCTTGTTACAGAAATCGTGAACAAAATAAATAAATAAATTATTCCCTGATCTGGAAATCCACAAATTATAGAAAAAAATCTTTAAACTCAAGTTCTGAAAAATGACAATTTTACAGTTGTGCCTTTATTTCTCCGGAGGTACGACTTCATGGTTGACCTTAATTGGAATTACTGGGCGCGAGTGGCTTCTATCGAGTTAATAGGATTTATCATGTCCTACGTTCTTGATTCTAAAAAAACGTTTTAGGCAATGGGTTGATTTCTGCAGAGGATATATTAGAATAATCTGTATACTGTGACGACCTCCGTGGTAGATTGGTAGTACACCGGTTTCAAGCTGTCGCCTACTCTGAGGTCCTGGGTTCGAATCCCGGTAGGGCAAATGAGTGTATGATGAATACGAGCATTTTTACCTGAGTCATGGACTTTTATATTTCTACACATAAATACTTATATATGTATAATTGTATATCTGTTACACTAGTATCCCATTACACAAGCCTTACAGTGCTTACTTTGGGGTTAGGTTAATTAATTAATGTGAGTGTAAGAAATATTAATTTTCTATATTTAATAATAAGTAGAGGCAGAAAAAGAATGAGCGCAGAATAAATGCAGTTAAAATAAGAGCATAATGTAGTACGAGTAGTGTGTGTGTGTTTATGTGTGGAGTATATAAGTTTTAAAGATAACATTATTATCCCAGACACCAACGAAGCTGGACGGGTGATCAGACTTATCGGTCTCCTTAGCCGGAACCATTTCACCCGTCTCACTTAGGATAGGAAGGATAGCATACGAAACATTGAAATATTTTTGAGAAAGATACGGAATATAAGATAACAATATAGTGACAGTGATTGAAAAAATAATGTTTAAGAAGGTACGGACATTAGTGAAATTGACTGCACAAATCTATAGACTAAATGCATAAAAAAGGCTAGACTAAAAGTAGAGAAGTATTTTAGGAACGTGACAATTCGTGGTAAAGCTCCCGGAGCTTCATATCACTTTTAATATTGTGATACAACTATTAATTGTTCTCCAGCTTAATTCTACCAAAAGTGATAAAATCGAAAGTTATTTGAAGTGGAAGTTTTCACATGGACCAATGCCCTGGCCGATCAGCTAAACTTACTTTATGTTTTAAACTTAACTGCTTTGAACATGACGTTTGCTTTGGATGACACAGATGGCATTTTTCAGATGAAAGATTTTGGATAGTATTTTTAACACGCAAAATGCTCGATGCAAAAGATAGAATAGAATTGAATAGAACTTCGTATTTAAGGGTTTGGTATTACTTTAATGGTTACTATATTTTTTGGTTCATTGAATTAAAACAGGTCTTACACAATGTATCGCAAAAATAATGAAAAACTATTCAAATCGTGACTACGTTCAACCGTTTTAAGTAGATATTGAGTTTAACGTCAATATTTTGTTACAGAAAAAAGTGGTTGCCATTTGCCATTTTTTTAACAAAATGGAATTCCCTGTATTCAACTCATTTCAATAAGATTAAAGCCTAAATAATTAGCAACATAAAATTAAATAATTTTGTGCAAATCTTCAAAGGTAAATTTACAAAGCTTCAGCAGAAGCCGAACGTCTTTCCTGTTACTAATTAAGATCGTATTTTTTTTAACAATTCTCTATCAATTATTAATTAATTTGCGGAATAGAAAATATTATTGGACGCGGCTGTTATAGCTAATTTTAATTAGAAATCTGTTTGATGTAATTTACTAGTTTGAAATGATTTGCGGATTTGCAATGAAAATATTTTTACTATGATAACATTTGTTTTTCTCTAGAAGATAAAACAAGTGAGTGAATAATTTTTACTACCTATTTAGGTTACATATTTGGAATACATACATATTTTTAATAACTTGCTAAATAGGGTAGACCACAGACCTATATCGAGATAGACGGTAAAAGTGTACTTACCTTGCGTGCCAAAAGTTTCATCCACGGTCATAATTTTACTTTACGACCTGTCAGTCCGCTTGAGACCATTGCCATGAAAACACGCGTCACTCAGAATCGAAAATGGTTAATTATGGAGTGCTTTCATATATAAGATATTACATTTTATTTAAGTAAGTTGTAAGTCATTCATAATTCTACTGGTTTATTAGTCTTCCGCGCAATCCTTTCCCTTCCAATATATATTTTTTTAAGACTTTATACTTTTTTTAAGTGCGTTATTTTCCAGTCAGCCCCACCCATCAATAGGGTGAGGGCTGAAAATCGATGTTTCGCTCATCCCACGAGCGAAAATACCACATCAAGCCTAGACCCTGTTTTGCTGCTGCACATAGAGGCATCCGCAACACGTCTGACGAAGTGATTGTAAAAATATGTTACCTATTTATAAGATGTCTAAATACCAGATGTACCTATGTGTGTTGCAACAAAATAAACAATTTTCTATTCTATTCTATTCTATTCTTTCAATAGCATTCCCACATCACTAAATCTCGCTCGTGACGTAATGGTACATACGAAAAATTTTACACGCTAGGTTCTCATACAGTTTAAAGTGCTCTTTTCGTCTATCTCGCTATAAGTCTCTGGGGGTAGACGTAGTAAGGAGAAAAGAAACAGCAGTTTCATTCAACATTCTCTTTGAACTCCATTAAAATATATGAAACAGCTTATTTTTCTTCGAGATTTCAGGGTGGATTCTATACATTTTTTTGTGAATGACGGGCAGACTCTTAGCCTTCATCATACCTGATGTCAAGTATTGATGGAAGCGAGCCACTCCCGGATCCTCAACCACTGAGGAACTGGCTATCTTATCTCTAACTGCCATAACACAACAATGTTGAAACATTGTTGTTATGGCGCCAGACTTAGATAGAATGGTGGTAGCTGGCCAGATGGATTTACAACAAGTCCTACCGAACCAAACCGAATATGATACCTACATTTATTTTACTTATTTTCTTTGTTTAGAAAACCAGCAGCTATTATCCATAAATATAAAATAACTTATCTAAAACTATAGTAAGCCAAAAGGTAACAGGTTTCCCTTAAATAAACCAATAATTTTTTTTCGTTACAAACGATTTTTGGTCAAGTAAACCATGAGTAAAATTGATCCTTATTTAACTGCGTAAAAAAAACCGGCCAAGTGCCTCGCCAAGTCGGACTCGCGCACCGAGGATTCCGTTAAATATTTTTTATTATATGATGTAACTAAAAATTTACGGTTTTCACAATTTTTCCTTCATCTGTACTATAAGACGTTACTTCGTACCAAATTTCAAGATACGTTCACGGGAAGTACCCTGTAGGTTTTGATTCCCGTGCGAGTTTAGAAAATTTGCGGAAATTTGCGGCATAAATGGCTGTATCTTTTGATTGCTTTGGCTTAGAAGTTTGATTTTTTCACAGCTCGAAGGGACTGTAGACCTGAGTATTAGATATAAATTTCAGTTTGATACCTCCACGCGTTCCTGAGAAAAACTGTCTTGACAGACGGACGGACGGACGGACAACGAAGTGATCCTATAAGGGTTCTGTTTTTTCCTTTTGAGGTACGGAACCCTAAAAACAATGACATTTGCAAATAGTTGAGAACAATAAGGTAGCCCGAGTCCAAATGTGCAATTGCGAATGTAATTTGTATGTGTAGTGGTTTACAAAAACCTAACATTAACATTTTAGTCCCGACTAAGGCCCAGATGACCTGTGAACCGAGTCGACTTCACTAATATTTATCAACATTTTTCATATAAGATAGCATTGAAACCGCAAAAATTAAATTAACACCTTACAAGGAAAACAAAAAAGTTACTCTGTGTCCAGATATATTATCCAAATATTATTATTATCGTGTCGAGAATTTTTTGGCTTTACATTTTGTGAGAAAGGATCTTTTGTTTGGCCCTAAGAAGGACCTTTTGGTGGGCCCTAAGGTGGGGTCCGTACGGAATCTTTGAATTCGCCATCGATCGTGGTGAAAGGATCGGTCAGTCTGTGCTAAAACCGTCAGACCGACTAAACCGTCCTCGCAGACTGTTGCCCAGGGTGCGTCGGGCGCATAATATTAATTAAGCACCGCACGGGGAGGACCCCATTCCCCAGAGTATTGACTTGGGGCTGAGTTGATATTTTAAAATATTTTTCTATTTAAAATGCGGGCCAACTATCGTCTATTTAAAACCACCATGACATAAGAACGCTTTGTTTGCGTTTTGTTTTTATTGAAGTTGCCTCATTTTGACATACTTCACACATTGCACATTGGAGCGATTGAGCGATTAAGTGACGACGTCACAAAACTTCCGTCAAAAAACAAGTTTACTTTAAGAGATTCGTAGTACAGTCGGGGTCTGATACTGGTGGTTGTTACCACTAGACCACAGAGGCTGTTAAAGTGTTCGTATTAGATGAATTTTACAACGTTGTGTTATAAATAAATATATACTTATCAAAAGTAGCTCTGTTTCTGTTGAAGCGCAAATATCTTCTTCAAGTTTCCCTTTAGCGCTGTGAAGTATGTGAATCTAGTTCGTAAGCAAATAGTCAGCCACTTCATCCGGTCTCGTCTGGACTTGTTACAGCAAGATTAATGGATGGACGGTGAGCTTGTGTTTCGAGAACGAGCGAGAAGACTTTCTCGTTTACTTCGAACGCTACTTGTTAGTAATTAATTAGTGGATGCGATAGAAAGTTATTGCAGTTTTGTCTTGAATATGAAAGATGATGAAAGATCTTCGGCTGATAAATGCAGGTGTTATCATGTCTGAAGGGTTAAATTTTTTGTAAAACAAATTAGTTGTGCGTTATTAAAATGGATTAAATAAATAGGGAATTAAATTAAGACAGGAGATAAAAACATAACCTTTACTGACTTAGCTTATTTTGTTTGGTTACGTTTAGTTACTCACAGGGTTAAAGTTTAGTAAAGCAATATACTTGTGCGTTATTATAATAAAAAGGGAAGTACAACAAAAGGAAAAATAATACCTATTATATATTTATTGACGGCTTATTTATTATCTCAAGGGGTATATTTTTCAATCATCGGAGCCAACAAACAATGTTAATAATGATTTAAAAACGTGAATGACAATAAATTTATCGAGTTTCCCCCGAGTTCTTTTCGTAATAAAACGTGTTGTGAGGTTCCATTTTTTTACTCAATCTAACGTACAATTTCTATAAATAGTACAAAATATATTTACTTGACATTGGCAGAATTCGTGAATTTTATCGCGAGCAGGCCATTAATTAAGAAAGAAGTAGAAGAATAAATATTTCAATTTGTTTGTTTAATACGATATCAAAGGAGTTATGATAAATTTTAAATAGAAAAATATGGGCAAAATATCAACTCGGCCACAAGTGCATTCTCAGATTGGATTCGAACCCACGACCTTTGGAAATACGATCCAATGCTCTAACCACTGAGCTACCGAGACTTAAAATTATTCTTATAATATAAATAAGTTAAGGTAAATATAAATTCAACTTTTTGTTTAAAGATTTTTTGTTGACCGCGGAAACAACCTAAAAATTTTCCTCGCTTTTGTGAGGTGAAAAGGTGTGTATTGCGCTCGGCAGAAAAATTTTACCTTTCACTACGCTCAAGATTCAATCTTTGAACCACTTACTACGCTCGTGCTTCAATCCTAGAATCCTTCGCTTCCTCAGATTTCAATAGAGGTAACTCACTGCGAAATCCAACTTTCCAGCTTTGCATAACAAGTTACTATTATCACAGTCTATATATTTCCCTTAGTTCTTACGCTGTGCTATTATATTGTCTGGCTGCTGGACCGATGGCAGTCAACGTATCAAACAAGCAAAAAAAAACTTTCGGGTCGGAATAAATAGAAAGTAAGTATCACCGGTTTTATGAATATATTAAGATGAACAATCAGACTACGTAATCATCTATCAGCAATACATTTTCCTACAACTTCTTCGATTCCGACTTGTATTATTTACTCAAATAAATCTGACATATTGAAAACCGGAACGTACCTCCGTATCTCTGTTTACTCAGTCGTCGTCCTACGATTGGAGCGAATCCGACTAAGAACGGGAATATCTCAAATAATATGGGGATTGTGATGCGAGCAACTTCGATGCTACATCTGGATCTGGATATCTCGAGAATATATAACAAGGTAACGAGAAGTTACATACAAGAATATATCGATATTCAATTGCGTGTCTGTGTTAAAATATAACATTTATTGATGTTTTATGTACCTTTAACAGCTGCCCGCGGTTTCACCCGCTTGGTTCCCGATGCCGTGGAATTATTGGGATAAAAAGTAGCCTATGTGTTTGTCCACTAGTTGAAGTCCCCACGTACCAAATTTCATCCAAATCCGTTCAGTAGTTTTTGCGTGAAAGAGAAGCAAACAAACAAACTGACATACTTTCGCATTTATAATATTATAGTTTGATTGTAATTTTAAAACAATATTCAATTAATAAATTAAAGGATATATTGACACCTGACTATTCTAACTTCTAAGCACCGTTTAATTGACATCGGTTCTCATCAACCGATCCGATTTACAGTCCAGGTATGGCTGAAATTTTTCTGTATCTTATTTGTATATGATTCAATTGTATATGAATACAACCAAATACGACAACGCGATTGCATGCATGAGATTCAAATTATTGACCTTTTTGACACGGATACTTTGGTGACATTTGGATACTTTGGGTAATTTAATATTTAAATGAGCCAATCAAAAGAAGTCAATCTCTTCGCTTCCGTTTAATTTTTATTGAAAGCGTGAAGGAAAAAAAGACCTAATAAAAAAAATATGGTTTTTTGGTTATAATAGTCTGTGAATAAGTAAAGAATAAGTTTTTATTAAGGTTTTTGCATAAATGGTTATGAATTATAAATATATCTAGAACGTACACGTTTCCCAGACATACGGTCGATGCAACTAACGTAACATACAAAGCAAGGTACTTCTCCGTTACGTGATGGACATAAGCGTAGGTATGTATGTCATTACATCTTTGGTAGTTTAAGTTTAGATATCGAGTTTGACTTTCGATGCGGTGTCTAGGTATACCAGGGGGCCGATTCTCGCGCCTTTGACATTTTTTGGAGCCAAAAATCTCTATTGGAAATTCACTGCAAACAATCATCATTAGGATTGTCCAATATTATAGGACTAAAGGATTCCGACATTTCTTAGTGCGAGAAATGCCCCCTGGGGTCTTACTGTTGACGGAATCGAGTTGCGATCTAAATCGAATCAGCATCAAAATTCAATAAATATTACTGATTCTTGATGTTGATTTCATTTGGATTGGCGCTACAATCGATTTCCATAGTGCAAAATTACTTGATCAAGTTGTTTTTGGTTTAAACACTAATTATTTATTACAAATTATAATTACTGAACCTTGACGTAGATTCGTTCTCAATAGCATATAGATTTCGTCTTTCGTCAGTAAGTCCCCAGGTATGAACATATAGAGTGTGGGCTACGGCAGCGAGTTCCTTTCACTACGACACACTAAGTATTTTACAAATCTATTCGTATTTTTAATCGACTTCAAAAAAAAGGAGGAGTTTCTCAAGTCGACTGTATATATATTCTTTTTTATCTGAAAGAACATAGTCCAAGTATGGTCCCATATCAATTTTACGAAGATCTGGCGAGTAGTTTTTTCATAATCCTGAAAAATATAATTTGGTTATGTTTTGGCAAGTAGACGTTTATGTAGACGACATCATTGTTGTGTATGGGCTGATTTTAGTGTAAGTAACGGCAAATGATGTGTATAAAAAGTGTGAAATAAAAACTATTTTATTAAAAAAATTAAAACCTACTTTAAAAAGGAAAATGAAAATTTTTGAAGTCGGTGCCAAGGCAAGAAAAATAAAAATATAGTTACTAGAAGTGCAATGTAGAATGCCTTGGCTGGCACTGAATCCATAAGTTTTATTTTTTACTTAAGTCGGTTTTTTTTTATAAAAAGTTTTTGCTTTTATAAAAAGTTTTTGCTTGATTAGCTTCCAATATTTTGGCAGCTAATCAAGCAAAATTCGGTGTTGTTTTGTTCCGGCGGCAGTTAAGGTATAAGATGGCCAGCGTCAGTGGTTGAGGATTCCGGAAAAATCAATTTAATTGTCAAATTCGGTTGGCCACTGAAGCACTGTCGGACACTGAACACAGATTGCGACTGGCAATAGATGTCCGATTTGCTTCAGATTGTCTGATCAGACTATCTGACCGGACTCACTCGATACACGTCTGATTTTTGCATCAAACTTTTTCTAAAGTCAGACCAAGTAGTAAAATAATATGCGCTAGTGAGTCAACTGGCAAATCAGAAGGAGAATCTGTCGTCTATTTCATCACTGTACAGAAGTATGCATACAGCGCCTTCAGACAATTGTATCCGTCAACAAAATCGTTGTTTCCGATTCGGACGTCCGATCCGATTTGTATTAAGTATTCAAATAAATGTATGGCATGGGCGCCTTCTCTGAACAGACTTTCGGAGAGAAAAATTTGACGTGTGTTCCCAGCCTAAGGAGTCTGATCCTTTCTTCCTTCTTTAATCGTTATGCGAGAAAACAAAATTGACTTTCTGTTATTTTCTCGTTCGAGTACAAACTTTTTTTGTAACTTCTTCATTTGTCAGATTCACGAAACTATTTTAGTCGTGCGTGACATCACTCTCAAAGTCTGTAGGCCCTAGGGAAATCCCTTCTTAGTGAACAACAAGAAGCTAACAGAAACATTGTCTTAGTTTGTTGGTCTCTATTAGATAAATTCTATGTATCTAGACACCAAAGTATCACCTTTATATCTTTAACTTCAATTATCTCACTAACCTGACACTTTAGGGCGTTATGTTGCATAATATTTTTTGTTAACCTTTACGTTTTATAGGTATTTATATAGGTACTAGCGGTCGCTCGCGGTTTCACAGGCGTGGTTCCCGTTCCTGTGGGAATATCGAGATAAAATGTATCCTTTGTTCATAACCAGGCTATCTACTATCTGTGTACCAAATTTCATACAAATCCGTTAAATAGTTTTTGAGTTTATTCGTTGCAAACAAACAATTAAATCAGATTTATTTAGACGAGAAATTAGTATAGTTAAAGATTAGTATAGATTATCGTGCGGTGCGATTTCGATAAATTTTCAAAATGGCGGACCGAGCACGAAATCCAAAGGTTCAAACCCAAAAGTCATAATTGTGTTTCAATTTTAGTGGTCAATTTATTCAATTCTGTAGTGGTATTTTACACAGTTCTATTTCCTGTAAAAAACTACAACTAATTGAAACACATTTGTGTAGTCTGGTGCACGACGTCCTCTCAATGACGTATAGAAATGAGTATTCTTTTGATTATAAATTAATAATCTATTTTCTTTAAGGAAAATGTGTAACATGTAATCGGATACTTTTCTAAACAAGCTAAATGTCATTGTAGAACATTAACGTTAAACTACTTAAAAATACTATAAAACCTTTTATGATTTTGTATTTTTTGCATTTTTCAATGCTATTTTTATACTTATGGTAAATTTTAAATAGAAAAATATTGGAAAAAATTGACTCGGCCACAAGTGAATTCTCAGACGGGAATCGAACCCGCGACCTTTGGAAATCCGGTCCAATGCTCTAACCGCTGAGCTACCGAGACTTGCGAACCACTGTCGAAATTCTCCAATACTTTTATATTTTTAATACGCTGTAGGCCAGCGTTGTTACATCAATGCTAGGAATATCCTTGCATTCGAAAGAAACATCTTTTCAGGTGTTTTAACGATCGATTAAGATGCAACAGCCAATAATTTATGATTTTGTATTTTATTTGAAAATACAAAATCATCTGAAAAGATGTTTCTTTCGAATGCAAGGATATTCCTAGCATTGATGTAACAACGCTGGCCTACAGCGTATTAAAAATATAAAAGTATTGGAGAATTTCGACAGTGGTTCGCAAGTCTCGGTAACTCAGCGGTTAGAGCATTGGACCGGATTTCCAAAGGTCGCGGGTTCGATTCCCGTCTGAGAATTCACTTGTGGCCGAGTCAATTTTTTCCAATATTTTTCTATTTAAAATTTAACATAACTATAAAACCTGTTTTTCTCTCAATAAACAATCAGTTAAAACTCTTCTTTCCTTGTGTTATTTCGTCTTCCAACACCGGACATCGCATGGCAACCCTGCCAGTCCACTGCTTCTAGGCAGTGCTGGGCCTATATTGATTATAACAGAACGGTACCTAACAGAATTACTTATACCAATAATAAGGTCATACGTATTTTTATTGTTTGTAGCTTGTTTTACGGTTTCTTGTAATTTACCATTTTATTCGTAACTAGCATCCGCCCTCGGTTACACCCACGTGGTTTCCGCTCCCGTGGGAATATCGAGATAAAATGTAGCCTTTGTCGATTCAAAATCGAGTTGATTGGTAGTTTAGTTAGGGCGTGAAGGAAGGACAAACAAACACACTTTCGTATTTGTAGTGTTTGTATCTATGGAAAAGGATACAATCAACCCTGTCTCACACACACAGGAGGGCAACACTGGTAGCTGTCATTGTCAACGATAGATTGACAGATGACATATAGCTAGGCGAGAGTTCTGGTGGAGTGCGGAGAGGATTTCGGCTCCAGGATCCTCGTGGTGATGATACCTGAGGATACGTATTAGTTGTGCTTGTCTTGGTGTGACAGTGAGCCAGGGAAACGGTTCGGTAGGATTGCAAATCCTACAGTATTTATAATATTAGTTAGGATTAGGTTTAGGATAAGATTTTATGTTCATCAACTGTTGATTAGGTAATTTGGCCCATAACATCTTTCTACACTTTAACAAGCGACCGAAATGCAATGGTATTTAAATGCCACTTATTTATTCGAGCCTTTTAATAATAAATGTCTTATATGTATTATTTAACAAATCAGTGTGCATTGTCAGTTTTTTTTTTAATTATAAATTGAGTGTGTAACATTGGCGAAATTCAAATGGGCACCGCCACTACATAAAAAGTAAAAATTATTTGATAGAAAAACACTGAGCTATGAAATTATCGTTTAAACATCATTTGTTTTTATATGAAAGCATGCTAGTTACTGTCAAAGTGAGCTAATGGCACGATCATATTGTGTCAATATCCTGCTAGGAACTCGCATGCGAGTACTTATGTAACATTAGATCGTAGATTGCAGCTCGGTTGTTTTTTTCCCATCTCGGAGAAGTGGGGGGGATATACTACAAAATTACTACAAACTGGCATGCCATACACAAACATATAATGTATATCGCGGCTACACGAAATGCCAGTCACTATATATACCCTAATCTAATTTGAACAAAACTCCATAGCAATCCCGCGTGGGATAATGTGTTTGTGTTTAATTGTAAACACTTGGCCAATAAATGCGACCGACGACCTAATTTAAGAAGCGGTCGATTAAATCTGCTGCACCCTTGTTATTCTAAAAATAAAGTTGATAATGGCTTGGATACGTTTATGCTGAGAGAAACAAGTTTGTCTAGATATGACATGCAATCAGTCACCTAATGCAGTTCGTAGCGTGTTAGCACGTTTTGAAGCATCTGAGGCTGAAAATACAATTTAGAATATTACATTACAACAGATTCTGATTATTGAACTGAAAATTTCTTTATCGGCATTGTGCACATCAGTTTAAAATTTTTGCGATGGGTAAAAAATGTTAAAGTCGCGTCAGGACACGTGACCTGATCGAAAATTCGTAAGACGGAAAGACCGCTACTTCCGTCCTTAATGCAAGAATTTATGGTCAAAGCTGGTGAGGTGATCGAAAACCCGTCTTCTTCTGTTTTCAAGGGAATTGGGGAACTTTGTGAGATGGTTCCAAAAAGGGAGACTGGTCATAATTTAATATTATCGCCATAATGACTTTTCGCGGTAAAGGTGTTGTGCGTCGAGATACCGTATTACACTCGAATAAAATAACTTTTACGGCTTTTAAGCGCATTGTATTACACGAGTTAAGATCTAATTTTCTGTGTATTAAGGTGTAAGTTGTTTTATGTCAATGAACAATGCGCGCCAAGACAAGATGAAAGCACGTATCATATCTTATCGACAGTTTTTGAACTCGGATCTAAGTATGTTACCTAATGATTTTTTATAATTTTTTCATTCTATGCTATTGAAGAGTCCCTATTTTTCAACCACAACAAAGTAAGTGAAATTGTTTTGTCCTTTACTAACGCTGCCAAGCCCCGTGCCATCTCAGGGGACCACACATTTCATAGTCACAGCTATGGTTGTCAATTCAAGTTTGATAATTTACCGCCTCTGTGATCTCGTGGTAAAACCACCGATATTAAGGTATTGGGTTTGATTCCTAGCGTATTCGGTTGCTTGTAGGACATATTTCAATTTCAGACTGTAATATTTTTTAATTATTTCTCATTCCATGCTATTAAAGAGTCCTGGTTCTTCAACCACAACAAAGTTATTGTA
This sequence comes from Chrysoteuchia culmella, assembly GCA_910589605.1. Taxonomy (NCBI): domain Eukaryota; kingdom Metazoa; phylum Arthropoda; class Insecta; order Lepidoptera; family Crambidae; genus Chrysoteuchia; species Chrysoteuchia culmella. The sequence goes on from OU342661.1 coordinate 14,024,599, forward strand.
ATGTTTTTGTCCTTTAGAAACGCTGCCAAGCCCCGTGCCAACCGCTCATTTCATAGTCACAGCTAGGGTTGTCGACATAAGTTTGATAATTAATGGCCTCGTGGTAAAACCACCGAAAGCAGGTCCGAATGTCTGATTGGATCTTATCTGATTGTCTACCAAAGTGGTAGAACTTGATCCAAGTCCGCCTATTAGCTTCTTCTTATCTAAGTTTTTTGTCATAATACCAATGAATTTGGCATTGTTGTGTTCAAGTCCATGGCGTCGACTGTACATTTTTTGAATCGCTCGATATTCACTTCGAGTCAGTTCACGAGTATTCAAATTCAACTTACTTTCACACAAATATCCCGCATTTTTTCTTCGTTCCGCTCCAACGAGTGGCTGTAACCTGTCTAAAAAGCAGAGAATGGTGGCATTAAACGTTAGGGCCGCGCTCACTTTGGACACGAATTTGTTCGTACGAATACCTATTGATAGTGGTTCGTACGAAAGGAGTGCGCACACTGATTTGATTTTCTCCGTCAAATAGGTAAGTAGAGGTCCGGTGATATTGCGTTCTACACAGCACACGAACGTGTTTCAAAATCCTAACAAGTTCGGATTGTTTTCAGACGTCAGAAATAAATGATTACTATTTAGTGCTTAAAAAAATAATCTTTTAATCAAAATTTCTTTTCTAACTACAAAAAATTGTTTCTTATTAAGTTATAATACTTAAAAAAGCATGTACTTATATTTTTATTTTTTCTAACAATTTACTAACAATTTGTTGTATTTGCTCAGTATGTAACTGAACTCCTCCGCCACAGTTAAAGCCGAAACGGCTTTTGTAGCGATGAGAAAATTAAAAATCATGTCGTTTTTAATACTTTTGGTCAATAAATGAAAAAAAAAATTACTCGTACGTATACCTACGACTACGTACGATTCTCGCATCCAGTATGTGCGCTCCCATAGTATTTGGAAGGTTGGGATCGTTCGTGCATATTACAATATGTGGGTCGCACGAAAACGCGTCCAAAGTGAGCACGGCCTAAAACTTCTGACTTTTTATTGTTGTTCAAGCAATATGCACAATCTGGCTTCCAAAGCCCGAGTCTCTAAAGATTTTATACAGTTAACACATTCGAAACTATAATAATGCATATCTTTTTGAGCGGTGACAGCCCTGACTGCGGTTCTCAAAATTTACATTCATTGCTAAACTTTTGCGTCCCGTCTTCGTCTGCGGCCTAAGCTCTAATTCGGCCTTTGACCTGGTAATGTCCTGATTCTGAATGCAGATCTTGGTTAAAACCCTCAGTGAATAAGTTAACTGACTGTTACGAATAATCGAGACTATATTTGGTCAGGATCTGCCTCAGTTTCAATCCATTTCTGTATAATGTCCTAGCGGTCTTGACTGTCAAGACGAAGCCTTTGATCTTGTGGTCCAAATGTTAGACAGCTGCTAAATTTTAGTATTTAATTAATGTATTTCCGTAACTAATTGATAAGTATTATAACCATTGTCTCAATTCTACCCTTCATTACTTAGTTTAGTTTGGGACTAGGTATATTATATTTATAGTTTCTTATTAATGTTTATTTAATTTGCTAATATGATAATCGTTTAGCCATAAAATAGTTTCCATATCTTGCATACAACAAAACTTTCTCAGAATTCAGATAATTATTTTATAAACATTGGGAATATTTTGTACTTAACTTAGAAATCCGAAAACCAGAAAGTTAAATGATTTTGTTAAAACTCATATAATAATATGTTTCTTGGACGTCTTGGATGACCCACCCAGATGGTCAAAAGTTACGATTTAGAAGTCCCTCCTTAAATCTTACAAACTTTACCTACATTATGATAATGATTCTTAATCTTAATCTGTATTTGAGTAAAACTTGTTCTTAATAAAGTATTATGTTGAAATAATCTAAAACATCATGGAAATTTAATTTATATTAGAAACAACTTCTCAGTATTATTAGAGAAGATAGATAGACAATGGTATTATCGTTTTAGTTTACGTCAATGATCATAAAACAACAGCAAGCACTTTAAGGAAAACTTGAACTAACATTAACGTTAAACTAGGTTCAGAGAAGCTTCATAATGCTAAAGCTTTTTTATTTGGATGAGAAAACTTCACATTACAAAGAAAATGCCAGATAGCGCTGTATTATCAGATTGGCTATCTGTAGGTACTCGTAATTAGCCATATAGGCGGAATAATACAATTGCACTAATATTTTTAAGTGGAAGAGCTCAAAATGTGCGGTTGGAAAATCAGTCTACTATCAACAATTACTCCTAAATATTTAACTTGGCTTGTAATTTCCAACGCTTGACAACTGCATGAGGAAAGAGGTGGAATACCAATTGAACGAGCTAAAATTTTGCAGTTGATTGCATTATGGTCAAGGAAGTTTTGTTGGTGAGAAAATGTAACAATGTTTATCTTATTGGTGTTTAAAGTAAGTTGATTTGAGGCCAGCCAATGGCAAACCTCATTGAATCCTTTTTGAGCCATGTCATAAGCTTATACAGAGAAAGTTTGTGTATCAAATCTATCTATTTATGTTGGTTTTTAGATCGCATTGTTTTTTTATAGAAGTAGTTATTCATACTCGTATCTGACCCTAAAATGTAACACGTGAATCGTCAAAGTGTCCTTGAATCCAACCAATCCCTAAAACCTAGATTTTCTTCAGTCTTAAGTTTCTTTGAGACCACTGTGGATTCCATTTATTCATTAAGGTGAAGAAATTATTCCGAGCCGCGAAAATGCTACATTCCTGACGCCTTCATTTTGTTTCAACAAAATTAGATTCCTACCAACGTAGAGCGACCGAGATAATTTGGTATTTAACTCCGGCTAATCAGACAAACTTTGCACGCGTCGTACAAATACGTTCGCAAATGTAATGCCAAGGGCGGCATTACAAACTCCAATTGAACTTGTAGGTAGGTACTTGAATTTAAACTGAGTTTTTAAATGTATCAGATATTTTTTAATATAAGTAACAAAAGAAACTAAACGAAACGAAGCATACTTCCAATATTAAATAATAAACTAACCGAAACCTTAAAAAAGGCGAATTTGTAGAGATGTAAGTTTATGTTTGAAGGTTAAAGGATTTTTCTAGTACTTTTTTTTACTAAGTTAAAATATATCAGGTTCGAAAAGTTAAATAATTTCATTATAAAATTAAAAAAAAAACCCGCATGAGGTCATCCTGTGTGACATGCAGTTTTTTTCTAGTATTTCTGTAGTAAAAGTGATCATACAAAATAGCATTGTAAAAGAAAAAAAAACATAAATATACATGGTGTTAGAAGACCCATAACGAAAACGAAAACCACGTATTCTACCAATCGTTACTATCATTTTCTTGTATGAGGCCAAGTTTGGGAACTTGATAGTTAAGGAGTTATTGAGACTTTTTGACTTTGAGTCAATATTTATTTGATAAATATTAAACAAGAAAATATACTAGAAAAAAGCAACCAGTCTCATGTTGCTTTTTTCTAGTATATTTTCTTGTTTAATATTTATCACATAAAAATAGCATTGTAAAATGCGAAATTAAAAAGTTATAATCAATATTTATTTTTAAACATTATCGTTTAAAGCTACAAAACAGCAATGAATATCAAAACCAATCAATAAAACTGGGTCCCGGTCGCCTACTCGTACCCTCTAGACACAGGCGCAAGTTGTTGCACTCTTTTCATTGGGTGTAAAAATAACACCCACATTTTTTTCCTTCAAAATAAAAGTCATTTTCCAGCAATTTTTTACATATTCTTATTTAGATTGATGTACACACTATGCATATGTCGCAGCCATCTGGTTAAATCAGCCATTTGATTGGAAGGCTAGCCCATTAATTAAACACCGGCATTCAGTTGAATGACTAGGCTGATCGTTGATTGAACTAGCATCACTTACCGTTAAACTAGTTGGCTTATTGTAAGTTAGCCCTTTAAATACAGCTAACGTTAATTCAGCCAGGTGATTCAAATTTAGTTTTTTTTTTTCGATTCAACATAACTTACAGTGTTTTATTAAAATCAATATTGATATAAAAAATTGTTTATTGTAGTGTAATATATGCCTAATATTACACCACCGGCTACAGTTTTCACGAATAGTTTGAGTCTATAATGACATCTCATTTATTGAGACGGCTAACTATGACGTTCAGCCAAGTAGTTAAACGTTTCATTCAACGACTTGGCTAGTTGTCCCTTAGCCATTTTATTGGATGCCGGCGTTTAATTTACGGGCTAGGCCTCCTATTGAACGGCTGATTTAGCCAGTTGGTTACGTCACAAATATTACGGCTTCGGTATGGGTCTTTTAACATCCTGTATGGTTTTCCTTTTAATTATAAACCATATCTTTTTGTTGTTATTTTTGTTTTGAAACATTTGATCTTCCAAGTATCAAGGTGTTTAGCTCCTCCTACAACAGCTTAAGTAGGCTGTGGGTGAGAGCAGGAGAAAAGGATTTTATGATTAAGCCAAACCCCCTTATTATCGCTGTCTTAACTAATGTCCCCCCCCTCGTCATCGTAGCCACTTCTCCCACTTTTGTTTCTCAACCTTAATAAGCTTTTGAGACGGAAAACTTCACTTGGCTCAGTTCTCTTGCTGTTCCAATTTGTTGTTCTTCTTTTGTTTCAATTGTAAATAATCAGTTTGTTTAATTTTGGCATCATTCACTGTGTTTTTGTTTTAATTATGTGTTACTTCTCAAATTTTTGGTCGCTGGGCCTTAATAGTATCTAAGTTAGTTGTTTTCTGAAAAAGTGATAGATTCACAATGATTCTATTATCTGCAATTTCAATAGCAGAGAATAGAATCATTGTGCAAACGCTCAAGCATATCTTATTAAGTTTTAAAAGTTGTTACCTAAAACTTTCTTTGAATCTGTAACTACGAATTTCAATTAGAATTATAAGGACTTAATTATTTGCTTAACTTTTTACTACTTCTGCAAAAAGCAAAGTTCTAAGTGGCTTTACACCGAGACAAACAAAGTAATAGTGATTTGTATTATGAAGTTATAAGAATAAATAAGTAATTAAAGGTCTTTATATGCGGCCGCTGTCACGGCATGTTCACTTCGTTCGCTCGGTTTTGCTCGGCCGCGCTTTTTCTTGTCACAGTCCTAACCTAATCTACCGAACTTGGTCCAGGCTTAGTCTTGTCGGATCTCCAGGGTATCTCTTACAGAATATTATTAATCAAATTAGCATCCAATGTAACGACTCTTTATTACCAAAGAAATAATAAAATCTATTTTTAAATCAACATGTCGTTCGCACGTTTCATATTTTAAGCGGTTCGCTCTTTGGATCGTTGCCAAATGTGGCGAATTGCATCAAGAAATTATGCATATTATTTAGTTTCTGCTATGTCGTATCTTAATATTACATCATTGACACTAATGATATATTTTTTTATATATCAATTGATTGTATTGTACAACTAACAATCGACCGTAATAAGGTTGAGGAGGTCCTCAAGCATTAGACTATAAAATGCAAAATTGATTAAAAAGATCTCAAAGTATCAGAAATTGATCAAACACTATTTATTATTAAGACCAAAGTTAAGTGTACCTTGAGTTTTATAATAATAATAATTCTAATACTAAAATAACTGGCTTTTTATTGTATTAAATAAAAAAAATGCGTTGCTGTTAAGATAAACAGTTGATAAGATACTTTAATCCTCAGATATTTATTTAACTCAAGTTGATGTAGGTATACGTACACGTCGCTATCATACTTTGACAAAGTACTAAGTGCTTAGAGAGAGTTTTCTCATCTTACTCGATCTCGTTAAGGGATAAAATCCGAAATGAGGTCATCCGGCAGAAGACCAAAGTGACGGTCAATGAAGCAAGCTGAAGTGGCAACGGGCTGATCTCATCAGTCGGAGAACCGACGAGCGTTGGAGCAGACGTGTTCTCGAATGGAGACCACGTCTCTGTAAACATAGTGTAGGACCTGGTAGATGGACCGAGACGACCTGAGAAAGGTTGCGGGTAGTGGCTGGATGAAAAAGGCGAGAGACCGTGTCTTGTGGCGCACCTTAGGAGGTTTACGTCCAGCAGTGGACTGCAATAGGAATGATGATGATGATGATGACTCGCTCACGCCGAAGTTTGCGAACAGAGTTTAATTCTCAACCTTATTCCTATTGCATTAAGGCTACCTGTCAAAAATTTACTCTCACGCGATGGGAACGTTTGGACATTTGTAATCTCACACTAAACCCTCTAGTATCGGTCGCGAAGTTAGGAAGCGACTGTATCACGTTCTAGAAGTTGCATGATACCTTTCCTAAAAATTGTCACGTTCCTGGAGTAGGAATTATGTGGGAACCTATGAATTTTGTGACTTGAATCCCTAACGCGTTCCTAGAATATCGAGTTTCGTGACGAAAAAGAATTCTCGCAAGTACAGTTCACAGCAAAAAAGTTGACAGTTGCGCTGCAATCTTATTACGTGTGGCATAACTTGAATGTGCTGTCGACTTTAATAATACCACAAACTATGATAATACTCTATATATTTTTCTTCTTTATATTTTTAATGTTTAGCCATTAATCTTCTCATGTTCTCTCAGCGACATCTATTAGATAACGTTTTTATCAGTGATAATGTGGTTCGAGGTGGTGGGAGCCTGGTGACCTGTAACACAGGTATTTTGTACCTAGCTTAGGCATTAGCCTCTCACAAACTTATATTCCTTATTCCTGTTTTGTAAATGTCTTTATTTCAATGCTAAGTTTCTGATGAGAAAATTAAATTTATTTTTATTATTATTTTATTACTCTACGATTGCAATTACGAAAGTTGAGGTAGGTACTTTGGCAAGGATAGGTGGTCAAAAATGTATTAATTTCGTGCTTCGTAATGCATAAAGCCGACTATCCTGGCTGTTTTGCTGACCCCGGAAGTTCCCGCAGGCTTATTATCTAACCAGTTTCGGCGCTGTCATTACTGTCACATTTTCATACTGTATGACAGCCAACAACAACAACGACGAAACTGAAACTGAACCGAGTTTTCGTTAGATAATCAGCCCTCCGGCGTGCACATACCGCGTAAAATCCATTAAACGGGTATCAATGGGTGACGTTGTAAGCCTATTCTACTGTCCAAATCGAGCGCACGCGAATATCGCCTTACTTCCACGACTGTACAACGTCAAAGTCAAAGTCAAAGTCAATATCATTTATTCAGTCTAGGCTGTTACAAGCACTTATGAACGTGGCTGGTTATGCGCCCAACCTCACAGAAAAAAGATGCCGATCTCTACTGTGGCCCTTAAGGTCCATACACACAATGTCATGTTTTGCATAAAAACGAACAGTAGTGCAGAAGGGGAAAAATCCCCACGACACTATCAGTAGTGCGGCTTAGTAGTGTCGTGGGGAAGGAGGGGAACTGACATGCAGAAATATTAGTACAATCGGGGAACTTCCCGGTTGACCAGTACAGTTTTTTTGAGAAACGTTTTCTCAGAAAGTACTAAGGTTAAATAAATTATTTATTATTCTAATGAAATACCTATTTATGTTCTATTATTTGTGATATAAACGTTTATATATATATATATATATATATATATATATATATATAAATTTTTTAAATAAAACTCCTTAAAAAAACTCTACTGGTCAACCGTTCCGTGGTCAAGTTCCCCGACTGTTCCTAGCGATTATTTAGGTCCTGTTAATATTTCATGTACAAATTCTTTTATAAATATACTCGTACTAAATGTTAGCAAGACTGTTAATTAAGCAAAAGATAGCAGCAAAATAAATACATAATTATGAAAATAAACAAGAGCAACATTTTGTTGGCAATTCGGTTCACTTGTTTTTCATTCGTAAACAAAATTCTGAGCAATCGTTCAAAAACATCAATGAATGATAAGCACTTTTTCATGTTTGCGTTTCTATTGAGGGTCTACATGGAATTTTGAGCTTTTTATTGCGTCAACCGTTCATGTTCTCTTTCGGCAGTACGACTTTGGAACGCTTTGCCCCTTATCATACGTAGTGCCTCTAGTAAGTTTGCTTATAAGAGATTGGCCCGAGAGCATTACTTTAGTTCTGTACTTTAGATCCGTCATCTCTCTGATCTCTGATCTCTGATAAGTATTATGTTATGTTGTGATATAATATTGTATTTATATTATAAAATAATATATATAGGTATTGTATTTATATATGTATGTATACGTCTCTATGTATTATATAACGTAGCTTTAAGTTTAGTAGGTACATATGTATAATGTGTTCAATATCGTTTATTTTAAAATCAGTTACTTTTTTATTGCCGCACGGATATCTCATTTACATCCTTTCCGGTTGACTGGTAGAGAATGCCTAAGGTCATTAAGTTCGCCATTTGCTGTATATGTGCAATAAAGTTTAAATAAATAAATATACCGTTGTAGAAGTTTTAAAACGATTGGAAATTCAGCCATTCATTTGCAAAAGCAGAAATTCAAAGGTATGCAAACCTTTTGTTTCACGAGAAAAGTAAATAAAAATCTCTTGAAACATAAATGTAAGCTATTAACCCGGCGAAGATATGAAGGGGTAAAATTGACCCAGTCAATTTTTAATTCGCGCGCGCAGACGTCGAGGCAGCGCGAGTTTACACATAGAACTTTTTCTGTAAGTAGGTTATACGTGGCAAGCCTTGTAAGCACTTCGCACTTCTGGATCCCCATGGATAAATCTCCAGCCAAACACGTGCTGAGTGAGTTGGCAATTTACATTACGTGGCATTTTTGACATGGCAAAATTAAATTGTAAGTTACAATGACAAGTGATAGCAAGTCAAAAACGTCACTGACATTTGACGAAAGAGTCAAACCATACTGCCACTGATTTATTTATTTTTCTCCGCATAATGTGTGTATGTATTTATTTATATGTATGTATCTATATGTGATATTATTAACTTTACCGATAATAAACTTCCGATAGTCGTCCTCATTTTAATCAGAATAACAGCGCCTCTGTGTCTCATCCTGCCCAACTTGCATGGCACGGAGGCAAATTGCAGAGACAGGGTTTTTTATTGACTACACGCATTGTTTATTAGAATAATATATATAAAAACACAAGTGTAGTTTTTCTTCCCACCGCCAAATAATTTTGAATGTCTCAGTAGCTGTTACTAACCCGCCAGCACGCCGAACAACGCTAAACAGGCAGCCGCCGCCTTTGCATTAAGAGGCGATAAAGTTGCTTAGTTTTTAAAACTGATGATTAAACTGTAAATGAAACCGATTAATCTGTAAATGTATAGCAAATAATCCCAACTGCAATGAAATAATTTATTTATTTTTCGTTTTTTCGTCTTCTTTTCGAGTCTTGCTAAAATTGATTATTTTTAGGCCTTTGCAAAAAAATAATTAAGAAAAAAATTTTGTACTATAATGTCTGTTTTTATTTTCAAAATACATAAAATATAACCCAACTTATATTATCATCTCCAATGTTATGTTTAAAAATAAAGATTTACTCGTCTAAAAATCAATAGAAACACAGGGTCAAATACACCCTCCAGAACCTCCACTTAACTATTTTCAGTACATCCTCGCCGGGTTAAACCTTTCGATGTTTTTTTTTATTATATTTTTTGTTTGTTTGCGTTCTCTTTTTAGCTTGCTTTGGTGGCTTTCAGTTAATATTTATTTTTATTTTAAGCTTTAATTACGTACAGATTGAGTTCCGTTTCATGTATTACTTCTATGTACAGTCTACAATTTCTACATCCACGAAAAAAACCTTTTCACCTCACACGCACTGAAAAGAAGGTTTTGTCAATCAGTTTAGGCGTAGAAAATCGCTTTTTGCGGCCTAGCGCGGCAAAGTACTTTTTTTAATTTAATAGCTAAAAATATGTCATAATGCGTTCCGAATCGCACTATTGACTTTTTGTTATATTTTATTCTTATTTTAAATAGCTTTAAATTAATTATAATACTTCGTTTTGGTTTTATTATATTATTTTAGTTCATTAAATCATAAAAACAATAACAATAAGATTAAACTATTTGTTATAAAGAAAATATATTAAGCTGGGTGAGATTTCACAACCTATGATTGGATTTCGGAACGTGACTTAAATCTTTATTTTAAATTGTCTTTGTCTTGTACCTCATGTCAGTGTCAACATTTACGGAATCATTTTTATTCTTATTAATAAGTAACAATATATTCCTACTTTAAATAACTTTGAATTAACTATAATACTACCTTTTTTATTATATTAGTTTTTTATATCATTAAAACAACGAGAATAAGGTAGGTATATTTAGATTAAAATTTATGTTTAAAGAATTTTGTACCGGAAGTTGACCGCGGAAACAACTATAAAATATTCCTCGCTGTTGTGAGGTGAAAAATTGTGTGTTGCGCTCGGCAGAAAAGTTTTTAGCGTCTTGTAACTTTGAAATCCTCGCTTCGCTCAGGATTCAATCTTTGTATCCTAGTATCCTTCACTTGCTCAGCTTTTAATAGAGGTAACTCGCCGTTAAATAACCAGCTTTCCAGCCTTGCATAACAAATAAATATTTTTGGACAGTCTTCTAAAAATAATATCAACTACATTGAATGCTTGTATTCAAAATATTAAATACCTACATACCTATGACAAATTTTAAAACGAAAAATATTGGAAAAAATCAACTCGGCCTCATCTTAATCGATCGTTATACACCAGAAAAGATGTTGCAAGGATATTCCTAGCATTGATGTGACAACGCTGGCCTACAGCGTATGAAAAATATAAAAGTATTGGAAAATTTCGACGGTGGTCCGCAAGTTTCGGTAGCTCAGTCGTTAGAGCATTGGACCGGATTTCTAAAGGTCGTGGGTTCGAGTCCCATCTGAGAATTCACTTGTGGCCGAGTTGATTTTTCCAATATTTTTATTTAAAATGTATCATACGTAAGTAGGTATTTAATATTTTGATACAAGCATTCAATGTAGTTGATATTATTTTATGATTTTTTAATTTTTGCATACAAAAATTAATTGGAGATTAAGTATTGGAGAATTTCAACGGTGGTCCGCAAGTCTCTGTAGCATCTGAGAATTCACTTGTGGCCAAGTTGATTTTTCCAATATTTTTATATTTAAAATATATCATAAGTATAAAAATAGAATTGAAATATGAAAAAAAAAATTAAAAACCATACACCTACTTACCTACTTATTAAACTAAAATGTTAATATTTCAACACGGTTTTATATTTTAAATTCATAAGAATAAAATGTTGTGAATGTATGAATAATTGGGTAAAGCAAAGTGCATTTAAAATTGTTGAGTCTCAACTTGGTTCAATGTTCGTCAGTTAATGAGATGCGATAGCTCTCGACTTGTATGGCATTCTTGTTTCGTGACTTGGCGAGCAAGTTAAATTTTACTTTTAATAAATAAAATATTTACTTGCCAAATTCGTACATGAAATGAAAAATAAAAATAACCAGTGCAACTTATCGTGGACAACCAAAACAATCTTTGTTTTTTTTTATTAGATAAGTATTTTCTAATAAAATAGCAAAGTAAATGCATAACTTGAAATATAAAAAAAAATACACAAACTTTGTTAAAATCCGTCTTGTCACGTCCGAAAAGAAGTGATCATAGGCTTCTCCTTCCGGAAACCTCAACGTCCTTAACCACTGAGGAACTGGCTGGTCTCATCTCTAGCCCTCTCTCTTAAACACAAAAATGAATAAAACATCGTTGTTATGGCTATTCCACAAATATAGTTTAACCGCCAGAGAGAAGTAGAAGTGAGTTGGAGTAATTTAAAAGTTAACAAAATTAATAAAATAATGAAAGCCATGTATTTCCGTTCTCCTAATTAATGTTGACGGTTACCTTCAATCCAATTTGCCATCAGCCAGCTGAAGAAGCCCCGGCTCGAAACCTTTTTAGCCAGTTTCCATTTCTGTAAGCTACAAATTCAATAGTAATTAATATTTTAACGAGTGTTTTTATTTTTTCCCTTGTAATTGTTATTAGTAAAGTTGATCTGTTGACGACGATATTTTGAATTTTTCTCTCCTATAATTGAAAAGTCAATATAAAATTACGTCCAGTCAATTTCAGGTGTGGTTGTATAAATATTTTTTTCGATTTAAATAAGAAATGAACGATATTTTGTATACTTTCATTTTGTAAAAGTCGATATGAATGAGGTGATGTTGTTAAAATATTTTCTGAGAACTGAATGCCTATTTCTTTGAATTCGGTTACCTCTTTGGCTTTATATTATTACGAAAATTTAATTGTGGTTTGTTGGGAGTCTTTGTATTCAATGTCCAAAATCACTGACCGCATTACATCCTTATTAACGTGTTGCTTCACATTTTTTTATCTCTCTCGATTATTCATAAATAATATTCATTACTATGAGTAGGTCGTACGTCCTACTCGTACAATATCAAATATTTAGGCCAAATAGTTTATTAATTAATCTTGTTTATAAAACTATTTTGTACACAAATAGCTGAATTAAGACATACCAACTCTATTTCAAGCGTTAGTCTCATATCTGAAATCTCGTGAAATTATGCCAGGCCGATGTGAGGCGCGGAAAGAAAATACTTCGGTAATTAAATTACTTGGGCTGGATGAAAAGAATGCGGCCTCCAGGTTCACGTGAAGTAGGCTGTGTGGAGCATAATATGACGCTTGGTATTTGTATTAAGGTTTAAGTGTTTGGGATGGTACTTACATGAAATTTTGTAAATGGAAAAATAACTGTAGATATTAGTATTTGGTTGCTATAGACCTTTGTCCGCGGGGATCTCGTTTTAGTTGTAAAATTGAAGTAGATTGTATGACGCTTGGTATTTTTACGTAGGGTTAAAGTGTTTGGGATGACTCTTAAAGCTGTAGATTATAGCAGTAGACCTAGTTGTAAAATTGAAGTATACTGTGTGAACTTAATATGACGCTTGGTTTTTTTTATTAAGGTATAAGTGTTTGGGATAGTATTTACATTTAATTTTGTAGATAGAAAAATAGCTGTAGATGATGGTATTAAGTTGCTAGAGACCTTTGTCCATGGGACCTCGTTCTAGTTGTGAAATTTAAGTATATTAAGTTCACACAGTCGAACTTAATATGACGCTTGGTATTTGTATTGTGTTTAAGTGCTTAGGATGGTACTTACATTAAATTTTGTAGATAGAAAAATAGCTGTGTATTTTATTGCAAAAGTTAAAAGCGGCGGTCGCAACTTCACCCAGTTCTAGTTTATTTATTTTTCTTGCACTAATTTCACTTGCAATAAAGAAATTGCAATAAAGAAATTTCAAATTTGTTTTACCGGTTCAGATGAATATCGACGTGAATCTGTACAGCCTTCTGCCAAAGTACAATAGATTGCTTTCAGTGTTTAATGCAAAACATTCAGGTAGAAACAAACATGACTTGATTGTTTCTTAAATGAAAATCAGATTTTACGCTGGTACTGTCACTAAAAATATTTTAGATTGTTTTAATTTCATAAATAATTTCAAATGGGAATGTAATATTGTTTGTGTGTTCTCAATGCTGGATAAACGGGCTTAGATGAGATTTTGCATACAGATTTTAAACGCCTCTGTGGTCTAGTGGTAGCACCACCGCTATTAGACCCAGAGGTCCCTGGTTCTATTCCCAGTGGGCTACATATTGTTTTGGGTTTGGTTGGTGGTAGGCTTGTTGTAGGACATAACACCGTATTTTCAGTGTGCATCAGCATTGGAAATTAGTGATAAGATATCCGCTAGATATCAGCAGTTGAGGTATTCATCGAAACGCAACTGAACTATTCATCGAAGCACACCTCAAAAGTGCACTTCGAAGAATGATTAAGAATATAATAATTTTCATCCTCGAAGCGCACCAATGTTGAAATTTTGATTAGGGATGAGAAAGAGGAACTAGGCAGGTGTCTTAATTTATATTGTGACGGGACTGTCGGGAAAATTAACAAACAAAAAGTACCAGGGCAGCTGCTGCTAACGTTGTTATGCTGCGTAACAACGCAGGAGTTATTATACTTACTCGAAAAGCTTCTGCCTATAATAAAATAATAATAAAAAAACTTTAGGTTCTCAAAACCTCTAAAAATAAAATAACTCCTCGTTACATATGCGACCCTGATATTTTCATCTAAAAATATTTTAATTTAATAAGTAATCTTAACACTAACAAACACCCTCCTAAATACCAATAGTAAAAATGAGTATTAAAACTTCTGTCTATATCATAATCTATTACCACAGACCTATATGGAGATAGACGGTAAAAGTGTACCTACCTTTGCGTGCCAAAAGCTTGATCCACGGTCAAAGTTTTACGACGTAATTTTACGACGAGTAAGTCGGTCCGCTTGAGACCGTTGCTATGAAAACACGCGTCACTCGGAAACGAAAATGGTTAATTGTGCAGCGCTTTCTTGAAAGAACTCATCAATAACATTTACACATCACTAAGTCTCGCTCGTGGCGTCATGGTACATACGAAAAATTCGACTCGCTAGGTTTTCATACAGTTTGAAGCGTTCTTTACATCTATCTCGATATAGGTCTGTTGTATATAACGTTTCCTTCATGCTCTCCCCTATGGGTGCGCTTCGAGGAATACCCCCAGCAGTTGAGGATTCCGGAAGAGTACTTAAGAGTACTTAACATCACTCATGATAATAGCGAAGCATTAAAAAAACTTACTTTTGCTCCTTTTCACATTTTCGTCGACAATAACGTGCATAGAACAACGATTTAACATACAACTCGAAGAAAAGCGAGTTTATGGTTTTTGGGGCTGGTGGTAAATGTCCAGATACTGTACCTCCTATTGTACTCTGCAATAGTGAACTACAAAGAGTAAATGAATTTAAATACCTTGGACACATTGTTACCGCTGACCAAAAGGATGACCATGATATTGAAAGGGAACGGAGAGCATTGGCCGTGCGGAGTAATATGCTGTCCCGCAGATTTGCTCGTTGCTCCAAACAAGTGAAAATCACTCTTTTCAAGCATATTGCCAAGTTTTTTACACGAGCAGTCTGTGGGTGAATTACACTCAAAGGGCCTATAATGCTCTCCGTATTCAATACAATAATGCGTTCAGGGTGATGTTGGGGCTACCCCGTTTTTGTACTGCTTCAGGTATGTTCGCTAGCGAGCACACTGATGACTTTTACGCCATCCGACGCAAACGAGTGGCATCCTTGCTTGACAGGGTACGGGGTAGTAGTAACATCATTCTGAGCACTATAGCGGCAAAGATGGATTGTCCAATCCTGAGATTCTGGATATTGCTCCTTATTAAATGACATGCTTTGTTAAATCTGTTTTTCCTTAATATTTACTAACATAGAATGTAAGATAAAATTTGTAACTAACAACAAATAATATGGACATAACATAAATATTGTAATAAGTATTTTGTATTTGTCTGAAATAAATGAATATAATAATAATAGAGGAAAGGGCATGAAATGAACTATCAGATTATTCCAACTTGCGGAGTTTCCCTGCACGGAGTTCAAATGAAAAGCACCCCTCGTTAGTGTAGCTCCAGGAGTCAATTCCCTGAGGTCGGGCGAATTGAAAGCGTCGGTTGCAAAATTGGAATCCAGACAACCTACAGTTTTAATTTTCTCCGGTACTAGCACTCTTTAGTATGATAACGATGAGTGTGTGATAGGAACGTTAATCGGATCGTTTTAAATAAATTTAGATAATTTTGTTGCAAATCTATATATTAACGTTTTAGCTTTTAACTTAATAGGTATATTTATAAAACGAAACGGATAGAAAACTTGTAATTTTTTTTTGTTTTACGACGTTTCGACACCATTCTAACTCCGGTAGTCATCCGCACTCATCTTCTATATTACCCTTCCTAAGAATAGCACGCTATTTAAAAGAAATAAATTTCGTATTTATGATAAATTTTAAATAGAAAAATATTGGAAAAATGAACTCGGCCGCAAGTGAATTCTCAGATGGGAAGCGAACCCACGATCTTTGGAAATCCGGTCCAATGCTCTAATCACTGAGCTACCGAGACTTGCGAACCACCGTCGAAATTCTCCAATAATTTTATATTTTGAATACGCTGTAGGCCAGCGTTGTCACATCAATGCTAGGAATATCCTTGCATTCGAAAGAAACATCTTTTCAGATGTTTAACGGTCGATTAAGATGCAACCAAACCAAAGGTAGAGCATTGGACCAGATTTCCAAAGGTCGTGGGTTCGAGTCCCATCTGAGAATTTACTTGTAGCCGAGTTTATTTTTCCAATATTTTTCTATTTAAAATTTATCATGAGTATAAAAATAGCGTTGAAAAATGCAAAAATTCTAAAATCATAAATTTTGTATTTTTTCGCATTTCGGCTTAAAATCAATATGTCTTATTTAAATAGGACACCGATGTTATGGTTGCAATAAAAAGCATATGTTTATTGTTCTTTTATTCTCCAAGATCATATATTGATTCAATATAGTATTTATAGTCGATGTTAAAGTCGATAGGGTACTAAAATGGTGCTCTATTTGAAACGACAAAGCTGAAATCATTGCTTCTCCACGGAGCTTTTTAAGTTTTCATATTGTTGTATGGTGCGGTGTTTTCTGCATTTCAACGCTTTGCGCCTATTTTTTAAGAGAAGGCTTTCTCGTCGTCTCGCTGTCTCGGCTCTGAGGTCTTTACCAAAGCACAACGTTTCAGAAGACAAAAGCAAACCGCCTCAGTGACTTGCTTCAAAGTTATGCACTAAATTCTAGTTTGATATAAAAAATTGGACAAAACTTCTTCGAACAAGCTAAAGTAGGGAATTTGGATAGGTATAGTACATTTTCTCTAAAACAAGTTTAAACTTGTTCCATTTTAAAATACGACTTCAAAAAGGGAAATGTAAAAATAATTACCAAAAAAATACCAAATAATAAAACTCCATAATTACAACAGACACCGTCTTCAAACTACGCTTTTTGGTGTCGGTGCCAGCTACAACGATAAAAACTGTGTGTAGGCACTTCCTATAATGCAATGTAGGATGCACCATTGATGCCCTGCCTGGCACCGACTTCAAAAAGTACAATTTGAAGACGGTTTCTGTTGTAATTATGGGGTTTTATTATTCAGTATTTTTTTGGTTTTCATGTTTCTTTTTTAAGTCGTATTTTATATTTTTAATTTCCTTTTTATTTTTATTTTTTTGTGTTAGATAAGCTCAGTACTCTTTTCTCATATCCATCGTGAGGAGCACAATTGCTTAGTAATCGTATCGCACCCGTAATATACTTTAATATTTCCGATGAACATGTGTGGTCTTCATCATGCGTTTGTTAGAAATTATGACCATAAGTACATGTATCAACATGTATGGATATGTAATTAAAATTCTACTGGAAATGTTAAAGAGCTTCAATTGTAGTTAAAATAAAGTATTGTTATACTTGGAATAAAGAAATAAAACCTTAGAAATTTTTCAACAATTACTGGAATTTATTAAATAAAAACGACAATTTAAAAATGTTCTTTCAATTATAATGATTATTTAAAACACAACTTTAAACACATAACACATTTATTTACATAATCTTTACCCTTAAGGAGAACATCAAGTATAACCTCAAATAAAATTAATCGAGAATAACACAGTATCAGAAAAGAATAAAACAGTGACTATTACGGGAGAATAAAATAGTAATAATTAGGGTAGAATAAAACAATATGGAAACACTTAGCTAGACCTCTAAATAAAAGTGAATCAAGTTCAAACAGTATTAAATTAAAATAAAACAATATTTAAGTAGAATTAGACAGTATATATAAATAGAGAAAAATCATTGTTCTTATTTATATATTTTTATTTTCTGTAAATGGCTCGGCCAGTCTGACATTGTGTCTGGCTTAACGGCCAACAACGTTACCCACAGTCGTAATATTTCTAAATTTTATTAAATTACTAATTTTTACAATGTTATTAAATTACTAATTAACTTCTGGGGCGTTTTTAGTTTTGAAAATTAGAGAATAAGATGCTTGTTAGTGTAATAAACAAACTGAAATATCTGCAACAATCTATCACGTTCCACTCCACCAAATGGTACTGTATGGAAGCAACTGCACGAGTTACTTAAGAAAACACCGAAACCGATGTAGGTGTGCCTATAACATTATTTTTTTCAAAATTCAATAAAAAATTCAAAATTCAATATCATTTATTCAGTCGAGGCTGTTACAAGCACTTATGAAGAAAACTCAAAGAAGCTACGCCATCGGTTCACAAACCCTTTTGAAGAGTACCCTTGATCCCTCCAGGATCTCATCGTCAGACCCTGCTTTGACGTCAATGGGACCAACTTTAAAAGTACACCCTTTCAAACAAAAAAATAATTATTCAAATCGGTACACAAATGACCGAGTATTGAGGTATTTAATCTATACTAATCTATACTCATCATTATAAAGAGGAAAGATTTGTATTTTTATATGTAACGAATAAACTCAAAAAGTACTGGACCGATTTTGACGAAATTTGGTATAGAGAATCCTTAGACCCCAAGTAGTAACATAGGCTATAAATGATTCCAAAATACCCACGGGAACGGGAACCACGCGGGTGAAACCGCGCCCGGCCTCTAGTATTTTATAAATCCGATAGCCACGTTTGGTCTTCATCATAACTTCATGATAACCTCCTCCTTTTTTTGAAGTCGGTTAAAAAGTAAAATCATACGAGTATAAGAAGTAAATATATGACTTGTTTTTTTTTATTTATCAAAGAGTCTAAGAAACATACTGACTACACAGAGGACTTCCTTCAGTTTTATTCTTTTCATTACATTACCCTCGGAAGCACTCGAGTTTTGAGCCTTAAAAACACACACATCGGACAGTCAGTCGGCTGGAAAGATAAACGGGATGAAAAGTTGCCTCCACATAACTTAGCTGAGATAACACGTTGCATACCACTGTGTTTTCGGTAATGTGAAGTGATCGCACAAACGACGATGTCGACTGTTCACTCGTATTTGAGCGAGATCCTATGAGATAACTTATTTTTTTTTATGAATGACGGGAATACTCTTAGCCTTCATCAAACATGATGTTAGGTATTGATAAGGCTGAAGATGGAAGCGAGCCTCTCCCGGAATCCACAACCACTGAGGAACTGGCTATCTTATCTCGAACTGCCGGTACACAACAATGCTGAAAACATTGTTGTTATGGCGTCAGGCTTAAATACGATGGTGGTAGCTAGCCAGGCGGGCTTACAACAAGTCCTACCACCAACCAAACTGAATACAATCTGTACCCCCGCTAGGAATCGAACCCGGGACCCCTGGGTCTGATACCGGTGGATGTACCACTAGACCACAGAGGCGGTTAAAAACTCGTTGTATTCCACTGTGTTTTCGGTAATGTGAACTGATTGCACAAACGACGATGTCGATGGTTCACTCGTATTTGAGCGAGATCCTATTAGCTAACTCGTTGCATTCCACTGTGTTGTTGGAAATGTGAAGTGATTGCACAAACGACGATGTCGATGGTTCACTCGTATTTTAGCGAGATCCTATGAGCTAACTCGTTGCATTCCACTGTGTTGTCGGTAATGTGAAGTGATTGCACAAACGTTGATGTCGATTGTTCACTCGTATTTGAGCGAGATCCTATGAGATAAGTCGCTGCATTCCTCTGTGTTTTCGGTAATGTGAAGTGATTGCACAAACGACGATGTTGATGGTTCACTCGTATTTGAGCGAGATCCTATGAGCTAACTCGTTGCATTCCATTGTGTTTTCGGTAATGTGAAGTTTTAACTTAGCAACCAATCGACTTGATTTTGGGTATAGAGTTAGTTGATGGAGAGTAACATTATGCTACTTGTTATCTCGATATTACTGCGGAAGCTAGTACTGTGATTTATGATTTTTGTAATTTTTGCATTTTTCAATGCTATTTTTATAGTTATGGTAATTTTTTTTATAGCATTGGATTTCCAAAGGTCGCGGGTTCGATTCCCGTCTGAGAATTCACTTGTGGCCGAGTTAATTTTTTCCAATATTTTTCTATTTAAAATTTACCATAACTAGTACTGTGATATATCGAATATCTGAAGACGGGCACGTAGATATTTGGATTCTTTAATACCCTCAAAATTGCAAATTCAAATTTATTGCAATCCACATTTTAAAAAAATCCACCTGCATAAAAAGACAAGTTAACTGTTTCCATCTTTTCAGTTGACATGTCTTTTTAAGCAGGCGGATTTCTTTGTTTTTTAAATGTATTTTTTTTATTTATATCTTTTAGTTATTTATCGATCATGGAATACTTTTAAAAAATCCTCAAGACTAGATATTTAATTTGATATCCATATTGAAGTATCCTAAAAGAAAAAAAATCCATTCAAATAATAGCACCCCACAGCCGCTATGATGGGTTTTTTTCAACATCACATATCTAAGATCACTTGGGCTGTCAAGACAAATCTTTATTATCGAAATCAGTTTAGCCATTTTAGAGATAAGAGGTAATAAAGAATATTACATATAAACAAACATACAAACATACAAGATACGCGCGAAAAACTTAACCCTTCCTTTGCAGTCGGGTAAAAACAATTACTTAGTACAAAGCTGGTAATGCACATGATTATACAAGTGGCGTCCGTAAGGACATTTACTTTACCAACGAAATACAAGAAAAACGGATTTATCAACTAAGTAATCAAATATAGAAGATTTAAATAAATTTTCATGAGTAGAGGTAACTAAATAGTGATTAATAGATTTATCATGTTTGCATTATATACTTCCAGATATTTCCGCAAGCCCCTGTAAAAACAGATTGAAACCTCAAAAGGAAAAATACTCGTACGTCACCGGTTTTCATTACCAGTTTCGCGTAACACGAAACCTAAATACAGACGTTATAATGCGTCAATGAAACTCAATTTCTTCGAACAAACCCTCGGGAGGTCGTTGAAAAATCGGCACGATCACATAAAAAAAACAACTTACTCTTTGATCATATGATTTCAATACGAACGTGTTGTTTTGTTCGCAATTCGCGAACAGGAAATTGTTCCCCGCCCGGGAGATTCAACAAATCTCGCGGGGCTCCGATGTGGATTCAATCAAATGGTAAGAAATCACGCGATTTCTACGAGAAATCATTATTGTTAAAATGTAAATTTGAAAAGTTAACGAATCGCTTTGTTGCCGCCAACAATAGGGAATTTCCGAGTAATTAACGTTGAAGTTGGTTAAAAATTATATTTGTTTCCGTTTCGGAATATTTTCGGTAGACGAGCCCTTTCGGTAACCCTTTTATAAAATTGTGGTGGAATTCAATTATTTTTAGTGTTCTTATATTTATTAGAACTTGTGGTACGGATATAAAAGAGTACAGTATCACAAAGTAATAAATCTAGGTGTGCACCTAAATGCCAATAACACCCAGTTAGAGAACAAAAAATTACCTAGCTCAGTATAGTAAGACTGTTTTTCTGTTACAATATTAGTAAATAACACTAAACTTTCATAGTCACTATTACTATAATTATTAGGCAAAACGGGATTTCTACTATCTTTGTATTTTCTTTCGAGTCCCCAATATTTCGGTGCATTTGCATGCGCCATAATCACGCAGTAACTAAGTCCCGTTTAAAATCCCGTTTAAAATCCCGTTTTTCTAATAAAAGACAAGTAATATTAGTTAAATTCACTCGAGTAAAACGTTTTATTACTATCTAAGCTTTTATTGTAGTAAAAAGACTAGACTAGACCTCTCAAGCCATGTTAAGAGTTAAAAGATAATATATAAAATGCGCTTTGCTAGATTTATTGTTCGTTCCTGCCATTAGAGTATTGCGCTTAGTTTCCGGCTGGCAACATTGGAGCAAGTATGCAGATGGAACTGAGCGGCTCATATTTCTGCAAAATACTAAATTACTTAGCTGGAGACAATACGTATCTGACTTGGGACAGGCACGGACTAAGGATGAAATTATATGTATTAAACCAGCTTTTACCTACTGGATGGAATTTTCGGCAGTTAATAATGGACAGAAATTACATGTAGCATAATTTTGCAGTAAAATCATTCGCGGAAAATGCAGTGAACGCAAACGTAGTCTAGTCTGAAATAAATTAACGGAATGATTGATAAAAGAAATTCGTAACTGTATTCGTTTTTATAGCCCTGAATTAAATAATTAAAATTTACGAGCTAAAGATTTAAATAATTGTGGTTTTGAATAAGTTTATGTGTTATTCAAACGATTATATACATATACAACTCTTGATATGTGTTTAAAATGGTTCATAAGTGTAGGTACTATCGCTGAACTTCCCAGTTGATCAGTAGAGTTTTTTTGGGACTCGTTTTCTCGGAAAGTACTAAGGTTATAGAAATAATTTATTATTTAAATGAAATACCTGACAATGTTGTATTATTTATGATATGAACGTTTTCTATAAATCTATTATTTTTTCAAATAAAGCTCCTTATAATAATTCTACTGGTCAACCAGGAATTTCCCCGACTGCACAATAATATAGTTTCGTCGTCGTCGTCTCAGCCATATAACACCCACTGCTGGGTATAGGCCTCCCCCAAAAGGGGGGGTTTGCCATAATCGCCACGCTTGGCAGGCGGGTTGGCGATCGCAGTATGGCCAAGTATGTAGGAGACGCTGCTGCCCGTCTCCTGAAGGCTGAGTCCCTTAGTCGCCTTTTACGACACCCTCGTGATGAGAGGGGTTAGTGCTATTCTAAGCCGACACTACACAGCTATAATGCAGTTAAAACCTTTTAATATTACATAAGCTCCAAGACGTTATGTTCGGCGAAATAGCAAATGTGAGTGGGTCTTTGCGAAGAAAATAGCGAAAATGTACATATTACACCGTCTTCTAAAACACTGTTTGAAACTTGCCTAAAATTCCACATAACCTACTTATTTCACTACAGCGTATGCACATTTGTAAAGTGCATAGCGAATGTGCCGGAAACGAAACTTTTAAACGATAATCTATGTTCTGAACTAAATTCTTTTATCAGTATAAATGTTGGTATTCAAAAGAGAAAACGTATGTCGGTACGTATTTATTTTATACAAGCGGCCTCGCGGTTTCACCCGCTTGGTGGCTTGGGAGCCTATTCAATGCAAACAAACAAACAATTAAATCTTTCCTCTTTATAATATTAGTATAGATGGACAGTTAGCACTATATAAACTTACTGCTCAAGTACCTATAACTCAATATTAAAATGGCTGATGACGACGCGATTGCAATGCGTAATAACCGTCAGCGGATATGTCAAAGAAGCAGCGCACCTCAACGTATAACAACAAGAGATTTTAGCAGCCCAACTCCTTCAAACAATATAAATACTTATTTCGCGTTGAATGTGTGTGTCTCGGCAATACCAAATTTCATAGTAAGTAGAGTACATTAGAAGCTAAGCTACACAGAAAAGTTCAACATCTCGCGCGTTGTTCAATTGACATCGCAATACCAAATGATCTTTGACGAGTTATCAAGAAGGAAGACAAAAGCTTCCAAAAGTATTACCACAGAATATTAGTACAGCAGACTTAAAAGTGGTAGCTCTATTGTTCTGTCTAAGAAATCAGGCCCTGTTTAATGAACGTTGCAAATTGTAAACTTAAATGGTATTTATTTTTCATAATTGTACAGTTTTTAGAAAAAACGTGTCCATTTTGACAGCAAAATTAGACAAGTAGAATTGTCAGTTTTGTTAAACATGACGGTTGTAGCGTCCACCTTATGTAATTAGAAAGTCTAAAGTAGGTAACTACTATATCCAATCACCATATAAAATCTTTGACTATACCTCTGAAACTATCAAATACATAACCATCAAATCATATTTTAAATAAATCCTTCTATAGATTATTATAAATGTAAAAGTTTTGATGATTAGATGATTGGATGTTTGTTACTCAATCACGCAAAAACGGCTGAATGGATTTTGATAATACTTAAAAGCTTGGAGGGGAACATAGGATACTTTTTATCCCGATATTCCCCCGGGAACGGGAACCACGCAGGTGAAACCGCAGGCGGCAGCTAGTAAACAATAAAATAAAAACCTCATTGTTATCATGATATAGTCCCAAATGCGTACTAAAGCATCATAATGAGCAGCGTCTATTCACCGTTATAATAATGTCTCGTATTATGTACTTACGAATATTCCTACATCTTCCTATATTTCATCATCATTGTCATCATCACTACCATATGACACCCACTGCTGGGTATACTCAAGGATTTCCACGACGATCGGTGGCAGGCTGCCCGCTTCCAGCGGCTTTCCACGATCTTCACCAGATCGTCGGTCCACATTGTCGCGAGTGTCGTCCGGTGCGCGGTCGCCTTTCCAGAACATTTCCGCCTCAACGGTCAACGGTTCTTCTCACTATGTGTCCCGCCCATTGACACTCCAGCTGAGCAATCCTTCGAGCTCTGACAGAAACTTTTACATTTTATTAAATAAATAAAACAATCTTATTAATATGATATTATAGTCCTAAATGCGTCCCCTACTAACGCATCGTAATGAGCAGCCGTGGTGGCGGCGTCGCGTGAGTGACTTCTTTGTAACCACATCTATTCACCGATATAATGATGTCTCGCATACAATATGCGTTGTACTTACGAATATTCCTAGTTATTTGGAAACAACCTAGCATGTTACGATATGAGTAACATTGGCGTCTTTGATATTCATACTGTTGTTAAGTTTGGTTGAGTTATGATAGTTGGGACTTGATTATTTAAAAAATGTGATTTGTTTAAATGGTTGTTTATTCTAATTGTACTGTAATTGGAGGGATTTGATGGCACAGTGGTAGAGTACCCCAAGTACAAGTTGTATAGTATTTATACCTTCGTTGGTTCTGCTGGAATACTAGTATTTATGACTGTTATTGACAAAAGCTCGCATGCGTGTGCTAGAAATGGCCCATATTTGTCACGATGAGATAGCTAACTTTCTATCACTGCTACTATCCTACCACGTGCACGAACATAACGAAAACAATTCACGAATGCTAGTTGTCTCGTTCGAGAAGGCAGCATGCTCCTCGTGACATCTCGCATCGTGTCAACCTGACATAGCTTTAAGAAACATATCAATGTATAAGACGTTTCTCGCGCATATGTTTTCTCTATTTAATTATAATCTTAATTTAAAAAAGTAGGCTGTTCACAAAATTTTAACAGGAATTCCAAGTCGCAAGAAGGTACGAGTAAAAGGCAGATATGCAATAATTTAAAAAGCTTTATTTATTCAATGGAGATTAGAGGCCACGTTTCTTTTGCCGATACCAGTTAAGCGGATTTCTTTTCAATGCCTATTCATTGAAAATCAGTTTGCCAAACATTGTCATGGGCAACAAAAAGCCTCCATTTAATTCGATTAATTTAAAAAATTTCCTCTTAGATCAAGAGGAAATCTTCTATTGAATTGCAATAGCTAATTTCACCATTCACTTTGAAAAGTCGAAAATAAATTGAAAATCCTAATGTTTTTTGTCATACCAACTGGATATTAAAAATGAGGCTGTGTTTGTACCGTATTCTGGCTTTTGGATAAAAATAATTGTTAGAATCAAGGCTCATGTGAGTGAGTCAATTATTTTAATTGAATTTCGTGTTTTGTTTTAATTTCAACTGCGGTATTATTCAGATAAAAAAACATAACTGGTTTCTCTTTTATATCATGTCCTCGTTAGATTTTAATATTTAACGAATCCTACATTATTGCAAAGGCCGTGAAATAGGCAATTGCAAGTCGAGTATTACTCACTAATAAGAGACAGGCGATTGCCATCTCCGCCGAGGCATATATAGTGCTTTTTTTTTTAAAGAATGCAGGGGAAATAAAACAAACTTTTGATATTATACATTAATTTTAATTAATATTCAAAGTTACATAAGTCACATTGGGGCAATTATTAAAAGAAAATGTTATTGATTTCCCCGGTACATTTATGTTTGTTTGTTGATCTTCTGATGAGGTTTGAAGATGGGCATTGGATGTAGAGGTAGATGGCTGAAAATCAAATTCAATGCGTTTTTTTATTTGGGTCATTACAACGCTCCAGCAATGTTGTATAAAACGGCGTGCTGGGGTTATTAAATACTGTTTAAGATTTTGGATTGGATTTGCTTTTCTTTGTCCATAAAGTCGATACTTCGCGTGTTCTTTTTTCGAAAATAATGACTGTTGGGGATGGTGAAGGTGCTAACAAGGTCCGTGGAAGAAAAAACCGAATAACTGGAAAAAAAGTACGTTCGGACGAGGGTGCAAAATGTTGTAATGGCGCGCGCGCGTCTCTCGTCATCTCGTGAAAGCAACTAAAAATTAAAATGGAACGAACGTTCAACTGACAGATATCGCTCTGTCTCTTTCTAAATGCATTTTTTGCATTGAGCAAAGCGGTTTTCATTGTTAGCCGACTGCGATAAAGTTATGATTTTATAGGTATTTTAATATTTATTTTTGCACCTTCGCACAAATTGTACATTTTATTTATTAAAAAAGGTAAGTACCGTTACAAAACAATTATTAACATACTTTCTTAATTATGCAGCACTCATACACAAATTTATGCTTAATAAGTTAACTTAAGGTTTTAATAAGAAGGGTAAGTGCTTAATTTAATCAGTTAATTCTAGTACATAAGTTATTTCTAGTTTATCTATGATATTATTATATTAATTCATTTATTTTTCAGGTATTAGTCGGAGCGAGCCTGCACGTCCTCAACAATGACAATAATTCCTTTCATGCATGTTTGACAAAATAAATATTATAGTTATAGCGTCCGACCTCGGTTTCCTATAGGTACAATAGGTCGGACATTTTTATAGATATCCATACTAGGTAGGTACACTAGTATTTTGCTAACTTTAAGAACAATTTTTGCATTAAAAACACGCAATGTCTTACTAGAATTGGGCTATTAACCTCTCCGGCCCCGGATTATGAGACGCAATGATTTACCTTTGTTCTCTAGACTGACGAATTAAATGTATTTTTTTATGCCGCTATTTTTGTAATCAACCACTAGTTCGGCTTAATTCTGTTATTACCGAACCAAACAAGTGTTTCTTTTCTATATTTCCTAAAAGGAAATGATAAACAAAGTTTCTGAAGTTACGTGAACTGAAAAGCTTCCACATCCAGCCCCTTTGCGTGCCGATGCGGTGGAGTCGATCGTTGCGCTAAATGAGAAAACCATTGTAGCCGGGTCGAACACAGATTGAAATCATGGTGACTGCAATCACGGCGACTGCACTAGTGCAGTGAGTCACGGTCACATTGTGCAGTGCAATTTACTTGTGTAGTTTGTTAGGAGTGTTTAATAAGATTGTTTTGTGAAGAATTTGTTTAAAATGATTTTAAAGATATATTTATAAATAGAGCTTAACAAAACTTAATATTTTCTCCATTGAAAACTATTGTAGCCGGTTCAAACACAAATTGGAATCACGGCGACTGCACTACTGCACCGAATCACAGTCACATTGTGCAGTTCAAATTACTTGTATGGTTTATTAGGAGTCTAATAAGTTGTTTACTAAGTGTGTTGTGAGGAAGTTGTGTCAATCAATATTGATCAGTGGTTCTTCAGTTTCAGTGTCGTCGCTGTTGTGGCTGTTATACAGTATGAAAATGTGACAGTAATGATAGGATGGAACTAAAACTGAACCGAGTTTTCGTTAGATAATCAGCTTACGGGTCGAATACAAATTGAAAACACGGCGACCATAACGAGATGGTCACATTGTGCAGTACGTGCAGTACAAATTACTTGTGTACGCTCTTTGGCAAATAATTAGATTACTAAGAATTAATAAGTAATGTTAACTGATCTATATGCTTGCTATTTGAGATGAAAAGTGATCTAACTTGTAGACCTAACTTGTTCAAATATTTCTTGCCGGTTCTTCTGCTTTTAAGGTAAATATTATAAAGACCGTTGATATATAAAAGGGTGCCCGTTAATACGCATAACAGATTTGGCATAACGTAATTATGCATGAAATTGAACAGGCATAATAATAAAAAGCATAACACTTATTGCGCATAAGAATGAATCCGCATAATTGAAGTATGCAGAAAATTATTAACTATAACTTTTATTGTCATAAATATAAGAAGCGAAGCTAGGTAGGTAGATAAGTATTTTTTTACAACACCTCGATGATCCTCGTAGATATTTTAACTTCATAATTTACTTCTCAGAGGTACTATCTGAGTATTAGAATGTCTAAAATTTTATTAGCTAAAATCAAAAAGTCTAATGGCAATATTCAATTTCTAGGTCTATAGATACTGATGCAGCCGCGCAATTAATTTTATAATAATTTTATTTGTAGTTTCATATTTGCATTTTGATAGTTTTTACGTAAAATGAAACACTTAATAGTGACAGTTCTAGTAGGTAGTGGTAGGTAGTATAATATGTCGGAGATATATTGTTAAAGTCGTGATATTGTTACAACTTGTGAAATCATAATATCACGGTATATTGTCAGTCGGCACAAGGAAGAAAAAAGCAAGCTTGCCGTATTCCTGGAGGTCACGTGATAGTTTCGAGGTAATTTTTTCAGACAACAGAAGTACTCGTACTTGATGTTAATTTGCCTTATGTAAATATATCACTTAATATTTTTGCAAAATGAAGTTATGCTAATTACATTTATGACAAGTCATCATTAAGACAATTTACTTAATGCGCATTTACATTATGAGTATTCAGTTATGCGATTTAATAATCATGCCTAATAACGTTATGCCAATTTTAATTATTAGTATTATGTTATGCGAATTAATATAGACCCTATATAGAATACATCCGATCAAGATCCGACAATCTGATTCCGAAATATGTAACCAAACTTTTGGATTACAGGCTCTTCGCACTGATCATGAAGGCTTACAGCAAGCAGCTTTTCGAACCGATTTTCACTTACTTTAACTTTTTTCGGTACTTTTCCTGAAGCGTATATACTTTTCAATATGGCTGCGGCAACCAAGCCTCCCGGACGTTTGTCCATTAATAACGGGAACAGAAAGCTTGGCTCACGACAAATTTCCATTCGACTCGCGCCACCTCATTATTTTCAATGAAGACGTAAAATTGCGTCATCTGTCGTGACCATTTTTTTTCTCACTTCCGTATGTTTGGGAGTTTTTGGAGGGGTTTTAAGCCTGTTTTGTTAGGTCGAAAAATTGTTTAAGGGCGAAGACTGATAAGTCTGTTTTATTATAGGCTGATATTGTGTTGTATTTTGAGTCCTATTTTTTGTAACATAAGAAAAAATATCTAAAACCAATAAAGTATTTTAAAAAATACGGAAATGATTATATTATTTTATTCAAGGAACTCTTAAAGAATTTTATTTTACAATCTCAATAATAATTTAAATAATTATGCATTTTGACCTTTATTTATTTCATTCCACTCCAGTCTCAGTACCTGCGCTTAACATAAATGGCCTTAAATTAAATGGAAATAGTAACATTCTATAAAAAAACAAATGAACATCAATAACACTCTACATCAATTCAACGAGAAACAAATGAACATCAATTCCAATTTTTGATGTGGACAAAGCTAACTGCTAAAAGTGTTTGCTCCTACGTTTCTTTATCTGTCGACATCGACTTCAAATAGGCCTCAGTCACAGTAGAGTGGCGGGCCTGACGTAGTCGTTCATTAGTCACATTTAGCCTCCTTTGTTCGCTGGCCTCCGTGGGTATGCAACTGTTTTTGCTGACAGAACATTAGAAATTTGAAAATTTTGCAAAGGAATTTCGGTTGCATTGTTATTCGACATAGTTTATACATACAAGGTTGGAAATTGAATCAATGAATAGTCGTTAAAAAGTTGCATAATGAAAGAATTATGCATTCCAACTAATTTCTTATACGGATTAAAAACCTATAACGGCAATAATGTAAGACTAACCGCAGTAAGTTTATTTTCATAAGGGTTTCATAGCCACTCCCGGAATCCTCAACCACCGCGGAATTGGCTATCTTATCTCTAGCTGCCGGAATACAACAATGATAAAAACAATGTTGTTAAGGCGTCAAACTCAGATAAGGTGGTAGTAGCCAGCCAGGCGGATTAGAACAAGTCCTAACACCAACCAAAACTCGAGATATATTTGCAGTTTTTATTTACCTGTTTTGAATTTGTTTGTTAATATTTTTCGAATTTAGTCTAAAGTCTTTATGAGTCTCACAAATAAAATTCCTTTTATGGCAACTGTTAACCCTGCCAAAACCTGTTAATATAAATAAGGCCACCAACAAAGCCGTCCTTTTTGACAAACGTTCAAAAGTAGGTTGTTTGTGTTTTCATAGTTTTTGCGGACGTTTCGTGGCGTTTCGTCTGTCATTTGTCATCCCGTATAACAGGTTTTTGTACGAGACGCCCCCAATTTCTGTGCACGACATATGTCAAAACCTTTCCTGTGTTTTAACGATTGACGGTGACGAATGTGACAGGACAAACTTTGAATTAGCCTCAGAATAAAAGGAATTGCCAATGTCACTATCATAGATTTTATGATCCGCGGTCCTAGTAAAGCATTTCTATGCTTCGCAACGACGACCGCGGCCACCCATTAAGCTATTAAAGTACATTATAATTCCTACTATACTACTTACATGAGAAAATAAGGATATTTAGTTTTTTTTATGTTTGTTACTCAAGCACGTGATAACGGCTGAACGAATTTGGCTAAACACAGATAGTTTATACAGCAAGATCAAAATAAAGCTTACATTTTATCCCGTTATTCTCACGGAAATGTGAGCCATGCGGGTGAAACCGTGGGCGGCCATCAGTACGTAATATTATTATACTCAGAACTATGCTACGTGTCGAAGTCTTTCCTTGCGAGTTGAAAATTGTTTACGGCTATGATAACCAAAAAATTTAATATTATAATTAGTATTTTCTTTTTGTGATGGAAATTTACTTTACTGATATGTTAAGGTCACTTTTCAATTTGACGACTCTGTATGAAATAAAACAGGGAGAAAAAAATAGCCTTTGACGAGTTTCTTGCCGTAGAGTTTGTGAACCGATGGCGTAGTTTCTTTGACGTTCATAAGTGCTTATAACAGCCTAGACTGAATAAATTATATTGAATTGAATTGAAAAGAATTTTCGTTTTGTAGGTGTACCTTTCATACCGCCTCGAAATACAGTAAATTACAGTCAAAGTATGACCTGCATTTTTTGTAAGATAACTTTACTTAAAACCTTAAGACCAAAATTTTACAGCATGCTTTGCTATTGATGCTACTTGCTTGTTTAAAGTTCACAAAGTCTTATGGTAAATTTTAAATAGAAAAATATTGGAAAAAATTAACTCGGCCACAAGTGAATTCTCAGACGGGAATCGAACCCGCGACCTTTGGAAATCCGGTCCAATGCTCTAACCGCTGAGCTACCGAGACTTAGAGCATTGGACCGGATTTCCAAAAATAGCATTGAAAAATGCAAAAATTACAAAATTCACAAAGTCTTTTTGTACAACGAATCAAAATGAGGCATAAACGTATGAGATAGTTCGTCGATTGTGGTCTGGAAAATCAAATTAAGTGCTGTGCATTATAATGCGAATTCAGCTTTCTAGTTACTGTATTATTTCATAGTATATCATTTGTGATATGAGAAACTTTCTGTTTCGTAATGAGTGACGCAAAAAAACAAACAATGAATGAACCAAAAGTTGGACGGCTCAGTTAAAGCGCAGTAAATGAGCGACAAATCTGCCTGAATATTCTTTTATTTCATTACTTTGTTCGCTACATTTTGTTTTTTTTTTAAGTTATGTTGTCATTGTCATGGCGTGCATTTGGAGAGACATATGTCCATAAGTGGATGGATGAATGTCTCTTATGTCCATCCACTATCCGCCACATATCCAATTTAAAGTATGACACTATTTTTAATATAATGTAGTGGATGGTGTGATCCCATCTCTAATTTTCCTTATCTCTTTAAACCCAGTTCTTAAGACCATGTGGAGGAAGTCGCGGTCGAAAGCTAGTATTTTACCTATATTTTTGCACTGCAGTCAAAGATTTATAAAAAAAGCCTTAATTAAAAAATGTCTCCGTAAAGCCAAATGTCCTAGATACATTCCCTCCATGTGGAATGGTCGAGAGACGCTCTGTGTATTGGTCTCACGAGTAGCGCTTTCAATTTACACAGACAGTATTAAAGCGAAAAAGCGACAAAACGTTTTAGTTAATTTTCTAACCCATTTGTTGAGGCGCTCCCGGCACATCGCCTGCTGCACCCCGAATGTTCGTTGTCAAAACGTTTGGTTATTGTTGAGGGCTCGTGTCCAATGTTAACTTCTACGCGTATTAATAAGACCCATTATTGTGCTAGGAAATCATCTTTGCTGTCTAATTATCATAACAAAATTGCCATGAAACCATGAGTACATTTCACAAAATGAGCATTTTGCAAAATGTGAACTTCGCGAAATGTGCACTTCGAAAAATCTTTTTTCTAGGATAGAGCTGTGTGGTGTAACAAACAAAGGTCTATATGAAATTTAAAAAAAAAAATTCTACGTTTTTGTAATCTAAACTTTTTGTTATGTTGCCATAAATAAATATTGGTAGATGCAAATTGGCCTGACTGCAGAACACACGAAAATCTTAGTAAAAGTGGCAGAAATATAGCCATTTTTATTATTAAAGGACTATTATTAACTATTTATCTTCAGAAAACTTCCAGCTTAGTGATTTTAAAAGGTTCAAACAATCAAACAAACACAATATTACTCACAAAATTACGAAGTTGCAATTTTACAACAGGATTAAAATAATATTCTACGCCATCGAGTCGTTGTATATTGGAACCGTGTCCTAATACACGTCGCGTCAGTCCGTTTTACGGTTTGACGTCCGGGCCTCGTCCGTGAATCGTTCGTGCACTCGTTTCGGGACACTCACGGAATATCTCGCTTCTTTACTTGGTTCGATATTGTGTCTGTTGAAATAAAACAACTTTTACGGATATCAAACGCGCTATATTTCACGAGCTAAGTTGTAATTGTCCGTATTTGGGTTTTTTTATTTTCTGTGTGTCTGTGTTCGAAATGCGTTTGGTTCAGAGTGCCAACTTTGTTGCACCAATAGCAATATAAATTGACGTTTGGTTTATTTATTCATACAAATTGCAGAAGAGAGTGTAACTTAAAAATAAAGTAATATTAACTAGTACTTTTACTACTAGCTTTTTTTTCTCCTAATAATTAATTTAATGTATGATTTCAAATAAACAAGCAGTATCGACTTACGTATTAAGTTGGAATCATTATATTTGTTGGTTGTTGGTAGGACTTGTTGTAAGTCCGCCTGGCTAGCTACCACCATCTTATCTAAGCCTGACGCCTTAACAACAATGTTTTCAGCATTGTTGTGTTCCGGCAGTTCGAGATAAGACAGTCAGTTCCTCAGTGGCTGAGGATTGCGGGAGAGGCTCGCTTCCATCTTCAGCCTTATCAATACTTAACATCAGGTATGATAAAGGCTAAGAGTCTCACCGTCATGCATAAAAAGAAAAAAATTGTGTGTGTGTATTAAAATGTTGTCCTTCTTGTCTAAATAAGTCAAGCCATTTCGATTCAATTAACATTTCTAAATCTATTTTCCACTTTCACAATAATACTGCATATACATTTTCTTACGTGTTTACGACTTATATAGGAGTTTATTGGCGCATCGCCTCATAAAAAGTATAATATTCGGACGCAAAGTTGGAGGGTTAAGTTTATGACACTGGAATGGGTCCAGCGTAGATGTCAGTATCAAGCCACCGAGGACAACGACTCGTAAATAAATAGGTATTATACGACTAGTGGGCGCTAAACAGCTGTATAGCAACAATTAAGATAAATACGAAATACATATATATTGCCATATGTGTCAAACGTAACAATTTCAATATTATAGAATGTGAAAAGCCACTTATATTTAGGTAAAGTAGAACACAAGAAAAGCAGTTAAGTATAGTTGGTTGTCACGCGTCGCCATTCTTTTGCGTAAAACACAGAAGCAGTCTACATATTTGTTTTCGAGGTTTTCGTTTATTAACTGTGTTCTGTGATTAACGCTCAGTTCCGCACAATGTTGGGCCCATGCTTTAATTCAAAGTGTATCTTTTAACTAATACTCGCCAATCCGCATTGGGCCCGCGTGGTGGGTTATGGCCCTTTCTCCTTTTCCACCTATAAGGAAGGCCAGTGTCCCAGCAGTGGGGACATTAAAAATGGCTGATGACGTATCTTTTAACTTATGTTTTTTATGGACCGTGTATCAATGTAACATAAAGAGATACAGATGTGCAAAATGTGGGCCAATGTTCCCTTTTACAAAACTAAACTGGACTTTCAACTCAACGACTCTAAAATAATACAGTCTAGAATGTCATCCTCCAAAATTTTTATTCTACAAAATGTTCTTACAAGGTTCCTGGTATTCCATGATATTTGCCAATGTGTTGGCGATTGTCCAGAGACCAATGCCAGACTCTAAGTGCGCATTCAATTTTTACTGCCCTTGAGAACTAATCGTCTTGAGAGGTTCTCTGTTCCTCAGCAGAATTCAATAAATGTGATATATTCCACAAAGGATGGTCAAAACGAGAAAGAATTTGTGAATCCTGCCCAATTCTCGTTTAACAATCTATAAATTAAATGTTCGAACGCACTTATAGAAAAATCATTGAAAAATTGATCCTTTTATATCACATTCTTGGAAATAAGTTGATAGAATTGCGTCCTATTTTGCCGAGATAAAGAAAATGACGTGTAAACGCAATTATGTAATTAAAGATTAACTTTGTTTGCGTTACGAAGAAATTGTTAAATAATTTCTCATGGTTTATGATTGGTCTTAGCGAAGCGGAAAAACATGTTTATCGAAAATTTATGTAAGCAAATTAATTTCTTGATTTGAATTTGGCCAGTATTCCAGCTTTTTTCTCGTTATTATGCTATTTGTACCTTAATATTTTGTAAATGTTCATTTGAGTATTGTTTCCGTCTTTCTGGATTATACCAAGAGTGTCTATAGTACTTGGTTACCAAGGAAACCGACAATCTCTAAGGGCTATGCACATCGCGGTTTTTTAATGCGCAGTCGACGCGCGTCAGTCTGCTTTGTATGATAAAAGCACATAAAAAGCGCGTGTTAAAAACCTGATGTGCATGGGCCCTAAAGTGTAAGTGACTTTCCAACGCTGGTCATACAGTGTAAACTATAAACTGTGTCAGAAAGTTAAGGAATTGGGAAAGCTGAAGCGTTTTCACGTTGTAGATAAAAATTATACCAACCGAATTGATAACCTCCTCCTTTTTTGAAGTCGGTTAAAAAAGTTTATCTTAATTATATTGGTACTTTTAGACAAATGTACTACCTACCTAATTTTAAAGGAACGTGCTCCTTCAAATATTAAAACTAGGTAGAAATCAACGAACATTTATTATCGGCATGATAATGGGGTTTCAAGTTAATTCCAATTCTGATAATTCTATTCCAATATTTAGATACTCTGAACAAGGGTATTCATGATCGGTTGTATCAGCAAATTAATATAAAGGTAAAATTAACAAACAGATAATAGACCGGTATCTACTCTGGTTTTAACAGCAAGGGTATTTAAACAGAACTTCAAAAGGATAACCCAAACCCTGATAGTTATAGTTTTGACAAACAAAACTTTTGGTGGAATCAATTTCAGTAGTTCCTTAGTTCTCAGCAAGTTGCAGATAGTGAAGTCTTTGTAGTTAAGTAGTTATTGGTGTTAGTTTGTTTTTGGTTGGTGGTAGGAGTTGATCTAAGTTCGGCTGGCTAGCTACCACCATCTTATCTAAGTCTTAGTAAGTTCCGGCAGTTAGAGATAAGATAGCCAGTTCCCCAGTGATTAAGGAGACGCTCGCTTCCATCTTCAGCCTTATCAATGCTTAAAAAAAGACAAACCTGATGAAAAGCTTAATGCTCTATACTCACACACGGTTTTACTCGATCGAGCCAACATGTCAATCAAGGCACAGGGGCGCATCGAGTTCTGAGTTTCGCTTGTTTTTAGAGTAAACCTATCGAGTAATACCGTAAGTAAGTACGAAGCTAAAACGTAATATAGTGACAAAATATTAAATTGCTTACCACTTAAGATTCCCTGTCGTCGTCGTCGTCGTCTCAGCCATATAACACCCACTGCTGGGTATAGGCCTCCCCCAAAAGGGGGGGTTTGCCGTAATCGCCACGCTTGGCAGGCGGGTTGGCGATCGCAGGATGGCCAAGTATGTAGGAGACTCTGCTGCCCATCTCCTGAAGGCTGAGTCCCTTAGTCGCCTTTTACGACTCCCACGGGATTAGAGGGGGTAGTGCTATTCTAAGCCGACACTACACAGCTCCCTTAAGATTCCCTTTACGACCCTTCCCTTAATGATATAAAATCGAATTAAATAATAAAAGAAATTAATGTGCAACAGCTGTTAAGGTTAATGTTTTATCGATGGTACAAATACAATACAGGGGAGGTAAGAGCACTCCCTTTCGTGAATTAATCAAACGCCAACGTTTTTCCACACAAAAACATATCACTTAATTAATCAAAGGAGAAAAACAGGAGCCAGCCACCCAAATTATGTAGGTACTTACTAAAGGAGAGGCGAATTTACTCCACCTCAGGACCGCTAAATAAATGATCTTCCGACTGAAGTAAATCTATTTTTTATATGATTTTAGTAATGGTTTCGTAAATGTATTGTCCCGCAATTGCTGAAATTAAAATTTCTGGGAATTATTATTTTAAATAATCTCTCGGGGAGGTTGTATATAGCCCATCAAGTGTATAGCCGCCTCTGTGGTCTAGTGGTACAACCACCGGTATCAGACCCAGGGGTGCCGGGTTCGATTCCCAGCGGGGGTACATATTGTATTCGGTTTGGTTGGTGGTAGAACTTGTTGTAAGTCCGACTGGCTAGCTACCACCATCTTATCTAAGTCTGACGCCATAACAACTATGTTTTCAACAGTGTTGTGTTCCGGCAGTTAGAGATAAGATAGCCAGTTCCTCAGTGATTGGGGATTCCGGGAGAGGGTCGCTTCCATCTACAGCCTTATCAATACTTAACATCAGGTATGATGAAGGCTAAGAGGCTCCCCGTAGGACATAAAAAAAAAATTGCGATTAACTTTCGGTTATTTTCAGGTAGTAAGAGTGAGACGCCGCTATACGCGCCGTATGGCAGCATCCCACACCCACAGCCTAAAAATAACCTAAAAAGAATTGCAAAGAGTTGATGGTAAGGCCCCATCTCTTTGATAATTTTGACGTTAGCACTGTCTAAACGTTAGCTACCGAACCTCACAATAGTAGAACCTACAAATGCAAATGACTTTATTTGCAAATTATGGGTACAAAAAAAAAAGGTCTTAAAACTATGGGAGCGCCATATCTAACCGTTGATGTTGTGCGAATATGTATTAATTATTGTTGTGCAAATATTAATGTCCAAATATGTATTTAATATTGTTAAAATGTAGGTACAGCATATTACAGAAAAAAAATTGCTGAAATAAATATAAAATAAGTTTTACTTAAAATTTAAACTCAATTATTAAGTTAAAATGTCCTTAACGTTTTTTTTTTATATAAATAACAATAAATTAACATAAATTCAGAATAAACATTGTTTGCAAAACAAATAAAAATATCAAAAATTATCAAATTAAAATTTCCTGAAAATATGCAATAAAAAAACAATTCATATTATCGTGCAATATATTTAACAATAATTAATTCGTTGATAAAGTAATATTATAATTTTTAAAAATGTCTAATACTAAGTCTAATACGATGTCTTTAATATTTTTCTGTGAACTATTGTAAATAGTTACTTGCGTTCCAAATACACTACTTTGCAATGGACAAGTTTAAATGATTTCGCCTTTAATCTCTTGCTAAGTCGATAATCATAATCATCGTAATAATTTATTTGCACTTTGTTTGGGGTACACTGCAGATGACATTTAAATATAGATCAGCCCAATCAGCCATTTACAAATAGCATGCAAAACATTATAGGTACATAATAATAAAATTAGATTTATACTATATTTATTCATTCCATAGACACAACACAAACATGTCAGTATCGAGTGAAATTAGGAAAAACATAATGTCATAGAAACAATAAAAAAAACAAATTACAAATATAAATTCCAAAGTTTACAAAATGTTTACGATTGCTTTGAAATGTCTCATATTTTGCGATATTTTTTTTAACAAATAAAGAAGCTTCTAGGATATATAACGAAGGAAGAGTCAATATATTTAATTTCTTAAAGTGTGGTTTACAAGAATCTGTCTGTTTCAAATTGCAAATTGCTCGAATGCATTTTTTTGTGCCTTAAAGATTTTTTCCTTAACAGTAGCATTTCCCCAGAACAAAATGTCATATTTATGTATTGAACCCGCATAAGCATGATACGCAGTCAAGAGTGCATCTGTATTTGAAACTTTTTGTAACATGTACAGTGCATAGGAGCAATTGCTTAGATTAGCACAAAGGACATTAAACTGGAAATCAACTATAATTAACTTGCCGCTTTTTTGAAGTGAAAATTTCTTGAGCGGCGTTGTGCTTATCAGAGTTTTAAATTTTAGGGATGGGTAGAAAATGTTAAAGTCGCGTCAGGAAAATTCGTAAGGCCATTTACCGTTGACCTATTTCAAATTACATTAAGTCTCACAGTTAATAGATCTACATATTAGTTAATAACAACCATTATATAATGATCTCTCATTACTACCAACATTCATACTGATGCCAGGTCAGTTTTAATGGATTTACCTGCCAAATCAAGTTTATCTCCGTTTACATTAACTTTTTATGAAGTTGTGGTCAAGATAAAGTGGATTTTGATCGTTATTTTCTTTTAAGCGGTTTTCACTTCTGCCGGCGGCACTCCCAGAGTGCAACCCGTTGTTTTTTTTAACAGAGAGTGCCGCAGAACATACTTAATATAACGTGATTCCTTTTTCAGCTCAAAGTTTACTCGTAGTAACTAACATTTAATTAATCCTTGAAAATTATCCGTATCTTTTTTCCGGAAATAAGTATAATGTTCAAAGACATTTCCATTTGTAAATCGATACTGAATTCTCGGAAAACAATATTGACAAAAAAATTTGCAAATACGATCCTTCCGATGGTACCAAATATGAAGGGATCGGAAATGAAATCCGGCGGAATAATGGGATAAATAAAAATTAGATGTGTCAACAGTAGCTACTTTTGATTGAGAAGGGTACTTCAACAATCAATGTAACAGTCAAGGTTTCATTGAAAACGGTAACAATTGAATTTCCCTTTTGTCGTTATAACATCACAAAGTAAAACTTTCCGGCGTTGAATTATTTATTAGCTCGGTATAGATTCATATTGTTGCTGTGTTTAACATTCAGTTGTCTTAGGATGAATAATTAATACCTAAGTACGGGTGACCAGTTACGATTGCAGTAGGAAAACAGCTCATAAGCAGTACAACATAAGGGCGTGTTGAAGTTTAACATGTAAATATATGTATATTGTAGTATACACATATTTACATGTTACATATTTACATGTAACTTGAACTGTGTAGTAGTCTCCACACAGTGGGCAAGTTTAACATGTAAATATACATGGTGCAGTAGTCCTTGAGCAGTTTAACGATTCTGTAAATTATCTTCTCTCTCTCTTGACCGGTCTCTCTATCTCTTTTGACCGGTAGAGTCTGGAAAACTGAATAAGGTATTAAAAATGCAAGTAAAAAAATCACTGTCACCAAGTGACATTGATTTTTTATATGTGAAATTGTTGCCAAATCATTATGGCAACAAGTTCAAAATACTCAGTGCTGTCATCAGCCAGACTCAAGGCCCGTATTCCAGAACGTGACTCAAGCAGTTGACGGTACATGCAATAATTATGAGCTTCCCTTTCTAACTGCTCTTAATTATAGATCACTTCACTGCTTCAGTCATGTTCTGGAATATGGGCCTAACTGCTAGGAGGGCCGATAAATCTAACGTAAGTTACGGACGTTTCCTACTCCGTATCACCTACGGACTGCTTATTAGTTCGGAGACTAAAATAGAATTGGAAACTAAGAATGAATGAGAATACGTTCTGACATTGTCCCTACTCCCAATGTGTTTGTGCCGTTTGTTCAAAACTAGTACATCCGAAATCAATAGAGTTTTTTTTTATATATTTAGGTCGGAGCAAATGACTCTGCCTCCACCTGATGTTAAGTGGAGGTAGAGTCCAGACGCGAAGATAGCTGGTGCATCTTCGCGTGCAGGCTCCATCCGACTAGTCTCGCGAAACTTACGGATGGAGGCCAGTATTAAGATACTGGCCTCCATCTTCCATCCGTAAGACGGGTATAGAGAGTAGGCCTCCTGTTCCCAGTTTCGTCGCTGTTGTGATTGTCATACAGTATAAAAATGTGACAGTAATGACAGCGACGAAACTGGTTGTTAGGCGACTTTTTGTTAGATAATCAGTCTTTAATGGGTAAAGATCGAAAAATGCTATAGGATTTGATAGCTTACACAACCTCGCCTTGATTTCTGCTTGAGTCATGTTTCGTCACTTCACAAAATGTTTCTAAATGTTACGTTTAAATCAATTATAATTTTACGACTTGAGTTGAAATACATGTAAGGAAAAATAGTTTACGAATTCGAAATAAGACTCAAAATTGGCTGTGTAATTTTTTAACGTGTGATGTTTTTATAATTGAGAATATAATTCCTAAATAAAAATTACCTACTATTACTTACTAATCGTTATTTTAAAATGCCACAGATGAACCTCCTTTTACTCGTCTCCTCATTTTAATAGCTAATTCCAAATCCCAATAAACAAGAACATATAAACTTCTAAGAGGAAATTACAACTTTTTAATTTTGCATTTTACAATGCAATTTTAAATGTGATAAATATTAAACAAGAAAATTTATTAGAAAAAAAGCAACTAGTCTAGCATCCCGTCAGGGCGACATGAGACTAGTTGCTTTTTTCTAGTATATTTTCTTGTATAATATTCTAAGAGGAAATATTTGATTGTTTGTTTGCAACGAATAAACTCAAAAACTACTGAACGGACCTGGATGAAATTTAATACACAGATAGTATATAGCCTGGTTATGAACATATGATACTTTTTATCCCGATGTTCCCACGGGAACGGGGTGTGAACCACGCGGGTGAAACTTCGAGTGACTGCTAGTTGTCTAATGGCTATCGTTAATTTCTCCATTATGTTTATAGTTAATTAAGTATTAAATCTATACTAATATTATAAAGCTGAGGAGTTTGTTTGTTTGAACGCGCTAATCTCAGGAACTTCTGGACCGATTTAGAAAATTCTTAGACCATTAGAAAGCTACATTTCTCCCGAGTGACATAGGCTATATTTTATCCCGATATTCCCACGGGCACCACGCGGGTAAAATCGCGAGGATCCGCTAGTACATTCATAATCATAACTTAGATACTTACTTTAAAATCTTATTCCGCAAAGTATACCCTGGGTGTGAACACCTCGTACCCCCATATTTCCTCTTTATGAAGATATAAACCACACTTATGCAGTCCGCTGATATAGTGAAATGTACTTGGTTCGCAGTATGTTCTTACAGCATTTGTCATTATTTCTACTTATCCTATCCTAATAATATTATAAACGCGAAAGTATGTCAGTTTGTTTGTTTGTTACTGTTTCACGCAAAAACTACTGAACTGATTTGGATGAAATTTTGCACAGAGATAGTAGATAGTCTGGGTTAAAGCATAGGATACTTTTTATCCAGATGTTTCAATGAGAACGGGAACCACGCGGGTGACACCGCGGGCGGCCGCTGGTATATTATATTAATAAAATGTGAAAGTTTGGTTGTTTGTTAGTCATTATCATCATCATCAGGCATTTTAATTTCCCCACTACTGGGGTAAATATGCTCCTTAACCGATAGGCACAGCTTAGATCGCGCTTTTTGGTCTTGACGTTTGAAATCAGAAACGTCCTTACGATATTCTTCCGGGCGCTCAATGCAATCCCATAAATCACTATCAATGAGGAACATATTAATGACGAAGCTCCATGTAAAGTAGTTTGCAGTACCTTCTAACTTTTGTACGGGAAAAGTTGTTTGCGACTTTAATTTTGCATTTTACAATGCCACTTTTATGTGATAAATATTAAACAAGAAAATATACTAAAAAAAACAATTTGTCTCATGAAAGTTGTTTTGCCCATAACATGTGGTGACTGATGACCAATGAAATTTCTTAAAAATAAAAAGTTAGGAATAAGGAACGAAAACTAGATTCCTTGTGTTCAAGGTAAACTGGCGAAAAAACCTTTTAAGAAGTCTCCAAAGAGGTCCGATACCAAATAAGGTATCGTGCATACGGATTTATGTGGTCCTATGGGTACACAATCCTGGGATCCTTTAGCCGAAAAACGTATGGGTACTCAAATCGACTTCTGAAGTATTTCAGAAGTTCGTCCAATTTAAACATTTGGTGGAAACCAAATTGGTTTGAAAATTCAAAATTCTGCGTTCCGATAACAGTTGCGAATTTGTAAATAGTGCCATGTCTACTTTCCTTAAGGAGAACGGAATCATTCACCAGACGTTCGTCCCTTACACGCCGCACCAAAACGGTGTTGTTGAGAGAGTCATTCGCACAATAAACGAGAAAGATCGAGCCATACTTCAAAGACTTAAAGCTTTCAAAGCCATATTGGGGTGAAGCAGTCAGTACTGCGATTTATTTAAAAAAACATGAAGTGTGGTAGACAGGCAAACCATCAACCAATCTCATTTAAGAATATTAGGTTGTGAGCTGCATGTGCTTATTCCCAAGGAAAAGCGCAAAAAGCTTGGATAATAATCAATAATAAATATTTGTTTAGATTCGTTAGAATAATAAATATTTATTTAGATTCGTTAGAATAATAAATATTTGTTTAGATTCGTTAGAATAATAAATATTCGTTTTCTCAAACTATCGCTCTGTCTTTTACATATCCATAGACTGCTTTATTTTCATGAGTAGTACTCGTACATCCGATAGTTCCCAATAACTATGTATATCAGTACCCCAAGTACGGGTTGACATTAACTGTTAATGTCAACCCGTACTTGGGGTAACTGGTCTGCTTACACTATGCCTTTAATAGGGATAAGACGCACTTGAAAATATTACCTATTAAATCAGTCAGAGTCGTTCGGGCCATCGAAGGTTATTTATAATATGTTCTGATATTGAGTTGTGAGAAAAGAAACATAAACATAAACACCTGATAGCTTCGAGACCGTTGGGTGTTGTAATCCATATAACATCTGAATTGTTACACGAACAAATAGCGCCCTTCTTGCCGTGGCCGGATTGTATTTGTATGAAACGCTGCATGCTTCGAGTAGGCAATTTGGAGACTGCCTACTTGAGTATTTAGCGTTAGGAAAAACTTAGTGGATGAGTTTTGAATAGAAGTTTGGTTATAGAATAACAGAAATAAAATAAAACTAAATTAGCTATAACAGTAGTG
Organism: Chrysoteuchia culmella; assembly: GCA_910589605.1. Classification (NCBI taxonomy): domain Eukaryota; kingdom Metazoa; phylum Arthropoda; class Insecta; order Lepidoptera; family Crambidae; genus Chrysoteuchia; species Chrysoteuchia culmella. Next base: position 14,068,379 of record OU342661.1, read on the forward strand.
GTATATTTATTTAGGTTTTTAATGATGTAGGCACTGCCTAATTGGCTATATGGAATGCACGCCCCTGAGATACGTATTATTTGTTAAATTAATATAACCTTTTTTGTTTATCCTTTTGAAGAAGTGTCAAACTTCAAACTGTTTATTTTCAAAACTAAGTGTTACATTAAGTGTTACATAATATAAAATATTATGTGCTTATAATTTAGTCACCTTGAAAAGTTATCTATATCTTGAAAAGTGATACCTAATAATATTTATTTTCCAAGAAATAAAATTAATGATTAAGCGAACTTACCTGAAGTGAAGTTCAATCATAATTATACGAAGGCTTCGTCCGAAGAGATTAGCATATATGACAACATGTAGTATCGCCTAGCGGATCGCCATATACGCACTATTTGAGAGTAAATTTTAATATTCTCCCATTTTTTTTTTTTTTTTTTGTTTTTTAGCTTGCCACACCGATGACGCGTCATGTCTACTCTGCGCGCCGTTTTTCCCGGCAAATCATTTAGTTTAGAGTGTATTTACCTACCTAATTTACTTTACGACATAGGGATTATTCAAGGGGGGGAGGGATGCTAATCTCTTCGGACGAAGCCTTCGTATAATTATGATTGAACTTCACTTCAGGTAAGTTCGCTTAATCATTAATTATACTTGGCTTCGTCCTCGAGATTAGCATATAAGACAACATGTAGATTTTTAGAGCACCATGTCGGAAATTAAATGCTCACTGTGTATCATTAGTAAAATCATAATAAAACATGTTATTTCCAATTATATATTTGACATATTTATTATGTATCAACAAAGGAAAAATAAACAATACTCTGAGAATCATGAATAAGTCGTGTTTTATTTAACCCTGTTAGTGTTATGCATTATTAATAATAGTTCTTGCAAAACAATCATGTTGATTAATATCTACTATAGTGGATCTATTATAATATTTAAAAAAGGTATTAGAGTCACCGCTCCATCCGGCGGTGCTCCTGATGGTGTCTTTACTGACGCCTAATCTATGTGCCGCAGACGTAGCTGCGTGGCGAGTGCTATGAGCACTGAACATTGAAACATCTATGCCACTATCATGTAGCACAGTCTTAATCCATCTACTAAGACTCTGCGAGGTAACGGCTTTATAGGGTTTTTTAATAGTAATAAAAAGAGTTTTAACATTATTCCTAAGAGCTTTGGTTTTCTTTAAGTATGATTCCAACGTTTTTGCTGGGCAAATGTCTGATCTTTCTTCAAAGTATGGTAAACATAATAGAGGTTGGAAGGACCCTATCCTAGAAGTTTTAATATGATCTGGTATTTTTATACAAATTTTGTCTGCATAAAGTTCTATGTTTTCAATAAGTATTTTTGAAAAAGTTTGTACCCGATGGGCTGTCACTAGCGCCAACACAGTGATTAATTTTTTACTTATTACATCTAATGACATATCATCATTGGGATACCAATTTCCTAAGAAATTCAATACAATAGACGTATCCCATGTGATATTGTAACGAGGCAATGGAGGTCGGAGGCGGTACACGCCTTTAAGGAATCTTTTGATTCTATCATCGTTACTCAACTTATTACCTAATAGTAGGGCTAATGCTGATCTACAACTATTAATTGTACTAAACAAGGCACCTTCATTATATAATTTTGTTAAAAAATAAATTATATTTGGAATTGATGCTGCATAGAAATCTATGTTATGGGTTTGACAAAACTGATACCATTTTTTAAGATACACATCATATTGCTTGAATGAATTTGAAGAAACAGATGCAAGCATTACCTCGACCGATGAGGGAGGAATACCTTTCCTTAACCAGGCTTCCCTGACAAGATTCCGGCCACCAGCGTAAGTTTGGTGTGAATGCTGCGGTGTCTGGAATTACAAATAATTAAATTATTTTCTGGCCTTAGTATAATTGGTTTTTCTGTCAAAAGGCTACGAAATAGAGGAAACCATGGTTGCGAAGGCCATAAAGGGACCACCATGATACCTGTAGCGCCATTAGAGATTATTTTTCTTAAGCATTTCAATACCATTGAAAATGGAGGAAATGCGTAAAAATAAAAATTATGCCAAGGGACAGTGAATGCATTTACAGCATAACAATCTGGATCACGGTGCCATGATATGTAATTGTTACATTTTTTATTTAATCTACTGGCAAAAAGGTCAATGTTTGGTGTACCAAACTGTGAAACAATTTTTTGGAAAGCTGTATCTGCCAGTTCCCATTCTATATCTGGATGTATGCGTCTGGATTCAAAGTCCGCCTTTTTATTATCTGCTGATCTAATGTAAGAGGCAAACACATGTAAACCACGGCATTCACACCATTGCCATAATTTTTTCGTTACATCAGTCAAGTGTGGGTACTGTATTCCACCCATACGGTTGATATAAGAGATGGCAGTCGTGTTATCAATGCGTAATAAGATTTCACAGTCTCTTAGATCTTTTGCAAATGTTTTTAAACCTATGAATGCTGCCATTATTTCCAGATAATTAATATGATTAACGATTTCCTCTTTACTCCATAACCCGCTTGCCGTCTCTTTTTTGCATGCTGCGCCCCACCCCGTTGTTGAGGCATCTGTAAAAATTTCCAAGCAGTAGGCCTCACTTTTTATTTTATTAACGGAAAGTGTAATAGCATTTTTCCACCATAACAGATCTGGTAATAGTAATGCAGGTAACTTGATATAGCGGTCATAGTTATTATTGACATTTTTTAATTTTTGGTATTTAAGGCGCTCAAAGGCCTTGGTGTAAAGCCAGCCATACTCGATGGCGGGGCAGGAGGAAATCAATAGACCTACGAATCTAGCAAATTCGCGAATTTTACATTTTTTATTATTTTTAGTTAATTCTATGAATTTATTTATTTCACTATAAATTTTATTTATTTTTTCCTGAGGCAGACTGACTTGGAAATTCTTTGAATCTATTTGATAGCCTAAGAAAGTACATTTTTGGCTAGGTATCAAACAGCTCTTCTCTTCATTTATTATGTATCCCAAAGAGATTAACAACTTTTTGGTTAAGTTAATATTATTTAAACAATGAATATAAGTGTGTCCCATTAGAAAATAGTCATCCAAGTAGATGGTCGATGCTTGTCCTGCTAGGCGTAATAGCCTTGCGACAGGTTTCATTATTTTTGTAAATATGAGGGGTGCCGTATTGAGGCCAAAAGGTAACACATTAAATTCATATAATTTATTGTTATATTGGAAGCGTAAATATTTTCTTGATTTTGGATGCATTTTTATCAAGAAATATGCGTCTTTTAAATCTAATTTTGCCATGTAACAATTATTACTGATTAATTTTAAAGCGGTACGTAAATCTTCCAATTTAAAATGCTGTGTGCTAATGAATTTGTTTAATTTTTTTAAATTGAGAATAAACCTCATTTTTCCATTTTGTTTCGGTATTAAAAATATACTTGACAAGAATTGACCATCGCAAGGCTGACATACATCAATTGCACCAATAAATAAAAGTTTGCTTATAGCTTCGTCAAACTGTTGTTTTTCTACATCTGAGTAGTTTGGTGCCATTGGCGGGTAAGCCTGATAAACAGAAGTTGAAAATGTAAGTTTGTATCCTTCGATATATGATAAAACCACTGGGTCTTGTGTTACCATAGACCACTGATTATAAAATAAGGACAATCTGCCAGCATACATATTTACCGATTCTATCGGCGAGTGTTGCTCTGCCGAGGCTGCGACTGCTTGTATGAGTTGGCGGGCCGACTCCTCTGAGGTGGCGCCGACTCCTTCGTCTTCTGAGCAGCTGTCCCGGGCGGTTTCCTGGTTGGGAACGGAGTTTTCCAGTTTTTTGACGGTCCAGGATTGGCTTTTTTATTTTGTACTGGTTTTGGAGGCGGCGGTAAAGTCGCTTTTAAGACGACGAATCGGTAATATTGGCGGCAGGGATCTCGATTTTTCACAGCAATTACAAATCATATGAAAGTGATATTTGATAAACTAATTCTTCATTTTATTGACGTCATTTTGTCAGTTGCAGAAACACGATTCGTTAACTTTTATAACAGAGAAAAAAATGTCAAAGAAACCTCGTTAAAAACAGAGATTTGCATTTTGCAGGTAAACTAGACCGATTTAAGTCTCTAAAATTTCTTAGTAGATTAGTCTACACACTCACTTCAAAATGCCAGTTGGATTTTTTAAAATGGTTTGTAGTTTTTAAATGAAACGAAAAAAACCGTTTTGTCGTATACGACCTTATGGTATGAGCTAGTGCGCCCGCGTATTTGTATGCAGTCAGTCTACCCTCAGTCCGCTGCCGACCATTGTCAGCGACGGGTCTGTGCCAGTGGAGCTACCGCGCGCCATAGATCACTGCGCTAAATTTATAACAATAACGTGCGATTATTCATAATTAAAAATGTCAACGATTTTCTAAAAGGAAAAGGAAACTTTGTTTAATTGAGCAATGTAAGAATATGACTAAGAAAAGATGAGTAATCGTCATATTTATACAATTCTAATAGAATAAAATTAAATGTTTTCCAGTTTTATATACTTAGGAGATACCTACTTTTTGGTAGGTATTGGTTTCTGTACCTACTGTTTGACTTTTCGGCTGCGATGATGCAGCAGTGGTTACAACGGTCCTCAGTGATTGAGAATTCTAAGTGGTACCCGGTTGTGAATATAAATAATATAAAAACTGTCGTCACTTCAAACAGTAATACCTAAATATTATCATGTACCTACTTCACAATGATTATCGCGTTTCGCCCCGTTATCACGAAAGTTCTGTAAAACTATTTACAATTATTCACTTAGCAGTATTACAAATAATAAAAATATTTCAGGAAATTAGAACAAAGTTCGGGGAGTAAAGCCATGGAGTCGTCTTTAGATTTAGGTGAAAATAAAATAATTTCAGTCGATTTCACAGAAGGGTATGTATACCTACATACTAATTTAAAGATGTATTTCCTTCAAATATCAGATCTTTATTTAAATTGTACCCAATATTATAATTTATATTTTCGTATTTTATAGAAAACAAGACAATAGTTTGCCGATGTATGCAGAGTTACAAAATGTGTTGCCTACGTAAGATTTTATTACTATTGGTATATATGTGGTATAATAATTTTAACGATTGGAATTTCACTAATAACAATATTTATTGTAGAACTGCAGGTAAGAATAATAAGGACCTTACATGTAACGTGGAAAGCATGTCAAAATGTATAGTAGGTATTTTGATTATTGTTAATTTTCACATGATTCCAACTCAGTTTATATTTAAATGTACAAAAATAAGTATGTATTCAATTTATGTTTCAGACAGAAAAAACATCTAAAGAAACTAGCGCATCTCCAGACATAACATTAGATTACACTTCTAATGCACCAGTAAGCACTCTTTATTTTTAGGTTTTTTTTGAGGGCAAGGTTATTAAAAGAAACTTATCTCTTATCTAAAGGAGTAAAGAAATAATTTACTAAAAAAAACTTTTTTTCATAAAAAAACTCATTTTTAAAACGGACTAAAAAGTATAAAATACTTTCTCAGCATAGATTAATAATACCATATTGCAGAAATTTTGAACCTAAAAACGTGTGGCGCATTTTGTAAAATTTATCATCAAGTCTTTTGCATGCGCCCCACGGTTTTACCCGACTACGGCGAAGCAAAACGGAATGTATATGATTTTGACATTGAGGTACTGTGTCAATTTTGTCATTGTGGGGGAATAACAGTTGAATGCTAGCTAGAATATAAAATTATATATGTTTTATATAAAACAAATTGTAATATGTAATAAAAAGTAAATACCTATGTTAACTTGTAAATAATATCATGTAACCTTTCAATAAGTAAAATATAAATTATGTAAATTTGTAAATAATTAAGTAAATTATGAATAAGTAAAACAAAAATACTAGGTATGTAAAAATGTAATTATAAAAAAAAATCGAATGTAAATTATTACATTTATAATCTCGTTAGTGTAAATTATATCCGACTTATATCCTACTTTCTACTATAATATTATAAATGTGAAAGTTCAGATGTTTGGATGTTTGTATGTTTGTTACTCAATCACGCCAAAACGGCTGAACGGTTTGTCTGAAATTTGGGACACAGCTATTTTGTAGCCTGGAGCTACTTTTTACCCCGAAAAAATATCACATTCCCGCGGGATACGGTCGTGTAGTCCACGTTGCGAAGCCGCGGGCGGAAAGCTAGTTGCGTAACAAATTATATTTTCTTATCACAATGGCTGATGCTCAGCAGCTATTTTAATCACCTAAGTAGGATAAAAGTTATATTATGTTAATTGTTTGTAAATTATTATTATCTGTGTCAATTATTTTTTGTCTATTTTTGCCATTATTTTGAATTAATTAAACTTTTTTTATTTTCAAACACTAAGGTTTTTTATTTCTGTAACTATATGCACTTAGTTGATTTGCAATAAAAATATAAAAAAATACCTAACACAATAATCAAACAGTGGAGCCGCAAAACAAGTTCGTAATGAAAAAGGTAAAGTACTTTATGATTGATCACGTACCTGTACGATACAAGGGGTTATTCATCAACTCGACCCAAGAGACCGGACAAACGTGTGTCCAGTATCAAAATTGTTATCATTTATTATTTCGTAATCTAGACACGTCAAGATTTTGACGCGTGTCCACATTTCAAATAACAAAATGTAAAAAAATTAAAAACAAAAAGTTTTATGGGCAACTCTAAGACGCCTCTGTTCTAGCGCGCGGTCACGCGCGGTTGACTGCTACTCGCAAGCCGCGTAAAAGTGTCGAGGTGTGTGCGGGTTGCGGGCGCAAACGCTCCGTTTTAGATTTTATTGTTTAGCGATGCGTCACCTTAATTCAGCTCCAGACTTGTTAATAGCTTTCGCAACTTTTATCGTCTCAGATAGGTTATCGCCAAACAGAAGATTGGATAATTTTGTGTTTTGAAGCTGTTCTTTCATGTCTTTCTTTAATGTGGAAAGAATGAAGTTTCGTCTAGTTATCGAGTCGTTATGCTGACAGTCGCAGAGATTTCGACTTGCATCCATAATCAGCTTTATTAGGTATGTATCTTTATTATTTGCTGAAAAAAGATGTGTCAATGCTTCTGATAGGCAAGATAAGGTGGTAGCTAATTGTTTTTGTCTATTTTCTATATATTTGTCGCGTTTAGCGACAGGATCTGTTAATGCCGCCTTAATTTCGGCATTTAGTTGTGTAGCATCAATAAGTTTGCAGTTGCTCGGTGTTAAATATTTTTCGCAAAGCTCCCTGCGTACCTCCTTTGTTATTCCAGACGTTGTATAATGTTGCAATCGAACTGCTAAATCAGCGTTAACGTCCTTGCCATATTTTGTGTCCGTTGTCGGGTCACAACCAAGAATTTCCAAAATATCTTGGTCCAGTTCAATGGTCGGTTCAGTAAGCTCTGTTGCCTGTGCTACTGCTGTAGTGGCAGTGTTGGTGCTAGGCTCATCCAACAATGACTTGTTGACCTGCTGTGATGTATCCACCATTGTGTCTGACTGTTCGACTTCTATTAAGTCAATTGGAATATCATATGGTAATGATATGTTGTCGTCTGAAATTGCAGAGAAAAAAGATTCTCATAAAGACCATACTTAGTTAATAAACAGCCCTAAATACTGTTTGAAAAACTAATTTGGAGGAAGTGACAACTCCAAAGAGAAGCACGTATCCTCAAGGTTCATGTAAAAGTATATATGATATAATTTAATAGGAAAGAGATAGCCCGTTGACTACCTGCTTTACTTTCATTGGTAAGAAACAGCCCCTTAAACTGTTTGCAATACCTTAACAAGAAATAATTAAATATTGACATTTTTATTGTAGGTAGGTAGGTATAATTTCATAGAAAAAAGAGATAGCCCGGTGACTATCTGCTTTACTATGATTGGTAAGAAACAGCCCCTCGAACTGTTTGCAGTACCCAAAATATACCAAAAATGTCTTAGTTTTACATAAAATAACACTTAGGACTAACCTTCTTTATCCTTTATAGTTTCCGGTGATGCACATTCCGAAGATGAAGTCGATGACAATCCTTTCCTGCGTAGAATTTTTCGTTCCAATTTTCGTAATTTTTTGCGCAAATGTTCATAGTCGTCTTTAGACTTTCTTTTGGGCATTTTTTTTACGCTTAGAACTCAATATATCTGAAAAAGAAGCTAGAAAGTGTACGTACTGGCGATGCACTAAAGCAAGAATGATTTGCCGGGAAAAACGGCGCGCAGAGTAGACATGACGCGTCATCGGTGTGGCAAGCTAAAAAACAAAAAAAAAAAAAAAAAAATGGGAGAATATTAAAATTTACTCTCAAATAGTGCGTATGTATATGGCGATCCGCTAGGCGATACTACATGTTGTCTTATATGCTAATCTCGAGGACGAAGCCAAGTATAATAAAATATTATTGTCATAACAAAACCAAATCGTAAACATTGGTGTAACTAAACTTGGGTCTCGGAAACCGGAAACCACGACGCCGACGGTATAACTGGAAAAAATTAGTTCCAGTTACTTTCGTCAAAAAATATGTATAACCTAGATTTTGTTTTGCATTCCAGATGGCGATATATTCTTTTCTTTTACGAACAGGTCAATATTTCTAAAAATTACAAAAAATTAAATATATATAAATTTTCAAACATCTAATATTAATAATATTGCTTGCTTATTGTTGCATAATAGCATCTAAGCTCTGTGTTGGCAAAATTTCGTGACGCATCGCATTCTATTCGTTATCGGCACCAGTGCTGAATGAAAAATGGCCAATCACAGAGCATGCTCCATGTCATTTTCAAAATGACGTATATAGCGAAACGCTGCCTATTACCGACCTAAACCCACTACTTTTAAGGATGTTTTTTACGTGTCGATAGTTTTCGTGTATTATCACTTGTCTATTGTGTGCGTTTCTCTCTTGTTTGAAACGGGTGTCAATAATCATTGGAGGCTTGTATGAAGGGACTGCTTCCATGTTTTATATGTTCGCAGTGATAACCTCAATCATAGAATGCAATTGCCTGAATATTCTTGTTATAATTGGAGGATTACATACATTACATACACAGTCAAGTGATGTGATTATAAAAAAGTGGTTCCCTCAATGTTTGCTTGGACACAAGAAAGTATTGTGGCAAGACAGAGAAGACTGAGGGCACCACCGTTAACACACACAGAATATACTGTTGCCTCTGCATCAACTTTACTCAAAGTTAACAAGCAACAGTATATTTTGCCACAGGGAATGCTCCTGATAATATGGTGGAATTTAAAATAGGGACTAAAGTGCAACAGCGTCTAATGCTGTTCCTCTTGTTCATTCAGAACCAAAAACACGTGATGTTGGCACACTTAAGCGGTAAGCGGTACCAGTGTCTATTTACAGTGTAGATTTTGAAGATGATGATGACAATTGGATACGCGAGTATACTGTTTTGGCAAGTTTAGGAGTCCTACAAGAAATTCAAATTTGTTATTGATCTCTTCGTCGAAAACCAGTCCAAAAGATTATATTTATTCCAATATTAATTAAATTACTATTTTGTGACACTAATTTGTGATTATTTTAGTAATACACCTAATTTGTGATTATTTTAGCAATAATCTATTTTTCCTTTGTATTAAATATTTTTTTATTCCTATCACTGACGCTCCACTTCTTCAATCAATTGCTTCAAACCTTTATCTGTCATATTGCCAAATATATCCATTTTTTGCCAAATATTTCCTATTTTAAAAATAGCGCTATACAGAATAAACTGTCAGGAATGTTTTGTTTATCACAAAGCACAATGGCGCCATCTGCGAAAACTTTTGCGTATGACCTACCATTTATAATGGTTTCTTGACATTTCTATGCACAAAGCACAATGGTGCCATCGGCGAAAACTTTTGCGTATGACCTACCATTTATAATGGTTTCTTGACATTTCTATGCACAAAGCACAATGGTGCCATCGGCGAAAACTTTTGCGTATGACCTACCATTTATAATGGTTTCTTGATATTTCCATGCACAAAGCACAATAGCGCCATCGGCGAAAACTTTTGCGTATGACCTACCATTTATAATGGTTTCTTGATATTTCTATGCACAAAGCACAATGGCGCCATCTGTGCGAAAACTTTTGCGTATGACCTACCATTTATAATGGTTTCGTATTCGGTATCAAACCACTTTTTATACAGAAAGGTTTTTATAACTCTCTTATATCGAACATTTTTGCAACCCGGTAGTCTATTCGGCTAGAAGATTTTGGAGACAGGTAAAATACGTAATTTTGATATAATACCCACCTGCGATACGTTAGATCACATTATTTTAAAGATTTATATTTATCTTCTAGAATCTTCTATTTATAACTCGTACTCCTCTAAAATAAGTTTGAGTTAATGGGTTGATTTTAGTATTTTTAATATTTATTATAGTAATTTTTCTGTTGAAGATAGAAACATTGATTTCTAATCTACTTAAAATATTGTAATTTGTTAGCAGGTATCTTGAACAAGAATAATAAAGTTGCCCCAAAGAAGCTTGTAGAAATCTTAATTTATTATTGAATTACGTTTTTACGCTTCAGATTATGGAAATTAAGCCTCGTTATTAATCCAGGTGATTAAATGCTTTTTCTTATAACTGTTGCTCGCAATTTTGTTCGTAAAAATGTATAAGTAGATCATATTTATGTAAATTCTGTAATAAACTTTTACAATGACACAAGATCAATTAAAAATCTTATACATACTCAGCAGATAATGTGCACTCTCTATTAAAACACACATACCTCTTCCCAATATATAATGCACTGCAAGCCTGAATCAAGGAGACATTATTACTCATAACGACAGCCTTCTAATTTACATCCGTTGAGCCGAACCTTCCATCATTGCAATGGAATGCTGACAAGAGCAATAGAGCATAAGCTCTTTTCGTAAAAATATAAATAAAAAAGTAGTTGATTTGATATATGTCATCGACGTCGTTATTTTAAAACCGTCTTATTGTAAACTCCGGAAAACATGAGATCGGATTCTAAGGGCAAGTCATTATTAAATGTAGTGTCATCGTTGAAATGTGGAAGACTGATACATTTTTACTCTTAGAGCGCTTACGAACTGCGTCCGAATCCGTGAAAAAACGGTTCCGTGAAAATAGGTCCGTCATAGCCGTTGAACTATTTGTATGGTAGCTTACGTACTACGGTTTCTTCTCTTCGTCATCCGTGAATCTCCATGACGGACCGTATAAACAGTTTCCTTATTTTAACACTATACGTGAAAGGATAAGTTGGCGTCTTGGATTCCACTTACTTCACCACCACGGAGAACATATCTATGCCTTACTTTTACTGTTTATATTTATCCTGACACTGATAGTGTTAAAATAGGAAGTTACGTATCGGATTTGGAACGGATTCAGACGCAGTGCGCAAGCGCTCTTATTGTGCATCTTTGCTACTATTATAAACTATTGTATCCTACACTGATACGCACTTGGCTTGGCAGGTTTTTGTTTAAAAATTGCTGACAAATAAAAAAGTCGATTTTGATTTTGAACCTCCAAATAATATTAGTCTCAATTTTTATTAACCTCAGGCCGGAAATATTATATAAAAATATAAGCCACAAGGCGCCAAAGGCTCGAATTTAATCCAAAAGGTTATGTTTAAGAGTTTTCTCGTACTTTCGTCAGATGTGTCCCCGAGGCGTAGTGAATCGAAATATTATATGAACTTCAAGTGACTCAACTTGGCCGGTATTAGAAGTGTACCTAAAAATATTTCCTGAATTTTGTAAATGAAACTTCATCAGTATCTTTTGTTCCAGCTGTATATCCCTTATAGTAACCCAGCCACTCCGCATTGGACCCGCGTGGTGGGTCATGGCCTATTCTCCTTAACCAGCCACAAAGAAGGCCAGTGCCCCTGTAGTGGGAATGGGGACGGTAAAATGGCTGATGACGATCCCATATAGTGGTGGAGTTAGCCATCCATAATGTACTCTTCCAGTTTCCTTGGTCTACTTGACTTGAGCACTCGTTGACGTTACAATCATTCTATATGTATATATAGGTGTCATACAATTATGCATATGCATACCGGAACTAGCGATATGGTCAGAGATCATCATATTTATATGTGTTCAACTGTTCATGTCTAAATTGTTAAAATTAAAAGAATTGAAAAAACCCACGACGGTTAAAACACAGTTGAAAAAAGGAAAAAAATATCTTAAAAACCTCCGGACTTAATTAACTAGTTTTGCAGTTTTATAAAAACGTAAATATTTATGTTGAAATTTTAAATAGTGATGGCAGCCCCCGACGGACAATTAAGTCGGGGGTTTTCAAATTATTTTATCATTTTTCAATTAGGTTTTAAATGTCGTTAGTTTTGATTTTTTTTTTATTTTTTCTTTTTATTTCAAACTTATTAGGATCATAGATCATAGGCATTACGTACACTGTTCTACATAAAACCGTATCGAAATCGGCCTAGAAGTTTTGCACAAACAAATGTTTACTGCAGCGCCCCCTAGTAAGTTGTCACCGTAACACCTATCTAAGAACATGCACCAATCAAACCCAAATCCATCACTGAAAACCGCATTAAAAAACGAATAGTAGTTTTAGAGATAAATGACAACATTGGTTTGCACAAACAAACAAAAAAACAACCTCTCACCCCAAAGGCATATACCGTCACCATACCGTCGCGGCTAAAAAGTATAGAAATGATTATTAAAGTTAACATTTATTGAAAATGTTAGGTTTATGATACCTATGATAAATTTCACAATAAATTTTAATAGAAATATAAATTGTAGTATACGTACATACTTTAGTATAATATACGAACACGTAATGAAGGTGGGCTCATATCCTATACCTACAATTGTGCTCATTACCTTCATACATAATTAATTTGTGGTTAGTCAAATGTTGAATTAAAAGTGAATTACAATTAATTAATAGCGTGAATAAATAAAGCTTATCTGATTCAAATTCAAACCCAGTAAAACATTTATCTTGTCGCGGTCATTGTGTAAAACTATCATGATAATTTATACTGATCAATGTTAAATAATTTAACTAACTATATGTGTTTATTTAATTGTTTCAGGTAAGTTCGTGACGCGTGTGTACAAATTGGTTATTGTAACACTTATGAGGTAAACAACTAACTGAAATTATTAATTTAATTTTAAGTTAGCCATCATGGTGGAAGGATCGGCTAATCTGCGTTACCGATTTGCCGTCCGCAGACTAAGTTTGATTGTAATGATTAGTTTTGTTTCAAATTGCATTCGTTCCGAAAGACCACTCCGCCCGCGAAGCAGAAAATTCAGTATGCTCGGCGTTAGAGGACAGATCAGGGAAGCCCGGGAGTCGCCTCGTGCTGTTTTATTATCCTGATAATACCCCGCTGTGAAAATTATATCAGAGGATCACCACTCGCCAATCATATCATCGAGCGGTGACCCCATCCATCTATTAAATTAGCCAAAAACTAACATTTAGTTTTACCACAGAATACTTAATAGTACTTTTATTAGACTATTACTACTACTATTTTTGCCGTGCCGTGTGGTGACGGCCCAAGAATACAAGTGTCACCACTCCCTTACATGCCTGGGATGCCGTAAGAGTCGACTAACGCCTGAAATTAATAACCTATCTGTAGATATGGGTTGGGCCATCTGAGATAATTGCCTAGGATATTTTTGTTAATATAACCAAATAACGACGGTTGCTAGGCAACGAAGCCAGAATCCTAGGCAACTATCGCATATAGCCCTATCCATATCTACAGATAGGTTATTAATTTCGGCCGTAAAGGCTCGACGCATTGAACACCTGTGCGAGAGAAGGAAAACTTGACACAAACCCTCTACCAACCCCTCTGGCCAGCGTGGTAGCAGTAGGCTAATAGCCTCCTATGAACGCCACAATAGGCGTGAGCTAGGAGAGGCCTATGTCTAGCAGTGGACGTCCACAGGCTGATGATGGGTGGATGACTACTATTTTTAGACATTCACAACATCATCAACCACCATTCATTCACATCATCAGGTTTAGGAGTTCACCCATATTGAAGTATCATCCAAAATTTCTCATCACATTCAGTAAGTTAGTCCATTTCTGATATCCTTGGGCAGGCATTCATGAACCCTCGGTTTATTTAATATTACTAAAAAATTTTTGATTGTTTTAACAGTGTACCTAATTTATTATGATTAGGTGTTCCTTACAGCTTTGGTTTTAGAGTCATTGGCCAATAAAAAGCCATATAATTGTCACTGAATAGTGTTTTGGCTCATTTACCCGTTGTTTGTCATAGCCTAAAAAGGCAAGTGATAGCATAAGTACTTTCAATTAGTGAAAACCAAAAAATACCATTATACTACGGCCCAGCTGCTTGCTTTCGGAAATTGTTATATTTGCAGCGAACAGAGAAACTTCTATGGCGCGATTCATGTTTGCATACAAATCTTCACTGATGTCTCACCGTACGAGTGACGTCAGGAGTCCGTCGGGTATTATATTTGTTCTTCGAAGTCATCGTCTTGATTATGTAGCTTTAGCGATTTGGGTGCGCCGCTACCAGTAAACTGACAGACACTGCTGATGCAGCAGTCCTTGTAGCTGTTATTTAGGTCGACACAATTTAGATCTACTGCCCATAAGAAAAGAAGAAGTGCCTTTAAACTTACAAAATTGTTGCAATATTGTATAAAAGAAAAATAGAAATAATTTTGCGCCCAATAACCGTAGTACATAACTCTATTTGTCGCGCCGCCGGGACGCATCTGTGCGACGCCGATATTCCTACCCGTTCCGCTGAATTTGTTACTCGACTGAGCTGTTAGCCTAGATTGAGAGAAATCGAATTGCCAAGAGGAAACCGCATGTGTCTTTATCCCACATAATATTGCAAATATTGTTAGTCTGTTTTGACGAGCCCGCTTTATCAAAGGGATATCCGTTTTTAAGACTAACATAAACATCGAAATATCTTAGCTACTGCGCCGGGGGTTGTGAGTTCTATTCCTCGAACATTTATTTTTACAATGTGTCCGGGTGTTGTTACATAGGTATACATACATATACTTATTTGTAATAGTTCCGTTGGTTCCGAAATCCTTAATACAAGTGATTTAGTTTGATTTTACTTATTTTGGAATCAGATTTATTTTATTCACAAGCAGCTCTTAGCATGCTGCTAAGTTTTAGAGACTTCTATGTAAAATTGGGGATATTGTGGTTGGTTTTGGTTTCAAAGCAAAAAATCATAGTATAACTTTAGTTCTGTATTCTAAATTAAAGTTTTTAATAAAATAAAACTCGATTTAGGCGGTGACGTTGGTTTCGGAAGCATTTGCAGTCGTCGTCGTAGTCCCGGTTCGCAAAATAGTTGATGATCCTTAGAGCGCTTATGAACTCCGTCCGAATCCGTGAAAAAACAGATCCAGAAAACTCGCGACTGAAATCCAGAAAACTGGGATCCGAATCCGATACGTAACTTCCTATTTTTACACTATCAGTGAAAGGATAAGTTAGGATCTTGGCCTCCACTTACTTCCACCATCACGTAGAACAAATTTATGCACAATTTTTATTGATTTTACAACACAAAAACAAAATCGCGAGTCGAGACACTGAGTTTTTGTTAGCCATGTTTGTTTACACGAATCAATCGAACGAAAAAAAACAGTTGTGCACTCAGTAAAAAATATTCATAATAAATGTTTTCCGTGGTGGTGGAAGTAATTGGAATTCAGGATGCTAACTTACCCTTTCACGTATATTATTAAAATAGGGAAACAGTTTTGTTCATACGGTCCGACATGGAGATTCACGGATGACGGAGAGAAGAAAACGGATGTAGTACGTAAACTACCAAACAAACGGCTATGACGGCTACGGCTATTACGGACCGTATTTTCACGGATCCGTTTTTCACGGATTCGGTCGCAGTGCGTAAGCGCTCTTAGTACGTTTTTCCATTTGCATAATGGACGTACATGGATATTCCCTCCAGCTTAAATTTTATCCAATACAAATATTTTGTTTATGTTAAAATAGTTACTCACTCGTAATACGTATTATAAGCCAACATTAACATATTTTTGTTAGAAGAATAATTTCTAATCTAAGAATATGTTCGTAATCCTGAGCATTAGTGGGTTCCCAAAGGTCAAGAAAGAGATACAAAGATAAAAGATAAAGCTATAAATATAAATGTGTAAGAATGTCGTGTAACATAGGGATATAAGAGATTTATGAGCCATCTTACATCCAAATGTTGGAGCAGTAAAACATTTGGCCAATGGAGAATTGTGTTACTATGAATATGATATTTCTTTTTTACGTTGGTTTTTCTGCGGCAATCTTTAGCTCTACTTTTGTAAAAAAAGATCTCTTTAAGATTTTGGTTAAGTGGCTTTTTAACCGACTTCAAAAAACGAAGGAGGTTATCTTTGTCGAGTAAATATATATTTTCATAGCAAAGCAACGCTTAAATCAAAGGCGATTGAAATACTCAATGATTAAACTTAATACTTAAATGGTATATATATATAGGGTTTATATATATATATATATATATATATATATATATATATAGATGTATATATATATATATATATATATATACATCTATATTTACTTATTATATAAATGTATTATATTAAATTATATATTATTACTACGTTTTAGAATATTAATAAGAACAGAAACATACCTCAGTTATTTCAATTAAGTACCTACTTTTTCTCAATTAACTAACTTTTTTCTTTTCCAATTAATTGATAATTAGTCTAGTGATATGCCAACTTATGTAATGTTAAGGGAAACCTGTGATTAGCCTTACTATAGATCTAAGAACTATTATGATAATTTATTGTTATAACGCTGTTGGTTTTCTTAATAATAATAAAAAAATGCATGTTCACCGATTACTCGAAGACGGTTTAACCGATTCCAACGATTCAAACGCTATAACATCAATTTGGTTCTCAAGTTGGTCCCATTGGAAATTGTGAAATCGGTTCAGTATTTTTCAGGAAATCTTGTAAATACTTTTGTAGTCGCGTACGTTCCTAATAAATAAATAAATAAATAAATAAATATTCGCATACAATCACACCAATTATCTAGTCCCACGTTAAGTTTCATGAAGAACTTGTGTTATGGATACTAGATAACGGATAAACATACTTATATACTTTTTTTTTGTAAATACATACTTAATATACATACTAAACACCCAGACCAAGACAAATAGACATGTTCATGCACACAAATATTTGTCTTGTCCGGGGATCGAACCCGGGACCTCTGGCGCAGAAGGCGGGGTTAGTACCCCTGCGCCAAACAGGTCGTCAAATATATAAATATGTCGCTAGATGGCGCTGCTAGATCATAAACTATGACGACGACGATTTCATTTTAATTTCCTCGACTTTGAAAATAGTGAAATAAAAACTGACTTCAATACGTTAAAAATAAATATTTTGGAGTCGGTACCAGAAGTAAGAAAAATAAAAGTAGGTAATCGAAGTGCATAGTAGAATTCCATGGGTGGTTTTTGTTTAATTTTTTTTTTACACAAGTTTAGTTAGACCAATGTTTACAATTTTTTTTGTTATGACAATAATATTTTATTTTACTTTTTGGAAAAGAAATATTATTAGGAATCACTTTTCAAGATATATATATCTTTCAAGGTGACTAAGTCATAAGCATATATATTAATATCTAATGTAACACCTAATGTTACACTTACTTTTGAAAATAAACAGTTTGAAGATTGACACTTCTTCAAAAGGAAACAAAAAAGGTTATATTAATTTAAGAAATCAATAATACCTAACTCAGGGGCGTGCATTCGTTGTGCGTGAAATCTCGCATCAAACAGACAGTAGCAATTAAAATTGAATTTTGTTTGAATCAGAATTATAGAAATAGCATATTCGTAATAAAAACAAACAGAAATATGTATATTAACAAAACCTGTAATTTTTTAATCAGATATTGCAAAACCTACTTTAGTTATTTTTAAATTACTTACTTCATTCGGCACAATCACATCCCTGTACGGGATACAAAATTATTTTTATTATGTTTTATTGTAGAAATCGCAGTACTTACACGTGAAATAATCCCATAAGACTTGCGAGAATAATTTGTGCTATTTCTGCACAATTTTACAATACATGACGGTATTTTTTATAATTTTTCGTGACTCGTTTGACAGGCTTTCAATGACGTTGCTTCAACCACGAGACAGACCATAGTGATTCGGGAAATACGACAGTTTTTAAAGGTGACGCCTAACTAAGGCACTTTTCTTGGTGTCATTTTCCAAGGGTCAGAAATGCTTCCATGTTTTATATGTTCGCACCATACAGGACAGTATCAATTTATTTTAGATGAATATATTTAATATATAATCAAATTAAGTCAATTAATTATAAAGTATATAATATGAATTGTAATTATTTTATTTGTACATATTTTGGCTAACAAGAAGAACGACCGCATGAAACTTATTAGCTAGTACCTACAACATTTACAAACAAACATGTCGTTGCTAAATACAAAAAATATAATATTGTATTGGAAACATAAGCAAGGAAATTTTCTAATACTGTATTACAATATTTTCCTTTTATAATTATAACGATATTTATATGTTACTTATATCCATGCAATGCGGTCTTTTAAATAATGTTCTACTTCCTAATTTATTTACACCAATGTTTTAGAAGAGATTAATAACATAAAACGATTCATTATTCCCTCTTGTAGATAAAAAAATAATAATGACACTATGAAATTCCATATTGACTGTCGATATCAAATATTACGTACAGGGAAAATAAATAAATTATTTGTACTTCGAGCTAATATGGCTGAGATGATATGATGATGATGCAAAAACTTGATTTATTTATTAAAGAATTTTATTTATCACGCATCTGATTGAAGCCTGATTTTTGTTACGGATATCATAATCACCGTATTAATATGTCATCTTTGTATGTTTTTATTAGCCTCTGTACATACCTACATACAATTAGTAGCTAATTAGTTTACAAAAAATCTCACAGCTACGGATACCATTGAACATGACAAAAAATTCTTATTGAAAAACATTTTTATACTAACATTTTGTGTTTGCTTATTTTTTTTATGAATGACGGATAGACTCTTAGCCTTCATCATCCCTGATGTTAATATTGATAAGGCGATGAGATGGAAGCGAGCCTCTCCCGGAATCCTCAGCCACTGAGGACTTATTAATTATTATTATCTATACATACGTGGGATGTACGTACCTAATGGAATAATAATACCTTCACAAATTGAAACACATAGTTTAATTTACAAAACATCAATCATTGAACAATTTTCAAGTATCCCTTTTACGGATAGCTGGTATTTATCCCAAGAGTATACAAACATACTAACTAACTTTAGCAAGTATCTATCAACATATTCTGTTCGTGGTATAAACCTCGAATCCCACAGGCCACTATCCAAAGCTTTGGGCAATCTAAGATGCTTTGTTAGCCTTTATCGAGTTGGCCGTAACCGTAACTGCCTCTGCATTCGCGAACGTCCATAAACGTGGAGGACACAGTAAATAAGTTAGCAGAAGCAAGAACTCTTCATATTTCTTTTCTTCTATTGGACTTTTAACAGTGGAAATGTGCGCTACACAGTACATCTATAGTAGCAGTTTTTATATGATGTGGTAAAAATT
This sequence comes from Chrysoteuchia culmella, assembly GCA_910589605.1. Taxonomy (NCBI): domain Eukaryota; kingdom Metazoa; phylum Arthropoda; class Insecta; order Lepidoptera; family Crambidae; genus Chrysoteuchia; species Chrysoteuchia culmella. The sequence continues at coordinate 14,088,226 of OU342661.1, forward strand.
TTACCTTAGTACGAGTTGACATTTACTGACAACGTTTTCGACAACTACAAGGCACTACGGGACGTTGGCGGAATTTCTGTGGAAAACGGAAGAAGCCAAAACTTAAAAAAAAACAGTCAATGGATATGAAAGAGACAAAGCGATAGTTTTCGAAAACGATTCTAGTTTGCCAAACTCGTACTAAGGGCACTCTTCATAATATTAACATACTATTCCTGTCTCAAGAACCGTATTGAAACACGAATCTTCAACATTAGCAGAATCGAGTACCTAGAAATGAACGTAATTACCTAGGTATATTAAATCAACATTTTGCTTTTAGTCAATGATATGTGTGTACTTGAGGCATATATGTCATACGACTCGCACTGTGACAATTGGGAGGGCCCTGTATGGGTTCCGATTCAAATTTGCTTAAATTTCCGTGCTTTTTCATGTATTTTGTCCAACTTGTCAAATTGAGTATGTGTGCACAAATCTGTGACAAGAGTCGCAGATTTCAACGCAAACTATGAACTATAACTATGTACTACGAACGTAACATATCTATGTAGGTATAAAATGTCATTGCTTTGATTTGAGTTTGAGACGTTGAAATTCTCAATTCAGAAACTCGCAATGAATACTTACGACACGAACCTCACTCAACAAGTGTTGTAGCGACACGTTCTTCTGTGAGTGTTTTATATGTTTCTGTGTAGTTGTATTACTGCTTATTTCTATACTGTGTAGAAGCAAGATAAACAAAATAACGAGAAGTATATAGACAACATTTAACGGACAATATCACATGATGTTTTTTAAAACACTATCAAATCGTTTCTTTTATTTGTATGTAGTACTTATAACTTGAGGTCAGGAAGTTTGGGGTTTCTTTATTTAATCATTAACTAGCGGTAACATTGATTTCGTTTTCATAGCAATCGGGACATATTGCTTTTTCCTATGAGAATAAGATATCTTTAAAAGTACCTACCTACCTACATAATAATTTTAATCATGGAGACCAGTGGACCGAATTCCCAAAGGTTGCGGGTTTGAGTCCCGCCTGAGAACAACTTCTGAGCCGAGTCGATTTTTTTAGTGTATACTTAAAAATCATAAATAAAAAAATCACGTTACCTACTATGTGCAGATTTCTCTTCATTATTACTGGTTTAAAAGATAGATAAATATAGAGCTCAAAGCTATGGGGAAAGACAAGGGTTTAAGGAACTTCTACCAATTATTATTAATGAACCACAGCGCATCATAGAAGAGGCAAGGATTTTTCCTAATTGCTATTAATGAATGTGCGGGCTTCCTTGATCGGAATACAAATTATGTAGGTATATATCAGCTTCTCATTATCTTACTAATATTATTAATAGGGAAGGTTGTTTATTTAATTGATAGAATCAGGTGTTTTTTATAATTTTGTAATTTTTGCATTTTTCAATGCTATTTTTATACTTATCGTAAATTTTAAATAGAAAAATATTGGAAAAAATTTAACTCGGCCACAAGTGAATTCTCAGACGGGAAAAATTGAAAAATGCGAAAATTACAAAATTATAAATTATTGGCAGTTGCATCTTAATCGATCGTTAAACACCTGAAAAGATGTTTCTTTCGAATGCAAGGATATTCCTAGCATTGATGTAACAACGCTGGCCTACAGCGTATTAAAAAGTATAAAAGTATTGGAGAATTTCGACGGTGGTTCGCAAGTCTCGGTAGCTCAGCGGTTAGAGCATTGGACCGGATTTCCAAAGGTCGCGGGTTCGTTTCCCGTCTGAGAATTCACTTGTGGCCGAGTTAAATTTTTCCAATATTTTTCTATTTAAAATTTACGATAAGAATCAGGTGTCATTGGCGGAAATTTATATCCAAACATACCGGCCATATTTAAATACACCGAGTCTCGGTGCTTGGTATTGCACGCACGGACTAACAACTCCCGAGGATGCTCCGTGTGGGGGCGAAACACGAGTAGGTAGTCGTTACAGGTGTGTCACTGTTTTGCATTTCCATGAGGTATTCCTCGAAGCGCACCAATTCACATTTTCAATTTGATTGGTGGTAGGACTTGTTGTAAGTCCGCCGCTACCAACATCTTATCTAAGTCTGACGCCATAACAACAATGTTTTCAGCATTGTTGCGTTTGCTCTGGAGAGGCTCACTTCCATCTTCATCCTTATCAACACTTAACATCAGGTATGATGAAGGCTAACCCCCATATTCTAAGTCGTTCCTCCAAAACCTTTTACACTCCACTCAACCTCGTCGTGGGTAAAAATTGTAGTGTGCGCTAGGCCTAACACGGAGTGGCTACGTACTCTTTGGCTCCTCCAGGTCCTTAGGTAGTTATGACTTAGAATACCGATTTCGAAGAGGTTTTCAATGAGGTTTCGTTAAGTCGAGGACGAGTAAGTTTTGGAGGAACGACTTAGAATATGGGTGTAAGAGTCACCCCGTTGTTTATAAAAAAAACCATTTCAAGCTCACCTATATAATGAAGCGCAACCAAACTATTCCTCGAAGCGCACCTTATGAGGTGTAATTGATTTGTTTATCACCTAAAAGGTGCGCTGCGAGGAATAGTTTACGGTACATCTTGCATGTGTTTTTTTCTTTCGGAATAAAGCTAAATATTTTTCGTTTTATGTTTGTATTTCATTGGCGGAGAAAAGTGAGAAATGGAAAATACTCCACCGACAAGAACGCGACAGCTCTTAAATTTAATAAAAGAAGAAGTTTGTATTTGTATTTGTTTGTTACTCAATCATGACTGCATACAGAGCATGACGTCGAATTGGATATAGCATGCATTATATCTCGATATTCGGGCATTATATCTCGAACGGGAACCATGCGTGCAGACAGGCCACCACTAGTTGGAAATATTTTCTTGTACATTTTGAGTGCGTTTTTATAGCATTTGAAACTTTGCCCCGAATAAGAAAAAAGAGTATTGAAAGAGTAAAAATAAATGAGTAAAGCAATAGTGAAATAAGTTGAAGAATTATAATTGACGGTTGCATTATACAAACAATTCAGAAAATCCTTAATAATTTTTTTCTTCTTCTTCGGAGATAAGCCTATTTCCCCGTTGCATGTATTTGTACTTCCTACATTATTCTCCTCCACATTGAAAAGGTTAATTTGGATTAGCTCCGCTGCTTATCCAATGTGTTGGTCATTTAAAATTGAATACCACGCCGGCCTTTGTAATAGGATTTCACGTAATGGGATAACCTTTTGGCCAACTTGTTACAAAAAGAAGATTATGTGCTTAATGCATTCAGCGAAGCAAATGGAGAGACCGTTGCATGGGTTGACTTGGTAAAGTGATGGTTTCGGAGAGGGGATAGAATGGGTCTCAAACTTACGTCAGAAATAATTTCTTAAGTATAATCACAGACAGGCAGGCTGATTATCTAACGGAAACTCGGTTCTGTTACAGTTTCTTTCTGTCATTTAGTGTCACATTTTCATACTGCATGACAGCCAAAACAGCGACAAAACTGAAACTGGGCCCGTAGACAAAGTAACATCGTTATGTAGCGAAACGATAATTCGATTCTATATTCGCCAATTAACTTGCGGTAAGACCACGTGATTTAGCGCGGCTTATGCCAAACCGCCAATCCCATACATTTAATTCTTTATCGTTTTTGAATTGTTAATTTGCCTAGGGACCCTGAATCAAATTTCTCTAACATAATCAACCCATTGGATTTTTGAGCTAATTGCCACAGTCCGTATTTTGGACGTGTTTTGTTTTGATAATAACTATGGGCACATTTCAATAACGAAAACGGCGGCATTGGTGTAATACAACCAAGTTATGATGATTAGCAAGTTGCTCAACAATCCCGGTTCGTGACTATAATTATGTTATTATTTTGCCTTATTTTCTTCTAAACATATAACCCAACCTCCTCCGTAACTTTTGGCATATAAAATTAAAACACCCTTTATATAAAGATTTTTTCCTTTCCTTTACTGATAGAAGTAGCCAATATAATTTCTATGACATAAAAATAGTGTCTCATTTTCTCTTAGATATTTGATATTTTCGACATTATATTTCTATAATTGAATGTCTACTGGCCTTGATTGGGTCCCATACATTGGGGTTAATTGAGTATTGCTCCACATTCAATCGCAGGTGACTTTCTGCTAAGTCCAAATTAAGCCATCTGGCTTCAATTTTCAGTACAAAAGCCTTATGTGCCAGCCATGCGTGATATTTTAATTAATCAAAAACAAGATGATAGGCTCGAGATACGTATGAATATTTTATTTAAAAGGTTTTATTCAACTTTTGTGTTAAAATTTTATGTTGTGATAGCGCTGCTGTGTTGAATATTCGTGCATGTTCCGTGTTGATGTTATCAATTATCAACGTAAAGCAGGCCATACACGCAAGGTTATGCATGAAAGGCATGCCTGAACAGGCATGCCTGTTGCCTGACTGTATAGTTTTATCGCACACACTCTAGGTTATGCCTGCTTTAGTATACATTTTTAATTACCTAGTTTGTTCTGATTTCCGAATATTTCAGTTATTTGCCTTGCAGTGAGGTTCATTTAAATAGATATTTTTACAAGAAACAATCAACTTATTTCTATTTCTCTCGGCGGGACGAGATGGAGACTGTAGTTGTTTGATTATATGTGATATTGTTTGAAATAGATATTGCTAAATTTTAAGATAGAAAACATTAAGGACTGAAATGCGTTCTTTAAAACCCCATAAAATGTAAAGTAACAAATAAACGTTGACCTGTGTCACCTTTAATTAAATTCACGGTATCTTCAGCCTTTGCTTTCAAAATAGCGTCTGCAACAAAGTAGTTTTTCCCACCTTTTTCAGTCATTATGTTGTTTTATCTGTTAGTTCAGCACGTCATTACGGCGCTAACAGTCAGTTACTTCAATAATCCCCTGATTTTGTTTACCCTCTCTAACGAGATCTCACTAATGGCGGCTTGTAGCACTCATAAATAACTAAATAACACTTAACCGCGAACACCAGCGTTTTAGGGCACCCAAGGCCTAAGCAATTAGGGCGGTAATACCCGTACCGTGGTCAACTAGCCTGCCACTTTTATAGTCGTCCACATAAATGTTAATGTCCAGTCACGAAGTTGGAAGAATTTCGGGATGGCGCGCGGTAATGTCAGTTTGGGCGATGTTCATTTGTTTGGTTCATTAAAAAAGTTCAGTAGCGGCATGTTTACGCGGCGAAATTGCGACTGCCGACTATCCTATATGTTTGTGTGGATGTTTGCACAGTGCCCCTAGCGGTTATTAACGGGACTATAAATGTCGTATTAATATCTTTAACACGTTCACTAGTGCGTTTTGATTGTGTAGGTAAACTTAATATTAAATGTTTGATGTATAAAATGTGTTTGCATTTATGTAAGTATTTGAAAGCTGTGAAGGTTATAATTATGTTTGGTTTCCGCATCTCTTTTAACCAGTGTAAACATTATTTTATGTAGTTAATAGGCGCCACCTGACGAAAATGTATGACTAATAGATGAAAACATGTTTTTGTTTTTGGCGAAAATACATGGTAAAATTCAGGGTTAGATTTCTTCACACCAATTCTATTCCATATGAAATTTGTCATAGAGCGATATCTCCCATGCTAAACTGGTAGTGAAGAAAAATATAGAATGCACCACCTGCTATTATTCCAATGCAGATTAGTATAAGTAAGTATTAAACTAGTGTAGCCGATCGATAGTGGACTATCGATTATTAATCGATCGTCTATCGATAGGTGATAGATAGCATTACAATTGATTATAGTATCGATAGTATAAGTATCGGTAGTATTGCTACCAAGAACATAGATAGTATCGATTCTATCGATAGTTTGTAATTTATGAGCAACAATACTATCGATAGTAGATAGTGGGTAAGAGGTATGTTCGGATATTTAAGCTTAAGAATATTTATGTACTAAAATGATAATGCACTCTTTCAATGGTACTGACACGTTTTGATTTATCGATCCTATTGATAGTACGTTATTTTTCAGATGAAAAAATCAAAAGAAATGCTATCGATAGTATGGCAACACTATTTTAAACCCAACTATGTAATGCCAATGTAGCAGAAAACAATTATTGATCGAGAAATGAAGCAAGCAAAGTATGTAAAATGAAAATTAAACTTACCTTCGGCTAGATAAGTAATTGGTGTGGTTGTTTGAAATTTATTTGTTGTTACATTATTATTGAATGATGAAATTTAAACACGTCAGTATAAATAAACATCAAAAGACTTAAACGATATATTCCAACCATGTGTTCATCTACTAAGGAGCTTACCGATTTACCTCTATAAATACATTTTCTAGAGACTTAAACACCAAAGCCTATTTAACGTGTAACGCTAATTACAAAATCAAATACCTTTACCAAATGTAATAGGACTGTATGTAAACATTTTGGAACTAATACAAATACACAAATTTTGTTACTGTTGATATCGCAGTCGATGTGGCAAATCGTTTAATGCAAAACTATTTTTATAATGTAATTATTTGTAAATATAGTAGGTAGTAGGCTATTAGATGAGAAAATTAACACAGATTTAAATGCGAAAATGTCTTTGTTCGTTTGTCCTACCTTCACACACTAACTTTAGATTATTTTCCTCTTATATTAAATGTTTCAAGATTGTAGATTTGTGTTTGGCAACGACATGTTCCTTTGTAAATGTTGTTGCTTCTGTTAAAGCTGATAAGTTTCTTGCGGCCGTTCTTCTTATCAGTTAAAAGATGTCCTGAATGGCTGGTAGGAAAAAAAATTGGACGAATCGAAAGCACTTATCTATAAGTCTATTTGAATAAAAATCTTTGACTTTGGCTTTAAAGAAATCGACAATTTAATTTATTATGATTTAAGTTTATCATAAACGTCTTAACGATGCTGTTAAAACAAGAATATTTCAGTATTCCTATTCTTGCATGTTCATCTCAACCTTTTTAAATTGACCTGTGGTTAACGATGTTGGTTCCACAATTAGTAAGTAGTTGTTAACGATTTTTTTGTTTTAATATTTGTATTGTGTTACTGTTTGTTTGACCCAAATAAACAAAAAAAACTAAGCAGGCAATCGAGTTAATTTTTGGCATAGAGTTGAAAGGACGGAAAGTAACATTGTATTTATGTATGTACCAATATTCCCACGGGAACGGGAACCAGGCGGGTGAAACCGCGGACTCCCGCTACAAATTATAATAACAGATTCCACTTTGTTAAACAAAAACCGACTTCAAAACTAAAAAGCATAAAATATGCCTTTAAGAATTTGATAGAATCAGGCGTTACTTGGCGGAAATCCATATCTTAGTAGAAAACGAAAAATATGTCGCGTAATTCCGCAAGAAAAAATGCAGATGCAGCCCAGTGACACACCTTGCACCTTCACCGACTACTCTACACGTGTTTCGCCCACACACGGAGCATCCTCAGGAGTTGTTAGACCGTGCCAATCTCAGCACCGACTCGGTGAGTAGTCGGTGAAGGTGCAAGGTGTGTCACTGGGCTGCATCTGCATTTTTTCTTGCGGAATTACGCGACATATTTTTCGTTTTCTACTAATAATGCCTTTAAGAGTTGGTGCCAGCCAAGGCAAGAAAAATGAAAAAAAAAGGAGCTCAAAATAGATTGTCTAGGCTGGGACCGACTCCAAAAGGCTTTTTTATGCTTTTTAGTTTTTTTTTAATGTAATTTTTTCTTTTTTACTTTTATGTGTCTATAATAGGTTGTTTTGTAATATATAGTAAACTTTTCTAGATTAGACTAGGTTTCGTATACTTACATTAAAAGAAATACATCATATACAATATAATATCGGGAAAATTACAATTTATTTATTTTTTTATTTGTTCAAAACATGGTTACATACAATTTTATTATACATCGAAACTCATTAGCAAAATCACTAGGGTTTGTGTGCCCATGAGAGTACGCAATATAAGACAATACTGTAAATTATTTAAAAATAAAAAAGAAACTCGAATTACAAAAGCAGAAACAAAAAACGTGCATAACTATCTTGCATAAGTTATACTATAAATAGGTAGGTACTCAGAATTATTGCACGAACATTAGTCGACGGTTTATAGGTATATTATTGGTTTATTTATAATGGTGTTTTTTTTGGTACTTTTAACTGGGAATTGGTTAAAGTGTTACATCGTCCGAGTTAACAAAATTGCTTATAAAAATAAAGACTACTGGGCCAAATTGAACTAAATTTTTATGGGACCAAATGGCAGCTATTACGCATCGAACAAATTTAAGGACTCACGTAAATCAGATCAGATATCTCGGCATAAGCGGTGTACATGCATAGTAAAAATAACATATCAACCTAATTGAGAACCTCCTACTTTTTGAAAGTCAGTTAAAAAACATGTTTGTACCATAAAATTTAACAAAGCTTTGCTGGTAATTGTTTTCCGTCAAATTTCTACCTCAGAAAAAACTTGGAAGAAAAATCTGATAAGATTGCGAACGATCCAGAAAATTTAATCGAGCAAGTTGTGATGAATCCCCTGTAATTAATTGAAGGGTAATGGTAATGTTTTTCCGTACGCCCTAGAGCACGGCAGAGGCTAAGCAACAGCACAGTATAAATATAAGTACATACAGTACAACATCTTAGCCTTTTTCTTGATAAAAATTAAGTATTACTATTGCCGCGCGGTACGCAATACGCGATTTAGCTGCCCGCAAACATAGATCTAACCATTACTGAGACTTACACCCGTTTGCACTAAAATGAGTTTTTGACGGATAGGCTTTTCATTTGATTTGTAAATCTTGCTTGGATCTATGATAATTCTCTGTGAGCTTAATACATTTTTTGCTTGTTTTTGATTTGGTTTGTTTATATGTATTAGTGATATTCTGCTGGAATGCGTACCTACCTATTAAATGCTTACCATTAACTTTAAAAACTGTGTCTATTGGAAAATACCGGTAATTGACTCTCAATTGTTATGTTAATATCTACGGTAATATATTAAGCTGTTCGTCTAAAAAATAAACTTAAGAATAGCAAGGATATTCTTATATTTTAATCTTAATCTTAATAAATAATTGCTTTGCTTTAACCACGTTTTTAAAATCCACTGACGCTATTCTTAACTTATGGGCCCAGAATCGAGTGCTAAAAGCTTAAGCTATTGTTAATATTAATGTTTTAAAATATATAAGAACTTAAGTTTAGTGCAAATGGGTGTTAGACTGAGACACTTGCCGAGCTCACACTGCACCGAGGCGCGTCGGGTATTACTCACGAACGAACTTTTAGTAAGAAGATAAAATACTGTATGTATCGTTATACTGTGGCAACAGCCAATTAAAAAGAGCGCTTTTGAGGAGCTAGAATTAATCAGGGATCAAGTTATTTTTGTAAACAACATGATTTTCCCACTTTGTGAACTGTGACGTAACGTGAATTGATACTACATATCTTAGGTGATTATTTTTACGGTGGCTAGCACTATTTTCTGAAAAGTTATCGTTTCGTCACGTCAACAAACGTATGAGGTATTGAGCAGCGTTGCTACCGAACGTAAACGGAACTTCCTAATGCATTTTCTGACTCTTCCGACTCTTCCTTGAAGTTATTCGTGTTACCACTGAACACAAGAAAAATTTTAAAATAAAAGTAGTAAGTTGGCTTTCGCCGCGTCGCTAATCTTTTACGCGAAACATGGAAGCAGTCCATCCATACATTTCCCATGTATTTTGTTTTGTTTATTTTTCTTTTATCATGGCAACGTGCCTGATTTCGAAGCGACATTTCATTTTATTTATTTTATTTATTCTATTTTAGGAAAGTTTACAGCTCTAGATACAGTTTAGTAGGATGTATAAAAACTAAAAGCCTATTACAAACCTCCACAATTACGTAACAGTTTACCTATAAGAGCAATGAATAAATTGAGTTAGGCATTCCATAGCTAACAATAAAATATTATGAAATAAGAAAAAAATAAAAAAAATATCTCAGGAAAAACAAATAATAAATTACAGTTATGGTAAATTTTAAATAGAAAAATATTGGAAAAAATTAACTCGGCCACAAGTGAATTCTCAGACGGGAATCGAACCCGCGACCTTTGGAAATCCGGTAGAATGCTCTAACCGCTGAGCTACCGAGACTTAAAGTCTCGGTATCTCGGTCTCGGTAGTCTCGGTGAATAAGTATAAAAATAGCATTAAAAAATGCAAAAATTACAAAATCATAATAAATTACAGTATCTAGCTAGATCTTGTACAATAACTATTTAATATGTGAGAACCTCGTAAAGAGAAAAACAACAGAACAAAAATTTACTTTTTCATCAATAGATACATATAACAATGCTATCACAACCAACAACATTTTAATTTTGATATTCTGTCATTACTTTGTGCGTCCCTGAACCGTATTTTGACTAAAGAAATTCAAGCTTATAGTTCGCTTTATAGTTGCTGCACTTGTCTTCATTCGGTACTAACTCCGAAGCATGCCCCTTTATACCTCTTTCTTCTGTTTTGTGGTTTTTTTCTAACACAACCTCAGGCTGATTTTATCAATCAAAACATCACGTAGTAACCAGTTTTGTGCTGTCATTACTGTCACATTTTCATACTGTGTGACAGTATGTATCGAAATAGCGACGAAACTGTAACGGAACCAGGTTTTCGTTAGATAATCAGCCCTCCTTTTACATAAGCTCGGTGATTTGAGATTGTGGACTTTAAGCGATTTTCGCTATAGTCGGTCAATGGATGGGACTTCTTCTTATCGAGTGAGGATTCTTATCGGGATAAAATGTGTCCTATGTTCATAACCAAGCTATCTACTATCTGTGTACCAAATTTCATCCAAATCCGTTCAGTAGTTTCGGAGCCTATTCAATGCAAACAGACAAACATACAATCATATCTTTCCTCTTTATACTAATAGTAAAGATAATTTTTTTTTCTCTTTTTATTGACAACAAGCCACTGCGTTTAGTTGAAAAACTTCATATTGACGTCACAGTTTTTTACAAGTTAAGGTAGAACGGCTGAGCGGTGCCAAGCTGATGCCAATTAAAAAGTGAGGGCTTAGCGCGGAACCGAGAGAAGGAACAAAAGTGCCTTTTTAAAAAGAGAGAAACCAACCTTTTTGGTTCAAAAGCAAAACCCGCAGTTTAAAGACTTTTGAGCTAACTCTATGGCGCTTCGTGAAAGGTGGAAATAAATGAAATTTAGAACGTTCTGCTTTTAGGGTTCCGTAGCCTAATGGCAAAAAACGAAACCCTTACAGATTTGTCATGTCTGTCTGTCTGTCTGTCCGTCCGTCCGTCCGTCCGTTCGTATGTCACAGCCACTTTATTCCAAAACTATTGGTAGGTACATGTATTCTGCAAACCGCTTTACGATTTTCACACAAAAAAAAAAGATTAAGGAGGGTTTCCCATACATGGAACTGAAACTGAAACATTTTATTTTTCATCAAACCATGCGGGTTCTTTTTAGACGGGATATTAAAAATGACATTCCATAGACGATTTTTTCTCAAAGTCCACCGCTTGAAGGATGTACACTTCCAAAGTGGTAAAATGTGTCCCCCTCTAACTTTTAAAATAAGAAAGTGAAAAATCAACAAAAATATGCTGTAGATCTTAATAAAAAATTTCAACGAGAACTGTTTTGAACGAAATATAACTAGCACTTTCCCGTAACCGCAAATATAACTGTGTTATTGATACAAACACTATTAAAAAACAAATTTTGCAGACGAAAATGTTAGTCGTATTTTGACTACGGAACCCTAAGCTGCACGTGGCCCGACACGCACTTGCCCGATTTTAATTTGTTTTAAACGATTTATGCTAGGTTTTTAGTCTGGGCAGTTACCTAAACTATTAGCTATTTCTCGTTATTAAATGTCTTAATAGATATTATGACCACATTCACCGTGATTTTGTTTATTACTTAAGTTGATGCTGAAGAATACCTTGACAATACCTTAACCCTAGATAGCTAACGTTCGTCAAAATGACGAGCATCCGATATACATTGCTTAATTTATCTTTTATTGTTTTATTAACATACCCGCGGTTCCGTGCCAACTCAGAACCCAGTTGACCACATAGAGTGGTGGTCTAATCTCAAAAAAAAATATGCATGAAAACAAAGAAAAAATGAGTTCCAATAATTAAAAATATATTATTCTTCAAAATAGCCCTTAATTCATATTCCCTATTTTCTATAAACATAATAAAAGTAAAGAAAAATTTAAAAAATAAACATTTAAAAATCAAAATCGTCAAAAAGTCGAATGGTTAGCTTATCTATTTTTATGTTTTTTATGATGTTTTGAGTTGAGTTGAGAGGTGATCAGAGTAAATAAAGGTAAATAATGTTTTCAATTATTCCAAATATATAAAAGCTTTTTTTTTAATATTTTAACTTTAATTACGCTTTGAGATTGTGACCCAGCTGATGACATTGTAGGTTGTGTTGTGTCTTACATTAAGGCACTTTTATCTTACTTTTTTTTGCTGTTGCCATTGTATTTTTTTATATTTATACAGCTTAACATAAGTACCTGAAGTACGTCATGCTCACTCAAACGTTTCTTCGGCGGTGTCGTGTGAGCCGGGTCGTTACGTTCCCTAAAATATGGTTGAGCGAAGAGATGGCTGGTTCATGCGTCATGCTCGTGAACGGGTGCCGCCAGCGGAAATGGGTCTACCTCAGTCTGCTTATCTTAATGCTGTGCTTAAAGCCTAAATATTTTTATCTAAAATAAATTGATACTGACCTGTATGTACCTCACAACTTGCAGTGTAGTAGTCTTGTGGTGCGGGAAATGTTGTAATGTATGATAGACAAGTCTTTCTTTGCCAGTTAAAAATTGTTTACGGTTACAATAACCATAAAATGTAATATTTTAATTAGTATTTTCCTTTTGTGATGGAAATTGACCTTACTGATATGTTAAGGTCACTTTTCAATTTGACGACTCTGTATGAAATAAAACAGGTAGAAAAAAACAGCCCTTGACGAGTTTCTTGTCGGTTCTTCTCGTTACAAGGTCTCCCGCCGTAGGGTTTGTGAACAGATGGCGTAGCTTCTTTGACGTTCATAAGTGCTTGTAACAGCCTAGACTGAAAAAATTATATTGACTTTGACTATCAGAATAGTTCAGCAACGTTAGCTATCTAGGGTTAAGTATGACGGTCGGTAGGTACCAATGTATGATAATAATAAATTGAATTGAAACATTTTTGCGCAAACGAACTATTAATTCATCAATAGAAATCGAAGGAGGAAATCTAATCTAGATTTTTTATCTCAAGTTTTGTTATGGTTGCCCATTACATAATTTGCGAAACAGTCCGTTATCTAGTAAATGGCTGGTAGCAGTAAAAATACGTCCAAATCGTAGTTTGTATGTATCTGCCGCTCGTAAAATGAACTTGCTCGATAAAATTGTTTGGCTCCTATTGTGTGACGGATTCGGGTCATACAAGAATAAGAATTCTATGAGTGATTTATGCTTTTCTAGAAAGATAAGACATATCATGAAAAGTTATCGATTATTCACACCTTATATTCGGTGGAAATAAATATGCTATATATATATATTGATTTTTTTTATCAAGTACGGTGAGACTCTTAGCCTTCATCATACCTGATGTTAAGTATTGATAAGGCTGACGATGGAAGCGAGCCTCTCCCGGAATCCCCAATCACTGAGGAACGGGCAATCTTATCTTTAACTGCCGGAACACAACAATGCTGAAAACATTGATGTTATGGCGTCAGACTTAGATAAGATGGTGGTAGCTAGCCTGGCGGACTTACAACAAGTCCTACCACCAACCAAACCGAATACAATATGTACCCCCGCTGGGAATCGAACCCGGGACCCCTGAGTCTGATACCGGCGGCTGTACCACTAGATCACGGAGGCGGTATATATATATCAGGGTCGAAATAATGTCAGTACGGTACTATCGAAACCATAGCAACCGTTTTCAAAAGGGGACCCGGGACCCCTGGGTCTGATACCGGTGGTTGTACCACTAGACCACGGAGGCGGTATATATATATCAGGGTCGAAATAATGTCAGTACGGTACTATCGAAACCATAGCAGCCGTTTTCAAAGTACTAAAATAACAGATTTTTGACGTTGATTAAGTAGAACTACTGTGAACTCGATTTCGTCCAGAGTAAGGGGGCTGACTGCTCCTTTTGATAATAATAATAATAATAATAAATTTATTCATAAAACTCTTAACATAGTGTACAGTTATGTTCTTTCTTAAATTAGGACTAATACTATTATAAACAGGTAAGCATCTGCTGCCGAGCTAGGCATACGCCTGTGTTACGGCATTCAGCGCCTATCCCCCTTAAAGATACATCAAATAAAGTCCATTACTTTTAGAAGATTACAGGACGGAATAATTACAGCACATGTATATGTGTGGTGTGTGTGTGTGTGTGTCTGTATGTATGTACGAGCGTGAGTGTATGCATGTGTTCTTGTGTGTTGAGATGTCGTTATTACGTTATTATATTATCTATTATACGTTATTAGATATCCCATAACTTTAGTTAGGTTATTGACGAGAACACGCAAAAGATTCAAATTACATGAATAAATTATAACCTTTCAACTTTTTTTTTCTAGTATATTTACTTGATTAAAAATTATCACATGAATAAATTATTTATACCTACACATCAAAAGTGTCGAGGGTAGGTACTTATTTAAGTATAAAGAATATCCAATGATATCTAATGTATGTAATATGTTCTTTCAGGCTGGCTTCATAATTATTTCTTCATTCAAATTGTGAAAACAAAAAAAATCATTACGGTTGAAAAATAAATAATAAAGTATCCTCTATAGCAGCAATACTCTAATAAAACGTCCTTGATCCCTTGAGACACTTTTATGTGTGTATGTTTGTTTGTTTGCAAGGAATAAATTCAAAAACTACGGAACAGATTTGCATGAAATTTGGTACAAAGATAGTAGATAACCTGGTTATGAATATAGGATACTTTTAACCCGATATTCCCACGGGAACGGGAACCACGCGGGTGAATGCGCGAGCGGTCGCTACAAAGGTATATGTAGAACTGATAAATCACTGCGATGCGGAAGATGAACTTATTTAGATCGTTAATGCCTAAGTTAACACTAGAGCGCTCGCGCGGGCTACATATGTAGCCCACAGTGAATGATTTTTAAAACACTTTTGAACGAAACGCGCTTCGGAACTGTCCTTTCAGGTATTCCTCTAGTACGGATCTTCACATACTTCTTATAGTGTGCCATCTTCCTAGGCGCATAAATGTAAGCATTTTTATAGTAGGGCGGGACCGGCTTTGGGACAGATCAAAAAATTCAAAAAGCTAGACTGTGAGGAAACCACTATTGCATAAGAACAACTATTTAGAACATCATAATAAAATGATTCACATAACAAGTTGAAAGAGTTGAACGAATAAAAAAATATTGATCTGAATAGGTCCGGAATATGTAACTTTTATAATTTTTTTAAAGTTCATCTTTAGTTCATAAATCAAAAAACTCAAGCAATTGCTGACTTTTGATAATGTATTTATTAAGACATAAAGTGAAGTCGTCACATTATAACTTCTTTGCTTTAATAAAATAAGTGTCTTATGCAAAATACCTATATTATAATGGGCTACATATGTACTCCGCGCAAGCAATGAAGGAGAATATTAGGCGCGTGTACTCTAGTGTTAACAATAAAGCTTATTTCTCGTTGTATGTAGTTAATTGTAGCATCAACGCTTTAAAATTTGATTTGCCAGCGTACGACGTCGTTATTGTACACTCAACAGCAAGGAAAGTTGATCACAATTTGTCAAAGAGACGAAACCTCATTTTATAACGTGTTATTTATCACAATCGCTTAGAAGTAATAATGTCATTGCCACAGTAACACAACATGCTGCTTTGAATATGAATATAAACGGATAGTTATGAAGCTAAATTTAAAACATTTTTGAGTGAATTTCAGCATTGATGTATGCAGCAGTGTATGCACTAAGTACTTCATATTATTACGTTTTGTATTGTCCCCATCATAAATTCGTTTTCCCGTCAATGGGTGACCACCACAGAACAACTGTTATAACAATTTCTTTAACATATTTGGTGATTAAGTAACAAATCGTCTTTTAACACGACTGCCAAAAAAGGAGTACCTATATGTGTTTGTGAACTATCATTTCAGAGTTTTAAATAAACAGCGGGCTTATAAACATCTATTAGAAACCATCATGTCATAAGAACGTTTTGTTTGCGTTTTGTTTTGGTTGAAGTTGTCACATTTTGACACACTTCAAACTTTGGAGGCAGTGATTAAGCGAAGACTTCACACATCTTCCGTCAAAAACAAGCTTACTTTAAGAGATTCGTAGTTCGAAATAGCACAGATAAACAATACTGCGTTAAGAGATATCGGTACGTAGGTCCCGTGGAGGAACTTACATCTAGTTATTTACAACGTATAACTTGACATGCCGCTATGTGTACGCGTCATTGAGGACCGCGTACAGCGCGCGTTCAATTAAGATCGTGGCCTGATAAATTTTCACGGCACCATCATTGTAACACGAGCAACGGGCAAACATCGTACATGTTATGAATTAAGTGAGGTATAAGTTGAGGGTTATATGTACGTTTTTGACAGGTTATTTTATGCGGTAAAAGTAATTTTCTTTCATAGAAAATGTACTTATTTAGCTTTATCTTTTGAAGACTACAAAGTGAACACACGAATTGTCTGCTAAGATTTTCGCGCGTACAGTAGCTTCAAAATTTAAGGGTCGTTCTGCAAAATCCGCATAAACACGATTTTAGAATCCATTTTCATGCAGTAGTATAATTGAAATTTAAATCTAATAAAAGTTATTGATAGTCTTGAGGGTATATCATAGTGGTTTCATCAGATGGAAACAAGATCTGACCAAGTTAACTCGATAGAATAAATTCACAAAGTTGCCACTTATCGTGATTTAATATTTTATTTCTAAAATAAGTTACTGAATAATTTGATTGATTTACTAAAATAAAGTTCATAGGTAACTGGAGAAATTTCATCCAATGGATTTTTATTTAAAGAAATATGATGAAAATAACAACGAAAAACTTCGTAAAGTACAAAAGTGAGGTTAGATTCCTTATACACTCATTTGCAAAAAAACGGGCGGTTTTTTTGCAAATGAGTGTTTACAATACCAAAAAAGTTTCAATCGTTTGTACACGTTACTGGCCGGTTTTAAAAATGCTGTGGTATTTAAAAAAGTACGTTCTAAATTCAAATTTTCATTTGATGCTCATTTTTACAGAAAACCCCTTTTTATCCTACATTTTTGGCGCGAAGTTCCAGAAGTTAACATCGACTTTCATAACTTTTATTCAATTTTTATCGATTAATTTTATATCCTTGACTGTCAAAGCTTTATTTATTGCTGTTTGGCTGTATCAAAAATGGTAGATAAAGTGGTAAAAGCTACCAAAATTATCGCGCTGCTTGAAGAGGGTTGCAGCCAATGTTTCGTGGATAGGAGGCCAAATGTTAGTCGCTCGACAGTCCAAAGGACCTGGCAGCGATATTCAGGAGACTGGTTCCGTCGAGAGAAGGCCTGGTTCTGGAAGAAAACCATGTACCCAACCACGGGATGATCGTTTTCTTGTGAGTCGCGCATTGAGAAATCGCAAATCTTCGTATGTGGATCTTAAGAACAACCTCCAAGAAGTAAGAAATGTGCATATTAGTCTATGGACGGTCAGGAGGAGGCTTCTCGCTGCCAATATACGCAGTCACCACCCGTCCCGCGGCCCCAAATTACTCCGTGAGCACAGAGTTCACAGGCTTAGGTTCGCTAGAAATTGTGAATCATGGACTCGAGAAGATTGGAATAGGGTTTTGTTCTCTGATGAAGCCAGGATATCTCTGTTCGGTGAAGATCGACGTCGGCGAGTGCTAAGAAGACAAGGAGAACGCTTTGCAGAGGCATGTTTCGAAGAAATCACACCTTATGGTGGGGGCTCTGTTATGTTTTGGGCAGGAATAAATTCAATGGATCGTACAGAGTTAGTCTTCATTGAAAACGGCTCACTAACTGGGCATCGATACATAACGGAAGTTCTAATTCCTCATGCACAACCCGCATTGGCCGCTCTAGGTGAAGACTCGATTTTTATGGACGACAATGCTCGAGCCCACTGATCCCGCGATGTTATTGCGTATGTGCAAGAGGTCGGCATTCGTCGTTTGGATTGGCCAGCTCGAAGTCCCGACCTCAATCCCATAGAGCATGTCTGGGATGTTCTGAAACGGCGTGTGAGATCAGTCCACCCGGCTCCGCAGACCATCAGAGAGCTGAAGAATGTGATTACTGCGGAGTGGGAACGTATTCCGCAAGCAAGTATCCGGGATATACTCGCTAGCATGCCCAGACGAATTCAAGCTGTGATTTTAGCTAGAGGGGGTCACACTCGATACTAAACATTTATCTGCTTTTACTTTATTAAAGAAAAACAAACAAAAAAACTTTTTTTTTACTTCATGAGTATATGCACTACTAGCGAACATACACTACTAGCGAGGTTTAGCATTATTTTCCATAAATTGTATCTTAATTTTATGAAATACTGATGAAAACGATTATTTTCTTATTAATTTACCAAATTGTGAGGATAAAACTACCTATAATTATCAAACAAAGCAATATTAACATTTGAAATGGTTCATTGCTTAGGTGCCCGTTTTTTTTGCAAATGAGTTTATTTTGTATATATATCTTTCTCCTACACGTGAAGACAATACAGAGATAATTTTTTACGAGCTACCTAGCCTTAAAGGAAAATTCTTTTTGTTAATTACCACAACATCTAAAAACAAAGCGCTATAACTATAGGTCAATTTGCCATCACCTATTACTTTAAAATACAAATAATTTCCAGAAACACCAACAGAAATTAATATGGAAATAGTAGGTACGAAAAAAGAGTTTAGTTAAACTTTTTTCATTTTCAGAAATCTTTCGTTATCAAATTATTTTATAAACTCACCAAAAAACTTTATAAAAGAATCATAAGATTCTTTAATTAGGTTACGGGGTACTTTTGTGAGAAATAAAATTAACTTTGTAATGACTTACTTCAATATAGAATTCAAATTTTGTTTCCCTTAGAACTTTTATTATTGAGCTACAAAATTCTGATTGGAGATTAAAAATGTGCACGAATAACCATTAGGTACGTTTTTTCTCTAGTTCTTTTGTTGTATCGGAGGTTTTGTTACAAATTCGTATTTTTATCCATTCACTAGAAAGATTTAAGTTTTATATAAGAAACCTCTGAGTCCTTGAATTTCTGCGTGTAATTTTTATGAGAAGAAAAAGAAACTGCTTTGGATAGATTTTTGACGTTCTCTCCTGTTGAGTTGGAAAACTCTTATATTGAAAAACGTGTTGCTCGGTATCAATAGGAAATTAACTTCAAATACTTATAGGTAATTACGATCCCCAATAGATCCAAAAACAAAAATGTTATTTATGACCAAAAACAATTTTGCTTATTCAGATCGTTAGGTCTACTAATTAAAGCTCAGTTTAGATTATCCGCAAAAGTAAAGTAATACCTAAATCTAAAGAGTTAGCTAGTGTGAGTAATGGATCTTCGTTTTTGCTGATGATATAGTCCTTATGGCTGAGACTTTGGAGGACCTGAACACAATGCTCGAAGATCTCCGTAGTGCTTCCTAAAGAGTGGGTCTTAGGATGAACATGGACAAGACAAAATCATGTCAAATTCCCATGTTGTAGGAAGCATTCGGGAAACTCCGTAAAATCTTAGCGTCCAACTTACCGCAGAGTCTCAAGACGAAAGTCTATGACCAGTGTGTGTTACCAGTGATGACTTGCGGTAGTGAAACGTGGTCGCTAACTATGGGTCTGATAAGAAAGCTCAAGGTCACCCAATGTGCAATGGAGAGGGCTATGCTCGGCGTTTCCCTCCGTAATCGAATCAGAAATGAGGAGATCCGTAGGAGAACTAAAGTAACTGAAATCGCTTGAAGTATTGCTCAGCTGAAGTGGCAGTGGGCGGGACACAGCGAGAATAAACGACGGCAGTTGATACGGAAAGGTTCTGGAATGGCGACCGCACACAAGACGACGCTCCGTGGGTAGGCCCCCGACAAGGTGGAACGACGATCTGGTGAAGGTCGCGGAAATGCTGGATGCGGACTGCGCAGGACCGATCGTTGTGGAGATCCTTAGGGGAGGCCCATACCCAGCAGAGGGTGTTATGTGGCTGAGACGACGAGTCATGGATACTCTGTTCTGCTGAAACGTATGAACTGAAGCCAATAGAAGAATAAATAGTCAATAACGAGATCCTATTGGTTGCTTCTAACGCCACGTCAACATCCGTGCCATTTAATTATCGTAGTCATCATCATCAATTTTAATGTTCCCACTGCTGGGATACAGCTCTTACTTATACATATGAAGAATGGGCCACCACCATCTATCCACCATCTGTGTTAGGCGTGTCCTTGATTAATTTGGCCACATTGCCAGAAAAGAAGGCGATAACCTGGAAAATCTAAGAGTGACAGGGACAGTTGACGGCAAAAGGTCACGTGGACGCAGCCCAATACGCGGTCCGATCAGATTGCAACAACTCTACGACGCGCGTTTTGCCGCCGGTGACAGATGATGAAGGAACATCACAAAAGAAAGACTCCTGGGAGGTGGTGGTCACAACCCTCAGACATGAGGAATACGATGCAAGGAGCGACCATGTACCCAATGCGGATTGGCAGGTTCCATTATCTTAAGAACAATAATTCCCTGATGTTTTAAATTCAATTTTTAGACAAAATGTTAAAGCATGAACTCATACGTTAAAACAAATTGTCGTCACTGACATGCACGTTGTTTCAATTACATTACAAGTACCGGTATAAAAACAATATTTCTGGATAATGTCGTCGTTTGTTTGATTTATGGCGCGGTCCTGTTGCCCTGTTTGGATTTTGTAATTCGCTTTTTAGGGTGCGAAGGAATGAGAAAATAAAGCGAAACAAAAGAAAATCTTTCCTGCAAAACCACAGTAACATGTGGGGTATATACACATACGAAGAGAGCGCTTCGACCCGTATGAGAGCCTAGCGTATCGAATTTTTGGTACCTACGTTGACGTCACGAGCGAGTTTTATGTGATGGGAAATGCTATTGACGAGTTCTGGCAAGAAAGCACGGCCCAATTAACCATTTTCCATCACATATTATATAACGTTTCTGAGTGACGCGTGTTTTTATTAAAATGCTTTCAAGCGGACTGACTTAGGTCGGAAAAATTTGATCGTGGATCAAACTTTTTACACGCAAGGTAGGTAAACTTTTACCGTCTATCTCGATATAGGGCTGTGGGTATCTATCGTACCGCTGAATCATAAATAGGTAAATCTAAAGAGTTAAAGTGCATTGTTTTTTTACTGATACATATTGGTGAATTGTAGTAACTTTTATTATTTGAAGGAACCAAATTACACTGATTGACTTGATGATTGATTGATGAACAGCTTAATTCAAATGCCTAATTGTTAGTGTATTGTATGATTAATGAGGAAATTCTTTGTATGAAACTGGCGAGCCCACGCTGGCCAATCGCTATGACTTCTGCACGGAGCCCCCATGGGATGTTTTTAACCGGTACCGATTGTGAAAAAAAACATGATACCCTAGGATCATAAGTTTCTACGTTGCGAGGGGGTTGTTTCATACTCATCCCTTGACGTCACATCCCATGCATTATTTTTTCCATATCTATTCCTGACTCATCCCACGTCAAATATTGATTTATATGGTCCATTATCATTTAATTCCTATTTCTAACTCATCCCATATAACGAAATAGCAAGGATTGTCTTTGTTTGTAAGGTCTGACAAAAAAGAGACCTAATTTTAGAAAAAAAAGACAAGATTACATTTTATTGATATGACTGCAGGATAAGTCAAAGAAGTACTTACCTATGTTACGGGTATAACACACGGTAAACAACGTAGGTATTTATAACTTTTTAATTTTGCATTTTACAATGCTATTTTATGTGATAAATATTAAACAAGAAAATATACTAGAAAAAAAAGCAACTAGTCTCATGTCGCTCTGACGGGATTCGAACCCGCATCCTTGGGAATCCGGCCCAATGCACTAACCAATTATGCTACAGAGACCTATGAGGACACGTCGAATTTTTCCAGTATATTCACCGTTCTACGGTGTTGGCCACCGTCGTTTCATCAATGAGAGAAATATCCTCGCATTCGAAAGAAACATCTTTACAGATGTTTGACTATCGATTAAGATGAAACAGCCATCTAATTATAACTTTTTAATTTTGCATTTTACAATGCTATTTTATGTGATAAATATTAAACAAGAAAATATACTAGAAAAAAAGCAACTAGTCTCATGTCGCTCTGACGGGATTCGAACCCGCATCCTTGGGAATCCGGCCCAATGCACTAACCAATTATGCTACAGAGACCTATGAGGACACGTCGAATTTTTCCAGTATATTCACCGTTCTACGGTGTTGGCCACCGTCGTTTCATCAATGAGAGAAATATCCTCGCATTCGAAAGAAACATCTTTACAGATGTTTGACTATCGATTAAGATGAAACAGCCATCTAATTATAACTTTTTATTTTGCATTTTACAATGCTATTTTATGTGATAAATATTAAACAAGAAAATATACTAGAAAAAAAGCAACTAGTCTCATGTCGCTCTGACGGGATTCGAACCCGCATCCTTGGGAATCCAGCCCAATGCACTAACCAATTATGCTACAGAGACCTATGAGGACACGTCGAATTTTTCCAGTATATTCACCATTCTACGGTGTTGGCCACCGTCGTTTCATCAATGAGAGAAATATCCTCGCATTCGAAAGAAACATCTTTACAGATGTTTGACTATCGATTAAGATGAAACAGCCATCTAATTATAACTTTTTAATTTTGCATTTTACAATGCTATTTTATGTGATAAATATTAAACAAGAAAATATACTAGAAAAAAAAGCAACTAGTCTCATGTCGCTCTGACGGGATTCGAACCCGCATCCTTGGGAATTAGTTATTGGTTAGTGCATTGGGCCGGATTCCCAAGGATGCGGGTTCGAATCCCGTCAGAGCGACATGAGCCTAGTTGCTTTTTTTCTAGTATATTTTCTTGTTTAATATTTACAACGTAGGTATTACAAATTATGAATACTAAATAACAGATAAACGCACTTATATACTTTTTTTTAAATATACATTAAATTTATTATTATATTAAACACCCAGAACAAGAAAAATAGACATGTTTATGCAAACAAATATTTGTCTTGTCCGGGGATCGAACCCGCGCAGAAGGCGGGTATAGTACCTCTGCGCCAAACAGGTATTATTTTTGTTCCGGGTGGGAATCAAAACTACGATCCCTAGCTCAATTGAAAGTACCACTGTGCCAAAGACCTCGTATTTAAATTAAAATAAAAAACCTTTGACGGTAAGGGCAGTATTAGGTTTTCTCAGCAACATTATACAAACTCGAAATACAATTTTCTTAACTAATTTAAGTCTTCTTAGCCTGAATTAACATTAGTAGCAAGCTTCAGCGGCAGTTAGCCAAAAGCGACTCGGCGTCGACAATTTGTATCCAGTTACATTTTATTTATAGCAAATGGAGATAGATTGTGGACGAAGAAACGCTTTCAAGTCCCTTTATAATTTGAGAAATAAACTTGTAGTTTTAAGACACAATTTGGTAAAAGTAAATGTAAGCTAGAAGTTATAGGCGTAGATAAATGGTATTTTATTTCTCTTGTTAATAAGTGTCTAATACAATACGTAGTCGTATTAAATAGATATTAATTATTAAATAAATACGTAATAGTATCATCATATTAGAATGTTAATTAATAGCGCTGAAAGATTTTGGTTTACTGTTTAGTATTTTATCATATGTAAAGGCACCTAAAGTATTTTCACTAGACGTTTCACAGTTCTTAAGTTAAGTTGCTATAAACAAGTAAGTATATAAGTTTCTAAACATTTGGCAACATTGTTTGATTTGTTATTATTCTCCGTGCAGCAACAGTCTAGGCAAAGGCGCGCACTGTTCATTGAAATAAAACAATTTTTACGGATATCAAACGTGCGATATTTCAGAAACTAAGTTGTAATTGTTCGTATTTTTAGGTTTTTTAGGGGTTTTTTGATTTTCCCGAGGTTTTGGCACCTTTTTAGCTGCCGTGGTCACGGGATGTCATGTTTTATTTCAATACTATTAATGTCAAGGTATCTAACTTCTGTTGGTGCAGCTATCCTGAAAAACAAATGCACCATGGTTATAAACAAACCTATTTGAGGAGAGTCGGTTAAAGGCGTTTAGTCCTATTCCGAAAATGGACACACGGTACTAAAAGGACTTATTCTTGAAATTACTTATTCCTGAAAGGACTCGTTCCGAAAATGACTTCTTCTGAAAAGGACTTCTTCGTATAACGACTTATTTTTAAAAGGGACTCATTCCAGAAAAATGGTTTCTGATGATTTCGTCAGTCAAGTATATCTGCTGGCGATTTCAATATTAACCAGATGGCTTACCGCCAGCTCTTAGCGCAGTATTGTTTCAATCATAATACCAATGGTATTTCGTACCACTTATAATAAGCTTATTTTCCGACGTTTTGTGCCTTCAAAGTGTGAAGAATGTCAAAATTTGGCAACTTCATTTTGTTCGTTGGCAGGAACTATGATTATAGAAGTATATGGAACTGAGATAGTTGTCTTTAAAAACTTACATTATACAAATAATATCTTAAGTATTTCTATGTCGATTTTTGTCTTGCGAATTTTCAGTAGCTGCCTCGTTAAGTCCGCCATTACAAGTATCATTGAGTGTAGATAGGCACGTTTTTATGTAGGTATTTCATATCCATAGATATATCTCAATGGACAGGAATAACAAAATTTTACTTTGTGGAGGATCATTGTACGAATTAGAAGTAAGAAGAGTATTGAAAACAAAACGCAAACAAAACGTTTTTATGACATGATGGATCCTAAAAGATGAGAGTAGGCACCCTGATGGCATCACCCAACGTCGCCCGATTTTACCTGACGTCGGCAATCTCAATGCAACCGACGGTTGACGTTCCAAAACGTCATTCGACATCTTAAGCAACACGTGTCACAGGACATTTATCCCTAATGAAATGAGATCCCAGGATCAAGAAAAAAATTGAAACAAAAGTGGCTTAAGTGGCATAATCGCGTAACAGAAGACACTCAGGAATTCAGAGAAATGCTGTCCCAATTTGTCCAGCCGCTGTAATGCCTGTATTTTTCACGAGATTCGGCCGGCTTAGGGCGCCTTGCCTTTATTTCCTTAAGGGCCGTTTGCGCTCAAAATGAAGGCGTTTGTTGGATTATTTTGTTCATTATAGTTTGGGAGGCCTTCCTATTTCGAATTGGATTGTTTGGAGCAGTTAGTATCGTCTTTATTGTGTTGATAAAAGCCTAGTAAACGGTAAACAAATACGTTGCCGTTACATTTATTACAAGATGAATATTTAAAGTAAGAGGCATTAAGTAGTAGCACCAATATAACTTAGCTAACTTTTTCCGAATATTTGTTATTACCAAAAGGCATTTTTTCAAAAGATTTTACCTGTAACTTCTTCACGTCAGAACCACTAAAGTAATATTACTGATGATAAACTTTAAATACAAAAATATTGGAAAAAATCAATTCGGCCACAAGCGTATTCCCAGATGGGACTCAAACCCAAGGCCTTTGGAAATCCGGTCCAATGCTCTAACCACAGAGCTACCGAGACTTGGACCACCGTCGAAATTCTCCAATATTTTTATATTTTTAGTACGCTGTAGGCCAGCTTTGTCACATCAGTGCTAGGAATTGTTTCGAAAAAAACATATTTTCAGATGTTTAACGATCAATTAAGAAGCAACAGCTAATATTTTTGTGTTTTTTTTTTATTTTTGAATATTTGAAATTTTATACCAAGTAATTTTTTCCAATATTTTTCTATTTAAAATTTATCATAGGTTTAAAAATAGCATTGAAAAATGCAAAAATAAAAAAATAAAAAATCATTAAATAATATTACTGAATTTTGGAGAACATATACCTTCGTTAAGAGGGAGGCATAGGATTTTTGTTTTCTTATTTTTATGAACAACCTGCGGTACTACCATCATGTATTAGTTAGAATCCATTATGTCATAAGTAAGTTTTTGTTTTTGTTTTTTGTTGTATAAAAATCGCATTGAAAAATGCAAAAATTCAATTCAATTGAAGTTGTCACATTTTAAGAGCGCGCAACCCCTTTTTAGTTGTAAAATCGACGATCTAGCGATTTTTCGGAAGAGGATTGTTACTATAATCAATGCTTTTTTGTATGAAACTTACTGACTGACTGAGCCCAGTATCGTAATGAAGTGCACGTAGAATTTCAATTTTATTCATATTTTTTATATATAATTAGACATGACATTTTTCAAAAATACGCGTTAGAGTAACTTTTCAACGTAGCAAAAACAGATATTTTGCTTCTCAATTATTAGGAAAAGCTTGTTTTGTGATTGATCATAATATAATTCATTCACTACATTTAATCGAATGAGTGCATGAAGGACGGCGAATTTTGTAAATAATTTTATTTCATACTAGCGGCCGCTCTCGGTTTCACCCGCACATCCCGTTCCCGTGGGAATATCGGTATCCAATATTCATAACCAGGCTATCTACTATCTTCAGGAATCTGTAAAGACTGGATTCCCCTCACTCAAAACAAAAAAAAAAAAAAAAAAAAAAAAAAAAAGGCTATCTACTATCTGTGTATCAAATTTCATCCAAATCCGTTCAGTAGTTTCGGAGCCTATTCAATGCAAAACAAACAATCAATCAAATCTCTTCTCTTTATAATATTAGTATAGACGAAAAAACGCTTACGAAAATCACGAAAATTTGTCTTATTTGACTTTATATATATTCCATTGTTCTCTAGACACCGCGGTGTCCTGCTAGCAAATGATGAATTAAAAATAGCTGAAGATAATGTGATTTGATGAGTTACCTAACAGTATTTACATCTTATGTTCTGGCGCGCAATGTTAATTGAAATAAAACAACTTTTACGGATATCAAACGCGCTATATTTCACAAACTAAGTTGTAATTGTCTGTATTTTTAGGTTTTTAGGGGTTTTTTGATTTTCCCGACGTTTCGGCACCTTTTCAGCTGCCGTGGTCACGGGATGAGTAAAATAGATATGGAAAAATGAATCATCCGGTGACAGGTTCTCGAAACAGTATTTTTTTTTTCATAAATAATGTGAAAGTCACCCAATCTGTTGTGATGTTGCCTACAATAGAGCGATGGACTACGTATCCTTTTATGTCATTTTTATAGGTTTTCGATAATGTCGAGGCGGCCATTTCATAGCCCTTTTATGGTTTGACATGTGACGAGTTTGAAACAAACTTAGTAACTCGTTATTTAGCCTCCAGAGAATTGGTTAGATTTTGCAAAAACTATCCCTGAAGCTCTAATATGAGCGGCGTTTATCGATTACTCGTATCTCGATAACGTATCATAGTTTTTTTATGAACAACGGAGAGACTCTTAGCCTTCATCGTACCTGATGTGAAGTGTTGATAAGGCTGAGATGGAAGCGAGCCTCTCCCGGAATCCTCAATCACTAACGATTTGGCTATCGTATCTCTAACTGTCGGAACACAATGCTGAAAACATTGTTGTTATGGCGTCAGACTTAGAGAAGATGGTGGTAGCTAGTCAGGCGAACTTACAACAAGTCCTACCACCATCCAAACGGAATACCGCTGGGAATCGAACCCAGTACCTATTGGTCTGATACCGGTAACTGTTACCACTAGACCACAGAGGCGGTAAAAACACTTACGTTCCCCTTACCTCTTAGGTAAAACGTAGTTATTCTTACTACTTTCCTGAAACTGACAGCTGCCGTGGTCACGGGATGACTGTAAAGGTGCCGAAACGTCGGGAAAATCAAAAAACCCCTAAAAAACCTAAAAATACGGACAATTACAACTTAGTTCGTGGAAATATAGCGCGTTTGATATCCGTAAAAGTTGTTTTATTTCGATGAACAGTGCGCGTCAAAACATAAGATTATTCATTTATGTTCATTTTATGGAACTCCTTGTCTGACACAAAAAGAAGTGCTTTCTTTCTTTCTTTCTTTTATTTTCGTTCTCTGGAACTGCATTAACTTTAATTTTATATGTATAAATTAATTGTATATGTATTCTAATGTCTATTTATTTTTATAAGTATTAAATATTATGTACGTAGGTATATTGTACCTACATTTTAGGTATTTATTGATATATTTCATTATATTATTTTTATTTCTTTGTTGCGTACTACCCTGATCACTTCTACCAGCTTCATTACATTGTGGGTTGTCTGTAAGAAATCGCTGTTAAGCGATAAGGCCGTCCCTTTATAATACTGTTTTGTTAATGTATGTTTTGCCTGTGTGTGTGTGTGTGCAAATAAAGTGTTAAATAAATAAATATTACTAAAAGTCTACAAACTATAATGTAAATATATTTTGGTAAAGAAAGTCTTCTTGACAAATAGTACCTACCTACCTACTAACATTTGAAAGTGCTAAATGCATTGCAGCAACAAGTAAAAAAATGATCAAACCGCTACTTCGAGAAACTGCTTTCGAGTAACTTATTCACTCTTTTACAGAATATATTGGATGTTTCAACACATTCAAGCGGTCGACGCTTTGAGTGTTGGGCAAATACTTAGCTCGAATTTCTTCTTCAGACTTCAGTGCCACAGTATAAAGATACGGCCATACAGTATTTTATCTTCCTACAAAAGGTCCGTTCGCGGATAATACCCCACACGCCTCGCCTCAGCAAGAGCTCGGCAAGCGTGTCAGTCTCGATTCTCAAATGCGCCGCGCGCCGCGGTGACGAAAGCACGCTGTGAAAGTTTTGTACGCAGTAAGCGTGTGGTATGTTGGTGGGCAGCGTATTGCGTTAGCTGCAAGCGCGCGGCTGCAGTAATAATAATTAACTTTTATCAAGAAAGAGGCTAAAATAACGTACTGTATGTACTTATATTTACTGTGTCAGTACTTAAAAAAAGTAATTGTGTGGTAATCCTACTTCCTTCCTACTATGTGAGGATTTATGAATTGATGTACGTTTGTTACTCTTTCACGCAAAGATTTAGATGAAACTGTACAGTCATATAACCTATACATCAGAATAACATATAGGCTACAATTTATCCCGATGTTCCCACGGGAACGGGAACCACACGAGTGAAGCCGTATTTCAAATGTGAAAGTTTGGATGTTTATTACTCAATCATGGAAAAATGGCTGAACGGATTGAGATGAAATTTGGTGCGCAGATAGTTTATAGCCTGGATTAAAACATAAGATATATCCCATCCCAATAATTCCACGGAAACGAAAACCACGCGGGTGAAACCAGGCGGGCGGGCACGTTTAAAATAAAATAGAAAACAGATTAGTTCCGGATAATGTGTAATGTAAGTTGGGCATTTTTATTGAAACGCACTAAAGATCGCTGCGACAAAAGTGGCTAAATTGAAACATAGGCTGTATAAAAATAGTGTGATGTAATAAAAAAATAGTGGAAGCGTCCAACCGTAAACTGTGGGGGCTATGCCCGCAGTTCACAGTTTATGCGATAATAGTGTTCAAGAGAGGACGACAGTTTCTTGTTGCCAAGTCCGATAGTAAAATAGCTTCTTCAAGTTTATGTTCTTACAAACCCAGACATGAAATATAGGGGAACAGTTACGATAAATAAGAAATGGAATGCCATAGGAGAAGACAAATGTGTATGCGTATTACGAGTTCGTAGTATACCTAGTATTGATTTGGTAATAATATAACACCAGACTTAAATGTTTACGAAAATTATACGATGGGAGACCTTGTAAAGAAAAGCACGGGCAAAAACTCGTCAAGGGTTGCTTTTTGCCGAGCGCTTTTTATTTGTATAAAATACCTGCACAAAACCATTAAATACAATAGAACATTAAAAAATAATTAATTATAATTCTTCTATTTTAAGTATGCCAATCTTACAAAGTTCATATAAGCACATTTAAAATTTCTTTGCGCACTCATCAATAAAATAAAACAAATTTTAAGGATTTAAGTGCACTGTATATTTCTTCGTTAGCATATTACTTTTGGATTTAGTGTTTATAAGGGTTTTTTGGTTTTCCAATGTTTCGGCACCTTTTCAGATTCCGTGGTCACGGGATGACTGGCTACTATCGTAGTTTTATTACACGGTTCATGTTAAAAAAAAAGTAAGTACTTTTCGGGCTAAAACTTAATGAAAAAACTCGACGGATTCCATGCGAATACAGTATTCCGATCTTTCTATTCAATTCTTCTAGCGTCTTACGACAAGATGCTTCCACTTGAAGGCATTTAAATATATGTACCCACTCCTGAAATGCAACAGCACAGTATAAAACACATACACTTTTTAATCAATGCATAGATGAAGGTACTTTTCCCGATTTAATGAAATGTAGTAAGCTTATTCCTCTTTTTAAATCGGGTGACAAAAGTGACCCTACAAATTTTAGACCGATTTCAGTACTACCGGCACTTAGTAAAATTTTTGAAAAAGTTATATACTCTCAATTATTAGACTATTTAACAATAAATCGAATCCTTCATAACAATCAGTTCGG
Organism: Chrysoteuchia culmella; assembly: GCA_910589605.1. Lineage (NCBI taxonomy): Eukaryota > Metazoa > Arthropoda > Insecta > Lepidoptera > Crambidae > Chrysoteuchia > Chrysoteuchia culmella. Next base: position 14,119,134 of record OU342661.1, read on the forward strand.
CTTTTCTAAAGGTAAAAATACTACTGATGCTGGCATTGCACTCCTCAAACATATTTTTGAGGCTTGGGAGGGCAAGCAAGACGTAATTGGTATATTCTGTGACCTGTCTAAAGCCTTCGATTGCGTTGATCACGTTACACTTTTAAAGAAACTTGAACATTATGGTGTCTCTAAGAAATCTGTTAGCCTTTTGCAGTCATACTTGCACAATAGAAATCAAAAAGTAATTGTCAATAATACTGCTTCTACTGGAGCCCCCATTATTATGGGCGTGCCACAAGGTTCAATATTGGGCCCTTTGCTGTTTTTAATTTATATTAACGATCTCCCTCATTACACGAGTAATTTATGTGAGACAGTACTATTTGCAGATGATACATCTTTAATTTTTAAAATTGATAGAGGAAACAATTGTTCTGACGAAGTAAATAGTGCTCTCTCTCAAGTCGCACACTGGTTCAACAGTAATAATATGTCTCTTAACCCTTCTAAAACCAAGTTTGTTAGATTCTCATTACCTAACGTAGTGCAGGTCGATATGCATATCAATTTGAATGGGAATGTAGTAGAGTTAGTTGAGAGTACAAAATTTCTTGGCATTACATTGGATTCAAAGCTGCAATGGGATCCACATATTGAAGCCTTATCGAGTAGACTTAGTTCTGCGGCTTTCGCAATAAAGAAAATAAGGCTCTTAACTGATATTGAAACGGCAAGACTAGTTTACTTTAGCTATTTTCATAGTGTAATGTCCTATGGCCTGTTGTTGTGGGGCTCAGCAGCTAATATAGAAAATGTTTTTATACTTCAAAAAAGAGCTGTGCGCGCCATTTACAACCTTCGACGGAGAGATTCTCTTAAGGATTTGTTTAAAGAGATTAATATACTAACTTTGGCGGGACAATACATCTATGATAATATAGTATATGTAAGGAAACATCTTGATTTATTTATTAAGCATAGCGATGTCCATAATTTTAATACTAGAAATAAGAATAAGCTTGCCGTTCCAAAATTTCGACTTGAAAAATGTAGACGCTCGTTTTTGGGGAAAGGTATAGCTTTTTTTAATAAAGTTCCACAACAATTGATAGAGCTGCCTTTGCATAAATTTAAAATATATGTTAAAAAGACACTCTTAAGCAAAGGTTATTACAAGGTAGATGATTATTTAAAAGACCAAAATGCATGGATGTGATACTAACATAAAACATAACTATTATAAATTAGATAAATTAGATAAAATTTTCCTCTTATATTAAATATATTTCAAAATTGTAAATTTGTGCTTGGCAACAACATGTTCCATTGTAAATGTTGTTGTTTCTGTTAAAGCTGATAAGTTTCTTGCGGCCGTTCTTCTTATCAGTTAAAAGATGTCCTGAATGGCTGGTAGGGAAAAAAAATTTTGGACTATTCGAAAGTACTTATCTATAAGTCTATTTGAATAAAAATCTTTGAATTTGAATTTGAATTTGAATACAGTGTTTTATCTTCCTTCAAAAGGTCCGTTCGCGAGTTATACTCACCGAGCCTCGTCTCTGAGCGAGAGCTCGGCAAGCGTCTCATTCCGTTCCGGATGCGCAGCGGCGACGAACGCTATGAAAGTTTTGCATGCAGTATGCGTGTGGTAATGGGTAATCTATATTTGGAGCAGCCTTATCGCGTATTGCGTACCGCGCGGCTGCAATAATAATCATATTTTCATCTCTCCAGCACGAAAAGGGCGCTTTTGGCGCGTAAAAACTCGCAGCAAAATCGATTTTTTCCACGAAAAGGATAAATAGATAGCTTTATGTGTTGGACATGAATTATAAAGCATAAAAAATAAAATACACGGATACCAAAGGTTCGAAATAAAGAATATGGACGAAATGAGGTCGCATGCATGATATAAATATAAAATAAGAAAAATTCATGAAATCTAATAACTAATTAGATAAATACGATTGTTTTTTTTATTAAAGACGTAATATTGTTAAATGTTGCCTTCAATGTTGTTTTTCTCACTAGTAACACTTTTCTCGCTGGTAGAGGTAAAAAGTTGTATGTTTAACTTAACACGAGAGCAAATTTTTCTGATGTCTCGTGCCTTTAAATCACTCACTGTGCTCAGTAGTCTATATTTGAATCACTCGCTACGCTCGTGATTCAATTTTAGACCACTTCGCTAGTTCGTGATTTAAAGTCAGCACTCGCAGCAAAAAAATGACTTTGCTCTCTTATATAAAAAATAACTATTTTTATCAATAAAGAGTCTATGACAAAATACTGATGTTTATTTATGCTGTAGTTATAGTAAGCCAACTTCGTGGCAAGACCAACCCAAACTGGGATCATTGCGTCCCGACCACAAACTTGAAGATGCATCTTAAGTGTCTCTGCACACGACACAGTGTTTAACAGTGATTTAAACTTGCACTTCCTTTGATTTGTAACATAATTAAATTAGTTTGACAATGCATAAAAAGTCTGGTTTTGTAGTGAAATGTCAAATTTTCTAAAGGTCGAGTTTTAGTTTGGGTTTTGTTTTGTGATAGAAAATAGTCTTCTGTAATCGGTATATTAGTCAATATTTCATCAATCATTTTTGATATTTTTTTAATACACTGTTTTGAATGTTTGTGTTATTTTATGATTTTTAGGTTTCCCGACGTCTCGGTATCTTTTCAGATGTGGTCACGGGATCTGAAAAATGTGCTTTATTCCATGACAGTACATACGCGCCAAAAAGTAATGAGAACAATGAATTTCTATCGTGTCTCATAATCCGAGCCAGAAATATTTTTGACTTCTGCAGTTTCTCAATTCACTATACGTTTACGAATTCAATTTTGTCAAACCTTTGTTTCTTAAGATATTATTTAGAACAATATTCAAACTACCATGCAGCACAAAGCAATGGTAAATTACTTTTTAATGAGTTTTTTATAAGAACTTACAGTTTCAAAACTTGACTTTTTAAGTTCACAGACGAGTCTAAACTAGTTAGGTATAAACGATTTGCCCTTTACCTATAATGTTTTTCGCAGAAAAAGTTTTGGCTTTTATAAATATCTTAAATAACACTAATGATAGTTTGAAACTGTTAAAAGGTGCTCAGATATTTGCAGAAATAATTTTATAAACTAAATTTCATTATGAACTTGTGATACCAGACAACAGGTTAAATATTCACATACTTTTTTGTTAATACATTCCTACTGTAAGGTTTAAAAAAAAAAGAAATGTGACGTTAAATTTTTAAACAGTTTTGATTGGTCTGGCAACACCGGAAAAAGGAAAGGTGGCGGACATATTGGCTGGCGGGGCCGGGGGGGCATTCTGTTGGCGGTAGTCGAAGGATACAGACGTGTTCACTTTGTGTGCTTACTGAGTAAGAAATCATTATATTTCTGGAAGTGATTACAAATGTACAAAACCAGCATAGTGTTATCATTTTACTACGGAATCCCTTACACTACGTAATTTATACTAATAAAGACCCAGAAGAAGACTAATAGATATAAACACTTAGTAACTTTATGCGTTCAAAAAAACTTTCATACTGTATTATACTAGTCATCTTGTGAAATTGATGAAGGAATTATTCAAAATATAGACATGAAATAAAAAGAGTAATCCATTACTTTACTAAATCATTAGCTGGTTATGTAATTCGTAAAAAATATGAGGTGTTGTCACTAATAATAGAGCATTTATTTTAAGTAAATACTGTTTTTAATTCTCCAAAATTCTGTTCGAATATAAGATTTTAAACTTTCGCGTTCCATTATAATTGTAAACAATTGTTCGAATACTCGGCTAGTATTTATAGGTTTTTTACCTACCTATAGTATTTTTTTAATCTGAATTATTAGTTTATTTCTCATTAAACTACGTGTTAAAAAAGAGACCGTTTTTCTCCTTAGCAATAAAAGCAGCTTAATTAAGAACTTTTTAAAATGAGTGGCGAGCGTGCAGTTGCTGATGGTTGCTTACTCGACATGGAAGCATATGGATGCAAATATGTCAGTTGTTGGTAATCACAAAATAACAGTTTTACTACACATGGAAGCATGTAGGTAAGAGATCAGATTGCAACAATCAAAAGCAATGAACCTGAAGTTGATAAAGTAAACTAAGCGATGCTCGTTATGCAATAAAAGCAGCTTAATAAAGCGTTTGATAAAATGAGTGGCATGCGTGCAGTTGTTGATGGTTGCGGTGCAGCGCCTGACGTGCAATTTGCATGCCATTGCAGCTCCTTACCGCTGAATAATTATAATTCACCATGTATTATGCGGAACTAGCTTCATAACTTTCCGCTTAGAATGAAAAATAGGTTTTAGAAAGGACATTGGAGGCGTTATTAACAAAAGCCTCAAATATAAATAGTTTTTATTGCTAAAAAAAAACTGTGTAAATTAATTTTTTGTAGGTGGAAATGCAATATTGTAATACATAGTCACAACAGTGTGCCCACAACCGGCGTCCGATGTTAAAACTACTCACTTATCAAATCACTAGCTTTCGCCCGCGGTTTCACCCGCGTGGTTCCCGTGGGAATATCGGGATAAAAAGTAGTCTATGTTACTTCTTAGATTCCTTTCACTATGCCAAAAATCAAGTTGATAGGTTGCTTAGTTAAGGCGGTTGGTATGTGGTAGGACTTGTTCTAAATCCGTCTGGTTAGCTACCACCATCTTATCTAAGTCTGACGCCATAACAACAATGTTTTCACCATTGTTGTGTTCTGGCAGTTAGAGATAAGATAGCGTCAGTGATTGAGGCTCGCTTCCATCTTCAGCCTTATCAATACTTAACGTCAGGTATGATGAAGGCTAAGAGTCTACCCATCGTTCATAAAAAAGGCGTGAAGAAAGGACAAACAAACACACTTTCGCATTTATAATATAAAAATAATATATTCCAATAAAATTATTCCCAATTTCCTAATAATATATAATAATAATTAGAAAATTGAGATTAGGTTTAGTAGTGAATGTCATTATTTTCCTACCGGTGTTCAAGACTTTTTAAATTATCTTAATTTAAATGAATGATTATTGTTATTATTTAACGGACACAAGAAGAAAAGCCTTTACAGAAGTTACGACAATAATCGTAGATTTTGCAACATTTTTATTATTTTGTAGTAAATCAGTTTTTTATAATCAGAATCAGAATCAGAATCAGAATCATTTATTCCTTAGAAAATGGTATTGTATAAGATGGTACAATTAATAAAGTGCAAACATTTTCTGCCATTAAAAAAGCGTAGGAATTAGTACATGCATAAAAAATACAATTGATTATTAATAGTGAAATTACAAAATTATTTAAATGTCAAATGTTATCATTACAAAAATGTCAAATATAAAAATTAAAGTTTACATGTCAGAAAAATAACATGTCAGAAAAAACTAAATAATACATTAATTAAATTTGTAGACTGATACATAATTATTATTATTAATGTAAATTAAGTGTTTATTTTATAATATAATACGGCATTATTTCCGTTCTAAATATTCATTTATTGTATAGAAACAATGCTCCAGCAACCAGTCTGTTATGTTTTTATAAAACAACTGGAATGGCAAATTCATTATTTCGTCAGGTAATTTATTGAAAATAATAATTGCTTGAGCATATACATTTTTCTTAAACATTTGTAGCTTACATTTTGGCAAATACAATCTCTCCTTATGTCTAGTTTGTCGTACTAAGACATCCGAATGTTTAGGGAAATAATCTATGTTTTGCCTTACAAATATGCATATTGTTCTTATGTATAGATTCTTATGTATAGATAAGGTATAAATTGTTGGTTTGTGGGATTTATTATCGTGAAGTTCTCCCACAAAATCGCGCGGTATGTTCAATCTGAGATCCCATTCATCTCTGCGGCATATTCTGCGTCTACCCGTCCATTATGCATCGAGAGCCGCAATAGAATGCAAATTGCACATCACCGACAAGCATTTAAATCGTTAACAGCTGCACTGAACAGGCGAGCTTTTAAACATCCGGATTTAGAGATAATGAGATTTCGTCCGTCCGTTTCTTGCCTCCGATTGGGCCATTACCACGGGAGACCATATATTTACTACAAACACAGAAACAAAATAAAAAAAATAATAGATTAAAATAATATATATACATACTATACTCGTATATATAGAATGCAATGTCCTGACTGACTGACTGACTTATATATAAACGCACAGCCCAAACTACTGAACCTAGGTACTTGAAATTTTGCACGTAGATACCTTATAATACAGTACGACTACGAACGACAAATCGTCGGGAAAAACAAAAAAAAAATAATCCGTATTTTACTTTTTATTCATTAGGGTTATCTAATGTTGTATTTATTATGACCATTCTATAAACCTTCTGTTTATAGAATGAATCTAACTTTGCGCTTGAGTTCTTTTTAAAGACCACTCTTTTGTGTTACTTGGAAAATAATAGTAATAATACATTTTCTTGGGTATAATGCACATATCAAAAATACCAAATATAAAGTTCTACTAATCAAAAACTAAATCAACAGCTATTTATATTACATACAAAAGTACTGATCCACACAAATTAAGATGTACGTATTATGAAGATACCATACAGATTTCCTTTGTGAACAAAACGCAAAACAATGATAATATCTTTGGCTACAAAGTTTCGCTTTGAATGTGTAAATTCAAAACTTTGTCGTGTCACTGTTTGTATCTACATGACAACGGAGAATTCAGATATTACACGAGAAAATACTTTGAGGAAGGGCTGAAATATTTGTCTTACAAGGGCCTCAGCTGAGGCGTGATAGGCATAAATATTTTACAATATTACCTATATTTTACATTTAATATATTTTACTTATTAGTGGACACACACGGTTTCACCCGCCAGGGTCAAGTTCCTTAGGAAATGTCGGCATAAAATATATCCTATCTTTAATCCAGGCTCTATACTATTTGTGTTTCAAATTTTAGTACAATCTGTTCTGCTGTTTTTGCGTTTAGGATATAAGTAGGGATCATGCTGATGGATTGTGTCAAGAACAGGGCTGAAAGGGAATCACTGTTTGAGGAATACAACTTAAATAATCAAAATTTAGGATTAATACAAAACATTCTAGTAGAACCAACATCAAAACTAGCTCAAAAGTTTTGCACTCTTATAAAATTTACCGAACAGTGCTTCCTTTTCATTACAATTAGACACCAAGTTAAGGTTTCATTTTTCTTCTCCCAATCTAGAAAGAAGAAAGAAAGAAAGATAAACGTTTATTTGACATCCACACGACGATACACAGATACAGATCAAAAATAAATAAAAATACAACACATATAAAGCGCACACTGCGCATCGTCGCATGTCGCCAAACTGTGCCAAGCTCAGTATGAGCAGCAAGCTGGGCCTGCTGCACTGATATTCCGCTTGACACAGCAGTGACAACCAGAACGACAGATACAAAGTATTAACTAAAATAAACAAAATAAAACTAAAACATAAGATGCACTTACACAAAAATAAATTAAAAACACGCAACCAACACAACATATCTATGGATTAAAAGCACAACTCTAACCCATCCCACTTGTTACTAGCGTTTGATATACGGATCATCATAAAAATTTCAATATTGTAAACAATTTGTGTATTTTCTAACTATAGGATTTTGTTAAACATTTGCTGAATGGTCCCTTGTCTGCAAGAAGTGTCTCGAGACCAAATATTTTTATTTATTTTTCCTGTTGCAAAAATGCATTTATTAGCCTATTTATAAAAAATCGCAAGGTATTGTACAAAAACTATATATCCGTAACAATTAAACTGGGTAAACTAGTCTGTGACACACAACTGACAGTGACAGAAAACAGCATCTAAAATAAAAAAGGACAATGATTAACAGTTTACAGCAAACATCATTAAAAGCTGTAGCAAAATGTAAAAAATACCTACTTAACTCTAGTTATACTATTTTGGTGTGAAAATTAAATCCGCCTCAAAGAGCGGCGGCGAGAAACACGTGAGTACACTTAACATTATATAAAATCGGTTTATAAAAACTGTGACTCCAATAAAAACGCTTTTAATCTAATTGTAAACGTGTTTCGCGTTTTCAGTGCGCGAATTGGGGGCGGCAAATTATTCCAACTCTTCGAGGCTGAGTATTTAAAAGACCCACGAAATGCTGCAGTCCTGTGTGCGGGTAAAACGATCATATAAATGGATGCTCTAGTGCGGTAAGAATGTATATCCCTTGCCCATTTGATCTTCTTATATAAGTACTCGGGTGATTTTGATTGCACAATATCGAGCAGAGAGGCAAAGTGAAGACTTCTTAGGAGCTCATTTCACAAATTTGTATTATTGAGAAAGGGAGTGACATGAGATCTAGGTGGAGTAGAAAAGTAGAGAGAGTAGAAAATTAAAAATAATAATAATAATGGCTTTCATATACTTAATTACAATAATTGGAGAACATTACTTATTTTTATTTATTCTGATCAAGCAGTGCCACGTTCTCAATTCAAAACATCATAAATAACATAGAATTTATAAAATTGAAACAAAAATATAAATATCTCAACACATTTTAAAACAATCAGACAAGAGCAGACCCATCCCACTGGCAGATGGGTGAGATACTGGAGAAGATACCATGGGGCTGCCGTATCCATGAGGATTAAAGCCCCAAATTAAATAACGAAAAAAAGTAGGGATAAGAAGTACGCGAGGAGGACAGTGGAGGCGATCCGTCCCATTCTGAAAGAATAGTGCAACAGTGGGTTTGGTTCGCTGACCTTCATATTTACGCAGGTGCTTACCGGTCACGGGTGCTTTGGTAAGTACCTGTGTCAAATTGGGAGGGAAGCGACCCCACAGTGCCACGAGTGTGGGCTTCGGTGGAGTGCGCAACATACCCTTGAGGTGTGTCCCGCCTGGGCTTCGCAGCGCCGCGTTCTGGTTGCCGTGATAGGGAGGATCTCTCGCTGCCCAGCATGGCAAGAGCCATGTTGACCAGTGCCAGATCCTGGGACGGTAGCCTCCTTTTGCGAGGACGTCATCTCGCAAAAGGAGGCAGTAGAACGGGCGCGTGAACAGGATGTTCATGCGGATCGGCTCCGACGCAGCCGGGTGGCTATACGGAGCGCCGCTACGCGTACCTTCTTTCACTGTATTGAAACCAGCACCAAACCAACACTGTTGGCACTGCACGGTTCACACTGTTTGAGGAGATGACCAAACTTGTCCAGCCATCTCCTAGCCGTGATGAGGCCGAGGTAGGTGGGCAGGCCGCCGGTCACAGTGGAGAGTACAAAAAATGGGCCCCCATGTTATTGTTATTGATTTTACTGTTATTAAAAATGTGAAAGTTTGGATGTTTCACATTTGTCCTATTAGCAGAAAGTAGGATTAGGATTAAAAAAAAAAGATAGGCTTTAATAACATAAGAAATAATCTCATTGAAATTTACACACCCACACATACACACAGGCACACACACACACACTCCCGCACGTGCATATATAATTGTAGAAATCAGACTAAAATTGTGTAATTATAGCCAAAGTTGGGGAAGACATTGAAGTCTATAGTACGTTTTTACTACCACAGGATTCAGATTCACAATGTTATACTTAATGAAATGTACCAAGAAATTAAAGCTAAAGCTATTATTACCAATAATTGCTATGTCCAAAATGAGATTTCGATCTTCATTTATTTTCTAACTAGAGCAAATACCTGTCTGGAGGGGGTGAATATAACACTAACAAGTAAGCAACTATTGGCCCACTCAAAAGCCCTATGGTAGTCCAATCAACGTTATAGTGATTGGTCGTGAAACTTGACACAGCGTTTATAGAACCTGTACGTAGATAATGGACGGCCTACATTGTTTAGGACGAGAGACGCTCATAAACAGTGTTGTATAAGATTGATAATATCTCCTTTTAATATTATGTAATTTAGGTAGCTGCTGCTGAATCCGTCTTTCTCTGAGTGGAATAAAGGTTGTATACAAATCTATACTAATATTATAATTGCGAAAATAACACTGTCAGACTGTTATCTACATTTACACTCCCAAACCACTGAATCAAATCATAATACTTTTAACCCACGTAAAAAAAGATAAGGTTTTTGTCGCCAAAATTTGATCCATAAAGAGTACATCATATCCCAATTCCACTCGACCTATATATTTATTGTTAATGTTGATTGTGATAACTAGAAAATATCTTACTTTGCCACAATAACAAAGTACAACATTATCCAGACAAATTAATTAATAATAAACATATAAACATACTACACTACCTTATACTATAACAAGAAAACGCTGTCCAAATCTTAGCCGCGTGGCATAGTACCGAGAACACTGGCGCTGTTGCCCCGCTGAATACAAAGGCAGCCGCTGGGCAAGATAGGCACCAGCTGTCAAAAAATATATATAAAATTCAAATTGGGCATACTTTTTATTTGCAGAGCCTAAAACAAAAGTAACGCTACTTATCCCCGATTCAGATTTTTATGTAAATGTTGATAATGTAGATAAATTAAGTACCTAAGTAGGACACGCATTTAACTCCTTCAAAACGAATTGTTCTCATTTTGCGTGCTTATATGCACACTCTTTCTCGCGCAAAAGCTGAATCACGTAAGTAGAAACTGCTGCAAAAAAGTTTGCGAAACAACAAATCTAGACAAATTCCTGTAAGAAATAAAATTGCTCTTTGCTAATTTTAGAATAAATATTCTTATTTGAGCATTTCTCCAAATAAATTTTGACATTTTGTGATGGGCCTTCATTGAATAAACATATTTTAATAACTGAAATATCTAGAGATTCCTTGTCTGACAAGAAATTTTAATATAGCTTGAGGGGTTTGAACTTTAATTATTTGGGATTCAAGGATGTAAAATTAGAATTCAAGAAAAAAATTAAATAGATTTTTTTATCAGGTCAGCTACGAGCCATGGGTCGTAAATTCGATACTAGCTCGGGACATAGAGCACAATATGAAATTGAATTGAATATGACACAAAATTGTACATAAACTTTTTCCCGATACTCCCTCGGGAATGGAAACCACGCGGATTTTCGTTCTAGTAGTTATTTATAAAGCGGCAGTGGTTATTCATACAGTTGAAGTAATATTCCTGTCTGAAACTTAAAGAGCGTATATCATGTAAAGTCACCGAAAATGACTCCTGGAAAGAGTTCATAACGTCGGGAAGTCCAGAAACCCTAAGATAACACCAAATCAAAAGTAAAGTGTTAACGGTGAAATATTATAGTGCGCTTAAATCCGTATAAGATGTTTTATTTCTTAGAACGACTTCTATTCTCAAAATGAAAAGTTACACTGCGAACTGCACGTCAGCTTAGTAATTTTATTCAATGGGTTCATTCCCGGACTTACGTGGAACGAACGTATCCTGAATAATAAGTTCCTATTAAAATTTATACCATTTTCTCAAAGATGCTTAACTGGATTTATAAGCTTGACTTTGTAAAATCATGAATTTAAGTAAGTTTACAAGTAGAACTATATCTTCGTTAAATAATGCTCTAGTGCTCTTCATCTTTGGAACCCTTTTTAGTCACTACTTACGTCAATAGATAGATTTTCTTGTTAATTAATAAATGACTTTTAAATATTTAAATAAATTGTTTATTGTTAGCTCATGCACTGCCATATGAAAAACGCAGTAGTAACGCTTCCTGTAGGCCTAGCACGAATAACTTTCAAGTAAGTATCGAGAAAGTAAAGTAAAAAAAGGTATGAGATATTGAGCAGCGTTCCTACCGGACGTAAACGGAACTACATTTTCCTATACATTTTTTGACATTACGTGCTCGATACTTACTCGATACTATTTCAATAGTTATTCGTGCTAACCCTGTTGGTATTTAGGTTTTAACTGGAAAAAATAAATAAATAAATAATTGCATACAAACACACCAATTATCTAGCCCACGTTCAGTTTCATGAAGAACTTGTGTTATGGATACTAGATAACGGATAAACATACTTATATATACATATAAAAGGTTTAAGTAAAGTGGTTGATAGACATGGAAGAAGAAAAAACATGATTCGACGACCTGTATGGCGCAGTGGTAGTACCACCCCGCCTTCTGCGCCAGAAGTCCTGGGTTTGATCCCAGGACAAGACAAATATTTGTGTTCATGAGCATGTCTATTTGTCTTGGTCTGGGTGTTTAATATGTACATAATATGTAGTATTTACAAAAAAAAAGTATATGAGTATGTTTATCCATTATCTAGTATCCATAACACAAGTTCTTCATGATACGATAACGTGGGCTAGATAATTGGTGTGATTGTATGGAAATATTTATTTATTTATTATTATTTATCATCGTACCATAATCTATTAGAAACCATCATGTCATAAGAACGTTTTGTTTTTATTGAAGTTATCACATTTTGACACACATTACACTTTGGAGGCGATGATTGAGCGAAGACAAACAAACTTCTTCAATACTGCGTTATGAGTTGGCGGTAGGCTCCCAGTTCAGTTTAAAAAGCTGACCTGTATGATGATTTTTTTAAAACGTAAAGCTTTCCAATAACCATAAATGATCAAATCGAATGATTAAATTGAGTGAATATACCGAGCCCGATTTAAAACTCGAAGAGGAAACCAATTTGGCTTTGCATACGTTTCGTTGGGGTTAAATACATTTAACTCTATCGAAAAGTATGGAAATTTTTCAACAGATAGCTGCCGCATCTAGTTCAAGAGACTGACTTTATCTATTTTTATACTAAACCCGTACCGTTTAGTACTTCCACAGAAGTTACATAGACTGTGGTACTACCCTGTCTCGACCCGGGGGTGTTATAAGAGACAATTTTTTATACCGAACTAGCTTCCACCCGCGGTTTCACCCACGTGGTTTCCGTTCCCGTGGGAATATTCCGATAAAAAGTAGCCTATGTTGCTCTCAGCCCTTTCAACTAACTCTGCCAAAAATCAAGTCGATTGGTTGCGTAGTAAGGACGTCAAGAAAGGACAAACAAACACACTTTCGCATTTATAATATTAATAAGTTAGGATTAGGATATGTACCGGAGCCGGGCAGTAGTATGTTCTGAAATTTTGGAGATTTGCGATGCCAGACTTCCTACCCGACCAGCCAGCGTAGCATGCGCACCGCGACTCGCTGTCAACGCTTATCTCGCGATGTCTGTCCCGCTCATATCAGTACGGTGTGAGTGGGACAGACAATACACTCGCACGAGAAAAGTGTCGAGAGAGCTTTGTCGGGGTGCTCATGCTACGCATGCTGGACCTCTATTTTAGAATCACTCGTCGCGCGAGTGGCGAGGCGCCTCGTTCGCCGATGCCGAGGCGATGGTCTGGCGATAAGCGACATTGCATGCGTAGACATAGCACGCTTTTCGCTTTGTCCCTCGCGCGCTTGTGTTGGGAGGCGGTACTACAGGCGAAAAGCGAAACTATGTATATATGTGCAAGGTCGCTTTTACGGAATACGGAAACTCAAACGTCGCACGAAAGTCAGTAGAATCCTCGAGACGAATGAATCAAAAATAGAGCTCCTGTCTGGAAACAAGTTGTTTTTTTTATTTATCAAAGGAAGTTCAAAATAATAATGCCATACTTTATGTTGACATCACAAATTCGGTAGAAATTATACGAAAGAAAGGCCAACTTTATTTAATTAACCGAAAAGCCTTACTTTTATTGTAAATGTAAATTCAACTGCTGGTTGTCAGCTTTCTATGGCTTTTCGCTAAATATCAGCTTTATCATAATAACATTCTGGTGCAATCGACAAAGGAGATAAATTATACGTCAAATATAAAATATGCATAAAACACAACCATGCGTAAATTTTACGATGATTGAGAAATATAAAATATTTTACCGTTTTCCACCCGGGCCCCGGGTCTACGTCATATCGAGGCATATCGTTTACGAGGTGCTTTAGATTAATTTGTTTTGTTTTGAGTTGTTTTGAGTTTATGGGGATTGTTTGGATTTGTATAAATGACATGTGGTGAATTTACCCTGAATGTTTTGAGCAAGGGGTTGCGGAAAAGCGATTTAAATATATAAATTACTTTTACTACAAAACTGTCAACGTTGTCATGACCGGTTAGTTATTTTTTATTTATGATTTTTTAATGTTTGTATTTTTTCAATGCTATTTTTATACTTATTGGATTAAAAATATTGGAAAAAATCAACTCGGCCAACTCGAATTGAAACAGATATCTAAATATGAAAAATCAACTCGGCCACGACTGAATTCTCAGATATGACTCGAACCCACGACCTTTGTAAATCCGGTCCAATGCTCTGACCACTGAATACAATCGGTAGCTCAGTGGTCAGAGTATTGGACCGGATTTCCAAAGGTCGTGGGTTCGAATCCCATCTGAAAATTCACTCGTGGCCGAGTTGATTTTTCATATTTAGATATCTGTTTCAATTCGAGTTGGCATATGTACTAACAAACATCTATAATAACGAGATTTATTTTGTAGTCAACTTCATAGTGCTTAATTATCGATCATGTTAACATGACTGCCCGAATCCTTTAGGGTGGGGCATGGGGCCATTTTAGGGAACCGTCGTCAAAACAAATCCGGCATTTTACGACTGACCCACAAGTTCTAGATAATTATCCCGGGAAATTAAACGCAGCTTGACCGCGTCCAAAGTTTTAATTTGTGAAGATTGCTTTGACCAAATTTGATCAGACGCAAAAACGCATTTCTTCAAAATTCTTATTAGAATATTCTTTGTCACCAAACTTTTCTACCAGCTTAGAAACCATTAGCAAGTAAGTAATGGTTTATTCCAAAAGTGTTATCTATCATCTAAATAATCTAGGTACTTATCGGAGCTGCAAAATACAAAGTCTTACTGAAACATATTTTAAGTACTAGGTAAAGTACCTACTTAAATACGCTTCACAAGCATGATTGAAAATCTGATTTTAATTTGTACTGATCTAGGCATTATTCTCATACTAATATTTCAAATCAAAGGTAGATATAAATACTCCTATATACCTACACCAAAGTCCTTGTTTTATAACTCTGATCCGAATTGCGATCCCGTACTTTATTAAATAAATTACTAAATTGAACAGGGTTCAACCACATTTTGAAACTGAATGTGACGAATGATACCTTTAATTACTAATTAATTATGATGCCAGAAATTTGTTTGGTAATCTGTGGTCTCAAAGACCAGTAATTTGGATAGTAATATTAAATACTGTCAACAGGACATCAAAAATAACTACAACACTAAAAAACACCACCTTTAACCTTTAATAATCACTAAATAAGAGTTCGCTTATGGTCAACTAGTTAAAGTCAACTCCACTTACTAGTAGCAATCACTATTAGGTACATACTACAACGAGTAACTAAAAAAAAGATAGACAGACTGTGGTAATACTAATGCGGTCGAAAATTCGTAAAACTTTTTTTTAATTTGTCACTGGTAGGAGATCGGGATTTGCATCAAAGTCAAAGTCAAAATATTTTTTTATTTAAATATTTCAGATAAGTGCTTTCGAATCGTCCAATTTTTATTTCCACTACCAGCCATTCAGGATATCTTTTAACTGACAAGAAGAACGGCTGCAAGAAACTTGTCAGCTTTAACAGAAGCAACAACATTTACAAAGGTTCATGTTGATGCCAAACACAAATCTACAGTCTAGAAATATATATATCATCGTCCTTTAAGTTGTGTTATATCAGCATTCGTTTAAGGCAATGAGGATACTCGTATTCGAACTGCAAAACCAAAACGAGATGACCTTTTGATGAACTAAAGTAATCTGAGAGTTGCTCAGCTTAAGTGGCAGTGCTAAAGATAAATTTTAAATAGAAAAATATTGTTTTTTTTCTAATATTATTCTATTTAAAATTTATCATAAGTTTAAAAATAGCATGCAAAAATTCTACATTACCACAGCGTAAGGAAAGAAACTAACAGTGGGACAACGCCCTTGAAACCTCGCGCAATGCAAATTTTGACAAGACTTCTTAAATTTGACAGGACATTGTCCCCAGCGAGAGTTTTATATTAATATGGCAGCACGGTCTCGATAGCATCTCCTCTCGCCCCGCGGACCCCGCACGATTGCTCTTTTAAAACGTGTCCATCGGACGACTTTATGGAAGAGAAGTTAAATAGACTGTGATTGAACCATGTTGAGTTCACCGAACAACCACGCATGTATTAACATTGAAAGCCTTCACAAGTAGAATTAATTAAATGGCAGTGAAGGCCGCTCCATCCATTAACTGGGTACAGATTGACAGTGTTTCTTCGAATCTGTTGCGAATTCCTGCGAGTAAGTACATTTAAAATTATACAGAACTAAAAACTGACGTGTTTAGACCTAAGCGAAAAATAGACACTTTACGAATATAAATATGTCCAATAGAAAGAAAGAAAGAAAGAAAATTAATTTTATTGAGACAAATACAAGGACAATTAAACACACTATTAACAGTTAACAAAAAAAACATTGTCTCAAAACGGTCCCGGCTCAGCATAATGCATGGTCTACGACCAGCGCTAAATTTTCCGCCGGAACCGGTTTGTTGACTCCGCTATACGTAGATACACAGATAAACAAACAAGGTAGCACAAAAAAGAACAATAAAAACAACGATTAAAAAAGAAAAAAGACAAATAAAAACCAAACCGACGAGGTGTGTGTGTGAAAGCACCATAAAGTGGTGCCAGAGCCGTGGAATGAAAAGAAAAAAAAAGTTACAAATTACATAGAGATAAGAACAATATCTAAACAAAATGGCTTATGTTAAACTTTTCCGAACAAACTAAATAAAACTTATCAAACTACAATTAATTAGCGGCTTTGCAAAGCTTTGTACAAAACAAATAGCTGGTGGCTGCCACTGTAATAATTAATATTGTTGATATCGTTGATAGTTAAAAACTTGTATAGGTGTTCTTCTAAATAATTTATTGACATGCGGGATCAAAATTGAATTTTGACTACGAGCAGTTAAATATCAAACCCGCAGTTCAAAATGCTCCATTGTTTGAATTTACAAAGCCACTCTCTTTTTAGCGTCGTACCTACTGACAGTGTTATTTTAACAACATGACAAAACTTTATTTGATAAATGTTAATTGATAACAGCAACACCGCCATAATTAGAACAAAAAAACGGAATAATATTTGAATGGTCATAATCACTATCACTTATACGATAAACAGTATTTTTACCATGTTTGTATTTGTTGTCAAGCCCCCGATATTGTAAAATATTGTAAAAATCCCTTTTTTTGTAAAAGTTATCATGAAACGTAATTATTCGTACAGGAAATTAAAAAAGGTTGGACCGTATCGAAGGTTTTATAGGGTAATAGATGTCAGAACTCAGAAGTGAAGAAGTCAGACGTTTGACAGTCGTCCCTTATTAAAAGCTTTTATGATACATATCAAGTCAGTTTGGTATGAAACGGTTTACGGTGAGTTAAAACATTGAACAAGAATAAATAAAATAAAAGAATTAGGTAGGTGTTTAAAATGAAAACGTTTATCTAATTGCCTATTAATCTATAGATAAAAACTAAAGTAAGCCTTTGGTGAATAATTTCTAATATTTTAAATGTTGTAAAATTGTAAAGAAAAAAATTATTTAAAAAAATACTGGATTTAAGTTAACATAAAAAACAATGTTTATCGCAAAAGAATTTAGCAGATTTTCTTTACACGCACTATCGTAAATCATAAGCTTTGTTAAAATAATTAAACCCGATCCCTTTAATGAAGTGATCTCGGGATTTTTAAGTGGATGTGAGATATTGGAGTAGGCAAAATCAAACACACGTCGGCTTTGATAGCAAACCTCAAATTCAATTAACGCTATAACAGCCATCATTAAGGTGTTGAATTCACCTTGTTTCGTCACGTACCGATTGAAATAATGAAACCCAACACAAATGAGATTATATAGCTTTGTACCTGGGAAACACAACTAATCCGGCAAAATTAACTCGTACATTATTAATATTTGGACTGTTTGGCGTACCTTTGATGCAGCTAAATTAATTTGTTTACTATTGTAATTTAAGCAAAACCTGAGACTCTGGAGTTATTGACATTGAGTGAAAATGCTTGTTACAGGGATTCGAATTTATTATTCCTATAATAAATTCCAAGCACTAATTGGGAAACACTGTCTTAGGGGATGCTTCTCAAATAAGGGTTTTGGTAAGTTGTACTTGTTTACCAGCACTTTCGATGCTCAGAAGATAAAGGAAATTTACAAAATAGCATTATTGCCGTCGTCTAAGGTTATGTTTCCACGCCAAAATGATTTCTAGATTCTACAAGAGGACCCTAAACACCGAAGTCGGCTCTGCACCCTTGGAAAGCGGAACATTGTATTGACGTGTTGGATTGGCCTCACAGTCCCCTGATGCCAATCCAATTGAAAATGTTTGGGTGTGGATGAAGCGTAAACTAAGGGCAAAAATGCAGTAACCCTCGCTGACCTTACTCGTGAACTGAAGTCCACGTGGAGGTCCTTACCATTATACTGAAAAATTGATGGAAAGTATGCCGCGAAGAAGAGATTGGACACCGTATTAATATTAAAGCATCGAACAGCAATAAAAGACCCAATTAATTATTAATTTACCGTTTGATATTTCATAAAAATTTGCCGGTCACGCTCTTTTTGTACATACATTGATAATTACTTACTATATTTTCCAAAATGTCCCTGTCAATTTAGTTAAATTTTTTTGCTATGCTTGCAATAGTTAATTCGAATTTACCATATTTTTGGATTGCTGTGAAAATATACTTAAGAATCAACTGTTCAATTAATCAGAATGATGCGAAAGACGAGAGGTTCGAGATATAGGTGAAATATTGATCCTAGTATTGAAGAATTTTGAAGCAGTGACTAAAAGAATTATTCAGTACAATAATTATTAAAAAACGGTACGGTATATTGTCTCTTTAAGACAATCAGTAAGAGTGATTTATACAATTTAATCAAGGCAGTTTTGAATACAGCTTAAGAAGAGACTAGTCTAGACCATGGACCAAGTTACCTTTGCGCATACATAGCTCAAAAAGTATATCCGTAAGTCCCATATTCTGGAAATAAGTGCTCCAATTTCGCCAAATATATTTACTTTGCCCTCAAAAGCCTGCACCGAAAATTTACTTTCATCCTTATATTTCATAAACATCGTACACGACCTAAGCAAACAGGCACACCGGCCGCTAAATCGTGTGCTAATGGAAATTATTCAAATAGGGGTCGAGCCGCTCTCCTATTAGCTGGGTTCTAGTCAAATATCGGCAAATTGGCTGCGGCCGGACGCGGATGTCCACATAAGGCAGTCTTGCTAATAGATGTTGGGAAGGCGATAGTGATTTTATGGCGAGTAAGTCAGTGGTAAATTTTGTTGGTTCATTGCATTAGGGTGTGGCGGGAATTTAAGGCAGCTTTGGACCAGAGGAAATTCATTCTCCAGTACCTACCTATTCTTTCTATAAAATGGTGAAGTTTTAAAATGCTATAGGTTGTGGCCGGACGCGGATGTCCACATAAGGCAGTCTTGCTAATAGATGTTGGGAAGGCGATAGTGATTTTATGGCGAGTAAGTCAGTGGTAAATTTTGTTGGTTCATTGCATTAGGGTGTGGCGGGAATTTAACGCAGCTTTGGACCAGAGGAAATTCATTCTTCAGTACCTACCTATTCTTTCTATAAAATGGTGAAGTTTTAAAATGCTATAGGTTGTGGCCGGACGCGGATGTCCACTTAAGGCAGACTTGCTAATAGATGTTGGGATGGCGATAGTGATTTAATGGCGAGTAAGTTAGTGGTAAATTTTGTTGAGTCATTGGGCTGTAGGAATTTAGTCAGTTTTGGGACAGAGGCAATTCATTTTTCAGTATTCTTTCTATAGATGCTGAAGTTTTGACGTCAAATTTGTTTAGACTGGTTCTAGTCAATTAACTGTAAATTAGCTGCGGCCGGAAGCGGATGTCCACATAAGGCAGTCTTGATACTATTATCAAGACTGCCTCATGTGTATGTTGGAAAGGCGATAGCGATTTTATAGCGAGTAAGTCAGTGGTTTTTGTTAGACATCCTTTCAACCGGGTATACCTAATGCTTAGATGGTATGCTATTATGGGCTATCCACATTTATCAGTGCCGAGATATGCCGATCAGTATCGTTATGTGCCTTACACTGTTGTACAAAATGTTCGGTTAAATCTGGTCGGCACGTGCTAGCACAGATGTGTGCGGATAGACCCTTACTCTGTCCACGCGAGTAAACTTGCGGTTGGCCGCTGATAACTTACTTTAAGCGGACAATAGTAAACAATATTCTAGATTTATAAGCCTGAGGTGCATCAGGTAACTTTAACCGATTTATGGTTGTCGAATCTGTCCAATCCTATCACTCATCAGGAAGATCCTATAAGTTATCGTCGTCGACGTCTCAGCCACATAACACCCACTGCTGGGTATAGGCCTCCCCCAAAAGGGGGGGGGAGGTTGCCATAATCGCCAAGCTTGGCTTGCGGGTTGGCGATCGCAGTATGGCCAAGTTTGTAGGAGACGCTGCTGCCCGTCTCCTGAAGGCTGAGTCCCTTAGTCGCCTTTTACGACACCCACGGGATGGAGGGAGTAGTGCTATTCTAAGCCGACACTACACAGCTTGCCGACATAAGTACCGCACTCATAATAATTTTGAAGTAATATTTTTCATTCGTTTTGTTGTTTTCCACGATCTAAACTTATTTTGCAAAGTTAATAAAAAGACATCAAGCTTGAAAGCCTATTGTGCACAAACAACGATGTAAATCACTGGGATGGGACAACGGGAAGTGTTTTAGATACACCGAACCTTCCACTTAAGGTGATACTTCTATCGTATATAAAATTTATGACCTTTAAGTTGAGAAAGCGATAACAAACGAGTTTAGGTCGGCTAACACTTTATATGATAATGCGATAATGCAAGAATAACAACATGAAAAAAATGATCTAGGAAGAAAATAAACAAGTTGTGGTGTATGGCAATAATGTTTTATAATAGATATGATAGTATTACCTTGATAGTATTAAGTAGGACAAAAGACACGAAATAGCACGGAAATGAAAGAGATAGCAAATTCAATCGGACCCCATGTAATCTTCCCAATATTCACAATACGAGGTCGTATGACATACGAACATATCTGCTTCAAGTATAATATAATATCATTGGCGTGTGGTCTATTTGTAGGCGATATAACTACTTATAAAGGCGCGCTTACACGAAAGAATTAGGTGGTAAACATAAATCTTATTGTAACTTTTTAATTTTGCATTTTACAATGCTATTTTTATATAATAAATATTAAACTAGAAAATATACACGAAAAAAGCAATTTGTCTCATGTCGCCCTGACGGGAAGTTGCTTTTTTATAGTATATTTTCTAATCTAATTTATTTAAATGTTAATGTTAAATCGACTTTACCACTTGAAATGGCGATAAATCCAGTCAACTTTGATGACCAGGGGGCCTACCATCAACTGTAATGCCATTCATTTTAAGGTATTTTCAGTTAGTAAGAGTAAGACGCCGCTATACACGCCGTATGACAGCATCCCACTCACACATCCTAAAAAGAATCGCAAAGACTTGATGGTAAAGTCCCAGTGAGACACTTAGCCTTCATCATACTTGATGTTAAGTGTTGATAAGGCTGAAGATGGAAGCGAGCCTCTCCCGGAATCCTCAGCCACTGAGGAACTGGTTATCTTATCTCGAACTGTGTTGTTATGGCGTCAGACTTAGATAAGATGGTGGTAGCTAGCCAGGTGGACTTATAATAAGTCCTACCACCAACCAAACTGAATACAATATGTACCCCCCGCTCGGAATCAAACCCGGGACCCCTGGGTCTGATACCGGTGGTTGTACCACTAGACCACAGAAGCTGCAATCAAAAAAGATTTTTCTAGCAACAAATGTCTCTCCCAAACATAAAAAGGTTTTTTGCGAAGTATTTGTGGTCTTGTAAGTGCGCCTTTACTATTTTGTTCTTATTGATCGGTATCATGGTGTACATTAACCCGTCGACTGGAGTCGATGTTCCTCTGAAATAAGATATATTGCAATGTGTATCCTATTACCGACGTGTGTTACCCTAAAACCAGACCAGACCTCGCTAAAAGGGTCAAAGTTCGTTATTCACCAGCGATTGAGCCATTAAAGCAAACAACATTGATACCACAAGAATATCTTTTATTTTTGAATATCTTTAGCCGATTTGTCTCATAATGTAAATATTTGAGTTTTATATTAAAAACGGTGGCGCAGGCTCAGAAATCCACACTAAGGCTATGACTATAATCAAATAGTGCCCCCCCCCCCCCCCGGACTCAGCCTTTCGAGGCTGAGTGAGGGACCGAGAGGCGGTGGTCCCTCCCTTCTCCCGCCCTCCCACCGAGCTTTCGAGCTCGTTCGAGGACGGGAGCTCTTACCTCGAACCCCCACCGTGTTGCCGTTGCCGGGGGCGGCGAGGGATAGGGTGCCGGACTCGCGAGTCCGGTATTCTAGACGAGCCCAGCATAACCTCCCTCAAAACTCCCCTCACTCCAAACATAAAAAAATGGTCAGTCACGGGGTGGGTTACCAAACATTTATTAAACACCGACCAATTTGGGCCGCATTAGGCACGCGAGGTGGATATTTCTTATTCATTCATAAGGAAGTACTGGTGCCCTAGAATCAGTCACCTTAAAACATGGTGATCATTCATTCTTCTTCGCCGTCATACTCTTGGCAGAGTGGTCGTGGTCATCACTTTACAATCCGTCGCCATTCTTCCCGTACTGTGTTTGTTTTTGTGCATTCTTACAAACCGTTGATAGCAGTTTTGACTTGGTCGCTCCAGCGCCTGCCACGGGCTCTCGTGCCTTTAACTGTTCTCTGTACTACAAGTCGCTCTACAGATGTGTAATTTCAACGTGTGATGTCCAAAGAAAGTGATCATAATATAAGTTAGATATCTTCCGTAAGGACGCACAGTGTAACATCCGCGTGGTTAAATCGAAGTCAGTAATTAGCAGACTCAATGAGAGAGTCTGTTGCATCGACGCACAGATTACCGAAGCCTGTCTTAGCGCTACGGTTACTTTGGCTGTCCACGGGATGGGTGACTAAACATTCCTTTAAAACCGACCAATTTGGGCCGCATTAGGCCCGCGAGATGGCCCGATGGCCCATCTAAAATTATAGCTGCGAAAGAATGTCCGTTTGTTTGTTATTCTTTCACAAAAAAACTACAAATGAATTTGACTGAAATTTGCCTGGATTAAATCCTTCGGTACCTACTTTTTACCTCGATTTTCCCACGGGAACTGAATCCACGCGGGTTCGAGTTCGAGCGAGTACATTCATAACGAAGACCTGTGTAGCAATCATTATACATATAAAAAACCAAATAAATTCGAAAGGATGCATGTGTAACTTCCGCGCAGTAAAATCGTCGGTAATTAGCATTGGACTCAATGAGAGAGCCTTTTGCATCGACGCACAGATTACGGAAGCCACTAGACCGAGCACCAATAAAACGGGAACGTGTTGAAGAATAAAAGGGCTTTATAAAATTTATCGTTTTATTGTAAGGGTGCGTGCTATTAGCAATCGGAATAAAAAAAGATTGCAAAGGTTATCGGGACCCTGTGAAAGTCAATAGCGATTTTTTATTATTACAATAAAAAAAATCTTAAACTCACATGTAGCATTTAGGTTATATGACTTTGTCGTGACTAAGGTGCCGAAATGTCGAACCGATAAGATCGAAAAGTGAAATAAAAAAAAAAACTAAAAGCGCTGTCATCTATTTAAATTAATAGTAACAAGAAAATGTAAGAATATATTGGATCCAAAGTTATTGGTTGTTGGTTGGACTTGTTGTAAGTCCGCCAGGGCAGGTAGCCAAAGTAACAATTTAAAACCAAAACGAAGTTCGAAAAGAATTAAATGTATGGGATTGGCGGATTGGCATAAGCCGCGCTAAGGCCCGTTGTCTTACCGCAAGTTAATTGGCGAATATAGACAATAACGAATCGAATTATCGTTTCGCTACTTAACGATGTTACTTTGTCTACGGGCACTGGCTAGCCATCACCATCTCATATAAGTCTGACGCCATAACAACGATGTTTTCAGTATTGTTGTGTTCCGGCATTTATAGATAAGATAGCCAGTTTCTCAGTGTTTGATGATTCCGGGAGAAGCACTCTTCAACCTTTAGACTTATCTTTATTTAACATCAGGTATTATGATGGGTAAGCGTCTCTCCTATGTGAATAAAAAATAATCTCAAAAAAGTAACGAACACAAAAGCTCTTAACTTTATAAGGTACTAGCTACTTACATAAAGAAGATATTTCTGACAAAATCATAATAACGTAAAAATATTATCACTAATTAATCTGATATGGTAATTAGGAAGTTAATAAATCAAGGGACGGTCCCAAGTTTCGGGTTTTAATTGGGACACTTGGGAATTATTATTTTCCTTTACCTTGTCCTTGGAGGCATCAAAATGTGCGCCATTTTATCACTTCACTGTATTATAATGATTTCAGTAAGATTATGATCATTCGAGCAAAAAAACAGATGTTTCACTTAACTTTAACAGTTTAGTTAAAGTTTAGTGAAACATCTGTTTTTTGCTACTGTTGTTTTTAATAACGCAATTGTATTTGTATTACCATTATTTTGTTTTTAACTTATAACACTTTTCCAGAGGGCTCACGGAATAAATGGATAATTTGGAAAGTTCTAATGTATCTGTATGCGAAAAATTGTTAATAAATAATAATAATAAATTCTTATTTTTTTCAAGCAGAGCCCATATATGTATATATAAATAATTAAAATTGGTTCAGTTTTTAAGTCACATAAAAGCAACAGTACGATGTTGCGGGTGTACCTCTAGTTCCTATATTACCTATCCGTTTGTGTTAAATAATAAAAGAATAAATGTATAAAACAATTAAACCTATAAAAACAATTCTCACTGTTACAGAGCGAATTGTTTTTATAGGTTTTCTAAAACCTGAGCTGTTTGCATTCAAAGTAAAATAATTCGACTCAGTATTTACCATTTCAATTAAAACAACGGACTTGAAGCAAAACAAAGACGGCCACGGAATACAATGAGAAAATTGAATAGTTCACGGTTTTATTTAACTTATCGAAGTATCGCAGAACAGAGTTTTTAATGGGATTTCATTTACACAGTACACTAACAAAGCAAAGGTTCAAAGAGGTGGTCATTATTATGCCGCGCACTCTTTGGAGACGAATTGTATCGTACGTAGACGTGATCGTTGTTTGTACGAATTGAGTGCGCACACTGATGCTTTTTTCCATCAAGGTACAAGTAGTGTTCCGGTGATATAGCCTTTTACGCACTAACGTATATTAAAACGTTTTCGGACGTCAGGATTGTACGTATACGTCAACTCTTGCACCTGTATATGTGTCGCAGCCATCTGTTTAAATCAGCTATTTGTTTGGAAGGATAGCCCGTTAATTAAACGCCGGCATTCAGTTGAATGCCTAGGCCGATCGTTGATTGAACTAGCATCATTTAACGTTCAACTAGTTGGCTTATTGTAAGTTTGTCCTATGAAGATGGCCGACGTTATTTCAGCCACATGATTCAAATTTAGTTTCTTTTTTTGCCACTGGGGCGCTAGTAGTCTGAAAACAAATATGGCGCCAGATAGCTCGAATAAAATTACGTTCAGCCAAGTCGTTAAAGGTTTCATTCAACGACTTGGTTAGTTGTCCTTTAGCCATTTCATTGAATGCCGGCGTTTAATTAACGGGCTAACCCTCTGATTGAACGGCTGATTTAACCAGTTGGCTGTGACATGTGCACTTCCTTGGCCATTTTAAATATTCCTAACACAGACATGATCATCGGCAGTCACCACATTATTAATCTTGAGTAGATAACAGTGTTGAGGAACATTAGCAATTCCGCCTTATCTTAACTCTTGCTCAACACGGATATAGGTAAAAGGAGAATGGGTTATAACGGACCACGCGGGTGAAATGCAGTTTATAACGTCAAGTTTTTCAAAGCAAAGATCAAAAAAAAAATTCTTTAAATATTTTTGACTAGCAGCCACTCGCGGTTTTATCCGCGTGGTTCCCGTTCTCGTGGGATATCGGGATAAATAGTAGCCTATGTTACTGTTCATCCTTTCAGGTAACTCTATGCCAAAAATCAAGTAAAAAAAAAAATCGGCCAAGTGCAAGTCGAACTCGCACATGAAGGTTTCGTCTCTCACCCAAGGTTGCCTTATGTAGCAATAAGACCGCCTATTGTGTGTTTTCTCTGTATGTGTTTGTTTTTGTATCGTGTGCAATAAAGTTTCCATACAATACACCTACCTACCCAAAATGCCACTATATTTTTTTGCCTGCAAAAATAACTTTGTTTTTCATAGTGTCTGTATCAATGACAAAGTTATATTTGCAAATGTGCTATAGCTCTAAAAGTATTTATAAAAGTCTACAGCATATATTTTTTTAAAATTTTCACTTTCTTATTTCAAAAGTTAGAGGGGGGGGGACACACATTTTACCACTTTGGAAGTGTACATCTTTCAAACGGTTGACTTTGAGAAAAAATCGTTTTCGAAACTTCAATGCAATTTTTAAAGACCTATCTATTGATACCCCACACGTATAGGTTTGATGAAAAAAAAAAGTTTCAGTGTCAGTTCCATGTATGGGGAGCCCCCCCTTAATTTATATATTTTTTATTTTTGTGTAAAAACCGTAAAGCGGCTTACAGAATACATATACCTACCAAGTTTCAACTGTGTAATCCTCATAGTTTTGGAATAAAGTGGCTGTGACATACATCGATTTGGGCGAATCTATATTAAGGGTTTCGTTTTTTGCCTTTAGGCTACGAAACCCTAAAAAGGACTAAGAAACAAACAAACATTCCCATTTATAACATTTAGTTACCTACGTTACGATACATCTATTTAAGAAAAGTATTCTACACTTTTTCCTATTCATCCTTGCATAAAGTATGAAATTTTCTGTATTTTTAGTTCTGAGTCAATCAAAATAACAGAACTAGTTCGCTTCTTATTAAATGTTCTAGTTATTAGCACTGTTACTGTTCTTTGTATCTACTGTGACAATGACGGAGCAAGCCCGGAGACCTAATTAAGGCCAACTCAGTCCCGAGTTCTTGGTTTCCACCATATATTTTACAGAATTATTTCACAGCTAGGTTGATGTACCTGAATGTGACGCAGTCTTGCAATTACTGACAAAGCAAGATAATGTAATCACAAGGGTTTCGATGGTTCATTGTATCGTAACCACAAACGACTAACTACACTGTGGATAAATCAAAATTAAAAAAAATACTTATTTAAAACAAAAGAAAATTACATGTTATATTATGTTACAGTTTTCCAACGTAACAAATATGGCGGAGTCACAAAGAGGTCATTTCTACACTTGCTAGAACTTGCATTATATTTTATAAATCTTCGCATTGATTTATATTAATCTGTTGGTTACTCAAAACTGTAAGCAGCCAGCCATTTATTGTTATTAAAATAAAATTATAGACTAAAGTATTGGAACACATTTTAGACAATAGAGCAATTAACAAAGACCATATAATAAATTATAACCTCAAAAATGTTATCGTTAAAACCTAAGAAAGGTCAAGTTATCGATAATAGCAGCTAAGTTACACCACTATTCCGATTTTCCCCAGGGGATTTATTTACTAATTTGTAACCAAATGAATATTCAATTGAACAAATTCACACTTTTATACTAAAATAGGTGTTATAATAATTTCAAAGCAGTAACAACAAACGTCATTATCACCACCTGACAATAAAGCAATCAACATGGACCAGAAAATAAATGTAATTCTTGGAAAATGCTATCCTTAAAACCTCAAACCTAGCAAATGGCTATCCCAAGTAAACGTCAAGTTATCGATAATGGCTAAGTCACGCCACTATCCAGATTTTCCCCAAGGGATGCGGGCGTGTAATCTTAACAAATATGCCGTTTAAGTCAAACAATTCAGTCGGCCGTTGCCGATGTCAAACTTGTTACGGACCATCCCTTTATCGAGAAACGGGTTTTTGCTGAAAATGAGAGAGTATTTTGTTACGTAAGTGAATTTGTCACTGGCAGGCAGTTTGTTTATAAGTGAGAAAAAAATGAGAAATAGGTTTAGCTGTATGAATACCTAAGTGTTAAAGACATCTTTGAAATTGTCCATATTATATTAATATATAAATGCTTAAATTAACTCTTTCGCTGTCGATCTGTCATCAGGATCATTTGGATTATAAAAGTACAAATGTGCAAAATTTTAATCTGAAGCTTTTAGGATGGCACACGCTACACGGTACCGAGCCCGAGCCGAGGTTGAGCTGTTGCACGTGCAACCGAGTGGTGGCTGAGTTGTCCATACAAAGTAAGTTAAGCGTGATACAGCCCAGACTCGGCTTGGGCCAGGCACCAATACTATTATAAGTGTGTACTTGATATCAGATATGACATACGAGCTAGTATTGTGAAACATTGAGAAGACCCTATATGGGTTCCGATTTAATTTGCTATCTTTGTAATTTCCGTGCTTTTTTATCCACGACACGGCACGGAAACGGTATAGGTATGCGTTAGGGGTGAGAGCCTGTTTGTTTGTTTGTGCAAACCAATGTTGCCATTTATCTCCAAAACTACTAGCCAGAGTTTGATGCGGTTTTCAGTGATGGGTTTGGGTTTGATTGGTGCATGTACTTAGATAGATGTTACGGTGACAGCTCACCAGGGGGCGGTGTGCATTTATTGTGCAAACCAATGTTGCCATTTATCTCCAAAACTACTAGCCAGAGTTTGATGCGGTTTTCAGTGATGGGTTTGGGTTTGATTGGTGCATGTACTTAGATAGATGTTACGGTGACAGCTCACCAGGGGGCGGTGTGCATTTATTGTGCAAACCAATGTTGCCATTTATCTCCAAAACTACTAGCCAGAGTTTGATGCGGTTTTCAGTGATGGGTTTGGGTTTGATTGGTGCATGTACTTAGATAGATGTTACGGTGACAGCTCACCAGGGGGCGGTGTGGTAAACATTTATTGTGCAAACCAATGTTGCCATTTATCTCCAAAACTACTAGCCAGAGTTTGATGCCGTTTTCAGTGATGGGTTTGGTTTTGATTGGTGCATGTACTTAGATAGATGTTACGGTGACAGCTCACCAGGAGGCGGTGTGGTAAACATTTATTGTGCAAACCAATGTTGCCATTTATCTCCAAAACTACTATTCCGATTTTGATGCGGTTTGCAGTGATGGGTTCGGGTTTGATTGGTGCATGTTATTAGATAAGTGTTATGGTGACAACTCACCAGGGGGCGTTGCAGTAAACATTTGTTTTTCAAACCGATTACCGTTTACCATTTATCTCCAAAACTACTAGTCCGATTTTTATTTATATGTGTGTGGGCGAAACACGTGTAAAATGGTCGGTGAATGTGCAAGGTGTGTCACTGTGTTGCATCTGCATTTATTTGCGCGCGGGCAGGCGGTGCATCTTGCATGTAAGTTTTAAAATATCATTGCCCGGCACGGTGTATACTGTGTGAGACATTCTTTAACGGTTCAATAAACATAAAATATGGGTAAATCATTTTGTTAGTATAATATGAATGTATTGTGGAAAAAAGAGTAGTGAAGAAAAATAATTTATTTCGTAATTCTATCAGAAAAAAAAACAATTCCAATTCCCACATAATTATGTTCAACAAAAAATAACGTTTTGTCACTGTTACAAATAGTTTTCATTAAATGATTTTGGAAGCGATACGGCTCAAGTGTAAAATTGTAATTTCAAGTTCATCTTAGATGTATAGACCCGATCGTGTAAAACACTCATCAAAAAACGTTTGTGATCACTTAATGACGTTCATACAATAACTATACCTATTTTCGTAGGGGATTATTATAGTAAATCTTGACCGATATTTTTTCAAAAGCTAGAATGTTCTACATTTCGACTGTCATTACCATTCATTTTGTGAGTTGTATTGTTTTAACTATGCGGGTTTTTAAAGTACTTACTTCAAATAGAAAAATATTGGAAAAAAATTAACTCGGCCACAAGTGAATTCTCAGACGGGATTCGAACCCGCGACCTTTCGACCAAAGGTCGCGGGTTCGATTATTTTTTTTCCAATATGTTTCTATTTAAAATTTACCATAAGTATAAAAATAGCATTGCAAAATGCAAAAATTACCAAATCATAAAATACTTACTTCAAAATTTCATACAATAATGTCAACTTTTTTAAGACTGCACACAAAGTAAAAACAATCTATTTACAAAAAATAAAAAAAACACCGTCGATATATTGAACATTGTAGTAGATTTTGAATCGTACTAAATTGAAAAAATATCGGTCAAAATAACTATAATAATCCCTCAGCGAAAGCAGGTATTTTGTATGAAAATCGCGTACTTATTTTGATGTGTGTACGATGTTTAGGAGATTTGTCAAATTGCCTCAGCAATGTCAAGGCTCAAGCCGCGGTATCGATAGCCAATACCTTTTTTAAAGTCACGAAAAAAATCTAACGAGTCTCTTTGGTGTTGAACAAAAAAGTTTTCAAAGGTGCCAGATAGTTTGAACAAATCACATTGATTGGCAGAGAGCATTTAAAACTTTTTGTGTAAATTAGGGTTCCGCACCAAAATGATAAAAAAGAACCCTTATGCTGCGATTCAGTCTGTTTGTCACAGCTGGATACTTCAAGTACTACTAATGCTATGAACTTGAAATTTCGAATAGTTTTAGATGACGTTTGCCCAATTAACATGCTCACTTTACAATCTCATTATTCAAAACGTATTAACAGTTATGTAAACTTTTGTACGTCGATGTATGAGTCGAATACTAGACTTGCGAATAAAATACCCAAATATTCAAGGAAACTTTTAGTTTTGTGCAAAGTAAGGAAACAAATTCACTCAATCCGGTTTCCTACAACTTTATATGGAATGAAAATTAAACATTTGTTTCACTGAAATTTTAGGAAATCAAGATTTTTTTCAGTTGTTTTAAATGCGAATTGGTTAGTTGAACATTTGACCTCGCCATCAACACCCAAATCTTTGCAGAAATACACATACTTTTTTATTTATTAGACCGTGAAGTGAGAATGTTTGTATGAAAATAACGCAGTGACTCGTTTTACTTGCTGCCGAGTGTATTTTGCAATTAAGAGAGAAATAACCATACATTTATTTTTAAAACATGGACTAAAGGGTGGTCTTAAAAATTCGAAGTGGGGCTACGACCGCGGACGACAGGTAAATTCATATGAAAACGCTCTTTGCACATTCTCAAACATTTTTCTTTTTTTACGCTATGCAGCGTAAAAATAAGTTTGAGACTTTTGATGAAAAATGTGAAAAAATACCGCCGTCCCTTTTTTCCAAACAATGAGTTTCATAGAGAAATATCTGAAATTATTCTATAGAAGTTTATGTAGTGCGAGTCAGACTCGCTCTTGACAGTTTTTTTTATTAGTAAATACGCGAATCAATTATCTTCTCATGGTAAGTAAGGGTTTCTTTTGAATAGGAGTCATGGCCGAATGTAGGCCGATTCGTCGTGGCTTAAACGTCCATTGAAGCATAAAAGTATTTGAAAGCAGGTTAGCACTGCTCTGAGATCTATATATATTTCCTTTACCTAAAAGTGGAGTAAACTTTACAAAACATGGTAGTCGAACAATAATTGGCACATAAACATAAACGGTATTCAACATGCTTAATTAATTATTATACTTGGTTCCAATCATTTGCATAAGCTCTCCTCCTCAGTCGTTCACTCTTGGCAGAGTGGTCGTGGTTGATGACGTTGCTTCATTGGCTAAAGCAGCCCCCGCGATGCGTCTCCACTTGTTGCGGTTTTCAGCGTCTCGGGAACTCTGGACTATGGAGGTTTGTGTCGCAGCTTTAATGAGGTCTGTCTAACGCGTAGGTGATCGACCGCGTGACCGCTTGCCCTCTACCTGCCCCTGGACAACGAGTCGTTCCATGGATTGTTCGTTTCGAACAACGTGTCCGAAATATTTGAGGATTCGTATTGCATAAGCTGCTAATAACAAATTTTTTACATTCCAAAATACTGTTTTTTATTAAAGGAAAAATCTCCTACTTGCTAACAAGAAATACTCTATGGAAGCAAGTTGTTTAATATAAATGCAGAAAGTATCTTAAATAATTTTTGTCGTAAAAAAAAACCTTAACAAACACTTCATAATTAAGTCCAAACCACGTCTTAAGTTAAGTTAGATAATTTCCTATCTCAAGACAACTTAAAGTCCAACAGAACCAATGAATTACCCAAAATTCCTTTCGAGTCCCGAATCGGTCCAAGTGATTTCAATTTATAACGAGCTGGATCGAGTTTAGATTGCTAATCGACTGCCTTTGTCGACAAACAAAGGAATGGATTACAATCGGAACTTGTTTTGATTGAAACCGGATGCAAGCATAATTGATTTAGAGTTTTAATAGAGTTTTAATTTCCTACACAATTAAAAAAAAACCGGCCAAGTGCGAGTCGGACTCGCGCACCGAGGGTTCCTTTTAAAAATTTCAAAAATATTTTTTATTATATGATGTAACTAAAAAATTACAGTTTTCGCAATTTTTCCTTTATCTGTACTATAAGACGTTACTTCGTACCAAATTTCAAGACTCTAAGTTCACGGGAAGTACCCTGTAGGTTTTGATTCCCGTGCGAGTTTCGAAAATTTGCGGAAATTTGCGGCATAAGCGGCTGTATCTTTTGAGTGCTTTGGCTTAGAAGTTTGATATTTCACAGCTCCAAGGGACAGTAGACCTGAGTATTAGATATAAATTTCAGTTTGATACCTCCACGCGTTCCTGAGAAAAACGGTCTTGACAGACGGACGGACGGACGGACAACGAAGTGATCCTATAAGGGTTCCGTTTTTTCCTTTTGAGGTACGGAACCCTAAAAAAAGTTGCCACCGTGGTCTTCTGGAGAGACATGCATCCGCGCGCGGTAATGCTAATTACGCTTGTATGTGTCGCAGGATAATTTGATAAATTTTGTAAATCTAAATAGTAATATTTATTTTAAGTAGAAAATCAAGAAACCGTTATTTATATAATCTTATACTATAACAAAAATGAGCCGTCCATCTCACAGCCGCGTGGCATAGTACCGAGAACACCGGCGCTGTTGCCCCGCTGAATACAAAGACAGCCGCTGGGTAAGATAGGCACCAGCTCTCAGGTCCCCTGAGGCGTGGCTCCTCCGTGGCTCCTCCGCTGTGGCTCCAGCTCTTAAGTATGTACCACGTACATGGGAAGGACCTAAAGTGTCTACACAGGTTGCATCCCATATAAGGGTACGCCCCAAGCACCAGGGGCCGCACCATCGGGTCTTTTACCCTGAATTGAATTTTCGCGAAAACCCTAGGGATATTGCAAACACACGGATAATTAGACAGTTGCGAGGAAATTTCTTTATCTTACTGAAAAAGTAAGGTTTTTGCGACAACACGAATTGCGTTAGTAACATTGAATATGCTTAGCTCCCGTTGGCTTGATTTTTGCTTGCTGGTCAACTCTTATTATAAAGATCATATCAATTACATATTTTAATTGCTATTCCATATTCCTTAACATCGAGGAGCGACAGACAATACATTTTTGGTAACCCTCCCATGACAGAACATTGCGAAAGTGTCTTAACCATCAAAATTTTTGAAACCGCCTTTTTAGCAGCATTTTTTTAAATCTCAATATTTTTAACCGCCTCTGTGGTCTAGTGGTAACAACCACCGGTATCAGACCTAGGGGTCCCGGGTTCAATTCCCAGTGGGAAGTACCTACATATTGTATTCGGTTTGGTTGGACTTGTTGTGAGTCTGCCTGGCCTCGCTACCATCATCTTATCTAAGTCTTACGCCTTAACAACAATGTGCTCAGCATTATTGTGTTCCGGCAGTAAGAGATGAGATAGCCAGTTCCTCAGTGGTTGAGGATTCCGGGAGAGGCTCGCTACCATCTTCAGTCTTATAAATACTTAACATCATGTATGATGAAGGTTTAGTATCTCCCCGTCTCAAATAAAATCGCAGCACCTGCACTATTTCTCTTCTTCTCGACTGTAATAAAGCTATTTCATATTTTACCCCTAGTCTACACTATAATTCAATCCTGAGCCAATCTTCTACTTCACAATATTTCAATGTTATTCCGCCCTTGACAAATGACCGCTGGTCTCCGTATAAAATACTACTATTTAAAAAAAGGGAGCAATTCTTTAGCATTTGATTTACTTCAGTGTCAAAGAACGATATAACTTTCCAGGATAATGTTTTGGGGGAACATTTCTCTTATATATACTAATATTATAACGTGGAAAGATTTGATTGTTTGTTTGCATTAAATAGGCTCCGAAACTACTGAACGGATTTGGATGAAATTTGGAACACAATTAGTAGATAGCCTGGTTATGAACATAGAATACTTTTTATCCCGATATTCCCACGGGAACGGGAACCACGCTGGTGAAACCGCGAGTGGCCGCAAGTGTGAAATAAGTTTTGAAGGAATTGGTGGGATTTAGTCTTTTCACATTATTATGTTCATACTGAGATTATTGTATCCAATAATGATATCAAATATACATGAGACGACATCACATACATTGATCCAATTCCGACATAAGGACTTAAGCTCGAGGGCTCGTATAGATATCACAACCAACGGCGGTATTACAAATATATGGGTATCTATATCTAATGAAGATAGACACGCATATTGTTTGTCGCAGGTGAGAATCGAACCCTTCCCCTGGATTAGCAGGCATAACCAGTTACAACTTAGCTAGCACGAACAACTTTCGATTAAGTATTGAGGAAGTAAAGTAAAAAAGTGTTTGAGATATTGAGCAGTGTTTCTACCGGACGTAAACGGAACTACATTTTCCTAGAAATTTTTAGACATTACGTGCTCGATACTTACTCGATACTATTTCGATAGCTTTTCGTCTAAACCTACAGTACTTACCATCGTACCATCGTGTTCTTCTCATATCTTAAGATTTTGACGAAGTTTTAATACCTTATCCTCCTTTCGCGTGCATCCCTAAGATATTAACTTATAAACCTGTTATTCAATAAATTAAATATTGAGTCTGCTTACTTCGCAGCGGATTTCTGCTGTCGTTCGGATTTATTGGAAAATACGGAGCAGGATATACATTTTTTATCTCTCCTGGGAGACATAATAATAACTACTTATTTTTTATGCGAAAAAGTGGTTGCTTAAATCTTTCCTTCGAATAGGTTTTCTCATTGATTTCTTTAACTTTTTGTGCCTGTATTCGTATTTATATGTTATGTTTCCAAAAAAGGCTGTGATATTTCATTATTAACTTTGCAACTTAGTATAGATTGATTCTATTCTTATACCTAGGCTAATCTACAGATGTCAGTAAGTATACATTTTTACTAGCGGACCCGGCTTCGTTCATACGGCCTCGAAATTATTAAATGTGGTCTATATTCGTATCTCTAATACCTTAGAAGGACTGCTAGGGTTCCACATCGGGAGGAGGTACCAGACCTTTAATCCCTTGAACTTTAATCCCCCCTCCCCAAAAAAAAAATCTCCACAACGATCGGTCCTGCGCTGCTCGCATCCAGCGGCTACCCGTCGGCACCATCACCAGATCGTCGGTTCACCTTGACCTACCATTCTTAAACCTAAATAGAAAGTGCTCATCCGTTGAAGAACCGTACCCAAGGCACTATATTCATATCTATATAGTTAATACACTCATACCTGCTCTACATCAGGTGGGCTAGATGTTCGATCTATATACGTCAATTGAAAATACTTATAAAATACTCCTAAGTTGCTATTTTCAAATCTCTTATAGTTTGGCTGGACTGCTATGGTGACATATCAGGTATTTTGATCTTCAATTTTTTCTTTCATAAGAACCTTCTCCTGACAATAATATACACAACAAACAAATATATCGCGAAATTGTTCCACCCGTTCACGCGTGATGCGATGACGTGGAAATAGTGATTCATAATGTCGTCTAATTACCTACATAATTGCAAGAAAAAGTGGGTTAGACCTATTTCCAAAAACAAATTAATATCTTGTACAGCAGCTTAGACGTGAAACTGTAATAAACAGACTTGTACAGACATACTTACTAACTATCGAAATTTTAGAAATGTTGTTTTCACCTCACACGCTCGGAAGAGGAGGTTTTGTCATTAAGTTTCATCGTAGAAAATCGCTTTTTGCGGCCTAGCGCGGTAAAGTGCTTTTTTAATTGTCATAATGCGTTCCGAATCGCACTATTGACTTTTTTGTTACATTTTATTCTTATTTTAAATAGCTTTGAATTAATTATAATACTCCGTTTTTGTTTTGTTATATTATTTTAGTTCATTGAATCCTAAAAACAATAACAATAAGATTAAACTAATTGTTATAAGAATTTTATATAAGGCTGGGTGAGATTTCACAACCTATGATTGGATTTCGGAACGTGACATAAATCTTTATTTTTAAATTGTCTTTGTCATGTCAGTGTCAACATTTACGGAGTCGTTTTTATTCTTATTCATAAGTAACAATATATTCCTACTTTAAATAACTTTGAATTAACTATAATACTCCCTTTTTATTATTTTATTTTTTATATCATTAAAACAACGAAAATAAGGTATATTTAGATTAAACTTTATGTTTAAAGATTTTTTTACCGGAAGTTGACCGCGGAAACAACCATAAAATGTTCCTCGCAGTTGTGAAGTGAAAAATTTTATGTTGCGCTCGGCAGAAAAGTTTTTAGCGTCTTGTACCTTTGAAATCCAATCTTTGAATCAATCCTAGAATCCTTCGCTTGCTATTTGCTATTGAAAGAATAGAGGTAACTCGCCCTTAAATAACCAACTTTCCAGCCTTGCATAACAAATAACTATTGTTTGAACGCGCTAATCTCAGGAACTACTGGACCGATTTAGAAAATTCTTATACCATCAGAAAGCTACATTTCTCTCAATTGACACATTCATATTTTATCCCTATATTCCCACGGGAACGGGCACCACGCGGGTAAAACCGCGAGGATCCGCTAGTCTTAATATAGCTGCCTATACCTACGTCTTTTTGTAGAAACTAATTGCTCAATTATACGAAGCAGAATATTATGCATACAGAGCGAGTAAGTGAGCAAACTTAATAACCAAGTCGATACACAAGAAAATTAATTTTAATTTCAACATTCCTTTTAAGAGTCCAAAGGTTTCATCAAAGGGCGAGCTCATTGATAGGGTGCCGTTGCCTGATGATAATTTAATTTCTCCTGTTTACTATGGCCACTTCGCAATATGCCGTAATAGTATTAGTGAACCTTTTCGAATGAATTTTACGAATTTCGGAAAGTATGAAAATTTGATGTTGAATTTCAGTTGCAAAGAGATCCTCAGGCTACACATATTGGGGAATTGCTTTAAGTGCCAGCATATGAAATAACTTCTTCGTATTTTAAATCTAGTCATGGAGCAATAGCAAGTTAGATACAAGAGTTGTAAGATTGGTATTTTTACCTACAAGTTCAATGAATCAAATTTTTGAGTGTGCTGAGAAACATTTATTAGTGTCAAAGAATTGACTTAATAAAAAAAAGGAAACTACCTTGGACGAATTAACCACTGGACGCGTAACGAGGACCGCGTTCGCCTTTACCCCTCTGTCACTTACCCTGCCTTTTAGACACAGTAAGCAATATGGCGTTGTCAGTATGACGCGAGATGTCGAAGTGGAACATTATCTCAAAAATGGGTAAATACGCTGATTTAATTTGTAAAAATCATACCGGACAATCAAAACATTTTTCTTTTCACGCGTAAGTATAATTTCAATATATTAGAGTAGCAATTTTTCGTAAAATAAATAAAATTTGGTATGTAAACAAAATGTAATACGTCATTTCAAAAAGTTATCATTGTACGTGTAAATTCTTTAAAGATATTGCATAAGTAATTTGGTTGGGTTATACGTATCACTCATTCATTCAATTGTCATTTTTATGTCGTATAGGGCTTGAACATATCGATAAACATATCGATGTATGTAAATGAACGAACGAATCCAATTTTAATGTAGGAACTATTTAAATTAATTTCAGATTTACAGTTGAGCCCCTAACAAGAAGAATTGGGTGGAAGCGGTACGCAGGGAGATAACATAGACGAGTACTCAGGTCTTAGATAACATCTAAGGTCTGATGATGGAGCCCGAAGATGGCTATAGGAACTCTGTAATTAAACGACGCAACCCTACGAACTTTGAGCTTGTTATATTTGAAATATAGCTTCAAACTTTAAAAAAAATGTTGCTTATTTCACCCGCATGGTTCCCGTTTCCGTGGTAATATCAAAAATCCTGTCTTAGTGCTCGCCAACATCGTTAAAAGAACCTGTATGCAAAATTTCAGTTTAATTGGTTTAGCCGTTTGGGCTGTGCGTTGCCTTGCCTGTAAGTCAGTCACGGTATTGTTTTTTAGTATTACACTTATGTTGTACATTATCATGGTGTGTTGTACATTAATATTTAAAATGTATCATAAGTATAAATATAGCATTGACAACGCAAAAATTAAAAAATCATAACTTATTAGCTGTTGCATCATAATATTAATCGGTAAACATTTGTTTTTTTTTCTCTTTCGAATGCAAGGAAGGATATTCTTACAGCGTATAAAAATATAAAAGTATCGGAGAATTTCGACAGTGGTCCGCAAAACTCGGTAGCTCATTGGTTAGAGCAGTGGGCCGGATTCCCAAAGGTCGTGGGTTCAAGTCACAAGTGAATTTTCAGATGTGACTTGAACCCACGACCTTGTGGCCGAGTTCATTTGTTCCAATATTTTTCTTGTTAAAATGTATCATAAATGGTGGTTACATTTATTATTTGTTTCTAACATAGACCTTGTTAGGTCACAGTAAGAATTAAATTAATTATATTTATATAATTATATTATACTATTTTTTAATCTTATAATATTTTAATTTTAAGATCGTTTTAGTATATTCAAGTAAAACAATCTTAAAACTACAATAAACTATTGGTTGCAATATACTTGCAATTAGTATTTCAGCTAGTAGTTGCTAGAAAGATACTGCCTTGGCTTTATCTTAAATATAGGTAATTATATATAATTATAACTTCTGGGAGTTTGTTGTTTAATACTGTCATAGCGTATGCTGGACCATACGCTATCCAAACGCTAGTCTACTATTTCTAATTTGGGTTTAGGTTGTGCTAATTTCGTACGGTGGCGTAAATTTTGAGATCTTTAATAAAGTGAAAACAAGTTTATATTTTTTCTTACAAATATGCATATTTCTTAAATGTAAATGGACTAGAGTTGGAATTAAAATGTTTTAGTCTCAACGATCTTCTAATGTCGATGATTATTTTCAATAAGTTTTAGTATACTTAGATTTTTGGCTCCAAAAAAAATGTAGAATACGAGATATCACAGCTCGAGAAGCACACAGGGGGTTTATTGTCTAATTTTAAGTCTATCACAATCCCTTTAAATTTTTCATTTAAAAGGTACATATTATTCACATCGCATCACATAGCATCGCGCAACTATTTGACCTTTGAAAGGGATTGCAATCGATTATAAAATTAAACACTTATGGAGGGGTTGCTATTGTGTATGTCCTATACAATGGTTCTGTAATGAACTAATTACCCATATTTTGTTTTATATAAAAAAGCTCGAGTGATTGAAGAAGTTAATGTAAATAATGAATTATATTATTATATAAACCAAATATTAATGTTTTTTACTCACTTAAAAAGTGTTAGTAAGTAAATTGTAAGTCCGCCTGGTTACCGACTACCATCTTATCCAAGTCCGTTCCGGCAGTTAGAGGTAAGATAGCTAGTTCCTCAGAGATTGAGGATACCGGGAGAGGCGCGCTTCCATCTTAAGCCTTATCAGTACAGTACTAGTATCAGGTTGCATGTATCTACCCATTTTTCACAAAATAAACCCAAACACAAACGCTTTGGAAACCATATTGTATAGTTTTTATGAATTTGAGGTATTTTTTTAATGAGATTTTCATAATTATTAGGTGCTTTATATTTTTCCACGAAATAAACAATTAACTTACTAATTTCTTTAAAACACACATGATTTATTAAACTCAATAGGTTCATTCATTCACTCCTTACCTATCGTGCTATTTATTTTTCCACGAAATAAACAATTAACTTACTATTTTTTTTAAAACACACATGATTTATTGATCTCAATAGGTTCATTCATTCACTCCTTACTTATCGATAATAAAAAATATCGATTACTTCAAGCACTACTGTCATTATTTGACATTAGTAATCGCCCCTCACCCCCGCAAGAATTGGTTGATCGTGTTTTCATACATTCTTCTCGGGTTTCGTGTCCAGTGGTTAATTCGTCCAAGGAAACTACTTAAAATGGGGTTTCATTGGGGCTTTTTTACGCATACGATTCATTCTTTTAATAGTTTCTAACCCTATGACACTTGCTGTGCATAGTCTTATCCTAAATAGAGGGGTTTTCCTATAATCTCTCCACTTGGCAGGTGCGTTAGTGTGTGGCTTGCCAAGTTTTTAGAAGAGGCTGTTGCCCGTTTTCCTTGGCTGACACCCTCTGATACAGCACTATTAGCAGTTAAGCTAAATGGTTGTACTAAATTATGTACAGTTTACAGCACATCAGGCTTTTAGGAACTACGAAAAACGAGCGTCGTGAAATACAGGATAAGTCAAATAATATACTTTTTTAAGATTTTATTCTACTTTCTTCTAATCTTCTTCTTCTTCTGAATACATATTTATGCCAAATTAGAAGTAAGGGTTTTTAGAAGTAAAGGCCTTTGAGCAAAGCTGCGTATGGACCGACGGACATGGCGAAAGTATAAGAATTTCTTGTTGACTTGACTGCAGAATCCTAAAAAAATTTGTTTGCAACCATGCAACCCCAACAAACCACACATCATACTCCCATATTCTCAAATCACTGCCAAATACCAAAAATTGTAACAAGGAAAACGAAATATATTGGCTTTGAACAACCGGAGAAAAATAACGATAAAAGAGTACTCGTGGTAACGCAACCGGGCAGACCCGGATAATTCCCAGATTTTATTATTAAAATCGGGAAGAGGTAAGCTTTTGTGCATTGAATCGTGGGATGAAAGCCGGAAAATATAAGATAGATGAAATACCTGTGTTTAGGGGGAAAATTTCTTTGTATAATGTATCAGTTTTGTAAAACAGCTGTTGTGGCCGCGGCTTAACGTAAGCGTTTTTAATAAAACCTTGAAGATTCTGCCTTTGGAAGTTTATCATTGAACGCTTTACTATAATACAATTATTTAAGGTGCTCAAAAATATACGATAATATTCAAATAGCTGCCACGTCTTAAGTTTTAGTATGAGAAAAAGATTTTCTTTTAAGTATTTCATGGGCATACAGCTTCTCCGTTTTATGCGAGCCTGGTACCACGCAGAGGCATCCGTTTTCTACGGTCACGGCATCTATGGCGGTCCACGATGCAATTATCTTGTGCACGGGAAGTAGTACAGATCCTGGTGCGGTGGATGTTCAGCAAGTATTTTATTAATATTAATCCCATACAAAATGTTGTTTTCAAGCAGTAGAATCTGCTCCTTAAATATCATTAGGCATTATTATTAACTGTTAAAAGGACGTTAAATTTTACACTTACACTACTAAAAGCTATTATAAAGATATTTAAGGGCGCTTTCAAGGTCAAACTGTGAAGTATGACCTGCTATCGAGTGTACATACAATTGTTAGAATTTTATTTCCCAAGTTTTGAATCAACGATAGAGTATGTAGGAAATAAGCAACAAGTTACAAAGAATAACAACCAGCGAAACCACAGCGTTTCATACCTATAATGTTATTACAAGTTCAAGCGATATACAGATAGGTACACCTTTATCTCAAATTGAAGAATGATTGATCTACCAACATTCTTTTCATCTATTATTATCAACGCAATCTAAAGAGAAATAACATTGTCGAGAAAAACAATATTGACAGTCTCGTCATCGAAATTCTTCTTTTATACAATTTTATTTTTTAAAAGACATCTAAAGGTCGCCTTGAATATCAATCGCGAAAAGTTGGAGCGAGTGCAAAACACACTAACGTTTTGTTGGAAAATTCCAAAATTAATTCGAACAACATTTAAAAAGTTGCGAGTTTACAAAGGGGCTATTTCGAAGCTTCATTCAAGTTAAACTCCAATGTGAACTTTTTCCAAATTTCCTTAATAGGAGAACACGTTTAATGGCCGTTTTATTTTGCCTTAGACTCGCTTAAGTGTTGTGCAGAAGATTAGTGTTGGATTAAATTTTGCAAAGCCTTTCTTTTATTTCGAAAATGAGGCTTTAACGTGTTTAGCTAAATATTCTGAAGTTTCGCTGTTCTATTTATTGAAATAATCGATTTGGAAAAACAAAGATATTTTATGATTTTTGTTTTTTTGCATTTTTCAATGCTATTTTTATACTTATAATAAATTTTAAATAGAAATATAATGAAAAAAAACAAGTGAGACTTAAGTCTCGGTAGCTCAGTGGTTAGAGTATTGACCGGATTTCCAAAGGTCGTTGGGTTCGAGTCCCATCTGAGAATTCACTTGTGGCCGATTTGTATTTTTTCAATGTTTTTTCTATTTAAAATAAAAAAAGATATTTATTTCAATACAGACTCGAGACACAGTTTTTACTATGCGTTGACGATATATATAAATGTCATGCGATGTCATTCGTAAAATCAATTTTTGAAAGGAAGTTTAAGCACTTGAAATAGTTATGATTATTCATTATTAGCGGTGTGTAGCTGCTGCTACACTTTGTAAGCTAAGCTGTGTAGTGTCGGCTTAGAATAGCACTACCCCTTCTCATCCCGTGGGGGTCGTAAAACGCGACTAAGGAACTCAGCCTTCAGAAGATGGGCAGCAGCGTCTCCTACAAACTTGGCCATACATTTAGAAAATTCTTAGACCATAGTGACATAGGCTATATTTTATCCCGATATTCCCAAGGGAGCCACGCGGGTAAAACCGCGAGGATCCGCTAGTTTATAATATTAGTAGAATTAGTTAGAATGTACTTTAAAATATAGACCTTATCTGTGCTAAAAACTATTTTCACTCACACTAGTACGAGTATCAATGTATTGACAAAACAAATTAGCAAAACCAACACTCAAAACTTCGAAATGAAAGGCTTTCCTGTATTACTCTCCCGATTAGAAAACCTTTAAATTCAATTTGGCTAATGCTAACGAAAGTTTCATTATGAATATCTTAATTGTAAGATCTGAGTTGGCAAGGCGGTCATTAATTATCCAGCCAAGTCAAACATAAAGTCGATTTAATTGAAGCGTTGGTTCGCAACTTCTTAAATAAGAGCCCGATAAAAGTTTAAAATAGTGATGTTCTTTATTATAAACTTAATGAGATATATCGATGTTTTGGACGATCGAAAGAAATACTTTTTAATTATTAATATCGTTCCGCCTGTGACTTCGTCCTCGTGGAGTTCTGGTATACCGGAAGATAATCTCTTTCGAAATAACTTGCCTTTTTTTGTTTATCGCAATGCCAATTATAATAAAAAGTTGTTCAGTTGTTAAGGCATGTAGAGACAGACAAAGTTGAATTCGCATTTATAAAATTAGTCTAGATAGATAGTTAGACTTATGTTCAGACACTTTTGGTGTACCCTTTTATATGCATTAGGCCTTCTTGTGGAAAAATGAAGAGAAGCCATACAAAAGTAAGACGCCCTTACTCTGACTTACCACACCGGAAACTATTTCATTGCCGTAATGCTGGCTAAACAATAACGTGTTCCTATCTTCATCTAACCTTGATAGCTGCTTCTTAATTTTTACCATCCAATACAATTTTTCGCTAGAATTCACATATAACAGAAAGTTCAAGAGCAAAAGCTAATGACTAAGTCTAAGGGATG
Source organism: Chrysoteuchia culmella (assembly GCA_910589605.1). Taxonomy (NCBI): domain Eukaryota; kingdom Metazoa; phylum Arthropoda; class Insecta; order Lepidoptera; family Crambidae; genus Chrysoteuchia; species Chrysoteuchia culmella. The sequence continues at coordinate 14,163,400 of OU342661.1, forward strand.
CGTAAAGGAACATAATGTATTTAAAAAACTTCGTTTTCTAAACCGACTATTTTAACCCGTCGCCGACGTCATGGGGGCTGGGTCAAGATTACCCGCGCCTTTTTAGTTTGCCTATAACTTTTAAACTATTTATGCGAAGTTGCCGCTTTTCTCAGTAGCTAGAGTTTTTGAGTGCCTTGACACGTTTTTGGCACGAAATCAGTCAAGCATTAGCTGCGTTGGTAGCTACACGTTCCACAACTTGAAAAAAGTAATTATTACCCACGCTCGTATTAGGTGTAAGAATATTATTTTTAACATTTTAAGAGAGTTTTTGTAGATATATTTTTTTATTTTAAATTTAAGTTTTTCGACTGTTTCCTTAATTTTCCATGTTAGTAGGTTTATAAAAGTGAACAATTAAAGACTGTTAATTGTTATATTTTGTTAGAAGAAGCCAAACAGGTTGTTTTATTAAGTTTCAAAGCCTTGTTCTTATGATTAAAAGTTCATTCCTACGTGTTTTTGGTGGTTTATTGCCTTAATAACAGTAGCATAATGCTTGTAATAAAAATATATTCATTAAATTTCAGTATTAATTTTTTTTTTCTTATTTTTATTGATGAAATATGAACGACTAGGTGTCCCATCCCTATACTTTGTAAGCGTTACCGCCAGCACTTAATAGCATCTTAATTAACACAATAAATTGAAAGGAGAACCAAAGTGACGCTATAATTATTATCTGTTCTAGGTACGTCTTCTAAAACTGCTCTACAGGGATAAGTATAAAGGAACTACGCTGGTAAAGCTCAAAAACACGTTAAAAGGTGAGTAGGCTTAGCACGAAAAGCTATCGAAATGATATCGAGTACGTATCGAGCACGTTATGTCAAAAATGTATAGAAAAATGTAGTTCTGTTTACGTCCGGTAGGAACGCTGGTCAATATCTCAAACATTTTTTTACTTTACTTCCTCGATACTTACTCCAAAGTTATTCGTGCTAGGCCTACAGAGATATTTCATCCATTTGCATTTAATTTAAGAATCGCCTAAGACTATTCTTATCTATTTTTATCTTAATGAAAAATTACATTGCACTAACCTTTTAAGACGTTCTTAAATTTACTAAAGCTATTCTCAACAGGCCCAATATCAAGCGCCTAATTCTTCCGCTATCTATACTAATATTATAAAGAGGAAAGATTTGATTATTTGTTTGTTTGTTTGAATTTATAGGCTCCGAAACTACTAAACGGATTTGGATGAAGTTGGGTACACAGATAGTAGATAAATTGTTATGAACATAGGATATTTTTATCCCGATATTCCCACGAGAACGGGAACCATGCGAGTGAGACTACTAGTTACTAGTAGTACTAGTTCTTAATATGAATGTCTTAAGATAGATAAGAAATAGTCTCATAGGCGATTCAAATGGGTGTTTGTATTCTTTTGATATTAAGTAATATAATCGATTTCCAGAGTACAAAATTGCTTTATTTATTACAAGTATTTTAAATGTTTCATTACTTTAAAGAAATGCAGCTATTAAAAATTATTATTAGTATGGTTGGTGGTAGGACTTGTTGTAAGTCCGCCTGGCTAGCTACCAACATCTTATCTAACCTGACGCCATAACAACAAGTTTTTCAGCATTGTTGTGTTCCGGCAGTTAGAGATAAGATAGCCAGTTCCTCGGTGATGTGGATTCCGGCAGAGGCTCGTTACCATCTCCAGCTATCAATACTTAACATCAGGTATGATGTCGCCACGTTGTTCATATGACTTTTGGCGTTGATTGGATCTTGATCACATCTCGGTTCCGTCAACAGTGACTCCAATCATTTAAATGTTAAAATACATGTCGTTGTCATTGGGTATTTAAAACTTTAAAGTTAAACAAGTTGTGAAATAAACCCTTCAACTTAATATGATAAGGAGTTCTCACCGCATATTGACACAGAATACGCTAAGTAAATTACGAGCTCTTTGTAATATTAAACAACATTATGTTGTACATATCTGAAACTCGTTAAGGGCCCGTACCATGTTTCCATTAGCTTTATTAACGCCCATTAACCGAAACGGGAACTCTTGAATTGAGGGTCCCGTGGGTCCTCGCGTATAACTAAATGATATGAAATTTACATACAGAAACGTATTTCAAGTGTGAAAATTATCGAGTTTATCTTAGACTATGGAGATAATATCGTAATGTCTTTTATGATTTTTTGGGAGATTTTTTACAATGGGTACCATAGATTACTTTTACGTAAAATGTATGGGATTTGACAGCGTAAACGTAATAGTAACCGTAAAAATAACATAGAAAGAAAAACAAACAAATCGAAAAAAACATGTCTACAAAACAATCAAGACAAAGTTCTGTAATGTTAGAGACTTCGAGAAAGTGATTTTTTTTACCTTTACGAAGTTAATAGGTCGTCGTGTCGAAGAGTGACAGTCGAATCAGCAATTTCTGTCTATTTACCGGTACGTCACGTTTTTAATAAATGTCAATAAAATTGTGCCAGGAGACCGGACTCCTATAGCACAACATACATAAGGCGGGTGCCGAAACAGAGAGACAATTCATTTTAAAATTATATTTTACGGATATTTTGAACCCGTTTATCAGATATATCTGTCAGATATCTAGAGATCTGTTTATCAGATCTATATATACCAGAAGATCAAATAATATGTAATTTTCTGGTGAAATTGAAGTCATTTATTCTTATTCGCTTTCTGTGATGCGAATTTATTGTATTTGTCATGTCATGTAAGTAAATCGGTCCTCAACTTCTTACTACACGAAATCGCGCTCCGCACTGTTAAATTCACATGCAATTTTAAAAAGAATTCAGTTGCATCTAGCGACACATGTAGTCAGTATTAGCGGCAAAATAAGTAACTATTTTCGGTTGTGGCTGACCAGTCGTCATTATTATAATTATAATCAGACTTTTTTAATGTTCTCACTGCTAGGGATTCGGATTAGTGGGCCTTTCTTATGGATGGATAAGGGGAATGGGCCATGCATGACCTACTACGCGGGCCCAAACCGAATTGGTGGGTTTTAACGACTGCAAATACAGCCGCAACAGCTTATCGTGCCTTCTGAAATATGGGAGAGCTCGAGATAATAGATTTTTATTCACCCATCCCGTGACCGACCATTGCAAACGTTTCTTAACCGCTATAATCGCCGGAAGAGCGCACGAGCCATAGCTCCACTAAACTTCTCTGAGCAGCGGTTCTGGTATAATAACTTTTCTATTTTGTGCCGATAGCTTTGGTTCACGTTTCGAAGCTTGTCATTTTTCTCAATTCCTATGCGCGGCACGCGCCCCTTTGCCCGTCGTCCGATATTTGGCGACATTCGTTTGTTTTTTGAGTTTTATTTTGCGAGCTTTTAATTTACACTGGCAGAATAATTGAAAAGCTAGAGTTTTTCTACTCAAATTCTCCACAGTGCGAGTTGCATTTGTTTCCAGAAACAAAAAAACATCCATGCCATTTAACGGCATTTGTGGTCTAGTGGTACAACCACCGGTATCAGACCTAGGGGTCATGGGTTCGATTTTCAGCTTGTCAGAGTCAGACTTTGATAAGATGGTGGTAGCTAGCCAGGCGAACTACAAGTCCTACCAGCAACCAAAGAAGGTTCTTCTTCTTATTTCTTAATTAATGGCTTCCTCGCGAATTTTGCCAATGTCAAGTAAATATATTTTGTAGCAGAAATTGTACGGTAGATTCATTTAAAAATGGAGCCTCACAACACGTGTTATTACGAAAAGAACTCGGATGAAACTCGCCAAAGAAGGTTGCATAGATTAAAAATAAACCTTGACAATGCCAGTCTTTTTTCTAATATCCAAGCCTAATTTTTATCAGAAGCCGTCAAATCTGTGTTTTAAACATAATTCCCCAACAAGCGACTTTAATTTGGCCACGAATTAATATTCGGGCCGAACTTCAGCTATGATTAAATTTCTTGGAGTCTTTGAGCGGTTCCAGTAATTGAATTCTTATGTTAGAGGTGCGAAATTAAGGAGAACCTCCGTAGGTATTGAATAAATAGGGGTGCCTATTTCTTTAAATTTTACTTATATTCCTTCTCTTCACCATCATTATCATCACCGACCATTTTAAATGTCCTCACTGCACTGCTAGGATAAGTACTGGTCCTTATGAATTAATGTGGAGAATAGGCCATGACCCACAAGCGGGCCCAAGGCGGATTGGTGGGTTTCGACGACTGCAAATACAGCAGGGACCAAACAGCTTTCCGAAGCACGGAGGAGCTCTAAATAGTACATTTTTGGTCACCCATTCTGTGACCGACTATTGCTAAGTTACTTAACCGCTACAATCGCAGGCCAAGCGCGCGAACCACTGCGCCACCGAGCTCCTCATCTAGTATACCTTCACGTCTCTTAATAAAAATAAATAGTTTGAAGTAAACTGCTACCAGTTCCTTAAAGTTTGAGGTGTCTGGAAAGTACTAGTCTAGCTCTAGAAGTACTAGAACTCTAGAAGTTGGAAGGCGATGAAGTAATACATCGCCTTTTAAAAGTGGACAAAGAAGGACTTTAAAAACAATAGTACCTTACCCTCTTGAGGAATGAACCTTAAAATCCTCTTTTTACCTAATTGAATCAGAATGAAAATTATAATTTTCGTCCGAAAACCTTTTTCCCTTTCCCAAGTTTCCACTAACTATAATAAGCAAAAGGCTTGGTTCCACAAAGTTAATTGTCGTGAGCGATTCGGATTGCCGCTCGTTTCAAACTCTTTGCCGCTGTCACTGGGTCGGTTAGGGTAAGAGCACACTTTTAGGTAAGTACCTATTAATTTTTTTATACAGTATCTAGGTGGCGCAGGGTTTCGCGCTGCCACCTGCCTTTATAGCGGTTAAGCAACTTTCGAAATGGTGTATCACGGGATGGGTAACCAAAAATTTAATCTCACGAGCTCCTTTATGCTTTATAAGGCACGTTAAGCCATCTTTCCCGGCTGTATTTACAGTCGGTTAAACCCACCAACCCGCATGGGGCCCGCGTGGTGGGTCATGGTCCATTCTTCTTCTGCATCTATAAGGAAGGCCAGTGCCCCAAATAGTGGGTCATTTAAATGGCCGATAACGATACTACGGCGGGGAAACACTTAGCCTTCATCATATATGATGGTAAGGAATGATAAAGATGAAGGTGGAATCATGCTTCTCCCAGAATCCTCAAATACTGAGGAACTGGCTATCTTATAACTGCCGGAAGAACTCACTCAACCATGTTGAAAGCATTGTTGTTATCATGACTTAGATAAGATAATCTGGCCAGACAGACTTAGAAAAGTCCTGCCAAAAACAAAACCGAATACGATTTGTACCCCCACTAGGAATCAAACCCAGAACCTCTGAATTTGATACCGGTGAATTTGACAGTGCGCATGGGAGTACGTTCGTACGGCCTACGTTTTCGGTGAGTACGCAACTTTCACTATGGGTGGTCACCTGATGGGAAGCCAGAAATATTATGAGCTTCGACCGTCCGCATTATCAGTTACGTCGTCGGCAAATGTCTATTATTCTGATTCATCTACTAGCAAATCCCATTAATGCTCAATTAAATTGCTGATGATGATACTCTTTAACCATCCTCAGGCTCATGTAACAAAAAAATCATCTAGCAAACTGTTACGTCACTGTCATAACTGTCATATTTTCATACTAGTCATCTTAGCTAGATGACGACGAAACTGGAAACTGAAACGATTTTTAGATAATCAGCTCTCCGTTCATGCCTCGAAATATTTGATCAAAAAATATTTCTACCAAATGCACAGTCGCCCATTACAATCTCAGAATGAATAGTCTTGTTCTCACTAACGCAACCCTATTCCCCTTCGAGAATCAAGGAATAAAGTTATACATACTGGTACCAGTATGTACATAAAGACAAAGGTAAAATAATATTGCTATGTTTCTCTCAAGGGGCTCTTCCACGACTCGTGCAATTCGATACTGTATCGGAGATAAGAATCGAAATTGAAAGAGAGAAGAACTAGGTAAGTAAGTAAAACAAACAAAAAAACTGGAACAAAAACAGTCTTAGTAATTGTTTTTCTTTTTGTGTTTTATAAAATTAATAAAATTGATTTTCAAATCAACTATATTTATTCGGTAGTAATAAAAAATATAATCTTACGTCTATTTCTTAAGGTACTTGCTTACAATCTGACGACAATGTCTCCACTCAGCACATGTTGCAGCATTTTGCAACGCAGATCTTTTCCATACCATCCTCGCGCTTTTATTTCATGTTACTACGCTGGCATTAGAATACAATGTTCAGTTCAACCAGAGCTCAGAGGTACAAAATATACCATGTCACCCGATTTAGTGCAAGAATTCTTTAAGCACAGCTAGGAGAAAAAATCGGCCAAGTGCGAGTCGAACTCGCACATGAAGGGTTTCGTCTCTCAACCAAGGTTGCCTGGAAGAGATTGCTATGTAGCAATAAGGCCGCCTATTGAGTATTCCTCTTTTTGTCATTTTCTCTGTTACAAAAACAAACATATTTGTTTTCGTATCGTTTGCAATAAAGTTTCTATTATTATTATTATATTAAATTAGGTATTCACTTGACTACCGTTTACCTACACCTACCCAAAATGCCACTAAAATAACTTTGTTTTTCATAGGGTTTGTATGAATGACAAAGTTATATTTGCGGTTTAGGAAAATGTGCAATAGCTCTGAAACTGCCAACTATATTTCGTTTAAACCAATTTTCGTAAAAAGTAAATTTTAAATAGAAATATATTGGAAAAAAATTAACTCGGCTCAGCGGTTAGAGCATTGGACCGGATTTCCAAAGGTCATGGGTTTGATTCCCATTTGAGAATTCACTTGTAGCCGCGTTCATTTTTTCCAATATTTTTCTATTTAAAATTTATCATAAGTATAAAAATAGCATTGAAAAATGCAAAAATTCAAAAATCATAAATAATTTTAGTCATAAATAAGTTTTGATTACAGCAGAGGAGGGGGGGGGGGGGGGGGGGGGGGCACATGAAACGGTTGACTTAGACGAGCTCTTACAAGAAAGCACTGCACAATTAACCGTTTAAGTTTCTTTGTGACGCGTGTTTTCACGGCAATGGTCTCAAGCGGACTGGCTTAGGTCAGACAAAACTTTGACCGTGCATGAAACTTCTTACACGCAAGGTAGATTTACCTTTACCTTGAAATAAAACAACTTTTACGGATATCAAACGCGCTATATTTCCACGAACTAAGTTGTAATTGTCTGTATTTTTAGGTTTTTAGGGGTTTTTTGATTTTCCCGACGTTTCGGCAGTTACAGCTGCCGTGGTCACGGGATGACAGTCATCCCGTGACTACGGCAGCTGTAAAGGACAATTACAACTTAGTTCGTGGAAATATAGCGCGTTTGATATCCGTAAAAGTTGTTTTATTTCAATGAACAGTGCGCGCCAAAACATAAGATAACCTTTACCTCTTATCTCGATAGATGTCTGTGGTCCTCACCTCTGATGTCAGAGTTTATCAAGCCGCCAGTAAGGCCTCTGACTACTACCACTTACTGTTAATTTTACTGAAAGTCAATAAAGGAGGCCCTAGTATTGGGGGTTTTAAAAAGCTTTTGATGGTTAAAAAGCCTTTCCTTTTTAAGAACGGGACTTAAAAACATTAAAAAATCACCTCAACAAAGACTTACCAAGCAATATTTTCATAATTTTCGTAAATTCTAGTTTATTAAATTATGTCGTCGTACATTTACAGAACAATTTGAAAAGGAGTTTCAAAAGAAATTGTGGTAATGTATAACCCCCCTAGTCCTCTGAGTCTAGGCTACGTTTGTGACATCGCACTCAGTTTTTTCCCTAAAGCTTCATCTTAAGCTTTGTTCACAGTGTGGCTTTTGATATGGTAATCATAGCTAACGCCGTTCCGCTTTTCTCTGTGAAGAGTTTATGGGTGTTCCGCGGATGTTATTGTTTGGAAATGCAGTTGTTTATTGTTTTCTGTGTTTGGTTAGTGGATTATAACAAAAGCGACGGCTAACAAGACGAGACAGACTTTGTGATAAGTAACGGATAAATCTTGAAACATAAATAAAAATCTGATTAGGATATAAATCTGCAAGCCCTTGTGTTACGGATATCAGGTGGCTTACCGCCATTTCTTAGCGCAGTATTGTTTCAATCATACCAATGGTATTTTGTACCACGACCCACTTGAAATAAGCTTATTTTCTGACAGAAGCTTTGTGCCTTCAAAGTGTGAAGTTGAACAATTTCAATTTGTTCGTTAGCAGAAACAATGAATATAGAAGTTTATGGAACTGAGATAGTTGTCTTTAGAAACTTACATTATACAAATAATATCATAAGTATTTCGTAGGTACGTTTTTTGTAGGTATTTCATATCCATAGATATATTGTATATATCTCAATATAGGGACAAATAAAACAGGGACAGGAATAAAATTTTACTTTGTGTAGGGTGATGGTACGAATTTGATGAGTAATGAAAACAAAACGCACGCAAACAAAACGTTCTTATGATATAATGGATTTTAAAAGATGACAGTAGGCCTTCAGGATCAACGAAGGTATTAGAAAATCTGACCAGAAAAACATGACCTTAATTTGGCCAAAAAAAATAAGTCGCCGAAGGATCTTTAGCTATAATTAAATTGCTTGGAGTCTTCGACTGGTTTCAGGTAAGAAAAATCTTTTGATCTTTTTAATTTATTTGAGCAAACAAAAAGTGACAAATTGAGAGGTACATTTAATAATATAAACTAAGCACATGATAAATTTGACACTAACACCGTTTACCACAAATGTATATCTACAATACGCATTGAAGAATGAAAACATTATTATTTTTTAGAGCGAAATTGTGGTATAATACTGAATTCATATTATACCATAAAGGAAGAAATAGAGAGAATATCAAAGGATACATACAATTGGGCAAACAACTTTTAAGGACTCAAACATATCCACGCAGACAAAGTGGCGGCTGGCTGAGGTGTACAGATAAAACAAATTTTACCTAAAAAAATACTTGCTCAGTAACAGCTGTACAATTATTTTGCGGCTTCAAAAATACCGTACTGTGGTGGTACCTCTAGTGGTACAACCACCGGTGTCAGACCCAGGGGTCCCGGGTTCGATTCCTAGCGGGGGTACATATTGTATTCGGTTTGGTTGGTGGTAGGACTTTTTGTTAGTCCGCCTGGCTAGCTACCACCATCTTATCTAAGTCTGACGCCATAACAATAATGTTTCCAGCATTGTCGTGTTCCGGCAGAGAGCTAAGATAGCCAGTTCCTCAGTGGCTGAGGATTCCTTAGAGGCTCGCTTCCATCTTTCAGCCTTATCAATACTTAACATCAGGTATGATGAAGGCTAATTGTCTCCCCGACGTTCATAAAAAAAACCGTTAGTTTGACAAATAATAAATGGATAGAATTGACTTGAATTGCTTTCATTTAGGTATGTACGTTCATTACATCAGCCACAATATCTGCTTACTCTGGGTGCTTAAGATACCCTAGGACAGAATAATTGGAAATTTAATCATTATGTCGGATCATAATTACATTAAATTGAAGGCACCGTTAACTTCAGATTATATAGTGTTACGTTAGTAATAGCATGTATTCATTGATTGTATTATCGATAATTATTCTCGTTAACTTATTCCTTATTGTAGGCACTTCATTCGTACACAGTTTAGTACTGGATCCCTAAAATACTGACTTCTTTTGTAATAAGATCATTGAGGATTATAATTAATATAGCTCCAAAAAATTATGATGTCGTACCCAGAAATACTAGTTTGCTCAACAAATTGTTGATTTGACTATATAATAAATATATATAGCAAATACTCATCAAATTATAGAATTTGATGAGTATTTGCCTATATTCGTAAGTATTTAGCTATTTTGGTAATACGGTTAGGTTTGGTTTGCAGTTATTAAGCATAATCATAAGCATAAGTGTTGTTCTTTAATCAAATTGCTGATTATAATATAAACTAACCATTCTATATTATAATATAAGTAAAAAAAAATATTTTGCCGTTATAACGAAGATGTTATAAATGAAATGATCATATGCAAGTCACTCCGTCTTATTCGTAATGATATTACTTAAGGACTGACAAATAAATTCAATTCATTTCATTAATAATAATAATAATAATAATAATAATAATAATAATAATAACTGCATACAATACACCAATTATCTAGCCCACGTTAAGTTTCATGAAGAACTTGTGTTATGGATACCAGATAACGGATAAACATACTTATATACTTTTCTTTTTTGTAATACATACATAATATACATATTAAACACCCAGACCAAGACAAATAGACATGTTCACGCACACAAATATTTGTCTTGTCCGGGGATCGAACCCGGGACCTCTGGCGCAGAAGGCGGGTTTAGTACCCCTGCGCCAAACAGGTCGTCAATTCGTTCCTTATTTAAGCTTTAACAACATAATTTCCCAAATTAATTTAAACAGCGTTTTTTTTTTCGTTAACCCTAACTAAACACAGATACCCTTACACGTTTGAACAGGCGAAGGGTTAAGCTAATTTAATATTTAGTTTATCATTTACGAAACGCATGTTGATTTATGTTTAATTTTCTCGCTGTACATTGAAAACTCAATATAACTATGTAAATAAAACTAAATTATAGTCTTACGTTTTTAGGGCTGCGGTCCTTAATACGAAAAATAGGTTCAAAGAGACTGGTACTGATAATTGTTAACCACGAAAATATTCTACACGAAAAAGCAACTTGCCTCATGTCGCTCTGACGGGACTTGAACCCTTGGGATCATCCTTGGGAATCCGCCCCTATGACCAATTATGCTACAGAGGCCTATGAGGATACGTCGAAATTTTCTAGTATATTTATCTTTATATCAATGACTCAGACTGATACTATAATGTAATATGTCGGTATGTAGTAATTATTATTATTATTATTATTATCAGACATATTGATTTAACTTTGAAACAATATTTTAGTATATATACGTATAGTATATATATATATATATACCTATATATTGGTAGAGGTAGTTGTAGGTAGAGGTGTACAGTCCTGAATCTAGTTCTGTGAAAATTTCAAACTTTTAAATCATCATTGACATTAGTAACGTCCATTTATATTGCATTTACAGACAATAAACAAAACCCTGGGAAATAATGGTTGCACGAACAACGAAGATTAATAGCAGCATGACATCTTAATTGATACTCTGCAAGATTGCGGCATTAGAGGTCCAATTTTAGCATGGTGTACTGACTACATAAGAGACAGAAAATTTACGGTAAAGATGGCAGACGCTGAGAGCCGTTTTACAACAACATTAGTAGGCACGGCGCAAGGCTCAGTGATTGGCTCATTACACTATCTCACCTATGTAAATAGTCTAGTAAATGTGATTAAAAAGTGCGAAATTTATCAATGCGCCGATGACACATGTCTGGTTGCAGCTGGGAAAAGCATTGATGAGACTTTACATATCCTACAGGAAGATTTTGATATGTTAGCTTGGTACAGTCCGCGAGGTCTAAGCTGAGCTTTGCATTTGTGTGAGTGCACAAAGATTGTTTGTAGGTATCGTGTAAAAAAACAAAAAAGCAACGGGTGTTGCTACTAGTATATCTATGTGCACTCAAACAAATGTAAAGCTCAGCTTAGACCTCGCGGACTGTAGGTGAGTTTAGTTTTTCCGGAGTTTAAGTTTAGACCCATATCAAATGGTCTATACTTAAACTCCGGAAAAACTAAACTCATGCAGATAACTTCGAGTCATAATAGAAGTAAAATCACGCCTAAACTTATTGCGCATAATCACCAAAACCAGAAATATAACATAGTGACGTGCAAATGAGACAGCATTGACCAGGAGCTATATTTTTGAATCACTCGTCTCGCGTCGAGCGCTTCGTTTCTACTGATTTTCGTTCGACATACGAATTTCCATATTTTAGAATCGCTCGATCACAACGAGTGCCCTCACCCACTCGTTGCAGTCGAGCGAAACAAGCGTGCGACGCGTGATTTAAGTCGCATGCGTGTGACTTAAGTCATACGAGCGATTCAAAAATAGAGCTCCTGTTCGCCGATTATGTAACTTGTTTCTATCAACGTTTGATTGAAAGTGCAGTCCCATTGCTGCTTTAGTAAAAGGCAATGTGACAATTATCTTACTAAAGCAGCAATGTAACTGCACTTTCAATCAATTTCAATCAAAATCTCTTAGCAACAGAGCTAGATAATCAACAAGCTGGTAGAAACACAAACCTACTTGGGGATGGTGATAGACAGTCGATTAAGCTGGAAAGAACACACTATCTATGTCTGCAATGGACTAAAGGCAGTGTTCTCGAAATTTTCTATAATAATAAATAAAATTGCTCTTGTTTTTTTTATTTTTATAACTGGGCAATGGGCATGCATTTGACCACCATCGTGCTTAACCCTTAAAGGCTACAATGAATTTGTATACTGCTAAGACTACAATGACCAACACCCTGATTTATTTATTACAGAAAATTATATAAATATATATATTTATTTTTGTTTTATTGAATATTCCTAAATTATGGATAGATAGATAAATTATTGGATTTATTCATTTATCCGTTTATATCATTTATTTATGTTTATTTTTTTTAAATAAGAACATTTTAAATTGCATTTGCAAAAAATCTTCTAAAAAACATGATAAATTCGAAGGGATTTGAAAAAAAATGAAAAAAAAGAAAACTATTACGTGTTTTTAATTAGTCTTTATATTTTTAATTATCACAAATAAACCTTGAATTTGGTATATTATTTATCCTTATATCTAAAAAAGAACATATGATATTTTCAAATCAAAATGATAACTAGTTTTTTTTTTTTTTTTGTAACATATAATAAATATAATGGAACCTTCTTTTTAGTAATTATAAACAAAAATAATGAACATTAACAATCACTTCTAAATTGCGTTATTCTTTGGTTTACAAAATATTACTCACTACAGTTAACGCACACCAAACTACGATGTAGTTTATAAATAAACACTGAACAGTTCGAGCATATAATCTGAAATAAAAATAACATAATATACGTACATCTTATGTTTTGGCGCGCACTGATCATTGAAATAAAACAACTTTTACGGATATCAAACGCGCTATAATTGCCGTGACACGGCAGCTGTAAAGGTGCCGAAACGTCGGGAAAATCAAAAAACCCCCAAAAAACCTAAAAATACGGACAATTACAACTTAGTTCGTGGAAATATAGCGCGTTTGATATCCGTAAAAGTTGTTTTATTTCAACATAATATACATCAAAATACAATAACACATTAAAATAAAAATAATAAATACAATGCACATTAATAATTATACACATACGAATATCATATACTATACACTAGTACACCCGTACTAAAAATAAAACAAAAAGTTCATTATCTAAGCTGTAACCCACTATGACTACAATGGGTGAAAAAACACCAGGTCACGAGTGTATCTCGGGACGGGCGTTCGCGCATAACCACTCTCCCCGCGTCCTCGAGGGCTACAGTCGATATACGAGAATACACGAAATCTCAAGGCGCTGCGTTAAAACGGAAAAAAGATACAGGTACAAAATTAAGTCACTCGGGTGTAAAAACACCGTAGTAGCCTTTAAGGGTTAACAAACAGGATGTGGTCTAAGGTGTTGCATGCTTGCCCAGGAAATGCCTATTCACTCTCGCCTTTAAGAGGCCAAGGTTGTAGAAAATAAATCATCCATTTAACATTAAGGCTATGCACGTAGCCATTGACGAGTAACGGGCGGCACGCAACCGATGCATGAACTGTGTGTGTGTGATTATGTATACTTTGTTCAATAATTGTTTTTTTTTTAAGATCTAGAATAAGATGACTCCAGACACAGTAAAGTTATTGCCACTTATGAGGTAACGTGTCAATAATAAATAAATATGGACGGTCGCCTTGTCAAATAAAACATTTTAAATTTTGTGAAATATTCATTGATTATTAAATATAACGATAATAACAATCCAAGCAAGTGCTTATTTACATCTTGAGTTACGTCCGCGCTACAGTACCTATACTTCTCGTTTATCAGTTTTTTTTTTCTTTTTTACTCGATTTTAGACTTACACCCATATTCTAAGTCGTTCCTCCAAAACTTACTCGTCCTCGACTTAACGAAACCTCATTGAAAACCTCTTCGAAATACTCCTCGAAATCGGTATTCTAAGTCAACTCCGTAAGGACCTGGAGGAGCCAAAGAGTACCTTAGCGCACACTACCATTTTTACCCACGACGAGGTTGAGTGGAGTGTAAAAAGTTTTGGAGGAACGACTTAGAATATGGGGGTTAGTTTCGGGACATGCTTATGCCTATGACCTTCCTTATCTCTAATAGTAATAAGTATATTTTTAAACATATTTTTTAGAAAATTGATAATTAAGGCGTTACAAACCGTCAAACAGACTATATTGTACTTTTTACTTTTAATCCTCGTGGACTGTTAAACTTTTTTGGCGAATAAAAAAGCCAAATCACAAAAAAGCAGTTTAGGTATCGAGCCTGTTCACATTTATGCGGTTAAGATAAAATCATTTACCTACTCATTTGTGCCCTTTTAATATGCCGTCAGGCCTAATGGGCTTGATAAAAATACGCCATAAACGTAATGTTCAGTCAAAGTTCAAGTAGACACCTAACCTTGCCCTATAAACTGGGTGAAAGGTTTTTTGTGACGTCACTTGGTATTTGCCCAGTTTTAAGGATAAAAGGCAAAAGAAATTCCAATGAAAGGGGGATAGGAAGGCATCAATCTTATTATTTTACAGTTAAACTGACATTGGAAAAAAGGTTTTAAGGAAATTAGCTCTTAAAAGATTTGTGATATTACGTTCGGAGATTTACTTTGTTAACCAACTTTTACTTGTTTAACTGGATTCTGATACTTTGTTTTATCGGTTTTTGGCTATGAGATCGTTGCGGAAGATATTTAAAATGGATTTTATTTCAATCATAGCGCTCACTGGTGTTTGTAAGACTTAATTATGACGATAATTGCAGAGTAATGGAAAATGTTATACGATCCCAATTGCAGCTTCTCTTTTAATTGTTTGGCCACTATGAAAGACTAGCGGCTGCCCGCGGTTTCACCCGTGTGGTTCCCGACCCCGTGGGAATATCGGGATAAAGTATCCTATGTTTTAGTCAAAGTCAAAGTGAACCTTTTTTTTTATTCAAATAGACTTATAGATAATTCATACATTTCATCTAACTAATGAAAGAGTAAGAAACAAACAAACTGACATACTTTCGCAATTAAAATATTATTAGAATCATATTCGAACGTGCGAAAATAACAGAATATGTTGTAGCTTTTTCTCAGTACAGCCTATCTAATAAACATATATAAATAAATAAATAAATAATTGTATACAATCACACCAATTATCTAGCCCACGTTACGTTTCATGAAGAACTTGTGTTATGGATACTAGATAACGGATAAACATACTTATATACTTTTTTTTTGTAAATACATACATAATATACATATTAAACACCCAGACCAAGACAAATAGACATGCATACAAATATTTGTCTTGTCCGGGGATCGAACCCGGGACCTCTGGTGCAGGAGGTGGGTTTAGTACCCCTAGTAAACAGGTCGAAATAGATTCTCCGAGTAACTTATTAGCGAACACAATGCAAATTGTAATAAATAGTAAGGCACTCGTAATCAAACTCCTTTTGTAGTTCGCATTCGAATCTTTGTTCAGCAACTAATTCCATAAATCCTATTCACTAGAAGTGTCCTTCAAAGGCACAATAGATTTATCTTATTCGATTTGGAATGGTGCTGTATTTGTGATACAACCTTTAGGAATAGAATAGGACTGAAATGGACTCGAAGGCTTAAGGTCACCGGAGACAATGAAGAGATCAATGCATTCTGTGCATGATGGAACTAGCTGTTCTAAAATAGCCCACATCGATCAAAACCTTTGTCGCGGGTTCGATTGCCACATAAGACTTTATTGTAATTGAACACGTCTATTTGTCGTATTTAGAGCTGTTTTCTATGTCCGAGTACTTATATTATGCTAGACTAAGGCAAATGTGTGAAATACTTTTTTCTAAACTCAAGTAAATTAAAAATAAATTATTTAATATGTATCTTTATCGGTTACCCATCTACAATACAAGTTCTTAGTCAAACTTACCTTGGGCATCCTTGGAGTAGAATCTTTTTCAAAGTGAGCGTTAACGGCCCCTTGTGGGCACCGGTGGCTTAGAGGAGCCCCTCTAAGAGGGGGTGTAAAGGGCTCAAAAAATTGTGTGAAACTAAAAAAAAATGGGGGGCTCTGAAAAATAATTGATTTATACAGAGGAGACAAAGAAGAAGCTACGATATCAAAAGACCGTATGTTATTGTTATAGTTACTCGTAGGAGAACAATCAGTATTTAGAACAATCGCGATATCAAATACCAATCATTTATAGGATCTACAAGGGTCAGGGTCAGAATTTGAGCATTTCCAACAGGTAGATTAAGGAAAAATCTCCTCAGTCAATACCAAACATCTGTCGAGTTAGTAAGTAAAACCATTAATTTGGTCTCCAACCACAATGCCACAAATGGTCTTAATTGCACAAAGTCTCAACATACAATTTCCATAAAGTATGTAGCCCTTCGGATACCAGAAGCCTTTATAACACTCTGTCAAACTAAGTTATTACGAGTTTTGCCCTTTGACCGCGAGTCACTACTGTATATACAATTCTCTGATTTAATTACCAGTTAACGTTGTTTTAGAGTTAATTTGATGACATATATTAGGTCTTAACCTATGAAAATTTCGATTTGTATGAATAATTTTAGAGAAAGTTCGTTTTCCATACTAATAATTGTTGTTATTATTTCTACCGCAAATGCTAATGTCACAGTTTTTTTTTTTATGTAAAAGCATTGTATGAAGTCTAAGCAATTTAATGCTATGTTTTTATTAAAAAAATATTGAGTATCTTATAAAGTGGTAATTTTTGCTAACAAAAAAATTAGTAGTTTTCTTGAATTTTTTTATCGTATAAGGAACGAAAACAGTAGGTATGATTACTGATTCTTGACCATTAAGATCGTAATCTATACTATACTATATATATTATATATTATAAAGCTGAAGAGTTTGTTTGTTTGAACGCGCTAATCTCAGGAACTACTGGACTGATTTAGAAAATTCTTAGACCATTAGAGAGCTACATTTCTCCCGAGTGACACAGGCTATATTTTATCCCGATATTCTCACGGGAACAGGCACCACGCGGGTGAAACCGCTAGGATCCGCTAGTTTAATATAAAATTATGCAATTAATGTACTTTTTAATCATAGAAGTAGTGAGGATATCTGGAAGTGCAAGAAAAAAAATCATTTCATAGGTAAAGACCTAAAGACCTATTATTATTTTTGTTTCAAATAAATATTAGGAGGTCTGTGGTGCAGTGGTTCGCGCGCTCGGCCAGCGATTGTAACCATTACGCTGCTTTCGCAACGGTCAGTCACAGGATGGCGCCGAAAAATTTATTATATCGAGCTCGTCCGTGCTTCGGAAGATATGTGAAGACGTTGGTCCCGGCTGTATCGCGTGATGGGTCATGGTATATTCTCCTTTATTCATCCATAAGGAAGGCCAGTGTGCCAGAAGATAGGATATTAAGAATGACTGACGATATTACGTAATAATAAAAAAGGTGAAATCAAATTTAAAAAACGGCCAAGTGCGAGTCCGACTCGCGCACCGAGGATTCCGTAAAATATTTTTTATTATTATGATGTAACTAAAATTTTACGGTTTTCGCAATTTTTCCTATAACTGTACTATAAGACTTAACTTCGTACCAAATTTCAAGATTCTAAATTCACGGGAAGTACCCTGTAGGTTTTGATTCCCGTGCGAGTTTCAAAAATTTACGGCATAAACGGCTGTATCTTTTGATTGCTTTGGCTTAGAAGTTTGATTTTTTCACAGCTCCAAGAGACAGTAGACCTAAGTATCTATACACTTAATTCAGGTTCGCAAAATTTGTGACGACTAGATAGGGACTTTGGCGCGTAGTACGCGGCCGAGTAAGGTATCAAATTAAAGGTACTCGAGTCTATTTGTTCCGAAAACTATAAAATATACAAAATGTTAAACGTGATGATCACAAACTGCAATTAAAAAGTGTCATTATTTTCGCATAATTTGGAATTTTTCGTCGATCGACGAACCCGAGTATCGGGTTGTAACCGCCCTAGTTAGATATAAATTTCAGTTTGATACGCGTTACTCCACGCGTTCCTGAGAAAAATGGTCTTGACAGACGGACGGATGGACGGACGGACAACGAAGTGAGCCTATAAGGGTTCCGTTTTTTCCTTTGAGGTACGGAACCCTAAAAATGATTAGTTTCCATTAGTTTGCATTGTAATTTTTTACTACATGAAATTGCTCATTTTCATTTGCCTTAAGTCATGATAGCTTACAGAAACACGAGTAACAGAATAAACAACGTAACTACAGGGAGAGATTCTCTAGCTTTTGTAAGCTCCGTTTATAAAGCGCCTGGAATTCCCCAAGAAAACATTTACATTTTATTAAAATCTGTCTAGACAATTAAAACTGCTCAGAAAAAAAGCAAATTGACTAAAGTTTAAGAAAAAAGTTAATTAGAAATGGTAACAAAAGTACTGTAATATTTCTAAATGACGATATTCAACAAAAACTTGCAATTTTTCTATGCTTTTGTGTTTTTGAAATGTCATTTACAGAAGCTCTTCAACAAATTTCAAAGTAGTGAATTGAAATCCAGTCGTAAATTATAAAAATCTGATAATAAATTAGATAGAACAATGGTATTCGGTTGCAGCCACAGAAACAAAAGATTAATTTGAAAGACAAACATTTAAAAACTGAAGGTATAATTTTCTGTGTGTTTAAAAATTCGACTCCACCTTGTTTTGACGTATTTTCGTATTACCATTTTCAGAAGCTCATATAACATCTAAAACTAGTAATTAAACCGCATCGCAACGCATAAATACGTCTATGAAGCGATGTCGGTTTGTTTGTTTATTTGTTTGTTTGTTCCTCTTTCACGCAAAAACTACTGAACGGATTTGGATTTAATTTGGTATGGTGGGACTTCAAGTAGTAGACTAACTCATAAGCTACTTTTTATCCCGATATTCCCGCGAGAACGGGAAGCAGACGGGTGAAACCGCGGGCGGCCGCTAGTAAAATAATCATTTCTTCATACCTTTACCTAGATTTGTATAATGTACCAGGACCTCTATTTTTGAATCATTCGTCGCGCGAGTTGCGTGGCGAACGGGGAGGCGATCAAGCAAAAATCGACCCTGCGTGTGTAGAAATAGGTCGCTTTTCGCTTTGCCCCTCGCGCGCTCGCGTTGGAGGCGGTATTACAGGCGAAAAGCGTAGCTATGTGTATACGTGCAAGGTCGCTATTACGGAAGTACGGAAAATACGGAAACTCAAACGTCGCACGAAAATCAGTAGAAACCTCGAGACGAGTAAATAAAAAATAGAGCTCCAAAAACACGATTTTATGATTTTGCCTCGACACTTTTTATTGTCGAAATGATCTTCTAAAAAGATGAAAAAATCTAAATCTAGATTATACTCAAATGGGGTTAAATATACTATTGGAAATTGGTTTAATAAGTGAACACCAATAATATTTAGCATCTTGTAGTTTCATTTCTCTTTAATCGCTATAGTTATTTACTACGAAGTGATTTCGTGGATTTTTCGCCTAGTCTGCAAAATCGGTCTCGCTCCCGCGCGCGTCGTTTTCTCATCACTTTTTCACTACAGTCGTACAGTGCCTTAAGTAATGATAAATAATGTACGCGTGCCTCCCAGAATTCTCCACGAAAGAAGAACTGGCTATCTTATCTCTAACTACCGCAACCCAAAAACGCTGAATACATTGTTGTTATGGCGTCAACTTAGATAAGATGGTGGTAGCTAGCCAGGTGAACTTACAACAGGTGCTACCACCAACTAAACCGAAAACAATATGCACCCCTATTGAGAATCGAACCCGGGTCTGCTGTCTTCTGGGACTGATAGCGGTGTGGCATTATTACTAGACCACGCAGGCGGTTAGAAAGAAAGAAAGAGAGAAAAAACATTTATTGGCACACACACATGCTTAAATAGAATAATAAAAAAAACTCACAATTAAACCTTAAATATTACAACAAACACTTATGGGATATCATGTGGGGCCACTAAATATTCTCAGATGGGCAGAATGAACACAGAAACGCTGTTATTCTGCCAGCATCAATTTAGACGTTTATATAAAACAGTACAATTGAACTATTAAATAACTACATACTGACAAAAAATTAAATAATATAATATAATTATATAAAATAAAACGAAAGAAGGCAGAGTGTTCCATTTCTTTGCCATTCTTAAAGTACGGGAACGGAACGTTTAAAAAAAACTTGTCACAAGTAAATGCGCTTAAAGTAGCATCACTTTTAAAGTTTGTGAAGTGACTAAACAAGTTTTAGACTTCAAGAAAATTGTAACTTTTTGCTTTAATAATGCCACGAGCCCACATAAAATCCCTCATTGACCAGTACAATTAAGTGGTATTTAGAAATGGTTAGAAATTTATTTCTTCTTTTGTGGTTAGTCTGTGGCTGCAACCAGAACCTTTGTATGTAGGTACTTAGTGTTGAGGCTGGCACATATTAATAATTGGTACAAAGTTCTGGTTGCAACCACTGACTTACCACAAAAGAATAAAAGACAAACGTAAACTCTCGTGCGTCCATTGGCCCAAGAATGGCGCCTGCACAGAATGATCTAGATTACGCACTTAATAGAAGCGTCTCACAATGCCCGCCCGTTGGCTACACTTGTCGGTTGAATTAGCTATTGTCCCTGCTAGACTGCGCTGTACTTTCTTAACGATTTGGTCTTGAGTTGTGGACGATGTCTTTGGTCTAGTGGTTCGTTAATCGAATAGCTGATCAATGGGTCGTAGATTCCAACAGGACACTTATATTTTATTGTGAAGTAGGTATCTACATTTAACATTTTGGCGCACACTGTTCATTTAATAAAATAACTTTTGAGGATTTTTACGCGCAGTTTACTGAATACAACAGTTTTATAGTTGCGAGTAGTTCATGGCTTCTTGGAATTCCCGACGTCACAACGCCATTTTATTCATATTTTCGAGTTGATCTGGGTGTTTTGTATGTTTAAAAACAAATTATGTCCTAAATAACAGTTTACATACAGTTTACAGTCCGCTTGGTCTAGTGGTTCGTTAATCGACTAGCTGATCAATGGGTCGTAGATACCAACAGGACACTTATATTTTATTAGGAAGTATATTAAAATTTTGTAAAACAATTTTTGAGGATTTTAACGCGCAGTTTACTGAATACAACAGTTTTAAAATTGCGAGTATTTCATGGCCTTTTGGTATTCCTAACTTTACGACGCCATTTTATTCATATTTTCGGGTTGATCTGGGTGTGTTGTATGTTTAAGAATTACCTATGTCCTAAATAACCGTTTACATACAGTTTACAGTCTGCACTGTCTGCAAACAGCCGAATGGACGCACTCACACGGATATGCGCCGCTACACGCGCACTCGCAACTGTTCAGTAAAAACTAAAATGCAAAAAATAAAGGCATTCTACTTTGCGGTCCTACTATTTTATTTTTCTTGCCTTCGCTTGCACCGACTCCAAAAGGTTTATTTTTTGAATTATAGTTTTTTGAAGTCTATTTTTTTTTTTTATAAAAAGTTTTTTCACAATTTTTAAAGGTAGATAATATCAGTCATCCAAGTAACAAATATGAAATGAAATATATAAAAATGCTCAAAACATTAAAAGTACTGCGTCAAACTAAACCAAATTTTTATGGGACCAATTGGCAACTATTCTGCGTCGAACAAAAAATGTATCACGGAAATCGGTTCAGAAATCTCGCCTTTACGGTGTTCATACATAAAAATAAAAATATACCAACCGAATTGAGAACCTCCTCCTTTTTTGAAGTTGGTTAAAAACCAATGAGGTCCGAGGGGCCGCCCGTGTAGCGATAGCGAGCGACGCGCGTGTGTGTGAGCGTCATATCGGCCGAGTAAAACAACTGTGATATTGCATTGGGTATGAGCTATAAAACTTGATATTATTTTAACCGCCTCTGTGGTCTAGTGTTAACAACCACCGTTATCAGACCCAGGGGTCGGTTCGACTCCCAGCGGGGGTGCATATTGTTTTGGGTTTGGTTAGTAGTAGGACTTGTTGTAAGTCCGCGTGGCTAGCTACCACCATCTTATCTAACCTGACGCCATAACAACAATGTTTTCAGCATTGTTGTGTTCCGGCAGTTAGAGATAAGATAGCCAGTTCCTCAGTGATGAGGATTCCGGGAGAGGCTCGCTACCATCTTCAGCCTTATCAATACTTAACATCAGGTATGATGAAGGCTAAGAGTCCCCCCTTATTAATAAAAAAAAATACTTGATACTGCAATAAAATAATACTAACGGATTTATAAAATTTTACACCTCTTCCGCCAAGGAAAATTCCAGTTCAAAGTATACCTCTGAATAAATTTCAGGTAGTGCCATGGGAATACGTAGACGACTTCAGACTTCAGTTTCCGTACAAAGTTCTTAAATAATTTAAGCAACAAAGAGTAAGATATGGAGTTCGGTATTTAAAAAATAATAACGCTAAGGTATTTTGTTTAAAATTGGCTTATATAGGGGTCAAGCAATTTTTAAAACCACGGTTTTAAAAGACTAAGTAAAAATCTTTCACGATCACTTTCAGTCATCACATACCAATTACCGGTTTCCTTTATCTCAGTCAGAAGAATTTGTTTTTCGGTAGTACAGTGTATGTCAAACAGAGGGCAATTATGTACACAACTACGCAAAAGCTTAAGGTATTCAGTAGGCCTAGCACGAAAAACTTTCGAGTAAGTATCGAGGTCGTATCGTCAAAAAATTCATGACATATTGAGCAGCGTTCCTACCGAACGTAAACGGAACTACATTTTCCTGTACATTTTTTGACGATACGTTCCCGAAATGTCCTCAATACTATTTCGAAAGTTTTTCGTGCTAGCCCTACTGTTTATATAATTAAATACGTTTTCGGAAATTTTTCAGTTGTACATTTATGACAAGAAGTTGCGAATTCCTGAGATTGTGGCTGATGATCGTATTTTGTTATGGTATGTAATGTGTTGGGCTCGTCCTCCATATACATCCTCATCCAAAACATTTTTGTTTACTTTAATGCAATTTTCATATTTTCTTAAAAAAGTAAGGTTGTAATTTAGTTTTCATTTGACATCTCATCGTCAGTCTTGTCATTTTTTATTTTCTTTACTTTCTGTCATAGTTCACGTAGTTTGTATATCTTTTTATTGTTCTTCTCACTCTTTCCCATTGCTACTGAGTGAGTACACAAATTCTTATTTTAAACCTCGTTATTATTTTTCTTCTACGCGTTCTTATTCGGTTTTCAAAATTCCCTGTGAGTATATAAGGCTTGGCTTCTAAGCCTCAGGATCATTCCTTCAAGCAACGTAGTGATTACATACTCTTTGCCTTCAAGTTTTATTCTAAACTCTATACGATACGTATAAGTGGCCGCTCCCTGGCCTTAGGCAAAGGCCCGGGACTCAAGAAAGACCGGCGCCGCGTCGGTCAGCTGTAAATTTTCAAGAAAACTGAAGCCCTATTATTCTTCGTAATTCTACTCTACATCAACGTGCCTGCTGCAACTGCTCCGTGAACTGCCGCTGCACGACCAGCCGCGAGCAGCTTTTATCCACACCGTGGTGACTTCGGGTCGACGCACGACAGGGCCGGCGTCCTGGGCTGCAGCTACGCTCCGGACGTACTGCAAACGCGATTCTCGATCCTGCCCACGAGCAATATCCCAGAAGGAACGCCCACTTAATCAGACCATAATTCCCTGAAGACCTTTCCCTCTCTGCCTCTCTCCCGTTCTCCCCTGATAGGTAGGCAACGGTTTAATTTAAGGTTTTTTAATAAAATTCATATTGTATCATATTTTATAACTTTTAATTGTTTGTAGATAGAATCCTCCTTTCCTCCCTATCTTAGGCAGGCTCTCTTCTCTCTCTCTACTTGTAACGCTACAGTTTTTGTTATGGTATGTAATGTGTTGGGCTCGTCCTCCATATACATCCTCATCCAAAGCCAGTGTATATCCGCCTCTGTGGTCTAGTATTACTACCACTGGTATCAGACCCAGGGGTCCCGGGTTCGATTCCCAGTGGGGGGGTACATTATTGTATTCGGTTTGGTTGGTGGTAGGACTTGTTGTGAGTCCGCCTGGCTAGCTTCCATCATCTTATCTAAGTTCGACGCCATAACAACAATGTTTTCGGCATTTAAAGATAACATAGCCAGATCCTCAGTGATTGAGGATTCCAGGAGAGGCTCGCTTCCATCTTCAGCCTTATCAATACTTAACATCAGGGCCTTTATTCGCTATGACCACTCAGCGATTCCTTACTCAAACCACGCCAATGTTATACTTTGTATTGACATTTTCAAATTTCGTTTTCTCTATGACACTCATAAATTTTAAAGTTATTTTAACTATATTATAATTTGTGAGTGTCATGTACTTGTACAATATCTATAAAAATTGTCAGTGTCATAGAGAAAACGAATTTTGAAAATGTCGAAACCAAATACGACATTCATTGGCGTGGTTTGAGCAAGGAATCGCTAAGTGGTCATAGTGAATTCGAGCCCAGGTATGATGAAGGCTAAGAATCTCCCCGTCATGAAGTAAAAAAAACAACCAGTGGGCACATAATGGCTAATGATGATGATTATTATTAAAGTATCAATTTGTCGTTCGGTGTCAGGCACCGCGACATTCTTTTGTATATTTTTTATCGCGGAGCCGTTCAATCAAGAATTTTCTGGTTTTATTTGTTGCTTCGATACACATTATAAGTGAATTTAATTGTTGATAATGTAATGTATTAGTGCTCCGCAAATTTATATTGATATTCTACAAACACTTCCATCCCTTAAATCGTATTTGAATTTATAGTTTCAATCGTTCATTCGATGCAGATGACGTTAACATGATATAGCGTGAAATGTACTGCTAATATATTAATGGAATATGAAATGTACCTATCTAGATTTCCAGTTATAAGTAGAATATCCACATACCTATTTCGAGATATACGGTAAAACCTTGCGTGTCAAAAGTTTGATCTACGGTCAAAGTTTTCCGATCTAAGTGAGTGCGATTGAGACCATTGCCACTGCAACACGCGTCACTCGGAAACAAAAATGGCTAATTGTGCAGTGCTTTCTTGCAAGAGCTCGTCAATAACATAATAAGATATAATAAAATTAAAATTAAAGTTGACAAAATATACTTACATAAAAATTAAATGATCAGTACGGTAAGAATTAAATATTTTTTCAATGATAAGTCGACTATAATTAATTAATTGGAAATAGGAAATAAATATTGTATTATTTCGATTGCCATCTTTGTTGGATTTTCATATAAGTTTTGATATAATTTTGCTTGATATCATGTTTACTCACGAATATTATGCTATTAACATATTATGTTACGTTAAATATTTAACTCTATTACGAAATACATTCAGACATACACACACTCAAATACATAAACGTACACACACAATGTTTACTAGCTAGTTAACTTTCCGGAGCGTGGAAATATGTTTTTAAAAACTAATGTATCGAGATTTTATCGATGAATTACAGACTAACTTAGGCTAACTTAGGACGAGTGAACCCAGCAGAGTTTGATGCCGGACTGACTCGATCTACTCCTTATTCTAATACAAAAAGATTATAATAATAATTGCTACATTGCAACTTAATTCTAAGGATCGGCAAGACTGCTTACATTGCGTCTGCCGTCCTTCCTGTCCAAAGCATTTCACAGAATAATGTTACATTGTAGTTACATTGTATTAACTATGAAGTGCTTCGTCAGTAGATCTTACAATATAACTCCTCCACCCTTAGAATGAAGTTATCTGAAAAACTAAATTTTTCAGAAAACTCATTGGAAACTTTACCTAATTTTAACAATTTAAACTATATGTTTCAAAACTAAAATAATTACTTTTTCAAATGTATCAAGGGTATCTCATGAAGTTTGAGGGTTATTAACATCAGATGGAGTTTTCTTACATAATTTTCTTAAAATTATCTTATATTTTAACACAATAAAAATTACAATCAATACGGAAACTATTACATATAATACTATGGTAGCAACGCTTTCACTTTGTTGCACACTGACACTTTTCACATTTTTCACGCCTTTTTGTAGCACGTAATTTAAATGCTGAATGTCGTCCAGATTTACTTTCTTCAAGTTCACAGGTTCGTAGTCCGTAGAATTCTGTTGCTGATTTTCAGGTAAACTGGGTAATGTGATTACAGGTAAAGATTTGTTTTTCTTGAACATGGAGTAATAACGATGTCCTCGAATTTCTATTCCTTCTATGGATACTATACATCTATCTGGTATGGTTAGTATATATGTGCCTTGTATTTGCCCGTGGATGATATTACTATCGCAGTTTTGTGAAATAATTTTGTTAATCTTGGAGAATAAAATCCAACTATTTGCGGTAATCTTTTGAAGTTTCAGGTCTTCCATGTCGACTGATCTAGGGAAACATGAAGATGGATTTGGGCAATACGTCATCAGTTGTTCAATGCAGGTTTTATCGGCATAAGGTGTGAGGTCATCTTCAGTACACAAGTAATCTTTATCTGTAACTTCTTTACACGGTTTGGCTATTGGTAAGTATTTCAATCCTTCTACGAGTAGGTAAGGAAAGTCAGGGATTATAATATAGGTTAGGTTTATGGAATTATAGAATATGGGAAGGGAATACAATTTAAAATAATTATATGTTACATTGTCAACTAAAGGTATATCTATAATAAATCTTATAACATTATTTGTGATGTAAGTTTTTACAGAAAATGTTTCTTCTAGGTTAATGAGATTTTGTTCATTTACGGTAAACATTAAATTATCGTGTTGAGCTATTTCCAATAATAAATTCAATAATTCGTTTGGGTTTAAAATACTTTTGTGGATAACTGATACTTTACTGAGCGCTAGAGCAGTTTCTATTTCGCTGAGTTTAATGTACATGGTTCGAAAGTTAGCAACAAACATATTTAAAATACTAATGAGATAAGTTACATAGCTTAGCTGATTTTCTTTGACAGAGAGGTCACTAAGTTTTGTTTCAATTCGAATAAGACGCTCATTCATAAGTTGTGTATTTTCATCAATAGTTTTTGTGGAATTTAGAAAATGATCTAACATTTTAGATATTATGGTAACCTTATTGGAAACTTCCTGTTCGTGGGTTTGTATGTTTGCAATAAGCTTATCATATTTAACTGCGTCGTCATAATCTAAATTTCCTGTAATTATCTTGATAATTGAGCCAATTGGGTTAATGAGTCCTCGTTTGACTTTTCTTGAGGGGCTCAGTTGTTGGAATTTTTCAATAGTTTCATCACGTAAGTATTGTACTAATTGTTGTAATTCCTGAATCTCAAATTGATAAAAACTGTTATTACTGTAATGAGTTGTGATGTCATTTAATTCAGAATATTTCTCAATATTAAATGAAATGTCTCGTTCGAAACCTTTCAGATCTATTGTTTTTATAATGGACCACTGATCGCGTTGTAAAAAGGCTTGACCTTGTTGAAAAGGTAAGATTCCCGGATTTTGTTTAATTTCTACCAGTTGAAGTCCCTGGCTGGGGAGAGTTTGACCTAGGAGCCGTTGCGTTATCGACGTCCATATCAGTAGGTTCATCCACCTCATCCACCACCTGCGAAGGGCGTTTTACATTTTTAATTGGTACCTTCGTATCGCGTTCATTTACTTTAATAGGTAAAATATTACGGTCTGCTTTACCCGTGACTATAGCCTTTTGATATTTAGGTTTGTCTTTAGACTGTCGCTTATTGACTGCTTTGGCGAATACGGTTTGTCCTACTTTCAATTCAGGGCCTGTCTCTCCACCTCGTTTATGAATTACTTTTTTCTTTAATTTCACTGCTTTTTCCGATAATTGTTTATATAATTCGTGAGTTCTTTTTCTATGATCTTTAATAAGTTGCTGTTGATAATTTTTCTGGAAATCTGTATCAAATGTTGAATTTAATTCGGTATGAC
The DNA here is from genome assembly GCA_910589605.1 of Chrysoteuchia culmella. Lineage (NCBI taxonomy): Eukaryota > Metazoa > Arthropoda > Insecta > Lepidoptera > Crambidae > Chrysoteuchia > Chrysoteuchia culmella. The sequence continues at coordinate 14,191,807 of OU342661.1, forward strand.
CGAAAACTACCTCAAATGGTGTTAAATCAGTAGTACTATGGATGGTATTATTATAAGCCATGACTGCGTAAGTCATAACTGTAGAGGCATCGGTATATTTTCTTTCATATTTGGCTAATCGATATATTTCTATTAAAGTGGAATGGAAACGTTCAACTAATCCCATGGAATTTGGGTTATTTGGCGTTCCAATATGCAAAGTTATTTTGTGTAAATCTGTTAGTTCTTTAATAAGTGCATTATTAAACTCGGTTCCAGGATCTGAACTAATTTTTTGTGGTGTTCCGTAAAAAGAAAAATATTTAATTAGGGCTCTAACAATTTCGGGTGTTGATCTGGATGGGATTTCTATTGCCTGACCTAATTTACTAAAAGCATCGATAATTGTTAGATATGTTTTTGATTCGATTGAAAATGTATCCATGAATATTTCCTGGAATGGTGCATTTTGTGTTTGCGTTAATTGTAAAACTGGTTTTATGGGCTTTCTATCATATTTAGAAACTTTACATTGTTCACAAGAATTGATGACTGCTGTCACCATTTCATGCATGTTTTGCCAAAAATAGTTTCTCTTAATTCTTTTAACTGTTTCCGTGATACCTCGGTGACATGTTTTCCCGTCATGTATTTTATTAATTATTGCTCGTTGTTCCTGCTCATCTTCTACGTAAACTACGCGTTCGGTGCATTCAATAAAATTTACTGTGCCCTTTTTAAATAATTCGATAATTATTTTACTAAATCGTTTTCTATGTTCTGGGTGTTCAAAGTAAATGAAATATTTGATTTTAGGCTTAATGTATCGTTTCAGAAAATCTTTTATTATTTGGTCGTTTTGTAATGGTAAGAACACTTCTAAAACTTTTTGTTTATCGCGGGATAAATCTGTTACTTGCATATCTTGACTAAATTTATAAAATACTAATATCTGATTTGGCTTCGTATCAACTGCTTCATGTAATATTGGTATACCTAAAGATTCTGTTTCTTGAGCTGAGTGAATGGTTTGAATACTAGAGTTATCGGAACGAATTGGATAGTTAGATGGTTCGATATCCATATCTGTGGAAATAGAAGCGGTGTCTTCAGAATCGGAAATGGTTATGGTGTGTTCACGCAATAATGCGATATTTATGGACATCACTATGTCGATGCAATTTGTGTTGGTGCATCCCAACACTGACGTAGCGCGTGCCGGGACGCGCGCGTTTCCTGTTGTCTTTGAACCGCGGTGTGAAGCACACGCGTAATTAATTTGTATCGGGCGAAGCCGCCATTTGTAAAGGAAAGTCCTTTTTATAGTTTAATTGTGTATAGTACGTAAAATCGTCGCGATTCGTACCACAATCACTGTGGCAGTGTATTTCGGTGTAGCACCTATTGTTGTTGTATATAAAATATTGTGTTTGTACATATAGTGATACGGCGTCGGCGTAGACGCCGCAATAAACAGTGAAACCATAAGTGCCGTATCATTTACCAGTGGTAACCTTCCCCCCTTCAACCGAACCCGCGATCTACCAGCTGTACGTGGAAGGCCAGGGAACGTGACGAGGGCACCAGCGACGCGCCGAGACTCCTCGCACCGAACCACCTCCCACAAGGTTCACACGGTACACGGCGTTGTCTTTACGGCTGTTGAGGGGCGGCTCTGACGACGGCCGTGCCTGCCAACCGGGCGCAGCGCTTGGGTGAACATTTTTGGTGGCCCATGAGGGGAAGGAGCCACTGAGTCGAAGAGGCATTCGACAACGCGAAGCGCGAAGAATCACGAAGCTGTGAAAGAAGACCCATCCACTTGGTGTTACGAGGCGTCACACAAGTTGGTTATACCACGCGGAGCAGCGATTACAACAGCCGGCGAAGCGCGTGGCATGCGAAGCGCGCGGCATTCGAAACTCGACCTTATCTACAAGGCAATAAGAGTTATCTCCGTGAAGCACCGAGAAACGGCCGTCGGAGCGACGAGCTTTCTACACTTCGATCGAAGCGATCCGGAGCCAGGATAACCTCGTGAGTCATTACTCCGGGAATATCCACGTCGAGGCGACATTACATCGGGAACGGCGCATTCTGCATCTGTGTGACAGAGCACACCGCGCGGCGCGAGTGTGTGAGTGCGTGCGTGCATAGGAGAACAATAGAGGTTCGTCCGGTATAATTGTCACTGGGTCCGTGTGACGGACTTCTAGGCAGTACTTCGTTTGTTTACATGCGGCGCGAGGCGGCCGGCATTTCTATTTATAGAACATTATAGTGGACGCTAAGTGATAGCGATAATAGTTTTAAAATAGATAGTGGTTTTGTGTAGCACAACACGGATCTTGGTATGTAGCATAATTTATCTTTATTAATTGTTTATTAAAGTCGAAAGTCGCCGCGACACGACTATTGGTTTGTTGGATTTTTATATTTTGTATTTTTATGTTTGTTTAAACTAAAGTCGCCGCGACTATTGGTTGTTTGTTTATCGATATTATATCGAATCGAAGTGACAATAGTGTCATTATAAGTTGTCGCAACTGTTTATAAGTTTTGTTTTGTTGTTATTATTTTTGATTAATCGAGGCGATTAACATTTATTGTAAAATTAAAGTAGTTTGTTTACGTTTTAGGCAACGTAACTGTACATAAATATTACGTAGCTGTAATTTAAGTTGTTCAGTTAGGAACTATAATTTTATTTTGTTTTGATTTTGGTGAAGCATCTTTATCTTTTATTTATAATCTTATCTTATTAAAATGGATACCAAGACGGCGCGTCACACTTTTCAAATTAGGAGTAGGATGCTCAAAGATTATTATGGATCGGTCGAAGCGACTTCCTCGTCGATTGCTGTTCGGGTGATCAAACGGCAATTCGACAAACACTACACTGACTTCCTCGAAGCATATGAGGTGCTGGTAGCCAGCGATGTCGAGGACCTGGTGGACCTGGAGCAGGAGTTCTCCGACATTAACAAATTGTTAGTTACAGTAGAAACAAAGGCGGAGGAGACCGAAGCTGGACCCACGCCGACAACCCTGAAGCAGGAGGCTGCGAGCAGCTCACAGCAGGATGGCAGCAGCGTAGCAGCAAAACTGCCATTCATTCAACTGGGGCAGTTCAATGGTAACCCGCATGAGTGGGTAAGTTTCTTTGACTTGTTTATGTCTCTGGTCCACAACAGACCCCATCTTCCGGACGCCGAGAAGCACTATTATCTGCGCAGCTGCTTGATTGGTGAACCGCTGAGCATAGTGAGGCACTTGCCAGTGGATGCCAGCAACTACGAGGTAGCTCTCGGGTTGCTGAAGAATCGGTACCAGAATACCCGGTTGTTGGTTGACAGCTATCTGGAGCAGATAGTGTCATTGCCCAGTATACCTCCGTCGCTGGAGGGGCTGAGGCACTTGTTTTATAATCCGCTGCTGGAGTCGACGCAGGCTCTCCAGAAGCTCGGATTACCAGTAGTGGAGTGGTCTTACCTACTGTTATTTATCATTTTGCAGAAGTTGCCTGCCCGTCTGAGGAATCAGTTCGAGGAGCGGAGCGGAACGGCTCCAGGGGAGCTACCGGCGTTTTCAACGCTGATCACCTTTCTCGACGAGGTCTGCAAGAGGCAACTCATCGGCCCTTCTACTCCGGAGCCGGAGAGGGCTGAGCCGACGCGGCAACGACGGTCGCCCACGAACGCGCAGCGCAAGGGCACCGCATCGGGTGGACGCCACTCACCGCCGACGAACAGGGTTCGCGGCCAGATGGCCACTGCAGCAGTGGAGGTAAGGTGCCTTTATTGTACCCACCTCGGACACGCCATCGAAAACTGCTACGAGTTTAAGAAGCTTGCTCGTACAGCCCGCAAGACATGGGCACGAATCAACGGCGCGTGCTTCGTGTGCCTAGGGCAACACTACGCACGGGAATGTGCGGAAGGTTCGGGGTGCAGATCGTGCGGATCGCAGAGACACCACAGTCTTTTGTGTAGTGCAGGAGGAGAGGCTCCGAAGCGCACACCACAACAGCGAGCGGGTGGAGCCGCTGGGCAGGCGAGGTCGCCTCCCCGGACGCCGCCGCCGCCGCGCGTGAGGACACCTCCGCGCCACGCCAGCCCGGTGGAGCAGCCGAGGCCGGCGCCACAGCGACGCGCTCCGGAGCAGGAGCAGCCGCAACCCTACGCCCTGGAGCCAGGACGACGCCCGGTCGGTGCGAGGTACCAACAGGCGCAAGCTCAGTTCGAGGACCTGAGGTATGGACGTCCTTCCTACATTCCGAAGCGGGAACCGGAGCAGGATTACTGAGGCTACGGTTCTGTCGGTGCAGCGTACGCTGTAGGTAGCGGTTTTAGAAACTGCCTAAATCCTACGGTTACATTAGGTATAAGGAATAGTAGAGGCGAGTACGAGAGGGCTCGTGCGTTGCTCGACACTGGAGCGAGTGTCAGCGCCATCAGAGACGCTCTGGTGGACAAGCTTCGGCTTCACCGACAGAAGAGTTCTATGGAAATAGTCGGTATAGGGAATACCACGGTGAGGACACCGGCGACTAAAGTTAAAATTGTTATGAAACCCTTGGATAAACGGGTGCCAGTTATTTCTACCGTCGCGGTAGTTATGTCGGAGCTGACTACTGATCTGCCAACGGTTAACACTCCGCAGAAGGGTATCCTGAAGCAGGCCCCGCCTACTCTGAGACTTGCAGACAAGTACTTTACCCTGCCGCAGGGAGTCGATTTAATACTCGGAGCGGATGTATTAAATTATATTTTAGATGGTTCTAAACTTGACATCGGTGCAGATGGCGCAGCAGCCTACGGAACGTGCTTCGGGCACGCGGTCATGGGACCGGTCGACGGCTACGCGAGCGACGCGCCGCAGCCGATCGCCACCACGACGCTGACGGAGGCCGTCAAGCGCTTCTGGACGTCGGAGGAGCCGCCGGCGCTTCCGGCGAAGGACCCTCGGCACGAAGAGTGCGAGCGTCTGTATGCAAACACCACAGTGAGGCAAACTGATGGAAAATTCATGGTACGTTTACCTTTGTTATCTGACCGACCGGAGCTGGGCGATTCCCTGGACGCAGCGACCAAGAGATTCTACGCACTGGAAAGAAAAATGGAGCGGCATCCATTGTTTGCGCAGAAATATCAGGAATTCATGGACGACTATGAGAAGCTCGGTCATATGTCCGTGTCAGATTTTCAGTTCGATTCTGAACATTATGTTATACCACATCATGGTATTTTTAAAAGGGATTCTGATAAGATCAGAGTGGTTTTTGATGGTAGTTGTAAGACGACTACGGGGGTTTCGTTAAACCAATGTCTACATTCTGGTGAGGCACTGCAGAACGACATTACAAAAATCTTGATGAACTTTAGGAGGCATCAAGTAGTATTCACCACGGACGTGAAGCAGATGTTCCGGATGACCTGGATCCACCCTGAGGACAGGCGGTACCAGCTTATACTTTGGAGGAGCGACCCGACGCAGGAGCTCAAGGTATATGAGTTGAATACTAATACCTATGGACTGAGGTCCAGCCCGTATGTAGCGATACGAACGCTGTTGGAGCTGGCAGCGCAATGGGAGCGGACACACCCTGCCTCAAAGGCAGTTGACGTCGTACGAGATGCCGTGTTCGTCGACGATATTTTGACCGGAGCGGATTCCTTGGAGGAAGCGGAGGTTCTGAAGGCAGAACTCATCGAGCTCATGCGAAGCGCAGGTTACGAGCTACGAAAGTGGTCCACGAATGAACCACAGTTGCTGAAGGATCTACCAGACGATCATTGTGAGCAGCCACGGGAATTCGACGCGAATGACCCTAAAAGCTTCATAAAGGTATTGGGAATACAATGGGAGCCGATATCGGATACAGTATCCTATCGACTAAACATACCTTCGGAGAAGGCAGTGACGAAGCGGTCAATATTAAGCACTATAGCGAGGCTATACGATCCGTGTGGATATTGTACACCGGTCGTTATACGATTTAAAAACCTGTTGCAGGAATTATTTATGGACGGGTTACACTGGGACGAGGCAGTGCCAGACCCGATAGTGGGAAAATGGAGGTATATGATCGAGGACCTATACCATATGGAACGCCTGAAGATACCGAGGTGTATCGCGTTACCAAACGCAGTGTCTTACACACTGCATGGTTTTGGAGATGCTTCCGAAGCAGGATACGCAGCATGTGTCTACCTACGCAGCGAGGACGCGCGAGGTCACGTGCAGGTTAGTTTGGTTATGGCTAAATCTAGGGTGGCACCTATGAAAACACGACAAACAATCCCGAAGCTGGAGCTCAGCGCAGCGCATCTGGTTTGTCAATTACTTAATCATGTAGCGGATGGTTATGAAAAATCGATCAAGATTGATAGTATAAATGCTTGGTCTGATAGTTCTATTGTATTAGCATGGGTGGAGACGCAGCCACATTGCTTGCAAACATTCGAGTGCAATCGGGTACAGTATATACAGAATTCACTGAGGCAGCTGAATTGGAGACATGTACCATCGGATTGGAATCCGGCAGATTGTGCATCACGAGGCGTGACAGCTGAGGAGCTGATTTTTCATCCGCTGTGGTGGACAGTACCGTGGCTGGTACAGAAGGAAACTAGGTGGCCTAGTAAATATGTAAGACCTCGGGAACTACCAGGTTTTAAGAAGGTAGTCAACACTAATGTCGTTCAAGAAGAACCATGGGACATTAAGTTACTGGAAAAGGTAAGCAGCTTTACCAAACTGGTCAACACTACAGGGTATGTGTTGAGATTTATAAGAAATCTGAGGACAGATAGGTCGACGCGGCCCGACAGTCGCATTCTTTCGTTATCAGAGACGAGAGGCGCTGTCAAATACTGGATCAAACGGATCCAACAGTTGGAATATTCTAAGGAAATAGAATTGTTGAAGCAACGCAAACGTGTAATTACATCACTTCAGAAGTTGAGTGTATTTTTGGACTCCGAGGGAGTAATAAGAGTTGGAGGCCGACTAAGACATTCGGAACTCACTTATGGGGCGAGGCACCCAGTGTTGTTACCTAAAACTAATAGATTTGTTCAGTTGTTAATGGAGCATTACCACAAATCTTATTGTCACATTGGAGCTAATGGTTTGATTGCTATTTTACGCAGGGAATATTGGATAACCTCAGTCCGGAAGGAGGCAGCCCGGACGATAAGAAGATGTAAGAGGTGCTTTCGGTTTTCTGCAGCAGAGCAACCACCGCGCATGGCAGACCTGCCCGCGGACCGCGTGAGACGCGCACGACCTTTTGACGGAGTCGCTACAGACTTCGCTGGACCATATCTGGTAAAATCAAGTTTATTAAGAAATGCAAAGTCAGTGAAGGCCTACTTTTGTGTTTTCGTTTGTGTAGCTACAAAGGCCGTTCATGTAGAGTTGGTCTCTAGTTTGTCAGTTGAGGCATTTATAGCTGCATTTAGTCGATTTGTGAGTCGACGTGGACTCCCCAGTCTGATACGATCAGACAGAGGTACGAATTTTGTTGGAGCTAACAACTACCTCAAGGAGGTTAATCAGTTCCTCCTGGACAAGGAACACATCCTGAAGGAGCAGTTCAGGAAACAACGAATACATTGGGAGTTTAACCCACCAGCTTCACCACACATGGGTGGCTTGTTTGAGGCTGCTGTCAAAAGCGTGAAGCAGCTTTTGAAAAGGGAAATAGGTGATACAATATTGACCTACGAAGAGTTGGCGACACTCTTGTGTAAGATAGAGGCTATCCTCAATTCCAGACCTCTCGTAGCGATGTCTGAAGATCCTGGGGATTTGGAAGTCCTGACGCCAGGACACTTTCTTATTGGCCAGCCACTGGTAGCAGTGCCTGAGAGTAACTGGTCAAATACTAAAATGTCACGTTTATCTCGATTTCAGATGTTGCAGAAGCTGCACCAGAACGTGTGGGCACGTTGGCATCTCGAGTACCTGAGCACGTTACAGTCGCGTAACAAATGGTATCACGAGGTAGACAATTTAGATATTAACGATTTGGTTTTCATCAAGGATGAAAATGTTTCACCACTACACTGGAGGCTAGGTAGGGTGTTAGAATTACATTATGGTAAAGATAATGTTGTTAGATCTGTAAGGTTAAGAACCCAATCTGGCGAGCTTGTTAGGCCAGTGGTTAAATTAGTTAAGTTACCTGTAGTCGAGGACTAGGTTTCCCAACCTCGTTGCTGGGGCCCCTGGGAATGTTCACGCAATAATGCGATATTTATGGACATCACTATGTCGATGCAATTTGTGTTGGTGCATCCCAACACTGACGTAGCGCGTGCCGGGACGCGCGCGTTTCCTGTTGTCTTTGAACCGCGGTGTGAAGCACACGCGTAATTAATTTGTATCGGGCGAAGCCGCCATTTGTAAAGGAAAGTCCTTTTTATAGTTTAATTGTGTATAGTACGTAAAATCGTCGCGATTCGTACCACAATCACTGTGGCAGTGTATTTCGGTGTAGCACCTATTGTTGTTGTATATAAAATATTGTGTTTGTACATATAGTGATACGGCGTCGGCGTAGACGCCGCAATAAACAGTGAAACCATAAGTGCCGTATCATTTACCAGTGGTAACCTTCCCCCCTTCAACCGAACCCGCGATCTACCAGCTGTACGTGGAAGGCCAGGGAACGTGACGAGGGCACCAGCGACGCGCCGAGACTCCTCGCACCGAACCACCTCCCACAAGGTTCACACGGTACACGGCGTTGTCTTTACGGCTGTTGAGGGGCGGCTCTGACGACGGCCGTGCCTGCCAACCGGGCGCAGCGCTTGGGTGAACATGGTGTCTGAGTCAACGATATCCTTTTTCGTTAATTTAGATGATTGCTCTTCACTATCTTCCACATTAACAATCATGGAATCGTTATCAACATTACCTAATGCATTGAATTGAAGGCGTGATAACGCATCTGCATTTGCGTTCTGTTTTCCGCTTTTATGGATTATGTGAAAATCATATTCTTGCAGACGCAAACGCCAACGCGTTAATTTGCTGTTCAATTCTTTTAAATTACTAAGCCATATTAGAGGTCTATGGTCCGTATAAACTGTGAATTTATTTCCATATAGATACGGTCGAAAATGTTTTGTGGCCCAAACTATAGCCAGCAACTCACGTTCGATTGCACTATATTTCTTTTCAGTATCTGTTAGCGTTCGGCTAGCATATGCCACCGGCTTATCGCTACCTATACAGCCTTGTGACAATACTGCACCGAGGGCTACTTCAGATGCATCTGTTGTTAGAATGAATGGCTTGCTCATATCTGGATATTGTAAAATCGGTGCATTTATTAAAAGTTCTTTACATTTTTGGAATGCTTCTGTATATTTATTATCGATAATCACTCTTTTGCCCTTTTTTAAACATGCTGTTAAAGGTTGACATATTTTAGAAAAGTCTTTTACGAAACGTCTGTAATATCCTATGAATCCTAAAAATCGTTTTATTTCAGTCTGTGTTTGTGGAATTGGGTAATCCATAACTACTTTAATTTTGTCATCGTTAGGTTTCAGTCCGTCTTTTGTCAACGTATGTCCCAAATATTGTACTTCTTTTCTAAGGAATTCGGATTTGTCTAATTGTACCTTCAAGTTCGTCTGTCTGAGTCGTTCAAATACTGCACGTAATTTTTGAAGATGTTCTTTTAGTCCATTCGAGTAAATCAGAATGTCATCTAGGTAAACGAGGCAATGTATTCCCTGTAAGCCTCTCAGCACGTTATTCATCGTTCGTTGAAACGTTGCCGGAGCTGTCTTTAGACCAAATGGCATTCTAAGAAACTCATAATGTCCATTTTGTGTAGAAAACGCAGTTTTTTCCCTATCTGAGTCTGTAATTTCAATTTGATGATATCCTGAAGCTAAATCTAACGTTGTAAAGTAATTGCTTTTACCTAATTTGTCAAATAAGTCACATATGTTCGGAAGTGGGTATCTGTCGTCAACTGTAATCTCGTTTAAACGTCGGTAGTCTATGACCATTCTATATTTTATTTCACCTGAAGCATCCAATTTTTTTGGAACCAAATGGACAGGGGCACTCCAAGGAGAATGTGATTCTTGTATTACGTTATCTTGCAATAATTTTTCTACTTGATGTAATATTTCCTGTGCTTGAGCCGGTGCCTGTCTATAGGGTTTTATATAAATTGGGTCTTCATTTACAGTTCTGATTTGGTGTTTTACTTGATTGGTAAAAGTAAGTGGAATGTTTTCACAATAAAATATATCTTTATATTCTTCACATAGACGAGTGATTTCTCTACGCTCTTCTATGTTGAGATGGTCTAAACGAAGTTTATTTAAGTTGTCGTTCAATAAGGTATCTGTCTCTACGTTTGTATAGTCACCGTTATAGTTAGTCTCTATTTCGTTACAAAATTTGGATACTTTGAAGGGTGCTGTAATAACTAATTCTAATAAATTATTTGTTGCATTTTGTATAATGGTTTCGGCAAAATAATTTTTGCAAGAAACTAAGGCAGTAGGCATACGAACGTCTTGACAAAATTCCTTAAATTCAATAATTGCATCACCGTTTTCCTGATTCACTGGTAATTTAATGCGTTGTTCTGATCGCGGTTCTAATATAATTTTATAATCACTTTTATAAACTATTGGGATAGTAGTCTTGTCTGTCTGAAGGATCATATGGTTATAAGAAATATTTGCTTTGAGTCGAGACAAAAGATCACAACCGATTACTCCATCGTATCTTCTATCTACATCATATATATAAAATTTATGTGTAAATGGTTCTTTAAAAATTGAGAAAAGAGGAATATTAACTACATCATTGTGGACACTGGATGCATGCGTACTAGTTACCATAAACGGTTCGTAGCATCTATAGTTATTGAAATACTCATTAGCTTTAGATGTACTAACAAAAGAACGTGTGCTTCCAGAATCTAACATAAACTTAGCATCTATATCTGGTACATATATATAAGGTAATTTTAGAGTATTGTCTGAATTTATTTCAATTATCTCGGGATGATTCGGAGGCAATTGACTTGAAAATTTTTATTAGAATCTACTTTTTCCTGATTATTTTCTAATTGTGGATTATTATCGCTTTCAATTTCACCAGGATCGGGGTATTGTTCTGTATATGCATTTTCATTATAATAAGCGTACATATTTTCATCAAATTCGGTCTCGTAATTATAAGGGTAATTATAATAATCAGTTTCATCAGTAGATATTTCGTTTACTGGAAACTGTTGTGGTTTAGCGGGTGCGGTTCTCATTGAAACGTCATTAGAGAAATTAGGAAGACGGTAACCTTGATGTTGCTGCTGAGGCCTAAATCCAAATTGGCCTGGCTGTGGTCTAAAACCTTGCGTTTGAGGTCTATAACCAAATTGACCTATTTGCGGACGGTAGCCCGTTGGTTGAAATGGTGTATTCGTATTAAATTGGGGTTTTGTAAAATTATTAAATTGTGGTGCTGTTGGTCGCGGTTGGTTGAATGCATTTGTATTTAGAGGTCGATTACCAAAGTACTGATTATTTGGTCGGAAAAGATTGTGGGTGTTTCCCGGAATACCAGATTTAAATTGATTAGTCGGAAATGCAGGAATACCAAATTTAAATTGGGTGTTCTGCGGAATTGATGGTTTAAATATATTTTGTTGAGTGATCGATGGTCTATTTTGGAGCATCTTTGATCGAAGGTTATATTGTTCTTGGAAATTAACTTCTTCTAAAACAAAACTCAATGCTTGCTCTAATGTGGTCGGATTTTTAATTCTAACTATTCGCACCATGTGTTCGGGTAAATTATATAAGAAAACGTTCAAGGCAGTATTATCGTAAATAATACGTTTTGCTTCTTTTAAGGTAACGGATGAACTTTGGTTAACTTTTGAAATAAGAATTGCTCTCACGTCCTGAATTCTACCACAGAATTCTAAGTAAGATTCATTGTTTCTAATTTTTAATGTTTCTAATTCGATCGCTACACATTCCTCACTTCGCGGGTCTCCGAAATGTTGGATTAAGATTGCTTTTATTTCGTCATACGTCTGAAATTCACCTCGCTCGCTGATCAGAGCAGCGGCTTTCCCGGACAATTTACTAGTAACTGACTGAAGTAAAAACTCATTAACGTTTGCTGCACCTTGGTACTTTGATATAACGAATTCACATTTCCTCAAAAACAAACTTAAAGTTTTTGTGTTCCCGTTATACTCAGGTATAAGGTTTAGCATTTCGCGAGGGATGTGTGGTGTCGGATAATCTAGTTCGCTCTCCATTTTAAATATAAATATAATTACTTTAACACAAGCTTAGTTTATGATTAAAAATAAGGTAGGTAATATAAAGTAACCGCGAGATTCTATCGCGTAAACTTTAAATTATCTAGGTAAACTACAACTTTAAAATTAATTTGCGAGATTTTATCGCCTATTACTAAAATTAAAATTATATTCAAAGTAAATCGTGAGATTTTATCGCGTAGATACTTCAAATGTTTAAAAACTATATTCACTTTTTGTATATAAAAAAAAATCACAATAATCACTTAAATCTAACACTAGGATAAAGGATAGGAAAGGATGTAGAAGAATTTTACAACTTACATGCCAGTCTGCACCTTATTTTCACACATTACCGATTTTAGGCAAATTACTCCCGTTAACAAATTTATTTGGTTCGTGGATAGTCTTTACCGGTGTTGAAACACGCGAACTGCTGCACACACGCGAACTTCAGCAACGATTTCGGATTTTACGAAGCTTCGAAACTGTTTCCCGAATTTTCTGCGATGCTAGCGTACTTTTTCGAGAGTTTTCCGCGTATGATAAACAGTAGACTATCCTACCGGCTGCGCCAGTTAACTTTCCGGAGCGTGGAAATATGTTTTTAAAAACTAATGTATCGAGATTTTATCGATGAATTACAGACTAACTTAGGCTAACTTAGGACGAGTGAACCCAGCAGAGTTTGATGCCGGACTGACTCGATCTACTCCTTATTCTAATACAAAAAGATTATAATAATAATTGCTACATTGCAACTTAATTCTAAGGATCGGCAAGACTGCTTACATTGCGTCTGCCGTCCTTCCTGTCCAAAGCATTTCACAGAATAATGTTACATTGTAGTTACATTGTATTAACTATGAAGTGCTTCGTCAGTAGATCTTACAATATAACTAGCTAGGCTGATATTTTTGTGTCGTTGTTTTTTGTTCTATTTGAGTTATTGGCTTACATTTTTGAGGAAACCTGTAATTGGTCTTACTATTATAGTGTACACAATTTTTGTTAATTATACTTACAACACTGTTGGTTTTCAATAATCAAAATAAAAAATAAAAAAATTACATTAACACATCACTAAATCTCGCTCGTGACATTATGGTACATACGAGAAATTCGACACGCTAGGTTCTCATACAGTTTGAAGCGCTCTTTTCGTCTATCTCGATATAGGTCTGTGAGAATATCCGTAAAGAAATAAGAATATCCCGATTCAAATTAGAATTCACAAACAAAAGTTGTCTAGAGCTGAAAATTCACAGGCTTTACATAAGTCGTCATAATCTTCGCACTTTATTAACCGCAAACAAAATGTCTTGAAACATAAACTCTTAATAACTCCTTTGGGAAAAAAACAGGACGTTGTATTCCCGGGGACGTCGGGGATTTGTGAGTGTTTCGACATCAAAACCAAAGTAATTCATTCCTTATTCATTGTCTGTTCCGGCTTTGCAAGCTCGGTGGTGGGGGGTAATAAATGTGATATCTGGACAGAGTTTTTGGGTATTCCGAATTTATACTGCGGCTTTTTATACCGTTTATCTGGGAGATAAGAGTTTCGTTAAGTGTATTGTATTTTGTAATTAATATAATTTAATCTCGAGCTGTTTCTGAGAAAGGGATTGAGTTTGAGTTGTAGGTCAAATGGAATATAATTGAGTTTGTGTTCTGCTTACCTAGTTTCTACCCTGCGAATATATAAAACATATTATAACAGGACACGTCGAATTTTCCTAGTATATTCACCGTTCTACGGTGTTGGCCACCGTCGTTTCATCAATGAGAGAAATATCCTCGCATTCGAAAGAAACATCTTTACAGATGTTTGAGTATCGATTAAGATGAAACAGCCACTAGTCTCATTATTAAGTATTTTTTATGTACAGTCAAAGAATGAAAAGGTTGACCACCTTAAGATCTGTTTTTGCTTGCTCCGACCGAGTGTACACATTCCGTCATAATTATTGTCATTTCACTACATGACCACAGATACATGGTTACCATAATAACCATACGTTACCATAGTAGCCACGTATAAACAACAGCCACTATTGCTTCAAACTGAACTTAAGTCTTTATACGTTTCAATAAAACGGCGGCATTCGTGTGCCATAGCAATGATGACATTGACAGGAACATGATACAATATAATCTTCTTCTTCTTCTTCTTTTTATAGCAAGATTAAACTAATTAAAAGGTTTTAGTTCAACTAATTTTAGTGAAGGAACATTCGTCTAAGTAAAGGAGAATGCCCAAAAAATATCTCGCCTTTGAATGACTTGTGTCTTAACCAAATAAAAACCATAAATATAGCTTTTTTTTCAATCGTAACAATCTAAATAATATTGGGATACAAAAGTGGAGATTGAAGACAGTTTTATTGAGTAGTTAAACAATGTACTATTATACAACATCAGTGGAGTCCGTCATGATTTTCTTAAAATGTTGCCAGTGAAAAATATACGGACTCGATTTAAGTATCGATATTTGAGTATATTAAAACTAGATTATTTTTGTTATACTCGATTTTCATATTTTATAAATAAGATATCTTAAAAAAGATTTTATTTAGACGTTATTATCAACTATTAATCTACCTTAACTACTTAACATACGAAAATATTCCACATAGGTATTGTAAGTACCTATAAATCTAATTAAAATAAATTAAGCGCCAAAAATCTTGTTATATTATTAGGAAGTCTCTTTTGTCTTTATCACAGGGCTTGAAACCGGTTTAAAATATCCCGGTTAATAAAGGTTTTGATTAAGGTTTTTACAAATACTGCTTCCAACGTAATTCGAATGAGAGCGCTGCAAATATCTAAGTAAACCAGTTTAATCCAAAGCCGCAGAAAGGCTAATAGCAACCTTCCGTATAGACATCAGCTAGCTAGTGAACTTACCACTAGTGTGCTCGCGTTGGGAGAGCGGTATTTCAGGCCAATAGCGAGCTTATGTCTACGTTTGGAAGGTCGCTATTCGCTTTGTCACTCGTGCGCTCGCGTGTTTAGGTACTTATAAAGAGAAACTTCAATAAACCGCTTAATTGATTCAAAACGATGATTTATGATGTCCATCATATCGACAGATATGAAAGTGTAAATGATAAAATATCATGATCAGATGTTTGTTTGATATTCATATAGATATCTTATTTAAGTAAAAAAAAAGTCTTTAACACAAATGTCCGATGAAATAATCGATACGAATGTAGTGGCAACATCACAGTCATATTGACAGAAACGGAAATCGAATTGAGTTTTGTCAATTTCAAGTTGACATTGAAGTTAAGCTGTATGTCATAAAATGTCAACTGATGTTCATGTCGTGTTATTATTCTAGAGTCGAATTTAAGTTCATCGGTTTTGTATGCAATTTCCTTGGTTAATTGTGTTTTGTCGGAGAAAAGTGGACTCGTAAATTATTGTGTACCTAACAATTAACTTATTGATTGATTAAAAACAAAGCATTATCAAGAAACATAACCTAAAAACGTGCCATAGAAAACATTAAATATACATAATACCAGTTTTGGAATTAAAAAATAGTTGCTAATTATAATTGGGGAGCCTTTCAACTATTGTAATCGATTAAAATCATTAGGGCACAAAAATATTAAAGTGAGATGTCGTGCCCTTAGAAAATGGGCAATCACCTTTGAACTTTATTGTCAAACATAATGTTCAATACAGTAATCTCGTCCGTTACACAGTTTAAAATAAAAACATGTGCTTGCAACGCCTAAATGAATTTATTTGAAAACTGGACAAGCTTTTCATTCCGCCACTGTACATTGGGATATTCTGCCTTAATAAATGACACCCGTGCTAGTCTGTGAGATGGCAACTGCTTTTCTCGATGCAGGGACGTTAAGGCGATACTCGAAAAAAATATGCTGAAGCGAGATAGCAATGCGAAAACGACGCGCACGGGAGCGAGACCGATTTTGCAGATTAGGCAAAAAAAACACAAAATCACTTCGTATTAAAAAACTACAGCGATTTAAAAAAAATGCTTCTATACGATCCTAAATATTATTGGTGTCCACTTATTAGCAGTATCAAGGCATAATCATAAAATCGTGTTTTTGAAACTATACGAATCTAGATAAAGGTATGAAGAAATACATATTTTATTACCACATTTGTAACAACTGTAACCGTGCTATAGTTTTATATCAAAAAGTCCATACTTTTTCCGAGTAGCGCCTTAATTACTTATTGAGAAGTTCTCCCGGTACTTCATCATCAGCTCCACTTTATCACATGCATTGAATCGATCATAAATTGCTAACGAACCACATTAAAGTAATCGTATCGTTTCCGTGAAATGCTAAGTATTTAATAGTTCCGATGACCATTTGTGGTCTTCATTATCAGTTCCATTTCACCAAATGGGGCGGAAGCATATGCATGAGTTCCTATAGAAAACACCAAAATCGCTATAGGAGTGCCTATAATATTTAAAAAGATCCTGACATGATGACAATGGGACTACATGGGGAAGTATACCTGCACTTTCGAACAAAAAAGAATTATTAAACAAGTAAATATACTACAAAAAAAAAAGCCACTTGTACAAGAGACACGCTTTGACGGGATATTTATTATATTTAGGTACTTGTTTAATATTTATTATCACTTAAAAATAGCATTGTAAAAAACGAAATTAAAAAGTTCTAAAAAAGAATTACTCAAGTCCAGCCGCCTTCGAGTAATCGAGTGACATACATAAAAAATAAAAACCGACTTCCATAATCATGAAGAAAAAAAATAAACCTTTTGTTGGAGTCGGTGCCAGCCAAGGAATTCTACATTGAACTTCTATTACTTTTATTTTTCTTACCTTGGCTGGACCGACTCCAACAAAAGGAAATTTTTTATTTTTTTTATTTTTGAAGCCGGTTTTTATTTTTTTTAATAAAAGATTTTTATTTCACAATTTTTAAAGTTAGGATAAGTCCCGCAGTTCGGTTTGACTCAAACTTGTGTAGGAAACTACTAGTTTGAGTCAAATCGTTTGGGTCAAACCTTGACCGAGTTTTTTTATGATTTTTTTTTTAAATAAACTCGTGGGTTTTTTTTTTTTATAAAATGTTTTTTATTTCACAATTTTAAAAGACAAAGGTTTAAACAGCGCCATCTAGTGAACTTTATTGTCATCTTGCGGTTTTTACAACAGTTATTTTGAGATTTCCTGAAAAATACTGACCTGATTTCGAAATTAGATAACCTCTTTCTTTTTTTTAAGTCGGTTATAAAATAGGTTTCTACGCATTGAAACCTCCTCCATTTTTTGAAATTGGTTAGAAAGATATTTCAACGTTAGTATTTCCATAATGTTAAGCCAAAATTCAAATACACGAGATCATTGATATATCTACAAACGTCATAGTTAACTTGTCCCAAAGTTGCTATTAATAAGAACGCTTCGACGAGAGCGTAACGACGCGTCGCGACTATTTGTCTCGTGTCGTCACGCTCGAGCAGATGTTGACATATCGCTCTGTTCCGTTTACATCGGCGATTTTATTAGAAACCTTGTTAGAAAAAGGTAATAAATTGAGCAATCAGTCACAACTTTTTGTTGCGAACATAGGAGTTTTCTTACATTGAGCGGTCCTCAGTTTCCATATTGATTTTAGACGTTGCTTGGAGAAAGTTTATATGTATACGGTTTACATCTATGCGACACAGACTGAAAAACATCTCCCATACTGGCTATTAAGCAAAATGCATCGACGAGTACGGGTAACGACACCAGTCCCAACTATTTGTCTCATGTCGTCACACTCGTGTGGGCGGTAACATATAGGGCCTGCGCAGACGACGGACATTGGAGGAATTTTTGTCCGCGACACGACCTTATAACTAAGAACATAAAGTTGAATTAATAACGAGGACTATCGCGTACTTTTCATGGATATACGCGATCTAAGTTCAATCTTATTTGGTTAACAATAGAGACGTGTCGCGGACAAAAAGTCCTCCGTTATCCGTCGTCTATGCTAGCTAATATATCGCTCTGTTCTGTTTACATCACCCCAGTCTTATTAGAAACCTTTGCAGTTTGTATCAAGTTTTTTTGTAGATTTCTTGACGCTGCTACGACAAGACGTAATGCCGAAACGACTTCACTGCGACACTACGCTACTGTGACAGTACGTTATGCCGACACGTCTTTACAGCAATACTACGCTTCACTTTTCATCGATCTCTATACGTTATGAAAAATAAAACTCCCGAACCAAAAATTTAAAAAGCAATAAAATTAGTTTTGACATTTATTTGTTTTCGTTTCGACCAAATGTGTAATAAAATAAATCTAATTATAATAGCATCGTAAATTTTTAGTGAAACTCTGCGTTTAGTTCAAGCACGGGTTTAGCTGTGACAAATCGTGGCAAAACCAATACATTACTATGTCCAAATGGCTTCACAATAACTAAGCGGAATACTACAGGGATGTAGACCATGTAATATATTTTCTGTTGCACAATTTACAATCATGTTTTATTGTTAGATGGTATATATTCGGCTGGACTTTCGCTATCTACGAATTTCAAGTTAAAATTACTAAACATTAAAGTTCAAAATTAATTATTATCAGACTACCATCTCTGCTACGTTGTAACGGCTCGTCGCATGACGCTAGCTACGATCATAAGATCTTTATCTGTAAATCTATCATGAGCGGTTTTTATCGACGCTCGTAGCTACATAATCGTGTCACTATTCTGTTCCTATCTTTTTTTATTCTGAGCTTATTTAGGGACTTTAACGTCACGTCAAGCGGGGTAAGTAATACAGGGTGTTTTTATTTACCATTTGGAAGGCCAACAGCGCGTAGACAGATTTTTGACATAATAAACAGTCAGCCAATAATAGATCTTCACGTATATTATGATACATATTTCGCATGATATGGTGCATATGACTACCATTTCTGCTACGCCGTGGCAGCTTGTAGTTAGGGATACGATAGTGGCAGTTGTTAAATTGCTATGTCATATCATTTTGCTGTAGTCATGCTTACCATAGCATCTGTCACTAAATCCATGACCACCAATGATATAGTTACTTTTAATTATCCTGAGCAGACGAGACTTTCGCCCTATGAAAAACGTACTTACACCCTTTATATACTTACAATTGCAATGCAATATAATGGTCGTCTTATTAAAAATTGTGTTTTTGTTACAGGTACGTAATGACGGTGACGATATTGATATGGGTATGGTGTATGTTGAACAATAATATGCTAATATCAACTATGGCATAGATCCCCATCTAGGGAAGTTATCAAGCCATAAATGTGTAATAATGATGATGACCTAAGCTCAACATCAGTACTTTATAAGATTTTAAACTTTCGCGTTCCATTATAATGATATATTAAAACAACGGGATATATAGTTTTGTTTTACATAACAAATGTCGTATTTACAGTAGAAATTTTTGTACTACACAACAAATGTCGCGTTTTAGTCCCGTTGTTTTAATATAAAATCAGTACTTTATTCCTACATGCGCGCATTATGTGTGTTCAGTCGCCATACTCCTGTCCCGACCGCGCTTTTAGTCTATTTGAAGCTTCAGTTCAATGGAGCTCGGTAGCATAGTGGTACGCTCGGCCTGCGATTGTAGCCGTTAAGCAAATTTTTTTATCTCAAGCTTTTCCGTTCTTCGGAACGCATGTTAAGCCGTTGGTTCGTTTGGAAGGCACCAATCCGCATTGGGCCCGCGTGGTGGGTCATGGCCCATTCTCTCGTTAAAATAGCTGATGACGACGAAGCTTTAGTTTAGTACTGACGTTACTGTTGCCATAAAAACTATTCTATAATATAATCCTGCTAAACTCCCACAAATGCGGCATGACGAAATAAATCTCTGCAATTTATTTTGCGGTCGAATCCAAAAAGGAATCCAGGCGTGTGTTATATTAACACTCTCCAACATTCAGAGATAAAAATAAGGCGGCATCTTGCTAATTTACGACCATTTATAAAGCTTTCAATTAGAATTGTTGTGTCTTGTTGGCAAAACTTCCTTAAGCCACTAATTGACTTCATTACTTTAAGTGGTTCTTGTGTTGTTATCGCGAGTTGAGCATTGCTAGGGTTAGGAAATAGAATTGGAAACCAAATCTTTTGTAGTATTGAAAAGGGTTTAATAATTTTATTGTTTTTTTTTTATTATAAAAAAAAACTAGTAAATTAACGTGTATCGTATCACACATGTCGGAACCATGTAGAAATGAATAGCTGTTATAACTGAAAATGAACATGAAAATAGTCTTTATTCAATTGAGCGTTTATTCAAAAACTGGCATGACAGCTGGATTATCAATGATAAAAATCCAAGTAATTAATTTTTTTAATAAACTGTATCTTAAAAAAACTAAGAAGAAACACAAAATTACACTTTTATTCATATAGTGGGATCAAACGATCCAATGTCTAATTTCAATTCAGCCGTTTCGTTAAGCTTACGTTTTACTTGCCAACTTGGTTTCCACGCCTTGCTTACTTAGCGTTGTAGTGTGGAAACTGCATAGCCGAAACCAGATGCAATTTAGAAAGAAAGAAAGAGTGTAGTTGAGCACCACCCAGCCATCACAGTCATGAATGACTATCCCAAACGGATAGGATAATCGATACTAATGAACCCAAGACCCCCGTCTCAGAAGGCTTGTTACAACTACCCCATTATTAGGCCCATTAAAATAATTAGCAAACGAAATTTTATTTCCGCCGTTTAGTTTAGCTTACGATAGGCTTGCTAACTAGGTTTCTGAATTGTTTACTTGGCGTTGTAAAATGCTGAAACTGCATTCTGCATAGCCGAAACCAGATGCAATTACGTGTTCCCACAATGCACTATCAGGGCACTGATCGATGCTGGTATCAGCTCGTCACGAATGACTATCCCGATCGGAGATCGAACCCAAACTCCTGTCCCAGTGGAGTTGAACAGTTACAAATGCACCATTTCTTAGATCCATAAAAATTTGTTAACGAAGTTACATTGCCTCTGTTTCGTTTAGCTTACGTTTTCGTTACGCGTGGCTTGTTAACTCGGCTTCCATATCATGTTTACATAATTTTGTAAAGTGTTGAAACTGCATAGCCGAAACCAGATGCATTACGCGTTCCCACAGTGCACTATCAGGGCATTGATCGATGCGGGCATGGTTAGTAAGACCAAAAGGTCTATTACACCAACGGCTTTGCCCGAGCCCGGACTGTAATCAGCTCATGCAATGAGAACCTAACACCCAGACATCACACAATTATTTGTGCCGGGCGGGAATTGAACGCAATCAGTTATAACTGCCCCATTATTAGACCCATTAAAATTAGTGAGCGAATTTTATTACCGCCTTTTCGTTAGCTTACGTTTACGTTTCGTTACGTTACGTACCTTTACGTTACGTACCTTTGGCTTGTTTACTTGTTTTCCATGCGTTGTTTGCTTAACATTGTAAAGTGTTGAAACTGCATACTGTATAGCCGAAACCAGATGCAATTACGCGTTCCCACAGTGCACTATCAGGGCACTGATCGATGCGGGCATTGTTAGTAAGACCAAAAGGCCTATTACACCAACGTGATTTACAAACGGCTTTGTCCGAGCTCCGGCTGTTATCAGCTCTCGCAGGGTTGTCACCCTTGCGAATGTTTACTACAGATCATTTAAATGTGAACGCGGCGTCAGCAGTTTCCGAATTTATTGCTTGAGGTTGCGTTGGTGGAATTTGATGCTGGTTTTATTGACGGTGGCTGTGCGCTTGTTTCTTTTTTTTATGAAAAATTAAAATGATGCTTTATATTTATCTTTTATTTTTAACCTGTCTGATACATATCAAAATCTGAGGTTAAAACAAAGTAAGTCTTGTCATAGCGAAGTGTTTGGAGGCACCATCGGAATGATACAGGTCATGTGCAAAGAGAGTTAGCTTTCTTTTAATTTGAAGACTTTGAATGAAATAACTCAGGGAGAAAAAAACAGCCCTTGATGAGTTTCTTGCCGGTTCTTCTCGTTACAAAGTCTCCCGCCGTAGGGTTTGTGAACCGATGGCGTACCTTCTTTGAGGTTCATAAGTGCTTGTAATAAATAATAATAGTGCTTAACTGAATAAATGATATTGATGGTAAATTTTAAATAGAAAAATATTGGAAAAAATTAACTCGGCCACAAGTGAATTCTCAGACGGGAATCGAACCCGCGACCTTCTTTCGAATGCAAGGATATTCCTAGCATTGATGTAACAACGTACTACCTACAGCGTATTAAAAATATAAAAGTATTGGAGAATTTCGACGGTGGTTCGCAAATCTCGGTAGCTCAGCGGTTAGAGCATTGGACCGGATTTCCAAAGGTCGCGGGTTCGATTCCCGTCTGAGAATTCACTTGTGGCCAAGTTAATTTTTTCCAATATTTTTCTATTTAAAATTTACCATAAGTATAAAAATAGCATTGAAAAATGCAAAAATACAAAATCATAAATTATTGGCAGTTGCATCTTAATCGATCGTTAAACACCTGAAAATATGTTTCTTTCGAATGCAAGGATATTCCTAGCATTGATGTCACAACGCTGGCCTACAGCGTATTAAAAATATAAAAGTATTGGAGAATTTCGACGGTGGTTCGCAAGTCTCGGTAGCTTAGCGGTTAGAGCATTGGACCGGATTTCCAAAGGTCGCGGGTTCGATTCCCGTCTGAGAATTCACTTGTGGCCTAGTTAATTTTTCCAATATTTTTCTATTTAAAATTTACCATAAGTATAAAAATGCAAAAATTACAAAATCATTAAAAAAACTTACACACCTTATTATATTGTTACAATAAAATTCTAGCGTTCTTTATTGAATGTCCTATAAAATTGCTTGAAAAGAGTGAATTAAACCATCTCTGTTGTGGCGTGAGTCTGAATATTTAATATTATAAATGCGAAGGTGTGTTTGTTTGTCCTTCCTCAAGCTCTAACGACTAAGCAACCAATCGATTGATGTTTGGCATAGAGTTAGTTGAAAGGACGATATGTCCACGGGAACGAGAACCACACGGGTAAAACCGCGGGCAGAAGCTAGCATATTATAAATGTAACATTTTTATTGGTTCTGCTACCCGTAACAAAAGCAAACAAAAGTGGAATCAAATCAATGTGATCTGATATTTATTTCGAATTACGCACTCTTAGTATCGCATACTCCTCCGTAATCAAATCGGGCTCACCCACCGTAGAAGTACGTGCAGAAATAAATGTACGTGATATTAATAATACAAAACACTAACTTGACGCTCATTCCTTTCAAAGTAAATTGCTGTGAGAAATAACGAACAACATTTTTCGAAGCTAACTTCCTATATTATAAGAAAGTTTCTTCAGCGAAACCTGCTTCCACATCTATATAAATGAAAGTTTGAGAATACCGATGGAGATGTCGTGATATGCATTCGTAATATCACGTGGGCAAAACGACGTGGAACATTTATTTAGCAATAACTTAAACAGGAGATTTTCCTTCTGGGCCATACAAAATATTTTACGGTATCCAACCCGTTACATTATTTTCCACAATCATACCATTTATGAGCAAAATAAGTTTAATTTAGAATACGTTTAAACATAGATACTGGAAATTATATACTTTTATAGTCAGTGAAATTGTTTTTCTGGTGCTTAATTGCGGAGGTAGTCAAATTCCAACTATACATTTTGAACAAAAATATGTACTATTTTCAATTTTTTTCTCGTAGCAATGTGCCTATATGTGCCTGTTTTTGAGGCGACACTATAATTATTTCAATTTCTATATTTCAATACCATAATCTGTTCACGAAAACATGCTAGTACTGAAGAATTTGCTCGATAGTGATTGGCTGAAGATAAGGCGCATTGCCTAAGACGCCATACGACTGAAGCTAGATAGCAATGAGATTTTTCAGATAAGGCGAAAAAACCACGAAATCACTTCGTAGTAAATAACTATAGCTATTTAAACAGAAATGGAACTATGCGATGCTAAATACTAATGACCTCCACTAATTAAACCAAGTTTCTATAGTTGTAACCCCATTAGAGGATAATCTTGAATTTTTCGAAAAGAAAAAGTGTCGACGTAAAATCATTAAATCGTGTGTCTGAAACTTTACAAATCTAGAAAAAGGTATGAAGAAATACATATATTATTACCAGATTTGTAACATCTCTAACCGCCCTATAGTTTTATAACAAAAAGTACGTACTTATTTAGTATAGCGTCTTAACTTCAGCAAATCACGAGCGAGCGGATTGCTTATGCGCTTTAACTTCAGCCAACCACGACCGAGCAGTCTCAGTACCAGCATGCGTAGCACGCACACCTCGACAACAGCTTTCTCGACACTTTTCCCGTGCGAGCGCATTGTCTGTCCTGCTCACACCGTACTGATATGAGCGGGACAGATATCGCGAAATAAAGGTCGACAGCGAGTCGCGGTGCGCATGCTACGCTGGCAGCTCGTTTCGGTGAACAGACTAAAAATGCGTAACACGCAACTTCTTTTTATTTATTTGGACAACCAACAAGATCATACCTTAAATGCTAGGAGTTACAGCCAGTGGTTATGAGAATTGGTGCTGTCTTAAATAAAGGTTGCCACGGAAACCAAACGCAAACAAAACCAAGTTAACAGAATAGTTGGGAGCATAAGACGTCCCTTAACTTAAAAAAAAAAATCTTTTTTTTCACTAAAATTTATTAGTAAAAGGAAATACTAATATAAATCTTCTTCATCAGCAATTTTTTTTATTTCCCCACTGCTGGGGCACTGCCCTGCTTTATGGATAGAAAAGGAGAATGGGCCATGACCCACCACGCGGGCCCAATGCGGATTGGTAGTTTATACTAACTAATATAAATACTTAAATTAAAAGTAATTATAATTTAATACTGAAACTAAACTTAATGAAGACAATTTATTTTTTACCGACTTCAACAAAAAAGGAGGGAGGTACTCAATTCAACCCGTTTTTTTTTTTGTCCGATGTATGTATACCGATTACTCCGGTGTTGGTGATCCGATTTTAATAATTGTTTTTTTGTTCGATTGGGTACACTGTCAATTTGGTCCCATATAAGTCTCATTGAGATCCGATGATAATCTTCGGAGATATGGGGCCTAATGTCATGGAAGTCATGAAACAATTATATCATCCAGGTAATTGTTAGATTCTTGTTCGAGCTGAAGTTTCACGCAATAACTACTGAGCGGATTTTGATGAAACTTTTTGTTAAATAGCTATTGGTCCTCGCCAACATACCTATAGGCTATAAACCCTCAATAAGTTTTTAAAAAAAATTAAGTCCAAGTCGGTTTTAATTTTTTTATAAAAAGTTTTTTTAATACTTTCTCATTAAGTTCAATGATTAACATACTTACCAACATTTTATTTTTGTGTCTTCCATAACTTCCGACCGATGTTTTGTATAGTAAATCTTTACTCCATAACTCCCCAGCTCGAATCATAAATCATCTTGGGAGAGTACATGTTATGCTACTACAGGTTACAATAAACCTTCATAAAGGGTGTATTTCCCTTGTAAACATAGTAATGTATGCCTGAGTAGGATTTAACAGTGCACGATAAAGTATAATCGCTTGAATCGGGTACTGCAGGCACGATGAGAAATATGTGCCTGTTTTTAATAATTAATAAATACTGTTATTTAATTTCACTGGTATTTTTCTATTAAAATCCTAATACAATAAGTGCGAAAGTAATGTCAGTTTGTTTGTTTGTTACTCTTTCACGCTAAAACTACAGAATGGATTCGCATGAGATAGTAGATAGTCTGGATTACAACTTAGGATACTTTTTATCCTGATATCCCGACGGGAACGGGAACCACGCGGGTGAATCCGCGGGTGGATAATTTAATTCAGATTGAAATTTGATTGGCTGAAAAATTAGTATTATTACAAGAAATTTACAGAATAAAAAAAAACAACCCAGCTATACTAAAAGAAGGAACTTTGATTACTGATACAATTTTTAAAGAAAGTAATTTACAATCGACTTGATACTTATATTAATTCCCTTAATTTTCATTACCAAAAGAATACGGTTTTAGGCTCAAAATATCATATACGTTGTCAGGTACTATAGACATTGTTACCAAATTGAAAATAGTAAAAATTTATGATTTTGTAATTTTTGCATTTTTTCAATGCTATTTTTACACTTATGGTAAAGGTAGCTCAGCGGTTAGAGCAATGAACCGGATTTCCAAAGGTCGCGGGTTCGATTCCCGTCTGAGAATTCACTTGTGGCCGAGTCAATTTTTTCCAATATTTTTCTATTTAAAATTTACCATAAATAGCAAAAACTATAAATCTTTTTTTATCGATTTGAAAAAAGCGTTCGATACAGTCTGCCACAATATTTTTATAAATAAGCTTAACGACATAGACATTACAGGAACATCTCATAAACTTCTAAAATTATACCACTCTGATCGTTATCACATAGTCAAACTGTCGGAATAGCACCCCTAAACTGATAACGTACGGAGTTCCTCAAGGCTCAATTCTGGGACCTTTGCTCTTCCTGATTTATTTCATTATGATTTCCTCACACCCACAGTATAACCTTCGAAAACTACTATACAATAAAATACCTAAAGATATCAAAGAAACCAAAAGTATGATAGCATTTTAAAAGTATTAAAAACATATTTACAAAATCATAAATAATAAAGTGCATTCATGATGTTTAATATGATATTTACAAATAAAACAAAACCTGAATTACAAAATAAGAATAAAAAGTAAATAAAAATCGTAGAGAAAATTACAATTACGATAATAATACTTATACATTGAAATAAACTTATACTTATACTCTGTGAAGCAGCCGCACCTAGCTCAACTTCTTTGGATCCATGTATCTGTGTCCACCGGCTTTGTTGTTGTTTTTTTGCATCATGAATAGTCCTGCCTGTAATTTGTAATTATCAGCTTGCCCACATTATTGTTATAAGTAAATACTTAAGTATATTCAAACATAATATTAATTGCCTGGCTTTGTTTCTTTAATTTATTTCATTGTAAGTGACTTTAAAAATTCTTATGAGAATAAAGGTCTTAAATCATATTGTTGTGATGTAAATTTCAACGTATGAAGTTTTCTGACGTTTCAATGATTAGTAAGTATCTACGCGTGAAAACACTATTAAATAAATAAATATCCGCATACAATCACACCAATTATCTAGTCCCACATTAAGATTCATGAAGAACTTGTGTTATGGATACTAGATAACATAACATACATAAACATACATATATACTTTTTTTTTGTAAATACATACTTAATATACATATTAAACACCCAGACCAAGACAAATAGACATGTTCATGCACACAAATATTTGTCTTGTCCGGGGATCGAACCCGGGACCTCTGGCGCAGAAGGCGGGGCGGTCGTCAAAATTAATGTGATTATGGGAACCAACTTAGAAATATTGCCCTTTTGGACTCTGGTAATACCTACGTCATTTGCGTTAACCCATACCTTCTCTATTTACTTTAATAATATGAAGTTGAAGGCATTTGTGTAGTGTTAACATAAAATGAAACAGCCGTGTTCACGGATAAATGTTGACCCATCTACCCGCAGTCTCATCTGCCACTACACCTCACAGGTATGAGAGAGAAATGAGGATTGAGTGTGGTTTATATTGGTAAGGCTGATGGTGAGTGGTTCCAGTATCAGCGGGCTTTGCTCGGGCTGTAGAAATGCATGCAGGTATTGTTCATATAATATTCTCCCATTTATATTATAAGAAAACATCCACAGAAGGAATAAATTAAATGAAATATCACTCTATTTGTCTTCGAACAATACAACATTAATTGCATCATACATTATTCATTATTCAGTTTTTTTTTTCTATTTTACTTCAATCAAAGTGTTATATAATTTGCAGAGTCGACAAGTGAAACATGGAGATATGAAATAATGAGATTTAATTAGGAGTTCCTTGTATTAGAACCCTTTGTTGAAATTCTCAATGATATTCTGAAATTTTCTTTCTTAATCCGCTTACACTGATACCCCACGCCTACGTGCACCATTCCTTGTGCGAATTGATGTAAGTTATTAGGGTTGTTTCACACGCACCCTCGCATTACAACTAGTTGGCATAGTTCCTACAAAGTTCGTCTTGTGATTCCAAAACGCCGCGGCGTTGTTCTGAGCATGAAAAGTAACATAAACACGATTTATATCAGCTGAATGCGTATAATGATAGTCTTTGAGTTCTTATATAATGGGGAGTAGGGGAGATTTTCTCCATCATCGCACTTAAGGAAATTATCTGTCCGTAATTACTGCGTAGTGTTCATGGTTATGAATAAATGGCACTTAGAAGAGTTTTAGATGAGATAAACTTGTATTCTACTATAGTTTTTTTTATGAACGGCGGGGAGTCTCTTAGCCTGATGTTAAGAATGATAAGACTGAAGATGGTACGGACTATGCTATGTACTGTAAACTTTAATGAAGTTCGCATATTGCAATACTAGCTGGCAAGCTTAGTTCTGCTGCCTACACTATTAGAAAAGTCAGACAACTGACTGATATAGAAAGTGCTAGGGCTGTGTATTTCAGTTATTTTCACAGCATCATGTCGTATGGTATTCTTTTGTGGGGAATAGTATCTTAGCTAAAATTTTCAAGAAAAAGGTATACTGAAAGCTGCTTCTCAATTTCCTTTAAATTGTATTATTTTGTACGGCGTAATATCAACATGTATACCAAACATGGTGATTTGCACGATCGAAATACTAGAAATATAAATAAACTTATTATGCCTCGGTACCGATTGAAGAAGGTCCATGGATCTTTTATGGGTTTAGGTATACGTATACGTATCTATCATAAAAATCCAGATAATATTTTGAATTTGCCTTTCGAAAAGTTTAAGATGAATACAAAAGATTGTCTTCTCAAAAAATATATTATACTTTAAAAGATTACTTGAATGATGATATTATGTTCATAAATATTTCGTTTTATTTTTTCGAAATTGTAGCAGTGTCATTCAATTAGTGTTTTTTTTATAAAGCATTAGATTGAACTTTTAACGCAGGTAGCTTGAGAATGTCATACTCTCTTTAAACATTTCTGCGGTGGTGTCGTGTGAGGCGGGTCGCTACGTTCCCTAAAATATGGTTGAGCGAAACGATGGCTGGTTCGTGCGTCATGCTTTTGAACGGGTGCTGCCAGCGGATGGATCTGCTTATGTCTGCTTGTGTTAAAATTTGTTGAGATATATATTTTGTTTTGATTTTATGTTATTTATGATGTTTTGAGTTGAGTTCTATAATTATTCCAATTATATAAAAGTTTTTTTTTGGTTATCAAACTTTAATTACGCTTTGTGATAATGACACAGCTGATGCGTCTTCTAGTAACATTGTTGTGTTTTACATTAATGCACTTTTATCTTTCTTTTTTTGCTGTTGCCATTGTATTTTTTATATTTATACAGCTAAACATGAGCACCTGAACAACATGAGGAACTTTACAAAAAAATTGCGATGAGGCCAAGGCAGGTCAGACAAACACTAAAATAACTTTTACTCGATCAACAGGAGATAAGCAGAGCTTGCGAGGTGACACTGTACGTTTATTTTGATCTGAGGATACACTCATACACCCCCTGCCTACATTCAAAATTGCAATTGTGCAGTTCTCACCTTCAAAGCATGATGTGTGGGTACGTGATACGCAGTCATTTTAAGAACTTCATTCATTCAAGGTGGAAGAAACATAAAAGTGCGTTAGATTATGATGAATTTTCTCTTCTTCGCAAAAGGCAACAAAGAGTACAAAATGACTGCTATAATAGATTCACGTATAACACCGAGGAGGCTATAAAATCGACACCAAAGGCGTTCTGGAGTTATGTTAAGGCCTTGCGCGGCGGTTCCAGCTACCCAAAAAATGTAACATATGGCCAAAACTGTTATACTGATGGTAAAGATATATGTGACGCATTCAATAACTTTTTTCGTACCGTATTTAGGGAATCATCGTCGAGCAACATTGTTTCGGAATCCGGGGATAACGGTGGTGATGTAATGGCCGACTTACACATCTCAACTGATGTTTTAGAACGGGCTTTAAAAAAATTGGATGTCTCCAAAGGTTCTGGTTGTGATGGAATCCCACCGATATTTTGGGTAAACTGTATAAAATCGTTATTACTTCCAATATACATAATCTTTAATAGCTCTCTTAGATGCGGTGTTTTCCCATCGGTTTGGAAAAGAGGTCATATTTTGCCATTGCACAAGAGCGGGTCTAAGACTAAAGTTGAAAATTATCGCGGTATTACAATCCTTTGTACCATAGGCAAACTTTTTGAGAAACTTGTTTATGAAGCCATTTACCCACTTCTTATTAGAAGTATTCCCGTTAGTCAACACGGTTTTATTAAGAAGCGTTCAACTATTACGAACCTGACGTGTTTTGCAGACTATGTTCTAAAGAATATGGATGGGGGCGGTCAGGTTGATGTGATCTACACGGATTTTGAAAAAGCTTTCGACCGCGTGGATCACATCATCCTGCTAAACAAACTTCAATTTTTAGGAATACGGGGTAATTTGCTTAGATGGATGGAATCATATTTAAGAAATCGTTCCCAAGCGGTTATAGTAGGCGGTTACAGATCAGACTTTGTTAGTATACCTAGTGGCGTGCCTCAAGGCTCTCATTTGGGACCCTTGTTTTACAACGTATACATTTATGATATTGGAAATTCTATAATAAACTCAAAACACCTGCTTTACGCAGACGATAAAAAAATCTTTTGCAGAATAAAAAGTTATAATGATTGTGAGAATGTTCAAAAGGATTTAGATAATTTAGTTCAATATTATAATCTTAATAAAATAAATATTAACATAAAAAAATGTCAATGCGTACGTTTTACTCGCAAGCAAAAGCCAATAATTTATCCTTACTCATTTAACGACTCTCAAATTATCACAATGTCGGAAGCTCGTGATTTGGGGGTGCTTTTGGATGATAAAATGTTACTATCTGATCAAGTTGACTCTGTTGCTGTAAGAGCATACAAAAACTTAGGTTTCGTACTACGTTCGTGCAAACCATTCAAGAATATATTTACTGTAAAATGCGTGTATTTTGCATACGTCCGTAGCTTATTAGAATATGCGTGCTCGATATGGTCACCCCAATATGCATGTCACATTAATCGTCTCGAAAAGATCCAAAAGATTCTTATTAAACATCTTAATTATCGTTACGGTAAGTCCGCTGGTTCATATGTCGAAGCTTGTCTTACTCACAATTTACTTACTCTTGAAGATCGGCGTAAACTTTTGGATATGTGTCTTTTGCATGATATTTTGAACGGACGCATCGACTGCCCAGAGCTTTTGGCTGGCATAGTTTTTCGTACCCCTAAACGTCGCACAAGGCATACACCACTACTCCACGTACCATTATGCTCTACAAACTATGCTAAGAATAGTCCACTATCACGTCTTGCTATGTTGTATAATGAGAAGTTCAGTGATCTTGATATCTTTACATTATCTAAGCCAGCTTTCAAAAAAGCTGTGTCTGCTTTGCTGATTAGTAAATCATAAAATTTAATTCAATTATACTAATAAGGATTTGTTTACTACTAAATAATTTAAGGTCCCAAATCATATGGTAGCTGTTACAAGTTTTGGTATCTTTGGTACCTATGCTGCCTCACTGTCCGGTTTGTCCTTGTAGGTATTATTGTTGTAATGCATGAACACATTGGATATATAGATAGATATAATACAAGTTGAAATTAAAGTTGACATAATATACTTACATAAAAAATAAATGATCGGTACGGTAACAATTAAATATTTTTTCAATGATAAGTCGACTATAATTAATTAGTTGGAAATAGGAAATAAATATTGTTTTATTTACATTGCCATCGTTTAACTTTAAACCAACATCTGCGTTCATATTTGTTGGATTTTCATATAAGTTTTTATATAATTTTGCTTGTTATCATGTTTACTCTATTACGAATATTATGCTATTAACATATTATGTTACGTTAAATATTTAACTCTATTACGAAATACATTCAGACATACACACTCACATACATACACGTACACACACATACACACACGCACACACTATGTTTACTAGCTAGGCTGATATTTTTGTGTCGTTGTTTTTTGTTCTAATTGAGTTATTGGCTTAAATTTTTAAGGAAACCTGTAATTGGTCTTACTATTATAGTGTACACAATTTTTGTCAATTATATTTGTAACACTGTTGGTTTTCAATAAACAAAAATAAATAAGAACTATGTATATTTAGCTGTTTTAGTAAATTAACTGGACTTCACATACATCCATGATACCTTTGTGCCAAAGGGAATAGTAACATTGCAACGATAAATGCAACGTAACGACTGAAGATAG
This sequence comes from Chrysoteuchia culmella, assembly GCA_910589605.1. Classification (NCBI taxonomy): domain Eukaryota; kingdom Metazoa; phylum Arthropoda; class Insecta; order Lepidoptera; family Crambidae; genus Chrysoteuchia; species Chrysoteuchia culmella. Next base: position 14,224,619 of record OU342661.1, read on the forward strand.
AAGATTCTCAGATTCTAGATTCTAGCGATAGAAGATAAATTTGAAAAAAAAAATGCGTTTCAATGAGAACAACAACAACATCAGCAGCGAGACAAGTTTATCGAGAAAAAAGAATGAGGTCATAAGTATTCAAGATAATGAGAAACATAACAAAATACCATATTCATTCAATGATAAAGAGAAGAAGCAACATACGAGTAGAAGGAACGCACGTTTATTGACACCCCCCGGCACACGAGGCACTACCGCGCGTGCTAGCAAATTGCCTCGCGAGGCAATCGCATATCCACATCATAGTGGCAACAACCACCGGTATCAGACCCAGAGGCCCCGGGTTCGATTCCCAGCAGAGGTTTGGTTGGTGGTATGACTTGTTGTAAGTCCGCCTGGCCAGCCACCACCATCTTATCTAAGACTGACGCCATAACAATAAGGTTTTCAGCTCTGTTCGAGCAGTTAAAAATAAGATAGCCAGTTCCTCAGTTATTGAGGATTCTGGGAGAGGCTCGCTTCTATCTTCAGCCTTTTCAATATTTAATGTTAGGAGTCTCCCCGTTGTTCATGAAAAAAAACACGAAGCTGCCACACTTCTCGATATTTAGATTTTAACTTCCTGATCTTCTAAAGTTTAGAATCTAAACAATCAAGAAACGATATCAGTTTCACCAAAAACAATACGCTTCCGCTACGCCAGATCCATTAATATCGGACCCTCATTAATATGCAGGCGAAGCGATTAATTCCAAGATATTAAGAGATGAAAGCGACAAGATTGACCCTCAGGCTGCTAGTAAATACTGAAAGGGTCACTTTATCTCCCAAATGACTCTCGATAATCTCCAGCGTTTTTATGCTTTAAAATAACTTTTATGGGATAATGATAATAACACTTTTTACGTGTCTGAAACGAGTGATAAGATTAGATTATTAAAACTAATAACGTTTGACGACGTTATTTTAAAATTATTATCAGAAAATAAAAAGTGATCCTCATTAAATTGAGCCACAAAAAATATTAATGCACATCTTTTCGCTGATTTGACTTTAATTTGGTGAGCGAGCATTTAGATATCCTTGTGGTTACGTCGGAATAGTATGATATACTGCTAAACACAACCCTTATCATACTCAGGCATAATAGTGAAGTATTTTAACAAAAGGTTTTTTTATCTACAGCTAACAAAGTCAGAAATTATCATCACGTGTAAACGCCAACAATATCCATATCAATTTGCAATAAGTAGAGTGCTCGAATGTTCCAATAAACTTTAACGTTATGTCTCGAAAGTTGGGCCATGAATTGAGTCCCCTTCATAAGCTTACATAAATCTCGAATACAATACTATTAAATTTATCAATGGCTGTTCATTCCCGGGGCGGATTCGCTAAGGATCTCGAAAAGTGCCCGGATACGGCAATAAACGTTGAGGAACGGCCTTCGATCTAAGCAGAATTAGAACGAAGCTGAAGGAAAGTTCACAGTGGACGCTTCGTTCTACAATTTACTACAATGCACGTACTTAATTCAGAATGTATGACCAACTGACAGAGATACATTAGCATATACTTTTTGTTATTAATTACGATTAAATTCATAGAAAAAATATATGATTGATCCCGAGACCTTAATAATAAAGACATGCAATAGGCCCCTGATAATCCATATCAAAGATAATCAGCCCTGCGCAGCTTCAATCAAGCGGCTTCCCGCAACCTTCACACCTCCACATTGCAGCAGTCTCACCAGTCAGCTTTCCACCACAACAGTCCTGTCTCTTCGCATTCCAGTCACCAACTTTTTCGCAGAACAGGTTCTTCAAGTTGACTATCGACTCAAGAAGTTAGACAAATTTGCAAATTTTTTCTTTAGTAATTAATATTATACCTAGTAATTAAAACGATGCGACTAAAAAGAGAATTACCCATTTTCATCTGATTGTATTTCTTGAACAAATTTCTAAATTCCGTTTTTATTTCATTTTCTACTGCAAGCCAATAGCCTTAATGATAATGGTCCTTTTATTTTAATACGGAAGATGATTTCCAGTATCAGCCTCTTTAAAACAGGTACTCAGAACTCAACGTTATAACATCAGAATATAAAACTTAATTTGCCTGAAACGCTCCTGATAGTTGGACCTCTGAGCAAATCGCTTGTAAAATATTACCTTACATAATAATATATCTGATATTAGCTTAATTTGCTGAAGGGAAGTCACGACGACGCAATACGACACATCTGTCGACGCCAGACACTTATTTAATCTTCCAGTGATTTATGGAATAATTATTCTAAAAGCGTTATAAGCAATCTTTAACGTTAACGTCTTAGCTTTAGGGTTGCTAATAGGTCTACTGATTTCTCCCTTGACGTCTTTAGATATAATTTTCTCTTGATTAGTAAACGACCGGATTTGGTGAGACCTAGCGTGTAAAGGACACCGGTGGCTGTTAAATTATTTTGTTAGCAGTAATTAATACGATTAAGCCATATTTCCGATACCAAAAGTAAATAGCGCTCAGTAAATGTGTAGGGCTAAGCTTTGCTAGTACGCAGCATTCACTTCTTGGAAAAAAATGGTGAAATTAAGCCTCTACCTTAGTTATAAGTTTTTAATTTTGCATTTTACAATGCTATTTTTCGTGATAAATAATAAACAAGAAAATATACTAGAATTATCTTATGTTGCCGGATTCCCAAGGTTGCGAGTTCGAATCCCGTTAGGGCGACATGAGTTATGATGTTTTCTTCTAGTATATTTTTATGCTTAATATTTAGTGCAAGTTTTTTCTACTCACGGTCGATAGCGTGCTCGTTGATTTTTGTATGAAATCAGCGGCCCGTTATCTAACGGATTATGCCAAGGACTACATCAACCCCATACAAAAACCTTACGCGCTCACTATCGCCCGTGAGTAGAAAAAAAGTCGCAATAAGCACTTTGGTCTAACGTAGAAATTCATGAAGGTATATTGGTGTTCTCCCAGTTGAGAACACCAATATACTATGTATGTACTCGTTTTTTTTTAAATATATGAAAAATCAAAACTGGAATGAAATTAGCACAGAAGCAGTCATTATCAATAACTTGTTTTCAAATCTTATCATTATAATTTAGTTACCACACTCACAAAAATAATACAAGTTAATGTCCGATAACACATTTAGTGTTATCGGACTTGACGGCAAAATGCATTTGTAGCAGAAATCATTTTAAAATGAAAGACAAATCATCTTAAATTGAAATAAAACAACTGAAAGGAATTAAAGTGCACACTCTCATTAAAAACACATTTAGATTTTAAAATTTGATGATATATTTTTTTGGTTTATGGATTTACAGAAGTTAACAAGAGGTCATAAGATGACTAGATACTAATTCTAATCTAATTCCGTTTGATTATTAAAGCAAACAACCATTTTAATATTTAGAACTAATTAAGTAATTAGAACCAGTTATACCCTTAGCAGTATCACTTGCCAAAAATACAATAAATTCTGCTATTTCTTCCGGCTTTGAGACTCTGTTTAGTGCGGTACAATTTGCTTCGTTCTCCAAAGATGTTTGATGAAATTAAATTAATTGTTCCGCGGCTGTAATTATACATGTTTTGTTTAATTTAGACAAATTTATCATACAACACTACAATAAATAAAAAGCACACCCTTTTAAACTTTTCTTTTACCATCATCCATCATCAGCCTGTGGACGTCCACTGCTGGACATAGACCTCTCCTAGTTTACGCCTATTGTGGTGTTCATAGGAGGCTATTAGCCTACTGCTACTACGCTGGCCAGACGAGTTGGTAGAGGGTTTGTTTCAAGTTTTCCTTCTCTCGCACAGGTGTTCAATGCATCGAGCATCTTAGTCGACTCTTACGACATTCCAGGCATGTAAGGGAGTGGTGACACTTGTACTCTTAGGCCGTCACCACACGGCACTTTTTTTGCACCATAAGACTAAACGGCCTAGACGTAAATACCACAAAAAATACGCTGGGGTTAAAATTCGTATACCAAGACACTTTTGAACAAAAAGCCTAGAAATTATATTTATTTTATAGTTTATTCTACATCGTTTCACCATTAAAAAGCACATGCTTTCACGAGATGCATTTCACAAGAAATGTGAATAAATAATCACCCATACTCTACAAAAAGAAAGACCGTATTCTGGCTTCCGGCACTTGGATCGTTATCGTAATCGACCGTTATGCTTCAAATATTAGCCACTTGTAACATTTTTGAACTAACATCACTATTATTTTCGTATTTGTCAAAAGTAAAAAAGTTAAGATTCTCTAAAAATATTTATATATATATTTTTTTTAAACCACCTTTTTTTCGTAAAATAAGGTTGATATAATGATGAAGAGTCTGACAAAAAAATGAACATCGTTAGGATCGTGCCAAGATCGTCAAATTAATTCGCACCCCCAACGACTCAGGAAAAAGTTTGCAAAAAACTTTCGAAACCTCATCGGGGAGAATGGCTGGAGGCTTTCAATACTGCACCGGCAGTGGGTAAAGTTTTAATTTGAAATGTTAGATCCCATTTCTCAAAACAGATATTTAAATACAAATTATTTAACAAGACGATGGTAACGAAATGCTGCTGAATTGATTCGATATTCATTCAAACGGCTCTTGGTAATGGAACCAAGTGGTCAACTTTCTTAATTATTGAGATAAATAATCTTATTTACAACAATATTGTTTTACAGATTATGAAAGACAAGTTTTAAGATTAGTAAAAAATCGTCGGTTACCACGATATGATACCGAGCGCAGAAGAACTCACTAACCATATTATATTGGCGAATAAAAAATACAGTAGGTAGGTAGGTATATTATCAATCATAATTTTAGGTCTGTCACAAGCATTTTATACAAAGTTATATTATTATGTAACGACTTTTCAGTTACTTAAGCAAACAGCCATTTTCAGTCAAGTAATTAGAGCCAGTGATACCCTTAGCAGCGTCACTTGCCAAAAACGCAATCAACTCTGCTATTTCTTCTGGGTCTGAGACTCTGTTAAGTGCAGTTGCGTTTGCTTCGTTTTCCCAAGATGTTTGTGACTCAATATTTTCAATAATATCAGTTTTTACTGGTCCTGGACTCACAATGTTCACTCTTACTCCATGTGGGGCTAATTCCAACGCAACTCCGCGTGAGAAATGGTCCAATCCTGCTTTAGCAACACAGTACACCTGCCTGTTAAAGGTTCTTACGATAGAAGAGCCGAGGACACTGGAAATATTCACTATGTTTCCCTTAGTTTTGATAAGGTGAGGCGCAGCTAATGTCGTTAAATGGATGGGTGCACGAAGGTTAGTATTTATTACTTCGTCGAAGCCACTGTAAACTTTTCCATCTAAAACCGTGCCATACCTTAGTATCCCTGCGTTATTCACAAGCACGTCAAGTTTACCATACGTTTCTATAGTATCGTTAACAATCCTAATGGCGTCTACTTCAATCGACACATCTGCTTTTACAACTAGTGGTGGCTTGCCTACTTCAGCACATTTCTTCTCAACATTTTTCAATTTCGGTTCGTTTCTTCCCACTATTACCACATCGGCACCATATTTTGCAAACAATACAGCCGTGGCAGCTCCAATACCGGAGCTTGCTCCTGTAACAATTACTACTTTATTTTCAAATTTCATTTCGTACACTGCAAACTCTTTAAAGATAAATATTGAACTGCATTAAATAATAAGTCTTATCAACTTTTTTATCAGTCTGAGCTGAGTTTAGCACAATCTAACTTAGTAATCTTTAGAATTATCAATGAGTTCGATTATTAAACACGTCGAACCACTCGGCAGAATATGTTGGAAACCTAATTATAACAACTTTGTATTACTATATTTTATGCAAATAAATAAATAATAATAAAATTAAAGCGCTTGTGGCAGATTACATGTCAATCAGATATCTTGTAGACCTAACATAGAGTACGTAAATGGTATAAATACCTTTTTCACCTCACACGCTCTGAAAAGGAGGTTTTGTCAATCAGTTAAGGAGTAGAAAATCGCTTTTTGCGGCCTAACGCGGCAAAGGGTTTTTTTAATTTAATACCTAAAAATATGTCTTAATGCGTTCCGAATAGCACTATTGACTTTTTGTTACATTTTAATCTTAATTAAAATAGCTTTAAATTAATTATAATACTCCGTTTTGGTTTTATTATATTATTTTAGTTCATTGAATCATGAAAACAATGACAATAAGATTAATTTAATTAAGATTAAAACTCTTTTTTATAAAAAAAAATAGCTGAGATAGTGAGATTTTACAACCTATGATTGGATTTCGGAACGTGACATAAATCTTTATTTTTAAATTGTCTTTGTCTTGTACCTACCTCATGTCAGTGTCAACATTTACGGAATCGTTTTATTGTTATTTATAAGTAACAATATATTCCTACTTTAAATAACTTTGAATTAACTATAATACTCCCTTTTATATTATTTCAGTTTTTTATATCATTAAAACAACGAGAATAAGGTATATTTAGATTAAACTTTTTGCTTCGCTTCGCTCAGGATTCAATCTTTGAACCACTCGCTACGCTCGTGGTTCAATCCAAGAATGATTTTAAGCACATTAGATATTTAGAATCGTACGCAAACCTCTAGTCAGTTTAGTCTATAAATTCCAGTTTCAAAGACATAGTAAGTGAACGTACAATTGATTTATTCAATTGTGGAAAACTGTGTACACGGGAAATACTTTGATGCTAGAAAATCAGACGCCTCACTTCATTTTCAGGACAGTAGAATAAACCAAAACATAAAACCAATCAATCAAACAGATCGACCGTGTAGCGTTTTAGATCACAAACTATTTTCATATTCACAAAGCTCTTTCATACATTTCGAGTTATTTGGTGATGTATACGTAAAACATTCGACAATGTGTGATAAGCCTAAAATTAACATGTACACCAAAACCTGCCGACCGACTCCACCTACTATTTTTGAGAAAACAAAACCAAATTTTAGTAGTAAAGATTTTGAAAGGAATGTAAATAACAAGAAATAAATAAATTAGTTATTTCTAATGGTCCACAACAAGTCACAGTTTTAAATGTCGTAATCAATGCAAAAACTCTAGACTGCCATATTAATATATAAAGGACATCAGGCATTCTGGTCCAAAAACAAAATAGTGAGCGGCCAGATCCGGGACTATTTTCAATAGGTAGTTCCTATTAAGACCTAAAAAAAAATATATGGACTTAACCCTGTCACCGCATAAACTGAGTAGCTATATCGAGTTAAAAATCTCGACAAAAAAAAAATGAGCGGCCAGACCCAAGATTATTTCCAATAGGTAGTTCATACTAAGGCCTAAAAAAAATTATATTGACTTAACCCTGTCACCGCATGAACTGAGTAGCTATTTCGAGTTAAAAAATCTCGACAAAAAAAAAAGTGAGCGGCCAGACCCATGATTATTTCCAATAAGTAGTTCATACTAAGGCAAAAAAATATATATGGACTTAACCCTGTCACCGCATGAACTGAGTAGCTATTTCGAGTAAAAAAATCTGGACATAAAAAAAGTGAGCGGCCAGACCCAAGACTATTTCCAATAGGTAGATCATAGTAAGACCTAAAAAAATTTATACGGACTTAACCCTGTCACTGCATGAACTGTGTAGCTATTTCGAGTTAAAAAATCACGACAAAAAAAAGTTAGCGGCTAGACCCGAAATGATTTCCAATAGGTAGTTCATACTAAGGCCTAAAAACATTTATATGGACTTAACCCTGTCACCGCATGAACTGAGTAGCTATTTCGAGTTAAACAATCTCGAAAAAAAAAGTGAGCGGCGGAAAATTTAACTACCTATTGGAAATAATCTTGGGTCTGGCCGCTCTCCTTTTTTTTGTCCAGAATTTTTTAATTCGAAATAGCCACTCAGTTCATGCGGTGACAGGGTTAAGTCCGGATAATTTTTTTAGGCCTTACTATGAACTAGCTATTGGAAATAATCTTGGGTCTGGCCGCTCACTTATTTTTATGTCGAGATTTTTTAACTCGACATAGCTACTCAGTTCATGCGGTGACAGGGTTAAGTCCGTATAATTTTTTTCAGGCCTTACTATGAACTAGCTATTGGAAATAGTCTTGGGTCTGGCCGCTCACTTTTTTTTATGTCCAGATTTTTTAACTCGAAATAGCTACTCAGTTCATGCGGTGACAGGGTTAAGTCCGTATAATTTTTTTAGGCCGTACTATGAACTAGCTATTGGAAATAGTCTTGGGTCTGGCCGCTCACTATTTTTTATGTCCAGATTTTTTAACTCGAAATAGCTACTCAGTTTATGCGGTGACAGGGTTAAGTCCGTATAATTTTTTTTAGGCCTTACTATGAACTACCTATTGGAAATAATCTTGGGTCTGGCCGCTCACTTTTTTTTTGTCTAGATTTTTTTACTCGAAATTGCTACTCAGTTCATGTATTGTAACTATGCCATTTCGTTCTAGCCTTATGGATGGATGAAACCTCTATAATGGTTAGAAACTCCGTAGTCTCACTCTATGGTAATCAAATTATATTTTTATCTGTTCTGTCTAAATTCAAATTTTCTCCGTTCCACGTTTCCTGTTCGGCTCATTTTGACGTAATCGTACAGAAACCAGCTACCTAAACGGTACTATTTTAAAGTTTGGTAAATAATTTATTTTTCTAAATACATCAGGAACCCGATACACGGGGTAAGCATAATTAGCTACTTTTTTACTCGTTATTTAGATTCAGTATTTATAACTAGGACTTTTCTATGTCTTTGTATTTTATATTGTTTCAGTTCCTTATTTCCATTATTTATCGTTTAATAAAACAAGTCTCCTGTAAACGATATTTTTATTTCGTTTCCAATTTATTAAAACGAGTGCGGCGGTTCCGACGTTCCGGCGACTGTAGTGCTGCCGGACTAGGAGCCCCGTCACACAGTGACAGGGTTAATTCCATATATTTTTTTTAGGCCGTAGTATTAACTACCTATTAGAAATAATCTTGGGTCTGGCCGCCCAATTTTATTTGTGTTTTTGCCCAGAATGCTTTATTTTAAATAACTTCTCAGTTCACGCGGTTACAGGGTTAAGTCCATATAATTTTTATTAGGTCTTAATATGAACTACCTATTAGAAATAATCTTGGGTCTGGCCGCAAACTTTTTTTTTTGGACCAACTTTGTATGAAGATTGCCTGATGTCCTTTAATAAATTGAGAATCATCTCACAAGTTTCCTAATTCAATTACATACAAAACGACCGACAGCACCAAAGTTGAAACCTTGTATTATTTGATTGTTTGTTCAGAACTCAAGGTGTGTATCGACATTGCGAGACTGGCTCGCTAGCTAATTTTAAATTTAAGTCTAACGAGCGTCGCTCAGTCCGCTGTCGGTCGGATGGGTATGCTGGGGCCTACCGCCATCTCTTACGGCAGTAATGTTTCAATCTTACCATGCTATTTCGTACTACGAATTTCTTCAAGCTTGTTTTTTGACGGAATCTTAGTGACGTCTTCGCCCAATTATCGCCTCTAAAGTGTGAAGTGTGCAAAACGTGACAACGTTAATAAAATCAAAATGCAAACAAAACGTTCTTATGACATGATGGTTTCTAATATATAATAGCTGCTGATAGTAGGCCGGCTGAAAGGTCGCTTATTATTAATTTTATTTATTTCGGAATTCAAATGCACATCCATATTTTGTTAGTAACAAAACACTTACAACTATTAGTAAAATATCATTATTATATGATTTATTGATTAAGATAATTACAAAACATTATTTGGCGGCAGGTCCCAACGCCATGACATGAGCCGAAACCTAATGTTTCAGCATTGGTCCGTCCACTCTCTGTGCATGAACTTGCACAATGCTGTTGGCGCTTAGTTGCCGCACGTGTAATTGTGTATTGCCTCGCCCACTCGTGATATGGAAAACTAAGAGGAACTTTGTAATCTCGTAAGATATTTTTATAATGGCCAGCCTCTTAATATCAATATACGCCATTAAGCAGTGTAATCAGGTAATGAAATCGTAATACTTCCATAATGGGCCATGAATTGAGTCCCCTTCATAAGCTTACATAAATCTCGAATACTACTTATACTATTAAATTTATCAATGGCTGTTCATTCCCGGGGCGGATTCGTTAAGGATCTCGAAAAGTGCCCGGATACGGCAATAAACGTTGAGGAACGGCCTTCGATCTAAGCAGAATTAGAACGAAGCTTAAAGGAAAGTTCACAGTGGACGCTTCGTTCTACAATTTACTACAATGCACGTACTTAATCAGAATGTATGACCAACTGACAGAGACACATTAGCATATACTTTTTGTTATAAATTAGGATTAAGATCATAGAAAAAATATATGATTCATCCCGAGACCTTAATAATAAAGACAGCTGATCACAGGCAATAGGCCCCTGATAATCTATATCCAAGCCTGCGCAGCTTCCATCATGCGGCTTCCCGCGAACTTCACATTGCAGCAGTCTCACCAGTCTGCTTTCCACCAAAACAGTCCTGTCTCGTCGCATTCCAGTCACCAACTTTTTAGCAGAACAGGTTCATCAAGTTGACTATCGACTCAAGCAGTTTGACAAATTTGCAAATAGTTTCCTTAGTTATTAATACTAAAGTATTAATTATTAATCCAAATAATAATATAAACGAAAATTACCTTATATTTCATGAGACTATGTGCAAAACTCTCAATCAAACGATACCCAAACGAAAAATAAAACTAAAAACAAATAACAAGAAATATTGGCTTACCGCGGGAATTAGAACTTCATGTAAACACAAAAGATTATTAAAAATACTAACATTAAAATCAAAGAACCAGGTTCTTCACCAGCATTATAAAACATACAAATAACTTTTAAGAAAAACTGTTAATACTGCAAAAAAAATACAATACTCAAATAAATTAAAAACATCGTCAAATAAATTTAAAACAATGTGGTCAATCATAAATGAAAGAACGAATAAGAAAGTAAAGAAAACAGAATGTAATATAACTTTAAAAATAAACGATACACTAATTACAGAACCAAAGACTGTTGTCAATACTTTTAATAACTTCTTTTCTTCTATAGGCGAAGTAAAAAACTCAACCGCTACTGGCCGAACGGTCCTAAATACTACAGAAAATACTTTTTACTTGAGACCCGTAGACATTGCTGAATCTTACAAAATAATTAAACAGCTTAAAAACAAAAACAGTTATGGTATAGACGAAATCCCTCCAAAGTTAATTAAATATTGTGCAACTGAGTTGGCTGTACCATTTTGTTTGCTTATAAATCAATCCTTTTCTGAAGGATCTTTCCCCGATCTTTTGAAAAAGGCTATAATTAAACCCATTCACAAGAAAGGGGACAAAAAAGATCCCAGTAATTATCGCCCAATAGCCATTTTACCCACAGCCTCCAAAATACTCGAAAAAGCTATGTGTGATAGAGTCTATAATTTTTGCGAAAAATATAATATTTTCGATGAAAGTCAAAATGGCTTTCGTAAAAATAGATCAACGATTTTAGCAATTTATAAATATATTCAACAAGTGATTGACATAATTAACAATAAACAATATCCGGTTGGCATACTATTGGATATGTCAAAAGCATATGATAAGGTTCAATTTGACATATTATTAAGAAAACTGTATGGAATAGGTATTCGTGGGGTGGCTCATAAATGGTTCAAATCATATTTGCTTAACAGACAACAATTTGTAGAAATTCAACATTATAATCACACCACCAAAGAAATAAAAATAACTCGCTCCGATCAAAAAAATGTAAACGCATCTATTCCGCAAGGCAGTGTTATAGGGTGTTTATTATTTCTTATCTACATCAATGACCTGCCAAAGACCATTACAGAACATTGCGTACTATTTGCCGACGATATCTCCATACTCATTTCATGTCCAAACAATAGCGATCTAACTGAAAAGTTTAACTCTGTGATAAGCAAAACAAAAGACTGGATAACTGACCATAACCTTGAAATTAACCTATTAAAAACAAAGTAATGACCTTTCAGCCTATTCAGAAAGAACCTCAATTAATAAACTTCCACCTAAATGGCATTAAATTAGAAAAAGTACAAGTATTTCCATTATTGGGTGTAGAGATAGATACTAATATAAATTGGAAGCAAAATATTCAAAAGTTAAAAACCAAATTATCTAAATTTATGTATGCATTTCGAGTAATAAAAAAGACTACCGACATACAAACAACCCTAGTAACATATTATGCGTATGCATACGCGTGGTTCAGCTATGGCATCATAATATGGGGCAACAGCACCGATGTTCACAGCCTGTTCATACTGCAGAAAAAAATTATAAGAATTTTAGTAAATATCAAAAGTACAGAATCATGCAAACCATATTTTATAGAACACCAAATACTTACCTTACCGTGCATCTACATACTTGAAATCTGCAAATTTGTAAGAAAACATCCTGAAATATTTAAAAAACACATAGATTATAACCCCAACTACACTTTACGTGATAAAAACAAGTTAGTTATACCTACATCTCGAATAAAATTACACTCAACAAGCACTTACGCCATGGCCATAAAAATATATAATAAACTACCAGAACAACTAAGTAGTATTAATACAGATATACAATTCAACAAAAAACTTAAACAAGTACTATTTAAGAAAGCATACTACACAGTTAATGAATATTTATGTGACAATCTTCATAAAAGAAAAGTGAATTGAAGAATTGAAATTGAATTGAGAAAGTGAATTGTATGATTATATAAGTCTCCCTCTTACCAAAAATTGTTATGCCCCTCAGGGCCCATAAGATCCTAACACATTTTATAACACCTGTACCTACTTATGGAAAGCAATAAAATGATTGATTGATTGCTTGATCGGCACTTAATAAATTAACACCTTATAATAAAAAAAAAAAAAAAAAAAAAAAGTAAGATGCGATTAAAAAGAGAATTACCCATTTTCATCTGATTGTATTTCTTGAACAAACTTCTAAATTCCGTTTTTATTTCACTCTCTACTGCAAGCAAATAGCCTTAATGATAATGGTCCTTTTTTTAATACGGAAGATGATTTCCAGTATCAGCCTCTTTAAAACAGGTACTCAGAACTCGACGTTATAACATCAGAATATAAAACTTAATTTGCCTGAAACGCTCCTGATAGTTGGAGCTCTGAGCAAATCGCTTGTAAAATATTACCTTACATAATAATATATCTGATATTAGCTTAATTTGCTGAAGGGAAGTCACGACGACGCAATACGACACATCTGTCGACGCCAGACACTTATTTAATCTTCCAGTGATTTATGGAATAATTATTCTAAAAGCGTTATAAGCAATCTTTAACGTTAATGTCTTTGCTTTAGGGTTGCTAATAGGTCTACTGATTTCTCCCTTGACGTCTTTAGATATAATTTTCTCTTGATTAGTAAACGACCGGATTTGGTGAGACCTAGCGTGTTAAGGACACCGGTGGCTGTTAAATTATTTTGTTAGCAGTAATTAATACTATTAAGACATATTTCCGATACCAAAAGTAAATAGCGCTCAGTAAATGTGTAGTGCTAAGCTTTGCTAGTACGCAGCTTTCACTCCTTGGAAAAAAATGGTAAAATTAAGCCTCTACCTTAGTTATAAGTTTTTAATTTTGCATTTTACAATGCTATTTTTCGTGATAAATAATAAACAAGAAAATATACTAGAATTATCTCATGTTGCCGGATTCCCAAGGTTGCGAGTTCGAATTCCGTCAGGACGACATGAGTTATGATGTTTTTTTCTAGTATATTTTTATGTTTAATATTTAGTGCGAGTTTTTTCTACTCACGGTCGATCGCGTACTTGTCGATTTTTGTATGAAATCAGCGGCCCGTTATCTAACGGATTATGCCAAGGACTACATTAACCCCATACAAAAACCTTACGCGCTCACTATCGCCCGTGAGTAGAAAAAAGTAGCACTAAGCACTTTGATCTAACGTAGGAATTCATGAAGGTATATTGGTGTTCTCCCAGTTGAGTAAACCAATATACTATGTATGTACTCGTATTTTTAAATATATGAAAAATCAAAACTGGAATTAAATTAGCATAGAAGCAGTCATTATCATTAACTTGTTTTCAAAAGTTATCACACACTCACAAAAATAATACAAGTTAATGTCCGATAACACATTTAGTGTTATCGGATTTGACGGCAAAATGCATTTGTAGCAGAAATCATTATAAAATGAAAGGAATTAAAGTGCACACTCTCTATTAAAACACATTTAGATTTTAAAATTTGATGATATATTTTTTGGTTTATGGATTTACAGAAGTTTACAAGAGTCATAAGATGACTAGATACTAATTCTAAATCTTAAAATGTGATTATATTTAAGAATTTCCGTTTGATTACGAAAGCAAACAACCATTTTAATATTTAGAACTAATTAAGTAATTAGAACCAGTTATACCCTTAGTAGTATCACTTGCCAAAAATACAATAAATTCTGCTATATCTTCTGGGTTTGAGACTCTGTTTAGTTCGGTACAATTTGCTTCGTTCTCCAAAGATGTTTGATGAAATTAAATTAATTGTTCAGCGGCTGTAATTATACATGTTTTGTTTAATTTAGACAAATTTATCATACAACACTACAATAAATAAAAAAGCACACCCTTTTAAACTTTTTTTTTACCATCATCCATCATCAGCCTGTGGACGTCCATTGCTGGACATAGGCCTCTCCTAGCTCACGCCTATTGTGGCGTTCATAGGAGAATATTAGCTTACTGCTACTACGCTGGCCAGACGGGTTGGTAGAGGGTTTGTTTCAAGTTTTCCTTCTCTCGCACAGGTGTTCAATGCATCGAGCCTCTTAGTCCCAGGCATGTAAGGGAGTGGTGACACTTGTACTCTTAGGCCGTCACCACACGGCACTTTTTTTACACCACAAGACTATACGGCCTAGACGTAAGTAAACAAAAAATACCACATAAAATACGCTGGGGTTAAAATTCGTATACCAAGACACTTATGAACAAAAAGCCTAAAAATTATATTTATTTTATAGTTTATTCTACAGAGTTTCACCATTAAATTCACTACATATAATCTAACTATAAGGTTTAGTTTTGATGCTGGCATTTTTTGTTAGTTTTAGTTTATACCATTTTGCCTCTCTGGTTAAACCTTGTTTTGTACATAGTGAGAGTAAGAGCACTGCACCTGAGATACAGGTTTCCTAGTTCGGGTGCAGATGTTTACTATTGGCTTGTTTCAATCAATGGTTTATTACATGTAAGAACTAAGTTATGTTTACAGTTGTAAGTTATTGTAACTTGCCAAACAATGTATTTTTTCTTTGGTGAAATAAAATAAAATATTATTAAAAATATATTAAATATTATTAAAAATATATTAAATATTATTAAAAAGCACATGCTTTCACGAGATGCAGTTCACTAGAAATGTGAATAAATCACCCATACTCTGCAAAAAGAAAGACCGTAAAAAGCACACCCCCAATAAACCTTTATTTTACCATCATCCATCATCAGCCTGTGGACGTCCACTGCTGGACACAGGCCTCTCCTAGCTCACGCCTATTGTGGCGTTCATAGAAGGCTATTAGCTTACTGCTACTACGCTGGCCAGACGAGTTGGTAGAGGGTTTGTTTCAAGTTTTCCTTCTCTCGCACAGGTGTTCAATGCGTCGAGCCTCTTGGTCGACTCTTACGACAACCCGGGTATGTAAGGGAGTGGTGACACTTGTATTTTTAGGCCGTCACCACACGGCTCTTTTTTTTACACCACAAGCCTAAACGGCCTAGACGTAAGTAAACAAAAAATACCACAAAAAATACGCTGGGGGTAAAAATTCGTATACCAAGACATTTTTCAACCAAAAGCCTAGAAATTATATTTATTTTGTAGTTAATTCTACAGAATTTCAACATTTAAAAGCTAATGCTTTCACGAGATGCAGTTCACGAGAAATGTGAATGAATAGTCACACATCCTCTGCAAAAAGAAAGACCGTATTCTGGCTTCCGGCACTTGGATCGTTATCGACCGTATTTCGGCTTGCGGCGGCACTCGAGAGGTTATCATAACAATTCTTTATTTCAAATATTAGCCACTTGTAACATTTTTGAACTAACATCACTATTATTCTCGTATTTGTCAGAAGTAAAAAAGTTAAGATTCTCTAAAAATAATTTTATATCATTTTTAAAACCTCATTTTTTTGTAAAATAAGGTTGATATAATGACGAAGAGTCTGACAAAAAAATGAACATCGTTAGGATCGTGCCAAGATCGTCAAATTAATTCGCACCCCCAACGACTCAGGAAAAAGTTTGCAAAAAACTTTCAAAACCTCATCGGGGAGAATGGCTGGAGGCTTTCAATACTGCACCGGCAGTGGGTAAAGTTTTAATTTGAAATGTTTGATCCCATTTCTCAAAACAGATATTTAAATACAAATTATTTAACAAGACGATGGTAACGAAATGCTGCTGAATTGATTCGATATTCATTCAAACGGCTCTTGGTTATGGAACCAAGTGGTCAACTTTCTTAATAATTGAGATGAATAATCTTATTTACAACAATATTGTTTTACAGATTATCAAAGACAAGTTTCAAGATTAGTAAAAGACCGTCGGTTACCACGATATGACACCAAGCGCAGAAGAACTCGAAAATTTACTAACCATACTATATTGGTGAATAAAAAATACAGTATACATTATTAAGAAGTATTTTATACAAAGTAATATTATTATGTAACGACTTTTCAGTTACTTAAGCAAACAGCCATTTTCAGTCAAGTAATTAGAGCCAGTGATACCCTTAGCAGCGTCACTTGCCAAAAACGCAATCAATTCTGCTATTTCTTCTGGGTTTGAGACTCTGTTAAGTGCAGTTGCGTTTGCTTTGTTTTCCCAAGATGTTTGTGACTCAATATTTTCATAAATATCAGTTTTTACTGGTCCTGGACTCACAATGTTCACTCTTACTCCATGAGGGGCTAATTCCAACGCAACTCCGCGTGAGAAATGGTCCAATCCTGCTTTAGAAACACAGTACACCTGCCTGTTAAAGGTTCTTACGATAGAAGAGCCGAGGACACTGGAAATATTCACTATGTTTCCCTTAGTTTTGATAAGGTGAGGCGCAGCTAATGTCGTTAAATGGATGGGTGCACGAAGGTTAGTATTTATTACTTCGTCGAAGCCACTGTAAACTTTTCCATCTAAAACCGTGCCATACCTTACTATCCCTGCGTTATTTACAAGCACGTCAAGTTTACCATACGTTTCTATAGTATCGTTAACAATCCTAATGGCGTCTTCTTCGATCGACACATCTGCTTTTACAACTAGTGGTGGCCTGCCTACTTCAGTACATTTCTTCTCAACATTTTTCAATTTAGGTTCGTTTCTTCCCACTATTACCACATCGGCACCATATTTTGCAAACAATACAGCCGTGGCAGCTCCAATACCGGAGCTTGCTCCTGTAACAATTACTACTTTATTTTCAAATTTCATTTCGTACACTGCAAACTCTTTAAAGATAAATATTGAACTGCATTAAATAATAAGTCTTATCAACTTTTTTATCAGTCTGAGCTGAGTTTAGCACAATCTAACTTAGTAATCTTTAGAATTATCAATTAGTTCGATTATTAAAACGCTTGTGGCAGATTACATGTCAATCAGATATCTTGTAGAACCCTAAAATTGCATTGACCTAACATAGAGTACGTAAATGGTATAAACACCTTTTACTGATACGAGAATAGTTAATTCTATTAGGTAATAAAGAAAACCAATGCTACCAAACGGAAAGGTATCATAACTTTTATGTTGCCCTCAATAGCAAACTAGTTGTTTATTCTTAGTCATGTCTCGAAAATTCGTTTACTGGTTCTGTAATCAGCTTCCCATTGAGTTTTTGCTGAGAAAGTTGTGATATACGCGTCGAATACTGTGTAACGTTGCCGGTTCGAGTTATCTTTATTGCGCCCTTGATTACACCCGCTCAAGCCGGCAATTTGATTAGGCCTGGTAACGTGCGATATTCACTGAGAGTTTCCTGGACTTAGATGAATGTGAGAAGCGTTTGAATTGCCTGTACGCCAAAGAACTGCTTCCTCTGGGGACTATTGAACATGGAAAACTAGATGACGTTAGATGATAGACGCAATTATTATAAATTATAATATTTTGATATCCGCATTTCTTGAAATAAGTTTAAGCCTTGGTTTGATACTTGATTTTAAACACATTAGATATTTAGAATCGTACGCAAACCTCTAGTCAGTTTAGTCTATAAATTACGGTTTCAAAGACATAGTAAGTGAACGTACAATTGATTTATTCAATTGTGAAAACTGTGTTGTCACGGGAAATACTTTGATGCTAGAAAATAAGACGCCTCACTTCATTTTCAGGACAGTAAAATAAACCAAAACTTAAAACCAATCAATCAAACAGATCGACCGTATAGCGTTTTCGATCACAAACTATTTTCATATTCACAAAGCTCTTTCATACATTTCGAGTTATTTGGTGATGTATACGTAAACCATTCGACAATGTATGATAAGCCGTAAATCAACATTTACACCAAAAGCTGCCAACCGACTCCACCTACTATTTTTGAGAAAACAAAACCAAATTTTAGTAGTAAAGATTTTGAAAGGAATGTAAATAACAAGAAATAAATAAATAGTTATTTCTAATGATCCACAACAAGTCACAGTTTTAAATGTCGTAATCAATGCAAACAACTCTAAACTGCCATAGTTAATATAAATTTCATAAATTGACAAATATATCACAAGTGTCCTACTTCAATTACATACAAAACGACCGACGACACCAAAGTTGAAATCTTGTATTATTTGATGGTTTGTTCAGAACTCAAGGCGTGTATCAACATTGCGAGACTGGCTCGCTAGCCAATTTTAAATTCGAGTCTAGCGAGAGTCGCTCAGCCCGCTGCCCGTCGGATGGAGGTATACCGCCATCTCTCAATCTTACTTCTTCGCCCAATCATCGCCTCTAAAATGTGTCAAAATGTAACAACGTTAATAAAAACAAAATGCAAACAAAACTGATGATAATAGGCCGGCTTAAAGGTCGCTTAGTTGACGCATGTATAATTGTGTATTGCCTAGCCCACTCGTAATATGGAAAACTGAGAAGACTTTGTCATCTCGTGAGATTTTATGATTTTTTTATTTTGCCTTTTTCAATGCTAGTTTTATACTTATGATAAATTTTAAATAAAAAAATATTGGAAAAATTAACTCGGCCACAAATGAATTCTAAGATGTGAATTGAACCCACGATCTTTGGAAATCCGGTCCAATGCTCATTGCGTTGCCGAGTTAATTTTTCCCAATATTTTTCTATTTAAAATTTATCTCTTGAGATATTTTTATGATAATCTCTTAATATCGATATACGCAATTAAAGCAGTGTAATCAGGTAATGAAATCGTAATACTTCCATATGAAATCTAAATAAATAGCCACTATTTAGAATTCGTTCGCTTCATATTCTAACGGTTTCCGAATAATACTGAAATGTAACTTTTCTGCCTGTTTTTTATTCAGCGGCGAGCGCATATTTTAGCAGACAAACAGAGTTCTGTCTCACTCAATATTTAATGGAATGAGTAACATTCCTTTTACGAGGAAATATATTCAGGCGAATAAAAACACGATGGGAGGTTAGAAAGCGCCACGAGCCTGAAAAATGGCTAACTTTAATTACTACGGAGAGATTTAATTAAATAGACTAATGGTGGAAAATAATCGTAAGTAATCGATCAATTAGTGTAGTAATGAAATTAGTTTTAAGTATTCTTGGCCAAGACAAAATACGTCTTTTTAGAATTTCCCTTGCTTGTCCCTAACAAAACAGATTTTCTGATGATATAAGTAGGTATAGCGACGGAAATTCCAAAAAAAGCTAACGGTATTGACTACACGCAATAGGCTATTTCACAGGTTTTGAAAATCCATTTTATATTATGTAGTGGAGTTTAAGGAACCCAGTAAAAGTTGTTTTTTAAATTCTGGTACATATATTTGTTGAAAAATATCAAATAAAAAAATCAATATTTAAACAGCGCGCCAAAACGCTACTTTGACAATATGGCGCTGCAATGGGTTCAGTGACGTCACTTGCCTGTATTCTGCATATCATCCACATACGTAGTCAAACGAGGTTTACAAGCAGGTGACGTCATTATAAACTCGACGAATCAGGAGCGTTTTGTGTCACGTGACAAAACGTTTAAATAATGCATTTTTATTTACGGATTTTTGAATAAATTTATAATTATTTTCAACTTACGTTAATAAAAAAACATTTTTAACCGACTTCAAAAAAAAGGAGGAGGTTATCAAGTCGACTGTATTTTTTATTTTTATTTTTTTTTAATGTATGTTCTACCATAACTTTGCCAGTTGTTAACAGATTTTTAAAATTCTTTTTTTATCTGGAAGAAAATGGTTTATGTGTGGTCCCATATATTTTTTACGAAGATCTGGCTAGTAGTTTTTTCATAATCCTGAAAAATATCAATCACCTTTTGGCAAGTAGTCGTATACCTAGATGACATCATTGTTGTGTATGGGCTGATTTTTAGTGTAAGTAACGGCACATAATGTAACAAAAAAATCTGAAATAAAAACATTTTATAAAAAAAATCAAACCGACTTCAAAAAGTAAAAAATAAAACTTTTGGAGTCGGTGCTAGTTAGCTAAGGCCAAAAAAATATAGTTAATAGAAGTGCAATGTAGAATGCTTTGGCTGGCACCGACTCCAAAAGTTTTATTTTTTACTTTTTGAAGTCGGTTTGATTTTTTTTATAAAATGTTTTTATTAAACTCATAATTTATACTGATAACAGTAATTGACACTTTATTTTTCGCATTGTCAAATAGCCTATTTAAAACTAAATATGTAAGTAAGTAAATGAAAAATAATCCAACGTTGTTGCCTTCAAAATCCTTTTATCTAAGCAAGATAATATACAAAATAGCTATAACATATTTTGTGGTTTCTGAAAAACACGAATAACTCATGATTTTTAATTTCCTTGTAATCGAAATGTATTCCATTATTCTTTTTCCCCGTCTTCTATTGAAAGAGGATATCAATAATGACTTCTATAGACTCATCGATTTCTCATTTCACATGCGATAATTTTATCCGTTTTTTTATGTAGCTGAGAGAGAAAGAAAAAATACAATTATAACTGTTTACTTCTCCTTTTTTACGCAAAAACTACTGAGTGGATTTAGATGAAATTTGGCACACAAATAGTAGACTGGATTAAAAAGATACTTTTTATCGAGGTATTCCCACGGGAGCGGGAATCACGTGGGTGAAACCGCGGGCAGCCGCTAGTATCTACATGGAAAGTCTTAGGTAGAGCAGTAGAGGTACGACACCATTACCATTATTCGTATAAATATTGAATTTTACTATCAAATGGCGAGCTCAGGTGCCACACGTTTGAATAATCTGCCATCAAGTAAGGCCACGGCTTAAGATATAGCGGTAATAAAATTAAAGTAGGACCAAACGTAATGTGAGGATGGATTGATGAATTTTATTTTTTAAATAATGTATAGCGCTTAACAGCTTTCATATATAGATTAAAAGAATAGTAACAGTCACGAGTCAAGATCGTCCCTCCATCGTCGACTCAGTCTGCCACTTGGACGTTTTACCGAGAGTTTCCACTTGGTTGCAATTTTTTCCCAGCGGTCGTCTGACCTGCGACCATGCGACAGGCACAGGCATGCCCGGCCCAGTTGTACTTCAGTACCCATTTTAAACTGATCAAAAAATAATATAATAAGACGTTTTGATTGCCGGCATTAAAACTAAATTTCCCTATTTTTTATATTTCTTAGTCACATTTTTTCTGTATATAATGCTATTTAAGATCTAGTAATAAAGCTGTATCATGTAAATATAGCCCTCTTAATAATAACGCTTTTAAACAAGCCATGTCTTTATCAGATAGATTGAGCGTGCCACGTCAATAAATCATATTTGTCATAAAAAGAGCTTCCCGGAAAGATGGCTTCCTACTATACCGTGAAAATATTTTTTCTGTCTCTGTCGCCGAAATGATAAGACATCCCAGTTTTTGTGACTTGGCCCAGTTTGTGTTTCCGGTGTATATGTTTTTCTTATAATGTAATCAGTTGACGAAGTGAGGCGAGGACGCAGCAAGGGTACGATGAGTACACATTTTGGATCGATCACAACTCGGTTCACGAGGCTGATAATCTGTATAACTTGTCTGACTTTGAAATTGTATTGTTGTTTGGTATTTTTAAGACGATATGTTTCTTATGATAAATTTATATAGAAAAAAATCAACTCGGCCACAAGTGAATTCTCAGATGGGACCATCCCCATCTGAGAATTCGCTTGTGGCCGGGTTGTTTTTTCCAATATTTTTCTATTTAAAATGTATCATAACATAAGTATAAAACCGCAATGAAAAATTTAAATTTCAAAAATCTTAAATGATATGTTTCTTTTGCTCTATCTTATTACAAGAATTTTTGATAAATTGTGTTCTCGGCACGTAGTATAATTAGTATAGTTTTATACCTACTATTGGGACAAAGCATTTTTTCTTATTCTTAGGGTATTGGATTATTAGAGTGTTAATAACACTCTTGATAAACTATCTTCAAAATCAAGAAAAAAAATATTTTTAGCAAACATAGGTACTCGTTTATAGGATTGTTTTGTTACCAGTGCACAAACTTTTAAATTCGATTTAGAATACTTTCTTTTAGAAACATGGGTCGAATTATGACAAAAATGTTTTGACTCTTCATACCAATCAGACGAATCACGTGATCGATTTAGTATGGGAAGTCCGATTTTTTTTGTCGTATATAGTCGCACTTAACTTGTGCACTGTTAAAAACATTCCTGTACATATCTTTTATCAATATAGTAAGCTTCAAGTTTACTAAGGTTTAGATCATCATTAAGTTCTGTCGTTTACAATGCATATTAATTAATTTCGTTCGTATTCGCATGTAACTTTTGATACGAACAAAAGTGACTACTTATTTTGGCTTGAATGTGAACGCGTGAAGAAAGATATGGGACAATAAAACCGAGATTTTCTGTCGACTGTGCATATTTGAGTCGGGAGCTATAAAATTATTACGATCAGTTTGGCCTCAATATGGATTCCAGTACGTTGTTGACATGCATTCGATAAACAACTGAGTTTCAAATGCACCTAAAGAACAAACATTATAGTCTTGATGTTTTTTTAATGGAAAGGTCTTGATTGAAGTGATTTCTGTCTACCCTTGTGTTTTCAGCATTGTTGTGTTCTGGCAGTTGTAGATAAGATAGCCAGTTCTTCACTGGTTGAGGATTCCGGGAGAGGCTCGCTTCCATATTCTACCTTATCAATAATTAACACCAGCAGGCGTAGAATACGCACGTCGACAAAGCTTTGTCGGCACTTTTCTCGAGCAAGCACAGTGTCTGTACCGCTCGCACCGTATTGATATAATCAGGACAGACATCGCGAGAAAAGGGTCGACAACGAGTCGCAGCGCTAGTGCTACCCTGGCAGGTTGTTCATAAAAAAAAACCCTACGCCTTCCTCTTTACGGACCATTACAATACGCGACAAAAAGTAGGTAGGCTATATCCTTCTCCATATTTTTTTATGTACAACGGGGAGACTCTTAGCCTTCATCATACCTGAATTACCTGATTTTAAGTATTGATAAACTGAAGATGGATGCAAGCTTCTCCCGGAATACTAAGGAATCGGCTACCTTATCTCTAATCGCCGGAACACATCATAATCATCATCAGCCTGTAGCCGTCCACTGCTGGGCATAGGTCTCTCCTGGTCCTCTCCTAGCTCACACCATTGATCTCGGTCCTCAGCTCTTTGCATCCAGTTCTTGCCTGCCATCTTTCACAGGTCGTCATTCCACCTGATTGCAAGGCGCTCTACGCTGCGCTTGCCTTATCTTGGTCTCCTCTCCAAAACTCGTTTGCCCCAACGGATATTGTTTCTGCGTGCGATGTGACCACTGGAACACAACAATGATGAAAACATTGATGTTATGTCGTCAGACTTCGACAAGATTGTGGTAGCTAGCCAGGCGGATTTACAACAAGTCACCAACCAAACCGAATTCAATATGTAACCCGGCTGGGAATCGAAACCGGGACCTCTGGGTCGGATATCGGTGGTTGTTACCATTAGAACACAGAGGCGGTTAAAATCATCTCCATCACTATGCCAAAAATGGTCCAAGGTTCAGTAGTAGGCGTGAATGTGACAACCAAACAGAGTCACGTTATGATTTTGTAATTTTTGCATTTTTCAATGCTATTTTTATACTTATGGTAAATTTTAAATATTATTATTATACAATATTTTTCTATTTAAAATTTACCATAAGACTCACGTTACTTACTTACAAAAGTATGGATTTATAGTTACTATCTGATGACAAAGTTGGTTTTCAAGAGCCTCTACCGCTACTCAAGAACTCAGGCTTTTATATGTGTGAGGACAAGAACACTCTAAGTTGATCTCGATAAGCACTGCGACTACTAATATATTTGCAGTACACATAAACGGCGAGTTCCGGATATTCTTGTTACCAACTTCCCAGGCATAAGTGCTTTTATAATTGAATCTCTTTGACCTATACGAATAAAGTCTATTGCAAGTACATTTTGTAAGTCAGCGGTAAAACAAATGTACTTTAGTTGGTATTATATCAATACAATACGTGTGAAATTGGGCAGGCAGTAACAATTTGCGCATTTTTTATTGTTCCATCTTTCATATTTTTTTAAGTCTATAAATTACTAACTGATAATTATGTGGAAACTACTTATTTCGGAATTAGATCAACGTGTGTGATTTTTCTTCGATATTTGTTTATATTGAGAAATAACCAATATCCATACAGACAGAGTTATCCAACGCGACTGACTAAAACATTTCGAAGCAGAGTGAAAAAATACTCTAGAACATTTCGCGCGATAATATAAGAAGATGGCTGCCTTCCAGTCATTAGTATGCTTCCGGTGTAGTCTATGGCACTCCCTTATTACTGACTACTGACTTTCGTATATTTCAACAACCATTCTTTTGTATTTTTAAACCGAACTGAAGTCACTGCAAATTTCCATTCTATTACTTAGCTCGGAAAGACGATTTTGCAACATTCGCTGCGAGGTGCTAAAACTTTGAGCCCCGAAAAGTATCAAGTTCATTACAGCACTAATTTACACGTCCTTCCGCAAGGAGAATCAAAAAACAACTGAATTAATTTCGGACAGAAAAATTGCAAATTGAATAATACAATAAAAATGAGAATCTAATCTTGCAAATGTTTTTGTACAGGAAATATCTATATTAGGTACATTTTTGTTAATGATGGGGTTTACATGGAGTTTTTAATAATAATGTATTATATTTTTCATTATTACATGATAACGGGCGCACCTACCAAGATTAGTTCATACATAATGTATCACCTATCTGAGAGATTTCTATCGATATTCTGGAAAATCTACAAGCGTATTTAGCAAGTTGTTGTTTCAAAACCATTTTGAGTAGATGATAGGCAAAATGAGCTTATAGTTGAATAAATAAATAAATAAATAATTGCATACAAACACACCAATTATCTAGCCCACGTTAAGTTTCATTTAGAACTTGTGTTATGGTTACTAGATAACGGATAAACATACTTATATACTTTTTTTTTGTAAATACATACATAATATACATATTAAACACCCAGACCAAGACAAATAGACATGTTTATGCACACAAATATTTGTCTTGTCCGGGGATCGAACCCGGGACCTCTGGCGCAGAAGGCAGGCTTAGTACCCCGGCGCCAAACAGGTCGTAGTTGTGAACGTTTGCTAGTAAATGTACTGTTTACACAGAACCTTACTCAAATATTCTATCTACTCTGTGGTTTAGGTCTTTCTTGTTATACGTTGTATGTCTGCTATGGACAACGAACATTGAATACTTTGGTTTTAAGTATACTTTGGTTCTGCTGACTACACAAGAGAGAAGCAAACCGAACACATTAAGAGAAGTTAGCAAAACGCAGCAAGTGTAGCAAATTTCATCAAAGCAAAGAGCAGTATAGCAAAGCAAAGTCTTAATTTCCTTTGACCTATATTGGTGTTTTAATTTCCCATCAAATTTTATTCATATTTTTAGGGACTGGAAAGACAAAATCGGTATCATGAAGCAAAAAAAAAAAAAAGATTAGTTTCGTCAAAAGCCGCAGCACGAACGCGCAATAACCAAAACCTTAAAATTACCATAAGGGGAAATAGTTTTTTACTCAAACAGTTACAGTAAGTCACTGATAGCCCAACTAAGTAAACAGAATTCAGCAAAATACAGCAAAACAAAGTGAAGCAGAGAAAAGCGTAGTATAGCAAAGCAAAGAACTCTGCTTTGCTTTGTTCAGTAAAGCAAAACGCAGTTTGTTATCAGCAAAATACACCGAAACAAAATTGAAGCAAAGAAAATCGTAGTATAAGCAAAGCAAACAAGGGTAGCAAAGTTCAGTAAAGCAAAACGCAGCATTGACGTTTGTTTATTAGGCACAAAGTACAAATTTTTCATTCCCTTATACTTCTAATTGAATAACTCTTCATAATGAATAAAAAGAGCAAAACCAGTATCATGAAACGGAAAATAAAATTTTGATTAGTTGAATCAGAAGCCGCAGCGCAAACGGGCAATAACCAGAACATTAAACTTTAAAATATGTTTTCCAATCAAACAGTCACAGTAAGGAGTTATATTGCACTGTTTGAATTGTTGGAACTGACAGCTCAACTCAGTAAAGAGAAGTTTGCAAAATATAGCAAAACAAAGTGCAGTATAACAAAGCAAAGCACAGTATAAAAGGGAAGCAGAGCTCAGTAAAGCAAAACGCAGTATTGATGTTTGGTAATTATTTATAGGAAACAAAGTACATTTTTTCTTTCTCTTATCTTTGTAATTAATTGAATAAATCCTCATAAAGGATAAAAAGAGCAAAACCAGTATCATGAAACGGAAAATAAAATTTTGATTAGTTGAATCAGGAGCCGCAGCGCAAACGTGCAATAACCAAAACTTTAAAATTACCGTATGGGAAACTGTTTTCCACTCAAACAGCCACAGTAAGGAGTTTTGTTTGCCAGGACTCATCCGGTTAATATAACTTGGACCCGGATATCCGTATGTATTTGCAGGCAAACAAACCCAGTTGCCAATATTGAAGCGTTTTAATATTCTTTTTACTTGCAAAGTGTCTACCAATATCTGTCTTACGACTGTTCCGACCAAAAAGCGAAAAAAGGCCAGTTACGGTTAACATAATATAATTGAATATAGTTTAATTTCACAGTGAAAGTTTAAGTTACTAGCGGACCCGGCGAACTTCGTGCCGCCTCAGAATTATTAAATGTTGCATAAATTCGTGTCTCTTAAACCTTACCATCCAATTTAAATTGTACCAGATATTAACAAGTTGCCTTTAAATACGAAAATATATACTAGGAAAAAAACACTTTTTTTCATTTCAGACAGGAAATGAGACAAGTGGTTTTTTTTCTAATATATTTTCTTATTTAAAAATCACATAAAAAAGCATTGTTAAATGCAAATATAAAAAAAAATATGAATAACAATTAATTGCCTTTATATAACCAAACAAACAAATACATTTATTTTTTTACTTATTTCAGCTATAATATTTATTTGAATATAGATCATTGACATATGCCTTGGACCCGGTAAACGATTAAAATTTGTCAAATTTGGTTGACGAACAAGTTTGTCAAATAAATATCCGGAAGTAAAACGCGTAAAACATGGCCGCAAACTGTCAAATAAATTTGACAAACACGTAAAATTGACAAACAATTACTTACGATCGTTCAACGTCTTTCTTGTATTCTATGACAATAACTTTGAGAAACGGTAACCGAAGAACTATCAAAAAAGATCAAAATGTTATGATTACTGTAATTGCATCAAACGTCATCCTAATAGAATATGCAGCTCACCTAAAACGGAAGACCCACTAAAGACGTCCCCAGCGTAAACTTAAAACCATCTCTATAAAACATTCAAAGCTCTGCCGAGTAAAATCGCGCAATAAAGCAGTGTATTAAGATATTTTATGCTACAAACGTGGCCTATATCTTCTTTAAGAACAATACGGATAATTTAAGCCGAGCTCGGTAGGGTCACAGTATAAATCTTTATACACAGTATTTTGTCTTCCTACTAAGCCACAGTGAGTAATACACGACGCGCCTCGGTTCGGTAAGAGCTCGGCCAGAGTTTCAGTCTCGAATACGCCCCGTTGCGAACGCACACTGTCAAAGTTTTGTACGCAATGGCTAATCTATGTTGACAGGGATCCTTATTGCGTACCGCGAGCCTACAGAAAACGGCTAAGGGCGACTTTCACCAACATCACTAAACAAATTTAAAATGAAATTGTGATTACATAATTTCACTCTCTCTTTATTTATTTTATTAATTTCTCTCACATACACCATTTCACCAACATTTTACACACCGAGAGGAATATATCTTTACTTAACTATAACTATACATCTATTTAAAAAAAAAAAGTTTATAAACGATTATATTAATAAATAAATTACCCTTCGTAATCTATGTACTATTGCAGCTTATAAATTAACTAGACTTTAGCGCGTGCTACGCACGTGTACTCACTGGGGTCACTAGAGAAAAAAGTTTTTCTGACCTTTGACCTTAATAAGGTCAATTTATAAAAATAATTATATTTTTCCGGCCGTCTACATTATTAGTGAAGGCTGTATACTCGTGGCGCTGGAGCGAACATTAGAATGGATAACACGGGCCTTATATATAGAAAGATGTATCTAATCTTCTTTGAGGCAAGAGGCGCTGGATGCTGAAATACAGGTCTTTACCTAGTTCGGCGACAGAATTTTACCTAAATGTAAAATCTTTTTTTGGTTCAATATTTCGTTTGAAGTCAAAAGTGATGGTGATAAGTGAGTAAGCGATTTTCAAAATATGTTTAGTGCTAAACTTATTTTGTGGCAGTTGGTAAAAATTGCCCTAAAACAACTTATTGTGTGTACTCAAATTTATACTGTGTAGGGTAGGGATGCAAAAATGTGCATTCATATTTTTGTGCGAATCACGTACCTATGTAACATGGAGCTACGACGAGTCCGCTGCACGCTGGGAGTGAAATATTTCAGAGACTTCGTATGCTCAAGCTAAAGGATATTTTTAAATTAAGGCTCAATTCACATTGCGGCGGAATGAAATGAAAGCGAAAGCGAATGGCGATTAACAGCACTTTTAGATTTATATGCCATCTCATTTAATAGGTACATGGAAAATATCATATTTTCTATAGATTTTTTTTTGGCTCGGTGTTTTATTTTGTGATGTCACTTTATAATACTATGTATTATAAAGTGACGCTTGACCGATTTGGTCAGGGAGCCGCCTTCTTTGTATGAAACGATATAGAATGGCGTATTGACGGCACGCAAAAAGCGCGCGATTCTTGGAGTTTGAACACTTGTAAATTTGAAACTAAGTACTTATCGTATTCGAAAAAAACAAATAGAGTTCAGTTTTTATACGTTTAAGCAATACTGAAACAAAGTTTCAAATGAATCTGTTGTTAATCCCCATTATTGAAGCGAAAACAAAACATTGAAAAACAAAATACAATCGTTCTAATTAAGTACTTACTACTATATTATAGAAGCCAAAATGCTTGGGCACCAGGTTCTTTTTTACTACTAATTACCTAATTGACATAAAATTGATAATAGTATTTATGCACAACATCGTTTCTATAATTTGCTTCTGTTTAAAATGTATGCATGAATCTGTGTCTATATAATTAATATTGTATGTGAGATTTTATGAAAATAATTTTTTTTTACTATTATTTCATTCCACCGCAATGTACACTGAGCCTTAAACGCATGAATGATATTTACATAAAAATAAATTAAAAACCCACGATGGTTAAAGCGTTATTGAAAAAGAATAAAATAATAAAAGCCACCAACTTAATTATCCGTCAGTAAATAACGTTTTAACCGTCGTGGTTTTTTTATTTTGCTTTTTATTTAAAACTTTTTAGAGAGCATAGGTATTATCTTCATTGTACTACACAAAACCCATTACGGAAAACCGCAACAAAATCAGACTAGTAGTTTTAGTTTTGCACAAACAAACGTTTACTGCAGCGCCCCCTGGTGAGTTGTCACCGAAACACTTATATAAGAACATGCACCAATCAAACCCGAACCCATCACTGTAAACCGCATCAAAATCGGACTTGTAATTTTAGAGATAAATGGCAACATTGGTTTGTACAAACAAATGTTTACTGCAGCGCCCCCTGGTGAGTTGTCGCCGTAACACCTATCTAAGAACATGCACCAATCAAAACCCAAACCCATCACTGACAACCGCATCAAAATCGGACCAGTAATTTTTGTAATAAATGGTAACATTTGTTTGCACAAGCAAACAAACAAACATCCTCTCACCCAAACGCATAAACTGTCTCGGGTGTTTCGACCGTCGCGGGTAAAAAGTGGACATCTCGCCATCCAACTAGAATCTGAGCGGGCGAGAGGTCCCATAATTTGTGCATTTTTCACAGTCGAAAAATTAGGGTTCACCACTTTTTCAATGGAAATCCAGAAATATCCAATGAGTCTTCAAACGGAATCGGGTCTTAGAAATAAAACGGTTGCCATAAAACTTTATATTAGTGAAGTTTACGTTACGTCAATGTCAAAAGGCCATTGAACCCAGCCGTCCTTCAAGAGTGGAGGCACTCAGAGACAGATCTGTGCCGAAACTTTTTCATGAGTCACATTTGTCTGCTAACCGTGTCGAGCAGATTTCCGGCTCAAATAAATGGGAGTGCGCCGTCTGATTTTTCTCGCTTATTACGAAAAAAAAATGCTTATAATATTTGCTTATAGAACGGGACTACTAGTAAGTAAGTTCACCCGCATGGTTCCCGTTCCCGTGAGAATGTCGGAATACCATCTGCAGGCTGATTATCTAACAAAAATCACATAGCAACAGTTTCGTCGCTGTTATTACTGTTACATTTTTATACTGTATGACAGTCACAATATCATTTAGACAAATACCATTTCTGACATTTGATATAGCTGGTAAGACAACTTTTACGGATATTAAACGCGCTATATTTTACCTATATAGCGCTATAGGCACCTTTACAGCTGCCGTGGTCACGGGATGACCACGGCAGCTGTAAAGGTGCCGAAACGTCGGGAAAATCAAAAAACCCCTAAAAAACCAAAAAATACGGACAATGACAACTTAGTTCGTGGAAGTATAGCGCGTTTGATATCCGTAAAAGTTGTTTTATTTCAATGAACAGTGCACGCCAAAACATAAGATGTACGTATAGCTGGTAAGTTTTGGCGCTTGTTTTTTCTTATCAGCTAAAAGGGTCTGCAACGGGTGGTAGGGCAAGCTGACAATTCAAAAATGCATGTAATATGCTCAATTGAATAAAAAACACTTTCATTTCATTTCAATAGTGACGAAACTGAAACTATATAATCAGCCCTCAGTGTGTCAAAGTAATTTTTCGTGATTGAGTTCCTGACATCCAAACATCTAAACACTCAGACTATCAGATATCAAGTAATAATTGCGTATAGGAATCATTAAATACGATAAATTGAAAATAAGTGACCTCAAATTTATTTGCATTTATTAAAATTTAGGTTATAATAAATTTCTTAAAATTAACCTGCTTACTACTACTACCATTATCTCAAAGGGTTTATGAAAAAAATCACATCCTGAAAACTATTTTAATAAAATCCTTAAATCCTTAATAAAATGTATCAAGTAAAATATGTTCCCAAAGCGTTTGCTCAGTTCTAAATAACTGAATAACATTTCATTGGTTATTTACGTAAACAGTTTATTATATTGGATTGTTCAAAACGGTTCATCAAACTAACATAACTAATTAATCACACAGATTAATTAATCACATGGCATGAACTATCATAATCACGTATCAATTTAACAGAATGTTACATAGTTTGGAAACGTCAGCTAAAGGATTACCTATGTAACAGCCGTCATCTACCTAAACAATAACGTCTTACGTACATAGAAAATACAGCCTGGCGATAGACTTGGCGTTGCTAAAAATAATAGTTTCCCAGGGGGCCTACAATCTTTCAATCTTGCAACTAATATAAAAAAGTGCAAAATGATGGTGATGATTATAATAGTTATCTTCTCGTTACAAGGTCTCCCGCCTCTTGAGAAACCCTTCTGTATCGCTCTTGTGAATATCTTTGACATTCACAAGTAGTTGGAACAGCCTAGACTAAATTGTTACTATTGACCACTTGATTGATATTGTTGTTAATCGCCTCTGTGGTCTAGTGGTACAACCATCGGTATCACACCCAGGGGTCCCGGGTCCAATTCACAGCGGGGTACATATTGTATTCGGTTTGGTTGGTGGTAGGACTTATTCGATGTCCGTCTGGCTAGCTACCACAATCTTATCTAAGTCTGACGCCATAACAACAATGTGTTCCGGCAGTTAGAGATAAGATAGCCAGCTCCTCAGTGATTGAGGATTCTGGGAGAGGTTCGCTTCCATCTTCAGCCTTATCAATACTTAACATTAGGTATGATGAAGGCTAAGAGTTTCACCGTCGATCATAAAAAAAAAGTTTGACGGTTTGGAGTAGGAAATATCCCAAATGATTATGAATATCGATATTGATAGAATCCACCTTATACAATCAACAGCTTAGAAGTCTCTACAAATCGCACCAAATTCTCCAATTGTTTTTGAACCTAACGTCAAACATGTCTAGTTCAATAGAGAATGTGAATTGGAGGAAATTGATAGGTTTGTAACTGATGTTGACCGTACATCATTTCATGTATTAGAAACGGGTAGAAACAACTTTGCCCATAAGTAGAAACTAATCAATTCATGCCCTCTTTCTCCGATTTGGGGTCCCAACAAAGACGGTAGAGGAAAATTATTAATGAACAGTAGAATTAATTGGCATACCCGCAAATTGTGGGGAACGGTCGGGCGGCGGTTGGAGATGCGCAAATGTCTTAATACACTTCAAAAGATTGACTGCCTCGTTAGGCCTTTGTCAATCTTCGATTGAAGGAATATCAAGATATCTTTTAAAGTTTTGTCATTGATACTTTCCATTTAGACAGCTTTGAATAAATTAATTGATATCCGCTTATTAATGTCGGATTGATGTTAATAAATAAAATATTAGGAACTGGAAAATTTAAGTTTTTTATATTATTTATGGGTTTGCTCTTGATCCTAATCAAGCTCTGGGGCTAAGACAGAATCTACGGTGGAGCGAGCTAGCCCAGAAGGTGCCTATTCACCCTTGCTTTGAAGTTGGAGAGGTTATAAGTTCTCGGAAATACAGACACAGGTAGGGAGTTCCACTCCTTTGCTGTGTGCAATATAAAAGGTGATGAGTAACACTTTGTGCGACATTTAGGAATATCAACCAAGAAAGGGTAGCATCTGGATGTCCGAGGAAAGAAGGGGGATGGCGGTATGAGCTCATGCAGCTCCTGAGCACACTCTCCGAAGTATAGTCAGTAAAAGACCGACAGACAGGCAACTTTGTGGCGGTGACCTAGGGTGTGAAACTTGCTCTACCAATTACCCTCTTAGCTCTGCGTTGGATCGTGTCCAGTGTGACTACAATACTTCATGCAACATCGGACTTGAGCTTTATAAAGAGTTGACAGCTGTCTCGGCGTGAAATATCGCTTGACCTTATTTAGGACGCCCAGCTTTTTGGCCGCAGTTTGAGCCTTGGACTCGATGGTGGTGCCGAAGTTAAGGTCAGAAGACAACTCCATGCCAAGAAGCTCGAGACTGTCGGTAATAAGTACATATGCACCCACGAAAATAGGAGTCAGGTTAAAGGGACTCATTTTGGCAGTGAAGAGATATGCTTGCGTTTTGGTGACGTTAAAATTTAACAGGTTACAATCACCCCACTGGGAAACGCGATTTAACGTCAGGTTCGTTCGCTCCACTTTGACCTCCCTCACAAATATCACATCGTCACCGCTGGCTTTTGCATCAGATAGGAATCTCTCCATGACAGAACTGTCATCTGCATGCCCAACAATTCCTGGTATCAACAGGTCACTGATGTGCAGCAAGATTTGGCTTCTCCTTCCTCGTGTCAATGACTCTCAACTGTTAGGCCCACTGGACAGCAACTTGGATGGCGCTGCGTGTTGCCTCCATGAGGTCGGTATGCTGCAGGTGAAAGGGGCATTCCAGGAGGTGCGCCATGGTTTCTGAGATCTCTCTTCATTTGCACCGGGCCTTCTTCACATATCCCCACTTCTTGAGGTTGTACTTTCAGCGGCATGTTATATCTACTCACATGGGTAAACATTGCTAATAATAAAAGAAAATTATACATACCTAAGCACAATTACGGTTACTTGAGTACATACAACCATGCTACAAAAATCGTTTTAATTACAACATGAACTATGGACTAAAACAGTCAAATCAGTTAACTGAATAATACTTAAACCAATCCTAAAAGCAGACAGCTGGTATGACGAAGCGACCAATCAAAGATTACAAAGTATTAGCAAAAACTTTTAAATAAATTCAACAGAGGCGAGGAACGACACGGCAAAACAGAATCTACTTGCAAAGCTCCTTACAAAATGATGTTACTTTCAAATTCATCACCGCTTCCCAACATTCAGGTTTTAAATTCTAAATCAGATTCCAACGCTTTAAGTCCCGGACGTCTTAAGTTTGATTCTAAACTGAAACACTGAGGAAAGTCAAATACCTACTGAGTTCTATGCAACTCTTGCAAGATCTTACAAAGTTAAACAGCTAACTTAGGGCGGAAAAGAACTTAGTTTGTAGGTTTCACGCGGGATGAGTTTGTTGACAAGGAACATCCTGGAACAAAAACAACTATGTACTTTACAATACTTACATACAAATACTGTGGGAAGAATACACACATACTGTGGGGCGTAAGGCCTAGTTTTAAACATAATAAAAAATAGCGTAGTCTCTTCAAAAACAAACAATATTCTCAATTATACTTATAGGGTTATTAGTTTTTAATTCATTAAACCCGAGCCGGACACCGGTG
Organism: Chrysoteuchia culmella; assembly: GCA_910589605.1. NCBI lineage: Eukaryota > Metazoa > Arthropoda > Insecta > Lepidoptera > Crambidae > Chrysoteuchia > Chrysoteuchia culmella. The sequence goes on from OU342661.1 coordinate 14,260,017, forward strand.
TCCAGAGAACATGGAATATCTATTGTGTCTCATAATCCATTAAAGTAGCCTTTAAAGTAGGTATAGCATTAATTATTCTAAACCCGTATGAATACTGAATTGCCATACTTAATCTGAGTAATGACCCGATATATAAATCAAAAGTAACGGGACTCAACGCGACATCGTCGTCGTCGTCGTCTCAGCCACATAACACCTTCTGCTGGGTATAGGCCTCCCCCAAAGAGGGGGGGTTTGCCATAATCGACACCCACGGGATGAGGAGGGGGTAGTGCTATTCTAAGCCGACACTACACAGCTACGCGACATGCCGTTCCATAAAGTAACCTGTGACCACGCAAGCAGTCTGAGTGGGGCAGCCAAACAACACAGCCGAAACGTCAAGATGTAAGTAAGTACTTATGTATGTAAATGTCGCGTTGAGTCCCGTTACTTTTGATTTATAATTATAATGGAACACGAAAGTTAAAATCTTTATGACCCGATTTTTTTATGATAAAAAACAATAAGTTCATCACCTTTTTTTGTTTAAAACAGAACATTCTAAAATAAAACAAAAAAATTGCTTTAAACTAGACTCACCTATAAATTCAACACAACACACAACACAATCAGTAAAACATATTCGATATGTTTTACTCAAAACATCAACACCACTTGTAGAATCATTACGAACGATTTTTGTATGGATGTAAGTGTAACCCTGAAATCCTGACAAAAACAGCTGTTTCATACAACCTTCGAAGTTTTGAGTAAATATAATGATGACGTTGCATATCACTAAAAACTCGACACTGTCAAAATTTTTATTACCAGCAAAAATAAGATGGAATTAGATAAAATAAAAGCAGAAGAAACAAAATAAATAACGACATGTATTCCAAATTCAAAACCTTTGATTTCATTCCCTTGGTATATCAAAGAAACGATTATATCTTCAGTAATGCGTGTAAACACAGTCGCTTCGTGTATGACCTTCGTTCTGATTTTGAAATCTCTTTGTTTGGAGTAAATCTTTGCATACAGATACAGCAGGGTTTCTCAAATTGGGGTTCGCGTACCCCTTATGGTTATGCCATTAGACGGTTTGGGTTCGACTCATTTGGCGAGAAAAAACAAGACCTCATTAATACTTATATTTCTTTTTGACACTCACTGTATTTGTTCACTTTCATTGAAATAAAAGACCGTATTTTCTTCTACAGGACACAGTCATCGACCGACGGACACGTTTTGACAGAGCAATCTTGCGGGGTTCGCGGGGCGAGAGGGGCTGCTAGCAAGCCCCAGCTGCCATAAAATGTATATGGTCGCTGGGGACAATAACAATGATCTGTCAAATACTAAGAAGTCTTGAGAAAAGCGGTATCTCGCGAGGTTTCAAGGGCTTTGTTCCACAGTTTTAGTTCCTTACACTGTGTACAGGTAGATTTTCTTTTTTTTCTGGGGTTTGCTGTCATGTGGGAATTTCAACGTGTGGTACGTGGGGCAATAAGTTTGAGTAACCCTGAAATACAGGATCACTTCCCACGGCCGTGTTGCCTCTAGGGAAAGCTCTGCTTTGAGAGCTAAGGTGATGATATTTGTTCAGTAATCGATGGATACGATTTTCTTCTTTGAAAATCCAATTTAGCTATAATCTATATCGAGGACTGTTAAATATCAGTAACATCTCATCATATACATTGATCGAATTGTGTTACGTTTCGACTTTCAGGAGGGTAATTTTGCAGAAGTTTTGCAATCGTATATCAATAAAATTGTATTTCAATTGAGTTGAAATACAATATATATAACAAACATATTAATAAATAAAATAAATAAATTCTTTATTGCTTCAAAACATATGTAATTTGACAATTCATATTTTAACATAAGCTAGGACTTACAAGGTAATATGAATATGTATCTGCTGCCGAGCTAGGCATAAGCCTGTATTTCGGCAAACAGCGCCGGTCCCCTTGGAGCAAGATCATGTGAGTCCAATTTAGATAAAAATTACTTTTAGTGTAACAAAAAAGAAAAAGTCTTGTAAATTCCTTTCATAAACTACGAAAATATAGGTATTTAAAGTTACGGATAGTGATTGTGTAAGCTGTGAATGATTGTGCATGTGTGTGTGTGTGTTTGTGTGTGAGAGAGTGTGTGTGGGCATGGGTTTGTCCGGGTATAGTACATAACACTGTAGATTTATTTACTTGATGATAATTTTTAATCTAAAAATGTGTAGCATTGAATAATGCAAAAAAATCTAAGATCATAATTTATTTATTTACCTACTTATTTGCTGATCTCTAATAATGTTTCAGTTTCCTCATACGTAAGGGTTTTCAACCATGTAGTTGTTTTAATTTTCTCCTCTGAAGTAGTCAGAGGATAAATGTTGAGAGCTTTATTTACTTTATTGTATACCACTGGACCGAGAAATTTTAGAAACCTATTGCTAAAAGCAGTATAAAACCTGTCATTTAGTTTACTTAAATAACCCTTACGTGTTTTCAATATTACAGGATCATATTTGGTTTTAGTATGTTGTCTTATTACAAGATTTAGAATAAAAAGCTGACGGACGTGAGAACGTCACAACGGTTGTACAATGCAGTTGTTGGAAAAAGAAAAGGATTAAAAGTACAGATTTTTAGTAACGCTCTTTGTGCAATTTCTAGCCTCTTGAGTGCTATACAATAATTTAGTAGCGATTGACACAGCGCATAATAAATTTGTTTCAAGCGGTAGGGTTCCATGATATGCCTAATGTTTTTAAAGATATATATTAACCTGCGTACCCTGGAACTAACCAGATCTATGTGTTCCCGAAAATCCAAACGAGCATCAATAATTAATCCAAGGTATTTAATTCTATCTACTTTTTTGAGTGTCATACAACTTCACTCTGGATTTACTAAGTTGCAATCATGAGAAACAATTTAACTCTCTTCGGTTATGGATGTTTTATTAATGGCGAAAGTAATATATTTTGTTTTATCAGGGTTAAGCGTTAATTTGTTTAGAGTGAGCCATTTTCGAACAGCATCAAAAACAATTTGAGCACTAAGATAAACCTATTCCCAAGTAATATCCTTAAAAAACAAGAGTGATGTCGTCTGCTTATGAAATAATTTCCCCTTGTGGCAGTTTCATTTAAGTTAGCCCATTTATATAGATGAGAAAGAGAGTTGGCCCCAGGATGCTTCCCTGAGGCACGCCATACTCAATGGGCAGCGACAGCTGACGGATGTTCCTACTTTGACACATTGGTGACGGTTTGTCAAATAACTTTCAAACATTTTTAATTGCGTCCCACGTACCCCTACTCTTTCAAGCTTATGTAGCAAGAGTGGAACAGATACAGTGTCGAACGCTTTCGCTAAATCAAAAAATATCGCTATGCTTTTTTTACTTTTATCAAGGGATGAAGTAATAAAATCAGTGACGGTTGTTTATTAATTATTTTTTCTAGAATCTTAGAAAGTGAAGGTAATATTGAGATGGGCCTGTAGTTCGATACACTGCATCTGTTTTCGCTCTTGTATATTGGAAATTCTACTGATCCTTTAAGAACATCTGGAAAAATACCAGTCTGCAGACACAAGTTAAATAGGTACAATAAAGGCGGAATCAGATATTGTTTATTGCTTTTTAAAATTTTATTTGATATTTTATCTAATCCTACGTAGCATTTATTCCTAAGACCAGATATTAGCATGTCCAGCTCCTTCCAATCAGTGTCTAGCAAAATAAATGATTCGTTATTGCTTCTTTCAGCCGACATTAAATTACAATCACGTGTATTATCCTCTAGTTTGCCAGCCAGAGTATGGCCCACATTAACGAAGTGAGTGTTTAATAATTCAACTGAGTCCTTAGGTGAAACTGACAAAGATAATAATTTTTTGGGAAATCTTTTTTCATTATTGGTGTGTGTTATGTCTTTTATGGCATTAAAAATCTTTTTTAAATCGTTACCTGCATCAAGTATTATTTGTATATTATACTCGACATGTTTATTAATATGTTTACTTTTTGTTAATTATTTCTTTACATTAGTTTCATGTCGCGTGCTATAAAGTTTATCTAGTCCTATGCAATATTGAAAAAAAAATACAATTTTACGCTACATTTCACAGTTTCTAGATGCACAGCGCAGAGCTCAGTACTTGGACCGCTTCACTGCCATCACCTATGTGAATGATGCAGTTAATTTAATAGATAATTTTATATTATATTTAATAAGTAGTTATACATCAAATAATTATTTAAAAAAAAGGAATCAAATTTAATTAAGCAACATACTCTTGTAATATAATATATTACCTGACAGAGAATCCGCCCCTGTGTACCCACTTGTAGTTCGTAAGCTAACAAAATATTTGTAATCTAGCCAATATGAGAAGTAGTAGAATAAATAAAAAATTATAGTAGGTACTGACCTGAATTTCAGAATGTGTTAGACAGATGTAATAATTAGATTAAACAAGTTTATACTTTTTAATATTTCGAGCTAACTTGGATGGACACCGGTGGCAAAACCTAAAAAGGTTGTAAACTGTAGATGTAAGAAAACCAAATTGTCTTAATTTAAGTGTTTGTAATAATAATAATAAAATAAAAATTTGTTCAAATTAAGTTGTTCAAACACATCCAGATAGTTCCCTGATGTGTTGTATAGTCGCTACGTATTTGGTAAAGTTCATACCACCTCCAAGGAATTTCTAAGCTCTGAAGTAGGAAGTCATTACCGCGTTGTAAGTAATCCCTGAATTAGAACAGGAAGATACAGGCTTTGAAATGTAAGGGGACATTGCAACGTCAGAGATTTCTATTCTTAATTAAGTTTTGATTATTATAGGTGTGTACTTATATATAGTTATATAGCAGATATGTAATATAAGCTCGCATTGTGAAAATTGGGAAGATTCTATATGGGGTCCGATTCAATCTGCTATCTCTTTAATTTTCGTACTTTTTCGTGTCTTTTGTTTTCGTCACAGATTTCAACCCAAGTTACTACGAAGGTAATATTTAAATGAAAAAACAATAATAATATTTCTTAATAATAAAGATTTAAAATATGAATTAAATGAAAATACTAAATCAATAATAATTGTTGCCACAGTAAATGTCTAACCGTATCCGAACGAAAAAATAAATAACCTATTTCGAGGGTACATTTTTAAGTAGCCAGTCATCCCGTGACCACGGCAGCAGAAAAGGTGCCGGAACCGTCGGGAAATTAAAAAAACCCCTAAAAAAACCTAAAAATACGGACAATTACAACTTAGTTCGTGAAATATAGCGGGTTAGATATCCGTAAAAGTTGTTTTATTTCAATGAACAGTGCGCGCCAAAACAGATGTACGTATAAAAAAAACAACATTGCATTTTATACACTTATACATTAATACGCGACAAATTAATATCGTATATGTTGAAATCGGTTAAAAAGGGAGGATAATAAAAATAATGCTAATCAAATTCTATAATATTTATAATTTAGTTAATGACCAAATCGCTTAACACACTTTCTTTAAAACTTGATTCTGGTCAACGAGTATTGTACGCGGAGTTCGGTGGCGAAGCAAAAGTGCGTTTGTCCTGTAGAGCACTCGCATATTGAGCCACTAGTCGCGGCCACTAAATGCGACCACAAGCTGCGGACGAGGTTTTGTCATACATTTTGTAAAGTATCGGCGCGCAAACCGGACGCTCTAGCGGCCACGCTCGAGCCGCAAGTTGCGGGAGTCGCTTGCGCTCTCTACTAGTGGTTGCGTTTGTGGCGCACCTCGCGCGCACACTCAGCCTCAGTCGACGGTTTCTTTCTCTGGCGACTTGTAGCCGCTACTTAGCTACTAATGGTGGCGATTAGTGGCTTGACCGAGCCACTAGTGGTCGCGGTTAGTGGACGCAACTAGTGGCTCAATGTGCGGATGCAGGTCGTGACGGTTAAGCAACTTTCGCAATGGTAGAAAATTTGATTATCTCGAGCTCCTCCGTCCTTTTAAACGCACGCCAGGGCGTAGCATTCACATTAAAACGTAATATTCATCCAGGCCTATTCTCCTTATTCAACCATCCATCATCAGCCTGTGGACGTCCACTGCTGGACATAGGCCTCTCCTAGCTCACGCCTATTGTGGAGTTCATAGGAGGCTATTAGCCTACTGCTACCACGCTGGCCAGACGGGTTGGTAGTCTTTATAAGGCGGCCTATTGTATGCCAGCGGTTAAAAATAGCGCATTAGAAATAACTTAGGGAAGTAACACTTTTTGCTTTAGCTCATGTCACTGTCACTATTTTTACTTTAACAAGAGATTTTTTTTTAAAGAAGAAGCGAACAACAATGCAAGTACGTAAGTAATCAATCAACCACCTAAACACATTAACTAATTTAATACACTTTCCGCTCGCCGTCAGCGGAACCTTAACAATTATTATCAAATTATTCTCTCTAAGAGAATACATAATCACAAAGTAGGTGAGGCGGGTAGGCGCTCAAGCTGTGAAAACAGTTTTCAGTCGTGATTGTCAAAATAAATAAGCTATATTTTTTGGGCCTAGGGCTGAATACTTATGTAATTAAAAATCGTGTCGGTTTTCAGTTTCATCGCTGTTCCAGTTACATCCTTTTTATTTAAACATCTATTTATTGTACCGTGTTTCTTGTGAATAAACGAATATGTTTAAGAATATTGTGGCTGTCATAATGACAGTGCCGAAATTAGTAGCTAGGTGATTTAAAGTTAGAGAATCAGCCTGCTTGGTGAGTCAGGCAAGTTTTCTAACATTTCAAGACCGGTCCTTCCGGTAACATTTTACTTTGTGATAGTAGTGGCGAATTTATTTTCAATGTAGGTATGGAACTTCCTCTCTTCTAAACCCTATTGCGTGCCCGTCAGGGTCCATGATGATCTTTTATTTATGTTCACCATCTTTCGTGTACATTATGGAATGCAATAAATAATTGAATATTGAGTATTAACTTTTCAAAAGATGGCGAGTTTACGTACATCTTAAGTTTTAGCGCGCACTGTTTATTGAAATTAAACAACTTTTACAGATATCAAACGCGCTATATTTCACAAACTAAGCTGTAATTATCCGTATTTTTTGGTTTTTATGGATTTTTTTATTGTAAGCCCGACGTTTCGGCACCTTTTCAGCTACCGTGGTCACGGGATGACTGGCTACTGTCATCTAACTAAGTAAGTGAAAGTTGTTTTATTTCAATGACGAGTTTACTTAGGTGGCGAGTTTACAAAAACCCTACACCGCATCACCGAGCTATTTAGCTCGGTTGCGCAGTGCTTCATCGTTCATCCTGCGATTGTAGAGGTTAAGTAATGTTCTCAATAGTAGATCGCGGCGACAAAGAACAAACAACTTATTCTCCGAGCAACTTGGTGACAAAGAACTCTGAGCTCCACCGTGCTTCGGAAGGCACGTTAAACCGGCGATGGTACCAGCTATCTCTTTAATTACGCATTGGGTCCAGGGCTATTCACTATGATAAGACCACGTAGCGATTCCTTGCTCAAACCACACCAATGTCTTACTAGGTTACGACATTTTCAAATTTCGGATTCTCCCTGACATTTCCAAATTAAATAGTTATGGTATAAGTATAAATACACTCACAAAATGTTGAAAATGTCGAAACCAAGTAGGTACGAGATTGGCGTGGTTTGCACAAGGAATCGCTAGGTGTTCATAGTGAATAAGGTCCCTGGCCCAGGCCAGCACAACAGTAACAATACTAAAATGGCTGCTGATAATGATATTTTGAAAAAGGTGGTAAACGCGGTGTTTCTGCCAGCGTAGCATGCGCACCGCGACTCGCTGTCGACGCTTATCTCGCGATGTTTATCCCGCTCATATCAGTACGGTGTGAGCGTGACAGACAATACGCTCACGTGAGAAAAGTGTCGAGAAAGCTTTGTCGAGGTGCTCATGCTACGCATGCTGTAATCGTAATAGGGTTCAGTGTTGGTATGAAAACATTATTAAGGCGCTATACCACTGAAGCGAGATAGCAATGAGAAAACCACGCGCGCGAGAACGAGACTGATTTTGCAGATTAGGCGAAAAAACACGAAATCACTTCGTAGTAAATATCTATAGCGATTTAAAGAGAATTTAAACTACACGATGATAAATATTATTGGTATCCACTAATTAAACCAGTTTCCAATGGCAATGTAACCATGTGAGAATAATCTTAAATTTTCTTACTTTTTAGTAGTATTTTCGAAAAGAAATAGATTCGAGGCAAAATCATAAAATAGTGTTTCTGAAACATTACAAATGTAGATAGTAACGACCCTGCCAATTACAGGCCGATTTGTAACATTTCTAACCATCCTATACTTTATAACAAAAATTACATACTTTTCCGTATAGCGTCTTAATTATGACGGCTGATAAATCTGTATTTGGACAAATAGCTACATAATTGTCTGACATCAGATTGGCGGTCAACAAAGGAATGAAATATTGGCGTTCGATTCATTTTGAGGAAACAAGAATAATGTAAGGAAATTATTCTGATGACTTCATTTTGTTTCTGGTAATCGTTTCAATAAGCTCGTAATCGGATCAATTCATTGTAACAATGATTTTATAGATGCTTTAATGAGTATTATTGACTAAGAATATCAAAATATTTAGAAAGGTGATTTTTAAGCGGATAAGTAGTTTTAATTACTATGGCTGTATTTTTACTTGGTAAACTTATGTAATTTTAATTATTTCAGTTATTTGAGTCCGACTAACCTATACTAAGTATTTTTTTTTATAAAATGTAGTCTAAGAGAATGCAAAAAAAGATCAATAGAAGCAGTTGATGTACCAGTATTTAAAAAAAACATTAACTATTTACCAATATATATATAATAACACGCCGTATTACCTAACAATCCGACGCGCCATTTTTTAATACGGCGTATTGTACGATATGGCTGCGACATAAACATACCGATTACTCTCGGCTTTCCTTTTAGAAATCCCACCCAGAGAATTTTTTGCGTTCTTTAGACTTACATTGTCCAAATTTTGACCCTTCGCCACCGCTACCTACTATTTAACCTATAAGAAAAATAACACTAGCGCCTCGCTCGCAACTTAGTCCGGGAAGAATTCGGCTAAATCGTTCTCCGTACGACAAATTCTAATTATTTGACAGAATTCGTCGAAACTGGTTCAGTGACTTACCCATTAGCAAGAAAAATAGTGACAGACAGAGTTACTGGTAGTTCAGCATATAAAATATTCTTATCAGAAATGAATGAATGAATCATATGAAAACGCATTCAAAAATATTCTGTAGCGAAATGCCTTATGAATGATTAATAAAGCTAATGTTTTCCCCTGGTCTTGGATATATGTGAAGTGAGTTTCAACTAGAACGTGTAATAAATTAAAGCGCTATTAAAATGCCCTATTACGTTAAAATTTACAGTAAAATTACGCGACCCCATCCGCTTATGTAACAAGTACACTCGTGTATAGAAATGGAAAAAAATATTACCCCCCATTTTATGTGCACAGTTTATAATGTGACACTTATATAACGCACTAGCGGATCCTCGCGGTTTTACTCGCGTTGTTATTTAATTTAATATCCAATGTTATCTTACTGTTTTGTTATTCTTTTTTGTTTGTGTATTTATTGTTGAAGATAATATTTTTGATTTAATTTAATTTTGTTTGAATATTTTTAACTAGTTTTTAAGTAATTTGATTTAATATTGTTATGTCCTTTCAGGGCTCATATGTATGCACTAATAACTACCTCTAAGATCTTAAATGTACCACATGAAACGCAATAAATTATTCTGATTCTGATTCTGAAAACGTTTCCCAACAAAACTCTACTGGTCAACCGGGAAGTTCCCCGATTGTACCTATATTTATTTATATTTGAAACTTTGTTCAGAAAAGTACTGAGAATTTTTTAACACTTCAATAAAGCCTCCTCTTTTAGATTTATGGTCATAATACAGTACTTTTAGTATTTTATTTGTTTAAAATTGAGTGTCTTACTTATTTCAAAGATTTCAAAGCGTAGATTAAGGTTTAATTTTATTAACTTAAAATACTTTATCAATATTGTCTATTTCATTGTTACAGGTTAATAATGCACAGATTGCTAAGCATCACACTGATCAGCGTCATACTCGACCACGTCTTCGCCCAAGAAGGCGATGAGCATCAAGGACCCCAACCCTGCGGGGGCTACCTCAAAAGTCCAGTGGGGGTCATACAGACCCCAAACTTTCCTAACCCATTCCCTGTCCCAATCAAATGCCAGTGGATCATACAACACGATATAGTTAACGGTACTATATCAATATATTTCACACAACAGTATACTACGAGTGGATTGACTTTTACTGAGTATTTATATTATGACGAGTCTTACAAGTTGGGGGAGAGAAGAGCGCTTACTGTCACTGAGGAGAATATCACAAGGGTGAAATGGCTACAGGTAAGTTTTTAAATTTCAAATGTTTCTTACCAAGATATTTTCCTTCCAAGCACTTCCACAAAATAATTAGGATAACAGACATGACAGTCGTAGGCTCCTCTCAAATATAAATACGTATGGAATATACACATAAGTAGGAGATTAAACATACTTGTATATCAATATCACTCATACACACAACAGAATAGAAACGTTACATGAAGCAAATTATGCATTAAGTACCTACTGAAAAAATAAATTTGTTATCAAGCAAACAATATTCGGAGAGTACCTAATAGGCACATGAAAATACTGTACGTGTGTTTAAGGATACAAACGGTAACGTCTTATAAGAAAAAAACTTATTACTTACATATAATCTACAAACAAATAATGAAATTCGTTAATTAAGCCAGACGAATATTCATTAACATTTTTGAGCCCCAGTATTATTACATTTTGATTCGGTACTTATGTCATCCGAAAACTTGATGGGACTGCCTCTCAACAGAAGTAATATTAATCAGTGTTCACTCATAGTATTTTGGTAAAACAAACATACCTAAGTAGCCAACATACTGCTTAAAGGACTTAATGAAAAATGTGGCTTTTTAAAAATTACTATTTTACCGCATCCTTGTGCAGCTTTAAATCATATAAATAAATTAAAACGACTAAAAACATTCTAAAGGCGGCAATAAAAATTTGAATGAAGAAAACATGGTCATTATTCAAAAGCATATTTTCCGGGAAAGCGAGGTGAGACCGTGATAAGTTGAGATAGATTTTTATTATGACGCGAAAAAATGAGAAACACCCTAGGGTTAAGCGAGTTGACGTGAAAAGAGGATAATAATGTACCACATTATTGTCCGCGTAATTACTCAGCGTAACACTTATGTTGTTGACTCTACACGCTGTAAAGGCAACGTTCTTTGGATGCAACATCAGTGAGCGCACAATTCCATTGTTATAAATATAATTAAAAAAAATATTATTATTAGCCTAGAAAAAATGGGATGGGACGGGAGTGACATGAAACCAGTGGTTTTTTCCAGTATATTTTCTTATTTATATTATTACTTACTTAAAAATAACATTGTAAAATGCAAAATTAAAAAGTTATTATGCTCAATGCTGTTTGGCAGGACATCAGCGTAAATGTGTCGCTCACAGTCACAGCTTAGCATTCCGCTTGACAAGTAGGCACCTAAAAGTCCTAGGTTCGGTTACCGTGTCGGCCAACGGATTATTGTTTCTAGTATAAAGTTAAACCTATAAAAAGCATATGCTAACAGTATATACTAGAATAACAGTATATACTTGGTATTATTCTCCTTTCATGTGAAAGAAGATTTTATTTTTTTAAAAGCTTTCCGCACTTGTGCTGCTCACGGTACCACATGTGACTGCAATACTTTTTTGCTGTTCACTTGAAAGTTACAGTTGTACGTGTTACACTTTGCATTTCAATGCTTTTAAAAATATATGTTTTCCGGTTTACGTTTGTTTTATTTTTGTTTTAATAAATGTTAGCATAACTGCATAACATAATATAATGCCTAGTGTGGTTTTGATTTTGCCTTCATTAAGAATCAAAATTCTCTATTTTTGTTCAACACTTGTCACACGCCTTAAATACTTACACACTCGTAAATATACCTACAATCTCTTTAGTACTTTGGATTGCCCAAATATATAAAAAAATAGTTTCAACGGGGACAACCTCAAAATTACTAACTCATGGCTGTCAAGAAACTATAGACCAACATTCTCAACATCTTAAAATTGACCCACAATAACATGCTTGTTAACATTATTGTTGACTAACGGTCGCCCGCGGTTTCATCCACATGGTTACTGTTCCCGTGTCAATATCTGGATAGATAAAATAAGATAAGATAATTATTTATTACCGACTTCTACAAAAAAGGAGGGAGGGAGGGAGGGGAGGGAGGGGAGGTTTTTTTTTTTGTCTGATGTATGTATACCGATTACTCCGGTGTTGGTGATCCGATTTTAATAGTTGTTTTTTTGTTCGATCGGGTACACTGTCAATTTGGTCCCATATAATTTTTACGAAGATCTGGCTAGTAGTTTTTTCATAATCTTGAAAAATATCAATCACCTTTTGGCAAGTAGTCGTTTACCTAGATGACATTGTTGTGTATGGGCTGATTTTTAGTGTAAGTAACGGCACATGAGGTAACTAAAAAATCTGAAATAAAAACATTTATAAAAAAAATTCAAACCGACTTCAAAAAGTAAAAAATAAAACTTTTGGAGTCGGTGCTAGCTAGCTAAGGCCAAAAAAAAATATAGTTAATAGAAGTGCAATGTAGAATGCCCTGGCTGGCACCGACTCCAAAAGTTTTATTTTTTACTTTTTGAAGTCGGTTTGAATTTTTTTTATAAAATGTTTTTATGATTCCTACTAAATACATACATCAAATAAAATTAAACACCGTGACCGGTTGTAGTAAAAACTGTGCTACAGGCCACGGTACTCCCAGGTAGATTAACAAATTAATTTAATTGTTTTTAAAATAATAGTACAGTAAAATTAAATTAAAATGCTAACAAACAAACACTTGCCATAAAAAGTAGCCTGTTTTAATTAATGCTATTTTCTATCTATGTTTCAAATTTTATCTAGACCAGTTTAGTAGTTTTTGCGTGAAAGAGTAACAAACAAACTGGCATACGTCCGTATTTATAATATTACTAGCGGCCGCCCACGGTTTCACCCGCGTGGTTCCCGTTCCCGTGGGAATATCAGGATAAAAAGTATCTATCTCTGTGCCAAATTTCATCCAAATCCGTACAGTAGTTTTAGTGTGAAAGAGTAACACACAAACAAACTGTCATTCTTTCGCATTTCTAATATTAGTAGTAAATAGTAGTAAAAGTAATTGATGAAGGTTGACAACCAACAAAGGTATTACAAAATAAATACTTATGCATTGTTTAGATAACAATTAAACACAGAAACAAAAGTTTATCAAATGCATCCGGACAAACAAAAAACTTGAAAACGTATGTACAGTCCACAGCAGCTACGACCTTACACTTTGACCTTGAGAGCGCCCTTACGTCGCTCGTAATAGCGGTGGTTTTCGTACTGCAAATGTAAAGCCGTACGCGCTCTTGACCGTTCCTACTTATATTATTATTGAAATGAAATAATAACATGACTTAAATAAAAGAACTCAAAAACATGAAACGAACAAAAAGATCTACACTTACGAGCACAAATAAGTAATCATTTTTCTTGCAACTTGCAAGAATATGATTTCTTATTTTGCTCGTAAGTATAGATATTTAATTAATGTTACACAGCATATCTGTGTAGTGTCTTAGAATAGCACTACCCCCTCTTATCCCGTGGGGCTCGTAAAAGGCGACTAAGGGACTCAGCCTTCAGGAGATGGTCAGCAGAGTGTCCTACAAACTTGGCCATACTGCGATCGCCAACCCGCCTGCCAGGCGTGGCGATTATGGCAAACCCTCCTCCCCTTTTGGGGGAGGCCTATACCCAGCAATAGGTGTTAAGTGGCTGAGACGACGACGACGACACAGCATAGGTGTACTGTACGCTGTGTGACATAATTAATGTCACACAGCGTAGAGTACAACAATGCTTTCAGGGCTGATGCTGGGCTTTGATGCTGGGGCTGCCTCGCTTTTGTAGCGCATCTGCTATGTTTGCGGAAGCATGCACGGAAGTTCCGCAACAGTTAAGCGCAAGAAAATGGTATCCTTGCTAAACAGAGTGAAGGGCAGCACCAACACCATCCTGAGGGTCATTGCGAATAGGCCACACGTTTGCCATATAATGTGAAATACCACAACTTCTAAATTAGTCATAGAATACTAACATAGTTTGTAAGGCAGTATTGTTACTAACAAAAAATGGATCTTGGTTGACTAAATAAACAAATAAATAATAATAATAGGTAACTAAACTTAATAAAAATATGTACAAAACCAATTGTTAAAATAATGTTACCATCACATCTATTCTTTTTTGCAATATCACTCTCTAGAATTCAACAAACACATTTTCAAACGAGCATCATTACTCGTCCTTTGTCAAAATGTGAGCCATCTCATGAAGTTGCATTGTGATGTATGACGCTATTTTCTATGCTATTTTCTCTTTGTGCGCGGAAACAGTTTACGTTAGAACGGGAAATAGTACAGTCGGGGAACTTCCCGGTTAATCAGTAGAGTTTTTTTGTAGTTATCTCAAAGAGTAATAGACTTATAGAAAACGTTTATATCACAAATAATAGTGCTTTAACAGGTATTCCATGTTATAAATAAATTATTTCTTTGTCCTTAATACTTTCCCAAATATCGTTTCTCAAAAAAACTCTACTGATCAACCGGGAAGTTACCCGACTGTACCTCAATTCAACAACTAAAGACATTATAACTTTTTAATTTTGCATTTTACAGTGCTATTTTTATGTGATAAATATTAAACAAGAAAATATATCAGAAAAAAGCAACTAGTTGCTTCTGGTATATTTTCTTGTTTAATATTTATCAACTAAAGACATCTTAAATTTTTCTATGTACTGTTAAACTTTTACTGATGGAAAATGCGCTATAAATTTTACTTTTTGTGTACAATTTGCTTGTTGTGTTATGATTCCTTGGGCTTCCTGACGTTTAGATACCTTTCCAGGGGACGTAGTCAAGGGGTGATCAATGACCACGCCGCCGTGGCAAGCTGGTTAATACCCTAAAAATCACGCAATCTAAAAGCAATTTTTTAAAATAAAATAATTAAGGTGTCCTTAAATGCGAAGTTGTTTTTATCTCAACTTTTTTTTTTATTAACAACGGGGAGACTCTTAACCTTCATCATACCTGATGTTAAGTATTGATAAGGCTAAAGATGGAAGCGAACCTCTCCCGGAATCCTCAATCACTGAGGAACTGGCTATCTTATCTGTAACTGCCGCAACACAACAATGCTGAAAACATTCGTTGTTATGGCGTCAGACTTAGATAAGATGGTGGTAGCTAGCCAGGCGGACTTACAACAAGTCCTACCACCAACCAAACCGAATACAATATGTACCCCGGCTGGGAATCGAACCCGGGACCCCTGGGTCTGACACCGGTGGTTGTACCACTAGACCACCATCATCAGCCTGTGGACGTCCACTGCTGGACATAAGCCTGTCCTAGCTCACGCCTATTGCGGCGTTCATAGGAGGCTATTAGCCTACCACGCTGGCCAGACGGGTTGGTAGAACTTTAAATGTATCCCGGTAATAAACAATATTTTTTAGCTTTTTGGGTGATATCTTTATTCATTTGTATTAAGGTATTTGCTACTCAATGTTCTATATTCCAAAACCAACTGAAATACGATTAATAATAAAAATCTCGAAATAAACTGAGTCTCATTACCTACCAGTATTACAAATCCTCCCATAAGGGAAATAAAAGCACTTTAGATATAATGGAGGAAATGCAAGACCGACCGTCCGTCGCAAGTGTGTTGTGGGATTGGTCCGATGAGAGTTTGTTAGAAATAAAATGCCCGCGGGCTTTTTCTATGAAATAAAAGATTGAATGTACTTATGATAAATTGTTTAATAGAAAAACATTGGACAAAATCAACTCGGCCACAAGTCAATTCTTAGATGGGACAAAAATTTTTCATACGACTAAGTACAAAAACAGCATTGGAAAATGCAAAAAATTCAAAAATCATAAAAAAAGATTGAATGTAATTGTAGTTAAAATAGTTCCTGTTTTATTTCCTAGGAAATAGTTTATCATCATAAGATGTGATTTCAGTTATAATTTTTCCAGCGTGTGACGTTATGGTCACTGGCAGTTGACTATGTCGTCACCACTGTGTGCCGACATAGTCAAAACGGTGATGCCTAACTTAAAAAAAACACATGTCAATGTGCAATTTCGCACAAAATCTTGAAATCTATCAAGACCTATACTACCCAGCATAACCACACATACCGTCAGAAAAATCGCACCTTTAAAAAATCTGACTTTTAAACTAACCTTATTTGGGAATCAATTTATGAGGGAAATGTTGGATATCATTTGAAAGGTAACGAAAAGGAGTACCAAAAATAACAAAAAAAAAGATAAAGTTTACAAAACAATACCACTACTTAATAATGCTTCTTGTACGACAACTTCGAAAATACGTTTTTTTATGGGTTAGATACGGATCACTGCCTTTTGAACCTGCATTGGCCCATTAAAACCCACAAATTGTAGCGCAATTGCTCAACCAGCGGCCCTTATAGAGGAACAAAATTGCATTTTTTTTATGTCACATTTTTGTTATTTCAAATGCTTATTAAGTTCATTTATTGGGCTTTCAAACGAGGCTAATATTGGTGGGGGTACAAGCCGTACACGCATTTGTAAAGTGTTAATAACGCTTACGAAAATTTTAAAATGTGCGGTTTTTTTGACGTTGAGTGTATGTATAAACTTACTAATGATGAACCATAATCTGTCATTAGCAACATAGTAGCGATAAAATTATATTAAGATAACGGTAAAACACTAAGGGCGGGTTTCACCACCTACTGATAAGTTCTGGATAACTTATATGACAGATCATTTGGCAGTTGCAATATGAAAAATATGTCAATAGCTTATATGACAGATCATTTGGCAGTTGCAATATGTCAAACTAATTGCCAGATAACCTATCTAGAACTTATCAGTAAGTGGTGAAACCGGCCCTGAATCTAACTAAAATGTTACTTAGTATGTTTATCTCTTTATCTGGTATCTATATAACAAGGTCTTACTAAAACCTATTACCAAGGCTTAAAGATAATTGGTGTGATTATCTTATGTGAACATTAATTTTATTATGCTAACGGCGATGATTCCCAATTGAAAAGTTTCATGACAAAGACTTTCTTTTAAAACATCACCTCCACTAGCTGTTTTTAAATGGAACTTTTCGCAACTTTATTAGTTCTTTGAAAGCACCGATCACCGCAGCCTTTTAACTTAAAGCCTGCCGGTGTGGAAATCAAAGCGCAGCAATTAGAGACGCGTCTATTTGAACGATGTTATCGATACTTCTTTTATTACTCGATAAAGTCGTCACTTCGTTTTATTGCGTTTGACTGAATATTTCTCTGCCGTATGGACCCGGCTATAGTATGCTTCTCATCGTCCTGTAGATGCCTGTAGATAATTATGTTTTTTCATAGACAAATATGATGTAAAAATTCATTAGAGATCATTTAAGTTATGGAGGTGCCGTCGATGTATAAATTATGCCAAAAAACTCCCCTGTAATAAACTCGACAAAACTGAACTAAATTCGTCACATACCTCAAATAGATTTCTATATTTCTAGTTCATGTTACCTGTGACTGTGACGACCTGTTTGGCGCAGGGGTACTAACCCCACCTTCTGCGCCAGAGGTCCCGGGTTCGATCCCCGGACAAGACAAATATTTGTGTGCATGAACATGTCTATTTGTCTTGGTCTGGGTGTTTAATATGTATATTATGTATGTATTTACAAAAAAAAAGTATATAAGTATGTTTATCCGTTATCTAGAATCCATAACACAAGTTCTTCATGATACTTGACTTGGGCTAGATAATTGGTGTGATTGTATGGAAATATTTATTTATTTATTTATCATGTGTCTTTATAAGTAGGCCTCATAATAATATGATTGATATCATTATGAGGCCTTGAAATTTTAATAATTAACGTTTTGTTTAAGGGTAAGAAATAGGTAAACGTGGTGTGGTAGGGAAATCTTTTTATATAGAAAACAAAAAGATGTAGCCACAAAATAAAATACATGACAAGCTTAAGGATTTCTCTAGTTGCTACAAATATTAAATTCCGTTCAAACTTGTTCAAACAAAGATGATTGTAAAAATCACTAAAAGCGCTTTCGTAATTTCGTAATTTGGCGTAAATAATAGCGGAATCGTATTGATTTCTATATCAAAATACACTTTAAAGAATTGCACGGTTGTTTCAATTACTTTTTTTTTTACATGTAAAGAAAAAGACGAATGTTCCAGCGTAACGGGTCCTTAATGAAGCTACTTAATCTTTATTTTTAGTTAATTTTGATTTTATAATAGTTATTTTTGTCTGTGTATAAAAAAAATTAGAAAATACGTTTAGCTAAAATGTGTTCACAACACTAAAGCTAGTTGCAATACGAGGATAGGAAGCTCATTCATTCATTGGATCGGCACTCTGACTCTATTTCAAAAACGTTAAGCCGGAAAGCTGCTCCAAACATATCCAACTATATTTAAACGAATAGGCATTTAAAAACGTTTTCGAATAACACAACTAGTTTTCCAGATTTGCAGCTGATTTTTATTTGTAAACATTTTAACGAGAACTAATTTTTTAGGGGCTTAGCTTTCACCATATGATAAAGGTACCATTCCGGATTTCGGCAGTCGCCGCCCAGCAGCCTCTGGCCGCGGCGGCTATTATCCGAAGGCTCGTGGCAGAGCGCAACATCGCTGCCACATGCATACTTGGAACTGAAGGAACGTTGTCCTTAAAAGTTTTAGTCGAGAATCGTAGGGCAGCAGATTTAAAATAATTAATTCTACTAAAAACTCGTCATTCTCATCTGTAAGAACTATATGCCTATTTGTCTACTGCCATGAGCGAGCAGCGCGACAAAACTGCTCTCGGAGCGGTCGCGCTGCTGGGCGGGGCTCTTCACAGTCGTAAGAATCGGAACGCGTCATATATAAGTGCCGGCAAGCATCTTGACTAACTATAAAAACCAGTCACTAAGCATCTTCTGTCGTGCATTGATCAAGAAGTTTGCAGGCACCTAGGTAAACAAGCACATACAAAACAGTGCGTGGCTGCCAACATCTGAATGGTACAGTCAACAACGAAACTTGCCGAACAAAATAATGTTACAAAAGACACATGAATTATACAGAAGTTACTGAACATAGTTACAAACAAAATTCCATTTACATTATAAATTTCCAAAAGTAGCTATACAGTATATTTCCAAAAGTGGCCGGACATTATATTTTCAAAAGTCGACAGCAGACTTCCAAAAGTGGCTAGACAGTAAACTTCCAAAAGTTGCTGGACAGTATATTTCCAAAAGTGGCTGGAGTATATTTCCAAAGTTGGTTGCTGAACGTAGTATCGTCTAAAAGTGATTTGTTAGATCATGACCGAACCAATTTTCGAATTTAGACTGATGACAATCACCGAATAAAGTACAGCACTGTCATATAATACATTTGTCTCTTTCATTTTGGTCGTGACATCATTGACATGTCATTTGTTTATGCCAGCCTCTCACTTCTTACACTTTTTTACTATTTAAAATTTTAACCAACTTCAAAAAGAGGAGGTTCTCAATTCAATTCAATTCATGAATAGATTTGACAATTATTTTCTTTAATGGATAAGTTACACTCAAAGGGGTGGTTGTTTTAGTTATTGTTTAATATATATATATATATGTAAAATATTTATTACTGTCAAAATCCTTTAGTTTCAATTATCTTCGATAATCCTATAATATCGAAGATTACTTTAAGTGAGCTTTTAATACAGATTTTTGATTCCAAAAAATGTCGAATTCGAGATGTCGAAGGCGTGAGAATTGGGCCCCTGTTCAGTTACATTTGAACCTTTATAGTGTGCAGGTGTTTTGAAAATTTGGATGTGTTCATGGACTTTTGTTGCTGACTGTATCTTTAGGCTGAAAGCGCGCACCTTTCCCGGTATCCTCATTTTAAAACATTCAGACAAACAGCATGAAAGTACTACGCGACTAAAACAATTAGGTCATGACCCGCCACGCGAGCCCGATGCGGATTGGTGGGGGCTTAACAACTGCAACTGCAGCCAACCGACACAGGTTAAAAATGTTATAAAATACTTACCAAAACACGGAGAAGCTTGAGATTTTTTTTTTTATTTTGTTCACCCAACTCGTGACCAGCCATTGCGAAAGTTACCACTATTATTATTATTATTATTAATATAAGTAGTGTCACTACTTATATAAGTAGTGACACTACTTATATTAATAATCTATTTAAACATACAATCACACCAAATAAGTAAGTACCTAGTCCCGGGATCGAACCCGGACCCTCGGCATAGAATGCAGGTATACATAGGTACTCAACGCCAGACTGGTTGTCACTAACACGAAACAAATAATAACATTTAACCCTTCAAATGTTTTATGAAACACGCGTCTAGTGATGTCCTTAAAGTATATCGATGAATTATAACCGCTCCGTCCCATTGTGATTCCCGTCACGCGCGGACCGACCGAGTAAAAAGACCGCTTCGCTGATGCTAATGGAATGCATAATTTTGTATCGGGCTCCCTTTACAATGCCGTAGTTTTAGTACCCTGTTATCGTGGTACGCTTTCATACCGACGAAATTTGTGGCAAGGTATACAACTTCCCGTAAGTGCAAATGAAAATAAACTTATAGTACCGTGACAGGATGGTGAAACCCTTTTTTACTTCTAGTGATCAAAGTGGATTCAAAATGAACACTCGACCGAGGTGTTCGGTGGCGGAAGGTTGATCAGTTACCTAGGCTATTAACATTTAATGCCAATAAATCATTAATAGCACTCATTCAAAATATATTTAATTTTCGTCAATTATTTAAATATACTTTGGGCATCATTGTGAAACCGTGTTTTGCCACTGCGACCAGTCATACATACTTTTGACCAGGTTTTGACCGTGACAATAAAAAAACTTTAATTTATGTTCACGCGTAAACAAAAAAAAATACAAAAAGGACATTACCCAGATGTTACGGACTTAAAATATTGCATTTGAATTTAATGTTTTTTTTATTTTTGTATGCCGCTTAATATAAAAATGAAGTGGGAATATATAATATATTAAATGAAGTGGGAAAAAAATATGAAAAGATTGAAATAGTGGAAATTCGGAAAATTTCTATTGTTTATAAGCAACGTTATTAAAATGTAAGATACATTTTCCTCCATAATTTTAATAATTATGTGTTGTCCTTATGTGTTGTCTTAAAACAACAAGTGGGTTAGATTTTTAGTGAACAGCTAGGCGATTGTGTAAAGTCAATTGAATACGATTACCTTACGCAATCGCACCCCTGATCCTCAAGGAACGCGATACCTACATCCAAATTGTACGCGGACGAAGCTTCAAGCGGAACGCTTGCTTCCGTGTAAACATTAAGAGAAATTCTTTTATCATTTACCATATTATACCAAAATCGTTTACTGCTACAAAAATCGTTTACTATGTGTTACACAATTTCATTCCTTATGCTGTTCAAATAGATACCACTTTCCTTACAAAAGTGATAACTTAGACCACAACCTGTTACAAATTCGCTATTTTTTTTGTACTTTAACGACAAGCTGACTAGAAAAGCTGTGACTTCACAATTTTACTTTCGTCTATAAAGTTTAGTAAGATATATGCGAAGAATAATCTGATTTAATTAAAATAATTTTAAGAAACCAAGTCACACAAGGGACAATTTACAAATAGAAGACGAACATAGGAAAAAGGCTTTGTATTTTTTTATTGACGCAATCTGAAACAACCATGTAAAATTGCCAACATTTCCACAGTGACAAATCCAGACAGCAACAGCGCAATATAAAATATAAAAATAAAAAGTGTTGTTGCCCAAAGTGAGCTAAACTTTTCTGGCTCAAACGTAACTAATTCCAATCATTGGCGCTGCACGCCTTTTGCACCAAGTGCATTGCACGCACACGTAGTTCCCGTTTCCGTAGATATAGCGGGATGAAAATCCTATGATTTTTTTTCTTCATTGGTGTCATTAGAACTTGTAATAAGTTAAATCGTTCCCTCCCAGAACTTTTTTTTATGAACAAAGGGTCAATCGGACATCTGTTTCAGTATCTAGCGGTCCACATATCGTCAGTCGTTATGGCTAATATAAACTGTATTTTAAATTTCATCCAAATCTGTCCACCCGTTTTTGTGGCCACTATCTTTATATATCTCACCCAAGGTTGCCTGGAAGAGATTGCTATGTAGCAATAAGGCCACCTGTTGTGTGTTCCTCTTTTTGTCATTTTCTCTGTATGTGTTTGTTTTTGTATCGTGTGCAATAAAGTTTCTATTATTATTATATTACATTAGGTACTTATTCACTTTACTAGTGATTACCTTCACCTACCCAAAATGCTAATAAATTATCGTTTGCAAAAATTACTTTGTTTTTCATAGTGTTTGCAATGAGAGTCAAAATGGCGGTATTTTTTTCAAACCTCTGCTTTAAAACCGTTTTTGAGATCTGGGAAATCCCAAAACGTTACCGCAACAAAATCGAGAACTATAACAGACACAAATTTTGCTATTTGCTAATTTTTTTAATTTTAAACGCAATAAAAGCTATCTATTCATGTATTTGGCTCCGGGCTGAAGCGACTTTTTTTGCCAGGGTAACGTTTCAAACGTTACTCCAGCAAAATCTGGTTTTCTCAAATATCTTAAGAACTATAATTCAAAAAAATTTTGCTATTAGTAAACAAATTTGTCCTCATGACACACTAATTATCTGCTATAGTCTCATCTCTCTAAACCACAACATTTTGCGTGGGTAACGCACTCACATGATTAAACAAAACACGATTGTTTTATTTCTCAGAAACTATGCAACTGATCATGTTGCTTGTATTTTTTACTTAAAGTACTTTTAAGGTACATTTTTTGGTGTATATACATTTTATAATAATAATAAAATATTAAAGAACACCCGCCATCTTGATGTCAATATGGCGGGTGTATTTTAATTTTCAAATAATTTCGTTTTGAAGAAGGTACTGATTTTTTAGAGCGAGGTACAAAATAGTACATTATAGGTAAATTTTTTTGGTGACCGGTATAATTTAATTCCTTATGGTACACCCGCCATTTTGAATCTCATTGTTTGCATGAACGACAATTATATTTGCGGTTTTGGAAAATGTGCTGTAGCTCTGAAACTGCTAAATATATTTCGTTCAAACCAATTTTAGTTGAAAGTTTTTATAAAGATCTACAGCATATATATTTTTTAGATTTTTTACTTTTCTATTTTAAAAGTTAAAGGGGGTCCCGCACATTTTAACGAAGTTCACCGGGTCCGCTAGTTTTTAATATTTGTAGGATCGTTTCACTGTGGTATATGAGAAGACCATATTAAATTACCAGTAGTTCCAACAATCCAAACAGCAACAGCCCAACATTGCAATCAGCAGCACTGCACGTCGGCCGAAATGGATCAACTTTCCGTGAGCTTCGCAAAACAAGAAAAGTTACAATTGATGTTATCAGTGTCCACTGCACGCGTTGGAACTGAATAATGCAGCACTAAATAATCACTTGTTTATTCAAAATTAGTTGGCTATTCGAGTTACCAGTTCGGTTCTGTTACCGTATCTGTTACTTATTTCTATTGTTGTTAATAGAGCAATGTTGTTTATCATTTTAATTAGAGTTGTTACTGTACCTTATTAAAAGTAAAGCTTTGAATATAAAGTTTTCTTGATTCCGTTCCATATCATAACTAGCTTTCAATATCCACACCTATAAAATAAATGCAAAAGTAACTGTTTCTTTTTCAACCGGGAAGAGAGAAATAAAGCTAATTCCACGCTGGGCAAGTCGTGGAAGCAATGCTAGCATGGAATATATGCTCAGGGTACATTAATATTGCGTTAGCATCTTTTAAGACCCACAGTAATTATATCGTTCACAAGGAAGGACACCATTATTTACAAACAAAATACTAAAGAAAAACATTGACAAAATATCTGTGACCAAAATGTCTTTCTGTCATGGGAATCACAAGGATGTCTTGTCACCGAAGAACGCAGCACCCGTCACGGTCTAATTCTTAATGTAAACAGGGGAATGTGTCCAAAATGTCCAAGATGATTTCCATTAGTAATCTGCAACATTTTTCTAGGCTGGTGTGCCGGTGACAGGGGTCAAACTCGACCTCCGTCAGACGTTTCGAGGGAATGGCCTAAATGTGAAGTGACAGCGAGTTATTACAAATCTATTTCAAGAGTCCAAATTTTGGTGCAAAAAATATTGAACCCGGCCTGGGTTCAATATTTTTTGCACCAAAATTTGGACTGATCTGAAATTTGGACTGACCAATGGAAGAGCCTTTTTATTATTAACCGCCAATATTTAAAAACAGTGTCTGCGTGGTATTCGGATTTGACGACCTCGCCTTCTGCGCCAGAGGTCCCGGGTTCGATTCCCAGACAAGACAAATATTTGAGTGCACGGGCATGTCTATTTATCTTGGTGTGGGTGTTTAATATGTATATTAAGTATTTACAAAAAAAACTTTTTATAAAAAAATGAAAACCGACTT
The DNA here is from genome assembly GCA_910589605.1 of Chrysoteuchia culmella. NCBI lineage: Eukaryota > Metazoa > Arthropoda > Insecta > Lepidoptera > Crambidae > Chrysoteuchia > Chrysoteuchia culmella. The sequence continues at coordinate 14,284,890 of OU342661.1, forward strand.
CAAAACAATAAAAAGCAAAAAATAAACCTTTTGGAGTCGGTGCCAGCCAAGGCATTCTACTTTGCAGTCCTACTATTTTATTTTTCTTGCCTAGGCTTGCACCGACTCCAAAAGGTTTATTTTTTGCTTTTTGAAGTCGGTTTTCATTTTTTTTTATAAAAAGTTTTTATTTCACAGTTGTTAAAGGTAGATAATATCATGTCATCCAAGTAACAAATATGAAATGAAATATATAAAAATGCTCGAAACATAAAAGTACTGGGTCAAACTAAACCAAATTTTTATGGGACCAATTGGCAACTATTCTGCATCGAACAAAAAAAGAATCACGGAAATCGGTTCAATAATCTCGGCGTAATCGGTGTACATACATAAAAAAAAAATACCAGCCGAATTGAGTACCTCCTCCTTTTTTGAAGTCGGTTAAAAATGTATATAAGTATATTTATCCGTTATCTAGTATCCATAACACAAGTTCTTCATGAAACTTCGTGGGCTTGATAATTGGTGTGATTGTATGCAATTATTTATATATTGCGCTTCCCAAAATAATCGCGACAAAAAGCAGCCCAAGTTCTTTAACAAGATCTAATTAACATAATTTTGACGTGAAAAGTAAGAGACGTAAGATTGTTTGAATAACCACAATATTTTTGTTTTTTTTTTATCTAAATAAAATTCCAAATCCTGGTAAGGAAATATAAAACTTAATTGAAACTATTTACGATACTTAGATACGCCAAACACATGGAACTCGGAAGTATTTTTTCCTCTGGTTTTTATCCATGGGTTGTTTTGGTCCGCTTTCAGATTATGCCTCAACACTGCGCTAAAAGCCTAGTGAACATTTTTTGGATATTTCTCTTGGAAAAGTCGTCCATTGCCCATTTTCAATTAAAGTTTCGGGGCAAAGATTACTTCGGTTAATAGAAAAATAACTTTTTGTTTGTGTAACAGAAAGCATTTTTAATTAACACTCTGATTGAAAGGGTTGAAATATGGAATCGGTTTGTGGTTAAGACAGACAATTCAAAGACTTTGCTAAATTCACAGTTAGTTGAACATGGCCGGATCTGTCCCTGCCTAAATAGTTTTGTTTAGATGTCATAAGCAGACAAATATCATAAAATTTTAGTACCTAACGCCAACACACTAAACAAGAAATACCTCACCAAATTGTACTGTTTTCCATTTGAAAATATAGCTTATGGCTACCCTTCCCAAAAGAGACCATCACCTACGTGCCTTAAAATTAATGATCATCAGTGACCGCTTTGATAAACCGTCAAGCTCGTTACCACCAAATCTTTTAAATCCCAGTATTCAGTCTTCAACAACTGTCCAACAGTTATCGCTCAGAGTGATTGAGTGGATCGTATTTTTTCCACTCCGTTATCTGATGGGCTGTCCAATTTTCTCCACATTCTTTTCGACCGTGAAAGCTTCGTGCTTTTTTCGGGAAATTACTTAGTAATGGAGAGGATTTGAGCTCTGACATTTCAAGGTTGACTGGTTACCCGCCCTCGTAATTAGTCTTCCAACCTTCGATGTTGCCTTAAAATATTTTCTCTCGGTATAAGATATATCATTAAAATGGAGCTTGGGTTGCGCAACTGAGTTGTGACTGAAACTCACTGGCTTATCTAACGAAAACAAGATCATGTTGATATCTATTCAGAAAGTTTTTTTTATGAACAACAGGAAGACGCTTAGCCTTGATCATACCTGATGTTAAGTATTGATAAGGCTGAAGGTGGAAGCGAGCCTCTCCCGGAATTCTAAACCTCTATCTTATCTCTAACTGCTGGAATACAACAATGCTAAAAACATTGTTGTGGCTTCAGACTTAGATAAGATGGTCACAACAAGCCCTACCACCAACCAAACCGAATACAATATGCACCGCCATTGTGAATCACACCCGGGATCTCTGGGTCTGATACCAGTGGTTGTTACCACTAAACCACAGAGGCGGTTAAAGTACTTATGTCATAAAAGCAGTGCCGGCCTAGAGTCCTACTGCCCCTTCTTTTTCCCTTCTCGCCTAAGCCTTGCAAGAGTCGGCTAAGGAAACACAGCTAGAAGAAGAAAGGCAGCTGACTCTTCTGTGCCGTTGATTTATTGCTATCATCAAATCCATTAAACATCGAACAGCAGTGACTCTCAAAATGTCAGCGATCGCGCACAAAGTTACACGAAGAGGGCCCGATCCCTGCATTGGCGTCTTATGGCTAAATACTGTGCTGATGACTTTTCTCCTTTTGTACCTCTTCGCTCGAGAAGGTTGTTTCAGCTAGCTTTTCAAACTTTTCTGTGTGTTGCGAGGCGAATTATTGTTTCGGCGGAATTGATCAAGTCACGATCCAGTTTCATATATTCCGCCGCTACGATCTTTCCTACGTCCACTCCAAGCGCCTCACTCCTTCGATTTTGTCTGGAAATTTATTTAAAGTAGGTAGTCCCGTGCTTAGGCCGAAGTATTTATTTACAGATGATGTTAGAGGTCAGCTATTAGCTTCGAAAAATAAAGTTGAAACAAAATGGACCATGACAACAATGTTTTCAGCATTGTTGTGTTCCGGCAGTTCCACAACCTATGATTTAATTTCGGAACGAGGCATAAACCTTTATTTTTAAATTGTCTTTGTCTTGTACCTCGTGTCAATGTCAACATTTACCGAATCGTTTTTATTGTTATTTATAAATAATAATATATTTCTACTTCAAATAACTTTTTTATTATATTAGTTTTTTATATAATTAAAACAACAAGAATAAGGTATATTTAGATTGAACTTTTCGTTAAAAGATTTTTTTACCGGAAGTTGACTGCGGAAACAACAAAAACTGTTGTGAGGTGATAAATTGTGTTGCGCTCGGCAGAAAAGTTTTTAGCGTCTTGTACCTTTGAAATCCTCGCTTCGCTCAGGATTCAATCTTTGTACCACTCGCTACGCTCATGGTTCAACCCTAGAATCCTTCACTTGCTCAGATTTCAATAGAGGTAACTCACCAATACACATTAATTTAACCTATTGCCCCCAATACAAGGATTAGAAGAGTACGAGTGACTACGTGACTACAAGTGAAGTTTTATACGAAACACGCACTGATCTAACGCTGCATGATCGCGATACGATTTAACAAATCCTACCTTTTCGGTCAGAAAATCCCAACCGATCATGCTGCCAGCGAAAATCTTTTTTGGTAATCACAATAAAATCCTCCATTCCGATCGTCATTGAATATTCTAGCAAAAGTGTCGACGGACGCGATTGTAAAATTTTATTCGGGCACAAATTGTCCGCTTTGGTCCCAACGTTCCCCACCTAAATGGAGCGATTGAAAAAAATCTCTCAGAATTAAAACTTTGCTTTTATCTCGTGTCACGGTTTTGATTTCGACATATCTGCTTCTTTCAACAGTTTTTTTTTGTTCTTAAGTACTGTATATTATGCGTCATGCTCGTGAACGGGTGCCGCCAGCGGAAATGGGTCTACCTCAGTCTGCTTATCTTGGTGTTGTGCTTAAAGCCAAAATATTTTCATCTAAAATAAATTGATACTGACCTGTATGTACCTCACAACTTGCAGTACAGTAATCTTGTAATGCGAGGAATGTTGTAATGTATGATAGACAAGTCTTTCTTTGCCAGTTGAAAATTGTTTACGGTTACAATAACCATAAAAAGTAATATTTTAATTAGTATTTTCTCTTTGTGGTGGAAATTGACCTTACTGATAAGTTAATGTCACTTTTAAATTTGACGACTCTGTATGAAATAAAACAGGGAGAAAAAAACAGCCCTTGACGAGTTTCTTGCCGGTTCTTCTCGTTTCAAGGTCTCCCGCCGTAGGGTTTGTGAACCGATGGCGTCGCTTCTATGACGTTCATAAGTGCCTGTAACAGCCTAGACTGTAATTAATGATATTGAATTTGAATTTGAATATGAATTTCTGGAAATCGAAACCACGATAATTGGTTGCAAAGCCTTCTTTTCAGCATTTTCGTGTCTAGCAATCTCAAACATATTTGAATTCCATTGCAAGGTTTGAAATATATTTAAACCTAAGGTAATATTTTATGGTAGCGTGATTAACCGAAACAAACATTCCATTTCAGCCACCGTTTTAATTAAAGTAACAGCAATCATTGCCACTTAAACACAGGTCACAAATTTCGTAACCGCATGCTATAGGCGCAGTATTGTGACGTCACAGACTGTGACAGAGGCCTCATCAGCCGAGGCCAGCCGCCACGAGACACAAACCGCGAGGCCCGGCATTAAATCCGAAGCGGATTAGCTCGAATAATTTATGATATATCGCACACAATCCGCTCTAATAAATAACACAATGGTTGTAGTTTAAGCGATTTTTGTCGCAAAATTGAATTCACATTTTGAATCACGGAATATGTTTTAATTTTAAATAGCAACATAATTGGTGAACTTATGCGTTCGGAAAAGGTGTTTTTGAGAGAGAGTTTTTCGAGAGTCTCGAAAAACAAAAGCCTTAGTATTTTTTGCTTTGGGGCATCATCATTAGTTCCTAGACGATTTCGGCATCGGCAACAGTAGTACGAGATTACGAATATTTCTCATTTACGTCAACATGTGACTCGCAAAACCAATCTTTGACTGGAAGGTCCGTGCACAAATTATAAATAAATACATAAATTCATTTATTTATTTGCAGAGAACATAGTATGATAAGATGATATAATATTATAAAGTACAAAATGTCCCACTCTCAGAAGAGTATGCAAATTAAATTACAATTTTTTAATTATTACATTTTCATTTCATTATGTGAGTAGTAGTATGTCACATTAATAAAAATAAAATTCAAACATTAGCAAATCATACATTATTAGAAGTAATTAGAAAATGTCAAAGCAGAATATTAATTATAAAATGTCAATATTACCTCATAAAATCGATCAGCACATTACATAACTATGTCAGGATGTATGTCAAATTAATAAAAAATAAAAAAAACATACCCAAATCGAACATTATTAAATTAGATTGGAAAATGTCAAAGTATAGTATTAATTATAAAATGTCAATATGAGTACAATATCACGTTTATACATATCATATACAAGTTTGGTAGCACAATAAGTAGGTATCTTTAAAGTCATTTCCAATTTATACCGTTTATTGTCCATCCATACTCACGCTAGAAACGTAAACAGTAGTCCTTACAGTAAGGACTGGTGCCTATCAGCGGAGGCCAATCACACGCGAGACAAAACGAGGCCTGCCCCTCTATACTCTGATTTTTAATTCGATAAATGGCCACACTATACAACCTGCCAGGTTAAAATACGGTCCCGCCAAAGTTGGAATGTATTTGAAAAACAATTTTTTACTGATTTATTGGTTTTAAATTGAAAATCTATGAATTAAAATTGTCTTATGGTTTTCAAATAGTAATCAGATTTTTTTATATCAAATTATCGAACTTACAACAATAAATAAGGAAAATATTATCCTTTCACTGGAATCGTTGGTCACTAGATTTGGTCCTGATGCATAAGTTACAAATTTTTGGTACGAAATTAATATAAATATTTTTGTTTAGAAAGAAAGAAAATAATATTTTTATGGCAAAAAACGGAACCCTTATAAATTCGTCATGAAAAACAAACACATACAGAGAAAATTACAAAAAAAGGAACACACAATAAGCAGCCTTATTGCTACATAGCAACCTCTTTCAGGCAACCTTGGGTAGGAGACGGAACCCTTCATGTCCGAGTTCGACTCGCACTTGGCCAATTTTTTGCTAAATGCAAATTTAAATGCCTTTTAAAATAAAACAAAGCAAACGCTATTTAATTTCATTGACATATTTAATTGAATTGGATTTATTTACACAATTTGTAATTAAATGTAAAAATGGCTTTGAGTGCCAAAAAACACTCCAGTAAAAAACAATATCTACGTGGATTCATGAAGTGAAATAGTAACAGCCGTTCCCAATAACCTATCATTAGTAACAGATAAGGTTACTATAGTTTGGTTGCTTAGTTATTTCTGTTAAATTACAGGAAATAACAAAGATTGCCTAGCAACTGAACCACAGTAGGCCTATCTCTTACTGAGGGTAGATTATTGGGAATGGCCGTAAGACAGTATTATTTTTCTATCAGTTGACACATAAGTTGTCAAAAAGACGTTACGAGTAGCTCCGAAAGAGTTGAGCGGAACTGTTGTTTGCATTACATTGAATTTATGATTAAGTTTGTTAGAAAAAAATCAAAAAGTTTACTTTTTGATTTGGTTTTAATTAGTTGGGACCATTATGATTCAATTACTAGTAACCTATAGAGCCTCCATTTTTAATGTTTTTATTATTGATATCCGTATAGTACATAAAAAACGTACATGACGGAAAAGGTTTCTGTTATTAAGTAAGTTGACAAAAGACGATAGCTGTCAGAGAATTCCATCGAACTAAAAATCAAACTATAGCATGAACACCGCTATACCACGCTATCACGCAATATGATATAGCGCATCATGCTAGCTTGCTTACACCGGTAAGATGTGACCGGGACAGTAACACGTTATCGAGTTATGAAGTTGATAAAAACCGCTTATACTTGTACAATCGGGGAACTTCTCGGTTGAGCAGTAGAGTTTCTTTTTGGGAAAGCTTTCCTCAGAAAGTACTAAAGTTAAAGAAATCATTTGTCGAAATAAACACGGGATGACAGTGATCTCGTGACCACGGGAGCTGAAAAGGTGCCAAAACGTCGGGAAAATCAAAAAACCCCTGAAAACCCTAAAAATACGGACGATTACAACTTTGTTCGTGAAATATAGCGCGTTTGATATCCGTAAAAGTTGTTTTATTTCAATGAACAGTGCGCGCCCAAACTTATGATGTACGTAAATAATTTGTCATTTATATGAAACTAGCTTCCTGCCCGCGGCTTCGCCCGCGTGGACTACACGACTTATGCTATTGTGGGTTATCCATAAGAGATAAACATATACCACCGCGGAGTTTTCTGTAGACCTTTTCAAGGTGTACAAATACTTAGTACATTATTATGATAAATGTCGTAGGGTTCAGCCTGCGTTTGCAATGTAAGCGGAAAAAATGTAATAATTTACGACATCACATTAGAAACCTCAAAAATTGCAGTATTTTTCTACTCTATACTAAGGTTATTATACATATAAACCTTCCTCTTGAATCACTCTATCTATATAAAAAAAACACATCAAAATCCGTTGCGTAGTTTTAAAGATCTAAGCATACATAGGGACAGACAGCGGGAAGCGACTTTGCTTTATACTATGTAGTGATACTTGTTAATTTTCTATTATTTGTGAAATAAACGTTTTCTTTAAATCAGTTACTTTTTTAAACAAAGCTCCATAAAACACTCTACTGGTCGACCGGGATGTTCCCCGATTGTACCTACTAAATTTGAGGCCCAGTATTAAATCCGTGGTACGGATTAGCTCGAATAATTTATGATATATCGCACTCTTGTCCTTTCATAAATAAAACAATTGCTGCAGTATAAGCGAAATTATGTCGCTTCGCGTCGGAATATACTGTTTTGGGATACGGCCTTTTGTGACGCGAAATTCTATTTGGCATTTTTCTTTACGGTTGTGTAGCGTAACTAATATACAGTTGTCCGGGTCTCAGTATTGCTGGGACCTTTTATTTATGAGACTTAGCACAAAAAAAGGACAACTGGGTTATTTTATAGACCTCTCTATATCTATTTATGCTGATGTGTACGTAACTGCTGTGTAGTGTCGGCTGTGCTGTGTAGTGTCGGCTTAGAACAGCACTACCCCCTCTCATCTCGTGGGTGTCGTAAAAGGCGACTAAGGGACTCAGCCTTCAGGAAACGGGCTGCAGCGTCTACTACAAACTTGGCTATACTGCGATCGCCAACCCGCCTGCAAAGCGTGGCGATTATGGCAAACCCCCCCATTTGAGGGAGGCCTATACCCAGCAGCGATTCATAAAAAGGTCCCAGCTCCGGAACAACTAAAATTGATTGACGTTTTTAAGACACTGTACGGAAAAAGTACGTAGTTTTTGTTATAAAACCATAGTACGATTAGTTATGTTACAAATCCGGTAAAAAGATATATTTTTTTTCAGACCTTAATCTAGATTTGTAAAGATTCAGAAACACGATTTTATGATTTTGCCTCGACACTTTTTCTTTTCGAAAAGACCCCTTAAAAATACGTCAATTAAAGATTATTCACAAATGGGGTTACATATGCTAATGGAAATTGGTTTAATTAGTGGCTACCAATAATATTTAGCATGTGTAGTTTTTTTTTTTATCGCTATAGTTATTTACTACGAAGTTTTTCGCCCTAATCTGCAAAATCAGTCTGGCTCCCGCGCGCGTCGTGTTCTCACTCCTATCTCGCTTTAGTCGTATACTGCTGTAGCGCCATAATGTATTTTACAATTTTAAGGCGACATTAAGTTAGCTGTCCCAGTGTCGCAATTCCTTATTCATTATTTAGTGCACAAAAGGGGACTCAAACAGGATTCCTGGGCGGTTAGGCAAGGGTTTAATAACGTGGCGACACAGACACCTAAGCTCACTTGATCCTTGCCGACCTCACATATACTGCGGGTGACATGTTAAAGACAATTTTCTAGGTCGTATCAAAGACGATGCGTTGATAGTTCGTTAGTCATTATTAGTAACGCGAAGTAGCTTTTTTCTTTTGTTTTTGATGATCATCATCAGTCTTTTCTAAGTAATAAATAAATATAAAACGTCCTGTCGAAGTTTGCAAAAAAAATACTTTTTGACTTGGGATTTTCACAGTTGTGTTGCCAAAATAGTCATATTATGCTGACGATTGTATTTTGTTTCAACGACGTCATTGTTGCAATTTGATTTTTGCTTGAATTATGAAAAAACTTTTAATGAATTTATTTTTTATGTATGTTCACTGATTACAAGAGAACGCTTGAACCGATTGAAATTATTTAAACATTATACATCTGGCATGATCCCAAGTTCATTTCGGTTTGACTCAAACTAGTAGTGTAGGCAAGTACGCGACTTATTCTAACTTTAAAAATTGTGAAATGAAAACCTTTTTAAAAAAAACTGAATTCAAAAATCAAAAAGTAAAAATAAGCATTTAGGAGTCGGTGCCAGCTGAGGTAAAAGAAGTGCAAAGTAAAATTTAAAGAATGCACCATCGACAAAAAGTTTTAAAATTCCGATATTGAAGACTGTCTTAATTCCGATATTTTCATGCAATCGTTTGGCAAGCTATATTGATTGTTGAAAAATATGATTTGTAATAGCTTTTTCGCCTCGAAATCACGAATATTTTACGCTCTTCAAGTTTGATTTATGGTTGCTGATGTTTGATTGATTACCATTTGTATATTGAGTATCGAATGTTTTTTTTTTACCAGTGATATCTAATCACTTATTGGCCTGTGGATTATTGGATATTATGGAATTAAAAAGCTCTGAATTTTATGAATCTGTTATGTACTTACAACTATGGTTGGTGGTTGGGCTTGTTGTAAGTCCACCTAGCTACCACCATCTTATCTAAGTGTGACGCCATAACAACAATGTTTTCGGCATTGCTGTGTTTCGGCAGTTACAGATAAGATAGCCAGTTCCTCAGTGATTGAGAATTCCGGGAGAGGCGCCCTTTCATCTTCAGCCTAATATCAATACTTATCATCAGGTACGATGTGTGCTAAGAGTCTCCACGTTGGTCATAAAAAAAATATTTTTATTTATAGGACTGGCTCAGGCAATCGTTATTTTTTTCAAGGACATAAGCGACTACCTAGGCCCTAGGTTCCTACTTAAATTAATTTCATCAAGAGAGTGTATCTGAGAACGAGAACCAAAGAAATTAATGATGATAAAATATTACGTACAATTACGTGCAATGATATAGAAACACTAAGCAACTTTGTCACATTACAATATTGAATGACATTTGACAATGACAGTTGACAGAGAGAGCTTTGTTTCTGTGTGCGTCAATGCGATAAGGTTGTAAAGTGTATACATGTCATTGCAAACTGTACATTAGAATTGCAAGGCTCTTTTTAAGAATGAGTACATTTTATTTAACTTTCGTAGACAGGAAAGATATTTGATTAAAAAAGTTTTCGATACCTTTAATAACTTAAAAATTAGATTCCGTTAGCAGCTGTCGCCAGGAGTATCGATGCAGTACGACATATTTTACCTTTAATATTGCTCTTCGTTGGAAAGGTAGGCATAGCCACGGTGTATTGTATACTCGTGGCCACTCGTGGTTTTACCCACGTGGTTTCTTTCCCGGAGGAATATCGGTATAAAATGTATTAAAAGGAAATGAAAATTAAAAAATATTTATTGGAACAAGCATCTTAAGTACCTATTCCGAAACCGTCAAAGCCCTGACTTTTAAGGTAAAACTTGTTTTTTAGTAGTCAGTTCATTTGAAGTTGACACAGCAGATTAGATATTGTTAAAATATACAAGTTCTGGTTTAGAATAAAATAAAAATAAATTAGAAATAGTAGTATTTTAGATTGTGTGTGCGTGTGTATGTGTGTGTGAGAGAGTGTGTTTGTGTGCGTGAGTGAGCTGTGAACGCCCGAAACTGAAGATGTGGTATAACAATAGCAAGTCTCATAAAAATCATATTTATATGAAGATAGATAAATGAATGAGTATTCCATGATTTAATCCAAGCTATCTACTATCTCTGTGCCTATTTATCTCGCATTCATTTCATCCAAACCGGTTGAGTAGTTTTAGCGAGAAAGAGTAACAAACAAACAAACTGACATACTTTCGCATTTATAATACTGTAGAATGAAGTAGGAGTATAACCTATGATTATGACCAGTAGGTAGGTTTAGTAGGATAGTCCTACTTCTTTGTATTTCCACTGGCCCGATGGCATAGATGTAGGTCCTAGTCATGCATGCCTACTGCCAGGAACCGTGGGTTAATTGCCCACCCGGATGACCTACCTGTACCTTTTTTTATGACCGTGGTGTTTTATTTACATACACTCACCGGCACATCTAACCGTCTAACATGCTCATTTTGCGACTCTATACATTAAAATGTCAACATATTTCTGCAAAGATCTGTATGCCAAGCGTTCGACTATCCAAATAACATTGTGAACCATACCGAAACCTTTGCATTTGTCTATAGAGGCAGAGCAATAAATGATTCATAAGCACATTTTAAGTTTTTTCTTTTAAATAAACTTACGGATTTAAGTACACTTTATCCTACAAATTTTATACATGCTAAAAGTATATCAGTTTGTTTATTTGTTTGTTACACATATAGAAGATAGCCTGCATACAATTATAGGCTACTTTTTATCCCGATATTCCCACGAGAACGGGAACCATTCGGTTGAACCGCGGGCAGCCGCTAGTAATGCACTATAGTGCATTCAAATCCGTAAAAGTTGATTTATTTCAATGAAAGCCCATAATATGAATGGCCATAAAGTTGCACGAAGGTTTGGAAACGGGAACAGATTTTTGAAACCCTATAAATTTCTCATTGGACAGTCGAATGCTTAAACAAAACACATTGGCATACAGATCTTTGCAGAAAATGTTGTCATTTTTATGAATAGAGTCGCAAAGTGAGGATGTTTCTATGAAAATAACGGGGTGGGCCGGTGAGTGTATTTATATTTTTGTACCAGATGAATGTGATGTTGTCAGATACACGTAAGTAGTTACTTTATTTATCTATTCATAAAAATAAAATTGAAAAGACATTTAATGTTCAGCTTTTAACTTGTTTTATTTAGCTTTATTTCGCTCTTTCTTTCTAAACCGGAAGGACTTGACGTAACTTATATGGCCCTTGAGAGTTATCCGTCACTTCTTATGCATTACACTACGAGAACTGACGCAGGTTTTTCTAAAATCATTGTTGTTTTGAACGGTTAACGTTAGTGGCGGTTAAGCAACTTTCGCAATGGTCGGTAACGAGATGGGTGACTAAAAATAATTAACTCGAGCTTGTGCTTAAGAGGGCACATTTATAGTCGTTAGCGTTACCAGTTCACCAATTTCTATTGCAGAACGGGCTTCAATAGAAATTGGTGAACTGGTAACGCTAACGACTATAAATTTGCGGGGACTCTAAGCACGGGCTTTCCTATTTCTGCCATGTAGGATCACATGGCAGAAATAGGAAAGCCCGTGCTTTAGTGAAAACAATAAAATTGCTAATGATGATAAATAGAATTGCAAATGTTTGGTAACCAATCCTAGCACCGCACCGTCCTCCAAAGGCAGGCCCCCGACAAGTTGGACCGACGATCTGTTGCGCGATCGCGGGAAGCCGCTGGATGAATGATTGGATGCGGGCAGCGCAGGACCATTCGTCGTGGAGATTCTTGGGGAAGGCGTGTACCCAGCAGTAAGTAGCTGATAATATGATGACCTATCAATACTTAACATCAGGTACGAAGTAGGCGAAGAGTCTCGCCGTTGTTCATAAAAAAAAACCTCAAAATATTATTAAGAAGGATAATGCATACCTATAACATAACCAAATGCTCGTTTTGAAATGGGACACACGTCGCGCGTCGGTGGAAAATGGCACATTTGAAAAGACTTTCAATTGAGATATTGGCAAACCATCATTTCTAATATTTGTGCCTTCCGTGAAAACTTGAGAGTACTGTGCTTTGATCTCTTTTCATCGTACTAGTATAACGATGTATGGCACATATTGCAGTACGATAAAAAATAAACTCGATAAAATCTGCGTTTGCTCACAGAATATAATATTAGTACCTTACGGTACAGTAATTTCACTCCCGAGTTTAGGTATGTTAAACGCAAGCGTCCGGTCACCGGACTAGTCTCAATCAACAGCCCTAGCAGATTGAAGCGAGACGGCAGACAGTTATTGTACTATGAACGCTATACGCAATGCAAAATGTTAAAATTAGGTTGTTTTCCAGAATAGTAGGTAAATATCTCGGGGATTTTGCGCCGCTTGTATGGAAGTGAGACAGGCCTGGTTTGCTGTTGATTTATTAGCATACCTACTTCCTTCATAATTTTTAGGTTTAATTTACGTCGGCATTTTTTTTTTAAGAACGACAAGGAGACACTTAGCCTTCATCATACCTGATGTTAAGGATTGATAAGGCTGAAGATGGAAGCGAGCCTCTCCCTGAATCCTCTAAGACTGAGGAACTGGCTATCATAGCACTAACTGCCGGAACACAACAATGCTGAAAACATTGTTGTTATGGCATTAGACTTAGATAAGATGGTGGTAGCTAGCCAGTCGGACTAAGAACAAGTCCTACCACCAACCAAACCGAATACAATATGTACCCCCGCTGGGAATCGAACCCGGGACTGATATCGGTGGTTGTACCACTAGACCACAGGGGCGGTTAAATAAGAATTCACAAACTGATATATTTTCGAATTTATAATATTAAAATAGGATTTTCAAAGGTTTTCAGGCTCACCCCACTGTTCTGTGACGTGCAACGTTATTTCATCGTTCCTTAAAACCTCAAAACTTTTAACTCATAATTATAAACTACTTTTTGTATGAAAACACAGTAAAAACTTTGAAAAGCAAAAAAAAAAATATGTTTCATAAAAAAATCACATCAATTATTGCAATCACACACCCAGCCCGTGAGGAGCCGTGAGTTAAGCAACTTTCGCAATGGTCAGTCACGGGATGGGTGACCAGAAATTGACTATCTCGAGATCTTGAGCTGTTAAGTCGTTAAAACCAACCCGCATTGGGCCCGCGTTGGGCCGCAACAGTGGGCACATTAAAAATGGCTGATGACGGTGACGAATCACATTGGGTGTGATTTAAGTTAAGTCTAAGAACTTGTGTTACGGAAAAAAAATCATTTTTAAACAGATTTTTGTAATTGGTTTCCCGCTAATGTTTATTCGCTTCTTCTATCTCTTTTTGTGTTCTATGATATATTATATATTAGTTCTATTCTACTTTCCCGTGTTACATTTACACTCAAATTAAGGGTAGGTATTATGCTTAATATTGACACTTGTATGACGATGAAATTCGGTTAATCCCCACAATTTGTCAGTGAGGCTTTGGACAGACAGACGTTATGATGAGGGTGGTCTAGATGCAAACTCAAATGTAAGGACGTGTGTTGAATTATAGATGAGTTGTAATTTATTACTTAGTCATCTATCAGTACTTTAATATTATACATGTGAAAGTAACTCTGACTGTTACTAATTGAATCAGCACTATAACCATCTACCGATTCCTTGTTCAAATCACGCCGATGTCGTATTTGGTTTAAAGTTTTTGAATATACGTTTATTCTATGACACAATACAAATTATAAAGATATTTTACTTGTTTATTAACTATACAATTTGTGACTGTCATGTACTTGTACAATAACTCCACAATTTGTGAGTATCATGGAGAAAACGAATTTTGAAAATGTCAAAACCAAGTACGACATTGGCGTGGTTTCAGCAAGGAATTGGTAAGTGGTCATAGTGAATTAGGGCCCAGGTTGAAGGATTTTGGGCATGGAGATAGATCAAACCTTGGAAGATTATTCTTTTGTTTTGCGAATTCTCTCTAGTGATCTATAGATGCAAACACGAAGAACAAACAAAAAACTCGTCAAAAGACGTTTTTATATAGGTATACAAATTATTGTTTGTTAGATTTTTTTTGATGAAAAAAAAAGACAGTGGTCGGAGGAAATTTCCCCTAATACTGATGATAGCAAATCTATGGTGAAAGGAAATATGCCTGTTTTCAAAAACAAGTAAAACTGCATTCAAAGGTTTTTTTTTATTTTTGACTTGCCTGAAGCGGGAATCGATACGGCCTAATTTAAAACAATATCATCTGTACTTTTATGGGTACCGATCGATAGTGTTAATCATAAGGATCAATTTAGTTTAAGTAACATAGTATTGAAATAGTAAATAAAATTAGTAAAATAAGTATTTCAAATTCATACGTACCGTACGATAAAGTGTGGTGAGCTATAATGTTACTTTGATATTTTTATGCTCTGTTTTTAATTTTAGATAGTTACTAAAACTTAATTGATCCATATGATTATTATCGATCCACTATTCATAAAATCATATATCGATCATATCGGTATCCATAAAAGTACAGGTGATTTTTTTAAATTTAAGCCAGTTCGATTTCCGGTTCAGGCAAATCAAAAACTTTGAATGCAGATATTTGTTGCCTTTCACCATAATTTGCTATCATCAGTATTAAGGGTACCTACTTTCCTACCTAAGGTACTTTTGTTATTAAAACTAGGTAACGGGTAATAATTTATGGATAATTCTTTTTGGACACATATTCGTAATGTAAACGTAGATAGTATTTAAACATATTATGTACGAAGCTTAAATTCAGACCTAGATTTCTAAGCCGCTTATGATGCCATTACTCTACCGCTCAAGATAATATTGTCTCGTATTTATGTTATTCATTTATTTAGTAAAATAGTACTCAACCAAGCCAAATCTGAACATAACATACCTATTGTTATGAGCAATGATTACTAAGTATAATGAAATACTATTGAATTATCTGGTGATGATGGAATTTTAGTTTAATTTTATTTATTTTAATGAGATTGAATTTTTTGCATATTATTAATTTAATAGAATTTATTAATTTTGAACTGATATTAATTTTATGATTTATTAGATTTTAGACTCACTTTCAATTAATTTATTTAAGGCATGATAATATATTTTATTTATATTATATTAATCGCTCAAATTTTTTTGTATTAAAAATTATTTTATTATTTATGATTATTTGCTGCACTTTTTTCAATTTATTTGAAATGCAAAATTTAAATGTTAGAATCTTTTTTAAATTAATAACAGGGCGTCCGATTTTGTTAATGCGTCTCTCGCGTTTTTCTACGGGTGAAAGCTGAAAACCAGAGTTTTGTTCCTTCGGGTCAAAAATATACGCTGAGCTTTTGCCTCTTTGCATCGCTATGACACACATGCACATATATAGGTACTTATGAAATTACACAATAGTTTGATTTTATGGGTAGGTCTCTATACGAACCTATGTGCCCGCTTATTTTTGTTAGTCCGTAAGTAGTTTGTTGATTTTTCTTTTCTTTTATTTTGTTTATCTGCATGTATGTTTGAGATGCGAATAAATGATTTTATCTATCTATCTATCTATCTGTCAATTACGTTTTTTTTTACCTTATAATGGGCTTGCTCTTGATTCGAGTCAAGCCCAAGGGCTAACACAGGATCCACGATGGAGCGAGCTAAACCAGAAGGTGCCTATTCACCCTTGCTTTGAAGATGGACGGGTTATAAGTACTTGGAAATCCATTGTGCGCAACATAAAGGATATTTAGTAGCACTTTGTGCGACTTTTAGGAATATCAACCGAGCCATGGTTATGGGTAAACCTTGGCAAGTCGGACGTGTAGTGAGATCGTTCTCAAGACTTTGTAAAAAATATGAAGAAGCACCTTAAGGCACTTTACCTAATGCGACCTAAGAATCAGTCAATAATTACAACACCTTTGACGACCTCCGTGGTAGACTGGTACGTATGCCGGTTTCAAGGTGTCGCCTACTCTGAGGTACCGGGTTCGAATCCTGGTAGGGCCAAATGTTAGTATGATGAATAGGAGCATTTGTACCTGAGTAATGGACGTTTATGTATATTTCTATACATAAAAACTTATTTAAGTATAATTATATGTAATTACTAGCGGATCCTCGCGGTTTTACCCGCGTGGTGCCTGTTCCCGTGGGAATATCGGAATAAAATATAGCCTATGTCACTCGGGAGAAATGTAGCTTTCTAATGGTCTAAGAATTTTCTAAATCGATCCAGTAGTTCCTGAGATTAGCGCGTTCAAACAAGCAAACTCTTCAGCTTTATAATATAGATTATATATTGTATATTATATACTATGGATATCCGTTATCGCAGCATCCCATAACACAAGCCTTACAGTGCTTTCTTTAGGGCTAGGTTAATTGGTGTGAGTGTAAGAAATATATATATATATATATATATATATATATATATATATATATATATATATATATATACATATAATGATAATAATAAGAGCGATAGGAGCGTTTCGAAAGTAACCAAAAAATTCGCAAGCGGATATCGAGAGTAGGCCGTTTGACCCGCGCGCCACAGTCTAAACAGTCTGTACTAATGTTTGTTTTTCTTACTTAATGTAAATAATCTTTACATGTCTTTTAACAGGTTTCCTTAGAACATAAAGCAAAGAAAGATATTACAAAATTATATTTGTACTCAATAGTTGTTTTTCCATGAGAGGTAGGTATAGATTGACATTTACATGTATTTTTTTTCGTTACAATCCAATAATAAGTTTTGTCAAAATGGCTTACATTCTAAGACAAGTAAGAAATTCTTACAAAAATATAGATCAATTTTCTTATCTTAAGTACATCTTAGATAAACAGATACGCGCCGCTACACACGCGTACACAGCTGTTTTACCAGTGAAAACCAGGAGACGTATTTTTGAATCATTCGAAATTCTCATGCGAATTTAATTCGCATTCGAATTGAAATTCGCCGATTTCCATTTTGTCGCATTTTATATTCACTCGAATACGGCGTTGCCGTTTTCTTGAATTCACTTGACATTATTTCATTTTACGCAGAATATTTAAAACCGGATACTAACTCCAACTAACTAAAGCGAGCCTCTCCCGGAAACCTCAACCACTGAGGAGCTGGCTATCTCATCTCTAACTGCCGAAACACAACAATGCTGAAAACATTGTTGTTATTTCATCAGACTTAGACAAGATGGTGGTAGCTAGCCAGGCGGACTCACAACAAGTCCTACCACCAGCCAAACCAAATACAATATGTACCTCCCGCTGGGAATCGAACCCGGGACCCCTGGGTCTGATACCGCTGGTTGTTACCACTAGACCACATAGGCGGTTATCGGCCGAGTGCAACGACTGCTTATATTCAGACTGTGCCCGCTCGCGACCTTCTCCTGCCTTCGGTGTGTACTAAGCTTTATTTCAGGCAGGCAAAGTCGCAGGCAGCTAATAACGAATATTATTTGAATGTATATTAAATTTTGCTCGTCTCACACTTTCTAATATACGTCACAAATATTACGGAGCTTCGTTTTCTACTTCTTTCATGTTGAAATTTTTCTTTTGTAGCTGATGTTTCTTTTGATATTTTTTAACGTAGGATAAAATTACGTAATATGAAATGAAAGGTCTAATATTGTTGACGAGAATTACGTTTTTATTTTTGACAAATTTATTTTTAGTAATAAGAATATCTTAAAATAAATAAGTTCGTAATACATATTTTCGCGCGTTTATTTAAATAAAATACCTTTAGGTAATAATTATAATTAACCAATTAGTATTAATAATGAAGTCCCTTTTAAATATCGTTTACTAACATTAGAATATAAGTGTTCTTGTAGGTCGTAGGCCGATCAGTTAACTGGGCCGATCGAGATCTGTCTGGGCACAATAAATAAGAATTCCTTAAAAAAACTTTAAATCTAAAAAATTACTTACGTAAGTGGGTATTAAAACCCTAAATAAAATACTGGGGCCATATTAGATCTACATTACGATGCGCCCAGCCATATCTCAATGTACCCAGCCATATCACGATGTGGCCAAATCGACAAATAGGTTGCTCTCATTGATCATAAAAAATACAAATATTTGTGTGCATGAACATGTCTATTTGTCTTGGTCTGGGTGTTTAATATGTATATTAAGTATGTATTTACAAAAAAAAAGTATATATATGTATGTTTATCCGTTATCTAGTATCCATAACACAAGTTCTTCATGAAACTTAACGTGGGACTAGATAATTGGTGTGATTGTATGCGAATATTTATATTTATTATTAATATTATTATTATATCATAAAATAATTGACCATATCACGATAATATGCCGGAACATCGTGATGTGCCCCACCAGGCAGATCTCAATCGGCCCAATTCAATGATTGGCCCAAATTATACACTATTGGATCATGGTTGTCTGATTATAAAAAAACTAGAGGCCGGGCGCGGTTTCACCCGCGTGGTTCCCGTTCCCGTGGGAATTTTGGGATCATTTACAGCCTATGTTACTACTTGGGGTCTAAGGATTCTCTATACCAAATTTCGTCAAAATAGGTCCAGTAGTTTTTGAGTTTATTCGTTACATACAAAAATAAAAATCTTTCCTCTTTATAATATTAGTATAGATATAATAATTATTATTATCATTTATTTATAATCAGACAACTAAGACGCTTTATAGATTTTGAGTTTGAAGAGATGTTTGATTTGTCTACAATTTGTACAAATGCACTGTGACGTTACCAAGGAAAGACTAAAATGAAATGGATAATTATGGTAAAAGAGGCAGACAGGGTCACTTTTACACATTTATTATGCCAATGTAGAATAGTAATTAAGTATCGATTTTTTCATTGTGTGCTGATACTTCAGTTCCTTATCTGTTCTTTGATACAATAGGACCAATCACTTACCCCAAGACTATGTTTGTCTTCGAAATTAATATAGAATTTGGAACAACAAGAAGCTTCTGAACTAACTAAAAGTTTCTTAAGACTTCTGTTATGATTGGTTTTATTGCTTTTATTTAGAAGAAAGTTGTAGAAATGACAAAGTTTATGGAGTAGAAATTTTAAGTTTAACTGTTAAGTTTGTGATAAATATTTAACAAGAAAATATACTAGAAAAAAGCAACTAGTCTCATGTCGCCCTGACGGGACATGTGTTATTCTAGTATATTTTCTTGTTAAATATTTATCACATAAAAATAGCATTGTAAAATGCAAAATTAAAAAGTTATAATGTTAAGTTTGTGTTTGATTTTAAAAAATAAGATTTAAATGTCGCGGCGTCCAGCCTCCTTGCATTGACTGACTAATGAAAAACGGACACAATGACAGATGACAATTAACGACAAGACGGAACAGTGGTGATTACAACGAACTTGCCTTGGACCAGCGGTCCTACCGCGATTACTTAGCGGAGTATTGTTTCAATCTTACCATGCTATTTCGTACTACATAAATCTCTAGTGAGCTTGTTTTGTGACGTCTTCGCTCAATCATCATCAATCAATCATCGCCTCCAAAGTGTAAAGTGTGTCAAAATGTGACAACTTCAATAAAAACAAAACGTTCCTAGGACTTGATGCTTTCTAATAGATGATGGTAGGCACGCTGATCTGACGATTCCAACGACCAGACAAAGACGACCCGAAGACCATAAAACCAAGTCCTCTCTAACTTGAAAACGAATAATTTATAAGCCTAATCTATCCATCTACCTCTTGAAACTCCATCGATTCTACTAGTCCTGTATTACATCATCACCATCAGCCACATATTGACTCCACAATGATGGGTCCTGCTCTGCCCTATCTAGCGGCTTCCCCCAAACCATTCCAGATCTTCGGTCCACCTTGCCGGCGGCCTACCCGTGGTGCGTCGTCGTCTGGTACGTGGTTACCATTCCAGAACCGCCTCACTCCAGCCATCGGTTCTCTCGCTATGTGTTTCGCTCACTGCCACTTTCGCTGATCATCCTTCGAACGATGTCAGTTGATTTTGTTCTTCTGCGGATCTTGTCATTTTCGATTCGATCGCGCAGCAAGCATTCTCTATATTGCTCTCTCCAGCGTGAGCGACCACATCTCACAACCCATTTGTGACTGCAATGAGTGTGCATTGCAGTCACAAATGGGTTGAGAGATGCTTCCGTATTTAGTTTCTTGGTACTATGATTGGATTTTTTATTTTCATACTGGTTCCGTTCCCGTGGGAATATCGGGATAAAAAGTTAGTCAGCCTATGTTTACTCACTATCCTTTCAACTCACTCTATGCCAAAAATCAAGTAGATAGGTTGCTTAGTTAGGGCTTGAAGGAAGACAAACAAACACACTTTCGCATTTATAACATTACTTAGGATGAGTAGAAGAGCACTGTTTTCTGTTTTAGTATTTATAGGTACTTTTCATTACAATGCGTAATAAAAATGCTGAATCCTTTCAGCTTTGTAAATCTCTTTGTTTTTTAATCCTTATTCAAAATCTCATCTAGAAGTTACTATGGAGTGAACTTTAGAATTAAAGGTTTTTTTTTGAGCTTACTGTCCCGAGTCCATTTGCAGTCTAGGGTAAAGTTGAGCTGAATCACTGAATTAGGAAAGCACATTTTCAGGAAAAACTCTAACTCTAACAAACTTTCCGTACCTATTTGCTTGCGTTGCGAACGTGTTTAATGGGTGTTGGTTGATGCTGACACTGTGTCCCTATTTTAGGAAAATATCACTATTGAAAATTCTAGTATAGTTATAATAAGGACCTTGATATACTCGCCCATGGTTACTACGGGACTATCTATATTATTTATTTATTTATTAACACTTTATTGCACAAACAGCAAAAGGCGGACTTAATGCCCTTAGGCATTCTCTACCAGTCAACCGGAAAGGGTGTGGAGGAGAAGTCACGACAGCAATAGAAATAGAGAGGTGTTGAACATAAAGTAATAATAAAAAAAAAAAGACGGGTTGCACTCCGGGAGTGCCGGCAGAAGTGAAAACTTGATTATTAACGTTGAGCATGTTTGATATTTTGGAATGGTTAGGGAATAATTTTGCACCAATTGCTTTATCAGTATAAAAGTACTATCATTTATGTGGTAGAATACAATATTCATTTATTGCGCTATCGTACACAAACTATATATTGACAATAAAACAAGAGACAAGTAAAAGACATTATCAACAGTCTGTCGCTAAGCAACCGAGACCATAGTCAACCTGTCACCTCAACATTCTCCATCCGTCCTACGCTTTTTCGATCAGGTCACGTGTCCTGACGCGAGTTTAAGATTTTATACCCATTACAGAAAAAGTGCTCAACGCCGCTAAAGAAGTTTTCACTTCAATAAAATATAAGAATTAAACATACTTATATACAAATACCTACAAATTATACCAATACACCAATATATTTATAAAACCGAAAGACTATACATACTGATACAACACAAATTATATAATTACCTAACCTTATATACTTATTTATACATATAAATACACAACATAATTAGAATGAAATAACATTAGTCAGATATAACAGAGCTAGTGTAAAGAGCCTAAGTAATGCTCTCGAACCAATCGCTTAAATACAAGCTTACTGGGAGCACTGCGGATGTTTAGGGGTAAAGCGTTCCAGAGACGTACTGCCGTAAGGGAGAAGGAATAAGAGACGAAGCCAGAAGAATGGGAGGGGATTTTCAAGAGAAGATTGCTGTTGGAGCGAAGGTCACGACGATGGGAGTCGCCCAGAAACTGAAACCTAGATTTCAGGTATACTGGGGTAAGCGGATCGAACAGAATATTAAATAGAGTACACACCACTCGGAGGTTCCTACGCTCACGTATAGGAAGCCATTTGAGCTGCTGACGGAAGTAAGAAATATGGTCGTATTTGCGTAACCCATAAATGAAGCGAATGCAGTTGTTGAGTAGTCGATCCAACTTAAAAAGAAGGTTTTCACTAAGATCAGTGTTGCAGATATCAGCATAATCCATAATAGGAAGGACTAGAGCCTGTATTAGCGCAATCTTAGTACTAGAAGGGAGAAAGAACTTAAACCCATAAAGAGATCTGAGTGCGTTAGTTGCTTTCATAGACACGTCCTCAATATAGTCCGTCCAGGAGAGGCAGGAGTCGATTATTAAACCCAGGTCTTTTACTCGATGCGAGTAGGGTATTTTATCATCATTGTACTTTATAGGTGTAGCATCGTTCAAATTATATTAAGCCCTTAGCTAAATGTGTTCTCATATTTCAGCTACAGTACATGTTTATATGTTTATTATTAATTTATTTGTTTGTGTGTATTTATTAATCTAATAAAGATATTTATTAGATTTCCAATAAATTAAAAGCTACAGTACAAAGTAATTAGAAATGCGTTAAAAATTCTGTCTATCATTACATCTACGCCTAAACCACTCAACCAATTTTAATGAACTGTGACATAGATAATAAGATTCTGGAGAAAGACAGTGAAATGAGCAGAAATAACTTTTTTAACGCGACATACGTACATACCGAACGACCCGCGACTACTTTCACATTATTGAAAGGTAAGTCCACTTATGTGGCGACGACCTGTGTGGCGTGGCGCAGTGGTACTAACCCCGCCTTCTGCGCCAGAGGTCCCGGGTTCGATCCCCGGACAAGACAAATATTTGTGCGCATAAACATATGTCTATTTGTCTTGGTCTGGGTGTTAAATATGTACATATTATGTATGTATTTACAAAAAAAAGTATATAAGTATGTTTATCCGTTATCTAGTCTCCATAAGACAAGTTCTTCATGATATTTAACGTGAGCTAGATAATTGGTGTGATTGTATGGAAATATTTATTATTTATATTTCATTGTCATGGAGGTATCTCCATTCCATAATTAATAAAATGGTAAAATATTAAGTAGAACATTCTATTAGCAAATTAAAGTATTCCCAAGAGACCAATCGATATTTTGGAGAAAGTAGAACTCGCGGGCAGTGTCCATTTGGAGGGCGCCCAATCCGAAAATTGAGATAAACGGTCTCTTTTTAAACATATAGTTTAACCCGGCGTCGTCCACGTGAAAAATTGTTACACCGAGATCCACGTTGTGTCTAGATGACCCAGATTTCAAATATAGCTTATTGTTTGAATTATTACAATGTATTTAAAATTTTCATAGTTTTTAGAAAGATATTATGTTAGCTAAATGATGTGTAAAATAAAATTATTAAAATGTAGGATTAACAACTTTAATTATATTTTTACCAAGTCTTCGAAAATACACAAAAACAAAAAATAATCTCAGTCAGCACCGCTTTGTTTAGAGTCGAAAATCCCATGGTTGGCGTTGGCTTTGAGCTCCAGTAATTTTTCTCCGGTTAGTTGAGATTGTATTTAATTATTCAAAATATAGGCATAAATAAAGCATCGGTTACTTTACTAAAACATTAATCTGGCTATGTAATACGTAAAAAAATATGTGGTGTTGTCACTGATAATTAAGAGCATTGAGTTTATACTCTTTTTTTTTAAGGTGCAAAGTTTGTATAAAAAAAAACGAAATTCGATTCGAATACTCGGCTTGTACAGATTTTTTACCAACCTATAGTATTTTTTAAATCTGAGTTATACTCGGCTTTTACAGGTTTTTTACCAACCTATAGTATTTTTTAAATCTGAGTTATAAGCACAGAACATTCCTTGTTCTGTGGTTATAAGGTTCTTTCTCATTAAAGTACGTGTTTAAAAAGAGACCGTTTTTCTACACTTTCGCATTGTGCGCCCTCTTAATAAAAGTTCCTTATGTCCAATACGCCAAGCAAGTGTGCATTTACTTTTATGCACATAAGCTTAAACACAACAGTTTTATAAATTTGAGGGACTGTCGTTTACGCCATAATGATTCGCATTCTGGAAGCAACGTCCCTTGAGAGGAATATGGGAACAATCTACGTCGTCCCTTGAAAGGTCCATGTAGTGAGGGTGGGGTCGCAGTGCTAGCGATTTAGAAGTAGTTGGTAAATCACAGGCCAGATTGGGAAAAGAGCAAAACGAAAAGAGGTTATTTTAGCATAGCCTTTTTATGTAAGTACTTACAGTTTGACGTTTCGGCTAAGATAAGCTGCACAGTTGTACTACACAACAAATGTCGCGTTTTAGTCCCGTTGTTTTAAGTTATAATGAAGCGATTATAGTGGATTTATAATTTAACATAAAAAAATATTGTGTATCTTTAGTTATAAAGAAGAATATTATACACATATTAACAAAGTTATTCTGTATATTGACTTTAATTTTGTTCCCATATGACAACAATTATTTTATTAACCTTCAAGCGGGCGCGTGGTCATTTGTAACGGGAGCGGGCACAAAAAGAACTGTGGGATGAATCAGAGAAATAAAGTTCTAATTATCCAATAATCATAATTTTTTTCGTACGCAGATATATTATCATTGTCTTTAAAGTCTAATTTGTCAAAACAAGTAATTAAAATTATTAAAAAGAAACAATTATTAATAATATTGAGTGGTAGCCGAAGAAATATTATGTCGCGTTAAGGGTCGCGCGTAACCTTTTCGACGACAGGCGCGTGTAGTCTTTTCGACGATTGCGCCGCGATTAAAGCAATCACGATCTGTGAGGTTGGGGGAGCCCACCGAACGACCGCAAACTCTTTATTTTACTCCGAAAGACATAGCGACAGGCTACTAGAAATGAGAAGAACATGTGATGGATAATAATAGTAATATGAACGAAAGTATACCAAGCGCGGTCGATTTGACTACGCGCGCCCGCTTGAAGGTTAAATACGTGCAATGTTGCATGTCAGAAGGGCTGAATATGGCTGAACTAGTCCTACTATGTAAACCTATCATTACCAGTATTCGTTCGATCACCTATGTCACTGCCACGGATTTTCTTACTTGGGTTCACACCACGAACGACAAAACGCTACCGATTACGATTATGCTGATACTTCAAGAAATCCAAAACACAGTGTGTATTCAAAATTAATCCGTCAAAAGTGGTTTTTATTTGATAGTTTTTTTTTTATATTACTAACGACGCCAGCATTAAGACCGTTCATGCAAAGAGTTTTAACTCTAAAAGAGCTCTTTTGAGATAAAAGACGATTCACGACTGAGCCGTTTTTACGTCCACAAAGACCTTTTTTCGAGAGTCCATTCCTTTAGAAACGAGGTAATATGCGGTTAACACATTTCCCTTAGGATATGACCGAAAAGCGAATTTATGAATTTTTAGTAACCCGCATTGAAATGTATGTGAAAGGTAAACTCCGTGGAGCATTGGTATGTGTAATATTTTCCACGTGATCCTTATATTAAGAAAAACTACAGTTTACGATAATTATATGATTGATAATAAATCGTTGCTATTTTTTCTTGGGGATCTTCCTATCCTAGAAAATAATAGACCGAGAGGAACACTGCTCAATAAGTCATATTTTTTTAGGCCTAGCACGAAAATCTTTTGGAGTAAATATCGAAGACGTATCGTCAAAAATTGTATGACATAATTATGGAACAGCGTTCCTACCGAACGTAAACGGAAACATTTTCCTCGATATGGCACTATACTATTTCGAAAGCTTGTCGTAGTATACTATCCCTTTAAACTTCAAACAAACTACTGAAATGCAATGACATTTTAATTAAGTTTAGTGTAAATCGGTCGGCCAATCAGTTGGTAAACTCAGTAAGTTGATTATCTAACAAAAAAATCACCTAGCAACCTGTCAATAGTGTCTCATTTTTAACCGAATTAAAAAAAAGGGTCTCAGTTTGACAATTATGTATGTATGTTTGTCCGCGATTATCTCGCGTTTGCCTGAATATATTCGTTACGAAGACCTGGCTGGTACTAATGGTAAATTTTAAATAGAAAAATATTGGAAAAAATTAACTCGGCCACAAGTGAATTCTCAGAGCATTGAACTGGATTTCCAAAGGTCGCGGGTTCGATTCCCGTCTGAGAATTTACTTGTGGCCGAGTTAGTTTTTTCCAATATTTTTCTATTTAAAATTTACCATAAGTATAAAAATAGCATTTTTCAATGCTATTTTTATACTTATGGTAAATTTTAAATTAAAAGTTTAAACATAATTTATATAATTGGCAAATAGTCGCTGACCGAGATGATATTGTTGTGATTGATTTTAACCAACTTAAAAAAGGAGGTTCTCAGTTTGACCTGTATGTATGTATGTTTGTACGCGATTATCTCACGATTGGCAGAACCTATTTTGATGCGGTTTTCAGAATAGTATTTTGTAATAGGTGATGAGCAGTTGACATGAGGTAATACGTGTAGACACGGGACTTCATCTACCTCTAAAAATTGTGAAATACAAAACATAAAATCAAAAACTAAAAAGCAAAAAATAAGCCTTTTGGCTAAAAAATAAGCAAAGGCATTCTACTTTGCGGTCCTACTCTTTTATTTTTCTTGCGTTGGCTGGCACCAACTCAAAAATGATTATTTTTTTCTTTTTAGTTTTTGAAGTCAGTTTTAATTTTTTATAAAAGGTTTTCATACTGTATGACTGCCAAAATAGCGATGATACTGAACCGAGTTTTCTCGTTAGATAATCAGCCATTGGGTGTTGGTTGTTAATAACGCTGACGGACAAACGGATCTCATAGTGTAATAAGTTACAAATCCCCATTCTCCAGACTACTTGAAGTCCAAATTCCAGTTTCTTTGCGATACTCATGATCGCCATCGGCGCTCCTCTCTCTTTCCCTCGCCACTCCTCTCTTGCATTCTGGCTACCTGTCAGAGTCTTTCACACTGCATGCCTTGCGTCTCTGGAACCGACTCCCTGACACTATCAGAAGATCTCCTAGTAATGTGTAAGTAAGTTTATTATATATTTAAATATTTATCTATCGACGTATTTAGAGATTATTTTAATGCATAATTTTCGATATCTGTTTGCCCACAGGTTGACTGGCAGAGAATACTTTTATTATTAAGTCCGCCTTTGTACTTTAATGTATTTTGTAGAAGAAGTTAAATAAATAAATAAGAAATGACACTGTTTACTTCATTACAAAGACGATCTACTTTAATATAATAACCAAACAACAAAATGTCTAAGAAAAGTAACAAATAAAAATGAATGTGGCCAGTATGCACAGCTTTTACCGTTCCAACAATATAATTGGAAACTCCAATATGTATATCCACCAGCAAACTGCCATTCTTTTCCGCTAAAGCGTGCAACACAGATTGAAATACATGTTTCAAAATTGCAACCAGCTATAAAATTTCACTTTTTAGCCGATAAAAGAGCATCGGTATTTTTTAATTTACTTCAGTTGAAGAAATGTTGCCTTTAGAGCCCTTACATATTGCAAATATATGCAGCGATACAAACGCGCGTTAAACAGCAGCGCGACTGCATCGCGACACCAGCAATCAAGAAGTTTTAGTATAATAATAAATAAAATATTTATTACTTTTTAATTTTGCATTCTACAATGCTATTTTTATGTGATAAATATACTACCAAAAAAGGAACCATACATACCATTGCGCCAAACAGACCCCTTACTCCTAACGCGATCGCATTGAGATCGAGATTGAATTAATGTCAAAACTCAGTAATTATGACTTACAATCAGATATTAAACTGAAAATTAATACTTGAATTGGTAAATAAAGTAGTTTTGTACTCTAGAAATCGATATTAGCGCCAATCATAATCGCATTAACGTCGAAAATCGTTACATCCCGACTGTACTTATCGCTGCAAAAAGTCGCAATGTGTAAGCGCTTTTAGGCCACATAGAGTGGGTTTTAACCGCCTTGGTGGTCTCGTGGTAGCAACAGCCGGTATTAGAATCCCCAGTGGGGAAATATGGTTGATGGTAGGAATTGTCATAGGTCCACCTGATGCCATAATCTTTACACCTTTTGTATTCCCTCAATTAGACATAAAATATTATCCAGTTCCTGAGGTTGATGATTCTGGGAGAAACACGAATTCAACTTCAGACTTTTCCTCATTAAACATTAGGTATGTTGAATTATAAGCGTCTCCCTGTTATAAATAATTTAATATATAGCAGTTCCTCGAAAGGATAAAAAACCTTTTATCAGCACTTTGTTGTTTTTCAATTATTCTGTAATAGTAAAAGAGACTTTTCTTACGAACACGTATAACATAAAATAATTTATAAGGATCTACAGCTTCTCGAAGCTATACAAGTATCAAATCAAGATAACGGAATCTTCGAATAGGCCAGTTATGCCGAAAATTAGACCATGAATAAATTAAAACAGATAAGTACCTACCTATTGTAAAATTCTCTTAGGTACCTTACATATAACGGTAACTACATAATTATATTATAATTAAGCGTACAATGCACACTCCACTTGATTTTATCCGTGATGTAATTCAATTAATAGTTCCTTCAACATTAATTTGATTAAATTCATAATTGTGAAATATCTGAATCGACTCCGAGTCGGGGTCAACTCAACATCTAAAATATTATGACTGAAGCTTAAAAAATTATTAACACTGATAATATTTTAATTTTCACAATTTACATTTTAAATAAAAAAAATATTTTATTTAAAAAAAATGATAATACTTACGCGGATATTGTGACTATTGATAAAATCCTCCTCCTCAAATCAAGTTACTTACCTTTTACTACTTTTTACCGATCCCGCAACCGTTATGTTGATACCTGAAAAGATCTTTATGTAGAAACCAGTAAAAAGAAAAGCTCTTCAAAGAATAGGCTCTTTACCCTGGACCGGGGAGTAGTAAAAACGTAAAAATGACGGGGAAAATGATAAACGTTCAATAATAATCCGAACCCGTAACCGAAAAATTCGTGCACTTATCCTGGTTTTTCTCTCACAGAAAATCCGGTCTGCCGTTTAAATTCTAATCGCACAGGCCCTCGGTTCGTTGGATTTGAATAAGCAATTCGAATTATGCGGAAAAATATATAAAAAAGTTAAAATTACAAATGTATACGGGAAATTATGAAAATGTTAACAGGATGTTTTGGTAGACAGCGGATGCTTGATTTGGCAATTCTGAATTTTATCCACGGCCCAATATTAAGAAAGGGATTGTTAAGGCTCCATAAATTTTTGGGCCCTTTCTGAAATATTGGTACAATGGTTATAACTACTTAGTCGTTTGGAGCAATAGCTGATATGGCACAAAAGTTATAGAATTACTCAAAGACAAGGTATACAAGTTCAAAGATTCGTAATTTTCATACGTTTATGGATTTTTGAAAGTGTAAAGAAGCTTGATCTGAAGCATTTTTATCATGCACTGCGCTAATTATATATTCTAACACATTTAGCAATATCTACAACAATTATATAAATTACGTACGTCTTAACAATTTGTTTTTTGCTAATCAAAAGGCACTGTAATCTGCGAACATCAGACTGTGGGTATAAAAATGATGGGCTACAAATCGGTTTGTCTCGCAATGACTTCGGATCATTAGTTTTAGCAAAATGTATAAATATTTTTCATTTTTAGCATATTTAGAAATGAAGGAATGTATGAAAATGGCTAATCTTTGAACGTGTACACCTTGAGTTAGAGTAGTCATACCGCTTTTGTGCCATATCTACTATTGCTCCAAACGACCAGGGGCCGTACCGCGCAAGTGGCGTCGGAATCGAAATCGGCTTCATTTGACAGATGGATGTGACACATTGCTGCTTCTTTTTGACACAAATGAAAACTAACCAAAGACTAAGAGCAATATGTTACATCCATCTGTCAAATGAAGTCGATGACACTTGCGCGGTAGGGGCCCAGTTCTAACCACACGTACCTATTTTTTTTGTTTGCCGACACTTTCAGGAAAAGGCCCAAAAAGAATGATCTCCTTTTCATATGATAGGTGTTACCAATTGTAATGTGGGCACTTGTCATGTTCAAAATACTTAAATTCACGACAGTAAAATCAAACAAATATTTACATTACGTACCACCAGCCTCAAAAAAAAGAAATATTAATGAAAGAGCAAACAAACTC
Source organism: Chrysoteuchia culmella (assembly GCA_910589605.1). Lineage (NCBI taxonomy): Eukaryota > Metazoa > Arthropoda > Insecta > Lepidoptera > Crambidae > Chrysoteuchia > Chrysoteuchia culmella. The sequence goes on from OU342661.1 coordinate 14,315,620, forward strand.
ATTAGATATAAATTGAAAAAAAATTTACTAATAACACACCGATGTAACGTCGCATAATATAATCTCATCTTCTTTTTGACATGTTAGGCAGACGGAGATGAGATCATACTATTAGGTAATAAGGTTAAGGTAGTAAGCTTTCATTCATCAGTTTCTTTTATAATTACATTCAGTAAATTTATACATTGAAATAAACTCATTTGCAAAAAAAACGGGCACCTAAGCAATGAACCATTTCAAATGTTAATATTGCTTTGTTTGATAATTATAGGTAGTTTTATCCTCACAATTTGGTAAATTAATAAGAAAATAATCGTTTTCATCAGTATTTCATAAAATTTAGATACAATTTATGGGAAATAATGCTAAACCTCGCTAGTAGTGTATGTTCGCTAGTAGTGCATATACTCATGAAGTAAAAATAAAAAAGTTTTTTTGTTTGTTTTTCTTTAATAAAGTAAAAGCAGATAAATGTTTAGTATCGAGTGTGACCCCCTCTAGCTAAAATCACAGCTTGAATTCGTCTGGGCATGCTAGCGAGTATATCCCGGATACTTGCTTGCGGAATACGTTCCCACTCCGCAGTAATCACATTCTTCAGCTCTCTGATGGTCTGCGGAGCCGGGTGTACTGATCTCACACGCCGTTTCAGAACGTCCCAGACATGCTCTATGGGATTGAGGTCGGGACTTCGAGCTGGCCAATCCAAACGACGAATGCCGACCTCTTGCACATACGCATTAACATCGCGGGATCGGTGGGCGCGAGCATTGTCGTCCATAAAAATCGAGTCTTCACCTAAAGCGGCCAATGCGGGTTGTGCATGAGGAATTAGAACTTCCGTTATGTATCGATGCCCAGTCAGTGAGCCGTTTTCAATGAAGACTAACTCTGTACGATCCATTGAATTTATTCCTGCCCAAAACATAACAGAGCTCCCACCATAAGGTGTGATTTCTTCGAAACATGCCTCTGCAAAGCGTTCTCCTTGTCTTCTTAGCACTCGCCGACATCGATCTTCACCGAACAGAGATATCCTGGCTTCATCAGAGAACAAAACTCTATTCCAATCTTCTTGAGTCCATGATTCACAATTTCTAGCGAACCTAAGCCTGTGAACTCTGTGCTCACGGAGTAATTTGGGGCCGCGGGCCGGGCGGTGACTGCGTATATTGGCAGCGAGACGCCTCCTCCTGACCGTCCATAGACTAATATTCACATTTCTTACTTCTTGGAGGTTGTTCTTAAGATCCACATACGAAGATTTGCGATTTCTCAATGCGCGACTCACAAGAAAACGATCATCCCGTGGTTGGGTACATGGTTTTCTTCCAGAACCAGGCCTTCTCTAGACGGAACCAGTCTCCTGATATCGCTGCCAAGTCCTTTGGACTGTCGAGCGACTAACATTTAGCCTTCTAGCCACGAAACATTGGCTGCAACCCTCTTCAAGCAGCGCGATAATTTTGGTAGCTTTTACCACTTTATCTACCATTTTTGATACAGCCAAACAGCAATAAATAAAGCTTTGACAGTCAAGGATATGAAATTAATCGATAAAAATTTAATAAAAGTTATGAAAGTCGATGTTAACTTCTGGAACTTCGCGCCAAAAATGTAGGATAAAAAGGGGTTTTCTGTAAAAATGAGCATCAAATGAAAATATGAATTTAGAACGTACTTTTTTAAATACCACAGCATTTATAAAACCGGCCAGTAACGTGTACAAACGATTGAAACCTTTTTGATGTATCTTTTTAAAGATGAAAGAAAATCAAAACCGCCCGTTTTTTTGCAAATGAGTGTATTTCATTGAATAGCAAAGGCGTATATATAATAAATAGCTTCTAATGAAAGTCACCTTAGAACACAACTTCACCCACATTCTATTATTTGAATATAAATAAACGCGCATAAATTTTCATAATAATAAGATGCCTGGTTGCAGACTGAAAAAGCAAGTATATTTACGGAACATCCAATATTTGCCTTATTAATTAACAAGTATTAAGTCAATTATTAATTAATTATGAAAGAAGGTAGACAATTACAGTAATTCACGTAATATTCAGGAACTGATGGCAAAGTATCCAGTTCCTGTTAATTGTTTAGATATTAAAGCCCCCAAGCTTAAACCCGAAATCAAAGTCGCCGTTATTGAAAATATCATTAAACGGACAAAGGTATCGAAAGTAAGCAAGCTCGAATGGCAAATACTATCTCATGTTCGGCAGAACTGATATCTGAACAACTTATCTCTAAAGATAAGAACAAAGAAACTCTTTCAAAATTAATGGATCTGAGTTTTTTTTTTTAATCATAGCCTTCATCATACCTGATGTTAAGTATTGATAAGGCTATAGATGGAAGCGAGCCCCTCCGGGAATCCTCAATCACTGAGGAACTGGCTATCTTATCTCTAACTGCCGGAACACAACAATGCTGAAAACATTGTTATTATGGCGTCAGACTTAGATAAGGTGGTGGTAGCTAGCCAGGCGGACCCACAACAAGTCCTACCACCAACCAAACCGAATACAATATGTAACCCCGCTGGGAATCGAACCCGGGACCCCTTTGTCTGACACCGGTGGTTGCACCACTAGACCACAGAGGCGGTTAAATGAGTCGCCTAAAGGTCGCCTATTATGCAACATCCAACACGGTGACTCCATCACACGTAAAGCGCTGTCTCGGTCACACACAGAGTCGAGTATTAACTGACAATTGAAAAGGAATCTTATTGTTAGGACGATAACGTTGAAGTTGCGCTGAACGAAAACGACGTCGGCTGTCAAAATGAAGTCGACAGCGCTGCTGACTGCACTGACGCGGCACAGCTACTGGTGTAGGTGGAAGCGCGCCTCTCCCGGAATCTGCAACCATCCTCCAAACAAACTTAGAATTTTGTAATAAAACAACTTTTGCGGAAATTTAGTGCGATTTATTTACCCGAAATATACATTTGGTACCATAATTTTTCGTTTTTTTGGTTTCCCGACGTTTCGGCATCTTTTACGTGCATTGTTTCAGTTGCCGTAGTCACGGGTTGACCACGGCAACTGAAAAGGTTGTTTTATTTCAATTATGAGTGCTCGAAGAAACACAAAAAGGGTTATTAAACAGAAAGTAAAGTAGAGTAAAGTAGTCATCAGTTCAGTTCAGTGGCCATCAACCACGTCCACTATTGTACAGTTTTCTTTGCGTGTCAAAGATCCATTTACCTCGCGTTACCGGATGATTGATAAGGCGCTTACCTATTGATCTTGGTACTATAATATTTCACACGTAGCTCCAGAGGTCTGATGGATGGCACCTTGTAAATCCACTTTGGACCCGCTTCTTGATGTAGATCCACAGAAAATGTAACGTTTTTTTACATTTACTCAAAACCTCAAAACTAATAGAACCCAACATTGCAAACAACTTTTTGTATTTCCATACAAATAGTTGTTCGCAATGTTGAGTTGGTTGGCAAACCTAAAAACGCAACAAAAACAACTTTCACATACATTTTAGTAGAGATCAAATAAAACTTTGTATGAAACCGTTGTTTGTTTTCCGTTCCTTTTTCTTAGTTATTTTTTATGCGAGTAAAATGCTCTAGTATAATGACCATACCGTTTAAAGTAAATTTTCTTAATCTGGGTGATTTACTGCCGTAGATAAACAAGACAATTAATATATCATCTCCCATCTCACTGAAAACATTTTTGAACAACAGCGTTTCTGTGTTCATTCTGCCCATCTGGGAATGGCACAGAAGCAAAATGCTGAGCCAGGGTATTTATTGGCCCCATATCATATTCCATAAGTTTTGTTTGTAAGGTTTAATTTTAAGGTTTTTTATTTAAGTATATTTTTTTTATTCTATATAAGTGTGTGTGTGTGGGTACCAATAAATGGGTTTTCTTTCTTTCTTTCTTACTTTCATATGTTGCTTCGTTAGTATAATGATCCGTTATTAGTCCGCGCCTAGTCTGGAGCACGATTCGCGCTCGCCACGTTTAGCTTAAAATCTCCCCAATCCTTATATGTTGTCATAGCTCTAAAGATCGTAATGTGTTGATCGTAATGTGAGTTTGCCAATGTCCAAACGTTACGATCGCGTAAGGGTAAAATTTTGACAGATAACCCTTATTTCAAAGGGTATAAGGTTGAAAATTAACCTCTATTCGCCAACATCGGTGTAAGCGAGTCAAGTGAGAAAACTCACACTAAGCACTTTGATTGCAATTGCAATTTTCTCATGTTCAGCCCGATTATCACAATAATTTGTTACTAAGTAAAAATACCAAATACTAAGTTTACCCAAAAAAAACAATATACCTCGGCCTTACTTGGTTAACCGTTAACCTCGTTTTTACTGACATCAATAAACAAGGGTTAGAAACAAACAGTCACGTTATATCTGCGGTTTTCATGTCAATGACAATGTGAACTAAAAATATTTTTCATTTTGTTTATAAAGTTTCTCGTCCGCTCCCCGTCCGCTCCCCGTTCGGGACACGTCTCGTGCCCGCCACGGCAGACGTAAAGTTCCCCAATCGGTAGCCTGATATTAATTGTAATTGACGCTTCCCGCCCCGCCAATCAACCGTTAAGATCGTTAACGAAGAAAGCGATTATCACGATTCACGACCGACGATCCGTGATCAATACAATTAAATAGGTATGATCAATAATTTGCTGTATTATAGACGGTAAAGACAATAAATTATACGGTAATTTCTTCTTATCGTGTAGACTCGGGCTTTTATGTGTGTGGATCAGAACTCAGCCACCGACACAGACTATCAGTTGCTTTGTAAAGATCCTCGCGTGAACAGCTAGTTGATTATCTAACTCTGTTGCTAACAGATTTTGATTGAAATTGATTGAAAGTGCAGTTACATTGCTGCTTTAGTAAGGTAGTTGTCACATAAATTTTTAATAAAGCAGCAATGTGGCTGCACTTTCAATCCAACGTTGATAGAAACAAGATACACAATCGGGGGCAGGTGTTGGTAGGACACACGCAGGGCAGGACAAAAGATGTGCCATTATTCTGGGGAAAAATACCCCAAAGGCAAGCGCTATCCGAGTTGTATCCCCACCTGCGCTTGTTCTCCTTGCTTCGGCGACTTGGGTCTGAACTACGAAGTCTATTTAAGGACTTCCAAGTTGCCCAAGGTAGTTCATGTCAACTGGCCAATAGAACTTTAAATGAATTAAGTACCTAGGTTGTTCCGAAAATTTATAGCAACAGAATAAAAACGTCTCGCGGGAAGCTTTTCGTGCTTTGATTTTCTATGATTATAAACGAGGGTTGACCTTCAAGGAATCTCAAGAAAATTTACAAGCTGCTTTCGGGGAGTCTGCTCCTGCGTTAGCAACAATTACTTATTGGTTTCGTGAATTTAAACGTGGTCGAGAGAACTTAAACGATGACCCCAGACCCGGCCGACCACCAACTGCAGTAACATCATCAGGATAGAGTGGCTATTGCGAGAGAATAGACATATTACTCATCGAGAGATTGAAAACATTGAATCACAGGCAGTTTCCACCATCTTGCATGAACACCTTAAAGTTAGGAAGCTTGCCTCGCGATGGATAGATGGACCTCATTCTCTCACCGATGAGCAAAAATTCCGTCGTGTTGATTGGTGCAACTAAATGTTAGAAAAGTTCGAAGGCGGAACTTTGCAAAACGTATCCTACATTCTTACAATTGAGGAATCATGGTTATATAGCTACTAGCTAGCTTTAAATGTTTTGAAAGCTGGTTCGGCCGAATGCATTGGGATTGGAGGGGGGTATTTTAAAAAGCTGTAAATAAACTCTTTTTATATTGTCACTATTTTTCATTTCACTAACTATTTTTGGAACAACGTGGGCTGTTACGATTTTTTTATGAGATTAATAAAATTAAGAGTTGATTACGATGCACAACAATATCCTTATTCCTTACCTTGGATCAGCGATAAGCTGTTTCTATGGAAATACAATTTTCTTTATCATTTTCTTGGAGAAAATGATTTCGAAAAGAAACGAGTGAAAATCTTAATCTAAAACTAATATTATAAAAGCGAAAGTGTGTTTGTTTGTCCTTCCTTCACGCATTAACCAAGCAACCAATCGACATGATTTTTGACATAGAGTTAGTTGAAAGGACGCAGAATAACATAGGCTACTTTTTATCCCGATATTCCCACAGGAACGGGAATGGGAACCACGCGGATGAAACCGCGGGCGGAAGCTAGTGCATGGTAATATAATTATAACTGTATGTATTTATAGCACAAATAAATAAATAAAAAAAAACAATTTACTTTTTATTATTTTTAGATTTCTTTTCTTGTGAACAATAAAACATTTTGATAAAAATTAGTTGTCAAAATAAATGCGAAAATGTATGTGCTGAAATTAAATAATTAATTAAGTACTAACTCAATTTTCCTGCATTTTTCATATTTTATTTTTTTCATTTAGATGAAGTCAAATTGTGAGAGATGCAAAGTCAAAAGTTTTTAATATTTTTTGACAGTAAAAGTATAGAAAACCCTAGAAGTAAGTTACTTAGTGGACAGAATGTTATTGGAAATTCTGTCCACTAAGTAACTTACACATATAATAAGTGTTTTTTTTTTGTTTATATAACTCTTTTTTGTTTGTATAACTTGTTTATATAACTTGTTTAAATTACTTTTTTTTTTTGTTTGTATAACTTGTTTATATAAATCTTTTTGATTTTCATGAACTGTTTCATATACTGCTTTTTGTGAATCTAACATGCCGTGGCAGTTTGTAACTAAGGCCACACTACGTGTCTTGTACCCGATCATGTTTTTCACTTATGTATAAGTGTGAGTCTTGTAAACTGTCCTTTTCTTAAAAAAAAAAATAAAAATAAAAAAAAAAAGAAATTCTTCTAATATTGTTTCAGTTCTAAGCAGACCTATTACGCTGAATATTTAATAAGCCATTCCCAACTCCTTTCTGTTTGATATTCATGATAAAATAGACAACACTACAGATGTTCATTAAATGCATACCCCTAAATTCAAGTAAGCGTAAGTCGGTATGTTCGGCTGTGAAACTTACAGGTACACTAAGAAACTTGAACTGTACTAAGCACGTGAGTTAAATGTACTTGAACTTAGCATAGTAATCTTGTGATATACGGATTCTCAAAGCTACTCCCTGCAAATATGATGAAGGTATTTAATAACGAAGTTTATACTGTAGTCAACATTAATCAAGAGGAAAACCTGCATTACAAAGTATGTATCCCACTTACTTATAAACGTGATGTTATTTTGGAATAGTTATTCCGAGTTTTGTCTCTGACATTAAAATTATGTTATAAACTCGAGCAAATGAGACAGAACACTGAATTACTTTGCTAAGCTAACACTAGGTTTATAAGCGAGGGGGTTAAGGTTTATTTTTTACTAGCGACCCGCCCTCGCTTCGCTTCGGTGTAATGTGGTATTCGACACCATGTATTTAACATATAAACCTCCCTCTTGAATCACTCTATCTATTAAAACAAACCGCATCAAAATCCATTGCGTAGTTTTAAAGGTCTAATCAGACATAGGGACAGACAGCGGGAAGCGACTTTGTTCTATACTATGTAGTGATAATAAATCTAACCGTCTCTGTGGTCTAGTGGTTACACCACCGGTACCAGATTTAGAAGCTTCCAGATTTATTTTCCAGTGAGGTTATTTATTTTTAGATTTGATGGTAGGACTTGTTCTTTTCTCTCCTGTTTTAATAGGTACCACTGTCTTATCTAACGCCCGAAAACAATGACCTATCTGTATTTATAGATAGGGCTATCTGAGAAAGCTGCCTAGGATACTGGCTGCGGTGCCTAGCAACCGTCGTTATTTTGGTAATATTAACAAAATTATCTCAGATAGCGCTATCCATTTCTAAAGATATGATATTATTAAACAAGAAAATATACCAGAATAAAGCAACTAGTCTCATGTCGCCCTGACGGGACTCATGGCATCCCGTCAGGGCGACATGAGACTAGTTGCTTTTTTCTGGTATATTTTCTTGTTTAATATTTATCACATAAAAATAGCATTGTAAAATGTAAAATTAAAAAGTTATAGATATGATATTAATAAAACGTATCCTACATTCTTACAACTGACGAATCATGGATATATAGCTACTAGGCTGCTACACTTCTACAGATAGGATATTAATTTTGTTTCTATATTATAAGTCTATAACCATAGCAACGATGTTTCAGCAGTGTTGTATTTCGGTAGTTTGTAAAACAATAGTAAGTTCCCGGTGGATGAGTATTCCGAGACAAGCACGATTCCAGTCTTATCATTCTGAACATCGTATGTTGAAGGCTTAGTACTTCCCCTTTGAAGATAACAAAACATTTTATAAAAAAAAATCAAACCGACTTCAAAAAGTAAAAAATAAAACTTTTGGAGTCTTTACTTATTTTTTACTTTTTGAAGTCGGTTTGATTTTTTTTTATAAAATGTTTTTATTTCAGATTTTTTTGTTACATTATGTGCCGTTACTTACACTAAAAATCAGCCCATACACAACAATTATGTCATCTAGGTATACGACTACTTGCCAAAAGGTGATTGATATTTTTCAGGATTATGAAAAAACTACTAGCCAGATCTTCGTAAAAATTATATGGGACCACACATAAACCATTTTCTTCCAGATAAAAAAAGAATTTTAAAAATCTGTTAACAACTGGCGAAGTTATGGTGGAACATACATAAAAAAAAATAAAAAAAAAAAATACAGTCGACTTGAGAACCTCCTCCTTTTTTTGAAGTCGGTTAAAAATACTTGATATTCTGATATGATATTTTTACAAGAATATAAATATAACAGCGATAACAAATTATTCTTCTCTCTCACACTTACAATATTATACATACATACCACCTCTCTTCAATGACTTTTCTTGCTTACCAGTACCCATAACTTTTACAGGTTTTTACTCACCTATACTTCGACATTCAAACAAGGAAATAGCAAAAGAAAAACACACACAAAAAAGTGTCAATTCAGAAAACATACAAAAAGGAACACAAAAAAAGTGCCTATTCAAAGAAATATTTGCCTTACTCAACCTAATACGACAGGCCATAAAAATCTACATCGGCCTAAACAACAATTTGCATGAATGCTTATATTTCTTTGAAACAAGTTGGACGAGGCGTGACCCTCATCATACGAGCCACGGCATCTATTAGTTTGGTCGGTAGTGCCATTTGGACACCTGATCCCTTTATGGAACCCTTTATAAAGGTAACAGTCAATTCTATAATTTTTAAATGACATTGTTACAAAAAATCTTGAATTGAAATATTATCTTACGACTGTTTAATTAATACTATTCTACAATATTTGTCAAATTTTGCTGACAAAATTGACAAATGCTGTCTAAAAAGTTTTACAAAATGGAATGGAATGGTAAAAGTTTTACAAGTTTTACCATTCCATTTTTAAATGCTGTTTAATAACATTTACAAGTGTAGGACGCCTGCAGACTTTGACTTGCATTTTTTTTTTTTGTAAGATACTATTTACTAAAAATGAAAAATGGCCTGCGATAATGCCGGTTAAGCAACTTTCGTAATGGTTGATCACGGGATGGGTGACCATTAATTTACTGTTTTGAAATTCGAATTCCACCGTACTTCGAAGTTCCCAGTTTTTTTTGCAATCGTTAAAACAAAAATAATATAATACGAAAAAAAAAAAAAAAAAACTGATACAGGGTGAGTCCACCTGTCGGAATTTTGCTACATTTTACAAATAATATTTTAATAAAGCTTTTTTTCTACAAATATGAAAATTGTCACATGTAAAGAGAAAATGTTTACTAAAGAGAAATATGTAGAATTCTAGCTATAATTCTACAAATTTGTAAATTTTCTACCATGGCAAACTTGTAAATTGTATTTTTTATTAAACTACATAAAGAAATATTGCTTATAAAGTTATTAGCATCTCAATATCCATATTTTTTTACTAATAAACTACCTCGAGCGTTTTAATTTATTTTAGTTAAACTAAACCAAATTACTGAAAAAGAAAACATTACAGACCTAGATTAAGGTGTACTGAATCAAATGACACCAAACTGCCTCATTTCGTAAAGGTTTAGGAGAGGTCGAAACGTCATCGCCCGAAGACCTTGGACCACATTAAGCACGATGGTGGCCAAATGCCTGCCCAGTTATTACTAAAAAAAAAAACAATATTTCAGAAGGACTCGCGACGCGTATTGGCTATAAGCCGTTAGTCCCGGCTGTATTTTCCGTCGTTAAGGCGATACTCGAAAAAAATATGCTGAAGCGAGAGCAATGAGAAAACGACGCGCACGGGAGCGAGACCGGTTTTCCAGATTAGGCAAAAAAAAACACAAAATCACTTCGTATTAAATAAAAACCGGCCAAGTGCTAGTCGGACTCGCGCACCGAGGGTTTCGTACAAACCGGTAGGTATATAAGTAAAAGTTCACCCATCACGACAATCGAGTCATAGTTATGGTATTTTTATTGCAAAATAAAATTAAAAAATTTCAAAAATATTTTATATTGTATGATGTAACTAAAAATTTTCAGTTTTCGCAATTTTTTCTTTATCTGTACTATAAGACGTTACTTCGTACCAAATTTCATGATTCTAAGTTCACGGGAAGTACCCTGTAGGTTTTGATTCCCGTGCAAGTTTTTTTTTTTTTTGTTTGAGTATTTTCCGCTTGAGGTACGAAACCCTAAAAACTACAGCGATTTTAAAAAAATGCTTCTATACGATCCTAAATATTATTGGTGTCCACTTATTAAACCAATTTCCAATAGTGTAAGTAACCCTATTTGAGAATAATCTTGAATTTTCGTATTTTATAGAGGTATTCTATCAAAAAAACCATACTTTTTCCGAGTAGCGCCTTAAAATCCACCAGGCCGTGCCCTAACAGTGGGGAAAATAAAATGGCTGACAAATATGATGGTGATCCAAATTATCGTATTCATTATTTATTTTATTTATTATTATTACAAACACCTAAATTAAGACAATTGGTTTTCTTACATCTACGGTGCTATATAAACTTTTTAGGTTTTACCAAGCACCGGTATCCATCTAAGTTAGCTCGAAATATAAAAAAGTATAAACTTGTTTAATCTTATTAAATTTTCATTGTAAAAGTATCAGATTTTTATTATTTTCATAGATTCGTTTTAATCGCCGTCTATAAAACCTGTTTTTGTTAAAGTACTGGGAGTATTTAGAGATCCTCAGTGGTTGACAATTTCGAGTGAAGCTCACTTTCACCTTTTCATTTTCGCCACCTTAACCTATCGATGAAGGCTATTTGAAGAAAAAAGAGTATCTAGTTACCAGTGGCAAGAAGTATCTTACATATATTAAAAATATAGAAAAAATTCAGAAAAAGTTCCTTAATCATTTGAGTTACCGCGATCACCGGGCATTTACTGACTACATTGACTCTTGTAACTTCTACCACTTATTGACGCTTGAAAATAGACGGCATCTTGTAGACATGTTATTCCTATACAAAATATGTAATGGCAAAATAGACAGCATTGAATTAGTATCCAAAATATTAAATTTCTGTGCTCCTTCAACCCGTACTAGACACACGAAGCTCTTCAACTGCAAATTCGTACGCAGAAATTACGCTCAGAATTCTATTATATATCGTCTCCAAAAAACATATAATAATAGGTTTGATTCGACAGATATATTCTGTTCATCATTGAGCATTTAAAAAAAAAACATTGGCAACATACTTTCCACTTGAAGTAGTTATTTATCTATTTATATATATATATATACGTTTGTACTTATTTTATATATGTATGTATGTATTTATTTATGTATGTATGTTAACCTTAGCCTATTAACATAAATTCTTAAAAATTTCTACACTCTTTACATGTGTGCGTCTCCTCTTACCTATAATTTTATTTAGTTAACAAATGTAAAATCCGTTATTTGCTGTATGTGTAGTATTTAAGTTTTGTTAAGTTTTAATTTAGAGCTGTGGATTTTGAAATAAATAAATAAATAAATGGCGAAGGTAACAAAAAATTTCTCCAAAATTTCTCTAAACTGTATGGTGGAGTGTTTGGGTGGGATTTCTAAAAGGGAAGCCGATAGAAATCGGCATGTATGAATGCCAATGCTAGTTACTTTATAATTCAAACAAATACAGGTTTACGTTGTACCTTTAAACCTGTAAATTTATTCAACTTTAACCCTTTTTCAAAGCCTTTGATTCGCCATCAAAACAATTCACATTGCATCAATATCCCATAGTCAAAGCCACGTGTAAATTTACAAAGGGCTTGCCGCACACATACAAACGATCGTAAAGTGGAAAAACGGATTGCCCGGAATAAGAATGGGCGATTTGCACCGGCCGGCAGGGAATGGAAACAAACGACGCGCGTCCGTAAAGGATCACTGCAGTCCTGACGAACGGTCAGGCTCTTTTTGGTTTCGCCATTGTTATCCTTTTCAATGCCGTGAAAATTGTGGACAAAGAAAAACGGAATATGCTTTGGTGTTTAAAAATAAGGCTATGGTCACACGGTTTTTACTCAATATTGAGTAACTGACAAACTAACTTTCCCATTGTTAATGTGTACAGAATGATAGTAAGAGATAAAGTAGACGTGAAACTTTTTGACAGGCATTTTTTGCCCGCTTCTGCTGACTTATGGCATATTTACTTCTTTGTCACTTATTGCCTTGTTTAAAGTTATACATAAGTATGAAATGAGTCCCTGCTGTCCTGACAAACGGTCAGGCTCTTTTTATTTTCCGCCATTGTTACCCTTTTCAATGCCGTGAAAATTAAGGACAAAGAAAAACAGAATATGCTTTGCGGTTTAAAAGTAAGGTTGTGGTTATCTGCGCCGTTCTATGCGCCCGCGGTGTTAGTCATCTAAGGAAATTGAAATGAGAAGTCAATCATTGTTTTGCATGTTTGTTTAGCCATAAAGGCAATAAATAATACTGCACTGTTGCCACACTGAAAGCAGAGTTAAATGCATCAATTTTCGTTTCACTCTGCACAAAGTTTAACTTTTTATATCTAACATCATCAGCATGTGGGCGTCCACTGCTGGACATAGCCTCTCCTAGCTCATAGGAGGTTATAAGCCTACTGCTACCACGCTGGTGTTGGTAGAGGGTTTGTTTCAAGTTTTCCTTCTCTCGCACAGGTGTTTAATGGTTTTATATCTATGGTCATTCAATATTTTTTTCATACATATGTCGCATATATGTACATATGTCGCACCACGAAAACATTCACCTAATAAGTAAGGTATCTAGTTATAAACCTGGCGTAAGTTTGGAATAGTTATTCCGAGTTATGTCTCTGTCGTCACATCAAAATGACATTTAAACTCGAGCAAATAAGACAAGACACTGAATAACTACTCCAAGCTTACACCAGTTTTATAGGTAAGGGGGTCAGGATTTATCTAGGCGACGGTGAGGCACTGTTTTTACATATTTTTATGTTTTTGTGCGAGTGATATGTAACCAAGTATGAAAATACACGGAACGAGCCTTCGCTGTTATTTACATAAAGAGTTTAAAACTTTATCCAAATCGGTTCTTAATCAATCCCTTCTCAAAACTTTCTACAAGTCCTGTAGGAAAATCTTTTGAAACTTCAGAGCGGAGGTTTCGCTAGGAATAAAAATAGCCGTCTGTCCCTGCGTGGACAAAAGGGGAACAAATACCGAATGAATGACTCTGGAATGACGAGCGACGGTTGTCGGTTAAACCACAAAATAAAGAGGTTCCAGACGGCTCGCTCCCGTCATACCCAAAAAACTTGCCGATCTCACTAGGGTTGCTCTATGTGACTCTGTAGGTTTAGGATAAGTTTTTAATATAAATATATGAGGAAAAATCGACTCGACTCACAAGTTATTCTAAGACGGGACTCGGTATTCTATTCTATTCTTAGCTAGTTGTTTATAAAAGAACCTTGTTAAAATTGCAGCTGAAAACGTCAATTGCCTTTGCATGTAAACGCAATAGCAATATTTTTGGAGTACAGTGGTTCCTATGTTATTATGTATACCGGTTTCAATGTATCGCCTACTCTGAGGTCCTAGATTCAAATCACGGTAGGCGCAAATGTGATTACGAACATATTTATTTGAGTCATAGTTTTTATTATGTATGTAATTTCTACAAAATAAATATATGATAAATATTAAACAAGAAAATATACCAGAAAAAAGCAACTAGTCTCATGGCGACGGCGACGGGACTCATGGCATCCCGTCAGGGCGACATGAGACTAGTTGCTTTTTTCTGGTATATTTTCTTGTTTAATATTTATCACATAAAAATAGCATTGTAAAATGCAAAATTAAAAAGTTATAAAAATAAATATACTTATTATACGTATGTATTATTAAATATATTTCTATCTGTTAGTATTCCATAACACAAGATTAGCAGTGCTTACTTTGGGACTAGACTAATTGGTATGAGTGTAAGAAATATTTATTTGTATTTAAATATTTATTTATTTGTGCGTGCATGAAATAACACGTTATTCTGAGTGATCTCTCTGCTTAGGCACACGCCGTAGCCTTACGTACTCTGTAGTTAAACAAGGGTTTAACCCACCCACGGCATTACTTTTAATGTACCCTTTTTAGGAGACGATTAAATGGTTAGAAAAAGTTCTTTAGATATTTTTATTTCAAGACTTTGGAGTGTTTTTATATGTCTTCTACTTCGTTTTGACAAATGGAAGGAACTATGTTTATCCTCTTTTTTGCTTCTATTTGATGGTACAACTTTCTGAAGGTGCGATTCTAAAAAGTAAAAGAAATTAAGGTGAGATATAAGTACAGTCAACAGTGGCTACGGCTTTACACTTTGACCTTGAGAGCGCCCTTACGTCGCTCGTAATAGCGGCGGTTTTCGTAGTGCAAACGTGCTGTTTACTGCAACAAAGGGTTTTTTTTTTATACTATTGGGTATAGGAAAGGGGGGATCCAAGAATGGATTAAGAGGTGGTAGAGGTGAGTGTTTAGGAAGAGGAGTGTTTAGGGATTGTTGGGGCACCTTTGGGCTCATCCCTTGGTGAGGCTTGTTGCCCTCGAGTACCCCAACGGGGGGAAGAAATAGGGTGGAGAAAGAAAGAGTCGATAGGATTGGAGAGAAACCACCAAAGGGGTTAACTAAGTTTTTGAGATAAGTATTCAGTCTTTTTAAATCATCATTCAATCAATATGACGACCTGTTTGGTGTAGGGGTACTAAACCCGCCTTCTGCGCCAGAGGTCCTGGGTTCGATCCCCGGACAAGACAAATATTTGTGTGCATGAACATGTCTATTTGTCTTGGTCTGGGTGTTTAATATTTATATTATGTATGTATTTACAAAAAAAGTATATAAGTAAGTTTATCTGTTATCTAGTATCTCCATAACTCAAGTTCTTCATGAAACTTATGTGGGCTAGATAATTGGTGTGATTGTATGCAATTATTTATTTATTTATCATAAATTTTAAGGACGCTACGCACAGTGTGACCATGCTAGGCGATTATTTTGGCATCATACGTCTGATTAAAAAGGAGACTTAGAAGTTGTCATAATACATAGGACATGTTGGATACATTAAAAAAAACAAATACTATAAATCTCTTTGCTTAGTATGTATTGATAAGTATACAATCACGACCTAGTTCTCTTCGAGGATGACTGATTTATAGCGATCGGTACTCAATGGAAACAAATGACTCGCGTTTACGAAGGATAACTCAAGGCCTGATGGACGGCTGGGCCCTGGATGAGCTCATCAGGGTCGAACGTAAATTACATACCTTTTAGGCAGACCCACCTAGGCTTAACGCTTTTATTGTGCGTAATTTCTTTTTAATTTGTTTTATCCCAAAGCCAGAGCTTAAAAACTTCTTTTTTATGAACGACTATACTCTTATCCTTCATCATACCTAATGTTAAGTATTGATAAGGCTGAAGATGGAATGAACGTTATCTTTAACTGCCGGAACACAATAATGCTGAAAACATTGTTGTTATGGCGTCAGACTTAGATAAGATGGTGGTAATTAGCCAGGCGGACTTACAACAAGTCCTACCACCAACCAAACCGAATACAATATGTACCCCTGCTGGGAATCAAACCCGGGACCCCTGGTTCTGATACCGGTGGTTGTACCACTAGACCACAGAGGCGGTTAAACTACTAATAAAATGAACATCAGACGCCAAGTTCTGAAACAACGTTTACAAGATTTTTCCACATTATCCCGATTGTTAGACCGACCTAGGGTTAACGCTTTCATTGTACGTAATTTCTTTTTAATTTGTTTGTTTTGATCTCAAAGATTAAGCTTGAAAACTTGTCATATGGACAACAGAAATTACAAGGTCCGAGACAATGTTGACAAGAGTTCCCATTATCGCCCCGATCGGCAATTCTGGAATATAAAGATAAAATAACAAGGAGATTTTTTTTAGACTAGGTAGTCTACGTTTCATTTTATTGACGATACATTACTTATGAAAAAAATCATGAATTAACCAACTACACTCCCTAAATGGTATTTTTGAACAGGAACCAACATTTTTAACATTGTTTTTAATTTTAGCACATAATCACAATAAAAGTTCGCGTCGTTTCTTAGTGAGATAAAAAATATACTATTGCGATGGCACAGTGGTCTAATTTGTCATACAAAATGAGAATACATATGTCTTAGAGAAATAAATAACATTGCATTTGTTACAAAGACAGCTATCAAAGAACGATTCACATTATTACGTCTCCCTAGACCACTCCACATCCTTCGGGGTCATAATATTTCACTCGCACGAGTTATTTTCTCTTTTTCAATTAGCGCTCCCTGACTTATGGAGTTTCGAGAATTGCAATTATTTGTGTTTTAAAATGGAACAGAACCTTTTTCCGCGTTTATTCTCAAGGGGTTAAAAATATTGCGATCCTTTAATGTTTTCAAGAGCGCTATTTACAAAATGGTGTTCACTGTAATACCGACTTTAAAAAAGATTTTTATGAAAACCTTCTTGATACTTGCACCAACTGCACATTTTTAACAAATTTCAATCAACGTGAAACATTTTCAGATTTAAATTAAAATTGATAGCAACATTATTACTAAAAGAAAATGTTATTGATTTCCCCGGTACATTTATGTTTGTTTGCTGAACTTCTGATGAGGTTTGCAGGTGGGCATTGGATGTAGTGGTAGATGGCTGAAAATCAAATTCATTGCAGGAGCGTTTTTGAATTTGGAACATTACAACGCTCCAGCAGTATTGTATGAAATGGCCGGGTTATTAAATACTCTTTTCTCAAACATGCACGGAAATGTTGTCATTATTTTCGAAAAAAGAACACGCGAATTATCGAATTTACGGACAAAGAAAATCAAATCCATTGCAGGAGCGTTTTTTGAATTTGGAACATTACCTAAGAGTATTTAACAACTCCAGCACGCCGTTTCATACAACATTGCTGGAGCGCTGTAATGTTCCAAATTCAAAAAGACGCTCCTGCAATGAATTTGATTTTCTTTTAGTAATTATTAAATGTATAATATTAAAAGTATGTTTTATTTCCCTGCATTCTTTTGAGAAAAGCACTATATATGCCTCGGCGGAAATGGCAATTGCCTGTCTCGTATTAGTGAAGTCCTCGCATACGGCTCGGCCTTCAAACTCATACTCGACCTGCAATTGCCTATTTCACGGCCTTTGCAATAATGTACTATTTCTCAAAAATGCATGTAATGTAGTCTTTATTTTGACAACCTTGTTTGAGCAAAGTCGACCTTGCCGTTCTGTTTCAAGGAGCGGCCGGCAAAGTTTTGCTGGTCGTTCTAACAGGCGTTTTATAAAATCAAATGCAAAAAGATTTTATTTAAAAAACAACTGTTTGTATTTATAGAGATAGGTACAAAAAGATTTTATTCCATATTTGGCTGTATAGTTCCAACTACCATTGCTAAACAAAACAAAGAAGTAAAAAAGCGCGGTTCAGCGAAAATTTAGGCTATTAATGCTGGATGCCCCTTGGGTAATTATCATAACATTTGAATTTGGGTCGCCACAATGTCAACAAAAACTTCTATCAAAAATAGTTTCGAAAAAAACAAGGCTGTAAGGCATAACGTCCTGGTCAAAGGAGTTTTTAACTATAAAAGTGACACCTCAAAGAGACCTTACTCCTAAAAAATATTAACATGGCTGTATGTATCAGGGTCCATATCACAAAGAAAACATTTGAAATTGGAATTATGTGATATTGTGCACCCATTGAGACGCTTGGTCACTGATTAATGAAAACTATATCATTCAATATATCATTGCATTGCCTACGATCCTTTCGATATATTTTTCCGCGAATTGTCAAATTGTTGTTAATTCCCTCACTACGTTCGAGAATCTATTGCAAGAATCCTTCATTTTGCTCGGGATTATGCTGTCCGTCCGTGCTGTCCGTGGTATAAGACACTGCTATAACCCCTTTAGTGCAAAATCTACTATTATTAATCCCAGCACGCGGTTTCATACAACACGGCTGGAGCGTTGCACTGTTCCAAATAAAAAAACGCTCCTGCAATGGATTTGATTTTCTTTGTCCGTAAATTCGATACTTTTTTATTCTTTTTTACTTTTTATTCGCAGCCCGCTCAATCGCGAGTTATCTTGCGTGGTTGGGATAATACTCAAACTGGTACAGCAACTAAGTTTGAGTTCGCGCGGGCAATATAGCGTTTAGCTATTAAAAGTTAGTGTGTATACGGCGGGATAACGGTTACCACTTTCGTGCTGACAGTCTTTGCTGCCTTATCCTTGCACTGAACATACAAAATTAATTTAAACTTCAGTTAAAACCTGTGAATAACGTGCGAGATATTTTTAACAAGCTGCAACCGCAACTTTCTGCAAATTTCCCGTACTCGTATGAATATCGAAATCAAAATCGTATGTCCTATTCCGGATGATCTTATATCTGTACGTTGTACTGTAAAATTTCATCGAAATTAGTTCAGCCATTTACGTGTGATTGAGTTAAGTATAAAAAATTTACTTTCCCATTTTAATGATATAATATAATAATAAGATTTTCTGTCTAAAGGAATTTCAAATTTTTATTGAAAAAATAACAATGGTTTAAAATAATATATAAAACCAATATATTAATCGATCACTAGAAAGATATGGTATAAGTAGTGGAAGTTGAGTAATGTGTGTATGTGAAAACATCACATTTTAATAACCTGTCAGAAGCTCAGCAAACAAACATAAATGTACCGAGGAAATCAATAACATTTTCTTTTAATAATTACCCCAATATTTATTTTATTTACTTTTATTAATAATTAAATTAATGTATAATATAAAAGAACCGCTGAGCTACCGAGACTTAAAGACTTAAAGACTTTAAGTCTCGGTAGCTCAGCGGTTAGAGCATTGGACCGGATTTCAAAAGGTCGCGGGTTCGATTCCCGTCTGAGAATTCACTTGTGGCCGAGTTAACTTTTTCCAATATTTTTCTATTTAAAATTTACCATAAAAAGTATGTTTTATTTTCCTGCATTGTTTTGAGAAAAGCACTATAAATGCCTCGCCGGAAATGGCAATTGCCTGACTCGGCCTTCAAACTCATACTCGACCTGTAATTGCCTATTTCACGGCCTTTGCAATAATGTACTATTTTTTTATATATGCGAGATGAACACAAGTAGGTAATTTTTTTGGTATTATTTTGTATTATTTTTACTCGGCGATTGTACACTAGTATTTGTATCCTTTGAAACGCGTTTGAAGTATGTTCTTTTTTTTTAAAGATTGAACGATTCTATCGAGAATTTCAACTCTTCGTCAAAATTACAGAAATACTGAATAACTATTTTTTTATTTTTATCTTTATTTTTTATTTATTTTTTCGTAGCTTAGTAAGAGTCATTGGTGGGTCTCCAAATTAGCTAGCTTTTGTATTACGAGTACCAAGATATTATAAGTTCTAAAAGGACGAAATATAGTACCTATTATAATGTTGTTTACTCTCTTTCAATAATAATATGAACTTACTTAATAGACTTACCTTTTTCGGCTAGGACAACAACGGGTAAATGAGACAAAACACTATCCAGTGACAAGTAAATTGATCTTTATTATTATCCTGACTCTATACAAACCAAAACTAAAAAGGTGTCCTGTAATCAACACATAAAAACATAAAAAATAGGTACACTGTTAAAACAATTTATTAAAAGTTACTGTTTTAGTGATCTTAAATAAATTTGAAGGTTCATGAATGCCTGCCCAAGGATATCAGAAATGGAACTTAATTGAATGTGATGAGAAATTAATGATGATGCTACACTATGGGTGAACTCCTAAGCTTGCTGATGTGAATGAATGGTGGTTGTTGATATGGATATATTTAATTATAAAACTAAATGTTAGTTTTTTGGGTTAATTTAATAGAGGAATGGGGTCACCGCTCTATGTGTGAACCTCTTATTATATTTTCACTGCTTGATACTAGCAGGATAGTAAAACAGCCGGAGGCGACTCCCGGGCTTCCCTGATCTGTCCTCTAACGCCGAGCGTACTGAATTTTCTGCTTCGCGGGCGGAGTGGTGTTTCGGAGGGGCGCCGTATGCGTCTCGTCACCTGCGAGAGTGGATTATGAACGGAGGTGATTTCAGATATTATTGTAACCGGTGAATTCTCACAAAGGGCTACTGTAATGTCTTTACAACGAAGCCTGAAGGGCCCTATTTCATCTAAAAAGCATCAGAGCAAGGGGAAGGTTGATACCCCAGACTTAACCTCTTAAGTGGCCACTTGCATACCGACTATGATGCTGTGACTTATTTTTAATATTTCTTATTTGTAAGTAAATGTTTAATTTGTGAATAAATTATGTTTCACAGTATGATGCCTTTCTGTTTATATTACAGGGAAGCTCTGGCTACCGAGATTAGCCCAAATTATGTTTACATGAGGGCTTCCATGCCACATGGTGTGCACTCATGAAAGCATTCTTGAAGTGACTTATTTATGAAAGTTTACTAATAAAAAGAGAAAGTAACACCCTTAGGGGGTCCCTTTGTATCAATTACAAGGCTTAACTTGATAATTTAGGTGGATTAGGCAAGTATAATGATAAGATCAAGTAGGGACACTGATTATGAAATTCTGATGTGAAGTGCACTGACACTAACCTGCGGCTTCAGCTATTCGTTCATCAAACGTACATATACTGGTATCAATAAAATTTTAATTAATCAATAAGAGTTTAATTAAAGTAACCTTAAAAAGCAAGGACCTTTCTGTCATATATCAATCGCAGACCATCTGACAATCTCCTGTCAGTGTCATACCTGTCACTGTCGATCTGACAGATGGGGCGTTACGTGCGTTCGCACTGATTCAAAAACGTAAATCAGTGAAGATAATATTCCTGGTGTACTATGGCCAAAATTAAAAGCCAAGGCTGATGCTACCTCTGAACAATGAAAACCTGTAAAGTTAACAAGGTTCGAAGAGCCGTTTCGGCCACCACAACAAAACATTTAAATACAGTCATTCACCGAATTAAGCATCTCTTTTCCTTTACATTTTTTTTCTACTAGCTCTCACCTATCGTACCTACCCATCCACCTCACCTACTATATATGTATATCTATATATATATATATATATATATATATATATATATATATATATATATATATATATATATATCTTAATGAAAGGAAATTTTAAAATGACCGAAGTCTGCAGACATACTGCCTTATACAAGAACCGACATTACACTATCCAACGTTTTAAGAAGGGATGACAACCATGATGATAGAAAAATGACGAACATGTTCTTTCATGAAACAAAGAAAGAAGAATAATGAAAACTATTAATTGACCGTAACAAACACAGGACAACAACAACAAAAACAATACAAACTTTCTGTCTGTCTGACCGTTTGCTTATTTATTTAAGGGAAACATACAGCATTAAATAGTACAATTAAGATAAAACATAATGTTAGTACATTTAGCCAAAAGAGTTTCCACCACTAACTAATACATCGGTAATGTTGAACAGACAACTAAAAAAACTTCTACCATCTACAAGATATAAGCAAAATTTACTTGAATTAAAATGTATTGATAACAAAACATATTCTGGTTTTAATTTACTCAAACTTTTTTAACTGCTTCTATTATGAATGAAACAAATTTGGTTATATTGTTTGTATTGGTTGTATATGTGAAATGTATTATCACGGCTAATCTGCCGGGCCGTTTGTGATGGATAAGCCTTGGGAAGGAGATTGTCAACTTTGCATCAACCACCACGCGGGCGAAGCTAGTATTATAAATAGGAAAGTTTGAATGTTCGTTACTCAATTTCGAAAAAACGGCTACACGAATTTGGATAAATTTTAGCATATAGATAGTTTTAAACCTGGGCTAAAACATAAGATACTTTTAATTACGCGGGTGAAACTGCGGGCGTCTACTAGTAGTGAAATGAATTTTATAATTCTGTCTTGCACTTTCCTGACCCGTTTCCTTTCGATTAATTTCTTAAGGTAAATCTCATACCCCTCCATGTAAGCTAAAAGGTTTTTACAAGATTTAATACATAATCTTGCCTGGGGCCTACTCTCTAAGCCCGCCAACTAAAAAACGGGCCCCCGTCCGTAAGTTTCCCGAATATACGGATGGAGCCTACTCGCTATTGATTTCGGATGTACTAGTTTTGGACAAACGGCAGAAACACATTGGGAGTAGGAACAATGTCAAAACGTATTCTCATTCATTCTTAGTTCCGGTCTCTGAAGTAATAAGCTGTCCGTGATACGGAGTAGGGAACGTCCGTAACTTAGGCCGAAACTACGGGTTTCGTGCTTATAGAGTAGACCTCCCACTACGACTACCTCGACTACACTAACCAGTTGATATAGGAGATCTTTCCGACAATAACAAAGTCGACATTACTCATATGAAATGTTGCCTTTATTTCCAGAGTAAAGGAATATAAATAATAACGCCCAATTTTCGTTTCTATCCATAAACCGTCTTCAATTCGGAATGAGACTCTTCCATTTAAATTGAGTCGTTAAGAAGAAACTGTAATAACACATTTTCTCGGAAAACACTGTTGGGGGTGATAATGTCCCAAATTATAAAAAAAAAAAAAAAAAAAAAAAAAAAACAATTTCTTGTAATGTTATGAGAAAAATGTGTATGTTTTTTATAATATAATACTTATAATCCTCGCGGTTTTACCCGCGTGGTGCCCGTTCCCTTGGGAATATCGGGATAAAATATAGCCTATGTCACTCGGGAGAAATGCAGCTTTCTAATGGTCTAAAAATTTTCTAAATCGGTCCAGTAGTTCCTGAGATTAGCGCGATCAAACAAACAAACTCTTCAGCTTTATAATATTAGTATAGATAGTAGTGGGCAATTTGTTTGAAGGTCGGTTCCTCTTTGCAGACAAATATATTGTTCAAAAAGTAGGATACATAACGTAAGGAATGCCATCTACAGCGTTATTTTACATTGTTTAATGTATATTATGTATGTATTTACAATAAATAAGGATTGATTATGCTTATCCGTTATCTCCGAAGTGTAATGCTTATCCGTTATCTAGAATCCATAACACAAGTTCTTCACGAAACTTAATGAGGGCTACATGATTGGTGTACTTGTATGCCATTATTATTATTATTACATTTACTCAAAACCTCAAAACTGTAGAACTTATCATAACGAAAAATTGCGAAAAATTGATAAGCGAAATAAAAAAAATTGTTTCATACATTTTCTCTGATTTTACTCGTACTAAAAAGCTACAGAGTACCTACGTACAGTCGTGGAACTTCCCGGTTGATCAGTTGAGTGTTTTTATAGAAACGCTTTCTCGGAAAGTACTAAGGTTAAAGAAATAATTTATTATTCAAATGAAAACCTGTAAATGTTCTATTATTTGTAATATTTTTTTTTTCTATATCACTCTTACTTTTTTAAATAAAGTTTCCCGACTGTACTTAAAATTGTATCCTTAAGTACAATCACGTGCAATAACATAGAAATACTTAACAACATTGTCACATTACAATATTGAATGACATTTGTGAACACAGAGAGTTTTGTGTCCGTATGTTTTAGTGTTATAAGGTTATATAGTGTTAACATATCATTGCTCGCGACTGTACCTACTCGTATAACGAATCGTTGTGAGATTCAGTTTGGTTTGTCCAATAAATAACGTTTGTACCCATACATAGACAAATAGCCCCTTCATTCCCTGAACGTAATCCTAGCAAATTATACCCAGAAAAATCAAAGGAATGGACATCCTATTTCTCATTGGGCCATGTAGCGAGGTCATCGTAAATGGGCGGCATAAATCAAGTTCAAGTTAAACCCAATACATTTGGGATTTCAAGTATGTTTAAGGTTAACTTGTGCCGTCGATTTATTTACTAACATCCGCCCACGACGTCGCCCGCGTGGACATTTAGAAAAACCCTGGGAAATATTAGATAAGGACAAAAACCATCTTATATTTTATTCCAGGCCGACCGGCATCTGTGTGCCAATATCTATCAAAATCCGTTCTGCTGCTTGTAATTGTGTGATTAAGTAACAATTAAACATCCAAACTTTCATATCAACTTACTTGATATTGATTTATGACCAATTTGATCTCAGTCTTCTCAGGGGTTCCACAGGGCTCACATCTTGGGCCATTGTTTTTCTTTGTTTTTATCAATGATTTAATTGACAGCCTAGCATGCCCCGCCCTCGATTATGCTGACGATTTAAAAAATCTTTGCAGATGTTAGATATCAGTCTCAATGCGCCATGCTTCAGGATGACCTTCGCAAGGTCTATGGTTGGTGTCTGTCAAATAACATGCGACTAAATATCGATAAGTGTTGCGTTATATCATTCACTCGTAAACGGGCAAG
The DNA here is from genome assembly GCA_910589605.1 of Chrysoteuchia culmella. Lineage (NCBI taxonomy): Eukaryota > Metazoa > Arthropoda > Insecta > Lepidoptera > Crambidae > Chrysoteuchia > Chrysoteuchia culmella. Next base: position 14,340,672 of record OU342661.1, read on the forward strand.
ACTAAACAATTCGTATGACATCAATGGAAAATTATTAAATCTAAAACAAACAGTTAAAGACCTAGGATTTTGTTTGATGAGCAGTTGTCTTTTAGCCCTTATTATGATTACATCACAAAGAAAAGTCAAAGGTTCTTGGGTTTCTTAACCAGAGCTACCAAGGATTTCAGGGATGCGAGAAGCTTGCTTACTTTATTTTTCAGCCTAGTCAGAAGTGCGCTCGAATACTGCTACCCTGTCTGGTCACCCTATTACATCGTCCATATAAATAGTATTGAGAGAATCCAGAAGTAATGCTTACTTTTCCTCACCGGTAAATTTCAGTATGGCCGTTTACTTAATGATTACAATGCTAGGATGTCTAAGTTTGGTGTGATCCCTTTGCATGCTCGTCGCGAAAGGTACGACTTACTATCTACTTGAATATACTAAAGACAGGGTATATTATTTCCCAAAATTAAAAATAGTGTTCACAATTCTCCATTTTATGACAAAGCTCCCTTTGAAAGAAGTCAAAAGACGATCTGCTAGTAATTTTTGAATTTAGAAATAGAATGCCGAAAGAAAAAAAGCCAAAAGGGACTGCCAGGATTATCACGAGGTTGTATGCCTCGTCACACTATGCCTTTATAAAATATTGCATGCACCCAATTTGCTTTCGGCGCTTAATATTAATACTCGATTCAGGGCCCGGTATTCCTCAGACATTTGTAATTCAAGTATATAAAAATAATACGTCCTTTACAATCCACTTGTATTATGTTTGTATTCTGATTGTGATTGGCTTTTGTTTTGTTTTATAAATTAGATTATATTTAAATTATATTTAAATTAGAACACTGTTTTGTTTTTTTCTAACATGCTGTGTACCTACCTGTGTAGACCATAAACCTACACTACTTAAGGATTATGGTCTAGGTTAAGTATTCAATCATTTTTGTTTAATCATGTATTGACTCTAATCTGTTTGTGTACCTGAACCAAATCAATAAATAAATATTGGAATAGGATTTCTTTTTTTCGTCATTGAGTCGAAGAAGAAAAATCTATAGATCTCAACTCTAACGCGCAGCTATCAAAGGCATTGAAAATGTAATTTAGAAATAACGATACAATTTGACAAATTTGTGGTGGCAGAATTATATTGATGTTGCTGTCATAAATGCCGCATAGGCTCCATCATGGTTAATAGGAATTCATTCTTTATCGTACTGACGATGAAATGAACGGAGCGCAGACTGACTTCGCGCGTACGGGACCCGCTACCACCTTCAGTTTTTATTCAGCCTTATTCAAATCAAGATACCATTTTTTGAATAGCGAGCTCAAAAAAAGTTTTTCTCGATCCATGTCAGTGATTTCTTTTAAACTTTGACAAATTTAAGTAAATCTATAAAAGTTACTGATCAGTTTCGGGAATTCAAATCGCACTTTAAAGTCCTCCAGCAGACGCATATTTTGACATATGGCTCATCCGCGTACCTCTCATTTTTGCGAAACTACAGGCAATTATCACAATTTCATAAATCAGAGCACTTTACTCGATCAGGAAAACAAATATTTTCAATGTTAAAAAGAAGTAAGGGTTGTTACAAATAAATTGCCTAAACTTTCAGTGCGCCGTGCATGTAAAAGCCTCCATGGAGCTCATACATTAGATGTAAAAAATCAACGATAGTAAATGGATTTTCTTTCTTTCATTAGATTTGGAGATATAAAAGAAGTCATTGTCATTATCCATACATACATTATCGAAAAGTTTACGTGGTTTCCAGTCAACTATAGGTATTCGGATTTTGTATACACGACTCGACACTCCAGGTTGACCCTTATGCCGCTCGTAATAGTAGTGGTTTTCGTAGTGCAAGTAAACCTGACGTGCTGTGAACTGTACGTAAAATATAAGCTGAGTTTATCAACGATTGTATTGCGGTGGCAACGGTGCAGATTATGTGCCGGGTGCAGCGTGAAATCTGTTTCACACTGACGTAGGTACACTGCAAAATTACCGGTAGTTGGGTAACCGCATATAAAATTAACTTTGTGGAGTGCATTTTTTATAATTTTAATATTTACTAGCGGCCGCCCGCGGTTTTACTCGCATGGTTCCCGTTCCCGTAGGAATATCGGGATAAAAAGCCTATAGTAGTTACTCTACCACAAAAATAATATATATTCTTAGTCTTTTTAATTAACTCTATGCCAACAATCAAGTCGATTGATTGCCAATTAAGGGCGTGAAGGAAGCACAAACAAAAACATTTTCGCCTTTTATAATCGTCATCAGCCATTTTTAATGTCCCCACTGCTGGGGCACTAACCTTCCTTATGGATGGATAAGGAGAACGGGCCATGACCCACCACGCGGGCCCAATGCGGATTGGTGGGTTGCCTGCCTTTTTTAATATTAGGACTAAAATTAAAGGCGGGTTTCGAATACATACGATAGTTTATGGGAGATTCTTTTATTAACAAATAATTGGATGCGTTTGTCCTCGTATTTATCAAAAGCATTGATCGAATATCTACACCCTGAGAGTATTGTTTCATGAAGAACTTGTGTTATGGATACTAGATAACGGATAAATATACTTATATACTTTTTTTGTAAAAACATACATAATATACATATTAAACACCCAGACCAAGACAAATAGCCATGTTCATGCACACAAATATTTGTCTTGTCCGGGGATCGAACCCGGGACCTCTAGCGCAGAAGGCGGGCTTAGTATCCCTGCGCCAACCAGGTGGTCAACCTTACCTTTTAACTATATTTGATTACTTCTTATAACTATGGCAATTGCGTCACACGTCTCACACAAAAATAAAGCAAGCACCTCATTACACATTTTGTACGCCTTATAGCTTGGGAGTTATAAAACCTCGTGCTATCATTATAATGCATCATTTTAGCCCTTTGAATAACAATCCACTATATAAAAAAAAGCAAGTTCTTTAAGAAATTTATAACTTACTACCAGATTATGATCGGTAAACGCAGAAAATTCACAACTTTAACACTCTTTTACACTAAAAAACTTTCTGCCTCCAGGAGCTCTATTTTTGATTCACTCGTCTCGAGGATTCTACTGATTTTCGTGCGACGTTTGAGTTTCCGTAACCCGTAAAAACGACCTTGCCTTTATATAAATAGCTTCGCTTTTCGCTTGTAGTACCGCCTCCTAACGCGAGCGCGCGGGGGCAAATCGAAAAGCGTGCTATGTCTACGCCTGCAAGGTCGCTAATCGCCTGTTCAACTCCTCGTTCGCCTCGCCACTCGCACGACGAGTGATTCAAAAATAGAGAGCCTGACCTCTTTGAATCCCCCGTCGCGCGAGTGGCGAGGCGAACGACAAGACGATCAGGCGATTAGCGACCTTGCAAGCGTAGACATAGTACGCTTTTCGCTTTGCCCCTCGCGCGCTCGTGTTGGGAGGCGGAACTACAGGCGAAAAGCGAAGCTTTGTATGTACATGCAAGGTCGCTTTTACGGAATACGGAAACTCAAACGTCGCACGAAAATCAGTAGAATTCTCGAGACGAGTGAATCAAAAATAGAGCTCCTGGTAGTTTGCCGTATTTTCTTTCGCAAGCCATATAAAAACAATGTAAGCAAGTATTCAAGTGCAGTAATTGTCAGGGCAACCTGCCGTGCAACAGATGGTCGCTGCACTTTATGATGCAATCGTTTACGTTACGAGACTTTAAGACTTAGGACTTTACTTCTGGAACATTTACGTCGAATAGAAAGTTAATATATTTCAAAGTTATGGTATTGAACGGAACTGCGTAACGGTGGGGCGGAATTCTTGATACTTTGGCTATGAAGAACACACTGTACTTTCGTGCGCTTTGTTAGTATTTGAAGTAAACATTTTATAGGTACAGATCAAAACGCACTTTTATAAAAAAAAAACTTACAAGAAAATAAATTAAAACATATTTGTGGATGAAGAAGCTTAAAATTACGTGTTGCTTAAAGTTTCAAAGAGACAAGTTTCAGCAGTCATATACATACTGCATTCTCAATTTGTTTGTCAAATACAGAATACCCAAAATATAGCCTTTATTCGTATTAAGATAATAAGATACACTTTTAACATAATATGCAATCTTTACTGTTTTCCCAGATCTAATATACAGCCTCATTCAAATTCAGCTATGAACTGTCATGACACAGTAGACATTTATAAAAGGCAGTAACTGTAACCACAGGAGTCAAGAAAGAGGTTAGATGTGGGCACTATCACGCCACTCTTTGGTACCAAAAGCACCCAAAATCAAAAGCAGTCCGTACGTCAAATTAATAATTTAATTTGTTTAAAAAAGAGCAATATAAGCTTTATGTGTTTTTTGCCATACTTCGGAAGGCACTATTATTAACTCCGACCAATCTGTATTGGCCTGCATGGTGGCCATTATCCAAACAATTATTATAAGGCATGTGCCACAGTATTGGGCCATTAAAATGGTTGATGAGGAACTTGATCCTTACTTAAGTTTGTAAAATTTTAACCGCCTCTGTGGTCTGAGGTAACACCGGTATCAGGCCCAGAGGTCCCAGGTTCGATTCCCAGTGGGGGTAGATATTGTATTCGATTTGGTTGGAGGTAAGACTTGTTGTAAGTCCGCCTGGCTAGCTACTACCATATTATCTAAGTCTGACGCCATAACAACAATGTTTTTAGCGTTCTTGTGTAGATAAAGATACTCATTTCCTCAGTGTTTGTTCCACCTTTAACCTAATGATAAGAAATGATAAGGCCAGTAGGCTTAGCATGAGCGACTTTTCCGATTCGATAATTCGATAACGTGTCACTGTCCCATTCACACCGTATCAAAGTAAGCAAGACAACATGATGCGTGATATAGCAGTCTTCAAGCTAGGGGTGCAAATTTGGAATGATGAAGACTATGCTCTCCCGTTGCGTATAAAAAAACGAAGATATACTGCTGATAATTTCTACTGTGGCTTTGTGGGCACTACGAACACTTTAGTACCTACTCCGAATCTTCACATTTTTGTTGGTTAGTGTCGTACTGAGTGCTGACGTTGTTAACTTTATTTGCATAACGTTATACCCGCGTTCACATCGTTACTAAAACATACTTTACTTGTAAAAATGTATCCTTGTAAGAACTTATTTTTGAGGCTTTATACCAAACAACCTTATTTCGTTTCAGAATAAACCTTGGGAATAAACACTTTTAAATAAAGCCTATAAATAATCTTACAAGTTAATACTAGGGCGGTTACAACCCGATACTCGGGTTCGTCGATCGACGAAAAATTCCAAATTATGCGAAAATCTTTAATTGCAGTTTGTGATCATCACGTTTAACATTTTGTATATTTTATAGTTTTCGGAACAAATAGACTCGAGTACCTTTAATTTGATACCTTACTCGGCCGCGTACTACGCGCCAAAGTCCCTATCGAGTCGTCACAAATTTTGCGAACCTGAATTAAGTATATAGATAATTAAATAGAAATTCGTTCTTTTGAACATGACCCAACGGATTTGTTTGAAATTTCCATATTATGCTATGACCTTCAAAACGAAGGTCGCAGCTAGTTTAATCAAATAATTTCAAATAACGATCATGAATGATGAATACAATGAGTAACAATGATCTACAACTATACATAACGATCTGTGTTAAAAGTAATACAGTCAACTGCAATAATATGTTTACGCCAAAGTTCTCTGTCATACTGAATAACTTCAGCTGTATACCAAAATGTTTTAATGTAACAGTTCTATGACTGTACTGTACTGGTTGAAGTAATCGATATTGCCACAGCCGTATATTTTACACTAAAAGATATTGCAGTTCCCATAATCGATTTTACAACTCTATCAATGGAACAACATAAAACTAAAGCGTTATATCCAAGTCAAAGTCAAAGTCAATATCATTTATTCAGTCTAGGCTGTTACAAGCACTTATGAACGTCAAAGAAGCTACGCCATCGGTTCACAAACCCTACGGCGGGAGACCTTGTAACGAGAAGAACCGGCAAGAAACTCGTCAAGGGCTGTTTTTTTCTCCCTGTTTTATTTCATACAGAGTCGTCAAATTGAAAAGTGACCTTAACATATCAGTAAGGTCAATTTCTATCACAAAAGGAAAATACTAATTAAAATATTACATTTTATGGTTATTGTAAACGTAAACAATTTTTAACTGGCAAAGAAAGACTTGTCTATCATACATTACAACATTTCATCATCATTACTATCAGCCTCTTAAATGGTATTTAACCTTTTAAATACTATGGTTCGGAAGGCTCATTATGCCGTTCAATAAAATGCATTATGGTATGTGTAATTAAATTATTGAATTGAATTGAACTTTTGGTCACCCAACCACCGAGATCTTCTCGCTTCAAATAACGATAAATGACAAAATTTATTACTGTTGTTATTACTATAAAAAAGTAGCAATATCCATCTCCGAGGTAGAATTTAATGCCATTTATCAAAATGGGTTCGGTACCTTAAGCGCACAAATATTAAGAGACATAAAGTTGTTTTGTTGCATTTAGAATATTTTGATAATGGATTGGAAATATTATTCATGTTTTTTTTTTATGATTTTTGAATTTTTGCATTTTTCAATGCTATTTTTATACTTATGATAAATTTTAAATAGAAAAATATTGGTAAAAATTAACTCGGCCACAAGTGAATTCTCAGATGGGAATCGAACTCATGACCTTTGGAAATCCGATCCAATGCTCTAACCGCTGAGCTACCGAGACTTGTGAACTACCGTCGAAATTCTCCAATACTTTTATATTTTTAATACGCTGTAGGCCAGCGTTGTCACATCAATGCTAGGAATATCCTTGCATTCGAAAGAAACATCTTTTTTTTTAATGAAGTACGGGGAGACTCTTAGCCTTAATCATACCTGATGTTAAGTATTGATAAGGCTGAAGATGGAAGCGAGCCTCTCCCGGAATCGCCAATCACTGAGGTCTTTTCAGGTGTTTAACGATCGATTAAGATGCAACAGCCAATAATTTATGATTTTTGAATTTTTGCATTTTTCAATGCTATTTTTATACTTATAATAAATTTTAAATAGAAAAATATTATTATTCATTTTCTGCTTTTCTTCTAGGTAAGGCATCCCGATAAAAACAAACACTGTGCACAAAACTATTCGGTAAGTGTTTCTATGATTGTAATGGCTATTTTAGAAGACAAAACTTACAAATCCCTTGGGTATAATTGGAATAGCTATCCAATTAGGGTCCGAATGCCATGAATTACTTTCTAAACCTTCCTAATAAGTAGAGGCCTTATTGCCATGTCGATGGTCATCAGCAACACAATCTGTTCGCAATAATCGCGTTATTAAATCAATTTGGTACGGATTAACGATAATACAGGATGAGATGTTTGACCGTATAATTGCTATCTGCTGTGTTGACAAACATAGCTGTAATAAAGGCTAAGGTATTATGCTTTGGCATGATAAGCAATTTAGTAATGAAAAGGTGTAGCCACGAAAACGTGCCAAATACAAAACCGTACAAAGGCAAATGTATGGACTGCTTCTGTTTAGAAAGCAGAAAGAAAGAAAATATTGAAGTAACTATTAGTGACACTCGTCATCACCGTTGGCACCGACATCTTGACAGATGATTGTAGTAGTTTCATGAATTCTTCATGGTCTAAGTGATGCGACACTTAAGACACTCAAGAGGGTACATCATTGGTAACATATAAGCACATAAATTATAAAATTAGGCACTTAAAAGGTAAATCCACTCAGTACCGGTGGGATCTCACAGCCCGATGCTGATTTCCCGTAGCCACCTGTGGCGATTGGTCGAAATATAGTAAAGTAATCCGGGCCAAGAAAAATCCACAAATCAGACAATAATAAACATGGGAAATAAAACATTTTGTTCACTTTGCAACTGCCTGGCATCCACATAAATTTAACTGGGAACTTAAATGGTGACAATCATTAATGACATAATTATGGTGTTGTGTGTTGTTATGCATGGTGGATCGCTGGAGTGGGATTTCTAAAAGGGAAGCTGATGGAAAGAGTAATTCAGTGATTCGTCCCACCACAATGGACCCTTCGCCACTGAGCTAGGTACCTAAAGTCCGCGCCACGAAAGTGACCCGCGGAATAAAAAGGAACTAAAATTATCCCCGTTGTAATAGAGCTTATTTCCGAATGTTGAACGGGTCAGGCCGTAGACTGCAGCGCCTCTCTCAACTTCTTTCGTGGCGTGGACTCAATATTGATGAGATCACTGCTCACACTATATTATTTGCCGGAAGAGGGAAACCACAAGTGACAGCCTACATTCTACTTTGTGCCTCTTTGTATTCTCTAAATTAAAATTTGGACTCGAGAGATTCTTTGATTAAAGCTCCGTTAAAGTAAAGTCCACAAACTTTACAAGTACAGTTTCCACATTACATCTTAAGGTACCAACTTTACAACAAACGATTTCAAGAAAGCCAGGTGCAAAATCTGGAAGATAAATGGGCCCAAAGTTGCTTCTACAAAATGGTTCCCTCAAAGGTGTTTGCGAAGGACGTATCAATCACTGAGCAAGTTTGACCACGAGCCGCGATGATAACGCACGCCCCGGGGACCATGGTGGCTTAGTACCCAAACAATCTCTCAGGAAATAAACTTTATAATGACGAGCTTACGTTAAGCAAAATTTAATTTACAACGGAATTATTTTAATAAGAGGATTGAAATATTGGATAGATAATTTCGAAGCAATTTGGAGATCAAATTATTAAGTAGCTTTAAAGAGCATTTTGTACACAGCTTACAGAAATAAGTAAGCTTCCGGAAAGCGGTAGATCGCAGTTATATTTATAGTTTTATTTATATCATTTTAACGTCGCCACTGCCACTGCTGGGAATTTGCCCTTCCTTATGATGAATAAAGAGAATGGGCCATGACCCACAACGCGGGCCCAGTGCGGTATATCGTTAAGCTATACGGAAAAGGCACGTACCTAGGTACTTTTTGACATAAAACTTTATGATGGGTTATGTTACAAATCTGTTTAATAAAAACATATTTGTAAAATTTTGTCGTAAAAATTTACAAGTGTGACAATCGTAATGGTCGGTCAGGGGATGGGTGACGAAAAATTTACTGGTTCTAGTTCCACCATATTTCGGAGGTCCTGGCTGTATTTGCAGTCGTTAAAACAAAAAAAAACAGGGTTTAACAACTGATACAGGGTTAGTCCACCTGACGGACATTTTTTTTACATTTTACAAATATGTAAACTTGTGATTACAATTTTGCGTTTAATTATAAATATTTTTTTTTAATTTAATTAAAATTTAATTTTAAATGGGGCTACATGGAAATTGGTTTAATTAGTACACTGAACACCAATAATATCTAGGATCATGTAGTTTCATTTCTCTTTATTCGCTATAGTTATTTACTACGAAGCGATTTCGTGGTTTTATCGCACAACCTGCACAATCGGTCTCGCTCCCACGCGAGTCGTTTTCGCATTGCTATCTCGCCTCAGTCTTAAAGCGCCATATCGACATTACATCATACGTTGGCTCACCAAACGCCAAATGAGGTGGTTCCTCAAAGCTCATGTAATCGGTGCAAACTCAAAGTTTCACTTTCATGAGTCGAAAACTGGGGGCGAGGACACGAGCTGAATAAACGAGCAATTTATTCAGGAGAACAAGTTGGAACTAACTTGAGCAATTTATCGCAGGGCTACGTGCATAGTATAGAGGGGACAAGTACTTTATCTTCATAAAACGCACGAGTCACACGCACGAAAGTCGCGGTGTGCGAAACAAATCTTTCAACGGGCGTTTTAGGGGACTTGCCCATTGGTCGTAGTGGTTTTGTTGGGAAGGATTTTCCGCTTTTAATACCGAGAAGCCTGGTCAAAGACTGCCTTTGGATTCCTGCCAATACTTTTTTTTTACAGCTATAAGGTAGATCAATCGCCATAACGGTTAGTCCACGAGCTATGACTTGTAGTCATACTTGAAGTACACGTCTGATATAAAACTGAGAATATTATTTTGTTATTTTATAGTTACCTACATACAAGTAGGGTAAACTGTATAATGATTGGCACTTTAAGAAAAACCTGACCTACATTTGTGAATTATTATTTCTATAACATACTTTGCTATTTTTGAATTATTCTCGGATGTATATTTCTTAAATTCATAAAACATTTAGTACGTAAACATCTATAAAGAGATCTAGAAAGAGATATATATATATATATATAGAGAAAATATCTAAAATTCGCCAATAGTACAGTCATTGGCCCTCTTAGTACAATCATTGACAGCCATAAGGTACAATGATTGCCACTCAACCACACTATCTTTTTTTGTTTTTGTTGTTTCTTTTGTGGTTTTCTGTAAAGGGTGAATGCTATATTTGGATCAGTTGCCATGTTTAAATTCGCGGTCACATTTGGGTAGGGCTATATTTGGGTCAATGGTCACATCTAGATCAGTTGCCACATTTGGATCAGTGGTCATATTTGATAAGTGCCATATTTGGGTCAATAGCCATATCTGGACCTGTTGACTTTATTGGATTAGTAGCCACATTTGGATAAGGATCCACATTTGGGTTAGGGTGTCATTTGGGTCAATAGTCACATCTCGATAAGTTGCCACATTTTGGTTAAATCCATATTTGAATCTGTGGCCACATTTGGATCAGGGAAAACATTTGGCTCTGTGGCCACATTTGGATCAATGGCCACATTTGGGTAAATGGCCACATTAGGGTTAGTGACCACATTCGGATTAGATCAGATCAGTGGTCAAAATCAATCACTATCAGATGAATGTGGCGACATCGTTATCAGCGGCCACAATCGGTTTAACGGCCATAATTGACCACAATTGGGCTACAAGGACATGGACATGGCCATATAAAATTGCACAATAATAAGACTTGCCACAATCATCCCGTTCAAAATACTAAGGTTGGCATAGGATAGGTGCCTATCATTGCACTTCTATATAAGCTTTTTATCAATCAATCAATTTATCAACTAAAAATATATACTAAAATAGTAAAAAATATAATAACAATATTTTTTTATACCGCTTTCTTATCAGATCTGTTAAAATTTTCATGAAAAGACGACAAAAACTTCCACGCGCTCTTTTTTTCAGTACTGTGTTGCCACATTAATCTGGTAGAAATATCTAATATTAAATTTTTAGAGTGTTGCAATATAAGATTTTAATTATATCAGAAGACGCATTGTATTTCAAGATTAGTACAGGTTACCCTACTTTTGGTGTTAGGAAAATAATTAATACTAAGTAGTTGTTTGTTTTAACCAAGAAAACTTTGTTCAATTACGTTACTGTCTGGAAAATTACACTGGATCCAATAGGATTATCCACTGACTATTAAAACTAGGGGTAGATAGATATGAAGCATTATAAGCAATGCTCAGAATCTCAGAACTCAGATCGTTTACAAAGGTTCATTATTGAATCAATACTAATATTATAAAGCTGAAGAGTTTGTTTGTTTGAACGCGCTAATCTCAGGAACTACTGGACTGATTTAGAAAATTCTTAGACCATTAGAAAGCTACATTTTTCCCGAGTGACATAGGCTATATTTTATCCCGATATTTCCACGGGAACGGGCACCACGCGGGTAAAACCGCGAGGATCCGCTAGTCTAATATACATAAGTAACCTCTTTTCCCAATGAACTACAAATAAAGCAAGTCGTATGACGTACATTCAAATGTCTATTCATATATAACATACATTCAAGAAACTTGTTCCAATTTCACAAAATGTTTGCACCTACTCAAAAGAATCAAGAAAACTACACATACGTGCATTCTACTCACAAGTCTCATATTGACGCTACACGCTGTCTACAACACTGATCTATGTATATGCACAGAGACTAACTAATCCGACCAATATATTCTCAAGATGATAGGTGGCACGATAAAAGGAGTGTAGGATTTGCAATCCTACAGAAGTTTCCACTGGCTCACCCTCACACCAAGAGAGGCACACGTACTAACACACCAGGGATCCTGAAGTGGAATCCTATCCGCACTCGACGAGAACTCCCGCCTAGCTATATGTCATCTGTCAGTCTATCGTTGACAATGACAGCTACTGGTGTTGCCCTCCTGTGTGTGAGACAGGGTTGATTTTACCCTTTTCCATAGATACAAACACTACAAGAAAGATTGACGGAGACTTTTGTATAAAATAAGAGATAGATTTTTTGAATAATTGATGTTCATTACAAAGACCTTATAATCAAAGTCGCACCATTGAATTTCATTTGTGATATTGTTGATTTACACTGTTTCAAGTACAAGAGTACAAAAATTACTCAACTAATTTTGTTCACTTATTGTTGGTCCATACCATGACTAGGTTATACATCATTTTTGGTTTTGTTGTTCAAGAGTTAGACTGCTGATCAAGAGGACATGGTGTTCGATCTGCACAAGAAAAATAACTAATATTAATGTAGGTTTAAAGTACAAGCTCTGCATAATTTATTTGGTACAAGATTGTCTTTCTTAAGAAAAAGGAGTCACAAATAAATGAAAAAAAAACTAACATAGAATCCATGAGTTTTTTTTTTAATAAATTGCAAAATATCATTCAGGGCTCTAAAATAAATTGCTACTGACATGTACTATGTACGTCACAACTTGCAGTACAGTAATCTTGTAATGCCAGAAATGTTATAATGTATTGTCCCCTGTAGTCACTAACTAGGTTAGCGGTTTTCGGAAAAGCTCTGTCCGTTAATACTCCCCTATATCGTACATTACGCTGAATCTTCTAGTTCATACGTTGCAGAAACTATATTTTGTGACTAGTGCAATTGTTTTTATACTACTGCAGAATTCTGCTTTTACGGGCACACACAATTTGATTAATGTGCTGAGCACGTACCGTAGAACCCACGTTTCAGAGGTACACACAATAATGCTCAATGATAAATTCATTATATGCAACCATATTTTATGCGGAAACGATTATGTCGTTACTGATATCCATTCAATAATGGCGTGAATAATCTTTTGTGTGGTTAATTTGAGTTACTGTCGACGGCATATTCACCTGCGGGCTTACCATCATGTATTAGAAACCATCATGTCATAAGAACGTTTTGTTTGTGTTTTATTTTTATTGAAGTTGTCACATTTTGAGACACTTCACATTTTGGAGGCGATGATTGAGCGAAGACGTCACAAAACTTCCGTTAAAAAATAAGCTTACCAAGAGATTCGTAGTTCGAAATAGCATGGTAAGATTGAATCAATACTGCGCTAAGAGATGGCGGTAGGCCCCCCTGAACATTTTGATCATATCGCGTACTTTATGTGTCAGGAACGTGCTCAGGGCTTGAGATAAGGTGTAAGGGCTATCCTGACATCCTATACATGCCTAATTTTGTCAAGTCCTCACTTTCTAACTGACTTAAAAAAAGGAGGAGGTTTTTAATTCGAATGAATATTTTTTTTTCTGGTTTAAATAACTCCTATACTGATTTCGGTGTTTTCTATACTAACTTATGCAGGTGCTTCCGGAAAGCACCATTTGGTGAAGTGGTAGGTACTGATGATGAAGGCCACAAATGGTCATCGGAACTATTAAATACTTAGCATTTCACGGAAGCGACACGATTACTGTAATGTGGTGCAGCAATTTTTGCTCGACTCAATGCATGTGTTGAAGTGGAGCTGATGATGAAGTACTCGGAGAACTCCTCAATAAGTAACGTCCCTGCACCGGGAAAAGCAGCATTTTGTAAAAGGTGATGAGGAGTTGATATGAGGTTATTAACGTAGGCACAGGCGCTCTTCTTTCTTTAAAAATTGTGAAATATTTTTTTTTTTTTTTAAATTTAAAACCGACTTCAAAAAACTAAAACGGTTTTTAGTTTTTTGAAGTCGGTTTTAATTTTTTTTATTATTAAATTGACGAACTCAAGACTAGCGATGATTAGTTACATAGAATATTTATTTTAAACCAGAAACCAAACAGCGTTAAATTATTAATTTACATTTTGGGTTATTATAATGTAAGGCCAATAACTGTAGGCTTATTACGAGTTTGACAAACTTGACGCTACAGTAAACGTTAACGTAAAATGTAGCTCTGTCTCTTTCATATTTAGCGACTGTTTTACCGACATGAGCAGTGTATCCGATAGTCTACGCTCACGAGTCCTGTAAATGTCATGTTAAGCAAACTCGTAATAGGGGTACTGGTTTCGATTATAAATTACGAGTAAGTAAACCGAATAAAATCCACGGAGATCTAAAATACAAAAAAAAACTAAAAGAATACTTAGTATAGATTACATTAAAGTAGTTACAACTTTGCTAGGGTGTTGCAACAATCCAAAGGTGTTTACAAAATTGTCAATAACAATAAGTAAGCAATAATATATTTCAGACAATAGCTCAAATTAACTAGGTACTGTGCTACTTTTAGAAATAAACTAGAAGTCCATTAGCCTCACAATTTCAATCATCATCTCATGATCAATATTTGATGCTCTCAGTGGGTAATTGTAGTACTTATTCTAAGTCCGCCTGGATAGCTTGCGCCATCCCAATTAAGTCTAGCACCACCACAATAATGTTTTCAGCCTTATTGTGTTCCGGGAGTTAGAAATGAGATAGTCGATTCCTTAATAGATGAGGATTCCCTAAGAAGCGCAATTCTTTCATTACTTACATCACTTATAGCTAAAGGTCATTTCCCCATTGTAGAAAAATAAAGCCATGTATCGTGATTTACACACTCACCTAAATCTTACTTTAATATTCTAAATTCTACTTTCACTATCAAGTATCTTGATATAACCGTCCCATTCCATCCATCGGAAGCACAACGTACTTCTTAAGTACATCAATCGATATAACAATAGTTATGACGAAGGCGAAACGTTTTCCGTTGTAGAAAAAAGCTTCATGTGTCGTGCTACACTCTCACACTGCTCTAACACACACTCTCTTAAATGACACTTAATAGTACATTATTGCAAAGGCCGTGAAATAGGCAATTGCAGGACGAGTATGAGTTTGAAGGCCGAGCCGTAGGCGAGGACTTCACTAATACGAGACAGGCAATTGCCATTTCCGCCGAGGCATATATAGTGCTTTTCTCAAAAGAATGCAGGGAAATAAAACATACTTTTTATATTATACATTTAATAATTACTAAAAGAAAATCAAATCAAATTCATCCAAATTAAAAAAACACTCCTGCAATGGATTTGATTTTCTTTGTCCGTAAATTCGACATTTCGCGTGTTCTTTTTTCGAAAATAATGACATTTCCATGCATGTTTGAGAAAATATTATTTACTCCATTGTCACGAAGACACGTCTTGCTTGATATAATCGTTCCATAATGGATTCCATTTAGTGTTGGGTAGTACTTACAAGATGCAGTACATTTGTCCCGTACATGACGTCATAATATAGCGGCTCAGAATAAACTGTACTAGCGGCAGCTCGCGGTTTCTCCCGCGTAGTTTCTGTTTCCGAGGGAATATCGGGATAAAAAGTATCCTATGTTCACAGCCAGGCTATCTACTGTCTCTGTACCAAATTTCATCCAAATCCGTTCAGTTGTTTCGGAGCCTATTCAATTTATATAGACTATAGACTACTTCAATTTTTATGTCATGGTCGGTAGTAGTTCCGCTACTCCTTACTCCCGCAACTGTACTGCAGAGCAAGAGAGGGAGAATCCGACGCGACTTGCAAGGCCGATGCTGCAAAAGCACGTCAACGTCCTGTCCTGTCATTCTAACATGACATCTCAAACTCGAGAAAATTTTGAATTGTTTGTTTTAGTCACTCCATATTGCTGTGACGTAAATGTTTATTATTCATTTAATATCATTGAATATTTTTGAATTGAAAACTTCTTTAGCGGCGTTGTGCACATCAGACTTCAAAATTTTTAGGTAAAAAATGTTGAAGTCGCGTCAGGACACGTGACCTGATCGAAAATTCGTAAGACGGAGGGAGAGTAGACCGCCGGCGCGGCGTAGGAGAGGAAGTAATATCCCCCTCTACGCACAGCTTACTTTCCTAAGTACATTAACCGGTATCTTAACAATAGTTATATTGCTAATAGTTGAAGCCTCCAAGTTAGTCAGCCTTCGTTATCAGCTGTCTGCAGAGACCCGTCACACTGAACTTGGTGGAGGTTCCGCAACTTTAGTCACGGAGTACAGACGACAACTTGGAAACCTCATACCATAGTTTACTTGAAACTTTAACTTTAAAACAACCTGTTTATACTTCACCGTTTCTTCATAAGAAATATGTAAGCCACATAAGGTGCTGTCCTTGTGGATCCTTGCTCTTGGTAGAGTTACAAAGTTATGTTGTTTTATTCTGTGATGTGATGTCTTTCCTTGCTATCAGCCGTGGGCCGTGGCTATTGGCTGACCATGTCATAGAGAGAATGTGTTACTAACTAACACATTCAGTAGGCCTAGAATGAAAAACTTTCAAATAAGTATCGAGGACGTGTCGTGCAAAAATGTATGACTTATTAAGCAGCGTTCCTACAGGACGTAAACGGAACTACATTTTCCTATACATTTTTGACGATATGTCCTCGATACTACTTCGGAAGTTGTTCGTGCTAGCCGCACTGGTTTCGTGAATCCATTTCTTTTCTTAATTCTTTCTTCGATGTTATTATGGCAACCCAAGAGAAGTTTTATGGAAGTTTTTTCGCAGCAGCGGTGGTTGAAAATAATTATAGGGAAAATAAAGGAATAAAACACTACCTTGGTAGGTTAATGTGATTTCAAATGGCTATTGTAATAAATTATAACTAACTTCCATTTGTTCGATTCATCGCCGTGATGTGAAAAGTTGTTTGTTTGGCTCCTATTCCTTAAAACACTACCAGCCGAACTACAGTAATGTTAGTTGTAACAGGGAGATATTGTGCGAGCGCAGCTCGCAAAGGGCGCTAATAGACTAAGTGCATCCGAGATATTTATATATGCGAATATAGTTCGAGGGTGTGATAGCTACTTACAACCGAGGTAAGCATTCTAGTTTACATCATACATGCATGCAATATAAATAAAACATTTATATTGGTATGACAAAATGATTATTTTATTAGAGAGATTTTTTTTGTACGACATCTTTGGCTTTAAGTTGACAGAAATCAGGCGTGCTGACCAGTTCTTCATCGGATGAAGTACTATGATGAACTAACACTTTTAACTGGCAAAATCTTGTAATTATGTACTTATTTTAAATTT